>OU538804.1:10000000-11360000 GCA_912999815.1 Campaea margaritaria | reverse complement strand
CCTAACCTAACCTAACCTAACCTAACCTAACCTAACCTAACCTAACCTAACCTAACCTAACCTAACCTAACCTACCTAACCTAACCTAACCTAACCTAACCTAACCTAACCTAACCTAACCTAACCTAACCTAACCTAACCTAACCTAACCTAACCTAACCTAACCTAACCTAACCTAACCTAACCTAACCTAACCTAACCTAACCTAACCTAACCTAACCTAACCTAACCTAACCTAACCTAACCTAACCTAACCTAACCTAACCTAACCTAACCTAACCTAACCTAACCTAACCTAACCTAACCTAACCTAACCTAACCTAACCTAACCTAACCTAACCTAACCTAACCTAACCTAACCTAACCTAACCTAACCTAACCTAACCTAACCTAACCTAACCTAACCTAACCTAACCTAACCTAACCTAACCTAACCTAACCTAACCTAACCTAACCTAACCTAACCTAACCTAACCTAACCTAACCTAACCTAACCTAACCTAACCTAACCTAACCTAACCTAACCTAACCTAACCTAACCTAACCTAACCTAACCTAACCTAACCTAACCTAACCTAACCTAACCTAACCTAACCTAACCGAACCTAACCTAACCTAACCTAACCTAACCTAATCTAACCTAACCTAACCTAACCTAACCTAACCTAACCTAACCTAACCTAACCTAACCTAACCTAACCTAACCTAACCTAACCTAACCTAACCTAACCTAACCTAACCTAACCTAACCTAACCTAACCTAACCTAACCTAACCTAACCTAACCTAACCTAACCTAACCTAACCTAACCTAACCTAACCTAACCTAACCTAACCTAACCTAACCTAACCTAACCTAACCTAACCTAACCTAACCTAACCTAACCTAACCTAACCTAACCTAACCTAACCTAACCTAACCTAACCTAACCTAACCTAACCTAACCTAACCTAACCTAACCTAACCTAACCTAACCTAACCTAACCTAACCTAACCTAACCTAACCTAACCTAACCTAACCTAACCTAACCTAACCTAACCTAACCTAACCTAACCTAACCTAACCTAACCTAACCTAACGTAACCTAACCTAACCTAACCTAACCTAACCTAACCTAACCTAACCTAACCTATCCTAACCTAACCTAACCTAACCTAACCTAACCTAACCTAACCTAACCTAACCTAACCTAACCTAACCTAACCTAACCTAACCTAACCTAACCTAACCTAACCTAACCTAACCTAACCTAACCTAACCTAACCTAACCTAACCTAACCTAACCTAACCTAACCTAACCTAACCTAACCTAACCTAACCTAACCTAACCTAACCTAACCTAACCTAACCTAACCTAACCTAACCTAACCTAACCTAACCTAACCTAACCTAACCTAACCTAACCTAACCTAACCTAACCTAACCTAACCTAACCTAACCTAACCTAACCTAACCTAACCTAACCTAACCTAACCTAACCTAACCTAACCTAACCTAACCTAACCTAACCTAACCTAACCTAACCTAACCTAACCTAACCTAACCTAACCTAACCTAACCTAACCTAACCTAACCTAACCTAACCTAACCTAACCTAACCTAACCTAACCTAACCTAACCTAACCTAACCTAACCTAACCTAACCTAACCTAACCTAACCTAACCTAACCTAACCTAACCTAACCTAACCTAACCTAACCTAACCTAACCTAACCTAACCTAACCTAACCTAACCTAACCTAACCTAACCTAACCTAACCTAACCTAACCTAACCTAACCTAACCTAACCTAACCTAACCTAACCTAACCTAACCTAACCTAACCTAACCTAACCTAACCTAACCTAACCTAACCTAACCTAACCTAACCTAACCTAACCTAACCTAACCTAACCTAACCTAACCTAACCTAACCTAACCTAACCTAACCTAACCTAACCTAACCTAACCTAACCTAACCTAACCTAACCTAACCTAACCTAACCTAACCTAACCTAACCTAACCTAACCTAACCTAACCTAACCTAACCTAACCTAAACTAACCTAACCTAACCTAACCTAACCTAACCTAACCTAACCTAACCTAACCTAACCTAACCTAACCTAACCTAACCTAACCTAACCTAACCTAACCTAACCTAACCTAACCTAACCTAACCTAACCTAACCTAACCTAACCTAACCTAACCTAACCTAACCTAACCTAACCTAACCTAACCTAACCTAACCTAACCTAACCTAACCTAACCTAACCTAACCTAACCTAACCTAACCTAACCTAACCTAACCTAACCTAACCTAACCTAACCTAACCTAACCTAACCTAACCTAACCTAACCTAACCTAACCTAACCTAACCTAACCTAACCTAACCTAACCTAACCTAACCTAACCTAACCTAACCTAACCTAACCTAACCTAACCTAACCTAACCTAACCTAACCTAACCTAACCTAACCTAACCTAACCTAACCTAACCTAACCTAACCTAACCGAACCTAACCTAACCTAACCTAACCTAACCTAACCTAACCTAACCTAACCTAACCTAACCTAACCTAACCTAACCTAACCTAACCTAACCTAACCTAACCTAACCTAACCTAACCTAACCTAACCTAACCTAACCTAACCTAACCTAACCTAACCTAACCTAACCTAACCTAACCTAACCTAACCTAACCTAACCTAACCTAACCTAACCTAACCTAACCTAACCTAACCTAACCTAACCTAACCTAACCTAACCTAACCTAACCTAACCTAACCTAACCTAACCTAACCTAACCTAACCTAACCTAACCTAACCTAACCTAACCTAACCTAACCTAACCTAACCTAACCTAACCTAACCTAACCTAACCTAACCTAACCTAACCTAACCTAACCTAACCTAACCTAACCTAACCTAACCTAACCTAACCTAACCTAACCTAACCTAACCTAACCTAACCTAACCTAACCTAACCTAACCTAACCTAACCTAACCTAACCTAACCTAACCTAACCTAACCTAACCTAACCTAACCTAACCTAACCTAACCTAACCTAACCTAACCTAACCTAACCTAACCTAACCTAACCTAACCTAACCTAACCTAACCTAACCTAACCTAACCTAACCTAACCTAACCTAACCTAACCTAACCTAACCTAACCTAACCTAACCTAACCTAACCTAACCTAACCTAACCTAACCTAACCTAACCTAACCTAACCTAACCTAACCTAACCTAACCTAACCTAACCTAACCTAACCTAACCTAACCTAACCTAACCTAACCTAACCTAACCTAACCTAACCTAACCTAACCTAACCTAACCTAACCTAACCTAACCTAACCTAACCTAACCTAACCTAACCTAACCTAACCTAACCTAACCTAACCTAACCTAACCTAACCTAACCTAACCTAACCTAACCTAACCTAACCTAACCTAACCTAACCTAACCTAACCTAACCTAACCTAACCTAACCTAACCTAACCTAACCTAACCTAACCTAACCTAACCTAACCTAACCTAACCTAACCTTTTTTTTTTTTTTTTTTTTTTTTTTTTGCCCGGGGAAAGATTACCTTATTGATACCATCGGCCTCGGGGGAGGCCGGCTGGTTATGTGGGGGTCCCCCGTCAGCGCGCATCCTAGTGATGCGCGCTGGCTGGGTGTACCCACTAAAAAACCCCGGGGTGTTCTCCGCATCGCGTGTTGGGGTGGTCGCGGGCTTACTGTTCTGCTCCGCGGCCACCCCTGCGGTCGTCCAGGCACCGCCTTGGACCCGCCCTTGAGGCTCCTGGCCTCATCCGTACTGGATGCGTTCTGGAGAACACTGCAGAACGCATCTCGACCCGGGGCTAGTTGGTTGGGTCTTGGATTCCCCCGATCCGCGACCCCTAGCCCCTGTTATGGCGGAGGATGGAGGGTGTAAACGGCCCTCCATCCTTCTTTTCTCCCACTGCAGCGGGAGCTGCAGTTCCGCTCGGGTGAGCGGCCAGCCGGCGGGTGGTGGCTTAATGCCCGCCTTTTGTGAGCCACTCCGCCATTTGGCGCAGGAGTGGTGTATCCTGCGCCTTGGCGGTCTGGCTATCTGCCTCCAGTGGGGGGGGGACAGGAGTGTCCCCCTGACTCTCTGTCTCCGCGAGGGGGACAGCTGTTTCCATCGTGTCGCCCCCCTGGGCTTGGGGGGGGGCGCTTGCCGCTGCCACTTGGGCGGCGGGGGCTCTTCCCGGTTTGGGTGGGTCGCATTGCTTGCTCCCCACCCGATGATCAGCCGGTTTGTTGGCGGCTGCGCAAAGTGAGCACCTTGGCGCAGCCGCAGTACATTTGGAGGCCCTGTGGCCGGGTTGACCGCAGCGGTAGCATTGGTCGCTGCGATCAACCTCTGCAGTGCACTGAGCCTGCACGTGCCCTTTGTGCAGGCATCGGTGACACTGCATCGGCCTGGGCTCGAGGAGCCTCACCTGCGCCGACGTCCACCCCACCGTGAGGCGTCTGCCCTCTGCCAAGCGCTTGGCAGCGGCGATCGGGCAGCGCACCCACACGGTGGAGGAGCCGCGGGAGTCGCGGCGAGGCTCCCCTGCCCTTACCGCGGCCACAGCGCAACCTCCTCCCCTGGCGACGGCGGCGACGATCTCCGCGGCGGCGACGGAATCGTCCAGGCCGGAAATGCGCAGGTCCGCACATTTCTCCGGCCTGGACACCTTCACCGTCTCTGGGTCCAGCACCTCCCGTAGTTTGCGGGCGAAGGTGTCCGCCTTCTCGCCGCTCGTCGCCCCGGGTACCTCCAGTATGCGGCCTCCGGTTAACGCCTTCTTAAACCGGAGGCCCTGTATGTTGCAGGAGGCCAGGTCCACCTTGCTCCTGGCCTCCGCAAACACCTCGGCGTATGTCACGCCCCTCTCCAAGGCCCCCGGCTGCAGCGTGAGTACCACAGCCGAGGACCGAGGGGGGCGCAGCTTCTCCGGCGCCGGCCGGCTTTGGGGCTTGGCGGCCTTGGCCGCCTTGGCACCGCCTGGTGCAGGAGCCTTCGATTTGGCGCCCCGTTTCACCACCGTTGACCACTTTTCGCCGGTGGTCGGCGGGACGGGGCGCGGAGCCGTCTTCTTCTGGGTGGTGGTGGGAGGGGCTGCTGTTGCCGTTTCGGCAGCGGCCTTTGCCCTCTTCCCCTTCCCCTTCTTCTTTTGTCCAGGCTTCTGGGGCCCTGGAGGTGGTGTCGGCTCCGGGGGGGCCATCCCCGGGAGCGACGATCCAGGCCCAGGCGGGGGGTCAGTCGTGGAGGCAGAGCTCGCCCTGTCCGCCGCCAGCGGTGGGCGCAGCCGCTTCTCCGGCAGGAGACGCTCCTCCAGCTCTTTCAGGCGCGCGCCCATCATGCTGCCCACCTGCAGCATGATGGAGCGCGTGAGCTGCTCCTCGCTCTTCCTTCCGCGAGTTTTGGTCTTTTCTGGTGAGGCTTCTCTGGGGGCGGGGCCCCTAATTGCCTCCGCCCTCTCCTTCCGGAACTCCGTCCGGAGGTCCTCCAGCTCCTTCCGGATTTCGGCCAAGTTCCGCTGCAGGCGGGCGTTCTCCGCCTGCAGCTTGGCCGTCTCCTCAGTCATGGTCCTTCCATGTAGGGCCTCCACCGCGACCCTAATTGACGCCGCTGACTCCTTCAGAGCCCGAACGACCGTGCCCTTCAGGTTGGAGGACTTGGTGGCCATCTCCACTATCACTCCAACGTCGTCCAAAACCCTCTGGTGGAGGGCAGCGGCCGTTCGGGGGTCACTGGCGTCCGGTAGTCCCAGGGCCGTTCTGGAGACGGTAGCCTCCTTGGCCATGCCCTCGAGACGCTCTTCGTTTTTGCGCAGCATCGCCGCCCGTTTCTCCCTACGGAGCTCGGCCACGCGGATAAAGGTTGGGGTACCCGGCAACGGCGACTCCGGCCTTATCCGGTCGCCGTCATATGAAGAGACCGAGCCCGACCGCCCGGGCCGCCTCTTCCTCTCTCCGCCGGCTCTCTCCGATTCCAGTGTCAGGCCACTGGCCTCTGTGTCGGTGTCGTCCGAGTCACGTACACGCTTCTCACCCTTCCCCTCGGGTGCGCCGAAGCTCACCTCCGACTCCGTGTCGGAGAGGTCGGCCATCCACGCCGAGGAGGGTGTGGGGCAGCGTGGTAGGACGACGCGCGCCTCTCTCCTCGTTTTCGCCTTAACCGCCCTCGTACTACTACGGAGGCGGTCGGCGAGGGTCTCCTTAGGTTCCGCGTTAGCGGCAATCTCGGTGTCCAGTTTCGTGCGTGGGTCAGAAGAGCCGAGGCTCTTATAACGGTTGTTGCCCCCCCCAGAATACGAGGGGCAGACCGGCTCGGGAGAACCGGTGAAGGATTCTCCGCCACTGTGAGTGGCGGTACCTTCCTGGGGTAAAATATCTTTTTCACAACTCGTCATAATGGTTTTTGACAGTTTTAAGGCGTGACGGCCTGGGTCGGTGCCCTTGGGACCGGGTCTACCCCCCCGGCCATGCATCCCATAGGCGGGCACCGGGACCGTAGGATTGGGGTGAACAATGAAGAAGGTGAAAACAAACAAACAAACAAACAAACAAGAAAAACACACACAAAACAAGGAAGGAAGAAGCAGACAAACAAACAAACAAACAACATATATACAAGACAACTAACAAAACGACAAACACGCAAGAAGAAAACATATATACAAAGAAAGGAAAGAAGAAAACACACATTAACCTGTAAAACACACAATGAATGATGATGATGATGATGATGGTGATGGGTGATGATGATGATGATGAAGGATGATCCGGGATGGGGCCCCCGCAAAGCAAAAGCTTTGCGAGAACCTTCATCCCGTTCTATCTCGTCCGCGAGCCCCTATACCGTGTAAACACGGTAGAGGGACCCGCGACCGAGACCGCGGCGCCCGGGGTTTCAGTTACGTCTATTCCAGAGGGGATTAGACCAAGAACAGGCAGCAACCACGTGAAGGATGACCCCGGACTTGCCTTGGGAGATCTTAACGACCTGCGCTCCTTCCCAAAGCCGACGCCTCCCCACTCACCACGGGGTGAATGAGGAAGGCCTGGATTCAGGCATCTAGTGATGGATGAACCCAGACCCGCCCAACCTAACCTAACCTAACCTAACCTAACCTAACCTAACCTAACCTAACCTAACCTAACCTAACCTAACCTAACCTAACCTAACCTAACCTAACCTAACCTAACCTAACCTAACCTAACCTAACCTAACCTAACCTAACCTAACCTAACCTAACCTAACCTAACCTAACCTAACCTAACCTAACCAAACCAAACCAAACCAAACCAAACCAAACCAAACCAAACCAAACCAAACCAAACCAAACCAAACCAAACCAAACCCAGTTCCGCCCGGTCCGTAGCCCCGAGCACAAGTGCCCAAAGTCGCTCCGCGGTCGTTAAAACCGTGAAAAAGTGAAGAAAAATCAAGTTAAGTGCAAAAAGTGAACGGATTTCAGTGATCTTGGTGTCCAAAGAAGCGGATAGTCGAGCACTGTACAGTGCCGAAAACCGCGCCTCGATCGGTGGAAAACTCAGGGAGTTATCACCCAAAAACCAAAATTTTGAAGAAAATTTTCGACCAACTTCAACTTTGGACTGAAACGCTGCACGATTTTCAGCGGGACGCCGTGTATCGGCAACTGCTATCTTCTGCGCAATTTCAAGGGCTGGCGACTAAAACCATTCCCGGATTTTTCCGGCAACGGCGGGCGGAACTACAGACATTTTTCTGGGAGCACCCAGAAAAATTCTCGAAAATCGGCGAACACTCCCACTGCTGGGAGAGACCACTGACCCATAGATAAAGGAGGAGGACGGCGCCGGGAGCCAGGATCTTTTTTCAAAATTCAAATTAGTTAACAGTAAGTTTAGTTATAAGCAAACAAGTGATTACAAATTTAATATTTCATTTAAACTTAGTAAATAGGATATCAAGGGTCTAATAACTTTGCAACCCCTTAATTATAAATTCTAGTTAATAGTTTAAATAAGCCATTATATACATACAACTCTAGTTGTACTTTTTTAGATTTTTAATATAAATAGTTTAGTAGTTATAATAGTATTACCAAATTACGGCTGCGTTAGTGACCGCAAAGATAAATTTGTAAAAATCTTGCATCTAGGTCAAAGTCGTTAGTAAATAGAATAATTTGAATATCTCCGAAACTAGACGAGTTAGCGCGTTTTTGAGCGAAATTGTATATAACGAAGTTATATACAGTTTTGCTCCGAAACCCTTACCAAACAAAAACCACCCATAAAAAACTCACCCTCCATCCCCTAGATACCCTCAAATTTAATTAAAAACAATAAATAGTAAAATTTTAGTAAATTATTAGCTTAGGAACCTGAATTGTAATAAACGTGTTAGTATATAAGTTATAATAGTTAAACCACCCCCTGGGTGCACCCTCCCCCCACCCCAAACTGAAAATTTGTAAATATTAAAAAATTATATTAACTCAGTGACAAGAAAAAATTGACCATTAGCACTGCAGAAATTAGTACGCAGTGATAAATTATAACACCGCCACACCCCATAAGGGTTAAAAAATTGGGATAAAAAATAAAAAGTCACGATATCTCAGAAACGGAGCGAGATAGACCGTTTTTGAGTGAAGTTTGAATATACCACGTAGTGGTATATTCAAAAACACTCCCACAATACCTTTTACCCCCCCCCTACATTTTGAGAATTTTTTAAAAAATTTTTCAGACCCCATCCCAACAATCAAAAAGCGCAAAATTTTAAGAAAACTGTAAATAACTCGGAAACGGAAGGAGATAGACAATTTTTGACAAAACTTTGTATATACCACGTAAATAAAACCACCCCCACCCCTATTTTTCCCACCCTTAAAAATTTTCAAAATTTTAAAAAATTCCTATTTTAATCTCCGAAAGTTCCTACGTGTACTATTGACCCAAATTAACTTGTTAAACCCCCCCCCACCCCCTGCTGAAAAATTTTTCTGAAAAATTTTCTAAAAAACTTTTATTTTGTTTTTATTTTGTTATTTCATCTTGTCTTTGTTTCTATTTATTTACCCAAATTGGACTGTGTCTTTCTAACCCGGAATCTCTATACGACTTGGACAACGCACACAGTGCGCAGCTGACTACTTGACCGACTGACTCCTATAGAGTCTTAAACTACTGACTTGTACTTACCTGGGTACTTACCTCCGCTGGACGGCTGCAGACACCCCGACACGGTGAACCTGAAACAGAAAAGACATAGATTAGTAATCCTTGACAATTTATTTACAACTTGACCAATTTGACCAACAGACACCCAACACGGTGAATCTGAAACAAAAGGACATAGATTAGTAATCTATCTGATATTTGGTTTTTACAACTTTATTTTAAATTTAATATTTACACTTTATTTGCATTTATTTTCTATTTTAATTTTGTGTATAATAATTGAATTTTACAATTTGCTTAATTTCGTGTGCAAATTTAATTTAATTTAATTTACAATTATAATTCATTTTAAAAAATTCTTAACAAATATTTACAACTTATACAAATTTAAAACAATTAACCGCGAGCACTAAATCCGACACAAATAAAAATTATTTGACATGTTCGGATATAGAACTCCCACTAAAATGACGGAAAACCAGGAAGAAGAGTCCCCAAGAAAGAGGGCTTTTAATACAACCCGGACGCTCCAACGAACTCCACCCAGCGAGGGAGAGAGCAGTCGATCCTCTAGTGTGAGAAGAAGTATCGGAGAGTGGGAATCTGGGAAACCAGACACACAGACGAGGTCGCAGACCAAGTCCCAAACCCCACCCAAGAAACCGGCTCTGGCGGAAACCCAAAAGCCCAAACCGAAGACGGCCCCCTCGCAAGACACAAAAGTGGCTGCGAGGAGACTATCAACGGAGGCAACGGGTAGCCCGCAAAAGCCGGAAAAATCAAAATACGCCGATAGAGTCTCAGAGGCAAAGGCCTGCGTCATCCGAGCAAAAACCCAGCTGGGAAACTCGAGAAATACAAAAACAGAAATAAAAACAGAGGTATTTCAGGCGGTAGATAGGCTGTTCCAACTTGTGAAGGAAGCGGAACTGGTCAAAAGACCGGCCAGCATCCTACACAAAAAACAAGAAGAAGAACAGCAAAAGGACAAAAACGAAAAACAATCAGGAAATAGCGACCTAATTAAAATATTAGAGGATCACACAGAACTAATAAGAATAAACACACAACAAATGGAAAAATTAAAGGAAACATTAGACAAACAAACATACGCGAGCGTAACAGCGGTGCCTGTGAGGAGACAGCTCCCGGAGCACACCGCCTTACACTCCATAGTTATTACCGCTAAAAACGAGAAGGAGACTGGAGAAGAAGTCCTAAATAAAATAAGGAAAGCAGTAAATGCAAAAGACGGGGGAATAGTTGTTGAAAGAATAAGGAAGGCTAAAGATAGAAAAGTAATAGTAGGGTGTAAATCGGAGGAAGAAAGAGAAAAGGTAAAAGAGAGAATAAAAAGATCAGGAGAAAATTTAAATGTAGAAGAAATAAAAAACAAGGATCCCCTAGTAATACTAAAAAATGTTCTACAATACAATAGTGACGAAGAGATAATAACAGCGCTCAAAAAACAAAACAAGACACTCTTCGAAAACTTGGGCAAGGAAAACAGAACAGAAATAGCCTACAAAAGGCGAACGAGGAACCCACACATGAGCCACATAGTCCTGAGAGTGTCCCCCAAAGTCTGGCAGCGAATGGTTGATGCAGAGGCCGTACATATAGATCTTCAAAGGATACGAGTAGAGGACCAGTCACCGCTGATCCAATGCTCGCTCTGCCTTGGGTACGGTCACGGCAAACGCTTCTGCAAAGAGACCCTGGAGAAGTGCAGCCACTGCGGGGGACCTCACATGAAGACGGAATGCCCGGACTGGCTCGTGGGTGCAACGCCATCCTGCTGCAATTGCACACAGGCAAAACTTGACAATGCAAACCACAACGCCTTTAGCCGGGACTGCCCCATCAGAAGAAAATGGGAAGCAATGGCACGTGCAACCGTAGCATATTGCTAAAGGCAAGACCGACAAACTCGACTCAGCAAACGCGAAGCCATACTTAGTAGCCCAAGCAAACTTGCAAAGAAAGGCACTGGCAACAAACGAACTCATGCTTGAGGCTAACAAGAGAAAGATGGCTTTCGCACTGCTCCAGGAGCCATATGTCGGAGGCACAGGTAGAGTGAGGGACTACGGAGGAGCCAGGGTATTCCAGAGCACAAGGCAGGGAGATGGACCAATCAAGGCAGCAATAGCTGTCTTCGATCAAGAACTGGACGTCGTGCAGTGCCTGGAGTACACCACACCCAACATCTCGGTGGTGAAAATCCGTACGGAAACCTGGGAAACCGTGGTCGCCTCATTCTACTTCGAACCCAAGCCAGAACCGATAGAGCCATACCTGGAGCAGCTGAGGAAGTTAGAGCGAGAATTTGGACGGAGCCTAATAATTGGTGGAGACACCAATGCAAAGAGTACCTGGTGGGGCAGTACCCAGGTGGATCATAGAGGGGAGGAAACAGCGGGCGCTCTGGACGAGATGGGGATGCAGGTGCTCAACGACGGCCATACACCTACATTCCACACTATAAGGGGGGGAAGGCTATACACAAGCCATGTGGACGTCACGGCCTGTACGGTGGATCTGCTGGACCTGGTGGAAGACTGGAAAATAGAAGAAGGGATAACAAGCTCAGACCACAACACCATTTTATTTAAAATAAGACTCACAAGAGCAAAGGGCATAAAAATAAACAGGACAACACGCAAATATAACACTAAAAAAGCAAATTGGAGCCAATTTCATACGAAATTGACCCAGTTGCAAGAGAGCAATAACATAAATAAAGAAGAGTTTGAAAATATACAAAATACAATAGAATTAGAAAAAGCAATAAATAGATACATAAATACAATAATAGAAGCATCAGACAATAATATACCAAAAATAAATAAAAAACAAAAACTTACCTTGCCTTGGTGGACAGAAGAGCTTACAAACCTGAAGAAGGAAGTCGCCACCAGGAAACGTAGAATCCGCTGTGCAGCGCCGGTCCGCAGGCAGATGGTCGTCGATGAGTACCTGAAAAAGAAAGAAGAATATGAGAATAAAGCTAAAGAAGCACAAACAGAGAGCTGGAAGACATTTTGTGGGAAACAGGACAGAGAAGGGATGTGGGAAGGCATTTACAGGGTAATAAGTAGGACGGAAAAAAGGAAGGAGGACCTCCCATTGACCATAAACGGGAAAACACTGAACCAAAGAGAGTCGGCAGAACACCTGGCAGAAACTTTTTATCCGGAAGACACTGAGAGAAACGAAAATGAGGAGCATAGGCAAATCCGAGAAGTTGCAAACCAAGTAAATGGACTGGATCGTGATGAACACCACGATCCACCATTTACCACTGATGAAATTGTGACAGCAGCGAGTAGCCTAAACCCTAAAAAAGCTCCAGGGTCAGACGGACTAACCGCAGACATCTGCAACCACGCCATAATCCACAACCCGGAAATTTTCCTAGCACTGGCAAACAAATGCCTCAAGCTAGGCCACTTTCCAAAAAAGTGGAAAGAGGCAACTGTAGTCATCCTAAGGAAGCCCGGGAAAGATGACTACACAAAACCAAAATCCTACAGGCCGATTGGACTGTTGCCAGTGCTAGGAAAGATCCTGGAAAAAATGCTGATCACCAGAGTAAAATGGCACATAGTCCCGAAACTCAGCAGTCGCCAATATGGTTTCATGCCCCAGAAGTGCACGGAGGACTCCCTCTATGATCTGGTCAGATATATACGTGGAAAGTTAGACGAGAAGAAACTTATAACGGTGATATCGCTAGACATAGAGGGGGCCTTCGACAGCGCCTGGTGGCCTGCCATAAGGGTAAGACTGGCGGAGAAAAAATGCCCCATCAACCTCAGAAGGGTTGTGGACAGCTACCTGGAAGACAGGAGGGTCACGGTGAGGTACGCCGGGGAGGAAGCAACACGGAACACAAATAAGGGATGCGTGCAAGGGTCGATAGGCGGCCCAATGTTGTGGAACCTCCTTCTAGACCCCCTTTTACAGGGTCTAGAACGGAGAGGTGACCACTGCCACGCGTTTGCCGACGACATCGTGCTCGTCTTTGATGGCGACTCTGCGCTGGAAGTCCAGCGACGCGCAAACGATGCCCTCGCCTATGTTCACCGGTGGGGGGTCAAAAACAAGTTAAAGTTTGCACCACACAAGACTAGTGCCATGGTAATAACTCGAAAACTGAAATTTGACACCCCACTGCTGAGCATGGGTGGAGTCGACATCGGCATGTCGGAGGAAATCAAGATCCTGGGGCTCACTCTTGACAATAAACTTACCTTCAATAGCCATGTTGCCAACATATGTAGGAAGGTAACGAATATTTACAAACAGTTGTCAAGAGCCGCCAGGATCAGCTGGGGATTAAACCCCGATATAATCCGGTCGATCTACACAGCAGTGGTGGAACCGGTGATTCTATACGCGGCGAGCGCTTGGGCACCAGCGGCTAAGAAGCTAGGAGTCCAAAAACACCTAAATGCAGTCCAAAGAGGGTTTGCACAGAAAATGTGCAAATCCTACCGCACCGTCTCCCTGAACTCGGCACTAGTGCTGGCCGGGATACTCCCTCTGGACCTCAGAATACAGGAGGCAGCCGCCCTGTATGAGGCGAAGAGAGGGGTGTCCCAGTCAGTGCTGGGAGACAGAGAGATGGAGCGGAAGACTGCATTTACGGACTTACCTCATCCGGCGGAGCATATAGACCGGCAATTCATATGTCTGGTAGACCAGGAACAAGTTAACAACCACAACGCACAAGCAGTTAAGATCTACACGGACGGCAGCAAAATTGAAGGTAAGGTGGGCGCATCATTGTCTCTCTGGAGCAATGATGCAGAAACCAAAACCCTGAAATTGAAGCTGTCGTCCCACTGCACGGTCTACCAGGCAGAATTGCTGGCTATATGCCAAGCCATGAGGATAATAGTTAAAAGACCTGAGACTAGCTACGGGGTCTTCAGCGACTCCAGGTCATCGCTGGAAACAATAATTGATCAACGCTCTCTCCATCCCCTCGCAGTCGAAATCCGCGAACACTTTAAAGTCAGTAAACAACAGAATAAAATAGTAGGTTTATTCTGGATAAAAGCGCACGCGGGACTCGAGGGGAATGAGAGAGCGGATCAATTAGCCAAGGAAGCTGCATTAAACAGCAAAAAGAAGCCCGACTATGATCTGTGCCCGATTTCATTCGTCAAGCGTCAAATCCGCAAGGATACGCTTGACGAATGGAATCGGAGATACAGATCAAGCGAAACTGCAAGTGTAACGAAGTTGTTCCTCCCCGATGCCGTGCAAGCCCACAAAGTCGTTAGGCACATTAAGCCGGAGGGGGTGATTACCCAGGTTATGACTGGACATGGTGGGTTCTCCGAATACTTGAACAAATTCAAGTGTAAGGAGAACCCATCATGCATATGTGACGAAGACCAACCCGAAAATATAACCCACATATTGACAGAGTGCCCAACAAATAGTATAGAAAGACACGACATTGAGCAGGAATTGGGATCTGCTATGACCAAGGACAATTTTAATAAATTTCTGACAAACAAAAAAGACCAAGTAAAATTTCTTGACTATTGTAATAGAGTCGCAATTAAAGCAATAAATAGAAATAAATAGATAAATAAGTTATGTTTAATATTATATAGTTTATATATATAGTATATAAGACATAGTATTATAAGAGATGTAAAACAGAAAGATGTTAACAAAACCTACGCTATTGTAATAGATATAAGAACTAAGATAAATAGAATATAAGGAATAAGCAAACAAACTGTAATAGAAAATAAGAGATAAAAGAAAATGAAATAGAAAATAAAAAATAGAGCAGAGACCAAAAAAGCACGAACAAATAAAAAAGTAGGAGACTGAAAAAATTATTACCCCTATAAAAGAGCAAATGAATTTATATATATAAATTCAAGCACAGTAGATAAGAAAATAAGTAAGAAAACCTCTAATTACGTTAGAGAGAACCTAGAAAAAAAAAAAAAAAAAAAAAAAAAAAAAAAAAAACCAAACCAAACCAAACCAAACCAAACCAAACCAAACCAAACCAAACCAAACCAAACCAAACCAAACCAAACCAAACCAAACCAAACCAAACCAAACCAAACCAAACCAAACCAAACCAAACCAAACCAAACCAAACCAAACCAAACCAAACCAAACCAAACCAAACCAAACCAAACCAAACCAAACCAAACCAAACCAAACCAAACCAAACCAAACCAAACCAAACCAAACCAAACCAAACCAAACCAAACCAAACCAAACCAAACCAAACCAAACCAAACCAAACCAAACCAAACCAAACCAAACCAAACCAAACCAAACCAAACCAAACCAAACCAAACCAAACCAAACCAAACCAAACCAAACCAAACCAAACCAAACCAAACCAAACCAAACCAAACCAAACCAAACCAAACCAAACCAAACCAAACCAAACCAAACCAAACCAAACCAAACCAAACCAAACCAAACCAAACCAAACCAAACCAAACCAAACCAAACCAAACCAAACCAAACCAAACCAAACCAAACCAAACCAAACCAAACCAAACCAAACCAAACCAAACCAAACCAAACCAAACCAAACCAAACCAAACCAAACCAAACCAAACCAAACCAAACCAAACCAAACCAAACCAAACCAAACCAAACCAAACCAAACCAAACCAAACCAAACCAAACCAAACCAAACCAAACCAAACCAAACCAAACCAAACCAAACCAAACCAAACCAAACCAAACCAAACCAAACCAAACCAAACCAAACCAAACCAAACCAAACCAAACCAAACCAAACCAAACCAAACCAAACCAAACCAAACCAAACCAAACCAAACCAAACCAAACCAAACCAAACCAAACCAAACCAAACCAAACCAAACCAAACCAAACCAAACCAAACCAAACCAAACCAAACCAAACCAAACCAAACCAAACCAAACCAAACCAAACCAAACCAAACCAAACCAAACCAAACCAAACCAAACCAAACCAAACCAAACCAAACCAAACCAAACCAAACCAAACCAAACCAAACCAAACCAAACCAAACCAAACCAAACCAAACCAAACCAAACCAAACCAAACCAAACCAAACCAAACCAAACCAAACCAAACCAAACCAAACCAAACCAAACCAAACCAAACCAAACCAAACCAAACCAAACCAAACCAAACCAAACCAAACCAAACCAAACCAAACCAAACCAAACCAAACCAAACCAAACCAAACCAAACCAAACCAAACCAAACCAAACCAAACCAAACCAAACCAAACCAAACCAAACCAAACCAAACCAAACCAAACCAAACCAAACCAAACCAAACCAAACCAAACCAAACCAAACCAAACCAAACCAAACCAAACCAAACCAAACCAAACCAAACCAAACCAAACCAAACCAAACCAAACCAAACCAAACCAAACCAAACCAAACCAAACCAAACCAAACCAAACCAAACCAAACCAAACCAAACCAAACCAAACCAAACCAAACCAAACCAAACCAAACCAAACCAAACCAAACCAAACCAAACCAAACCAAACCAAACCAAACCAAACCAAACCAAACCAAACCAAACCAAACCAAACCAAACCAAACCAAACCAAACCAAACCAAACCAAACCAAACCAAACCAAACCAAACCAAACCAAACCAAACCAAACCAAACCAAACCAAACCAAACCAAACCAAACCAAACCAAACCAAACCAAACCAAACCAAACCAAACCAAACCAAACCAAACCAAACCAAACCAAACCAAACCAAACCAAACCAAACCAAACCAAACCAAACCAAACCAAACCAAACCAAACCAAACCAAACCAAACCAAACCAAACCAAACCAAACCAACCACGACATAGTACGTTCGTTTGGCTGCTATTATCATACAAAAAAAAAAAAGCTACAGTAATCGATTCTACTACGAATAATTTATATGTACAATCGTCGCAAGTGTTTTTGGTGAACACCCCACCCTGATCCTGATAAAACTTAAAAAAAAAAAAAAAAAAAAAAAAAAAAAAAAAATTTTATCAATTTTGTTACTTTTTTTTTGAATCGTCTCATTGATATGCTTTCCCCATCTAAGAGAACTATCCAGCTACAAGCCCAAATATTTAACATGACTGACTGAAGACAATGACTGGTTATTAATCTTAAAATCTACTAACTTTCTAAAAAAAAAAAAAAAACAACCTTTCTTAAAAATACATATTTTGCTTTTTGTTGAGGATATCATTAAACCTAAACTACTTAGCATTCTATCGAGATCTTGACAAGCGAGTTGAAGCTCGCTAACTGCGGAATCAACATTATTTTTTGATATGTACAGAACAAAATCGTCGGCATATTGAGAAATTTGTACATTTTGAATGTTTTTACAAATATACATAGTAGCCACGTTAAAAAGAAATGGAGACAAAGGGTCTCCTTGAGCTAGACCATTACCGGTAGATCTAATCACGTCACAACCATCAACTGCCACTTTTAACTCTCTATGCTTTAGGTATGTCCAAAGGTAAAAACAAATTTTAGAACCTGCGCCTGTTTGATCCAAAGTATTTAATAAGCAGCTAATATTAACATTATTATACGCATTATCTATGTCAATAAAACAGCCAGCAGTTAATAAGTCTTTAGAAAAAAAAAACTAAAACAACACGATTTTATAGCAAACCGAACTAAAAATTATATTATAATACAGTAGTAGAAGATCGAACAATCACTCATAATTTATCGCCACAAAATAAAATTATAATAAAGTTTAAGTTATTAACAAAAGAATTCAATACAGAGTAAACAGCGTGGGGTGCTTGATAAAGTAAATGTAACAACTATTCTATTGGCAACTATCTATGAGAGGAGAGTTATGAAAAGTAGTAAAATGCACCCCACGCTTTTTACTCTGAATTGAATTCTTTTGTTAATAACTTAAACTTTATTATAATTTTATTTTGAGGCGATAAATTCTGATTGATTGTTCGATCTTCTACTACTGTATTATAAACTCTCTGAAATTAAAAATTATTTTCTAATTTTTAGTTCGGTTAGCTATAAAAGCGTGTTTTTTTAGTTTTTTTTTAAACTATTATTTATTTTTCATTTTTTAGTTCGATTTATCAATTAGTTATTTGTTGACATGTGGTATTGAAATTTCTCACAAATTATTTCGCAATCTCATCATTTCATTCAAAGCTTCACTGTTGCATGGGGTTTTTCCTGTTAACTTGGAACAATCGAGTAATAATAATAATAATAATGGGAAACTGTTATCAAATTATTGCATTATCATTGGTCCTTGATACGTATGCAAAGTTTCAAATTAATCAGACTTCTGGAAACTGGTGAAAATTAAGTTCAAAGATTCCGTTACATACATACATACATACATAGTTAGATACAACCCAAGCTAATAAAAGCGTGTTAAAAATAACTATTCGGTTCAAACCATGTCTCACTTAAAGCTGCTATGTGAATCTTATCTTGTGTGAGTAAAGATTCAAGGGACAAGGACTTAGGACGTAACCTTTGACAGTTCCATTGTACAATATTACCGTTAACGTTTATCGCGTTATTATCCATGATTAAAAAAGATGTTTAATAAGGAGCCAGGTGAAATGCCACTACTCATTACTTTGGATAATACCCAATCTGTGCAAATCGTCACGGCCTGTTGTATTTTTTACCTCTAAAAAGTCCTTACTTACCACTATTGAGTACATTTTATTAAGTAAGTGAATAAAACTCCAGTCTATCATATTAGTGTCTCGAGATGGCTTGGGTGTTTCGCTGTTAACTTTTGTATATTCATCTGAACTGAACACTCAGAGTCTTTATTCCATTTGGTCTCCATCGGCAGCGCGGCCGGGTGGGGGGCCGGGTCGGGAGCTGTCTACGTGCCTTCTTCTGCTTACGTTTTTTTGCTAAGTTGAATGAATCCGGTTCCGGATCGGTGAATAATTGAGACATAAGCCTTTCCTTCCGAGCAGGTTCAATAGTCTCCTCATACACGGGCACGGGTTCAGGTTCACGAGATGCTTTTTGCAGCTTCTTTGCTTCAATGAAGGTCGGGCTCGGTGACAGGCTCCTATCGCGAACTGGAGAAGGCGGAACGTAAATGGTCAGAGCTTTCCTGTAGGTACAATTGAACTCTGACATCAGCTCTCTAATTCTTCTCTCCTTCTTAAATACTGGGCAGACCTTTTGAAATGACATGTGACTTCCGGTACAGTTAATGCAGCGGAATGAATTTATTTTATTTTTTTTGAATTGTTTCGCAATTTTCATGGCTTTTAATGCACTTAGGGCATACTACCTTTTTTGATGGGCATAATAATCTAGTGTGGCCAAATTTCCAACAACGCGAGCATTGTGTAACCGGAAAGACGTAGGGTTCCACTTTTACTCTCATGCCATGGATAAACACATGCGTGGGCAGGGAATCTCCTTTAAAAGCTAGGCGGACAGCTTCACATTTTACCCAGCCGTCAGCAGTTTCTTGATTGTAGTTTCTTTTATTTAGTCTTTGCGCCGATACCATTTCAACATCGCATCGAAGGTTTTTAATTATGTCGTCATCGGCAATGTCTAAATCAATATTTTTAAGGACTCCGTATGACACACCTACTTCCGAAGTCTTTTGACATCTCCATCCCATTTCGCAAAACGCCTTACATGCAATCAATCGGTCTGCATTGGCCTCTTCTTCGAATGTTATCAGCATTTTGTATTGATGAACATACTTTACGCGGTTAATTCCGGCGATATTATTTTGACTAAATAATCTGGCCAAGGAAAATTGTTTAGGCAAAGCGGTACTGCAAGTTACGTATACTTGTACTTTTTTCTCTACTTCCTGGTTAGACCTGCGAACTAGTTTACGACTTCGAGATACAGACTGCCGTCCTTCCCGTTCCTCTGACGAGTTGTTACTATTATCACCCCTCTTTCTCTTCAATTCCTCCATCTCCCCACAAGCTGCATCACTGCATTCCATACGATCTTCTACAACCACTGTTTCCATTTTACTGTTTACGTCTTTATGTACTACACCAAATTCCACCGAGTCGCTTACAACATAAAGCTCATTTTCCATTGCGCCCGGAACCCGCCCTAAGCCGGACGAGCCCGCGCTTATCATGTTAGTGAAGTTAGCAGAACATTTCCCAGCAGATCATAAATAAATGAGAGTTCCCTTCGCATGCAGGTGAGTTCTATAGTTCCTGATACTTTTCAGCGATAGTTCTGGCTATTTTCCTGAAAAAAATCCGATTGAAAAAATGATCTGCCAACTTCCGGTAGCAGATCAATTTCCAGGAAATAAAAAAAAAAGTTGTTTTATTTACGGATCCTTATGATTTACATAGTTCCTGATACTTGTTTTCAATAGTTCTGTTATTTTTATGGAAATAAAAATTATTATAAAATATCATCAAAAAAATTTCCAAATTTTTTATATGAAATCTAACAACACTTATACTCACTCCCAGATACTAAAACTCTACAGCGTCTCAAACACAAGTACAATGCCTATAATCTATAACTAAGCGTCTGTTCAGATCTTCAGCAGAAGTGTCAGCAGAGCATGGTCGAATATGTGAAAATGGATGAAATTTTTTTTAAACTGAAAAATGACAACTTTGTTCAGCGGAATATGCCTGAGAGGCCAGAACTCCTCGTTTTCTGGTAGATTATCAACACTTCTATAACCTAGGGCCCAAAATCGGACTAGAACTCCCAAAAAAGTGTCAGCAGAGCATGGTTGAATATGTGAAAATGGATGAAATTTTTCTTAAATTGAATAATGACAACTTTGTTCAACAGAATACGCCTGAGATGCTAGAACTCCTCGTTTTCTGGTAGATTATCAATATTCCTATAACCCAGGGCACAAAATCGGACTAGAACTCCCAAAAAAGTGTCAGCAGAGCATGGTTGAATATGTGAAAATGGATGAAATTTTTCTTAAATTGAATAATGACAACTTTGTTCAGCGGAATATGCCTGAGAGGCCAGAACTCCTCGTTTTCTGGTAGATTATCAACACTTCTATGACCTAGGTTCCAAAATCTGCCCAGAACTCCCAAAAAAATGTCAGCAGAGCATGGTCGAATATGTGAAAATGGATGAAAATCTTCCCATATTGAATAATGTCAACTTTGTTCAACAGAATATGCCTGAGATCCTAGAACTCGTTTTTAGAAGTTGCCATTTTTCAGTTTAAGAAAAATTTCATCCATTTTCACATATTCGACCATGCTCTGCTGACACTTTTTTGGGAGTTCTGGTCAGATTTTGGAACCTAGGTTATAGAAGTGTTGATAATCTACCAGAAAACGAGGAGTTCTGGCCTCTCAGGCATATTCCGCTGAACAAAGTTGTCATTATTCAATTTAAGAAAAATTTCATCCATTTTCACATATTCAACCATGCTCTGCTGACACTTTTTTGGGAGTTCTAGTCCGATTTTGGAACCTAGGTCATAGAAGTGTTGATAATCTACCATAAAACGAGGAGTTCTAGCATCTCAGGCATATTCTGTTGAACAAAGTTGACATTATTCAATATGGGAAGATTTTCATCCATTTTCACATATTCGACCATGCTCTGCTGACATTTTTTTGGGAGTTCTGGTCAGATTTTGGAACCTAGTTCATAGAAATGTTGATAATCTACCAGAAAACGAGGAGTTCTGGCCTCTGAGGCATATTCCGCTGAACAAAGTTGTCATTATTCAATTTAAGAAAAATTTCATCCATTTTCACATATTCAACCATGCTCTGCTGACACTTTTTTGGGAGTTCTAGTCCGATTTTGTGCTCTAGGTTATAGGAATATTGATAATCTACCAGAAAACGAGGAGTTCTAGCATCTCAGGCGTATTCTGTTGAACAAAGTTGTCTCTATTCAATTTAAGAAAAATTTCATCCATTTAAACATATTCAACCATGCTCTGCTGACACTTTTTTGGGAGTTCTAGTCCGATTTTGGGCCCTAGGTTATAGAAGTGTTGATAATCTACCAGAAAACGAGGAGTTCTGGCCTCTCAGGCATATTCCGCTGAACAAAGTTGTCATTTTTCAGTTTAAAAAAAATTTCATCCATTTTCACATATTCGACCATGCTCTGCTGACATTTTTTTGGGAGTTCTGGTCAGATTTTGGAACCTAGTTCATAGAAATGTTGATAATCTACCAGAAAACGAGGAGTTCTGGCCTCTGAGGCATATTCCGCTGAACAAAGTTGTCATTATTCAATTTAAGAAAAATTTCATCCATTTTCACATATTCAACCATGCTCTGCTGACACTTTTTTGGGAGTTCTAGTCCGATTTTGTGCTCTAGGTTATAGGAATATTGATAATCTACCAGAAAACGAGGAGTTCTAGCATCTCAGGCGTATTCTGTTGAACAAAGTTGTCTCTATTCAATTTAAGAAAAATTTCATCCATTTAAACATATTCAACCATGCTCTGCTGACACTTTTTTGGGAGTTCTAGTCCGATTTTGGGCCCTAGGTTATAGAAGTGTTGATAATCTACCAGAAAACGAGGAGTTCTGGCCTCTCAGGCATATTCCGCTGAACAAAGTTGTCATTTTTCAGTTTAAAAAAAATTTCATCCATTTTCACATATTCGACCATGCTCTGCTGACATTTTTTTGGGAGTTCTGGTCAGATTTTGGAACCTAGGTCATAGAAGTGTTGATAATCTACCATAAAACGAGGAGTTCTGGCCTCTCAGGCATATTTCGCTGAACAAAGTTGACATTATTCAATATGGGAAGATTTTCATCCATTTTCACATATTCGACCATGCTCTGCTGACATTTTTTTGGGAGTTCTGGTCAGATTTTGGAACCTAGGTCATAGAAGTATTGATAATCAACCAGAAAACGAGGAGTTCTGGCCTCTCAGGCATATTCCGCTGAACAAAGTGGTCATTATTCAATTTAAGAAAAATTTCATCCATTTTCACATATTCAACCATGCTCTGCTGACACTTTTTTGGGAGTTCTAGTCCGATTTTGTGCCCTAGGTTATAGGAATATTGATAATCTACCAGAAAACGAGGAGTTCTAGCATCTCAGGCGTATTCTGTTGAACAAAGTTGTCTCTATTCAATTTAAGAAAAATTTCATCCATTTAAACATATTCAACCATGCTCTGCTGACACTTTTTTGGGAGTTCTAGTCCGATTTTGGGCCCTAGGTTATAGAAGTGTTGATAATCTACCAGAAAACGAGGAGTTCTGGCCTCTCAGGCATATTCCGCTGAACAAAGTTGTCATTTTTCAGTTTAAAAAAAATTTCATCCATTTTCACATATTCGACCATGCTCTGCTGACATTTTTTTGGGAGTTCTGGTCAGATTTTGGAACCCAGGTCATAGAAGTGTTGATAATCTACCATAAAACGAGGAGTTCTGGCCTCTCAGGCATATTCCGCTGAACAAAGTTGTCATTTTTCAGTTTAAGAAAAATTTCATCCATTTTCACATATTCGACCATGCTCTGCTGACATTTTTTTGGGAGTTCTAGTCCGATTTTGTGCCCTAGGTTATAGGAATATTGATAATCTACCAGAAAACGAGGAGTTCTAGCATCTCAGGCGTATTCTGTTGAACAAAGTTGTCATTATTCAATTTAAGAAAAATTACATCCATTTTCACATATTCAACCATGCTCTGCTGACATTTTTTTGGGAGTTCTAGTCCGATTTTGTGCCCTAGGCTATAGGAATATTGATAATCTACCAGAAAACGAGGAGTTCTGGCCTCTCAGGCATATTCCGCTGAACAAAGTTGTCATTATTCAATTTAAGAAAAATTTCATCCATTTTCACATATTCAACCATGCTCTGCTGACACTTTTTTGGGAGTTCTAGTCCGATTTTGGGCCCTAGGTCATAGAAGTGTTGATAATCTACCAGAAAACGAGGAGTTCTGGCCTCTGAGGCATATTCCGCTGAACAAAGTTGTCATTATTCAATTTAAGAAAAATTTCATCCATTTTCACATATTCAACCATGCTCTGCTGACACTTTTTTGGGAGTTCTAGTCCGATTTTGTGCTCTAGGTTATAGGAATATTGATAATCTACCAGAAAACGAGGAGTTCTAGCATCTCAGGCGTATTCTGTTGAACAAAGTTGTCTCTATTCAATTTAAGAAAAATTTCATCCATTTAAACATATTCAACCATGCTCTGCTGACACTTTTTTGGGAGTTCTAGTCAGATTTTGGGCCCTAGGTTATAGAAGTGTTGATAATCTACCAGAAAACGAGGAGTTCTGGCCTCTCAGGCATATTCCGCTGAACAAAGTTGTCATTATTCAATTTAAGAAAAATTTCATCCATTTTCACATATTCAACCATGCTCTGCTGACACTTTTTTGGGAGTTCTAGTCCGATTTTGTGCCCTGGGTTATAGGAATATTGATAATCTACCAGAAAACGAGGAGTTCTAGCATCTCAGGCGTATTCTGTTGAACAAAGTTGTCATTATTCAATTTAAGAAAAATTTCATCCATTTTCACATATTCAACCATGCTCTGCTGACACTTTTTTGGGAGTTCTAGTCCGATTTTGGGCCCTAGGTTATAGAAGTGTTGATAATCTACCAGAAAACGAGGAGTTCTGGCCTCTCAGGCATATTCCGCTGAACAAAGTTGTCATTTTTCAGTTTAAAAAAAATTTCATCCATTTTCACATATTCGACCATGCTCTGCTGACACTTCTGCTGAAGATCTGAACAGACGCTTAGTTATAGATTATAGGCATTGTACTTGTGTTTGAGACGCTGTAGAGTTTTAGTATCTGGGAGTGAGTATAAGTGTTGTTAGATTTCATATAAAAAATTTGGAAATTTTTTTGATGATATTTTATAATAATTTTTATTTCCATAAAAATAACAGAACTATTGAAAACAAGTATCAGGAACTATGTAAATCATAAGGATCCGTAAATAAAACAACTTTTTTTTTTATTTCCTGGAAATTGATCTGCTACCGGAAGTTGGCAGATCATTTTTTCAATCGGATTTTTTTCAGGAAAATAGCCAGAACTATCGCTGAAAAGTATCAGGAACTATAGAACTCACCTGCATGCGAAGGGAACTCTCATTTATTTATGATCTGCTGGGAAATGTTCTGCTAACTTCACGAACATGCGCTTATCGCAGTCAACTATGGGTATTTAATTTGTGTTATTGATTCGCGCGTCACGACCTCTCAGCTCGAGGTGCAAATAATAACTGCAGTCGAGTGTTGCAGTCTGAGAGCAGCATTCAAATAATGAAATCGAGCGAACGACTTTGTTATTTTAAAATATAAGATTATAGTGGTACCTAGCCTCCTTCCTTCCTTCCTTTCTTCCTCGTCGTGAAGTTCCACTATCCACCTCATGGATCCTTCGGCCACCATGAATACCATTATTTTCGTCATCGACTATTGCATTGTTACTAAACTTACATAAGGTCCCGATCTCGGGAGTACAATCTAGCAACGTAAAAAAAAAAAGTGCCAAAAGGAGAAGGTTAGGCGAGAGGACTAAAAAAAACGAAGAAAATTTTCACGAACGAACGTGGATAATTTATTACAAAAATATACCTTCTAGGAAATAAATAGCTCGGAATACGAGCGCGGTCGCATCAGCGCCTAAACTATGATATCAGATCTGATTGCGAGTTATCACAGCGCGACGGGCGAACTCGTCGCCGCGTCGTTCTCTTTGGGAACGGTCCGGACTCGTCACTCGTCCTCGTCGTCGTCCCTCGCGCGCAGCGTGGCGCACGCGGCGTCGTTGGCGCGGCCCAGCGCCAGCGTGCGGCCCGGCGCCGCGCGGCGCTCGTCGGCGCGGCGCGACACGCGCAGGCGCCGCGCGCCCAGCACCGACTCCAGCTCCAGCCGCACGCGCACGGCGTGCTCGGGCGCGGCGGCGCGCACGCACAGCGCCACGCCGTCGTAGAAGTCCAGGTCGGCGGCGAGGCGCAGGCGCGGCTCGGCCGACAGGCGGCGCCGCGCGCGCAGCGAGCCCCACGCGGTGCGCACGTCGGCGCCGGCGGCGGCCGCCAGCCCGGCGCGCAGGTGCAGCGCGGCGCGCGCCGTGCGGTGCCACAGCGACGCGGCGGCGCGCGCGTCCAGCGCCAGCGCGGCGGCGGCGGCGGCGCGCGCGCGCAGCACGGCGCCGCACAGCAGCGGCAGCGCGGCGCGCGAGGCCTGCAGCGGCCGCGCCGCGCGCAGCACGGCGGCGGGCGCGGCGCCGGTGCCGGCCCAGATGTGCGCCAGCAGCTCCGCCTGCAACCCGCGTCGGGACGTCACCGCGGTTTCTTCTATTTCGTTTCCCGCTTTCCTCGCGGTTTTCGTTCGTGTCGAATAATATTTTGCCATCGTTCAATCGACTCAAACTTGATCGACTTGACGCCTATCAATTTCCAAAATGCTTATAATACTTACGTTCCTCGATGACGGCGAACCGATTTGACAATAAGGACGAAAGAATATTCTACAGATATTCCGTAAGCATAAAGGAAATATCTTTTTTCAACCTCAAACTATAATTACATAATATTTTGATGTATTTTTTCTTTTTCTATACTTATGTATATGATATTATTTTTGACGTGTAAAAGTGCAATATTTTGCCTCTTTACAATAAAAGATTTGAGTTTAAAGTTTGAGTTTATTTTTAAAACATTAATTTGCTAATGGCCCACGAAGACCCTATGCATATTTGTTTTTTTATAGATGCATTTCGGTACGTACCTGACCCGTGAAGAGCGTGACGTCCCGCATGCGGGCGCCGCCCACGGCCAAAGCCAAACCGCCCGCCGCCCCCTCCGCCTCGCCCTCCGCGCCGCCCTCGTCGGCGCCCGCGCCCGCGATCGCCTCCAGCCCGCGCGTCCACACCTCCACCTCCAGCTCGGCGGCGGCGGCGGCGGCGGCGGCGCCCGGCGGCTCCGCCCACAGCGCCACGGCGCCGCGCCGCAGCAGCCCGCCCGCCGCCACCTGCACCGAGTCCAGCGCCGCGCGCCAGCCGCCGGCGCCGCCGCCCCAGCCCGTGTCGCGCCGCAGCACGCTCGACGTGCCTGCAACACGGCGCCGTGTACCGAGCCGCTCCGCCGGAGCCGGCGCGCCTCCCGCGGGCGTCCACTCACCGCCGTGCGCGCGCGCGTCCCACGTGCGCAACTCCGGCGGCAGCAGCGCCGGTAGCGCCCGCACCGGAGCCGCGTCCGCCAGCGAGGCCAGCCGCTGCCACAGCACGCGGCGCAGCTCGTGCGAGGCGCGCGACCGCTCCGCGTGCAGCGCGCGCGCCAGTGCCACCAGTTGGCGCGGCGCCGCGCCTGACTCGTCCGCCGCGCGGCGCAGCACCACTAAGTCCAGCGCCGCCGCGCGCACCTCCAACGGCAGCGACGAGTTCGTCGCGACGCGGCCGAGGCGCAGCAGGTGCGGCGCGCGCAGGCTCGGCGCGGCGCGCAGCGCGGCCAGCGCGGCGGCGGCGGCGCGCGGCGCGTCGCGCTCCGCGTGCGCCACCAGCGTCTCGGCGACGTCGGCGCGCAGATTGCCGAGCGCCAGCAGCCGCACGGCGCGGCAGTCGGCGTCCGCGGCGCGGCAGCGGGCGAGCCCCTTGGCCAGCGCGGCGCGCACGGCCGCGGCGGCGGGCTCGGCGCGCGCCGCGGCCGCGGCGGCCAGCAGCGCGCTGTCGCCGACGGCGGCCACGCGCGCCTCCTCGCCCAGCTTCAGCACGTCCAGTACGGCCTCCTCCTGCAAAGCGAGGCGGATCAGACGGGAGCGACGCGGACGGCGCGGCGCGACGCGGCGGCACTCACCGTGGCACTCGGCGCTAGCGCGAACCCGGCGAGGAAGGCGTGCGCGAGCGGCTCGAGCGGGTCGCGCGCCGCCGGCTGCAGGAAGTCCCGCGCGGCGCGCACCGCCGCCGCCGAGCCCGTGAGCCCCAGCGCGCGGCACAGCCCCGGCCTGCGACACGCGCACGTTAGCGGAGGTCGCGGATGGGGTACAGAAGGGGGGAGCCGGATAAGGCTTACAGTACGTCACGGTTGTCATCGTCGCTCAGCGCGGCCGCGAGCGCGTCGGCCGGCGCGGCGCGCAGGGCCGGCAGCAGGCGCAGCAGCGCGAGCGCCGCGTCGGCGCCGCCGCCCTCGCCGGCCGCCTCGCCCTCCAGCGCTGCGCGGTGCTGTCGGATGGCCGCGCCCACCTCCTGAGGTGATGAAACAGAGCGGGCGGTTCCGTTCGATCGGTTCGACCAAATTTCGGGAAGTCAAGTCTCTACGCCGACTTTCGACTGACCTGTCGCTCGTCCTCGTCGTCGTCGTCTTCCCCGGCGAGGTCCATCGTGAGCGGCGCCTCCCGCAGCGCGGGCGGCAGCGCGGGCGGCGGCGCGGGCGGCGCGGCGGGGCGGAGCGCCAGCGCGTGCCAGCAGCGCGCCTTGAGCGCGGCGTGCAGCGTCAGCAGCTCCTCGGCGTGCAGCGCCCGCAGCGCGCCCGCGCCGCCCAGCGAGTACCGCGCCGCGCGCCGCGCCGCCACGCCCGGCGCGCCGTCGCCGCCGCAGCGCCGCTGCAACACGGGCCGCGGTCAGGGAGCGGGGCGGGGCGGGGCGGTGGGGGGTGGGGGGTGGGGGGGAGGTGGCGCTCGCTCACCTTTATCTTGCGGAACTCTGTGTCGGAGAGCTGCTCGTACACGACGGCGCACTCGCCGGAGATGTCGGTCTCGTTGTGCTCGCCGACGCCGCTCGCCTCCGCCTGGAACTGAAGCGCCGACTCGTCGGTCAGTCGCCGTGGATGTAGCGGTGATACGATCGTGGACGCTCGGGAACCCCTCCTTTTCCCGAACGGCTATCGGTACGGTCCCCGCTAAGCCGTTTCCGTCGTTAACTACTTTTCCACGGAAACCGTTAATTAGAATGGGATGAAAAGTATCCTACGTTGTATTCCATTCCCGAACCTAGAGTATCGGTATACATTATTAAATTTCATAAAAATCTATTCAGCCGTTTCAGCGCGGGGAAAAAAAACAATAATATTAGTGAGATCACAAAACTACAACGATAGCTACATCGATGGACCGTGACCGCAGATGGGTTTCACATTACGCCTACACCGTGCCACAGTATACACCACACTTCCGGTTATATCTGCTACGGTCGTACGTAAGGTCCGCGCTACACGCGGAACGCGGAACGTCGAACCTCGAAGGAGAATCAGGCCGACCGCGACGCGAGTCGCTTTTATCCGATAAGTGTCGCGCGGGCGGGTAGGAGGCGCGCCGCCCAGTGTGACCGCGCGTGGAGTCGGCGGATGGTACCTGGAAGAGCGACACGAGCGACTTCTTGTAGTTGAGCACGTCGGGCGCGTCGGCGGGGTCCAGGTACGCGGCCCGCACGACGCCGCGCCGCAGCCGCGCCGCGAAGGCGCCGCCGCCGCCGCCGCCGCCGCCGCCGCCGCCGCCGTCCCACACGGATCCGCGCGGCGCCCACTCCGCCGAGCGGTGCGCACCGCGCACCAGCAGCCGCGCGTTACTCAGCTGTGACACCACAGTAGGTATAATGTATACCTATTCCTTCGTATCTTACTTTCATATTACTAATTATTATGTGCCGTCACTGCCGACTGCCGACTGTCGCAGAGATGTTTGATGATGTTTGCAAAAAAGAGGACATTTTAGTTTTGGGTCTTTTTGGAGTTCGGTGTCGACGGTGATATCGGCCTTTTCTATGGAATTAAAAGTATACCTCCGTCCTTCTGAGACTTCACACTAGAAAGGACGCAAAAATGAAACAACGATAGACCACCGCAGCACCCACCACCGCACTACCGCACCGGGGCGGTTCCCCAACGATAAAATCCTTGAGAACTCGTTTGTATTGGAATTTGTTGGATGCCCTTAGACTCCTAGGGCATAAATCCTACTAATATAATAAATGCGAAAGTTTGTGAGAATGGATGGATGGATGGATGGATGTTTGTTCTTCTTTCACGCAAAAACTACTGAACGGATTCGAATGAAATTTGGAACACAGATAGTTTATAACCAGGATTGAGTAATAGGATTCTTATCCCGATAGTATGTTCCGGTGGGACAAAACGGGAAGTACGCAGGTGAAACCGCGGGGCGCAGCTAGTTGTATCTATAGGCGAGTAGATACAGCTAGTTATGGATATTCGGGAGCGGTCCGGCGTACAGTACTATATCGCTACATAGTACGGTCCTTTTACTTGTGTTGATAATCTAAACTATTGCATTTGCCGAGTTAAAAACCACTCTGTTGCTAAAGAATAGCTGCAGATTGCAATATTTCGGGTAATTTTCTTTATTTTATCTTTACCTTCCTCTGACAATAACAAAAGCTAAAGAAAATGAATTAGCGAAATTGGTCCACCCGTTCACGGGTGATGCCGAGACCAAAGGAAATAGGGATTCATTTATATGATGATGATGTAGGTATTTATGGTTCACTATTTTTGCGATAATGGCTTACACATAAAAACGCCAAAAATCCGCGGCTTCGCCCTCGTGGTGTTCAATCATTGCTCCACGGGAACATACTCGTACTATCGATGTGTTGATCCGGGTTATAAACTATCTGTGTTCAAAATTTCACTCAAATCAGTTAAGTAGTTTTTGCGTGAAAGAGGAACAAACATGCATCCATACTCACAAACTTTCGCATCTATAACATTATATAATAATATATAATAATAATAATAGCCTTTATTCAGATCCATACTACAATAATTATATGATAAAAGTACATATAAAACTTAAATTTAATGTAAACCTTAATCTAGTCTCTTAATTGAGTTTTACTAATTTTTTGTAGATCTGTTTGCCAGTCGACAAAGGCCTCCTCCAACCTTTTCCACTCGTGTCTTTCTTGAGCCACTCTGTATAACATTAGTCGGATATAATTATTTGTGTAGGGTAGGTAGCTAACATAAATATTGCCGAACATAACTTTTTGAAAACGGAATCTGTCCGGGCGCGCGCCTGTTCCTTTCCGCATCGCATAAACGTTATCGAATGATTCACGATGCGATTTTCACCGTTCGGGAGCTTCGAAGCGTACGGTATCCGGCACGAATGCCACGGAATACTGACCAATATCTTGTTATTATATTTTTATTAACGGTTTACAAAATTGAAACCGCACAAATAAAAACACTCCAGGAAACAACTTGAAAACAGAGAGAATAATATGACGGTTCGAAGCGCGGGCGTGGGTGCCTGCACTACACCGCGGCTACAGTGGATGCGGACACTCACTCGGAAGTGCAGCAGCAGGTCGCCCCCGGGCTGCGGCGCGGGCGCCACGCTCAGCTCGGCGGCGATGCGGTACCCCAGCTCGCCGTCGCGCCGCTCCGCCGAGTTCAGCAGCACCGTGCTCTCCACGCCGTACGTGGCCGCCGCCGCCAGCGCCAGCGCCGCGCCGCCCGCCCCCTCCGCCGCCGCCGCCGCACACAGCCACGCGGCCAGCGCCGTGTACAGTCCCCGCGCACGCGACATGTCCCGCGCTCGTCCCTCGCCCGAGTGATGCGCGCGCGCCGCGCCCGCCGCCGCCGCACCGAGGGGGGTCACTGTAGTGATGGACGACGACCTCGCCGAGCGGAATACCGCGGTGATAGCGTGTATGTATGAGTTCATCGCGTAGTCGGATTTATAGACCCATAACTAGGCTTTCCTGTATCTGGCGAATCTACATTACGTACCGTACGTCATGCGAAATCGCAGACAGGTAACAAGTAGGTACTTATTAAATATTATGAATATTATCATGTACCTACCTAATCTATGTTAAGTCACAGAGATCGAGATCTGTGGTTTTGATAAAGTTTTGTAACGCTATATACTAGTAGGTACCTAGTCGTAGTCCCAACACTAGTGCGTCTCCGGCGGCGGCGGCGGGGCGCGGCAGTGCTCGGGAGAGTGGACCTGCCACTGGCACCCGCCATCGCCAGCCCGCCACGCACAGAGCACGGAATACAGAGGCACTACTGTGGTACTCTGTGATATGCTCTGTGCACCACAGCCGTCGGTCCGCCATCGCCAGCCAGTAGCGCCCGTAGCCACACAGTCCTGGCGCATGCCGCGATGCCGCGATGCCGCGATGCCGCCGGGCTGTTCACTATATTATTATTTTGTTCCCCTTTGATTGGTAGATAGCTGGCCGCCCGCCGCGCCGGTGTTCCCTATAGCTTACAGAAACCTCGGATCGGTTGCACACACTCAGGCTACATGAACTCCAATTGGTAGGTACAGCTACTTTTGTTTGGCTGAAAATATGTAGATAACTTCCAGATCGATCATTAGATTGATTGTTTGAAGATTGAAGTTTGTAGGTATCCTTGGGTAATTAAATTATTCATCGATAAATGATTCGGCTACATGGACGCTTTCTCGCAGCGGTGCGGTGCGGTGCGGTGCGGCGCGCGGCGGCAGATAGCGGCTCGCCCGACGGGGCGGGGGCTGGGTCGGAGGTCGCGCGCGCAGATAAATAACGAGGCGACAGCGACGAATAATAAGTAGGTACTTACATACTTAGTAGTTGCACGGGTTGGTTTCCTGTCGCTTCTGCCGACGACGACGCGACGCATGTGCGTTCTGTTTGGAGATTTTATTACATCGTTCGAGTTTGTTGGAAAACGGTAGAGTTCGTATAAATCAGTATCTTAGTATAATCGTACAGTGACATTGAATGAGGTTTTTTAATCTTTCTCAGCGGAAAGCTGTACACCGAGTCCTTGACACCCTCTACTGGTTTCTGGAACTCCCAGAAGTCCAGACCAATATAGGCTGTGAAGGGTCCATGGGTGGTGTTGTCTCATCCTTTTCGCCAGGTCTCATTCACTCACACAGAACATCAATCCGCGATTTACTCGTCATCTCGCATACCTACTTCCTCAATTTTATCTTTCATACCTCCTCCAACATTATAATAGTACCTGGCTTATTTCTCGCACAGGGAAAAGCTATTGCTATTCAACGTGGAAATGCAGCCAGCGTTCTTGGCACCATGCCTCATGGACACCCTCTTTTAGTTAGTTTTCTATTTAATTTTATATATTTAATTATTGTTATTTAAGTTGAGTGAATGATGTTTTCCTTCACCGAAAAACATCGTGAGGAAACCCACATACCTACCCGAGAATTATTTCGGAGGTAGGTATGTGATCCACCAATCCGGATCTGGCCCCCGTGGTGGATTATGGCCTAATCCTCCTCACGAAAGTAAGGGGAGACCCGTGCCCAGCAGTGGGACGTTATGGGTTGTTGATGAAGTTGAGTGAATAATTTTTTTCTTTTTATTGCATAATAGTCAAGCATTTGACCGCGGTCATAAGTGACGACACGGTCGAGGATGGAGCATGCTTGCCTAAAAGATACCTATTCACTCTCGACTTGAAGACTTTCAGATTATAGTTTTCGGGAAACATAGGCACTGGTAAGGTGTTCCATTCCCTCGCTGTTCTGATTATAAATGTGGATGCAAAAAGCTTCGTGCGGATCGGAGTAATGTCAACCATGTACAGATGCCGTGTTTCCGTACGCCTTGTTGTCCGATGGTGGAAAGGTGATGGAGGAATCAAGTTGTGCAGCTCGAATATTTTCTCATCGTAGCAGTGGCTTTCTGTGGCTCTTAGCTATCTGGGGAAACACGATGTGACGGGTAGCGACCCACGTCGCCTCACTCGCCACTCGCCGCCATTGCGTTCCCACGAGTAGCCAGGGAAGGTGTCGGGCGCCCCGCGCAGGGTAAGGCAAGCCTCATACTGGGATCGGGTCCCAGGGCACGTGGCACGCTAGTGGCGAGGTGAGCCTCTAACTCCCCTAACCACGCCGCCTTCGGCACGGCTACCACTGGCTTGGCGGAGATGAAAGGAAACAAGATTAGGTAGGAATAGATATGAGGAGGGAGATGTGGAAGTTGGAATGGGTAGTAAACTATTGGGTTAGGATACCACTCTCTCGGAAGGAGTAGGAATTTAGTCTAGGGAGGCTGAAAGTATGTCGTTGTTTTTCCGACTTAATTTCTTTTTTTGAAAATATGTATTCTGCAGGTTGTTAGTCAATCCGAAAGTCGCCTGTAAGAATAGGTGCAGGTCAACTTGGCGGCGAACGGGACGGGATGGAACGGGACGGGACGGGACGAGCGGACGACATCGTCCGCAATGAAACACGGTCCGAAACGGAGACATCGACATTTATTGCATACCTACGCGCTACCGACTATCACTAAACAACAATTTAACCGTGCGTACCTACAACAAGACCGTCACTTATAGTTATACATAGACATAGGTCGCCGCGCACGTCCGCGGCGCGGCGGCGCCGTTCGGACGATCGCAACAAAACTACTGATGAATCTCAGGGAGGGTTCGTCCGAGTCCGCTCCGCTCGGCGCTACTCCGAGTCCGAGTCGGGCTCGGCGCGGCCCTCGGCGCTCTCGGGCAGCAGGTGGCACTCGGCGCGGGGCGGCGGCCAGCGCTGCAGCAGCAGCAGGCAGGGCGGCAGCTCCGCGTCCACCGCCCCGCACGACGCGCCCCGCACCGCCACCCGCAGCGGCCAGCGCGCGCCCCGCCGCGGCACCGTGCCGCCGCCCGCGCCCCCCGCGCCGCCCGCGCCGCCCGCGCCGCCCGCCGCCTGCCGCCCGTTGAACTCCAGCGTCTGCGCCGCGCGCCACGCGCCGCCGCCCCACGACACGCTCTCGTACACCACCTGCGGGGACGCCGCGGGGAGTCCGTCTCCGGCGCCCCGTACCTCCTCCGGCTCGCGCGGCGCGTAGAACGGACAGCGGCACGGCGCCGCCCCCGCCCGGCAGCAGGCGCGGGGCGGGGGCGGCGCGCGTCACGAGGCGGGGCGCTCCAGCACCGCCACGCCGGCGTACGAGCGCCCCACGGCCATGGTGGCCGCCAGCAGCGTCCACGCGTCCGTCGCCGGGTCGAACACCTCCACCGTGTTCAGGTTGGCGGCGCCGTCGTCGCCGCCCACCACGTACAGCTTGCCGCGGTGCGCCGCCACGGCGGCGTTGCGCCGCGCCGAGTGCATCGCCGGCGCCGGACTCCACTCGCCTGCAACACGCGACCGTTAGCGTCCGTCCGAGCGCCCGGAGCCCGCGTCCTTCGCGTCCGTCCGCGCCTCACCGGGTCCGTCCGCGTCGGGGCGGTACCGCTCCACGGAGCGGCGCACGGCGGGACCGTCGTGGCCGCCCACCGCGTACAGCGCGCCCTCCGCCACGCCCACGCCGCAGCCGGAGCGCCGCGCCGCCATGTCTGCCACGCTCTCCCACGCGTCCGCCGCCGGGTCGTACCTGCAACAGGCGCGCGTCAGCCCCGCCCCGCCGGCCCGCCGGCCCGCCGCCCCCCGCCCCGCGGCGCTCACCGCTCCACCGTGTGCAGGCACTGGCGAGCGGCACCGTCGTAGCCGCCGACGGCGTACAGCTTGCCGTCCAGCACGGCCACGCCGACGGACGAGCGGCGCGTGGACATGGAGGCCACGGGGCGCCACGCGGCGGCGCCCGCGTCCAGCGCCTCGGCCGAGCCCAGCCCGGAGGCGCCGTCGAAGCCGCCCACGGCGTACACGGTGCCGCCCAGCACGGCCACGCCCAGCGTGGAGCGGCGCGCGCCCAGCGGCGGGCCCGCGCTCCACTCGTCGGCGGCGATGTCGTACACGTCCACGCTGCGCACGCGGAGCGTCCCGTTGAACCCGCCCACCGCGTAGGCCTTGCCGCCCAGCACGGCCAGGCCGGCGCGGCAGCGGCGCGACGGCAGCGGCGCCGCGGCGCGCCAGCGGCCCGCGTCCAGGCGCAGCAGCTCCACGTCGCGGATGGCCTTGGGCGCCTGGCCGCCCGCCACCAGCAGCGCCGTGGGCGCCCGCGGCGCGCGGCGCGGGCGGGCGCGCGCGGACGCGGCGGCGGCGGCGGCGCGGCGCGCGGGCGGCAGTAGGTGGAAGGACAGCGCCTCGATGAGCAGGTCTTTCACCCGCAGGCCGGCGCCGGCGCCCGCCAGCGGCGCCGCGCCCGCGCGCGCCACCAGCGCCTCCTGCGCCAGCAGCGGCAGGCGCACGTGCTCCAGCAGCGCGCCCAGGTGCCGCGAGCGCTCCTGCGGGCGAGCCGGACTGTAGTGCGCGCCGGGCGGCGGAGAGGGGGGGGGGGGGGACACGCACCTCGGGCTCGTGTTGCATCCACTTGATGACGGCATCCAGCACCACCTCCTCGTTGGGCACCTGCGGACAGAGGGGCGATCAGCGAGGCTCGATCCGGCGGGGCGCGGGGCGGCGGAGGGGGCGACGCTCACCACGATGCGGTCGCTGTCCAGCAGCTGCGCCAGCGTGTCCGGCGCCAGCGCCTGGAACTCTTCCGTTTCGAGCACCTGCAAGGGAGCGCGGGTGAGTCACGGCGGGCGGGGGCGGGCGGGGGCGGCCGCGGGGCGGAGGGGGCGGTACCTCGACGAAGTGCGCGTCCACGTAGTCGGAGGCGGCGCGCTTGAGCTCGGCGCAGGCGTGCAGGTCGGCGAAGGCGCGGATGCCGAGCGCGTTGTCGGGCGCCAGCGCCGCCGCCAGGAAGCCGGCGCAGGCGTCGCGCACCCCCGCCAGCGCCAGCAGCGACGCCGCCGCCAGCAGCGCCTGCACGTTGTCCTCGGACACGAGCAGCGACTCCGGCGCGTACACGTACTCCACGATGGCCTCGAGCGCCGCCGGTTCGACGCCCTGGATGGTCACCTCGGGCCGCGTGCGCTCCTCGAACGCCGTGAACATGGCGTGGAAGTAGGGCGAGGCGGCCGCCAGCACGGCGCGGTGCGCCCACACGGCGGCGGGGGGTTCGTCCGGCGCGGCGCCCGAGGCGGCGTCCGGCGCGGCGCCCGAGGCGCCGGGCGCCGCCGCCTGCAGGCGCACGTCGCACAGCGTGCCGGCGGCGCGGAGCCGCGCCAGCGCCTCCAGCAGCCCGGCGGCGTGGCGCGGCGGCGGCGCGGCGCCGGGCGCCGACGGCGGCCGCTGCGAGGACTCGTCCAGCGAGGACTGCGAGGCGCAGCGCGCCATCCTGCGACACGGCGGGGGTCAGCCGGCGCCCAGCGGGAGCGGGGGCGCAATAGTCGCCACTCACCCATATCTGCTGCCTCGGTCGCCGTCGCCCTCCACCGCACTGTTTTCCGCCCCCCTGAAACATTAATGTTTTAATAGGTGATAATAACCACAGCATTACAAAAGTTTGAGAATTACCTAAGTATCAGCAAGGCATAGTTCAGACAGAGTGTGTGGGGTGCGATAGCTGGTGTGCAGGTGCGAGCTCTCCAATAGGAGTGCTAGTTCTTTTAAGATACAATCAAATTATACGCACTAATATGAATATGAAATTAAAAATTCAATTTATTTTAAGAATAATCACATTTATTTGACTAAAAAGTCTCTGGTATGTGGCATGTACAGAGACAATAGAGAGATCTGCGATCCGGAAAGCTTAATAACTTTATCTGAGTATTCGGTGTTGAAATTAATTTGTTTTGTTCAATAGTTCATAGTCTGTCTCAGCCAAACTTCACTTCTTATGAAGAGTGTCAAAAGGGGCCGAGTCGTGGAATGCATCAAAAGGGGGTTCTTCCCACACGGTATTCATACTCTGCCTGAAAGATGGTCAAAAGTAATAAAGAGTGCAATACTGCGCAAGTGGGCAATACTTTCATTAGTGTATTATTTTATTTTCCATTGATAATGAATACCAACTGATATTAAAAAAACACTACAAATTCATTCCAACACCTATAATCTAAATTAAAGCAAATAGTTTAAGTCACCCAGTTGTATGGAGACTTGGAGAGCTGACTCTATACAGTTCCAGCATGGAGTACCCACTCGGCACAAATGTCCAGCTTTAGTAGTATATTAAACTTATAATTACTTGCCCATTCATAAATTGAACAAATGTGTACTTGAACATTCACTGAAGTCAAAGACCCACCAACACCCAGATCTAGCTACTCAAGGCATGTCAGGTTCCTTCTCTGGTCCGCTTTAGCGTGAGTGAGACTGCTGTTTGGCTTATTTACAAACAGCAGCGGTATATGATACTCACAGGGCGCGGTCGCGGTCGCGGTCTCCGTCCGCATTGGCGTCCATGGCGGCACCAGCCTCCTCACTGCGACATGTCTACATACACGCTCCACGTAACACTCCCATTACTTAACGTGGCGTTACGGAACTGAGGACACCAAACTTCTCAACAAATATAATTATCATTCAACAAACATTAACGAACTTAGGACTTGTATTGTTATGATCCGCTTTGCTTATCAAAGTTTTTAAACAGTTTGATTACATTACTTTGATTATTTATAGTAGGTACAAAACAAAGCTAAAGCTAGTAAACCAAACCAACAGAATTCCATAATCCGCACCGTAAGCCACGAAGCCCACGAACGAAACGAACTACGACTACTACGAGTCCTGCCTGGACTGGGTAACTCGAAGAAACTAAAGGAACCAACCACGATTAAATATAGGTACAAATAAAAACAATATGGAATAACCGAGTCAAATCGGTCGTGTTGAATAAAAATTTTATTTTCGAATTGCGAAACTCGAACGACGACGAAATTAAATATTATTAAAATTATTAAATTTTGGAATGTTATTAATTCTGTCACTGTCAACTGTCTCAACAGACACTCATTGACATTGATTGCTACATCACTACAGTTTCATTGGCGTTTTTCTTTTTATGTTTTGCCTTCGCACTTTTAAGCACTGCGACACAATGTATTAAAAAATTAATAAATCTATATTTATACTAATATATAAAGCTGAAGAGTTTGTTTATTTTTTGTTTTTTGATCTATACTAATATATAAAAAAATCTCTTTGCGTTGAATAGTCCATTTGTCGAAGAAGGTTATAGGCTATATAACATCACGCTACGACCAATAGGAGCGGAGCATCAATAAGGAATGTGGTAAAAACGGGAAAAAAAATATTGCTTGCTATTGTAATTCTTCTGTACTGGGTTTATTAATGTTTCTGGTGTACAATAAAGAGTTTTTCTATTCTTCTATTCTATACTATTCTTCTTTTGTTGCGTGCGCTGCGTAAACGGTTAAAGTTATGCAAAAATTATGTATGACAAAATTGTTCCCCTTTAAAAGTTCTAAAAAAAAGTCATAGCATAATTATGTCTATCTTTTAAGATTAATTCACTGTAATCTTTTATATGGTAATCAAAATTGTTCTAAAATAATGCATTATTTGCAAAGGCGTTTTCATAAACATGATAATTTAATTTTATTAAAGTAAGGCCCCTGGAAAGATATATTCCCAGGATCTCCACTGGTGAAGCAGCCTGTAGGAACACTGGGAATATAGTATAGATAGGTACTACCACAATCTGGTGTGGACGTGCCGTTTTTCCATGGGGGTCTTAGTAGTGGGGGTAGGTACCTACCTAGACTACCTACCAGATAAAATATACAACTGAGTGATGTATTATTAATTTATCAGTATTATTATTACTTACCAATAACTTCTATGAAAATTAAATTCGGGTTCGTTTTTCCTATAATTATTATTGTTTAAAATGACATATTAATCCGACTTTAATGAAGAGCTCCTGACCTATCAGGCTAGTCAGCGGGCAGCGGGCTGGCATTTGGTCGGATCGGATATTTCATCCATTTACACTACCCGTGTTGAAATAATATGTGATCTGTGACCGAGTCAATATCAAACAAAAGCATGGAACAATTATTTACGCACCAGCAACGAGAGATCTTTACCCAGGCCACAGAATAGATAGTAGTACTTCGTACCCAGACACAGACCGCTAGACCTAGACTCATATTCACCGGCACGAGTCCCGTCGGCCCGGCCGGCGGCGCCGGCGGGCGGCGCGGCGCGATGCGGCGCGCGGCGCGGCGGCACGGAGCAGCGCGTTCGGCTAGCGGCACGGCGGCGGCGCGGGGCGGCGGCGCGGGCGGCAGCGACTGCGGCGCGTGGCGCGAGCAAACGGCTTATTGCATTGACTATGCTTCATAATCCGGCTGTCCCCACTAGTGAGGAATTATCTGCGACAATTATTATAAATTATTTTATTAAAGTTATTTAAATTTTCCGCACTCGAAGAGGTCTTACTGACCTCTTCTGCCCATGAGTGGGATTTGCATGTAGGGGTAGTAAACTATTGCAGCTGTGACTGCAGGATGCACTCCTTACCAGTTTATTGGGTTGGTAGGAGAGATTTACCTACCTGCTTATCGGTTTATTTTGTTGACAACGGGAAGATAAGATAATCGAATCAACTAATTAATAGCTTTTTTACTAGGTAGGCACCACCTACCTACGTCGAGCCGTGCAGGTGAATGGGTACACTGTACCTACACCTAGGGCGCCCATATTCTATCGCGCGGTCTGTTGGCGCCTCGCGATCGTACGCGGAGCAAGCACCTGCTGTTATTTATTCTGTGAGCGAGCTGTCCGCGGCGCGCGTCCCCGGTGTCGGGTCGCGGCCGGCAGCCGAGCGCGAGCGGGGCGGCGCCGCGGGCGGCGTGCGGTGCGGTGCGGCGTGCGGCGGCCGAGGCTCAGTGCGCCACGCGAGCCCGCCGCCGCCGCCAGCACCGCCCGCGCCCGCGCCCGCACCCGCATCGCCATGGACCACTTCATCGAGACCGTGCGCAAGTACCCCTGCCTGTGGAACACCACCGCCATCGAGTACCGCGACCAGGAGCTCAAGGACGCCGCCTGGACGGAAGTCATGAAGGAGACGGATCTGTCCTCAGGTGAGCGAGGCGAGTGCTCTCCAGTCGGTGCGGCCCGGCCGGCGCCACCGCCGCCGCCGCCCGCCGCCGCCGCCGCGAGCTCGGCCGCCCTCCCCTCGCCCGCGCGTCGTGTAGCGGCGCACGCACACAGGCGCCGCCGCCGCCCGCCGCCGCCGCCGCTCTCTCTCGGTGCACTCTATGACTCTACTGATTATACTATACACCACAACACACACAAACGTCTTCCCGATGCAGCAGGGCGCCCTTTCGCGGCAACCCCACACAAAAGCACAACTATGTTTTGGTAATTGGAGTGCGCCAACTCCTACGAGTCCAATATTATTTTGGCCAACAGAACAGCAGAAGCTGTCAAGTGCGAGTCAGTTGGCTTCCTTGCAGAGTGTCCCATTCCATTCCGAAGAACTAGTCACGCTGCTGCCGCCCCGCCTGCCGCCAGCGCCGCAGGGGCTGTCGGAAAGTTTTCGTGGCGGAATTAGTTATTCTCATTCGCAGAATGTCCCGTGTCAGACGCGCTTTATATTTGCTTTCTATGTATATTTACGAATAATAGGAGTTCGTCGTCGCGGTCTGGGTGTCACCTATTTTTATTTTCTATGAAATTGTAAAGGGCAAGGACGTTTTAGTATGATATTTGGCCTGGGGATTACACTGAGTACAAACTGTTCATCGTCTTGATTTAATTAAATTGTATAATGATGTTCTACAGGTTATTAGTGTTTAGTGCTAGAACGATAACGAAATTTGCGGTATATGTATATGTACTTACCTACTTACTTCGACTACTTTTCACGTTACTTTATAAGACTTAAAACTCAAATCATGTATTGCAAGTAGGCAATAATAATGTTCTTTTACAAGTTTAACACTTAAATCTCAAATACATAGAGAAACAAAAAAATAAGACAAATTTGATCTACTAAACTAATGATTAATTGATTATGGTTTGAGTTTGAAAAAGAACATTAAAATTCCTTTCATGTGGTTACTCGTGCATGCCTGAATCTCGAAATTCAAACATCTCTACATCTCACTCAACTAAACATGAAACTCAATAAAGTCATGAATGAGCTCTCGGTATGGTTTACCGCTAACGTCGCGGGGCGGCGCGGCGCGGGCGCGGCGTGGCCTTTAACGTAGGTATGACAAACATATCTACTGCACTTTCAAATGAGTAGGAAACTTAAAGAAAACTAAAATGTTTTCTGTAACGGGTTACAAGTAGTGCTCGTACCTCAAGTCGATCATCTTACGCACTTCTTAGGCTTTACAATCGACGAGAGATTAGCGTGGAACCGAGCCCGCGCCGCCGCCGCACCGCACCGCGCCGCGCCGCGCCGCGCCGTATCGATAGGGCGTGCGGATGGTTGTCGTCAGCAAGGTTTGCCCTGTCCCGTCTCGTTGACTGTCTCCACGTTGACAATGTCAAGAAAGCCTGTTCGGATTCTTTCATTGGTGGTTGGTCCTATGGTGTTGACTTGTGGGGACTGGCGGCTGGCGGCTGGCGGCTCGGGCGCGGGCCGGGCGGGGCGAGATAAAGCGTTCAGACTTCAGACAACACAAACGCGCCGCGCTCTCTATGTACCTACGTAGGTACCTACGAGTACAATAGTGCAATGTTGAGTGGGATCATCCCGCACGGGAACTGTTTAGTTAGACAACAGATGAATCGTTGCTTTGTCTGGTCATCGGTGAGGTTGCTGAATATGTGACAGAGAATATCACACAGTTCCGACATGGGCTGACTCACACAACTTTCTATGGCACTTGGAGGCGCCCACGATTAAAACTCCATCAGAAAGGACTAAGCAAATCGAGTAGGCACGCACATATAGACCTCGTAGGTGGGAAGGTATAGGTATAACGCATTGCCTAAAAGCGTAGGTAATAATCACAAAACACTGTGCTTCGTTTAGTAAAAGACTAAAAGCTAATTATTGCTTGACAAAGTTCGCCAGTCCAAATACTGAGGTAGGTACATACCTAAAATAAATATGATGTTACTCAACTCAATTATATATATCTACAAGATTAATATAAAGTTACCCGGTCTAGCTAAAAACTAAAGAACTGCTGGAAATTTAGCTCAAATTTCTAGGTAGTATCTTTAGTATCGTAAAGCTATAAATATGAACACGATCGGTACAAAGGAGAATGTTCACTGTAGCTGGAGTTTGTACAAGGGGCACGGCCGCCGGCCGTCGCGCCGGGCGGTGCGCGGCGGTAGCGGCGGCGGCGGCGGTAAAGTGCACGATGTAGGTATTCGACTACTCTTGTCTCAGCGAGGTTTTGATAAACTTCGTTTTATTTTTACAGTGAAGGAAGTCAAATTGAAATGGAAGAAGCTACGGGACAGCTACCGCGACGCGCTGAAGCGGCAGAGCGAGATGCTCGCGCGGGACCCCGGCAATCCCGGCAAGAGGCCCTACCCCTGGAAGTACATGGGACCCATGCGGTTCCTGCAGCCCTACATGAGCAACCGTAAGAAGGCATGCGAGTCTCCGCCGCGGCAAACGGCAGCCGCACCGCCCGCCGCGCTGGCCAACGGACACGCGCGCGCGCCCGACTCCGACGACTCCGAGTCGGAGGCCGAGTCCGAGCCGCCGCCGCCCCCACCGCCGCCTCCTCCGGCGCCGCGCCGTCCGCGCCTCCATCCGCCGCCGCCGCCGCCGCCGCGCGACCCGCTCGACATCTTCTTCGACAGCATGTGCCAGAGCACGAAGCGGCTCCCGTTCCTCACGCAGATCGAGATCAAGCGGAGCCTGTTCGCGGCGGTGACGGCGGCAGAGCAGGCGCTGGTGGAGGAGCGCTTCGGCGGCGGCACGCGCGCGCGGCGTAGGCGCTCCTCCGACTCCAGCAGCGACGCGGCCGCCGGCGGGCTGGCCTGATGACGCCTCCGCCACCGCCAGCGCCACTGTCCACTCCCGTACTCCACACGTTGTACTACTCGTGCCTCGGGGCTCCGCAGCCCGCATAGAGTTTAAGTTGTACCACCTAGGTAGGAACGCATTTCATAAAATTTGTAGTTTCCAAGTAAGTAGGTACCTATATTCGATAAGGTTGTGTAGTCGCTTTCGTAATATTGTATACTTACCTACGTTTAGTTTAGTGAGTATTTTGCAGTGAACTCACTTATTAGTATTTTGAGAGGAGAGCTAGCAACATTCATTCTGCTGTCTGTATTCCGTCCGTTGCGCCGCGCCGGTGAGCGGCGCGGCGCAGCGCTGTAGAACATTGTGACGTGATTGTGGCTAGACGTCACGCACGACGGCGGTCTGGTGGTCCACAGGTGTAGCGTGACGCCATGCGCTACAGGACACAGTCTGTGGCGTCACGTCACGCTGCGGATGTCACGCGTGGCTTAACCGACTAATAAATACGTGTTATTTAATTACTTTATGATCTCTCGTGTTTTACTGGGTATAGTCACATTAGTATTATAGCTATGTAAAGTACAATTTTAAACTTATGTATAGGTAATATAACTTAATAATAAATATTTTTCAAAATTTCTAGTATTACTTTGCCTTTTTATGAATCCTCCAGCGACCTATAGGTGCTTAGTTTAAACTAACTCCAACTCAAGTTCGCGGTGGTTCCACTCTCGGAATTTGTGTTTTCCCGCATTAGGTACCTAATAATTAATATAGATTACTACCAACGTTCTCTATGCTACATAGCTCAATTGTTACAACTCAGATAATATAACTCGAAATAATGTTCATAGATCCGGAGATTACTTCCTACAAACTGACTAATAAACTATAGGTTCGTACCTGTAATAAATACTTCCTGTAATATTCATAATTATTATCTATCAAGTATTAAGCACGTCGGGATAGACTGGATGAGACTGGCACAGAACCGGAACAACTGGCGTGAAACAGAGGAGGCCTATTCCCAGCAGTGGGTGGATACGGGCCGAATAGATAGATAGATATACTTAACTGAATATTTGTTACATTAGTACCTACCTATTATTTATAACAACACAAAAGACATCTGTGTCACGTCATCACGTGTCACGGTGAGTTTTGTGACTTGTGCCTAATAAAATAACTTAATAACCTAACATACGTAGGTACGTCTTTTATGAATTCAATAATCAACAGAATGTTTACAAGAAAATTTTATAAACCTGGTTCATCTTGACTACTGCTGTAAGTAAGTATGTTATATTAATTTCTTGAATGTCATGGGAATTAAATTGTATACATCGAGGTAGGTAGGTACTCATAGATTGACGCCGCGCCCCGGCATGCGGCAGGCACCTTTCCCACAGAATAGATAATACTAAATAGAATCCATGGATGTACATTGTACAATAGTGTCGATTTATCTAGGCCATCGTGAAGTTAGCCGCAAAAAGCGTCATACAAGGTATTCGTATTGTAGTATTTGGACAGTTAGGGTTGGTTGCCTGGCATTCCCCACTATTTCCCACCAGCTACTGACAAAAGGCGAGGCACACTATCGTAAAACATTTCTTCGTGACAGTCCATGCGCAAGCTTTCTTAGGGCCTGTGTTCATGTTGGCCTAGATCCGTCGACACTACTCTAATGGGAATAAAACGATGTTAAAGTGTAAATGTAGCTAAATGGTTAACATCCATAATTTCGGACGTTGGATTCCTCTATACTACTACAATTAAAATATAGCACTAACATTAGTGTAAGTATTTAATTTTATAAAGTTCCGTACCTGCCTACCTCAAGAGGAAAAGGAACCCTTCCCTATACCTAATAGAAATGTGTTTAGGTTCAACCCTGCGTCGCGCAGGCAGTTGCACTAGGTACCTAATAACCTATACCTATTTTTTGCCACTTGTAAAATCGGTAATGCATCACGTCCTGTAGGCAAGTCCTGTGATGTGAATTGATTTGAAATGATTAAGTACCTACGAGCGGGGGCTGGTATGGCAGCCGGCCGCGGCGGCATGGCAGTTTGGCTCGATACGATACCTATCTATGGTTAGGTTTAGTTAGTACCTCGCGTCGAAGCGCGGCGGGCGCGTCGGTCGACGTGTAGCGAGCGAACGATTGTAAAATGGCGGGAAACAGTCCTCGCAGCGGCGGCGGCGTGGCGTGGCGGCACTGGCGTCTGGCGCGGCGGGGGAACGCGGCCGCCGCGTGGCGCCGACCGTGGCCGTTGTTTGTAGCCGGCGCCGCACGCGGGGCCCCGAACGAACGTTGAATTTCTCTCTCTCGCGCGCGACGCTCAGTCAGACCAGTGCGGCTTGAAGCCTCGGTGACGTAGGGACCGTGTTTCGCGCCTTCACGTGAACGCTTATTTTATTTTGTTTTGTGTTTTGTTCGCTACAGCAGTTTAAAGGTAAGTCATGCTATCGATGATAATACCTTCATACTTATTTATGAAAAACTAATCTTTACGCTATAAACAGTCCAAATCTATCAGTGTAGGTATCTAGTCAAGCACGCCGCGTGCCGCTCGACATGCCCCGGGCCAAGTGTAGAGTCATAGCATCGACAAAGCATTCTATACAGTAGGTAGGTGTACCTAGGCTAGGTAGGTGTTGTTTAACGTCGCGTCGTCGCCGCGCCGTTCGTCGCGTCTCGAGCCAGCGCGCGTCGCGTCCGGCGGACTCGTGCAAGTTCCGAGGGCTGTGTCCGTAAAAACTAACAATTCTACGGTTACGCCACCGTTAGTGGTGCTGGTGTTGTTGTTACTAAATCTTAGCGCAATAGGTAGGTATATACTTATACAAAATGCTCTGTTTCGCTATCTTTCTTTCTGCGTTGTTATTATGTATACTTAGGTACCTACCTATATCAGTTTATCATGGGCTTGCCAAACTAGAATGTTTTGTTTTCGTTTTTCAGTTCTAAATCGACATCACCATGACGGAGAAGCCGAAACGTCCCATGTCAGCGTACTTGATGTGGCTGAACAGCGCGAGGGCACAAATAAAAGAGGAGCATCCCGGCTTGAGAGTCACCGAAGTGGCGAAGAAAGGCGGCGAGATGTGGAGGAAGATGGAGGACAAGAGCGAGTGGGAACAGAAGGCCGCCAAGGCCAAGGAGCAGTACGCAAAAGATTTGGAGTCGTTCAACGCGAACGGCGGCGACGCGAGCGTCGGCGCCGGCGCGAAGAAGGCACCCAAGCGCACCCGCAAGGCCAAGGCGGCGCCCGCCAGGAAGAAGGTCAAGGAGGAGCTGGACGAGGACGAGGACGAGGACGAGATCAGCGACTAGCCGCGCCGCCATCGCCCGCGCCGCCTTCGCAGCGCTTCCAGATCGGCCGCTGGCCTTTTTACGTATAAGTAACCTACATTTAAAAATCGCCATCGCCACCGCCGCGCCACTCTCCACGTTTGAGCGCCAAATTCTTTTCATGTTTGCGTTGTCGGATTTACCTACGATGTACAAGTTACATAGTCACGTAACTGCGCGTGACGCTCGATGAACTAAAGAGGAGTCCATAGAAAGCGTGCAAAAAACACGTGCCACGTGAGCGACAGAGTGAGGCGCGGCGACGCGAGCGGCGTGGTGACGCAGGGTGCGCGGCAGGGCGAGGGGCGAGGGGCGAGGGCCGGGGGCGACCCCCGCGGGCTCGCCTTGCCTCGGTGTTGGACAATGACATGTGAATAGCGGCTAAAGTGCAAAAGTGCGGATAAAACGGGTCGAAGGCCGTTAAAAAGGGTGCACGGTTAAAAATTGGAGGCAATGATAACGTGAAGCGTTGTGCGTACTGCGTCCCTACAGAGTGTTTTGAGTGAAAAGTAATTCATTTATTATTGTAATATTAATAAATGGTTTTTCAAACTGAACAAAAAATATATTGTTATGTATGTAGGTACAAAAAAAAAGTAGGTGTGACAAAGCGTGTAGCATGGTGAATCTGAAGCTTCGTGATAGGTTTCATTATGTAAATCCACGGATTTTTAATATTTTTATTGGAACTATTTCGTCACTTCACTGTACACTGAGCTGAGCACCTGTACATCGTGCACCTAGTTTGTCTCCGGCTGACATTATTATAATAGTATGTCGTCATATCTCGACTGATTTTGTACGTAGTATGTTTATGTAATGTATGTGCCGTGCCTACTGAGAAAATTATGATTATACATTGTCAGGTCCTTAGGCAGATGGGCGAACGATGATGGAGGTTTCGGCGTAGGTATTTTACTTCAAAACCGATTCCAACTATTGAAAAATTTAGAATTAAAACAATCAAACTTTCAAATTTATACTCTATGAAAAATGTCAGACAGAAACAACAGAATTTGCATTTTGCATGCCCCTTTTCTGCCTACGGGCCTTGATATCTAGTGAAATAATTTCTTCGTAATGATATTTTCCGTGCATTTATTAAGTACCTATGACTTAATGTGTAGTTTAAGTGTAAAATAAAATATTTGCATAAGATGTGAAATTTTTTTCTTCTTTACTATTCTTAAGTATTTTTTTTATAAACTGCGGTATTTGTAGGTCACAGGAGCGCTAGCGCATAAACATATGAAGTACTTTGCCATAGGTAGTACTGATTAATGATTAACACTTTAACTGCTGAGCCGATTTGCTTGTCTAGCCACGGGTGCGGCTCTGCGCACTTCATAGTGTTTTCCCATACAACAAACACAACAGTTGTGTTTTCCCGCATTCGCGGCAAGCTATGAAAAACACGACAGTTGTGTTCTCAGCACTGAAAGTGTTAATTCATTCTTGACCACGGTGTAGTCTAGTTGTTTTTCAATAATAATTCATTCTGAGTTTCATCCCTAAGAACATTAGCGTGGGGGAAAGCAAAGACGCCAAGGCAAGCGTCAAGCGTGTATAGTGAATAGTGTATACCTGCCTGGCGCGTGCTACCTGCCCGATGGGGCCGCGCCGGCGTCGCCGCCGCGCCGGTTGGTCCGTTCCACTCGTTTGTTTTGCTAGCCGAAGCTGCTCGACCGACAGCCCTTCCCAATCCACACGCCATATTTACGGAATTACACCCGAAATAATAATTCGCACATTATTGCGAACAACATTTTGGCCCCTGCTCAGAATGGATGTAGGGTTGGGTCCCGTGGTACTAAAGAACTCCTCATAGATATGACCATTTGCTAACAAGTCCGGCGGAAAAAGGGAGCTCTTTCTACTGCCTGGGTTGACTATAAGAAGGCCTACGATTCGGTGCCTCATTCATGGCTGGTGAGGATCTAAGAGTTGTATAAAATTGACACAACTCTGAGATCATTCTTAAGGACATGTATGGGGCAGTGGAGCACGGTACTTCGTCAGCCAGGTGGTGGGGATAGCGTCTTTGGCCCGCAAGACTTTATAAGGATAGAGCGAGGCATTTTTCAGGGTGACAGTTTGAGTACTTTGTGGTTTTGTTTGGCCCAGAATCCTCTCAGTACTCTGATGCAGAATTCAGGATTAGGCTACCGACTGCGGAGAGAGGGTGAGATAATTTCTCATCTGCTGTACATGGATGATCTCAAGTTGTTTGCACCGAAGCGTTTTGACTTGATGAAGTTACTGAACATTACAGAAGAATTCAGTAAGTCCATCAATATGGAATTCGGTGTAGATAAGTGTGCGGTCATGCATGTGCAGCGGGGAAAAGTAGTAAATTCCTCGAATTTGCAACTTTCTGAGACAATGTCTCTCAGGTCTCTCTCTGAAGCCGAAACATACAAATACCTTGGTATTTCAGAGTCATTGGGTATTGTGGACAGGGATATGAAGCAGTCGGTGAAGGAGCGTTTCTTTTGTCGCCTGACAAAAGTACTTAATAGTCATTTGTCTGGTGGCAACAGGGCGCGCGCCTTCAACGGTTGGGTGATGCCTCTGCTCACATACTCCTTTGGCATACTAAGGTGGACTCAAACTGAGCTAGACGCCCTGGATAGAAGAGTCCGCCAACAACTCACATTGCATCGCATGCTCCACCCACGTTCGTCTGTTATGAGACTGTACATTCCGCGGAAGTGGGGGGGTCGTGGCTTTTTAAATGCCAAGAACCTCCATAACCGCGAAGTGTGCAGCCTGAGGGAGTATTTTCTGGACGCCGAGTGTGGGATGCATCGTGATGTGGTGGTGGTTGATAAGACCCTCACACCGCTCTCCTTGGCAAACGGGAACTGGCGAAAACCATCAGTGTTGAGCACCGATGACCGCAAGGACGTATGGAAGGGCAAGGAGCTGCACGGGCGGTTCTATCGGGCCTTAACAGGACCTGATGTGGACCTGCTCGCGTCGGTGAACTGGCTACGTTTCGGTGACCTCTTTGGGGAAACTGAGGGTTTTGTCTGTGCAATTGCGGACGAAGTTATCAAGACGAATAACTATCGGAAATATATTATGAAGGACGGTACGGTCGACAATTGTCGGGCATGCCGCCGTCCCGGAGAGTCCCTCAGGCATATAATTTCCGGTTGTTCTCATCTTGCTAACGGAGAGTACTTGCACAGGCACAACCAGGTAGCTAGGATTGTCCACCAGCAACTTGCCCTTCAATATGGCCTTGTCGAGTTAGAAGTGCCGTACTATAAGTACGCACCAGCACCAGTTCTCGAAAATGGTCGTGCGTTGCTCTATTGGGATCGCTCTATCATCACGGACAGGACTATTGTAGCCAATAAACCTGATATCGTGCTGGTAGACCGGTCCCAACGCCGGGCAGTGCTCGTTGATATAACCGTTCCCCATGATGAGAACCTCGTGAAGGCCGAGAAAGACAAGCTCAGCAAGTACCTTGACTTGGCTCACGAGGTGACCGCCATGTGGGACGTTGATTCAACGATCATTGTCCCGATAGTTGTTTCGGCGAATGGCCTTGTAACGAAGAGCCTCGACCAACACCTTAAGAGGCTTTCGCTAGACGGCTGGATTAAGGGTCGGATGCAGAAGGCAGTACTCCTCGACACGGCGCGTATTGTCAGGAGGTTCCCCTCTCTGCAGCCCTAACCATCGGTAGCCTGGGCCTTGCTCCGCTATCGGTGGTATCCTATATTATAATGAATCCTTACTTATTTATAGGTATAGTATAAGGCCTCACCAGTATAACCGTCCGGTTGTCCGCTATAGATATACCTAGATATATAGATATTATATTCTTGATATTTACGGAAGTATAATTTATTGAAGTATAACTTTTTCTTTACGCGCGCTCGACTCGGGGAGTAAGCTGGTGAATGCGTTACAAAAAATGTGATCGATCTAGGCGAACCAAAGTTGAGAGGGAGATAATTATATGTTAGTGAAGATAGAACGAGACAGAGTAACGTTTCGTATACGTTACTTATCTTAAAATATATTTTATAGAATATTTATTTGTAATAATTTATTAGTTGAAGTTTTACTTCTACCTGTTAGTCTAATATTTGTGTCCGTGTTGTATAAAGTTCGTTTTTTTGCATTTCTTTTTTTAATATTAATAGTTTTTTAGCATCGCATCGGTACGTGAGTAGTAGAGTAGTAGTAGTACTACTTGTCGCACGAGTTAAGTCAACTCGCTCAAGTCAAGGTACCTAGCCAGCTACTACCGACTTCTACAGCTACGTCTAGAGTCTTCGTGTTTCTCACGGGACGTCGTCTTTTGGGCCATTCGCTATCAGTTGGAAAGGTAAATTGTACTCCGCCGATAGGCAAGCAATAACCCGAAGCTAATGAACCGTATCTTGACCGACGAATAATTACCTATTATAATAGTCAGTTAAAAATATTTATAAATACTCTACCTAAATTTGAGTTGTAGGCGTAGAGAGAACTGCAAAGAGTCGCTACACGTACCTATATTCACTATAATTAAACATTAAACAGTTATACCTAGGTGACTACATGAATAAGTAGGTGAGTAAAAAGAGACATTATAGCGGCCGCGTTCCGAGCCGAATCGATAGCCGGCCGGCCGGCGGCGGCGGCGCGGCGGCGTGGAATTTATAAAAAGCGTTCGACCGACCCCGCCCCGCCCCGTCCTCCTCGGGCCTTCGCCACCGCCGCCGCCGCCGCCGCCGCCGGCTACGTCTGCGCTCTTGCTTGTAAACGTGTTTCTCCGGGCGTCCCTGTCCCGCACGCGGGCGGTGCGGCGCGTGCGAGCGAGACGGGCGTGTGCTCGCTTGCTTCCCTCTGCGCGCGCGTGTCTGCAGCCATGCTTGCGCCGCGTGTGGCGAGCGCGGTCTCCGCGGCGTGACGTGTGGTGCTGGTGCGGCGCGGCGCGATGGACTCGGCTCGGATGGCGGCGGCGGCGGCGGCGGCGGCGGCGGCGGCGGCGGCGGCGCGCCGCGACACGGGCCGGCTGGTGGACAGCACGCAGGCGGAGGACCGGCGCATGATCGCGCTGGTGGCGGCGCGCCCGCTGCTCTACGCGCGCAGCACGCTGCCCGTCGCCAGCTACTACTCGCAGGTCAAGACGCTGTGGCAGGAGGTCGCCGACATCATGGGCTGGACCGGTACCGTAATCCACACACCGCGCCACACGCAGGCACACACGCACACACACACACACACACACACACACACACACACGCGCGCGCGTTTTGACTAGCTATAGGTATAATGATAACAATTGTACGTAGGTACGCAGCTACTCTCGTGCGACGTACGTGCTAAAATATTAACAGAGGTATTAGGTTCCTTCTTACTTAAAAATACTTAAAAACTCATGCGTGGATGTCCTGAGTTTATTTTTCGAGAACGATGATCGGCGGATGTCCGGAAACAACCCTGCGTGCTGATGTTGAATTATACGTAGGGACTACTTACCCATTACTCCTAGATCTACCTATCCAATGTTGCATTCAAATCAGGTAATTTATTTTGCCAAACACCACCGCTCTTTTATAAACTAGAGTAGGTATACTCGATAAACAGAAGTAGGTATTATAGCCGCACTTGGAGTCACACTGCCGTGTAACCGTATACCGTGTAACCTCTGTTGGAGATCCAACGTCTGAATGAATAAACGTAGGTATACTTACTTAAATTAAGTCCGCAACAATATCGTAGGTACTAATACCCATTGCCATTCTGTTCTGATACCTTCTAACTTCATACTCTTGCGTTAATAATACACCGAGTAGCTATACATACGAATCACATAAATCTTGTTATCTTATTTAATCTCAATAAGCTACGATAACATGGCATATACGAGGCCGCGGACGGCTAGTTGAACTGGTTGTCGTGCGTCGTTCTCGAGTCGAGCCAAGTAGTACCACAACTACCACACGAGACTCGGCACACACTACACACAGCACACACTACACACGTGCGGCGATGGCGTGTGACGTGTGGCCGAGGTGTGGGAGTACAGAACTGAACTACTCCAGCAGCAGGTTCGCAGCCAGCTGCTACAATATGCTCACAATCACGACAAACTCAGTATATTGATATAAAGTAAACCGCCGCCACCCACCTGCCTACCTTCCTCCTCCTGCCTCCTATGCATTTATGTTGTGGTGCCGTTATAAACTTATTACTTGCGGTTGGTGCGTGTAAAAGTTTCTACGGATCAAACGGCAAAGTTAAGTTTGACCTTTAGCCTAGTTTGTATTTTAGTCAGCAATAATGTGAAACGCTTTCTTTCGACCCACAAGTTTGTACGGAACCTTCGTTGCGCGAGTCGAACTCGCACTTGGCCGGTTACTTTACTTTACTCCCTTTTTTTAGATCTTAGTTTTCTATTTAATTTTACCTAATTATTGATTTTTAAGTTCGGTAAATAAAATGTCGAATAAAATAAAAATAAAATGTTTGCATCAACGATCTCTATCCTCGTGCTAAATAGTAGTAATGTAGCCCATAGCTTTCCATCTATGGATGACCCACCCGCTCGTTCAATGTTAATGAATCAATCTTGTTCGATTTATTAAGAAATTCTAAGATTTGTCTGCGGATTTCTTAATGGGTTTCTAATATTTTGGGTGCTCGAATCCTCCTCTACAAGCCTATACAAATAACAATTTCATATTCACAGTTTATATTATAGAATATTATAATTATACCCAGCGAATGAGCAGCTTTTACTGTAGTTGCGATAAAAACCTTCGATCAACTCCGATACAGTACGGATACAGGATACTGCATCTGCATCGGAGATTATTACAGGGCAAAGCCAAAATTAACAAATGCTCAGTGACTTGCGCATGTACCTACTGGGTATGACTGTACAATACAATACAATACAATAATACCCTATTGAACACCATAAGCTTAGTAGACAGAGTACATGTAGTATATATCGACGCTAGAAAGCGTAAACGCTGTAACCTTGAAACGCAAAATTGTTCACCAGAGGCAAAAAACTTTTTTTTTATTGAAAAAAAATCATAACTCAATATCTACTCGACCTAAAAACGTAAATTTTGGATATTTGGTGTGTTTCATACAAAGCTACAATACTGCTACCTTGGTTATATCCTAAAGTTCCTAGGGGATGTTGAAATGTGGGTTACAGCGTTTGTTTCAAAATATGTAAAAAAAGTATTTTCGGGTCGGTCAAAGGGTTACAGCGTTTACGCTTTCTAGCGTCGATATGTAGGTACGTGAGCGGTGAGTTGTCCACAGTGGCGGAGGTGAGGCGCAAGTGGTCGCACATCCGCAACTCGTACTCCCGGCACCTGCGCAACGAGATCCACGGCATGCGCACGGGCAAGGGCCGCATGGTCTCCAAGTGGTACCTGGCCGACGAGCTGGAGTTCCTGCGCCGCCACATGGCCACCGACACGTGAGCACGCACACATATCTCTAGCCGCTTTGGTTCTCGGTTGTCGGGCGATCGTGCTATAGCCCCGCTCCAGCGGAGTGAGCCGCAAGGGCCTCCAGTTGACACTGTTACTTTTCTGTTTGTACTATGGCCGCGTAACCGGACTCGAGTACCTAGCTGTTCGAATGACATTATGTTTGTGTCGGAACAAGTGTATTGTCCCGGCGCCACTGATCGCCTCGGGTGCCGGCAGGAGGCCCACGCCCTACTCGCTGGTGCCGCTGCCGCGCTCGCTGCTGGAGCTGGAGTCGGGCAGCGCGGGCGAGGAGGACTCCAAGCCGCCACCGCAGCCCTGGTACTCCGCTCCCGAGCCCGCGCCGCCGTCCGGCGACTCCTGCGCCAGCTTCGACACCGACGAGAACAACGCCTACTTCCAGTTCTTCAGGGCCATCCACAAGGACTACCAGGAGCTCGTGCCCCATAAGCAGAGGTGAGAACCGCTCACCATCCGGCGATGACGATTATAAATAATTTCGTTCTTTTGAACAGTTTCTGCAAACCACTCCCTAAGCTGCAGAATGCAACGTTAATTTATCGACTGCTCTGCGACCTCGTTCTTTATAAAGCTGCGACCGTCGACCAACGATCATCGTTCTCGGTGCAGGTACTTCCGGAGGAAGTGTCTAATCCTGCTGCACGCGCTGGTGGGCGACGACGGCGCGGGCGGCGGGCTGGGGGACGGGGAGGCGGAGGAGGAGGAGGAAGCCATGAACCTGTCCTGTGGGTATTCCAGCGACTCGGAGCGCGAGCACAAGGTGTTCGTGCACGTGCAGGACGTGACCACGCTCGCCGACGCCAGCGCCTACGCCGACGTCGACGTCGACGTCGACGCCGACGCCGACGCCGACACCGACGCGGACGGCGGCGGAGCGGACGGCGACGACGGCGCAGCGTCCGCCGCCAGGTAGCAGCCTGGCGACAGTCTCCTGAAGTCGTGCTCGTGCGGTGGAGGAGAGTGCCGCCCGGCGCAGCGGCGGCGGCGGCGCGGCGGGCGGTTCACTCACAAGGTGATTGTGTGTGAGGCCTGCCAATAATTTACCCTAATGGTTGTTTTCTGCATAAGTAGGTAATTTGGTTTTTATTTGTTAATTTATGTGGGTAGGTGTTATAGGTACAGGCGACGGCAAAAGTCGCTTCTAATGGTAGTATACTTATATTTTTGAATGTCCTATTTTTAATTATTGAGTATTTATTTTGTGAAAGTGTGTAAATCTACAATAAGAATAATATTATAATTATCCGATTTAATTAAATGACTGTTATAAGTTTTGGACGTGTTGTAGGTACCTACCTATCGAGATATATCTCGGTGTTTATTTTCTAATCGTAAGTGTGTACCTGCTGCAAGTGAGTTTACTTGGCTCGTGACTGTAAAAAATAAATGCTTTGCACTAAATATTGATTTATTATTATTACTTACCTAAGTACCAACTCGTGCATAGAGTATTTTCGAAATACATACAGCCAGGTAGGTACCAGTACCTATTCTTAATGCTTTCGTGCCTACAGTCTGTTGTTCTACAACATGCTTCGTACCTCTATCTACCTACCTACCTAAACATGCTTCAATAATTCAATAGGAGCACCTAATTACTATGCATTCGCTTCCGCGTGGCAACAACGGGGCGCAATGCATCTGGCCAGAGCAGGGGTAGCGGCAGGGGCTGCTCTGTGACAAAGGATACAACAATACCGGATCGAGCTGCCGCCAGGGCCGCGCCGCCGCCGCCGGAGCGCGGAGCCAACAGCTGCCGATCGCGGCTCGGAATGGAAACTGTCTCGTTTGCTCTGTTTAAAAAATGTATTGTCGAGCGGACCTTCCGGTCCCCCTGGGGACGTCGAAACTCACTTATATTCCCAGGAAATGTCTACTCGAGCCGAGTTCTCGCCTTTCTATCTGCAATCAACTTTCACCCTTCCGCTCCAGCCGTCATGGATGTCTATCCGTTGCAGCGCGTTGAGCGTGTCCGGAGCGAGGGTACAAGGACGGCCGACCCTTCAAATCAAATAGAAACCTTTCGATTGTATTCTCAAATGAGACGAGTGAATTTGCATTCCAGATGCTTAGATGTGTGTAGATGTTTTTGCAACGAACTCTTGTTTGCTCCTGCGAGGAAATGTCGATAATATAAATGTCTTGTGAATGCCCAGATAGGTAGGTACCTACCTACCTCGTAGAAGGAAGTTACCCACATACTTACCTACTAGCTATGTGAACTTGTTAGCATGATTTCTGTCAGTCTTTTATTCCGGTACCTATAGGTAGATAATACGAGTAGTAGGAAATGTAGGTAAGTAGGGATAGCTACCTAATTTATCATTTCCTCGTAGCTAGCTTAGTAATTGTTATTGATTCCCAGAGTACCTACCTACTATAATTTTGAAGTACCTACCCAATAAATCTTAATTATTACTATATATATAACACTATAGTAGTATAGACGGAGGCTAAGAATAGATTTAATATCTCCAAAATGACCTTGACGATTATTATCCTACTACAAGAGTACAAGCTGTGGTACAACACGCGCACGGAATGTACGAACCCGTCCCTCCCCCTAGTTTCACAAGAGAATAGCGGGGCGATTCTAGTTCACCGAATTTAGATGTGTTGCAGACTATTGTCGGCAGATGGCGGTGTCACAAACTATGTTAATAAGTGTTTAAAGTTTAAAGTTTTATAATGTGTTTAAAGTTTTAAAACACAGTACATAGATTGCATAGGTGCAACATGAACATGTTATAACTACATAAAGACAACAAAACAGTGACAATGCTGTCATTATAGTTTAGCGCCATCTGTCAGAGCTGTTCCGCATTAGGTCGATTGAATGCTCGTAGTCCATTTGATAACAAAATTGGGCATAGCTCTACTTTAGTTCGAATTCATGAAACGCCTGCCGGTTACCTTCGGTAAACCGCACCAAGTCAGCAACACCAACATCTAGTCAGGATCGCACAAAGAATAAGTTCTAAGGCTGCGTTTGAAGAGATTACGCGGGTACGCGGGTAGAGTAAACGGCATACTAGCACGGTAGAGTAAGAACATAGTTACATCCGTTCCAATGACAGGTTTAGTTGAGTTATTTTTGGAAGAGCGAAGTAGATAGCTAGGTATCGAGTTGGGGGCAAGTCAGATTCAACTTTCTTTTCTCCAGCGTCTGCTCTACGCTACGGGCTACTCGACCCATGTTACATAGAGTATACTCTAATCAGTTAGTAGAGTGAAACTCGTTACAATAATATATCGACTTCGTAGCGTCACTTTATGGAAATGTTGAATAATAAATACTATGTTTGTGTAGACAGTTATTGCTCAGCCAAAACTAGTAGACTAGGTACGGATAAAGCAGTAAAATTGTTGATTACTTATATCATTTGCTCTACCCCTATAATGTAGGCTTTTCAGCAATATGTCAACCCTTCTGCGATATGGGGCGCATCCATTCCCATCCATGGCAGAGCTGGAGCATGCCAGAGTCCACACTTCCCATCGAACGACAGTAACTGTCCGGCCGCTGCGGTGCATCCGCCCGCCCACTGGCGCATGGCGCGGCGGCGCGGTGTGGCGCCGCCGCCCGCCGGCCGGTGACTGTGACCCAGTTACTGCAAGGACACCAGCGCATTGTCGGTCGGGGCCGCAACACCGCCGCCGCCTGCGAACGTTGCACCCAGATAAGTAGCTAGGAAGCTAGCTACGCACTACATTAGACTTCAATAATAGAATTCAATGTCACGGAGAGCCACAGAGAATGTTACCGAGAGGTAAAATGGCGCGTAGACTGGGTACGCTACCACACTTTAGCAGAAGGTCTATGCAAGTTGGCTATGAAGTGGTCCTTCAGAGCCAATCCTATGTTGCCGTTTTCAATCACATCGCCTTTTAATAACAGAAAAAAAGTGGTCAAACACTAAGCGCAGCATTATAAAATATCTACATTGAGCCTATAAGTAGGTCAATAAAAAAACATGATTCATTTCGGGCGGTTCAAATTGAAATTCCTTTAAGCGAGGGCCAAATAGAGAGCTGGCACCGACCGCTGCGCTGGCCACGTCCAAACAGTCTGTGCATCGTGGTTCACGAGGTTCACCACTACAGTGAGTGCGTGCAGCCGCGGCGGCGGTGGTGGCGGTGGCAGTGGTGGCGGCGCGGGCGGTGGCGGGTGGCGCGGGGCAGAGCGGGCGGAGACACGGCACGACACGAGCGGCGCGGCCGCCGCCAGGCCGCACCGCAGGCCTGCACTCGCAGACATGCGGGCTCTGGTTGCGGGTTTCATTAAACCCCGCACATAATATTCGATTTCCTCTCGTTCTACAATGTAGAGGCGACTCGATTGTATTGAGGGAAACCGGCTCGAGTTCATTTCAAGGATCAAGGCGCTTAGTCTTGACCATTTTATTGTTTTTGCGTTCATAATACCTAATCGGATTATTCCGCTCCATGAAGGGTAAAATGGAGTGTTTTTAAATCCTTAGGCGCAGATGAACCTTCATCGATAGCCCTAAGACTTCGACAACTGCTGTCCCATAAGTGTCGAATGTGCTTTGCTCCCGTTTGATAGATCCCGGTGTCTGCGCCGCCGCCGCCGCCGCGCGCATGCACGCAGGCGCAGCCAAGGTAACGAGTGCACTCGCACCTGCTCCGCGTCCTTGCATGCGTGCTTACTCGTACGTCCAAGGACCTTTAATAAAAAAAAAATAAATAAACACCTATCTTCTGTCATAAATGTCATAATATTCAGTGCTGAACCGCGCGGGCGCGGGCGCGGGCGCGGCGGACGCTCGCCAACTTCCAGAGGTGGAACATTGTTATAAATTAATAGCCCGATACAAAGTGAAAAGAAAATGTAAAAGTTGCCAACTTATGTAACTTTGAGCACTTTAGTCACTTCACCCCTCCGGCTCCGGCTCCGGCTCCGGCTTCGGCTCCGGCTTCGCGCAGACAACGCCAATTTTCAATCCACACAGGGGATGAAACTTTGCTAAGGAATATTTAGCGAAAGTAATAATTTATGTGAAACTGTTCCCAAGCTTTTGTTTTTGAAATTTGTCTCTGAAAAATAAACAAGAAGTAGACGTGTTGTTTGGAACGTGTATACTACAACCGATTTCCTCGGATAACATAGTATATATACGAAACAATTTTTGCATGTTTCTATAAAAATGTGCTGTGGACCTATGGGAAGAAGCCATCTTCTGCGGGCCACCGAGGGAACCCCATTTACCTACTACTTACTCGTAGCAGGTAATGGCGTTCCTACCGGCCAAGCGAGCCCGCAACGCAACGAAGGGGAAATTACTATCATTTTATGACCCGACTGCTAATATGGAACCTTTCTTTCTTCTTCTTTTCTTTTTCTTTTTTTGGAAGTTTTCTTTGTTCTGTGGTGTTTTAATTGAGTGAGTTTATCTATCTATCTATCTAACCTTGGTGTCCTCGGTACTTGGTAGACGAACGGTTGAGTCTAAAAATTCATTCTTACTTATGATTTAATATTGTACTCAATCGTATAGTTTGGAATCGAAGATTTTACCTACTTATAATTCACATGATTTTCAGAAATGCACAAACCGGCGCAGCTACCGACCGGGTGGAGCTGAGCAGGGCGAGGGCGCGGGCGCGAGCGCGGGCGCGGGCGCGGGCGCGGGCGCGGGCGCGGGCGCGGGCGCGGGCGCGGGCGCGGGCGCGGGCGCGGGCGCGGGCGCGGGCGCGGGCGCGGGCGCGGGCGCGGGCGCGGGCGCGGGCGCGGGCGCGGGCGCGGGCGCGGGCGCGGGTGCCAGGGCTCGGATTGCTCCACACAAACAATAGACCGCACCCTTTGAGAAAAGTGACTATGCCATCGCCGCTATGGGAACTTACGTAGGGTATCTATTGGCTGAATTAATAATTACGAAAAATCATTGCACTTCTATTGGACAGTCGATTAAATAAAGTGGGTCAAAATCGCGCCCTAAGGAGTCGCTTACAAACATACAAACATCAAGTGAAGCTAATATTAAGCGTGTAAAAAAATGAATTTGCTTCTCCATTTCTATAATGTCGGTTTGTTGTTCTTTCACGCACTTGCAGCAGCGCAGCAGCGAATCGACTTAATTCTTTGCCTCGTGAGTGAAACTGCGGGCGCGGCTAGTATGACAAATCAACCGTGACGTAGTGGGGGATGGGAAGCGTGAGGTTACGGGTTCTATTCCCGCACAGGGCAGAGGTTTGTGTGAACCACAGGTATCAGAGTCTGAGTATAGAGTGATCGTGGTCCTCATAATTCCCGATTCCTAGATACAGGGTGTCCTAGTTGGGGGCACTAGGGGTCAGGAGTACTCAGCATTTAGTGTGATAGTTACGCATTATTTATTTATATTTATATATCTGAAGCTGTACTATGAAGTGTTCTACGTCTCAAGTGACTTAGTTCTTACGAGGTAGGTAATAAATAGGTATACGTATAGTGAAGTGAACTACTTAATTGGTCATAAAATTTGAATGAGTGCGTATAGGCGCGGAGGAGGCGGATACTGGGCGAGAGGTGGCGAAGAATAGAGGATACAGGCGCGGAGCGGAGCTGGAGGGCCGCCGCCGCCGCATTAATCACGGGGTTTAATAACTTGCTGACAAATGTGCCGCGGGAAATATGGGCATGGTCGCCGAGCCGCGTTCGCGCGGGCGAGTGCTGCGTGCCAGTGCTGCCAGCACTGCCAGTAGCGGATGCGAGGACTTCTGGTAGGAGCCAGTACGAAACTCAAACGACTCAAAAGACCAAAGGACAAGTTAAGACAAGGCTAGTTGAAGAGACTCTTGAAATATTACAAATTTTATGCAAGGAAGCTGTCCTACTATAATTTATACTGCGCAGTAAACATCATATTACATGCGCATTAGCACAGAATAGATAGTACTACGTGCTTTACTCATAATAATAACTATAGGTATATTTCACTAGACTCCAACGAACCGGGCGAGCGGCTCATCCAGCGTACTGTACGAGTAGCATCGTCGGTAGAAAGGAATCCAACGCAGCACGAGAAGACAGCACATTGGAAGAACAAAAACGAACGCTTCTCGGCCGAAAATGAAAATGAAACATCGTCATAAATAACTTCCCCCCTGCCCCCGCCTAGCCCGTAGCACCCCCGCGCCGCGGCGCGCGGCGGCCACCCTCAGCCTCGCATCTGATTGCCCGAGGCTCCGTCCAACATCCTCCGTTCGAATACACTTTCTGAGGCGCACTTCCTGACAGATGAGCTTAACTTTTTCTTTTGACGTTTGTTAATTTGGTAAAGAGTGAGTTTGGAAGTTCCCACTTCCCCGTTGTTTGGCCCTACTGACGCGTTGTTGCGACCAAACAAAAGTTATGAATAAGAAATGCTGATACTAATTCACAATTCCGTGTCGGCGAACAATTTCCACGTTTTCGATTGAGTCGGCTCCGTCCGCGTCCGCGACGTCACCTCGGCTTATATTTCGCGTTATTAGATTGCGGCGATGCGACGCGATTCGACGCGACGCGACGCGACGTTGTCGAATTCGATCGAGGTGGAGACCGTACCTTTATACCTACCAAATTTTTCTATTTTCAGGTGAAGACGTTCAGGAACTCGGATCGCACACGAACAGCGAGAATACATTATGACGCGAACAATTTCCTGTGCGGGGGGTGTTAGTTTCAATATTCCGTCATAAATCACATAAAGCTGTAATTATGTGAGCGGCGCGGGGGGAGGGGCGAGGACGTGTGCTGTGTTTGCACAGCGCCAGTAGCTGGTAACTGGATCGGTGGAATGGAAGGGCGCGGATCGTTTGTATGATGCGGTGACAGTGACGCATCGGATGTCACAGGGAACACATGACATGTCAACGAGAAGCGATCGCTTCGCGGTATTGCTTATCGGCAGCTAGGTATTGTGCTGGGCATACATATACGTCGTTGCTTATCAATTGTAAGTGTTCTGTGGCTGCGTCACAAGCGTGATAAAAATAAATTATAACTAATGTTGAGGTGATTCAGATAAAATTATGAGAGGTACCTACCTCTACTACGGGTAGGTACTGGGTACTTCGTAGTGTGTAATAAAGTACTTCTTCTACCTTAGCTCTATTCACTACCCCTCGACTTTCGAGTGCTCCAACTCTATACTATTTCTTATTATTTATTATCAAAGTGTATGCTATCCTCTATCAAAGCTTCGTAGGAAGAGCATCAAACACGCACCCCTCAAAATAAAATCTTTCAAAATAAGTGACATTTCAACAGCTACCTTCAAATTGATCGTTACAAGAATTGATTGAAAACGCTATCGGGGCCGCGCCGATATACTTACGAGGAGCACGGAGGGACGCATATTATAACCAGTCCCAGGCACACGCCGCGCCGGAACGGTGCACGTACCGTCAGAGGCTATGTACTTGTATAGTAGAATCGTGTCGACTGGTCACTGGTAGGCTTCCGCAATTTTCACGGTTGTTTACTTAGATATGTTTCCTAAAATAAACCTCGAAAAGGTATTTATAATAGAAGGTACGAGTAACGTGCCGTTCCCCAACATCCGGGGTAGATGTGCACTGTGCACACCCTCTACAACAAATGGAAAGATTAGAAGAAATATTACAAGCTCAATAGGTAGGTACCCCATTTGAAGTTTATAATTAAAGAACCAGTCCTAATGAGCCTGCGCCGCTCGTGCGAGCTCAGTGGAGCTCCGCACGGGGCGGCGGCGGCGGCGGCGGAATTGGAGGCGGCGTGACTCGGCGTTACCGAGGCTGCGTACCGGACTACATCAAGCGATGAAGCCAACTCGTTCAACAGGTAGCCTTTTCCGAAAGACCTGAGTCATGTTTCTTCTCTGAAAAACTAATTGAAAGAGTCCTATAACGAGATGCTGTCCGTGGGAGACTTTCCCCGTGCGCGACACGGGTGGCGGTCGGAAACACAAAGTATAATATAATGTGGCAATTGGCACTGCGAATAGAAATCTATCAGATCCTGCCAGAAACGATTGTCTGAATAGTACAGTATTTATACAGGCACACCAGGTGATGAACGGTTTAGGAACAGTCGGGCAGCTTCTCCTTTTAACGGAAGCACTTCTTTACTTATTGATGATGTTAGGAGAGAGTTGAGTAACTTTAGCGAAATTACCTGGATAGCCGTCGGCCCCACCCGTGCCGACCTCACCGGCTCGGCTGCCTCACGGCCGCGGCCGCACAGGTGACGCAACACCGGATGGCGCACGCATCAACGCGCGCGCATTACCTGATTGCGCATAAATTGGCGAATTGAACACGTCGGCCAGTGACCCGGGGTGACATAACTTTGCCAACTAGACTCATAAAGGCTAATTTACTAATACAATTGGCAGCTAATGTTAGATACGATAAACCCCTGGATCGAGATGTTTGCCCACGAGCTGTGGAAATGGAAAACGTTGTATTTTCAAAAACGTGTCGTAATGATCACCTCACCTCTCAGTTGATGTAGCAGCGTCCGACCGCAGCAGTCACACTCAAATAAGCTAAATGAAAGATACACATTGCAGGCCAGCGTGTTGACATTATGCCCCTTTGTGTCGGCCGCTGCGTCTGCCTGCTGCCGGCTGCTTTGCACGGCAATGATCCGCGATCTGCTGCCGGAACCGCAGAGCTTACAGCGCAGATCCAACGAGGAAACGAAGCTAGACTCGGCCCTCAGCCTCGGCTAGTTTAGAAGATGTCTCTTTTTCTTATTAAATAATCTTTTTGAATCTCATTTTGAGGATGCCAAATTCTTCAGAATTTAGGTACTGTCTCCGTCTCCATTCTTGTCGACATCAATAGGTTCACTGCACGGCTCATAAATGTGCCTAATTATACTATAAATATCAGTTCGCAATACTGTACACAATTGCGCTGCCTCCTGCCACGCTCGGCAAAACTAATTGTCTCGTGTGTGGTTATGATTCATTGAACGCCTGTATAAGTTTTAAGTGCATGTCCATGAGGGAATTTTTTGGTGCTTTCGGGTCCCTGTCCCTGATAAAGCCAATCAACCGAGCGGACCATCTCTCCCGCTGGCGCCGGCGGCGTCCCTCGCCGCCGCGTGTCTGATTGTCTGTCTGCCAGCAATTTGCCTAATTACGTCGCGCGTCGTGTCCCGCCCAGCCCCGCGTCGCGCCGCGCCGCGCCGCGCCGCGCCGCGCCGCGCTCGACCTTTTGTCGCTTTGTCATAGCAAATTGTTCACAATAATGGTTTCTGAAATGAAAGGGTTTAGTGAAATACGAGTGTGCGATATACTAATAAGTACGACTCGTTATGCTATTGTTATAGAGTTTACGAACTCGTGAACGCAAATGTAGAGTCACAGTATCTAGGTAGGTAATATTGTACTGCGGTGGAGCCGTGCAGTGAAAATTTATGACTTCTCTGTAAGAGATCTTCAAATATCCGCCGCATCGGCCATTCAGTCTTTCATTGGAGATGGAGAGAGCTACTCTCTCGCTTCCATTAGCGGGATGTCTGCGAAGTGCAAAGCTAATGTGTCGATCGCGCGCTCATTCGGCTCATTCGGCTCCCGGGAATGTATCGCAAGATTGGCGAGATCTACAAACACGGATCCCGGTCTCTCCCTCTCCGGACCGTCAGAAGGACTCTAGCAATGAGAAACTCAGCGTATTCCTTTTTAGAATATGACTGTACTAGTTATTTCTGTTACATTTTTATAAATGTACCCAATGTTATTACCTATATTATATGTGTGAGTTAAATTGAATGTGAAACATCTAATACGGCGGGTCAGACCGGCGCGGCTGTTGGCGTGGCGTATGTGGGGATTACCGTTTATTTTGCATTAAGTCAATCAGGTATTTCAACTTTTTGGTATAAATATATTAAACTACAATAACCTATCCCTTCATGCATATTTTCTATTTTAAATATTAGTTAATATCGTCTCCAATGAAATACATCACAATGTGCATATTATGAGCATATGGCGATAAGTAACTCACAGAGCGAAACGCCCTCCTTTAATCCCAGGATTATGAGTACAAATCCCGCGACCCCGGCGCACCTGGACATCGCTACGTGAGCTCACGGTCGGCGCGCGGCGTGGTACGGCGCGGTGCGGGGCGGCGCGGGGCAGCAACATCACTACTGCGTAATCTGCGCCGGGGATGATGAGTTGATAACCGATTAACATCGAAACTGACCGACAACTAAACCGTGCACAGAGAATGTTGCAAACTTTATTCATTGTCTAGAAGTTAATCAGTAACATTTAAAACAGGAAAATGAAAGTCAATTGGAAAACGGATGAGAAATATGTAGAATAGAACTCAGCAGAGCAGAGCCGAGCAGAGCAGAGCAGGGCAAACATTGTACACTAACGAATTGCCCACATAAAACCCCAAAAAGACATTTTAATAGAGAGCGGGAACTTTTAACTTCTGCGAAGGAGGAATATTTTCAGTGTTTGCTGTTACAGGGCCGGTGTTGGAATGGCAGATGGAAATGAAGATATCAGCACGTTGATATCAAATTCATTTCCGGCGCGCGGCGGTTTTAAGTCCAGTTGTGCAGGGGCCACGACCGAGCCGGCGCCGATGGGAAACGATTTGGCGAAAATTATAAAAGCCAAGGTGACAAAGGAGTTGTTACTTTACTGTAGCTATTATTATACTTACCAGTGAATGTGCCGAGCATCGCCCCTCCAGCTGGGCACATGTATACTCATCCCAACAGGCGGTACAATAGCCACGGTAGAAACTGATTCAAGCCCAATGTTCTCACTAATTCCTATTAGCAGCAGTGTTTATTATCACTTAATCAAAACGGCGAGACTAAAATCACACAAAATCCTGAAAGATAAGCGACTCTCCACGGTCGCTATCTTTATGGCAAAATAAAAGATGGATATAATCATAAAATTTAAGTATGGATGAACGTAGATACTCCTATTTTTATGAAATTGAGTGAGCATGAAGATAATTTCGGGAAACAGTCGGAGAACGTAAAAGGGACGACCCGAGATCGTCTCCGAACGTCTCTCTCGATAACTTGTCACATAAAGTCATCACGAGCGGAATTCTTCCTAAATATTTGGAGAGGGTAAAATACGGAGTGCGGCCCCGGAGTGCGCACAACGCGGATTGCATCGGGTTAGGCGGACCAGAGCGCCTCGGCGGCGGCGCCCGGCGCGGTGCCGGTGGCGTAAGGGGCCGGATAGGGCCGCTCACAGTTAGGCTGTTACCACACTGATCGATCGGCGGTAGTAGCTTCGGCTGTTGAGTAACTATTGATCGATATCGACTGATCTCATTCTACTATCGATTGGTGTGGCAACCCCTTTACAACCGAGGACCGCCACGCTCGGTGCCGCCATCCTTTTACAATGTGGTACGATCGTTAATTCAGTGACGACTTTATCAATTTTAGATAGAAAGTAATTAAAAGCTCGAATTTGCGGGCACGCGATTCTGCGTCTCGGCTCGGTTCCATGGTGTCCTTATTGTTTTCAGATCCATTAAAATCCAATCAGAGTTACGATATTGTTATAAAGACTTGATCGCGAGGTTGTGAGGGTGATTGTCGCCGTGTCGGCTCCAGGCCCGCTTTGTATCTCGCTCTTATTGTTTCCCGTATTGCTATTTGTTTACTTGTTGGGTGTATATTTGCTTTATCTGCAGAATAAAACAGTTCTGAATGGTACAATTCGCATATTCTGTCGTCTTTAAGCATAAGAGGTACTGGATCTGATTAGTGAAATTGACGAGAAATGCAAATGACGCCGGTTGCCGGTCGCCGGTCGCCGGTCGGCGGTCACACCCGTGCCGTGCTTCTGCGTTGTATCTGCGGCTGGCGAGTGGTGAGTGGTGAGTGGTGAGCGGTGACACATCTACCTGCTCTGACTGAGTATTGAATGATCAGGAGGCTAGTTATGGACTATGTAGGTACGCACTTCCCAATTATCAAAGTGATCTATTTCCAAAGCAGCAACAAACATACCTACTCGAGGAGGAACGGAACGAGACCCGCTCCAATTACCCGCCGTTTGCTTCACCGGGCAAAACATTTCCACGAACCTACCGATAAATACAAATCTTTGTTTCGCAAACCCTGTTATTAAGCTACTTGTAAGTGATGCTTCTATTTTTCTTTTCTTAGTTCACGGAATGAAAGCTTACGAGGGAATTACAAATTGAAATAAGAACCTACATTGGAATGAGATAAAATACTTGATGTTTGATCCCTACTTGCAGGTGTTTACCGAAGGGTCTAATGAGTTTCTAGTCTAACATGTATTCGCTAAGCTTTCCAAAGTGCTTGAGCGAAATACATTTGTATCTGCGATAAGCAGTGGAGCCTCTCTCCGACGCGACACAGTACGCGCCGAGGCACAGTAGACGAGTGCCCACTGTAGACGAGTAGGCAAGGCAACACGCCAAGGAACTCCCAAATTAAATAATAAATAAATAGAGACAAAGCCCGCTACGTGTTGAAGGAGAACTTTCATAATTTATGAGGCTCATTATTGTTTTCTCCTGAATTGTTCACTCGTTATGGCGAACAGATAATGGGGAATGTTTTAAGATGAAGCGCCCTTTGTCGAGGTTCTTACAAGAGGCTTTGGCGCAGCGTCCTTGTGATGTCCGCTTATTTATTAATTATATTAATTGGTGTTGCGGTGCGTGGCTCGAGCCGTCCAAGCTGAGCGCCAGTTGTACTGTAGTCTCTCTGTTCTGTTGGGTGTCTTCATCTATCAAAAACATCAAGATAGCGAAAGTTCATCGAGTTTCAGAAATAATCTGTAGTCCGTCGACAGTGTGACCGCTAATTCGAAAAGTTCCCAAAATAACGTCGGAGGTCGATTAATTCATCCTCCACCCTTCGGCATAACATCCCAATTCCAACCCCTTTCTAAATCAAGTCAAAACTCATCCAACCGTACCCTTTATAATAGTCGTCTCAACATGCAATACAACTCATACACAGCTATAAATGCAGATGCCGATACGATCCGATCCGATCCGATCCGATCCGCCGGAATTGTACAACTAATGTGTAATGTAATACAAAAGTTGAAGAACACGCTTATAAGTTGTACAGTCGGCCTCAGAAATAGCTAAACGCAAAATGATTTTTCTTTTTCATGGAACAGGAAATTGAAATTTTGGAGATGTTCGGCTACTTTAGTTGACGTACTATCTGTTACAAAATAAAAAAACTACTAATGACGCTGATTTCTAACTTATCAACCGTTGAATCGTGTGAATCGTGTGGAACCGTGGAAGATGTCCAGCTCCTTGTGGCGTGGCTTGCGTGCGTGATCACGCCATCGCCACGGTGCTACAGGTAGGGACATTTTGGTCAATACCATGTCGATGCAATAGGTTTGATTTAGGAATGTTTTTTTATCTTCATCGCCCACATAGGCGTAATGTAGGCGATGATTATTGTTTAACAATTTGTAATTTTGTTATTTGTAGTTAGTGCGTCCTCCGTGTACGCACGAGTACATACGCACGAGATGGCGGCGCGGTGCGGTGCGATGCGGAGCGCGGCGAGGAGGCGCGCGGCGAGGCGCGAGCCGAGGTCGTACGAGCTAGTCGTGCGAGCCCGCGCCCCCCGACGCGACGTCACGTGCGCCCGCGCCGCCATGGCCAACCGGCTGGCCGTCGACACCGAGAAGCTGATCAGGAGCGTGCAGGCCACCCCGTGCCTGTGGAACCCCAAGAACCCGCACTACTTCAAGCGCGACTACCAGCGCGTGGCGTGGCTGAAGGTCGCCGACGAAATCAATGCGCCCGGTGAGTTCTGTTCGTTGTGGCCCTTTCTGTCGGAATACTACGTATGTTCGTTGCCGCGCCGCATGCCGACTGGCGCTGGCGCTGGCGCTGGCGCCGCGCCGCGCCGCGATGTCGGGTCACGGGCGCCGGCGCCGGCTTCGGTTGGCGGTCGGTGGCATTGTTATTCGTGTTTTATAGAGATGGAGGAAAAAAAATATTAACTATCTATACATATTTGAACATTATGTGAAACCATTGTTTTTCTGTTGGCCCGACACCCAATTTTTAAACAAAGTTAAAAATAAGAAACAAAGACATGGAATGATCTATGGAATTATCGAATAAAAAAATGACATTATCAAATTCAGTGATTCTTCCCATTTTGAGACGAAAGAAACGTGCATGGGACGAAACACTGAACTAGCTAGCCGTGTGTTCGACTCAATAACAACGAGTATTGTTCCCACTTCCTACCTGGACCTGGAGATACGTGAGCCGGGGCGCGGGGAGCGGGGCACGGGGCGCGGGCGACAGAGGCGCGTCCTTGCCAGGCTGGGTAACCGGCTACAAGACGTAGGGTCTAACTACCTACCTTACCTTCATTTGGAGCCCGGTGGAACTAAGTATTGTGCACAGGAGTCACACGTTGTTGCACTTTTAAGATCAAGGGTAGGTATTGGAGCAGATAGTGATAGTGATGTAAGCCACGCCATACCTACGAATTACCATAACGTAATATTTTAACTAGGTAATATTTTATTTTTATTTTATTTTATTTTAATTAACTAACTATTTTATTTTATTTTAATTAACTAGGTAATATTTTATTTTTATTTTATTTTATTTTAATTCTAATCGTAGCAATTGTTATCGTTAACGTAGTACCTATGCGTTGCAGTGGACGAGCTGAAGAAGCGCTGGCGCGGCCTGCGCGACACGTTCGGGCGCGAGCAGCGCCGCCTTTCCGCGACGGCGCTGCTGGAGCAGCGCTGCCCGTGGCGGCACTTCTCGCGGCTGCTGTTCCTGCGCGACGTCGTCACCGACAGCAGAAAGAACGGGCGGCCCAAACGCCACGGCCGCGGCGGCGGCGGCGGCACGGGCGCCTCCATCGACGACGACGCTTCGCTCAAGCGGAACTACTGTGACGCCGACGCGATCGACGACGAGGACATGAACGCGACCGACGCGGACGAGGGGTGCTCGTCGCCGGAGGGCGCGGACACCGACGATGCGGCGACGGTGATCAATCGGCTTCAGGCCGCGCGCTCGCTCAGGCTCGAGCGGCCCGAGAGCCCCGCGCGAGGGCGGTCGCCAGCGAGCGGCGGATCCGCCGCCACCGCCGCCGCCGAACGCGCCGACGACGCCGACGCGCAGTTCCTGCTCAGCCTGCTGCCGTTCTTGCAAGACGTCCCAAAGAAGCGCAAGCTGATGGTGCGCGCGCGCCTCACGCAAGTGCTCATGGACGAACAGAACCAGCCGGAGCTGCCCACTGACTGAACTGTCGCATTGGACGCCGTTGAGCGAATACTACAGCTTTGAGAAATAATCGAAATAAGTGTGTTGAGACTCTGAACTCTGAACTCCGAACATTGATCTACTAACATTTTGATATCTAATTGTTATTAGTAGGAGTAGGTACTCCAATTGACTTATGTGAATTCCAGTTATTGTCCTCCATGTTGGAGCTAATAACTAATAAAGCCATAATAATTATATTACCATAAAGCGGTCACTCCGGCACTTCTCATCGTCCCACCGCCGCCGCGCCCTCGAAAGCCAGTCAGCTCCACCTCTCCGGCATACCTGGGGGGAATATAATCTAACTGTGTAATAAATTGTTTATTTGTAAGAGTTACGTTTAGTTTTCCTGCTCATTCAGTTGGGATGTAGCATCTATACCTTATGGATGAAGTTTCATAAGAAACTGTATGTGAATTCGATTCCCACTTTAGAGTCTGGCGAGCATGTCACGTCGTGGCGGTTTACAGCTATACTGCCAGAAACAACACTCACAGACGGATACAATACATTACCTGCAACAAGAGCAAACAATCACAACGAAATACCAGTTTGGATGCCTTCGCAAGCAACGTTCAGTTTGTAGTGGATGCCGTCCATTCCGGACAATAATGTATATGGCGGCCGTAACTGGAGATGGCGAGTCCGCTGGAACGAGCCCCCGCCCCGTGCCCATATTTTAACGAAAAAGGCTATGATGATGCCGATGTTCAAGGAAATGGATGCGATCGGCAAATTGTCGAGCTACGTCGTACGGTTATTAAGAGATCAAGATCTATTTAAAAAAAAGAGATCTAGGTGGCAGATCTGGAGTCGGTTTGATGAGTAGACGCGGCCACGAGGCGGCAGTGCCCTTTCCGCCTTTCCGGCAGGAAGGGCAGATAACTGCCTATCTCGTCATCCACGAGTAGCAAGGCCTCGAGCACAACTGTTCGCAGCGCCGCCGCCGCCGCCGCCGCCGCCGCCGCCACCACCGATGGAAACTCGCGAGTTGCGCAACAGGCGGAGCCGAGGCGGTGCGGTACCGCGCCGCGGTAGGTCACCGTCCGTTGCTATTACACAAAGGGCAACTTTCGCCTATTACCGTTGGGTACTTCAAACGCTATATCGGGAGAGTCAGTTGCTCACGTACACATGTAATCGGACACGATGTTACGAACAGCACGCTACAAGCCTAGAGTGGGACTGACCGAACGACCATACCAGATACCTACCGCCGCATATCCGGAAAAAATCTTGGCCGCAGTTCTTTCTGCTTGAAGGTAGTAGCTAACCAGGCGGACTGACACTATACAGTGGCCTGTACCTAACACTAAGGTTGAACATGAGGTACTGGTTACACGTTACATTGAGTGCTACTCTCCTTTCGATTGTCTTTGAACGGTTCGGAACTTTATTTAATTGAATTCGACGTTTTAGAACAAAAAGGGAGTGGCGAGCTCGGGGGAGGGGTGTTAAATGTGTTTAAGTTTTAATTCGATTCTCATTTAAATTAAGTTTATGTTCTAATTTAGTTGAGTTTTGCGACGACTAGATCTTAACAGCATTTTGCAGTTAATAATTAACCTTTTCATCCTAATCGAGAAATGAAAAGTATAAATTCTTCAAAGTTGACAATGCCGACGTAACGTGGATAAGGCCGAGGCGTAGCACTATCTATTCTGTGCCGAGGCTAACGAGCAGTTCCAGCTTGTCACCCGCGGCTCTGCAAGATACGCACTGGCGCACACTTGACTGTGACTCCGGTCCTAGATAGACCGGCATCCTACATTAGGATATGCTATTTCGCATCCCATTTGGACGCAAGGGTCATAGGACGAAATACTAATCGAGCCTCGTTATCACAATCACCACCTTTACCATTGACACGGAAGAAACTTTCAACATTAAACCTATTGCTATTGCAATTACAATATCTATGCTGAGTACCTATCAACAGTACTAGTTGCATCTAGCAGCCGTATATAATGTACAAGAGTAAAATCTCCCTCGATGCGACTCCTCACCGTTTGCGCCGGTAAGATTCCACTCCACGTGTGGGCTATTGACGGCCGCCGCCGCCGCTGCGCCATCCTAAACACTATTGTGATGAGAACAATGGGCGAATTGGCCGACCTACTGGCTAATCCGGAGCCGGCTGCCGGCTCGCTAGTCAGAAAGACGGCAATGCTTGGAGAGGGTGCGCGAGGCGCTTCGCTGCTTGTCCTCAAACAACACGGACTGTCGAGTTAGGGAAGTGCTTGAACGTGGGCTGATCTGAATGTGTGATAATTGAAAAATTGGTGGGCGGTTGGGTACATACTAGATTTCAGCATCTGCGTTTGGGCACTGGGCGTGGGCCTTATCCCAAGCCAGTGAGCCGGCCCTTTACGATTTCTGGGTGGATTTGTTTGGTTCCTTTAAGTAATGGGCACGAAGATTAAGAAGGAACAGTCGGTCAACAATACAACGAACAAAGGAATTGCTGTCTATTAGGAACTATTTTCTTACAAACACCCAGACTCAGAGCGAATGTAAGATCAATATATTCTATTGTATCTGACATACCCTTAGTTATAGTTCACGGACGCTGAAACCGTTTTATGGAGTTTCTACGATAAAGAACTTTAAAATCAGGTCTTACTGGCATTGTTATTCAGCGCGCGCGATCCGGAATATTTTTATTTATGGCGAAATAAAACAAAGGGTTCGATCCCTTCGTAAATATGTTATTTACATACCGGGCCGTGAAATCGTGGCGGAGCGTATCGCAGTTGCTATCCGCATTATCATAATGAAGTTACTCCGTCGGCGGCGGCGCGGTGCGTATCGATTCCTACCGGCAGTATGTCAGGCCGGTGGAACAATTCTATTTATCTTCTATGGGTTTGTGCAGTAATAAAGGTAGAACCAGACCGGGGCGGTGCCGGGCTCACGGACTGGCGAAGCTGGGGAAATCATAATTGTGTAGGTTACATGGGAATCGGGAAAATGAGGTTATACATTATTTGAGCTCTGTTAAATTTTCTCACTCAACTTTAGTAAAGTCGTCTTTATTTCCTGGATTAGCGTATATCGACTTCTATATTATGTAGCTCTATTTACCAAGTATAGGCACATAGCAACAGCGGTAGAGCCACAGCTCATACAATATCGGTAGAGTAGCGACGTTGCACAGCAGGCCGTTGACCCGCCCGCGACCGCGCCCGCGCCGTCGCCCGCGCCCGCGCCCGCGCCCGCGCCCGCGCCCGCGCCCGCGCCCGCGCCCGCGCCCGCGCCCGCGCCCGCGCCCGCGCCCGCGCCCGCGCCCGCGCCCGCGCCCGCGCCCGCGCCCGCGCCCGCGCCCGCGCCCGCGCCCGCGCCCGCGCCTGCGTCCGCGCCTGCGTCCGCGCCACTCACCGTCGCGTCGCCGTCGGTCGATCCGTTGGTAGTTGGTTAGTACCTTACTCGACTAGTTCCAAAAGCATCGGATACACTAGTTCCACCGCTATGTTTGATAAATTAGGCATTTCGCTTTATATCATCGCTCCATTCCTACCTTTGAATAATACAACGATGAGAAAATCATAACAACTATGTATTAAATAAAAAACAAAAATAAATATATAAGAATAGAAGTGCCAGTTATGATGAGGAATGCTCGTTTTGAGAAGCGCACCTTGCAAGTTTTGAAACCAGTGCAAACCTTGTAAAATGCGAATTCTGAACCGAAATGAGCTTTCTGTTGAGCACGTAATCGTCCGACTCAACCACTGCCCTACCGCTGCTTTACCAATGCGTCATCGTCGTTGGCAGAGCAGCTACTGGCTCTGGCGAGTTCTGAGCTCTCGCTGTTTCCAGCAAATCGAGAGAGATAAATCAATTGTATAACTCACAAATTGCGAAAGCAAAAATTACGCCTCGAGCTACACCCACAACATTTACAAACGAAAATAATCTTTTACTTTATAATAATAAGGATCAACGATGCGCGACGCGTCGAGGCGAATTGATTGTGGACGCTGCATTATGATTATGATTATGATAAAAACTGTGAATTATTAAAGGAAAGGGAACTCTATTAATCTCTGGAGTTAGAATCGAAAATAAAACAGGAGAGTCTCAGTTCGAGTGTGTAGTGGTAGTGAGTAGAGTCTATTTTTGGATTTTCAACAATTCTCAGGAAAGGTCTTGGAAACTAAAAAAGGTTTTATCTGCGAAAATATAGCGGGACGAGATCATCCCAGGACATTTATACCTCGTTACCTTTGAATACACACTTATGCCACAGCTTACTAAAAATCTTTACACACCGTGCTTAAACCTTTGAATAACAGTAACTATTATCTCTTTTGGCTTAGTCTTCTTTGTTCTGCGATCAAGAGCTTACCTTCCTATAGTGTGCTTATACATTCTATGAGCTCAGTTTTCAGAAACGTCCGGTAGTGTTTGAATACATGGCTTCCTTACTTAGTTAGGTTCTATGCAAGGACTCGTTATCCTCGTTTATATTTGCTCGGCAACTCAAAAGTCTGTTCAGATTAGCCAGCAGAGCGAGTAATGCGCGTCAGGAGCCAGTCAGGGGTGCATCTCCCCTAAAATATTCATTGATTGGTTTTTGCGGCAAAAAATACGAAGTCGGCTCCGCGTTGTCACATCGTCTCACACAGTTCGCTTTATATAATATGCTTTCGCAATATTTCTGCGGTAGGCGGGTCGCCATGGTCGTGGGCACTCACGCGGAGTGGAAGGTGTCAACGATGGGCTGTCCGCAGGGGTCAGTGCTGGGGCCGAGTCTCTGGAACGTCTTGCTTGATGATTTGCTCGCCGTCCCGGCTCCGGAGAGCGGAGTGGAGATGGTCGCCTACGCGGACGACGTTACCCTTCTGGTGCGGGGGGAATCACGGGCGGCGGTAGAGAGGAGGGCCGAGGCCGTGCTGGGACTGGTAGCGGGGTGGGCCAGCCGGAACAGGCTGGATTTCGCCCCGGCCAAGTCCCTCACCATCACGTTGAAGGGCAAACTTCAACGTCCCCCCACCATAAGATTTGAGGGTAACGTCGTCAAATCGGCAAAGCAGGCCACGGTGCTGGGCGTCGTCATTGACGACGCCCTGTCTTTCGCACCCCACGCGGCGACCATAGGGGAGAGGGCGAGCAAATGCTTCGGTAAGATGTCTCGGGTCTCGGCCTCGGCGTGGGGGGTGCGATATAGGGCGCTCAAAGTCTTGTACAAGGGCACCTATATCGCAACCCTGACGTACGCGGCGGCCGTATGGCATGGACGTGCTGCTCTGCACGTGGTCCGCAGCGTCTTGCAGAGGACGCAGCGCCCGTCCCTGGTGCTGCTCACAAAGGCGTACCGGTCGTGCAGCACTGCTGCGCTACCGGTACTGGCTGGAGTGTTGCCGGCGGACCTCGAGCTGATCCGTGCTGGAAGGCGCAGCGCGGAGTGTGCTGGGCTGCCCAGGGAGGAGGTGTTGGTGAGGCGGAGGCTGGTGGATGAGGAAGTGGTGGCGGAGTGGCAGCGGGGGTGGAGTGGCTCAACCAAGGGCCGTGAGCTGTTCTGCTTCTTCCCGGACGTCACGGACCGGCTCAGGATGGACTGGGTGGAGCCCAACTATGAAGTGTCGCAGCTGCTGACCGGCCATGGGATGTTTCGAAAGAGGTTGCACGAGATGACGTTATGTGAGGACAGCATGTGTGAATGCGGAACGGCTGAAGAGGACAGGCACCACGTTTTGTGGGACTGTCCTCTGTATGATGATCTGAGAGGCAGAATGATGGATGGGATCGCCCGCCTGGAGGCGGGACCGATCTACTACTCGGACCTGGTATGCGACGAGAGCAACTTCGGGCGCCTGCGCGAATTTGCGCACGGCTGGCACGCCACGCGTTCTGCGCGTGAGTCTCGGGAGCCGCCTGACGGTGAAGACCGTTTGTGCCGTCCAACAGCCCCAGAAGGGGGAGAGTGCACAGGGAAGTAGAAGGGACAATAATTTGTAGGCGCAGGTCGGCCTCGGCCGGCGTGCGCCGCAGTTTCGGTCCGTATAACCGCAAGGTTGGCAGGACCATGGGAGGATGGAGTTCGCTTTATTGATGACTGCCTCCGAGCCGGCAGAGCCAGAGCCAGAGCCAGAGGCAGAAGCGGCTAGCGGAGCAAAAACCTTCCTTTATAGAGGATTACAGATAATATATTACTCATGACAGAGCTGGAAAAAATGTAATGCCAGGTTCTATTGGTGACGTACCAAGTAGGAGCATTCTCTATCCGCAGGTCTTAGTAGAGTGGCAGCCCTGCACATCCGTGGTAACAGCTGTATTACTAGACTTGTAGGTTCCTGATACTAATAATAATAGTCGAAAATTGTCCCATTACGACATGGGACAGTCATGTTTACTGTACCTACTGTTTTCTTGGATGTCCTTGGGAATTACACTGTACAAAAAATACTATAAGCGAAAAAGCCGTGGGTCTGGTTGGGACCATATGGATATATAGGAACAACCCAATCACGGATAGTCTCCGTAGGCTGACGGTCCGATCCACAGACCATAATCGTAAAGAAGTTGCTTCACAAATAGTTTTACTTACTTATCGCTTCACCACATTCTTCATTGTCTTCGAGATCCTCTGTGTTATAATGAAGCTTGTCTACATGAAAAACACCTCGGGCCCCACGCACAAGTACATGCTAACATTTGGTACACTCGGCTCCGAACAGCCAAACAATCGGAGCGGAGATATTATCGGTAATCTACGCCATCTATCATGATCTGCGGTTATTGAAATTAACAATGTGGCGCGGGAGAGCCGGCCCTGGCAGTCACGACACCGCGCGGCGCGGCGCAGCGTCCAGCTCAGGAGATGCTACGATTCCTCGGAGTAAATCAAGCGTTTGTCTTTTGTATAAAAAGTGATAAGCAATCGATAGTACCCAACTACCCACTGCGACAATGGTCACGCTCACACCGCGCACCATAGCAGAGCCGACCAGTGCATCTATCTACGTCGCAATCCAAGACGTGTGTTTTCCAAACACAGTGTAAGCTTTAGTTTAGTATATTGTGTCTATATAGTATATATAGTATATAGTAGTATATAGTATTTTCAGTTCAATTCTCAGTACGCAGATCATACGACGGCCTCGTGCTATCAATTGATAATGATAATGTCGGTTGTCGTTATCGTTCATGTCGCGCAGCCGCCGCTTCCTCCGTCACATCACCTCATCTCCGCACTCGACCAAACCCTTCTTGAAGAATTGTCTAAACGCAGGAACATCTGATTGCCTGGCTAGCTCGCAGTGGCATGCGAGGCTAGCTCCTACGGCGCGGCGTGCGGCGCGCGGGCCGGGGCCGAGCGTGTGCCGCATCACGTTAACTCTCCCATTCACGGCGCAACGAGACGTGTGATGTACGAGGCGAACCTACGTGAATCGTTGCCTTTGTCGGGCCGAGAGATCGCGCCCCGCGGCTAACTTGTTATTTGTAAAGGCACGAGTGTGAACAGTACTCGGTTACGGTGAAGGTATCTGTCCAGAATTCAGGCGACGTCGAGGCCAATAATCTATAATTTGGATGGGATTGAAGAAAGGGTATGACTGTGTTACCTAAATGTTGTATTTCAAAAGAATACAGTCTCTATATATCGCATCACCTTCACTGAACAGTTATCATATCCAAATTGACAATTCAGGAGAAAGTTTAACAAATGAAAAGCCCGATAAAACTCGTTAAGGGAGCCAACCTAATTCAAACGTATTTCTGGGAATTAAATTGTATGTGCCGAAAAAGAAAGCCGTGGATGTAGTGGTAATAACATTATAAATGTCTGGGAACGACCCATTGAACCCCTGCCTCATTCTGTAAATACTGTAATGCGCAACACGCACATCCAGCGCTGACGCGCCATTGCCTCGTGTCGCCACCAGCAGCGCCCCGGGGCGGCGGCGGCGGCGGCGGCGGCGGGCGGACGCGCACCGCGGCGCGGCGCGGCGCGGAGGTGGGCTTTCGCCCTTCTCTATGCGATTAAATAAATAACTCTTCGCAAAATGATCGTATATTTTTTCCGCGATTTGATTCCATTTGGGAAGATGAATTCGTAATTACGTTATAAATTATGGAAGTAATGGAAAATAATGGATAAAACGTTAGCAGCGCCTTGTTTGTTGGAGATTTTGGCCTTTTTATAGTAAACGGAGATACGTACGTAAGTACGGAACATTTCCAACTGGGAGTGATATTTCTGATGGAATTTAACTAACAAAAACGATATAAATTAAAGTAAATACACCTACATTATTTATTATATGACAGTGTTATATCGACACGATTTCTCTATCGTTGTAAAGACATAATCTTCTTTTAAAAATACGATACGAAGGTTATTTAGCCAATTTGTCAACCCACAACAGACAAATCTAAAATCAGTCAATGACTATATTAATATCAAGTGTCTGGATCTAAAGCCGTTCCTCTGTCCTATTCCACATCCAATCTCGTGCCTTTAAAGTTAAGTAGACAGTTCCTTTCGATCCCATGCCATTTATATTTTTTTTTGATCTCATCAGCCCTCACCACATCCCAAGTCGGACATAATCAGAAACAAACAGCGTCGTGCGCCGTCGGACATGTATCCGCGCGAGTGCCGCCGCCGCGCCGCCGCGCCGCCGCCGCCGCCGCCGCCGGCGCGGGCGGCCTCCGCTCAATGTAGCCGAGGTAACGGCTCGCGGACGATTACTGCTGAATGGAGCAGGAGTTCTGTGGAATGGATGCTCTGTACCGTACCTACTCATGCTGCCGGGGTAGCCAGAGGGTTGGGCAGAATCTTTCTATGGGATTATCGCTTTTGACAAAAACGTATAAAAAGGACATTATTATCATGACGGAATAGTAAGTCTTCTATTTTCGCAGTATAGCTGCTCGAACGTATTTGGAATCACAATTTATAGGAGCATACAATTTTCGAGAAGAGACAAGTCCTAAAAAAAGAAAAAAATTTGGACGATATTGTGAATTATTGTTTATTTTCATTTGCTCGTTCCAGATCGTTAGAGACCATTCAAAATAATTTCTAAAAAAAAACACAAAGCCTGAGCGAGCAAGGCCGGTTGAAATAAAGATAACGTGTCCAATAAGGGGTTGTTATTGCCATTAGCGCAGTTGTATAATCCATCTCCCCTACAGTACAGTGCGGTACAGTGCTGCACTTACCCCTGCGTGCGGGACACGGGTGCTAAAGCCGTCTTTGGAATAACCCCCTGGATGGCGGGGTGGGTGCTTAACTAGGCGAGAAAATAATGACGCTTTAGACATTTTTACATTCCTCATTAACATCTGTGTGCTCGAGTGAAAATGGTAAAGCTTCTTAAAGCTAAGTAGGCAGAAACATGGCTAATAGGATTTTAATTGTATATTAAAATGTTCTACTGCCATTGTAGAATAACCAAAGATAACGCGTTCACATACGTAGATCCTGACCCCTACTAGAACTAGGTCTCCCTGGAATCTAGAACCACGAGGACCATGGCCTTACAAACACCCACACTTACAGCCGATACCTGTAGATCACACAAATCTTTGCCCTGCGCGAGAATCGAACCCGCAACCTCACGCTGCGCTACGGAGGCCGGAAAATGTTACTTGGAAACTATACTTAGAAAGGTAGATGATGTCAATGTCAATGTTATTAACCCCCGACGCAAAAACGACGGGGTGTTATTTTTTACTACGAGTAGTTTTCCCTTTCCCGATTCTCTGTTGACAAATGACGATGTCTAGAAAGTTGTATTTTGCTAGCGGGCGACCTTGTCCGTGTGTAAAGGCTGCATCATATTGCGATAACAAGTATCATAATAATGAGGCTCTTCCTCAGAGCACAAACTATCAGTACATTCAATAAAAAATAAAGTCCAATCAGCAGTTTCGCCGTGATGATGGGGCAAACGGATACTAAACTACTTCAACTTAGTAGGAAGTAGGATTTCACCAACCAGTATGAGCACTGAATTCTATAAATTAGAGATTTTCGTTCTGGTCTTCGATTCTCCACACGTCTGCGGTGCTCCAAGCCTCGCACTACCACGCAGCAGCACGACAGTTCCGGCGCGCATCCTCCTGCGCCCCCGGCCCCCCGGCGCCCGACGCCCAGCGCGCGGCGCGGCGCGGCGCGGCGCGGCGCGGCGCCGCGGCATCGGCAGCTCCCTCGGCCTGCGAATAAAAATGAATGATCTGTTCGCAAATGGAACAACGGCCTGAGATGAGTTATTGCGTCCATTTCCGATGGCCGGTCGATTTCCCCTCGCATCCATCATGGATGCCCACGGCTACCGGCGGCACGCGGCGGCGGCGTGCAGACGGGAACGGGACGCTTTGGACATTTGCCTAAAGCTGAGCTAGCTCTGAGAAGTAGAGGTAGTAGCACACTAGAAACGCTATGAAGGAAAAGGGAGCTAGCTCTCTGCTGGAAGATACAATTAAAAAAAAAACGTGATTTAAAAGTTTTTTTTGATTGCATAATAGACAAGCATTTGACCGCAGTCTCAGCTGGTGGTAAGTGTCGACGCGGTCGATAGTGGAGCATGCTTGCCTAGAAGATATCTATTCACTCTTTACTTGAAGAGTTTCAGATTATAGTTTTCGGGAAACATAGACGCTGGCATATTATGATCAAATACACGATTTCGTTGCAAGAACGATTATTTGATGATACTTTTTAGAGACAAAATCCATGGCGTAGATTGGCGATAGCCAAGCTGCGAAGCGTGAGGATACGGGTTCTATTCTTACACAGGGTAAAATGTGTTAAAATGTTTTAACAAGATGTTTCAAAGGCCATGATCCTCGCAGTTCCTGATTTTCTAGATACAGGGAATCCTAGAGTAGAATAGAATAGAATAGAATATATGTCAGGCAGGATTTACGTTTCCCGTGTCCCTTCTGCGCCGGCTACTCCTCGCTTCCTGTCCGAGGCCGGGGCGGAGGGAAATCGTTTATCTCGATGACATACGGATTGCACGTTAAGCTTTTTGTATTAGAGCGGCAGCTGGCGGCTCCATATAGCACGGTTCACCTGCAATGCCGATCGCCAAATTTATTATCGGAGCTAATGATAAAATGCGGCCCCGAGAATCTTTATAGCCCAAATGATAACGTTATTATTGCTAGAACGACCGTTCTGGTATTATTGTAGCACTAGCAGCGCCCTGCGGGTTCACCAGCACTATATTCCAGTATTAGTTCAGGAACTGTTAATTTTTACGTGTTACAAAAGTATTCTATTTTCTAATCCAGGACCTAAAGTATCTGTAGGTATGTGTCTAAATCTTATCAAATTCCGTTCAGCCGTTGGAACGTGAAGAGAGGACAAGCACGTAATTACTTTCGCTTTTATAAAGTAAAGTATAATCAATCTGCAATTTATAAAATAATGTAAGTAAGCACGCTATCGACCATGCTATCGAAAAATATTTTTTCTGTCCACCCATAGGTTGTCTGGAAGAAATGGCATTCAGAGATAAGACCACCCATTGTACTACCCTATGTTTACCTTACCTACTGTTAATTCTCCGTATTGTATTTCTTTTTGATGTTGAATACAATATTCTTCATGCCTTCATGCATGCTGACAAGTTAATCTCCTAAACTCAAATAAGGTTACGTACATATGTACTATGGTAGACGCAGCCTTTATTCAAACTCTATCGAACCAATGAAATATATAAAACGAATTCTTCAATTTGATCAAGAGTAAATGAATTATGAACCGAAATAGCCGGCACCAGCGGCAACAGCGGCACTAGCGGCACTGGCGGCCCTAGCGCAGGAGCCGGTCACCTTCACCTAGACCTAGACAATCTGGTTGTCTGGGCTGTGCACACGAAGGTGCTTGTTAGTCGGCTTTACGACTAGGTACCTAAACATGGTGGTTATTAGATTGGCTCGACACTTGAACCAGTTTCTAAAACTATTATACAAAAGGGGCATCAAAAGGGGTTACTAGAAAGGTTTTATCTAAGGTAACTAGCTAGAGATTTTTATATTTAACGTAAAGCTGAAAAGGTTAGTTAGGGATTAGGTTTTCTTTCAATAATCCTATGTTACATTCATTTGACAACTTAGGCGGGATATAAGCTCTAGGTATGTATATTTCATTTCATCTTTTTCAATATGGGTTTCCGCATGGTATCTGATTCTATCGCCTGATTCTATCAACTAAAACTTAATGTTCAGTAGGTATCTAGTTAATTTTATGGGAAACTATAAACGCATACTTTTAAGATATTAGTATTTGCCTAGATTTGCGACTCTAATGTTAAATAATCGCGTAATTTTTCATCTTTCCCAGCACACTCCGATGTACCCGGTGATGTAACGTGAACTAATTGCACTAGACAGCTCGTCGGTCGCCCGCGCTCGGCGCGGCGCTGCGCGGCGGCGCGGCGTGGCAGCCGGCCAGCGGCTCCATTCTGCAACAGAGTACAGAATACAGAACAGACCCTCTCCACCCCGTGCGACCCGCTTCCCCGCACCTCTACCCGTAATCCGGAGGGCAATCGGGAGGCTGTCTATATTACACGCCCAAATGTAATAGACAAATGGGTCGGTATGAACCACGCAGGAATCTTCATACTAGCGGATTGTCTTTTGATTTGGTCAGCTTCGGTCATATTTGAGTTACTTACACACGCACCTGGCGCGTGTACAAACGTCAACTTATGGGTGTGAGTTGTCACATCAACAGCCTGTATAAACAAAGCCGACGCCCTAAATAACAGTGCAGAACCGACACCCTGTGCCGATACCTAATTATCCGTCGCTGACACACGCGCGGCCGACAAGATAAGACATTGATATCATTTACAGAGTAATTATTTATTATCGATGACTGATACTGACGGCCGATGTCGACGCGGTTGAAGTTGAGGTTTTGTTTCAAAATCCCCCGCAAATTATAACTCAACAACAGTTTTAACTTCGCAGAAATGTAATAACATTTTAGAATCACCCAACCATCGGTTCGCGTAGTACCTACGTAGTCTCGGAGCTGAGTACCGAACTACCCACCGATGACTGACACGTACTGAAACGTACCTACTGTAGTTAGTATTTATGTATAATGATAATGACCGGTTGTTCTAAACTACATGTCGGAAAACACGCAACGGGTGAACAAGTTCTATAAGAGGAAAACCCGTGCGGAAGAAATTAGTTTCACTACACTTTTTAGCACATCTATACATTCGGTATCAGATTGTACTCGTAGCGCCGCCGACCGACGGAATATTATAATCAAAAGATGTCTCGAAGAGTCGCTCTCGAGTCCAATAAGGCCGCTCATAGAAGTGCAATTAAGAATCTAAAAGTTAATCTTATCTTTTTTAAACCAGTTTCAAGATTTTCAAACACGAAAAGTAAAGTCAGGATAGTTACTGGTTTTATGCTTTTTTCATTTCAAAAGGAACTATTAAATAAAGGTGGTAGAAGGCACCCAATCACGTGTAACGCCAATAACCCGTCCTTCGACCTAAGCCTTCCACACACATCCGACACAAACGGTTCCGTCCCTCATCTCCGCGATCCGCGGCCTCGAGCCTCCGCAGCCGATCCTAACGGCAAGCAGATCGGCGGCCCTTCCTCTGTAATCTAGGATTACGCCAATATTGGCGGCAGGCGGCTCCTGTGCGGTGTGGGCCTCCATTCCCATTGAGCAGCGCCGCTCGCGAGCCGTTCCTGTTAGTTTTCGATGATACATTGTGGCAGGAGCGTATCCAGAGCTTAAGATGGGGCTGGTATACTTCAGTATTATCACAGTTATCTACACGTTATATCTATTATCTATCATACAGCAATATAACTTCGGTGTTGCTGGGTGTTTTTTATTGTTTTATAAAATATGATTAAATATGATTAGCGCGTATAAACGATGAAACGAAGATAGGAAATAAACATTTGGACAATTTGAAAAGTACCTGACAATCATAATGCATTACGCATATAGCAAGAAAAAGGAGTCCGGAATGTCAGCTGGATTTTGCAACACCTGTGGGTACCAATTTTAGTATCATCACGGAATTCCTACCTATATATTTTGTCTCAATGCCCACAAACTCAGTCCTGGCGCAGCCCTGGCCGGGGGGGGGGGGGGGGGGGTAGGGGGAGTGTTCGCGTGATTATGGAGCCCTTCCCGGGGCAGTTGCTAAAGCTTGTTTTATGGAAGCGCGAGATCCGAGGGCTTCTAATAAGCGCCAGAGAAACGGAAATGAAAGAAACCACTTCCATAGATGAAACGTTACTGCTGCGTAACTACCTAATTCCCTAGAAGTAAGTACTAGCCCACACAGATATATTATACGCGTAATTTTATTATTTTCTATTAAGGGGCAAAGAAAACTATCGCGAGAAAGATGCGGAAGGGCTGACGAGCTTTTATCTCAATTGTATGGAATTGTTTATTTTCAATGAACTTCTCTGCAAGGGAGGAGGAACTTGGCTCAAATACTCTGCTACGGTTCAGATCTCTTACACGTGTTAGAAATTTAAACGGTTCAATTTATTCTCAAATAAATGTAGTGTTGGCAAGAAACCTGAACAGTGTACACCTACTCCTACATAAATAGTTTTTCAGCGGATTTTCCTCATTGTTCGGGGATACCCAGCTATTATAATAAATCTTCTCTTTTAATGTAAATACTATTTTCTTTTTATTTTCCAGCCTTTGGCCGCTCTCTCACCTACGAGTAGTACTGACATTGTGATCAACGGTGATAAACATGATATATAGATAGATAAACTCTTTATTAAAACACCGCAGAACAAAGAAAAATTTTAAAACTAGAACAAAACAATAATTAGCGTCACAATGGGCAGTCTTATGTATAAATAGACAATTAATAAATGGCAAACCGAAACCGGCATGCATTCTAGTAATTAGGTTGAAATTCCTAGTTAATTCATATAATAGTTATTGAACAAAAATCTTGTTTCCAGTGTTGCTAACATATTAAAAGGAGCATATAATTAAGAAACACTTCTCAATACGTGAGCTCCTGCTCCCTGTACTCGTACTCGTACTAGTGCGAACTGTGAATATGTCTGATGAATCTATTTTATACCACATGTCAGCATTTTTTGTCGTGAAAAAAAGCTTAGGCAGAAATGCGCTTGCGTCACCCAGCCCAGCACCAGCACCAGCCGCCGCCCGCCGCCCGCCGCGCGCACTCGAAGGAGATAATGTGACATAACTCATCTCGATGATTAACTCCCCTGCTGGCAGAGTGCCTTGAACTCCGCGTGCCAACCGCGGTATCACTACGTACACGCTACAAGGGAATTCGGCGCGCTGATAAATTGAGTTATTCGGCCAAAGGGGACGAAGGACAACGAGCACGATTATTCCTAGTATTTGTAGATTATACAAATATTCGTTTGTTTGTAAGTAATGTGTAACTACAGAATCATACTAGGTGAACAAAATAAAAGACAGCCTGTGGTGGGAGGCCTCTTCTGCAAGAGACCGCCTGGGGAAGTATCACACCGCCGCCAGATATTCATCCGCCAAGCAGTAGTGTGCAAACATTACTGTGTTCCGGTTTAAAGGGCACTGTTTCCAGCGAAATTACTGGGCATATGAGACTTTAGAGCCTTTATCTCAGGGTGACGTGCGCAGTGTACTGCCGCGCATGATTATGCAATGCAAAGTTCTGGGCTTCGGGCTAACGACTTGCTCACACAAACCATTTGTCTATGGCATTTTGGCGTGTAGTATTGACAGCCTCCCGATTGCGGGTAGAGGTGCGGGGACGCGGATTGCGCGGGCTGGAGAGTCCATTCTGTACTGCATGTGTTCTGTGGCAGAGATATCCTAGCAGTAGTCCCACAGGCTGCTGAAGATTTCGCCGTCGTACGGCGCTTGTGCAACCTAACTACCCTTGTGTGGTACACCACTTTTTGTCTGACGCTCCTACGGACCACTAATGCCACTGCTACACGGGGTTTCCTGGGGCTACGTTGAGATACACAAAATTACCGACTACCATGTATTTATAGAAATAATTTATATATTAATTATAATGAGAGGGCCCTAAATTTATCTCCAGTTGAAGTTACTTCAGGGGTGCCTCAAGGTTCTCATTTAGGGCCTCTTCTCTTTGTTGTATTTATTAACGACCTTATTGCACGTCTGACTTGTCAATGTCTTTTATATGCGGACGACTTAAAAATATTTAACGTTATTTCGACAGTCAATGATTGCCAAATCTTGCAAAAAGACTTAAATATAGTATCTCAATGGTGTGTCTCTAATCATATGTATCTGAATATTAGTAAATGTTTTATTATATCCTTTTCTAATAAGCGGCATAAAATAATTAACAACTACACTATTTGTGGGCAGGCTTTGGATCGGTCCTACATCGCTAAAGATTTGGGCATAACATTTGATGACAGACTCTCTTTTAGGGCACATATACAATTGATGACAACGAAGGCTAACCAACTACTCGGTTTTGTTCTTAGATCTACAAAGGGCTTCAAAAACCCGAATAGCTTTCTGTATCTTTTTTTCACTTTAGTGAGGAGTGTATTAGAATACGGTAGCTCTATTTGGTCTCCTTACTATAATGTACATATTAACGAAATAGAAAGGGTTCAGAAGAAAGCCTTAAGAATTCTAAGTTACCGTCAGAGACCAGGTCGTTCAAATCTTAATTACGAAATGCGCCTAGCTATGTATAATGTCCAACCTTTAGATGTGCGTCGGAAATATTTCGACCTTATATACCTTTATAAAATAGTGCACTATATTATTGATTCCCCCGAGTTGCTCTCACAATTATCTTTTAATACCAAATACAGTAATAGAAGGTCAAATGTTAGTAATTTATTTACGCTACATACATATAAAAATAAGATTTCATATTTTAACCCCCTTGTAAGAATGGCTAGAGAGTACAATGAAATGGCAAAGAAACACTCCAAGTTAGACATTTTCGTCGATAAATTTGGTTATTATTCTATAATCGTAAAAGATTTCCTCTATCTCAAACCGGACTGTTCGGGTGCCCCTGCAGTAGCTACTGCTGCGGAGGCGTCCGAATGATCCAAACATCTTGTGGCACCTGTAAGTTTTGTTGTTATTTTGTTATTATTTATTTCGTCTGGACAATGTGCCAAATAGTTTTGTTTTCTTTTTTTTTTCTCATATCGTTTTTATTATATAGCTTTAGTTTAGTACTGTGTGCTGTACGCTCGATATGTTAATATTTTGTTGTATGTACATATTTTGAATTACAATCCAGATTTTAAACTACTTTAATTAACTCATAAGTTACAACGATTGTAATTTGTTTTGTGCATCAAATAAATAAAATAAAAATAAAATAAATCACGCCAGCTCGGTTTGTTTCCGGCGCCACATTATAATTTAACAAAATGAAGGCGTCGACAAAACCGGCCCACTCGAAGTCCAGTGAGAGGTGTTGTTTACTTCATATTTAGGTCAGCAACACACCCGCCAAGATATTAGAAATGATACAAAATTAATCAAACTCGCTTCCGCAAACGAAAATAATTCAGTTTTCCTGTTGCGTCAACGGTCGCCGCTCGCCTGTGACCAGCCGCCAGCCGCCAGCCGCTAGCCGCTCACCGACGACAGAGACGGATGTCGTGTCGGAGCGCGGCGTGTGTGGCGCGTCTAATCGACAATATTCACGTTCCAGCTTTGATTCCAACGGGAAAAATGAATCGGTTTCATTAAATTGATAAATGATTGTTTCTCCTCAAATAAAGCGCTAGTGCAAAGTCTTGGCAACCACACAAAAATATTATTAATGCCGGAGAAGCTTTTACAGCAATTTGCTCCACTAATTAGCCGTTTCTGAGAACCGGAGAGAGAGTGAAGGTTAGCAGTCGGGTAAGCATTCTTAATACTATTTTGGGACGAGTTTTAATTACATGGTCAAGGCTCAGTTTTTCATATTTTTTTTAGGAAAAGATCGTTACTGATAAACGTCCTCTACGTTTTCTACAGATTCAGAAGAAACCATAATATGTTTCGTGTCCTATATAGCCCTCCACTCCGCGCACGCAGAATAAAAAAAAATCTTCTTAGAAACTGTTTGGGATAAATTTTTGTCGAGTCGCATACAGTTCAATTAAATGCTTAAATTGAGTCGAATAGAAGGGAGATTGTCTGACTTGTATGATAATAATGTCAACAGAATTAAGTTATCCACGCCGATCGATTTCCGAGTTGCCGCACTAGCCGCTGCCGCCCTAGCCCCTGCCGCCCTACCCACTCCCACTCTAGCCGCTGCCGCACTAGCCGCTGCCGCACTAGCCGCTGCCGCCCTAGCCGCTGCCGCCCTAGCCCCTGCCGCCTTACCCGCTCCCACCCTAGCCGCTGCCGCCCTAGCCGCTGCCGCCCTAACCGTTGCCGCCCTAGCCCCTGCCGCCCTACCCGCTGCCGCCCTAGCCGCTGCCGCCCTATCCGCAGCCGGCCCGGCCCGGTGATGCCCGATCGAGATACCGACGACCCATTCAATTACCCAGGGTGTTTGTTTAATGGCGAATAATTACAACTATATTACGGACGTTGCGAATAGATTGATCTTTCGTTTCAGATCCTGTCACAAGGTTACCGAGCGCTGTTTACTCGAGATGTGCGTCAATGACGACTTGCGGATGTAACATTGTGGATTTTTGTAATATCTAAACAGCATTTAAATAAAATAAGTATCTAAATAAGTAAATAAATTAAAATAACGCGCATCACGACCACATACAGATCCTGTGCCCTTATTCGCTATGCCACATGAGATTCCTTGCCAAAAACGCGTGATGTTATAACGCGCTTGTAACTTACTTTGAATCTTAATACTTTTCGAAACGCGCTAGCTTCCCGTACGTTATTTTGATAGTAGAACTACTAGTGATATGGCCCTAAAAACACCCTAGACTCACAGCAAATACCCGCGGTTCACAAAAATCTTTGACCTATTAAAACTTTTCGTCTGAAGCGTAACTCATTAATATATCTCACTGTAGCTAAATAACAAAGTTTTGAATTGAATTACCCAGTAACATAGTTAGTTGTCCGCCACATAGTCCCGCTGTGGCAGCGGCAGCGGCAGTGGCAGTGGCAATGGCAGTGGGGCCGCATCCGGTGCGTGTGTAATTAGTATTCATCCCCCGAGGCGTGGGTTAGTTTAGTTATCAAGTTGTGCGTAATTTCATACGCGCATCCGAGCGGGGCCGGGGGCGGCAGCGTAGGGCGGGCGGCTGTTGACACGAGATTATCGCAGGGCGGATGTAGGCTCCGCGCCTAATGTAATCTAAACAGCACTGGTTGTTTAAATCACGAGAATACTGTTGTTTTAGTGTTAGTTGTAACCACCAGCCACCAGCCACCAGCCGGCGCCGCGGAGGCCACTTTGGAGTTTAACTCGGTTTTGAATAGTTAGCGGGAATCTGCTTATTAGAGGAACTGTGTTATCTCTAATAACACGTGGAAGTTATTTCCGGTTTGGAATGTTTTGTTTTGTTGTTGAGGAATTAATTCAATTAGATGTTTGCTGTTAGAATAAGTAGAAAATAAAGTTATTATATTATAAAGGGAAGGGACTGAAGCCCACGACACACCTGAGCTAAGTGTGTGCTCCAGGGGCTCAGTCCAGGGGTCATTCCGTCCCTACAGTTGTACTAGATCGACGTACTTCTATAGTAGTAACATATGATTTTTAGACAAATAGACATTTAGTGATTTCAAATCCCAGTGCAGGCACGTACCAATGTGTTTCTGTAAAAGATATGTCCGTTATTATCACTCGCTTTTCGGTGAAGGAAAACATTGTCAGGAAACCCACATACCTACCCGAGAGTTATTTCGGAGGTAGCTATGTATCCACCAATCCGGATCGTCCCCCCGTGGTGGATTATAGCCTAACTTCCTGGCGAAAATGAGGGGAGACCCGTGCTCAGTAGTGGCCCGATATAGGTTGATAATGATGAGAAATTTATTAGGATATCACACTGATATTACAAATAAGAAAGCTTGTGTATTTATTCCCTCTTTACACCGCGACTGCTGAACTGATTTGGATAAAATTTGCCGTGGAGTTAGATAGTACGTTGGATTAATACATATGATATTTTTTTCAGAAAGGAATCGCGAGTGAAACCGCAAGAAACAGCTAGTTATTATATGCGGATAACGACAAACTCCAACAAATCAACGAGAAAGGGGTCGTAAATACTTCCTTCAGAAGTAAATCTCCCAATTCTATGCAAATGCTTTCACTTTTACTACTTTGGAACTGATAACAAGAGCTTATCAGGAAAAAAGCAGGGGTGGATCGAGTGGTGCGGAATGGACCCTAAAATGTACGTGCGCGGACTCAGATAGAGGGTCGTAAACTAGGACCGAATACGGAGGAAATTTAACGGAATTTAAGCGGTATACGACAACGGGTTCGTATTAGAAGAGAGTAGAGTAGAGTGCTGCGGTTAGGTAATTATACGTTTTATGAGAAGTTTAGGTTTCAAAGTCGCTTGGCGAATCTAGGGTTTGCTATAACCCTATCTATAACTTCTTGCTTGCTCCTTGCTTGCTCCTTGCTTGCTTGGCCGATATGGCTTGAAGGTGATGATGACGAAAGTAATTTCAACAAACATAGAGGTACAAATTAAACGCGGTATAGGTTGTACCGTACCACATGTATATGAATAGAATAGAATAGAAAAACTCTTTATTGTACACCAGAAACAAAATTAAACACAGGACAGAAAAATTACAATAGGTAAACAAGGGTAGTACAATGGGCGGTCTTATCGCTGAAAGTGATTTCTTCCAGACAACCTTTGGATGGACAGTAAAAAACATTTTTCGATAGTAGGGTGGGTGGCGTACTTACAGTATTTTATACATTTAATACTTTAATAATACACATACACACTATACTCAATAAATAATAAAAAAAAAATATATGATTCAGGTTATTTGTTCCCTGATCACTGAGTCGTAAAGTAAGCCGGCGCAGGCGGCGTTTATCGCGCGTTAATCAGCCGTTCGTTCGGCAGCGGATTGATCGGCCGCGAGCGACGCGCCGATAAACCGACGTTACGGACCGATTTCATTTAGCCGCAATTTCATTAAGATACCTACGGTGATTAGAGTCCATCGATGTCACCCGCTCTCGCCGCCGCCGTCGCCGCCTCCGCCGTCGCCGACGCCGCCGCCGCGCCGGCGACGCCGCGGTTCAATTAGCAGAACAAACATTCCTAATATGGATGGCAATGGTAGAGCTAGGAGGTTTCAGGTACGAAGAGCGAGTCACCATCATCAGTCAGTAGGCAGGACGCCTCGTGATAGAACACCAACTAGCGTGTACTCGTAGTGACGAGAGATTGAGATACGAACGAGTGAAATGGAGAAGGGAATTAAACACGCGCCGCCGCCGCCGCCGTTTGCAACAAAAGCTTCATTTTCCCAATTAAAAGTTTATTTTCATCGTAATAGGTTCGTTACCCGCGGGTTTGAGTGGTCTTATAGTTATAGAAGTTCTGTTAGAGAAGTGAGAAAAGAAAAATGCTACGTTACTTTTTTTGAGATAATAAAGACGCGGTGTATCTGAGATAATATATACTTGTACCCACTTACTCCTTGTGGAAAGGGATTATAAATATTTACAGACGATTAGAGCGTGGCATGCCCATTGCCCAGGCCAGAACAATAACAAAGTAATAATAAATCTATTTTTAATTAAATTTACATACACACAGAGGACAGATCCATAGATAAACTCTCTATTGAAACACGAACGAAAAATGTTCTAATTTAAATGATTCTTAAAGTTTTTAAAAACAAATATAAGTTTAAGTAGGATGTAACGAATGCATACGATCTCCGTGGTTACATCCTCAATTTTTTTTTTTAAATTTTAATAGAGGCTTTTGTGAGTTTTGTAGGCTAGGTACTAACAAACGAGGGACACAACTTATTTACTGGTACAACCTGTTTTATTTAATTTGTTACTGTTATCTGCCTGAATTGTAGTTTAATTAATGTTTTTGTTTAGTTTTTTAGACTAGTTGTTACATTTTAAATAGATTTACTTTTTTAATCTAATATGAAATCAATAACATCACTATGTGTTCGCGCCACTTACATTGGCACTCATAATACCTTCCTACCTTCCTATTCCTATCATTTCTTGGCGACTATCTCTGTCGCTCATATCGTGGTATCCACGAGAAAACTGCTTGCCGCCGCAAGTAGTCTGCGATCGACCCTCGTCCTTCGCGGCTGCCGCTCTCGCCGAATCCAAAAAGTACTGGATCTGCTGCTCCTCTGTAGTGGTCCACGTGAATTCGACGCGCAAATATAAACAAAACCCGCTATAAACCCGCCGCGTAAACGCTCCTTGCCGACACGCACCAACCGCCAAAAATACAGTCCACTACATCGAACGTCATAACATCCTGAAGGAACAAGCAGCTTGGAGACGGACCCGAACCGAGGTGATTGCAGTTGCATGGAGACCAGGTTAGTCGCCAAGTTCCTTTGTACTACTCTTCTACCAGCCATCCTTCCCCCGCCATTGGAGGCGCGCTCAGCCTATACAGCTTAGCTGCCGCGCTAACATATTGTTGGTCCTCCGCCGCCGGATCTTCTCTGGTCCTCCCGCTATTCTCTGGCCCCTCTTAGGCCTCATATAGTCCTCTTTATAACCGCCCGCAATTTTATATTGGTATTTTTACCAACGATAATTTCCTATAATTATCGTGTTCCCGCCCGCAATTACAGTTCAGATAGTACCCTGTACTATCCTACTACGCTCTTATATACTTATTTCGTGTATTCCGCATTCCTAAATAGTAAAAATAACGATTTTTCCGTAATTCTTAATTTTATTAAAAAGTGAAGGTATTCCTAACGACCGCCCGTGCGTCTCCGCGTGGGTATTCAATACGCCGCGCGCGCGGCAGGTAAATGCTGTAGGCAGTTGCAGTAAATTAGGAATTTCATACTTTATCTAGTTTTTTATACTTTGTTAAGATGGCTATGGCTACTCGTTCAAAAGGCAAAGATAGTGAAGTATACGAGGACGCAAAAGCGCTCGATACGTTACAGATCGAACGTTTGACCTTGATAGGTAAACGTGACATTATATTTTCTCGCTTACAACATATTTTTAACCGATCTTTAAAGGCTTTCACTGATGATACTGAGAAAGATTTATTTCTATGTGGAATGATCTCGTTAGACCGCTTACGCTCCGATTTCAATGAAATTGTGAACAAATTAAATGTCACCGAGTTGACTCTTAACGCTTCGTACACGGTAAACTACCAATCTATAAACGTCTTCGAAGATATGTTTTGCCGTTGTCAGTTTGTTTATAATAAACTTAACCCGCCTTTAAAAACCGCTGATTTCAATGTTGCCCCGCAACGTAAATCTATCAGAATTCCTGAACTCGATTTGATGGTCTTCAATGGAGATCCGATGACCTGGAGGATATTTTATGAGTCATTCAAACGCACGATTCACGAAAATCCCGATCTCACTGATCACGAACGCGTCCAATATTTAATTAATAAATTGTCAGGCCGGGCCCTTGCAGTTTGTTCTGGTATCGTACCTAACGGTGATAATTATCCGATCATATGGCAGACGCTCGTCGATAAGTATAACGACAAACGTAACCTAGCCTCCGCTTATCTTGATCAAATGCTTGATTTTAAATCTTTTAACACCGCGACGAATAAAAACTTAGAATTATTCCTAGATAAATTCTGCACGGCTGTGTCAAGTTTGAAGTCTCTCCAGCTCGATAACATGTCTGATTTTATTTTACTATCGCTCGCTTTGAAGAAAATAGATTCAAGTACTGCACGGTCGTTTGAAATGCACATGCGAGGTAAATCTATGCCTACATACAATGAACTTTTAAAATTCATCCGCGAACAAAGCAAAATATTGGAACGCACTACGACCGATTCTCTTAGCCGCAGTGATAACAGGCCGGGTACTGCTAGGTCTACGCAATCTTTTGCAGCATCATGCGTCACTCACTGTCCGCTTTGCAAACAAGCCGATCACGCTAACTTATATAGATGCCCTGCATTTGATAAGCTTTCTATCGACGACAGGTACACTTTTGTAAAACAAAGCAAAGGTTGCACTAATTGTCTAAGCACTACGCATACAAATACCGCTTGCAATTCTAAATTTAATTGCCGTTATTGTGGATGTAAACATCATTCTATGTTATGCCGCAAAGTATCATCTTCCCGTGAAGACAATCGCCCGTACCCTAGCGCTCCGTCACAGGCGCACGCGCCGCCTCCGCGCGCGCGAACTGGCAACTTCTCCGCCGCCGGGGATCACATGCCGCCTTCGGCATCGCCGCCGCCCGTCGCGGGCTCCGCTAGCGCTCAGCTGACGAACTTACCTACAACTGCTTATCAGTCATCACAACAACAGGTGTCGCTGTGTAATATACGCCCCGCTTCGCAGCCTAATGACACTACTTGTTTACTGGGAACCGTACAAGTTTATGCTACGGATTTAAATGGTCGCCGCCATGTAGTACGCGCCTTAATTGATTCGGCTTCCCAAAGTAACTTTTTAACTTCAAAATGTTGCGCTAAATTAAATTTAAAATGCAATAAGGTGACGAACACCGTTGTTAAAGGGATAGGTTCCGCATCTAACCCAATCAAGGGAGCAGTTTCTGCTACTTTATCTTCCCGCCTAAATGATAATTTTATTGCAATTGACGCCTATGTTATCGACCGCATAACAGACAATTTACCGGCAGTGAAAATTGACGTATCCTGCCTTTCATACCTGAACTGCCTGCCTCTGGCAGACGACAGTTTCGCTTCGCCTTCCGAGATCGACATACTTATAGGCGCGCCGCTCTTTTCTGAAATATTGCTATCAGGCCGCGCCGCTGGTCCGCCTGGTACTCCAACCGCTTTTGAAACCATTTTTGGTTTTATCGTAATCGGGACCGCTCCCGTTACTCCCGTTCATGTTACTCCCGCTCATGTTACGCCCGCTCATATTGAAACCGTTGTTTCTATCACTGACCCCTTGGTTGAAGATAGATGCCGCTCTCATATTTCCCTCTGTACCTTTACGGAAGGACCACGTTTAGATAATCTTGTCCAACGCTTCTGGCAGCTTGAAGAGGTGCAATGCACGCCGACTTTGAGCCCAGACGCTATAGAATGTGAACGCATTTTTACAAATAACGTTTCCCGCGATCCTACGGGACGCTATTCTGTAGCGTCACCTTTCTCCCGCGATCCCGCGACCTCTCTGGGTAATTCTTACCCTATCGCTAAAAAACGCTTCATGTATCTCGAACGTAAGCTCGCCGCGACACCTGCTCTGCGCTTAGAGTACGATGCTATAATCAAAGAGTACATTCAGAAGGGTTACATTTCACTGATCGACAATGATAGTCCTTTTACTGGATATTACGTGCCACACCACGCCATTGCGAGACTACAAAAAACAACAACTCGATGGCGTATGGTGATGGACGCCAGTGCTGAAACTGACTCAGGCCTCTCCTTGAATCAAGTTTTATATACCGGGGATAATTTACAAAACGATCTTTTTACAATCCTCTTGGATTTCCGCCTCTACCCAATTGCTTTTACATCCGATATTAAACAGATGTACCTACAAATTTTGATAAATAAGGACCACCGCAAATATCAAAAATTCCTGTATCGATTCGATCCCGTTTTTCCGCTTGATACCTACCAATTCAACCGCGTTTGTTTTGGTCTACGTAGCAGTCCGTTCCTTGCAATGCGAGTGTTGCGACAGCTGTGCGCCGCCGACGGTGCCCACTTCCAGCTCGCAGCATCTCTTATCAGCGACAACACATACATGGACGATGTGTGCTACTCCATGCCTACTCTGTCTGCTTGTTTACAACTCAGAGACGATCTCCGCGAGTTGCTCAAGGCCGGGGGCTTCGATCTCGTCAAATGGGCTAGTAACTCACCCGCGCTCCTTGACTCCCTTCCCGTCTCTGCGTTAACGGAATGCGTTAAAAATGCGAAAAATGCGTTAACGGATCTTTTAAATTCCGACGAATATAATAAGTCTATCTCAGATGAGTTATCAGCTAATCGCATACACTGGAAATTCAATCCACCGCGAAGTCCTCACTTCGGGGGGAATTATGAAATATATGTGAAAGCGTTTAAAAGTCATCTTCATAAGACGATCGGTTCACAGTTACTTACGTATGAGGAAATGTTAACCGTACTCACACAGATAGAATGCGTTATCAATTCTCGTCCTGTAACGTTATTGAGCGAAGATCCGTCTGAGCCGACCGCGCTGAGTGCTTCACATTTCTTAATGACCGCACCGCTGAAGCATTTGCCCGCTTGCACGGTTCCCGATGAACCTGGACACTTATTGAAACGGTACGCTTTATTGGATCAAATGGTACAATCATTTTCCAAACGGTGGAAGTTGGAATATCTTCACTTACTTCAATCTAGAGGAAAATGGAATACACCTTCGAATCCCATTACAATAGGTTCTATTGTTCTTATTATCACTGATAATATTCCCCCGCTATCCTGGCCTCTCGGCGTCGTCGTGGCCACTCATGTCGGCGGCGATGGCATCTGTCGAGTAGCGTCAGTAAAAACGGCGACCGGCGTCTACCAGAGACCCGTCGTCCGTTTATGCATCTTACCTACCCAATAATTTAACCCCTTGCTCCCCGGTCAACCGCTATGTTATATTTAACCCGTTGACTGCTTAAGAGTTAACTCTTATTTTTATTTTTTTTTTTATTTCCCGCTTTCTTTTAAAAACCAATGGTTTTTAGGCCGGGGGCAAATGTTCGCGCCACTTACATTGGCACTCATAATACCTTCCTACCTTCCTATTCCTATCATTTCTTGGCGACTATCTCTGTCGCTCATATCGTGGTATCCACGAGAAAACTGCTTGCCGCCGCAAGTAGTCTGCGATCGACCCTCGTCCTTCGCGGCTGCCGCTCTCGCCGAATCCAAAAAGTACTGGATCTGCTGCTCCTCTGTAGTGGTCCACGTGAATTCGACGCGCAAATATAAACAAAACCCGCTATAAACCCGCCGCGTAAACGCTCCTTGCCGACACGCACCAACCGCCAAAAATACAGTCCACTACATCGAACGTCATAACATCCTGAAGGAACAAGCAGCTTGGAGACGGACCCGAACCGAGGTGATTGCAGTTGCATGGAGACCAGGTTAGTCGCCAAGTTCCTTTGTACTACTCTTCTACCAGCCATCCTTCCCCCGCCATTGGAGGCGCGCTCAGCCTATACAGCTTAGCTGCCGCGCTAACACTATGCTCTTCTCTTGCCTCTACTCTGGTATCTACATGATGTTGTGCAAATAAAAGTAGGTAGGTAGGTATCTAACATTATTGTGATATTTTCCCTCCTGGCTGAGCATCAGATCCAGTGGCGCGGAGCAACACTGAAGTGGCCGAGGAGTTGAACGGGAGCCAACTGAGTAACAGCTAGGAATGGGTTCACCGGAAGCGACAGAGTTCGTCCAACTGTGTCATGGAGCTCATTAGAGCGATGCTTAGACATTAGCAACACGCGTAGGAAAAAGGTTACGCATCGCTTTTTAAAAGAGTAACGAATATAATTCCAACAAGTTCACAAAGTTGACTTTATATTACTGTTGACAAAACAAAGACAATTTAAATTTGAGAAACACTCCACCTTGACATCCGCGCCGCCGCCGCCGCCGCTGCCGCTGCCGCCGCTGCAGTAATTCCATAAATACCGAAACGTTTCTGCCAAAAAAGTTCAAACAGAATGTCAGCGGAGCGTAATTTAATCAAGTTAAACGCACGGCTATGCTTTCAGGTAAATTGCAGCGGTTTCCGAACCGCAACCGTCAACAACCAGGCCTCAGATATTGAATTACATCCTTAAACTGCTGCCTGCCTCATCATTTATTTACAACACTGAAGCACGCTAGCGCAAGCCACATTTGTTTCAAATTCACCCTTATGTTAGCTAAGGCAAAGTCGCTTCTAAGTTAATTTGTGTAATCACAAAGCGTGTCACACCAATCAATCCAACTTAGACTATTTCCATTCGCTTTAGAGTCTACTTTACGGAGTTTTGTTTATATCTATTTGCACGGTAGTCACATATTTTAGTGTAAATTACGTTCTATTCTCATTTCTATAGGGTTCAAATTACTCCGTGTTAGGTTTCTAGTGTTGAAGTCCGTCCAAGCTGTCCATCTAGACATTCTGGCGCGACCGACTCTTGACGCAAGAAGGCATCTCTCCAAGACCTCGCGTAGCAACAGTGTCGCGCGCGGCGCACTGCGCGGCGATGGCACTGCGCAGTGCGCAGGCAAACGAGTACGCGGGACGTAGGCGGGAAAGACGAACTCCACGGACTCCATTATGCCATTATTTCGTTGACTTCATTAGCTGACGCAAACCTATTATCTCTAAGTATAGACCACGTACGATGATTTTAATGAGACTACAAATTGTGGAAAATTACAGATGGAGGAAAACACGACGATATGAAAGGATCTGTTACAAATGATGTTTTTAGAGTTATCTTTGTCTTTGTATTTTTCGGATACTGGTTTTATCTTTTAATCTTTAAGAATACGTATGTTAACATAAACACGGCCTTATTCTTTGTCGAAATCCAAGTAGGTAGGATTAGTGAGGCAACCGTTCTTTGCGGGAGGATATTATATTGGAGCTAATTTCTCTTTGAGAAGTTGAGGCGAAGGATTAAAATTCGTAAATCTGTCCCGTTTATGTACTTATGTTAGGTACCCAGAGTTTGAAGAACCACTTTATTACATTGGATACAAGTACTTCCCTGGGCCATAGAATACCTACTCTACACGTGTTAGGAATTCATTTTGATTTCATTTTTTCGATTAAAATATACTAAGGTCCCTTTGGATATTATTGAATTCACCCAGTATAGATATAGTTTTAAAAGTAAGTATTTCTGTAGCTTACGCATGTTTATCTCAATGTTTTAATTCGATCTCGCCAGATTCCACAAACATACGTAATCCATTTAATTCCCGATTAAATTAACGCGTAAATAAGCAGCTGGACTGACAATCAAAACAAACTGCAGAGTCACTGTTGGAGAGGGACCAAAAAACAGCATTGCAAAGATCTGGTGCATTGCAAAGGTAGGGCTCTGATGGAGGCGGTGCAGGCGGGCGCGGGAGCGGGCGCGGCGGTGCTCCCAGAATAGCTGCGCGCGCGCACCCTGACATCTGCGGCCGACGACTGCCCCTGAACCCGCGGCTTTGTTCACGTCACTGTCACACGAGGACTCGCTGTGAGCTATTTTTCGGAATGGTGTCATGCGACTATCTGATCGATGAACACCTCTCTTTTGTAACCGAGCTTGAGACATTACGTCAGCTATTGTTGTAATATCTATTTGACTTCGCTGAAATGTTCTACGAATTACGAATAGGACCTTATTTAGATTTTGCCTATACCGCCGACGAAGGCACCACAGGACCAGTTTAAGGAAGCGTTGTTCTGGATTGCCACTGAAACGTTTGCAGAATGCAGTTCAAGATTCAGCTTACTAAAAAGTTATAGCTTTTGAGTCGAAGTAAGGTTTAGTAGACTTACCATTTTCTTGGTTTGCTTTCATCTCAGAGATACTAATCACAAAAAACCACTTTCGACATCGGACGCCGCGTCGCGCGCCGGCGCCGTTCCCCACGGAGTTTAGCAGCAACGGATCAGCAAACCAACTACACACCAATCGCTTATAATTATAACACTAACCTTTTCAAGCGATAAACAAATCGTAAAGTGGTAAAATATATTCCAGTGGGTTATAAATCGTGTATAAAATAAGCCAGAAGCAAAATATATTACGTTTATCTATCATCGACACTAAAAACAAGGATATCAGTCGCCGCTGCTGTTGGAGAGGTCGCGGAACCAATCAATACTAAATGTCACTCGTTACTGGAATACCTACTCGTACTACCAAGATATTAAAAAAACTCGTTACAAAATAATGCAATGAAAATAAAACTACGGAATAATATTATACAAATTACGGCTGACGTTTACAAATTATGATGCAGGCTTGCAGTGTACCTAACACTGCGAGATAAATTGCTCGTTTTTCTGCTCGTTTTTGAACGAGAAATATTATGACGTTGATTCATTTTCTTAATGTCGAAATTCTGTAGCATCTGGTTTAAGGACGAGCGTAAAACGACAGAAGTGTACCGAGATCGTGGCATATTAATGCCCGCGCCAAAACAGATTTCAGCAAATCCGCGAGAGCTAACGTTTTATAGCCGGTGCCGTTAATCCTCAGGATTCGGCGTTCGAAGAGACCTGACCTGACGGCTCGGGCAGGCCTGGCAGGCGTGGCAGGCGTGGCAGGCGTGGCAGAAGCGGCAGGCGTGGCAGAGCCCAGCTCTCGGCAGTAATGCAGTTGTAACATTTAACGATTACAGCGAGCGGAATTATCGAATGGCGTGAAATGGTATTTTCGTGGTTCGTAAACTGTAGAAGCATAAAATCGGATCCGACGGATATTCGGCAGTAACGTCGGAGGATAACCGTTTCGATATCAATAAAGATATGGGAAATATAAAAATGTTATTGCTCAATGTGGGGCCCGGTATGAATAACACATTATATTCGCTCGCGATCATGTGTGGCACCCATTACATGGAACAGTAAAGTAATAAAACTGAGCCGCTGTCGAATTTGTTTCTGTGCTGCTTCGTGTTTGGCCATCGTGTTCGCAGCCGCTCTGGTTCGCATCGCCTCATGGCTCGCTTTATTTTATTGTGTATCTAATTGTTATGGTACCGCGGTGGAAACAATAGCCCTCTATATTGATATGGCTATTTTAGAAACGATCGCCTGAGTAACTGACGTTACTTATATTCGTATGCTTTGAGATTGTCGGTTACAGACCTATGTCTTTACTTCATAATCAAACTTGACATGGTTTCGGTATACATCCTGCCTTAGGAATATTCTCGAAGCCGTCATGGTGTCTGCCGCTCGTCACCTGTCCTGAAAAGAATTTAAAGCTTAGACTTTGTTTTTTTTTTCTTGGGAATAGAGAAAGGGGAAGCTATTTTGGACTTCAAAGCGATTCCCAGAACGGTCGTGCCTTGACAATGAAATCTGGCAGGCTACCACCACCGGCCTGGGCTGTGTGCGTAGAGCGGCGACATAGGCGAGTAGGTATATACCTACGTATATACCTACTCGTAGCTGTATTACATGATTTATCTATAGCACTTTAGTAAATTATAAATATAATAGACTATAATTATAATTACTGAGGCGGCAAGACAACTCCGATGGAATGACGCAGACTGGAAACAGCCGATCCATCATTAGTTAGACTTGTGTGGACTTTTTTCAACTATTCAAAGTTTTTTTCGTCAAACCTTTTTTAAAACACGACATTTTAAATTATATATAGTCAGATCGGTTGTATCGTTCTCAAATTATGGCGTGACCAAGGGTAGGTATAATTTTTATTTATATACATTTTGATATTCAAATTATTTTGAGAAGAAAAATGAATCAATCTATGACTTAATTACCGTTATAATTATATTATGTTCAGGACTTATATGATCAAAAGTTAACTTTATGTTCGTTTTTTTTTATTTTGAAAGGTAAACTTCATTGGGAGTTTTCTTAACTATGATACGTACAGTTTTTTTTATTTAGACTTGTTCTTTAGCAGTTGGTTCCTATACAACTGATGACCATGGGCAGTGCGAGTGTCCCGTACGAAGAGACAGCCGAGGCTAGCAACGGCGTATGCTGGCGACCGCAGCACCGCGGTCGGTGACGCGCGGCGAGCGGCGAGCGGCGACCGCGGTGCGTGCCAGCGCCCGCGCCCGCGCCCGCGCCGGACCGTCTGCCGCGACGCGCCGCCCTTTAGGGCCGCCACACATGCTTCATCAGTCTTTTATTGGAATAATCTGTAAGTAATTTGTAATATGTTACCTTAAATGCACCAACGAGCTAAAATGATCTCCACCATCTGGGCATCACTTTTTTATAACTACTAACTGTGTAGCCGTGGCTGTTGCTTCCGTTTCGAGCTCAGTCACTGAAGGAAGTGCCGTCGCACAAGCTCCTGGCACTGCTTGACACAAGTTTTGTGGAATCATAACACCGTTCAGCGATGATGATGGATGACGTAAACGAGCAGGTCATACCTTATAACTATAACTTGCAAAACCGATAACCGTTGGAAGTGAGGGTCTTGAGAAGTGTCAGCAGATTGGAACTCTGCAAGGGATTGAGACGATCACAGAATCTTAATCAAGAATGTGAAGAAACATATTTATAGCAGTTAATATTTGTTTACTAAAATGTTAGTACTTAGGAATGCATTTCAATGTGACGACGCAGGGCCACTAATTCTACTACCAATAACAGTTACAGTGCAGTCAGCCAGATCTTTAAACTATAAAGTCCACTCAGCACCTTGGTTTGGATGGTAAAGTAGGCACAAAATTGATATATTTTTTTCAAATCTCTCGATGCTACAGCACTTCCGGAACCCCGCGTAGATAAACACGCTAGGACACGAACATTTGCATACAAAGCTATAAGTTCGCAGCAGATCTGTTCTATCAACAATAATCCTATTTCATCTGCACCACTCCATCTCCTAACTTTGCCTTTGAAGTGGCTCTCGGCACTCCATTCCGAACCATACCCCTCGTCCGTACGGTTCAGCTTCGCGCAGCGGGGCGCGGGTGATGCAAGCGCCAGTAATACCCCGGCCGTCGGTGCCAGCGCACGTGTCTCCGAGATGTAGGTTTATTGAATCGCTTCCATTATTATGCAAAGAGCTAACGGCCGCAAAGCCGAGCTCGTTTCGCATTCATCACGATTTTAAATTAACACTGTCATTAAAATTAACATAACACTTTTGATGTCTTCTCAATGGTTACATCATTCGGTCTGGTTTGTTTATTAGTTATTTTTCTCTGAATCGATTTGCGTTGGGCTAAATCTCGTCAAATTCATTTACTGAAGATAGGAACTTTTATTTGAACGCTGGAATTAAATATCTATCCAATCTGTGTAGGCTATCCAGTACATCAGTAAGGATGAACCTCGGCCCGAGAAGCAGCATCATCATAATGACTTTCATATTTAAACATGAATCGCCTTTAAAACAGTACCACAGAATAAATAGGGCAGTACTTCCCGAGCCGCCTCCACGGCCTATCATAAATCAGGAAGCGTAAGGCTTAGCGTAAACTTTAGCCACCTACCTAACTGTGTAATATCTACAATCTACATACAATCCAGATAATATTCGAGATAGGCGCGAGTTAATGCGCTCGCCAGATAGCGGCTAATCTCTCGGCTAATTCGGCCGCGGCGAGGACCGGCATTAAGTCGGGATTTGCATAATTGTTAACCCTGGGTTAAGCCAGTGTTGGCGGAGGATTGTTAATAACTATCGCAAGGGATTCCTTAATTCCTTTTCGAGGTAGGGCCGATGTGGAACCACTTCGCTGTGATACATAAATCCACTTACACTTTTTATAGGTTCCTAACCACTTATCCTCGGTTACCGAGAACTTTGTAGCTTAGGAAACCTCACTGCTAAGTGTCAATTATAATACATCATTATATAATACTCGTACCATGAAGTCATCGAAGATCACAATCTTTTGTAGACAACACCCAACACTTTGTATTACGTGCGTCGAAATAAATGTAACAGCTTCCAAGTGAATATTTGGCACAATGCTCCGTCCCTTTGGCTTTATCAATCGGCACAGGGAGGAGGAAGGGGATCGTAAAACGGAAATATCCGCGATATCTGCAGTTTCGCAATGCAACAAAGAAACAATCGTCGAGAGCCCTACGTCAGCTCGGGACGAGCCGGCTTCACCACCCTAACCGGAGGGCGCGGCCGACAGAAATTATATTATGAGCCGGTTAGAGAGTTTTGGATAAAATTTAGTTCACTTTGAAACTGAGTATAACAAAACATCATAACTGTTCATTAGACTATGCAAATCGTATTCATTTGAAAACTTTCTTGGTGCTGTTGGTGGCGTTGGGCTGCCACTACAAGCTCTTAGTTACTATGGTAACGTCAGGTGAGCTGAATAAGAATCTATAGACAGTGGGATGTGTGGTTAATCAACTCACTCCATAATCTCCACGTACAAATATTCATAAAAAAACCTTAGTTAATCAATCGATTAGTTAACTCCCACCGTCGCGTCGCGTCGCCGTCGGTAGAGCCGCGCCCATCTGCTATATTATGATATATCGCCTCGCTGGGATGGTGCCAGCTCCCAGCGCTCACTGAAATAAATACTCGTAGCACACTATCCTCTTGTAACTGTAAGTTGTAACTGCTGTAAACAAAGGAACGAATATTATTCCACAGAATGCAGCTGTGGCAGCTTCTGTCATTGTTTTGCAGGCTTTTTAGAGGGCCTAAACACCAGCGTAGCCTCTGCAACATTAAAGCGACAATATCAAAGTTCATTTGCCACATTGATACAACTTGGTCAGTTTTCCCAATTCGGCAGAGGTAAGGGAAGGTAGAGCCGGCTAACATGGTACTCCAAGGTAGAAGCAGCGGAACAGAGTATGATGATCCGATAGATAATTCAAAAGTCGGTTTACTATCGTATCGACTCCATATCCGTTTTTCTGCACTGTCTATATCATCTTCACATTTTATAATTGTCTATTCGAAGCCGGACCAGAGTATATGAACAATAAGGCGTCTCTAAATTTTATGATCAGCTCGTCGTTCGTGATTTTTTACAGTGTAGCGTCGCTACATTTTTGAAATTGTCAAACCGCCCGAGTTTGTATGGTGCAAGTGCGTTGCTGGAAAGGATACCCTTATTGATCCAGGTTAATATCGCAGGATCACGCACCCTCGCGTCCCCTTTGAGCGTCTTGTTCAAATCATCTCTTTTATAAGCCTGCCTCAATTGAGACACGCGTGTAGAAACTCGTTGCCAATCTGTGGCACCAACGCGGCTCGCACAAATTAACTTCTTTATAAGCATGTGTGTAAAGTGAAAAACGGTATAGGAGCGGCGGTGAACTGATGCTATCGATCAATAACAGTGGAGGAATTCATCGAGAAACCGCCACGTCCGAGGCGGTACTGAAAGCTCGTAATTTTATTATTACTAAGTATAATTTTGACAAACCGTGGTCATGAGGAGACTAGAAAAACGATGTGAAACTTGGCTAATTAAACCATGACAGTACTTGAACAGCTACCTTACTAAAGGAGTCGCTGTTGCCGCAAGAACTATCAGGTGCCGTGCAGCTACCATACAGTGTTGAACGTTCGGCCCGCGCCCACCCATCCGTTATTGTTATTACAGAACCTACATGAGCAACTCCTAGCTTTTGTCCTTCACATTTATTGAAGTATATATTACGTTCACTCCGATTTACAAGCCGTAGTATGAGTAGTTCCACAAGTGGTCTAGTTGCTAACGACCAATGTTCATTAGCGGCACATTAGGCCACTTTCCCTGAACCGCTGGCAGCGGCCCGAGTGACGCGCGAGTTTATTTCCACATCTGACAGGTGACAGCTGACAGGTTCACGGTCACCACGTATGGTACGGTGGCGCGTGTCACTGTCAATGTCACTAATTGAAACAGTTGATTTTCGTGACTTTGAGAAAAGTCACGGCTTGTTAAATACCTACGTTTTTGCAGGTATTTTTGGATCTTTGGTGGTTTTTCAGTTTTTTGCGTTCAACTGGTTTTTTGGTACATCAACTATTATAGTAGTATCGCATTCTAAATAAGATCCCCCAACTAGGATTGGCTGTATCTAGAGAATCAAGAACTTCGAGGAGCCACAAACACCCAGATTCAGTGGAAATATGCCTGTAGTTGACAATAATATTTGCGCTGTGTGAGAATCAAACCCGCCACCGCACGCTTTGCCTCGGCTCATCTCCCACTTAAGCACATTCAAATATTAAATGCCTATGTTTAAGTTCGTAAAGGTAGGTAACCACTTCTAGGTTTGACCGCTCGCTGTATCTCCTGGACGCGTCACTTTGCGTAATCATTTCATGAAACTACATAAATAGAAGTTCTAAAGGCGTTCACACACAACGCTCCTCATGGAGGCGCGAATTAATTTAAACGTTATTTATGGCATTGTTTGTACGCTCTCGCTCCGGCTTATTTATAGTGTTGTTTGTGTGCGCCGCCCGCCGCCCGCCGCCCGCCGCCCGCCGCGCGCCGCCCGCCGCCCGCCGCCCGCCGCCCCGGGGGCGCTGCCACTGTTAGTGAGGGACAGTCATCATTGCATAATTCCTAAAACTAACTGCTTAATAGTAAAGTAAAACTAAACATAAGTCTCCTTTTGGCAGTCGAGTAAAAGTAGCCCATGTTTGGTCAGAGAATATAAATCGATTTTCGTACTCGGTAGTTTTTATTCTAGCTTTACAGACTATGGTCTACTTTTCATTTCACTTCTTTACTTATATTAAATGGGGTTTGCTTCAAGCATTTTTTTTGCCAGTTAAGTTTTATTTTTCAATTACACGTCATGACCACGTACATAGATCCTTGCGCCGAACTAGGATTCCCTGTATCACACATTGGGACATAGAGCAAATACTTGAGCTTCACAAAATCTTCGCCCTGTGCGGAAATCGAACTAACCTCAGGCTTCGAAGTCGGCTAATCACCCACTGCGCCGCGGAGGCCGTCTGTATATTCATATTATTATGCTCATCTCCAATTAATGCCTGCAATTGCGTAAGTGAGGTAGGTACCTAGTACAATTTTAAATTCTATACAGATGAGATGTGTTCAGCTACTTTTGCCACCAGCTGAACCTGTCAAAGGTAGGACACAACTCAACTTGCTGGCATCGACTGTAAACATCTGAAACAGGCAAATTGACACGTAATAAATTGGTATCACACATATTTCATTAGTATGTTACAATGTTACGTCCTAATACAATGTAACCGCTAGTTTATTCGCGGACGTGTCGCCGGTCGACGTCCGCCACGTCCGTCCATGTCCACATTACTTACGGACATTGTAGCTGGAGTTACGGCATCGGTTGTCGACACGACCGATATTTGGATCAGTGGTGCAGAACCGGCCCCTGATCACGTAAAACTGCAGTAGCACAGCGACTGCAATCGAGTCTCAAAATATCACTAGGAATCATTATACGGAAAATCGCCCACGTATCGTCCCGCTATCGCAGAATGCAGTTCGGCAATAGATACTTAGATGGAAACATATTTGAAGCCGTTTTGGTTTTTCAGTTTTAAAAAATGGCTCATTTGACAGCAAAGATCGCTAAATTTACGCCAGATTCATAATAAGAGAGCGGACTAATTCCAACTCCAGCTATTGGCCCGTGAATATGCACTCTTACATTGTATGAAGACAAAGAACACAAGTTATTTTGTGCCGTAACTTCGTACACTAAGGTTGTTAATGGTTTACCGTATCAGTAGTTTTGAAGTGCATTAGATGATTGGTTTTTGCGTGAAACGCGCGAGCATGTGCAGCGAGTGTGGCATGTCACGTCGTGACAGTTGACATGGTGGCATTCGTGGCAGTCGTGGCAGTAATTCAGCTCGCTCCTAACATCATAATTTAATGACGTAAATTAGGAGTGACAGCGTTGCTTTATAATTATTTATGTGCAATGTGATCTTGGCGTGGTGGCAATTTCATTAGTACTCATCAGACGGAGTTTTGACAGATATATCCTCCGAGCTTCCAGCTAACTACACAATTATAGTCTTGGAATAGTACCTATTTTAGTCGTGCTGTTCCCAACCACCCACAGTCCTCGAAAAATACACTGTCATACATATATTCCTACGGCATCCAACATAAATTAAAATAATAATTTCAAATATTTTCGTTCCCATTATACGTATTTAGCTTAGAGTAAAATGCCTTTTAGGTAGTACCTAATGTAAAATAAACGCGGTGTAATTAGCACGTCGGGCCTTGCACGAGGACAGGGTTCCGCGCGTATCCTTCTCAATCGTAAACCAAGTCTCCAATTACGAAAACAACATAATTTTTTCACACTCCAGGCACGGCGCGCGGCGATCAAACCAAAGGGCATTAAGGGTTCTTTGTTTAGTTGGGTTACAGAAACCTACAAATGTAGAGAAACGGAACATAATAATCAGCTTATAATAATAATATGACCGTAATTAATAAAGGCAGGTAGGTGTCTACTTACCAATTTACTACATTATACCCACCCATGGTAATTTAGGAACCTCTAGCTATAACTATTCCACAGCTCTATGAAGCTCTATGAATGACCCATAACTTTCGAAGACAACAATCGATCAAACCCAGTCCTATTTACATCTCACAACTGAATTCCCCAAGTTGCGACCGACCCGAACACAACCTAACAATAATAAATCCGAGTACAACATCATTAATCCCTGGATACCCCCAACAGCACAGAAAATATCACTTTTATAATTAGAATGATAACCTGGCAACACCGTGGCATTCACGCGGCGACCTCGTCGAGCTTCTCCCGTTGAATTAAAGCCTATTTTCGAATGCTTCATTGAGTCTTTGTTTGAAAGCAACCCTACGATCGTCCGGACTGAAATGAACCCTAAACTTTATATGGGAATGTTCAAATTCCATTATGTGTCAGCATCTCGGTTGGAGTCGATAAAACACATGCGCAGTACGTAAGGGCGAGCCTTGCGCGTCGGGCGACCGGTCGGGCGACCGGTCGGGCGGTCGGGCGAGCAGTCGGCGTGGCAACAGTCAGCTGATGCAACGCGCCCCTGCCACCGCCTGCAGCTCTGTATTCAGAAGGGCACGGGGGGCACAGGGCCGCATTGTAATTATAGTTCAGGGACACCTGCGCAAGTGCGGCGGGCGCGGCGCGGCGCGGCGGTTGTGAAGTGCGCCTATGTATGGATAGGGGCAGGGGTTCCACTTCTCACGTTTCATCTTTTTGCTTGGAGAGGCGCGCTTGTAATGTCTATGTTTATTAACGTCCTCCTTGTTTTATTTTCTAGGACTCATCCTCCAGTCTGGTATTATGTTTCTTGTGGCAACAGTACTGAAGGAAACGGAACGGTTCTCAAAGTTGTAGCCTACATGGGAAAGAACAAAGAACCCACTGATCGTTGTTATATTTTTGCCAGCCTCTGGTGTCAGGGTTTGTCATACCGCCCGAGGGCTTCTGAGCTATCAACCGATAACAAGCAGGACTGCCACGACTCGAGCCCTCCGAGCACAGAGCGATGGAAAACCACCCATCACTTACAAGAGTCAATGGTGCGAGGCCGAGGACACTGCTGCGCGGTGACCCTCACTGATTTATTAGAGTTCAACTGGCGGCCGAGGCTTTCCCATTCAATTAGGTACGAATTCATTCCGAGCAATTATATTTATACCGCCTCTCAGCCCGAAACATCCACGTTCCTAAACAGATACAACACAAATAGTACATCCCTCCACACCTCTCCGCTCTCCACCCGGGGCGGCGACGGCTCATAATTGAAACGGCTCTCTCCCTCGAGGGTGCGACGGGTTGGCTTCCCGGGGGATGGTACCTAGCCAATCTAGACTACCTACCTACCCTATTACGAGTTCTGTATATCGAACTACCTACCCCCACGTTACAGAGTTGTCGTGCGATTGGAGAAATGTTTATTTGAAATTATTTCAAGGGTACTCGTACTATTATACTCAATCATTTTATTGAAATCAAAATAAGTAGTCATAGGATTTCAATACTTATTGCTTTGTAACATAAGAGTGTAAACCCATTAGAAATGTAGCAGTCAAAAGCAGCCGTAACACTGACCAAATAACCAGTTCCCAATAACTGGTTTCAATATCCACGAGCCGTAGGTGACGTCCTCCAACAACCCAACTCACGTGGTGGCGGGATCTGGGCATGGCAGAAACTGATCTGGGACTCCACATCACACTAGAATATAGAATACCCTACAATGGGATTATGTCCCAGAGATAAGACCTGACATCACACACAGAGTACCATAATGCCGAAAAATCTCAATTGGATCCACAAACTAAAAGACAAAAGAGTGAACACTTAAAATAAAATCCACGAAAATTAACTGTGGATTTGATGGGACCGAATAATGGACTAATGGGAACAAGCCAAATTCATTAAAATACTAAAAGGCCTACGCCTATACAGATTCTTACAGTAGATTTTGACTTATCACCTCATTATCAGCAACCCTGGCTGACAATTCTATTTAAAACAGGATGCTATTTAATATTTAAAAGTTTTGTCATATGAGATATTTAAAAAAATATACGAAACGTAACTCTCTCTCTTTCTATCTTCACTAACTTACATCTCGCTCTCAACTTCCGTTCGCCTCGCCCGATCACATTTTTCGTAACGCTTTCACCAGCTTACTCCCCAAGTCAAGTGTGCGTAAAAAAGTTTTACTTAAAAAATTCTCTTTTTACCCCTGACTACGTAATACCTAGGTACCTAGTTAAAGTTAGGTCTCATCGAGCCTGCTATCCCTGTATAGGCAGTAGGCACATACATCCGTGGCCCCCGCGGTGGGGGCGGCCGGGGCCCGGGGGGCGCTACGCCCCTCGCATCGATCCGCGCCGACCTTGGCAGTGACTGAGGACGACTATTTATATCCACCTCCCTGCCGCCCCCGGGGCGGGGGTGAGGCGGGGGAGCGATTAGTTTCCAGTTTTAACGTGCCCAAGTGTTGCTTACTTTTGATGATGCTTCACAATGTAGAATATGAGAGAGAGTGGGAGCTTTGGATTTCCACCAATATCTGGTTCAGTAAATTCTGGTAGGTAGGTATTGAAGTGGTTGCAATCAAATTAGTAGATATGTAGATACAGATTAGGGTTTTGTAGATTCTCCAAGATCTACAGCCCATTGTTCCTGAAAAATAAACTTTAATACAACGATCTCTTACGTAGTAATTAATATAACTCAATACTTTTATACGTTAGTTCCCTAATATCCACACAATAACTATCACCCATATTTATTGGTGCCATAAGTACAATTTTTTTAGTATTTTTAATAACGTTTTCTTAATAGTTATTATATTAAGTCAATAAAATATTTACATCAATTGAAGATTATACTTAAAACCGGCGTGTTCCTATAGATCCACAACCTAACCGGGACATACTCGTATAATAAACTTTTATTCGTTAGTTCCGAAATTTCCGTTTCCGAAATACTCAATTTAAATTAACTAACAGGTCTACATAAGCGAAGACGCAGCATACTTTCACTCACGCCCCTACAATAGAGAATAGCCCGACATCACGGCTCAGTAACCAGTAACACCCTCACCTTCACAGGAGCTGTACTTACCGTTGCCTTCCCTCAATGAAGCTATAAAATATGAAATGTAGCACCAAATATAGGAATAGAGGCGAGTAGTTGCTAGGCGCGGCGCGATCGATCCGCGGGGGCACTGGGAGGGCCCCGCCCCCGCCCCCAGGCCCGGGCCCCCGCGGGGCGGGCGCGCCCTTGCGAATGCGAACCGGTAAGAGATTTATTTTTAATTTTTGCTACGTGATGTGAAGATTTTAAGGGTTATCCTCGTCAGTCGTAGGGAAAAATTGCTGACGAGGTTCGATCGAGAATTCGTGAAGGAATGTGCGAGTCAAAGACGGCTTGTGAAATTATGAGACGTGGCAAAGGAGACATGCCTAAAATGGGGGCATAAATATTAGATGTGCACTGGCTGTGTGACTTCTGGGAGGTCTAATCCCGTCCGTTTCAATCAGCAGTTCGGAGTGAAATGGATTGGATGATTGACTAGGCTTTATAATCTTTGGATTAGAGCTTGTATACTACTGTCAAGCTATGACATGGTGACAGTTCATACACCTCCGCAACTACGAGTATTGGAAGAGTCAGATTATATTATACTTAAAGCAATGAAAGATCTGTCAATAAAATAGTAAATCCTAAATATTTATTTATATAAGTAATACCTTAACAAGTTTCGTAACAAACATAGGCATGAGGATTTAAACATTTCACTATACATTTTGCAAAATGAAATAGTTGAAATTCGTTTTGAGCCTTCAAACGGCAAAGGTCACTGAACACAACTTACAACCATAGAATAGAATCACTTTTTAAACACCCTACGGCTCGTGTGTCTGTCCCCAGTCCCCTCTCCCTTCACAAACGAGCTCAGTTGAACACATCAATAGTTCAATCGCGACACCATACCAACACGGAAGACATACAACATGTAGCTGTACAGTGTACATACGGAATGGACACTCCACCCCGCGCAATCCACTTCCCCGCGCCCGCAATCGGGAGGCTGTCAATATTACACGCCCTAATGTAATAGACAAACGGTTTGTTTAACCTCTGTACTAGCGGTTTGTCTCTTATTTCGGTCGCGTAGTATGTTTCTGTACACACACATTTGGTGCGTGTACACATGTCCTACTCCTACTAATATATAACCCCCTGCACCCCGCGGTTTCACCCACGTAATTCCCGTTCCCTTGGGAATATGGGGATAAAATTCAGCCTATATTACTCGCTGATAATGTCGCTTTCTATTGGTGAAAGAATTATTAAAATCGGTTTAGTGGTTTGGGCGTTTAAGCTTAACAAACAAACAAACAAACTCACATTAAATAAATGTAAATGTGAAAGTTTATGTGGATGTTTGTTACTCTTTCACGCAAAATCTACTGAACGGACTTGGATGAAATTTGGCACCCAGATAGTTATTTACCTGGATTATCACATGTAATACTTTATGTCCCGTAAAAATTAACGGTTCCTGTGAGATAACACTCACTGCGGGTGAAACCGCGGGGCGCAGCTAGTCGTTTCTATGTGTGAGTGGTCAACTCACGAATATCGAATGAAGTATGAAGAATATCAGTATGAAGTGAAATCAACAAAGTTCTTCATTCATTCAATTCCACAAAGTTCTTGGTCACTTCGAGTTTGTTCTCCCCCTGCTCCGTCTCGAAGTCCTCTTCGACCCTGAGGAGGGAGTCCAGGACCTGTCTTTTGACCTCGTTCTGGTGCTTCTTGGGCAGCCGCTTGGTAGACTGGCAGACGCTGGCGAAGAACAGATCTAAGGCGTCGTTGTCGGAGTGGCCAGAGTCCCAGGGCTCCGGGTCCGCGGGCGGGGGCTGTTCGAGGTCTGAAGGGGTTTCGCACTCGTCCAGCTTGATGTCCGGCCTGATGCTGCGTCTCCTGAAAGAATTGTTTTCATCACTAGCTGCGCTTTGCTGTTTTTTACCGTACTGATGTCACCTTGTCACCCAATATGTACTTATGTATATGTCACGGTCCCGAAGTCACTCTTCAGGTGCTTTGTTGTGATGTGGTAACAAAGAAATATCCAACCAAACCCACTTAATCAGTAGGATTATGAGGATATTAATCGAAAGTTGAATGTGAGGACAGCTTCGTAGTAGGCATATTATAGGCAATACATGGGTTGTTTGCGGACATCCACTGTATTAACTTTTTTTAACCGAATTAAAAATGGAGGTTTTCGGTTCCGTTCAATTTTTTTTTTTATGTTTGGTACCTCAGAACTCCACCAACCAATTCAAAAAGTATATATTTTATTTGAAAGAATTACTTTCAGATTGGTCCTATAGGAATTCATCAAAATCGGTTCAGTAGTAAAAGAAGCGAAATTGCGTATGAGTGACGTATAGAGAGATAAAGTTAGGTGACAGGTGGCAGGCGACGTGCTCGCATTACTCTCTCATAGTGATGTAGGGCAGCACGAAGGCCATGCGGTTCTGGAAGCGCCAGCGCTTGCACGGCGTGCCGGCCTTGGTCTTGGCGCCCTGCTTGCTCCGCTTCATGGCCTGCCGCATGCTGTCGCGCAGGATCTTCCACTCGCGCTTCAGGGACTCGCCTGAGGACCGGCCAAGGGGTTCTTATTTTATTAGGGTACCGTACCTCAAAAAGAAAATGGATCAATTTGTTGTCCGTCTGTCTGTCTGTCTGTCAAGACCCTTGTTTTCAGGAACGCGTAAGGGTATCAAATTCAAAATTAATATCAAATACTCGGGTGTACGGCTTCTTTCAGCTGTGAAAAAACAAAATCGTAAGACAACGCGATCAAAAGACATATTTTATTTATTTTTATTTGACTGATAACGAGACGAGTAAGCTGTTCACCTGATGGTAAGCGCTACGCCTGTCCATAACAGTTACAGGTCCACCCAGAACTTTGCAATGCATAATCTTGCACGGCAATGCACTGCGTCCGTCACCCTGAGACATCGGTTTTGAAGTCTCATGTGCCCAGCTATTTTGCTGGAAACAGTTCCCTTCAAACCGGACACAGTCCCGCGCACAGTCAGTGCAGAGCACGTCTGCTCTTTTTTTTAGTGATAGCTAGGGGCTACCAAAGTCTTTGTTATAAGTACGCTGTAAAGTAGCTGAACACGTCCATACTTTAAAGTTTTAGAGTACCAATTTGACAAGAAATCAAATATTTTGCGTGTGCGAAATTAAGTAAGAAGCAAAGTCATCTTCAGCTACTTCTGACGCCGACTGTACCATTACCTAACGAGGATCACGAAACCGCAATGCGTTGACGTGTGCCATAAAATTTCAAAATGTCTAGTTCAGACTGTACCGATGCCATACGTGGAGTCGTGGATACGTTATACGTAGTTGCCTAGTAGGTCAGGCACGTAGTGATAGAATTGTAGAGCTTCTCTGCCAATGTGTAACCGGCATTATTTATTCTGTGACTCGGGAATACTGTGATGTCTTCTGTGGCAATACAGGCAGCTACTGTACTCGTACATAGTTATTTGTTACATAGCTATTATAGACATAGTTAGTAAATTTGCAATCTGTGGCACAGCAACGCACGCAGTGAGCAGTGAGGCCACTGCTGCCTAATCTGCGCCCCTCAGTGTAGCTAGTGTAAGTTATCGTACGGCCCCCACGTCGCTGTTATTTGTTCTGTGGGCGCGGGCCGGGTCGGGAAGGCACTCACTGCTAGCGCCGAGCCGCTCGGAGATGACGAGCCAGCAGCGGTCGCGCACGTCCATGTCGCGGTGCTGCTCGTGCTGCGTGTCGTACAGCACGGGGAACTTCTTCACTTCGTCGATCAACCGCTCGCGGTAGCGCGTCGAATCCATCGCGACGCGGCCTCTCCGAGCGACGCGCGAGCTATACTGAGCGAGAGAGATGCCGAGCGAGGCGACGCGACGTTGCCGCTTCGCCTCGCTGCCGGTGAGGTCCCTGGCTTACCGTAGATCAAACAAATTGGCGAAGTGATTTTTTTACGATTGTGTTCGTTGCTGAGTGAGTTGTTATCTGTGTTTAATTGTTTTTAATGTTTATTCGGTTGAGTGATAAAAAAATTTAGTTTTTTTTAATATTTCAGTTTTGCACGTGTTTGCTTACAAGTATGTTACCAAGTGACTTCAGATACTGATTAGACATAACAATAAAGATTATTACTAAGCATTTATTGCATGCCCGAGAAGGTCAAACTTCAAGGACATGGTCGGTCACATTAATTAAACCTGACTGCATCATCGCGTCATACATAATGGCCCATACAGTTTACACATTAAATAACTGACTATGTTGCGTAGTGTACTATACCTAGTAACAAGTTAATTTTTTTTACAATCCTATTAACATATTTTTTATTATTATCGTGTCCATCTGACAGTCTGTAGGTAGGGAAGGTACTTATTTTTACCTCTAAATATCCCTCATTGTCTCCAACACTGCCTTATCTCCACTCGGTAATCTTTGGCGCATCGCCTCGCCACGCCAGCCACCACGGCGCGCGGCGCGCGGCGATGCCAGCTCGCACTCGCTCGCTCGCAGTGGGCGGCCGGCCGCCGCTCGCGAACGCCGCGCCGCGCCGCGCTGCGCGGAGCTGCGGCCGCTGAGCGGAGCGGAGCGAGCGATCGTTTTATTATTATAGCATTTATAGCGCAGCTCGGGGAGTGAAGACTACTCGATTCGTAGGTAACGGTAGGGTAGGTATTAGATATTTGACGCCGATAATGTCAATGCGGGTTCGCTGTATGGGAAGTAATGGGAATGGAGGAGGGTGGAAATTATGTGTCTCTACTGGAAATAAATAAAAATGTATCATGAAAACGTTTAACACAAATATAATTATCTACGTATGACTTATTCCCATAGACTTATAATTCTATGGGTCCCACCAGATCCACGTATTATTTTTAGGAATAATGCACCTAAATTTATTTTCAAAGACATAAGAAATATACAGTACAGTCAACATGAGTAAAGTTAAGATTCTTTCTACTTACCAAATAAGTTATTACTTTCAGATTTTTTCAAAAACTTCAAAAGAACAAAGAATATCTGACTACCATTTGCATAGAGTAGGACTGACAATATAATGCACGTTTGGTAGAGTTAATTATTAGAATATTCTCTAGTTTGAAAATAAGTTTAATTATAATTATATTTTCTTACAAGATGTGTAGCGTTAGCAAAGGAATTATCCGCGTAGGTATAGAGTAGGTATGTGCTTCCATTACTTTTCAGATCTTTTAGGGTAGTAGTCTATTTGGTCAGGAAGCTAGGTATATTGAAGTAGGCGGGTACTTCCTACATATACCTCTGGCTCGGATCGTTCAGTCACGCGCTCCATTCTTCGATTATAAAGTCACATTTCCCGGCAGATGTCATAAATAACGGCGGTTCCGCCAAAACGCCGCTTTGCAGCTCCCTCTGGGACGGAAATTACGTACTACCCTCGCACTCTGCACCCCGCGGCCACCTTATCTCCAAACACATAAACGTCATATTCCTTTGTTACAGGGATCGATATAAAATTGCTCGTTTGAAAGGAACATGCCTCGATACCAACACATCCTTGCTTCTCTGACAAACTTTATGTTTGAAGAGTCTAAGTTGATATTCCCGCGGCGGAGCCGTGGACTAACTTGGTAAAAGCATGTTTCCATTGGGCAAAGTTGTGAAAATGGTATTTTCTATTATGATTCGCTTTTTGCTCGTGTCGCAGTTAGTGAATTGAATTGATGATAATGGCATAACGTATTGTTACATCGGTCGCTGGAAATGTATTGGAGATATGGAAAATGTTACATGATTTTATACTTTAGCAAAAAGGTTGCTACTTATTTCAATATTAGGTTTTGACTTTAACCTTTGTGGTATATATAAACCCGTAGTGTAAGTAGGCTTTATAAAATAAAACACGGTCGATTTTATTTTTTCTGGTTCGTTGTTACTGTCATGGAGGTCACGGAAACCATAGACTTACAAAACTCTATGGCAAGAACTAATGTAGGAAAGTTAATTTTTCGAGAACAATATTCGATGTCTAATTTTTAAAGAGAGAAAGAAAGAGAAAGAGAATAATCCCCACCAATGACTACGTACAAGTCCTCCTACAACTTATCCTCATTTTCAGAACCGATTACAGTTCCTCTTCTACAAACTAAGACTTTATTATTTCCAAAAACACAACTATATTCCTTAGTCTGGTAAAAATAGCTCAAAGGTCGATACAATGCAACAAATCGTTAAAACTTGCGTCAATAAAGTTCTATTAGATCTTTTTGTGTCGGTTTAATGTTAGACCCAGCTATATTTAGGCGCTCTAGTGTTTACAGACGTGCCTAGACCGAGTGGAGGTGACCTGCCAAGGTGAGGGTGGCGCGAGCCAGACTCCAAGCAGAGATGGAATAATACAATCTATTATGCTTAGTTATGAACTTATGAAGCATGCAAAATGGATTTTACATTTTAACATATGTAAGTTTGACTTTTGGATGGAAAGGTTGATATGTAAATTGCAAAATATATTTTTGTTTCAGATAAAGAGGTGAAATAAATTGGAATGATGTGGATGTTTGGGGAAAACTGTCACTTGACAGCATTTGCCTTGTTAGTTCTGTTTCTTTAGTGGCGACTGGCAACGAAGCAAGGTCAAGGATACGAGGCATAACTACACTACGTGGGCGTACACTAAAGTTAGTCACATTATTTAACTTTTCCTTTTTCCGTTCGTTCTTCTACCTGGAAAATTATTGGAATTGGAATTATTATTCGAATTGGGAATATATTTTGTTTCCTCACTCATCGATGTCATAAATGGAATCAAATCACAATTTTTTTTAAGAGTGGATGTTTGAAAAGTTCTTTGACTGGTCGGTTTGATGACGCAAACGGGCTATGTGTTGAAACATGTTTGTAGGTTTATATCTACTGCGGTGATAGCATTACAAGATTTGTATGCTCTATGGATGTCTCCAAAAGAAACCGAATGATAGTAATCCCTTTTTTTCTAGTTAACCTACCTAATTCCACTGCTAGGTCCTTCATCTCCATATCCTTGCACTGATCTCTTTCTGTCTACGTCCCTTTGGAAAGCATCTCGGTCTTACCAAAATCTGAGCAGCTCTCTGTAAATTACGACCATGAAACAAGATTTAAACCATCAATGGAAGCGATATTAGACCCTCTTTTACACATTCATAGCCCCTCCGAACTATCCCATATCAGTTCAACGAGTCTAGACCCCCTCAACGATCTGTCAGCATTGGGGGCAACACTAAACGTATCGCATTTCGTTGTAAACAGAACGAGATCAATCATCATCACGCCACGAGTCGCGCGGGGCCGCAGCCGGCGCGGGCGGTGGGAACCGATCTCAGACCCCGTGGAACCGACTTCAGCGTGCCATGTGTTGCTATGCAAACTAGATGGGATAGGAAGAAGTAATTCGGCTTAGAATCTGATCATGTGTCGAGCCATTTGGTAGCTTATCTCGCGTGATTTCGTGTTATGATAACGCACAGCGACACGTTAGAGATATCTCTTTCTAGATATATCGTTGATATGTCTTTGCCAGAATTAGCAAGAAACTTACCATTTTGAAAAGTCCAAACTGGGATCTGAAGGGAACTGCAGTGCACGTGCAAGATTTTGCAAAACATAGTACTGGGTGGCAACTGTTATAGTTAAGGGTGTAATATCAGATGAATGCCAAATCATGTAGTTGCTCTGTAATCATTACTAACAGATGAATACAGTCTTTTATGAGTAAATGAAATATCCTAAAATATCAAAGATTCAGAAATGGTAGTCCTTTCTATACAGCCCGTGGGTGCTCGTCGCGTTAAGTCGGGACCTGCTGCCTCGATGCACGTAGTAGAGTCACCCTGTAAATTAAACATGAAGGATGCACGAAATCTTCAGAGGGGTAAGAGGTCCATCAAAGCTCCGATACTATCTACGAGAATCGTCGCATCCTTGGCATTATTGGGAAGGCGAAGTCCCTCCTCCCCCACCACGCAGTATGTCATATACACTAAAAGAATTCGAAACTTTTTATACGCCAACGTTTGTCTTCCAGGATTACGATTGTGGAGAAATGTTGATGGCATTCAAGTGGTCCGTCCACATGTGCTGAGCATTTCGCGAGCGACGAACCTGTGACCCAAAAACCAGCTGGGACTGCTCACCTCTCACTCACACCCCCCTCATCCTGCTTCCCTCTCGCTCGAGACGGGAATAGTCCGGGATGTTTATGGGCCCATGTGGATAAACTTGGCATGTGTTTATTATTTTTATTTTGTGGAGCGATAAAAAGCGGCTGAAACGTGTAGTCATTTTAATTTTCACATAATTTCGTGGTGGTGGCTGGAGGAAGTTTGGGGAAGTTCTATGCTACAAGGAACTTTGGTGTCTAATGTTTTCTAACATAACGCTCACTGTAGCGTGACGCCCACCAGGCACGCAATATAATGTTATGCTGAGTAAAGCTCGATGTATTTATCCTCAATCGGAAGCTATAAAGCCTATTTGTTCCGCAGCGAAATCGAATTCGAAACTTCTTTATTGGAGCTGAGCCGTTCAACCACAAGCCAAGAAGGTTCCGTCAAGTTAAATCCAATAACTAAACGTTATTGGACCAGTTACTAGACCGATGGTGGCTGAGCAAACATGTACGCTTTGAAATGTAAAGATATCGGGTTTGAAGCCTCGACCACGCCCCAATAACAATTAGTTTCATAAGAGCTGCTTCTTAGTTACGTGTGTGCGGACTTCCATCGCAGAGGACACGTGAAGTCGTCTCGGTCCCGGTTCATCGGAGACCCTTGGGCCGCCGACAAGCCCTGACACCAGAGGCGCTGGCTGGCATTATCTTATTTGACAAACAAAGAAACAACTGGTAGATGACAACGCGTCCACATCTCCAGATAATATAAGTGTGACCTCGCGTCACCTACTCTACACGCATCATCAGTTTCTCTCCAATCAGCTGTTTCCAACATAATCTCAGAATCCGATCTCCACGCATGGGTCCTTTGTGTCGACACACGAACCCGAATAAAAACTCCCATTAAAAAAAGTTAAATAAATTCTCCTGTCGATAGACGCAGTCACGATCTTGATATATCGCCGACGTGGCAGCAAAAAAGTTTTTGTTTGCCAACAAAAAATACAAGGCCTTACAGCGAGGAAGCTTTATCAAAATGTGCTTTGAAACCTTGAGATAAGGTTCCGAATGCCCTCATTTTCTTCATATATTCGAATATGAGGTAAGATATAACGTACCTGCGAAACGGTCTAAAGTTTTAATAGCGCAAGTGCAGGCAACCTGCTCCCCAACGAGAATGGAATTGGCAGGTGTCTTTTTTCAATTCGAGGTGAAACGGTAAAACGGAACGGTTATTCCTTTTGGCTGTAACAATAACGCTCCGTGGTCCAGTCATGTCATTTTACTTATGTAAGTGCAAATAGGTGCCTACACATGGTACATGGTTGTCTGGAAGAGATCGCTCTGTACGATAAGACCGCCCATTGTGACACTAATTGTTAAGCTTGTTTTCTTTGTTCTGTGGTGTTTCAATAAAAAGTTTATCTATCTACCTATTATAAATCCGAAAGCAAGTCTTCGAGTGTCTCTCACTTTAACTACGTTAATGACGGCTGAATATGAAGACTATTGTGGACTAAAACATATTATCAGATTTTCTTGCTGACCATACCTGTGGTCATACTTTAAAACTCATGCGTGAATGTCGTGGGAAAGAACTTAGCATTTAATATTTTAATGTAAGTTGTCTTGGGGGTCATGGGAACAATTGCAATGTATGAATTTTGTTTTTTGAAAACACCATAGCTTCTAAATTTCATTAAAATGGCGGATTTCCTTTAAGGAATCGGTGAGAAATGAGAATTGAAGACTTTCACCCGATGAGATTAAAAAATTGTCCCCGTGCTGTCATTTAGTAGTAGATAACTACCAACATTAGACAACAATACAGGTAAAGTAACCACGTAACCAAACTGTACAATTGTTTATTCTGTGATACCGGTTACAAAAACAAATTACCTAACTAATGTTGGCCGACGAGCAAAACGTTACCAACCTCCGTAAATGTTGAATTGATGAGTAAGTAATGAAATAAATAATGATAGCTGCAACTTTTCCATAACCGACTTCGCATTTCTGCAACATAATAACATGCTATTACATTTAAATTAACCACCTGAAGCTTTTTGAAGGACATGACTTCATGCTTAGTTCTATCTCCTTCTAACGCTAACTGAGTCCCAGGTTAGAGCGGGAGAGGGGTACCAGCATGACGTACTATTCCCACGTACTTCATCCTTGTCTTACTTGGGGCCGTTTTGTATGTGTGTCTCTTTCTAGGGCGCTGGTAGACAGTGTGTCGCCGGCGCGCTCAGCCTTCCATGACGTGACGTAAAGGTAAGTTCGCATAGTTAAAAATTATTTCTTAGAATATTTTTTTTATATCACGCACTTTTTGTGCAAGTTTTTGAACAGTCGTGTTTGTAGATTTTTTTAGCAATAGTTACTTCACGTTTTTCTGATTTTGGAAATGGTAAGACAGTTGTTGTAGGTGGCGTATAGTGTAAGCTAAGCCTATTACATATACCTTCAAATAAACAGGAGAATCAGGAGATCTATTAATTAATCACGACTAAAAGAAATTCCTAATATAAAAATAAACCAAGTTTTTTTTTTTTGGACCTTTTTTTTTGGTTTTTGCTTTTCACTAAATTCACGAGTCTCTAAATTACTGTTAAACATCAAATTTGTAAAAGAAAAGTTGTTTCTAAAAGTTTAATCCGCAATAAAAGAAAGGCTTTTAAAACGTTTTGTTTTGGGTAGGCAGTACCTACCTACACAAAATCAATATACGAGTACGTACCTATGACTATGACCTTCATACCCCTATCATGCAAAATTCTGCCTAATATCTACTTCAAATTGACTTAATATGAGCAAGCAGACATGATTTATGACATAAACGTTGGCAACCTTTACAAACGAGCAGGTTACTGAATAATTCTGGACCTGGCAACACCAGCCAAACTATTCTCAACCTAAGCGCTCCAGTAATAACATTTGTTTTCCTGGATTGGCTTTCAGTTAACATTATAAAGCTTACTGATTTGTTGACAGATCGTATCCAGGCTCGGAAAAAACGACGCAAACAAATTAACACGTTAGTGTTAGCTAAGGACACGAGGTTTATTTGTAACGTGAACTGCACGCATAATGATAATATTAGTAAGGTACATTTATATCTCGCGATTTAGCTGAAAATGCACAAAAAATGTCGACGCAGTTTTATCCACGTATAATATACGGAAATGGCACTGCATTTGGCAGACAGTGTTAAAATTTTGGAAAATGTTGACTTTTTGAGACGGGCACTGTACGTGCTAACATACTCTTTCTTCAAGTGGCTACATATTGTCCAGGGCATAATAACGTTACTTTTTAAAAACGGGGTTTTTACAGACCGAATAATACAGAAATAGTTTTCTCAGATAAGTAAAATGAATAGAGAAGTGGAAAAAGATCAGCTAGAGCTCCAAATTGAGCAGCGGAAGGAAGTTGCGCATATAAAAGTAACGACTTATAGTATCGAAAACCGACAGTTCTTACTAATATGTAACCACACGACAATTTTCCAAGGAGTCTGATCGCAATCGTATCGTATGCCGAAAAGGAACCTTTAGTCAGGTCACCTTTAAATTTGAAGACCTTGTTCGTATCCATTGTTAAGTTTGCAATTGCATTATTATCCACCATTATAATAATTGTAGTATTCCTCATATTTCTGCCAGTTGCAGCCATTACGCGCTTGCATGAGTGCTCCTGTTTTTTATCAATTTGTATGACTCATCTTGGATGTAATTTCATAATGGTCTTAATTCGGACTGGCTTGGCCGTGTGATTAAATCGCCGTAAGGTCTAAAATAATTATAGCTTGTCTAAGTTATGAATTGATATCTGATTTGTGATTAGGCTTGTTAAGCTTTATGCAATTACCTACTTTGAATGTTATTCCAATGAATGGCTAGTTTGTATACTCGCTTCAACGATCTTCCTCTTTTCCAAATTCTACCTCACGAAACCGCATGCCTTTCATATCATGCTCATCATCAACAGCATCTCAATAATAATTGTCATTGCTGGGAGAGAAGTTCTCATAAATTTGTCTAACTACTTATTCATCGCGTCTTCTGTCTTCATGCCAGTGTTATCAACGTTGTATGTCTGCCTTAACACGGGTCTGGAATCTGTACCCAGGTTATGTAGTACTACATGCTTAGTCTTCTGTACCCAGGTAATGAGATTGTTTATCCAGTCCTCAATCATTGCCGAGCATGACGCCATGTCCGCGGATGCACTTCTTTAAATGGCACATGGTATTGACGCTGTAAAAATTGGTAAAGCATCCACTTTGCTCGATTTATCCTTGTCGGTTAGTTTTAGGAGTTCGGAAGTGAGTATCTATAGTGGATTTATTTAGCTTCTGCCACATACAGCCAAGGTTCTGTTTCTTCAGGCTTAGCTTGACATCATCAGGCAGAACTGACTCGCCGCTGTGTGGCAGCGGACTATCAATGTAAGGATAACGACGACAATTCAATAAGGAGTTATTCGTTAGACGTTATTGTGACCGTTAATCATTTTGATTTATTTGAAGTTCCAATCTATGCACCTATAATTATGTTGAGATTAAAATATATATTTACAATAACAGCGCAATTATAGACTATTAATCATTGAATATTAATCGTCAGGAGTGAGTTCTGACTAACTTTTATTGCTATTTCAATCCTAACGATAATTTTCATCAAAAAAAGATCTGTGACAAGTAACTGCAATGTAATGAGTGGAGCAGCGAGGTGAAGGCTAGGAACTGTCACATACCATCTAGAATAATATAAAACCTAGCATTCTACCACAGCCTTGCCGCCAACTTAGGCATCTTATCAAATTACTTAATTGTTCGTCGGTATTTCATTGCAGCCGTTATCAGTAGGTAACCTCGAGTGGAGGCCACCTCGCTTCCGGTGATATTAATGCCAAATGTCTGACTGTTTCCGCCACCGTTGCTACCAGGAAGGAGCTGGACAAGAAAGGTTTACCTGGTTCAGTAACCTATTACCTTTTAATGGTCGGTTCTTGTAACGTATTGATGATATTCTAAATCTGCTCAACGCTTTTTTTTTGTCTATGGCCAGCTGCTGTTACCTTTCAAACACTGTCCGTTCCTTGAGGTAGAGGTTCTTTCCTAGCCTGCACCAAGTCATTACCAAACATAAAATTGGTTTTACCGAACTTTGTTTTGTCTCTATCTCTACTTCGGTTTTCGGCAATTCTACTGATACGGTGAATTCCAAATTCCCTTGGAGATAGACTGTATTTATATCTCTATAGTTTTTCAACCCATAACTGCATTGTTTCATGAATATCGCCAACCTTGTACTACCCTTGTTCACCTATTGTAATTCTTCTGTACTATGTTTATTTTTGTTTCTGGTGTACAATAAAGAGTTTTTTTATTCTATTCTATTCTTGTAACCAGTATTCATTAGAACCAGCTCTTCTCAAGAACAGCTTCTCACCACTTTCCCTCGAAGAACTCCAACCCTTCCAAATAGTTCGAGAGCGATGTTCTGTTCCTAATTCCAGTCTGTAGTTGCACCATTGTTGCTACAACAATCACACTCGAGTTTTCCTGCAACCGTTCCAAAGAATGACTCGAAAAAGCCGATTGAATTCGCACAATTGCAACAGCCACAATGGCGTCGCAAAAAACGACAAAAATGCTCGACTCGTAGCTAAACCAGTGCTTCATCAATTTAATATGGAAACCTACTGTTAGCAAGAAGGCATTGTTTTAGGTGGGAACCACAGAACAACACAACTCAGCCGAAGTAAACCTCTAACGTGAACGAGTAAGGTTTAGTTTTGCAAAGACGATGGTTACCCAGAGGCATCAATGAATGCTTTAGTTCACGAGCCCGTGTTAAAGAAATGTTGTTACTAAGCGAATCTGTGCGTCTAGTCTGAACAAACAGTACCACAAAAAGTAGAGAAATTACACATGGCTAACTGGTTATCATTTTCTAGTACAAAAAGATGTGCCATTAAATAGAAGATTAATCTTAACATATCTCTACAAGAGTTTTGCTCTGAATCTGTAGTCGGTGATAATAATATCATTTCTCCAAAAGAGCATCTAAGCGATATATATATGATAAGCGGTGGTAGCCCAGTGGGAGAACGTCCGCCTTCCAATCAGAAGGCCGTGAGTTCAAATCCCAGTGCGGGCAAGTACCAATATGTTTCTGTAAAACATATGTACGTAAATATCACTCGCTTTTCGGTGAAAGAAAACATCGCGAGGAAACCCACATACCTACCCGAGAATTATTTCGGAGGTAGGTATGTTATCTACCAATCCGGACTGGGCCCCCGTGGTGGCCTAACCCTCCTCACGAAAGTGAGGAGAGACCCGTGCCCAGCAGTGGGACGTTATGGGTTGATGATGAAAAGAGCATTTTCGTTGCATGTTTCATGAATAATTTGAATTTCAGATGGGTTAGTGAGATAGGTATAACCAGAGTTGTATCAGATCAGATGCTTACTGCTTACAGTTGGTTTTCCACGAAAGATTTTTCGAATTATCTTGATTTTTTCATCTCTTGAGGAAAACCGTGAAGTGGCACAGTTTGATCAGCAGTGGCTTCTTGGAATAGCTTCACGACAATAACTCTTCGTTACATAATACATAAGGGGGCTATTACGCTCGTGCAACCTTCACCTTGACTATCGCATTTCACTCGCTCGGCCAGCCGTGAACTGCAGGTGCTAACTGCCAAGTGCCATCTATACATGTGTACTGGACTTCTGAAGAAATCTTGCAAATAGTAAGACGGTGCTTGAGCACATATCTTTGGCGTACAAACTGACCTCTTCCTCTGAGCTTACCTCGCTTGTCAAACGGTGACGGATACGTCCAGGAGAACCTCATCATTATTATCATTTCAGAGTGACTGGAACAGCATCATTGCAGCTGGGTGGTGGAGCTGGTGACTCAGCTGTAACCTGGAGAGACGCGATTGGAAAGTATTTCCAATAGTATGGATTACGTGAACTTGTATGATTGTACCGAAACGATTGGTTACGGGAAATTAGCTTCGTTCCAGATTTTAGAAACATCTACTAATAAATTAACGCTGCACTTGTTATGGGTAGTGGTATGAGAAGGCTCCTTGAATAAAAAATCAAAACATAATAATATCTCAGTTTTCAAGAACAAGCGATTCACGGGCAAAATCGGCTCCCGCTTGGAATACAATTATCACTAAGTAATTGAACAGCATAACAAGCAATAATAATATGTAGCTAGTGGTAGCTATGAGTTATATAACAGCCGTTATCAGCTTGCGCCCAGTGACCTTCGCCTTGACTGCGCGGACTGGCATTTCTCCGCTGCGCCCGCGCCCGCGCCCGCGGCCGTGACCAAGTGGCGTGACTTCAGTTGACTTCATTGTTTCATCATGCGAGCAGTCAGATGAGGTGGCTACTGTTCACGCCTTCCCAAGAGTTTGATATAATGTATTTTGCTTCAAAACATTTAAAAATCTCCTAGCCAGTCTCTACTTCATTTTTCTTACCGCGTATAGCATATGCTTCTGAGTCCACCTTTATCATGTTCGTCATCAATTTTACTTCTCCATCAGATGAAACAAAGTTGTTAAAAAAAACATTAAAAAGTAATTAGTAATTAGTATTTATTAAATTATAAATGTATGGTGGTAAGTAAGGTAACGTATCACGTGGCAATGGGATGAATTATTAATAGTGATGGCAATTGAACACATAATTACTAAGAGAGATCGTTGAATATAGTAGATTTTGTTGATTCTAACATATTTCCGCAAAACTGAAAAACAATTTCAAGTAGATAAGGATTGCAATCTTCCATCACCATCACCATCACCATCATCAACCCATATCACCCCACTGCTGAGCACGGGTCTCCGTCACTTTCGTGAGGAGGAAATTACTGGGCATATGAGACTAGAGCCAAAGTTTCAGGGTAACGAGCGCAGTGCAGTGCCGTGCAAGATTATGCAATGCAAAGTTCTGGGTTGCACTGTAACTGTTATGGGCAGGCGTAGCGCTTATTATCAGGTGAACGACTTGCTCGTCTCGTCACTCAGACAACTAAAAAAAAAAGAGGATTAAGCCATAATCCACCAAGGGGCCCAGATCCGGATTGGCGGATCACCTACCTCCTCTGAAATAAAGCTGTTTGCGATCTTCCAAAGACATTAAAAGCAGATTTTACTGTTTAATAGCAGAATGCCCCTACCATACACGAATACTTATTTTTAGATGACCTTCAGATTAAATGATGTGATTAAATGTTTGATTTTCTCTGGCGATTGGACACGGATTGGCTGGTCGGACGAGATTGGTACACGATCTTAGCTCGTGGAGAAAACAACACATAAGTAGACATGGTTGATAAACTGGCTGAAATTTGTAGTGGCATATACCTAACGATACTCCAATTCGATCAGACCGGGTTATGAACACATGGAATTCTTTGAACAGAATCACCACTGTGTCAGCGTCAGCCATCATGCCGTCAAGCAAACCAAGCCTTATGACAATCTAGAATCTAGGATATACAACTAAAGCAAAAAACGTGAATCTGGCCTGAAAAAAGAACATGATCTTATGGGAAGGACCCATTAGACAGGCTTTATATTCTTTGAAGGGACCCTTAATGTATGTGTATTGATGGTTGATGATATAGCACGAACTGTTAACCTTCTTAGATATATCCAATCTACCACAGAACAGTCAACAGTTCCACGACAAACAAATCCACCAGACCAGGTACCGACTACAATTGATCGAATCATTCGATAACTGGTCGCCAGCTCGATCGCTGGCCGATGTCGTTCGTTAGTAGACAAAGGCGCGGACACAATGCGTGATTGGTATTCTGGTCGGCCAGCTCCGCGCCCAGTTGGTATTCTGTTTTGGTGGCGGTTTCAAAGGTTGTGGGAGATGAGATAATTAATGTAGAATTGAAATGTATTCTAAAATTAAGTACAGTAGGTGCTTTTTAATAAAGCTAAAGAGTCATCTCTAATCAGGGTAAGCATTGCAACGTATTGGCAAAGCCCCAGGCGTTGCGGATGTCCATAGTCTACGGGGACCACTTGTTATCAGATGGCTGGCTGGCTAACATGCTTTATTGCCACCAATTTTTCTATTTGTGTGAATAGGATAACCAACCGTTCACAAATCGTAGATTTGGTGACGGTTGATTCAACTAGAAAAATTTGAAACTCAAGCAAATCCGAAACAAATCTTGATAAAGTACTGGAAGTAAGTAATTACTATCATAATAAGTTTTACAAACATCGAATATTTCTACAGCTGATACCATACATAGATTCGTGTCTATGAGCGTATGTTAATGAAAATACCTACAGAAACTACCTAACAACCGAACATTATTAACATTCGTCGATTCCCAGAACGCGCCATTGTTCCTCGCAAGCATATCGGCCATCTCCAGCGAGGTACGCCGCGCACCGCCGCGATCGGAGATAGCCCGTACTGTAACTACCCTGTGTACCTATTGTTCTTACTGTAACGACGTATGTACTGAGGTACCTATTGTACTTGCGTTCCACGCTTAAGTCACCGGCAACCACAGGCATGGTATCATTCTGAGCACGAATTCGGCTCCGGTCATTTCTATTGGTCAGGCCAAATTGTAGTTCAACAACATTATTATTATTATGATCGAAGCTAAGTATAAGTTTGTTTATCCATAGGTTTGAAGGCCTCGGGTGTCAGTCGGTCAGGCTGCCCGAAAGATCTGGAGTATATAAACGGGACCGAGCGACGATGTCTTGACGTGCCGTCTGAAATCAGAAAAATGTGATTCTACTGAATTGCACAAAGTGCATGCATAAACATCCTGCGAAACAAATTGGGTTACCAGCCGCTATCGCTCCAAGTGTCGCGAATATTGTATCGTATTGCGCCTGCCTCGGTCTGTAATGCGGCCACTTGTCCTGCGCCCGCGCATAAACACATCAGTCACAGACAAGTCGCCTTGGGACGACTAGAATCGTAATGAGTATCGTGTTTGTTTTGATTCTGGAGAAGGAATATGATTAGGTTCCGCCTTGGGGGTTCAAGTTAAGTTGGGCAATCTTGAGCATCAATCCGAAGCATCTGACCGTTTGTTACTGTCGATTTAAAACTCATTTGCAAGTATTTTACGAGTGCTCCTCTGACGACTTCATGACTCTCATCGGTCCTGAAGCCAGTGTGTTCTTCTTTCAATGACACCTTATCAAATTCTGCTTTGTAGTTTTCGTATTTCGGCAAAGCCTTTGCCAGGATCCTAGAATGCACCGCAATTCCTATAGCTTCTATAGCGATAGCTTCTATAGCTTCAGGACTTATAGTCAGTACTAGGTAGTGTTCTTCTTTTCTCTGAATTTAAAAGAACTGTTCTGCTTCAGAACATGATTTTTTACCTTTGTTTACCATCGACTAAAAAGCATTATGTAATCCGTGCATGAAATTCATCATTCACCAGCTGCCTTCCGAATTGCGCCGTACAATCGCCGGCAAAAAGCGCCAACACGATTGCCCAGCGTGCTGTTGCCATGGCTACAACTGTGAGCCACATTTTTTGCAACATTTGATTTGCACAAACCTTGACTAGATGTTTTTTGCGCCATTATGTCATGGGCCCGCTGCCTACACTTACAAACTAGTATTATTACAAAGCACTTTTATCACAACAAACCTCGTTTCGCACTCGAAATGTAACTTTATTCCTATAGCTATAAGGAGTAAAAGTAGAATCAAAAGTAGAGAGTCCAAATGTTTTTTGTTCGCTTGAAAATATTCCGCGAGTGTGTCCGTGAGCAGGATGGAGTAATGATGGTACATTTTCTTTAATAAGAATTAACTTTTTGTGTCGTTACGTAATTTCTTTCTTCGAACTTAACAAAGTGCCTACGAATCTCAAAACAATGAGGAAGCAGCTTGTTTATGAACAACCGACACGAAACCTTTTTGCTTCGTTCTAATTTCTTGGGAATGTTTTTTATTTACTTTAAATTCACTAACAACACTTTTAAATTTAAAGCTCTTTATACACTTCTAAGGATCCGAAAAGTCAGTAAATATTACGTAGGTACTGTTTATATAAGCCTAAAGCAAATAAACATCACGTTACGTTCGGTAATTAACTAAGGTTTAGGGAACATAAGTTCAGATTAACTTTTAGAATAGAAAGCTATTAATCTGGCTAGAATAGCAAATCTAACAACTATTTATAGTAAACTATAGTCTAACTATGCTAAGCAGAATAATTAAACAGATCGTAAAGTTTCGTTTCAAGTTCATGCCGTAGTCATTTAAGTTCAATTATTTCTTGCGAATGATATTAATGGCCCATTAGCATAATATCTGCAACATCATAAAAATATTCCTAATTAATTGAAACTTTAATTAATCAGGCTAAATACCAAGCGAAGCATTAGGATAAATCGGATTTAATTGGTTTATTTTTAGTTTAATATTTATAAAGAAGTAGTGTTAGATAACATGGATTAGTTGTATGCAGATTTATTGGATTAGTAAACAAAATTTTGCCCAGATTATGAATAGTACGACTTTTAAATAAGAAAATATTAGAAAGATTATAATATTTTAGCTAACAATGAGATTAAACTGGTCTTTTTTGCTATACGATTGGCGTCGCCTTTCGTAATTCACCACGGTCTTTAGCTGGTGTTTAGTAAAGGCCACGATGGACCAATTCGACACATGGAACAGTTTTTCAGCGCACAATTAAAAAGCCGCGGCATGTCCAAAGTTGCTGCGAGTGAATTGTGACAAAAAGTGGCAGTGCTTTCGAGCCGACGCACTTTTTGCCCGCAACGAACACTACGGTCACGTGGCTGGACTACGCATGTTACCACTTTCAAGGATATAGTTTTTACTAGAACTGGTATATTGAATCGTTTTTTTTCGAAGTCATCGAAAATGGTTCGAGGAGGAGGTCTGGTTTCAAACTTATAAATGAATGGTCCTCGATCTTACTGATAGAAAACCCTTGGGGGTAAATCGGCTGTAGATTATATATATTACGTTGTAGATTACCACACAACTACGTAAAGGTACCAGTTGGTATACCTACCATTGCAATGCAACCCTGTGACCGTGAAGTGACGATCTTCTAGCAAGAGCGACACTGGGGAGTGGATTCAGCGTGTCGTTCCATTATTGGGCCGAACGGCAGCGGGACGAAGCCCTGAACACTATGTTCGTTGCTGATGAAAATCAGGCAGTTCCCAGATTTAGCGACACTGAAAAACCGCTAGATGCCAGAGCTAGCACTATTGGCAACCAGTAATCAGCATTGGAACAGATTTTTGAGGTTGGAGTGACGGAACAAAGAGATGACATAGATAATATCTCATTTATCAAAATCCATCAAGCCGTTTAGGCTGTAGCTCATGCATGACGGACGATAATACATACGTTAAGAAAATATAACCCTCCTTTTGGGCGGTCGGGTAAAAAGAAGTAACATAACCTTCGATAAAAAACAACAGTTTTTAGAACGGTTTTCATAGTGTTATACGATTAACCCTAAGCTACCCAATAACAGTGACCAGCAGACGTGAACCTGCCCTCCGAGTCGAATGCCCTCAGGCACGACAGAGCTGCGTAAAGTAAATAAACGGACGTGCAGGTTGCGACGGACGGACGTTAGCGCCTCGTAAATGTAGTACGTAGCGCTAACAATCTAAAGATGGCGGGTAAAGCTGGTGGCGTATGCTGCACCAGGGGCTGAGCTGTGCTGTAATACATAACAGGCTAGGTTGTATAAAGGAAGTACCTACCCAGGACAGCCTCCGCGGCGTAAGTGAAGAGAAGTGAAGAGCCGACTACGAAGCGTCAGGTTGCGGGTTCAAACATTGCAAATATTTGTGTGAACCGCAAACATTTGGTCTGAGTGTGGGTGTTTGTAAGACCATGGTCCTCGCAGTTCCTGATTCCTGTAGGGTAAGGCTCTATGTATGTGTTCGTAAGACGTTATTTATTAGATAGGTATTTGTCTAGAAGTTGGTTCTTCGAGTTCAGACTTGTTTGATGCGCTAGAGTCTGATGCCAGATTTTGTCGGGCCAGGTTCAGAGTGAATCTTTTATTAGAGCAAGAGTAACATAGGGACTGTAGTTGACCGCGGAACTGCTTCGCATCAGGTGCGATGATGGTCAAAAGGGAATGGGGAAAATGCGTCTTGTACATTTAGAAAGTGACCCAAAGGGTCTTCTCTAAATTGGTACTTTGGAGAAGTTGTAGAAACGAAGCTAGAACGAACGAACGAACGAAGAGTTCCGCAACATAATAGAAACACTCCATTAGTTATAGCATCCACTACCGAACATGCCTTACTGTAGCCGCTTCACTTCACGTTACATTGGCGTGCCTCCGGCAAATAGACATCCTACAGCCGCTCCACTGTCCAAACAGCACAACTCCACCGACAAACCACTCCAAGCCCGTCTCTATTGTTATCATTCTAGGCTTCAAATTTGTAAGATATACTGGTGGTGTATAAGATATGTAATATCTTGATGTAGCAACGCGAAGCTAGGTAATAGCGTAAACAAGTCGTCAGACGGACGCGTGTGCTGGCAAGCGCTGCACCGAATGCGGTACACAGGAACAGGTTGTGGAGGAAAAGGGGGAAAGGGTTATCTATTTATAGAAAAAGAATAAATAGATACGACAGCCGCCGCAGTGTAGTGGGTGATGAGCCGACTGCATAGCGTAAAGTTACGGGTTTATTCCCGGACAGGGCAAAGATTTGTGTGAACGACTTGTAAATTTGCTTTGAGTCTCGGTGCTTGCGAGTCTACCTTGTAGTTCCTGCTTCGCTAGATACCGCGAATCCTAATAAGGGGCGTTGAGCTGTATTACCTACTACGTTCATACAGTTCACTGATAAGGGCCCAGGATCTATTTAAGGAATCGTGACGCATGTTTAAATGTGAAAAAGTATGGTTTTACAAAAGGTTACTGGAAAAAGTATTTTCTATGACTTCGTGTTTCTCACCCGGTACAAGTTGGAGTCGGCTTCGCAACAAAATCTAATATTAGAATAACTTTTACGAAATCATTTGCAAAGGGTTGTTCGCTTTGCTATTGTGCTTACAACTGTGGGCTACCGACAATAAATGAATAACTCATTCTATTCAGTAGCATTTGTACTCTTAACAAGTTGTTTACCTTCTCCTCTCGTCACTATGCAGCTGATGTCCCATCTCTGCGTGACCACTTGCTCTGTGGCTCTCGGGCCTTACCCTAGGACCTGGCACGCTCGGTAAGGCCTGCGTAGGCTTGGGACAGTCCTATGGTATTAGGGTTGCCACCCGTACTTTATAAGTATTGTACTTTATTTAAGGTGATTGTACTCTTTACTTTATGAGAACAATAAAGTACGCGAAAATACTTTATTTCACATGATATTATTTTTTTGGGATTTTGAAACGGTGAGATGAAAGAAACTAAGCGTCTCTGAATTCGATATAAAATGAATGTAAATATATGTTAAACCATAAAGGTGCTGTGCAATCGTTTAGTAGAGATACCCAATTTGATAAAAATATCTTTTTAAATAAAAAAAGAAAAATAAATCGTACTATATTTTGTAAATAGAAGAAATATGAACCGCATGCGGATGCCGTGTTTCCGTACGTCTTGTTGTCCGATGGCGGAAAAGAGCGGCTCCATCGCACACTCTCCAAATTGTATTCTGTGGAAGACTGAAAGACTGTCTCCTTTGCGCCATTTAAATACATGACATCTTTACCTTTTTTGATAAATACATGATTATGGACGCCAACCGTTAAGCCAAGTTAAACATTGGCCGGCACTATGCCCACAGTGACTCCAGTACAGTTGTGGACATAATATGGTCCAGGAGGTGCATGTGTTTGTTTTGCTGGTTATGAAGTGGGTCGCCAGCAGCGTGGCCAGACGTCCCGATTTTGGCGGGACGTCCCTATTTTTAAATCAAAATTAAATGTCCCGCGCGGGACAAGCTCAGTCCCGCTTTACGTGGATAACTCGACCGTTATTTTCTTAATTCAAAAGACGAATAAGACTCAACTTTTTAACGATAGGGTTAATCTGATCTATAATATTATATTTTAATTAAAATACATTTTCTGTGGCTATATTTGCTATCTATTGTCACGTAAATGTAATTTGAATTCATATAAAAGATATATATTTAAAAACTTCTGATTGATTATTTACGTTTTTACTATGTCCCGCTTTCGAGGAAAGAATCACACGTTTTTCACTGAAAAAGTTCCAAAATCCAGACTTGGCAACTAAAAATTTGGCAACGCTGGTCGCCAGTGTCCCCACTTTGTTTACTGAGGTCGGTATACTCTGTGGCAAGATGCGCTCAAAGTTTTGAGCTAATAGTCTCTTGGCTACGTCCGCGTCGGAGTGGTCGGAGCTCGGGAACTCTTTATACGTTCGCCTGGAAATGTACAGTTTGTTCAAACTCGTTGAATTTCAGGACCTAACTACCAAGGACTTTTAAACCCTTCAAATACTTTCATTACTAGTCAAATCTCACTAATTTTAAAATGCGAAAGTTTGTATGTTTGTTCTCTCTTCGTGCCAAAACGGCTAAATGGATTTGGATGAAATTTTATATACAGATACTGTAGGTCTTGGAATGGAACATGTGATACTTTTTATCCCCTAAATTTTATTCCTGTGGGATATCGTTAACGCGGGCAAAACCGCGAGGCGCTGATAAAATTATATATTTTTTCATCTAGGAGTAAACACGAAGCCTTATTGTTCCCGCTCACTCACATATATACTGACCCCTATTTAGGATTCGGGATTCCCTGTATCTAGGGAATCAGCTACTACAAGGACCATGGTCCTTCAAGGGGGCCCGTTGGGAATATACCCAAATACCCATACTCAGAGGGTACACCTGTGGTTTACACTAATCTTTTTCGAACCCGCAACCTTAGGCTGTGCACTGTGCAGTCGGCTCCGCCACGGAGAATATTCACTTGGAAGATACTTTCACAACGATTGGTTCCGCTGGTTCAATATATTTCTTATTAACACAAGCCCATTTTATTAATTTACTATTTTAAAGTTACTACGAGAGATCAATAAAAAGCCCAATTACACAAAAAGTCTGTAATTAAATTAGTGAATATTTCTCAACCGCTTCCAGCTCTCGTTAACCGTAATTGTAGCAGTTACTGGCATCCTGCGTTTAGCCGCTGGTTAATTCTACCGGTTAATCATAACCACGCCGATAGTAGCTCAGCACAAGAAGGCTAGCGGCCTTCTCGGTACTCGGCTAGGTTCTAGGTTTTTAATTCTAAAACTGCAGATTGGATGCGGGTTTGTTGCAGTTCATTTTACTACATCGAAATTGTCCACCGACTTCGCAGTCCACTGCACGCCGATCGCAAGTTTTTTTCGCATCTTTTCATTGTCTGTAGCCACAGACTATAATTATGTATATCCATCGGTAGACCTCAGTACACAATCAATACATATCAGTCGCGCGAGCTCCGCATTTACGAACGGACGCGCACGTCGAGGAGGCTCCCGCCACCCGCCACAGTACAAGAAAGAGGAACAGTAAAGCGTCTCCGAACAAACGGCTGAAACTTGCCGCATATACCACATGATCGATCGGGTCGGGTCGGTAAACCTCGGTACACATCAGCCGCACGTCCTCTGCAGTTACGTACAGACGCCGCGGGACGTACCGCGCATTTATTGATATCGTAATTATGCCACCACGATGTCGACTCTATTGTGCAGTGTATGGATGTTTAAATTCATCTGTATCGAAACCGGAGCTTACATTTTTTAAATTACCCACTCAGTCGGAAAGGTAAGACTATAATATTGGAAACATTATTTTTCCATTTTATTTTGTGTTAAGTATTTATTTGTGTTTTTGCCCGCCTATCACTGAAACGTAGCGAGCGAAGCTTACTTGAGTTAATAGGTATTCCACTTTTCTCGAAAATGACCGACATCTTGATCGTTCGCATGGGAAATATGTTTAGCTAATCTACATATTATCATGTAAGCATTACTTACCTTTTCAGACTATCTGAATGGCTTCAGCTGATGTGTCGAGATGATTTAGTGAGCAAGCTTAGTGCAAGCTACCGGGTTTGTGAAATACATTTCACCAAGCAGCACATACTCCCTACACCAAATCGCAAGATTTTAAAAAAGAATGCACTTCCATCTTTGAATTTGCCGAATTTACACAGCACTGTCCAAGAAGCGTCTCAGAAATCAGACAAAGAAACACAAGTTCAATGGAAAGGAGTTGAAAACTGCACTCAGACTGAAATTACAATAAAAGAAAATTGCACTTGTCAACCCTCAGCTAGACCCTCTCGCGGCACTTCCAGGAAAAGAAAATTGCACTCTGAACTTAACAAACGTAGAAAAATATTGAAACTTGAAACCTTTCATGAACTGTGCGACAAACTGTTGACCAAAGAACTGGCTCGCCTAGTCAAAGCGCAAACTTCTTTAATTTAAATAGCGTAAAATTTGCAGAAAATGCATTTTTGTTTACCACTTCTAAGTATATTACTAACAAAATAAATAATAGCTGCTGAGGCGTAGTATGACAGTCACAGAATAAATAATAGGACTTACCGGAGTACTAAAAACAGGTATTTCTTGTACTGGTCATACTGCTCCCCATTCTTATACTGTGATCAGAGAGGGTGATGTTGGTATAATGTCAGCCTCCCACGCGTAAGTTGCTGATGATCCCACTGCGTATCGTGAGATTGCTGGTTCGATTCCTGCATAGGGCAAATATTGCTGTGGTCCATGGGTATTTGCTCTGAGTCTGGGTGTTTGTAGGGTCTATGGTTCTTTTAGTAACCGATTCCTAGTCAGGAGGCCGCGAATGGCCGCGATCAATGTCAGAGACGTATTTTTACTAGGTAGGTATAATTCTGGTTAAGTGCTCACGGTACAGCTTCACCTAGTCTTATTTCCTACTTGTATAAGTCATTGTAGTCATGAAGTCATAGCTTGTACTTTAATTAATTCTTTAGTCACAGTCCGCACCAGTAATAGGTGGTCTAGTTATACCTAGTATCGAAGCGTCAACTCGTCTGGAGCAAATACAATGAAAATTGATCTCAACTGCCAATGAAGGCTACTGGTCTTTAATTACATTTTATTGTCTTTGTATCTCGATCATGTACCGAAACATTCAGCCGGACCATTCAATCCTTTGTCGCAATAAACAGAACTTATCTACATTCAGATTCAAACGCGTTTAAGTTCCGTTGTTGGGCGACAAAGTACTAGAGCGTCCACATATTTTTGTCCATACTTGATTCTATTCTATCTGCCAATTGAAGCGGAACTTTGATTCATACGATTGTAGACCTTATCGCGAGGAGAAAGAGGTTAGTGATGGTGGCAGCACTGAGGTCTAGGCTAGATCAAACAGCTGCAACTGTTATGGTTATAAAATAAGAACCTTCCTGTTACAAATAGGTGTTTACACATTATTGTAACTGTTTCACCTATCTAGCTCACAATAATAATGTTTATCATATGTGGTCCTAGATATCTAGATTAAAACAGCTTCTGTATTTATTACCTTTATTTCATGTTAATAATTATACACACAGAGAATGGTAACTTTAGGTTTAAAGCATTCTAGATCGGTTTTAGAATTTTGGAACGTTGCCTACTGGTAGCGGTTTTTTGAACTGTGGCAAGCTTTATTTTTAGGCTATGTTAATTGAATATAGAATATGCTTTATTGTACATCAGTAAACAATACACAAGGTACTTCAGAAGAATAAAAGCTACATATAAAGTTCAATGGGCGGCCTTATCGCTCAAAGCAATCTCTTCTAGTCAACCTTTGGTTGGTGGTGTAAATAACATATCTATAATAACACGATTAGAAAATATTAATACATAGTAAACATAATTATTTATATTATAATTAACGGCCTCCGTGGCGTAAGTGGGTGATGACTTGATGAGCCGACTGCGAAGCGCGAGGTTGCGGGTTCGATTCCCGCACAGGGCAAAGATAAAGATTTGTGTGAACCTCAAATATTATTTGCTCTAAATCTGGGTGTTTGTAGGACCATGGTCCTTGTAGTTCTAATTCCCTTGACCCAGGGAGTTCTGGTTAGGCCAGGATCTATGTATGTGATCGTGACGCGTTATTATTATTGTAAATGTTGTTTGTTCTGAATAAAATAAAAATTGAAATTGCTTTAGCAATTATTCTCATCGATTCAAAGAATCTTTTTTAATTAAAGCTTAGTCGGTAGTGAGAGAGCAATGTTTGAAACAGCAATAAAAAGCAAGCAATAAGTGGCAAGTTGCCTCCGCAGAGGGACTAGGGGCCCATCCAATACCCATAACTAGCCATTTCCTCCCAATCACCGCCATTTCATTAATCCCGAATCTGTATTCAGCACAGCCCTCTTTGTGTCGGTAGTTATGTATGCTCACGTACGAAAACCAGCGACCAAGTCTGAAACACTGCCTATATTTCGGAGGATTCTGTCGCAGCCCAGCTCCAGCGAAACTTCAAATGAGTATCGTCCAATTGATAAGCGCGTCTTGCTGTGACAAAGATGTAAGAATTTTCAGTCGTTGAAAGCATGTATAACATAAAAGGTGGTAAGTTCTGCGGTAGAGTATACATTACGGAGTGGACAACTGGACAGCCTTGGCTGTGTGAGTCACGGAGTGGAATAGACGAAGCGACGCCGCGGCTCGTGTTTGTTTGTGTACTCGTACATGCGTTGGCCTTAGCGGTCGGGTACGAGTAGAACATAATACCATGTTATTATACCGTGTAGGTAACTTCGCTAAGTGAATAGCTAAATATCACATAGAGGAAAAACTGAATACCTAAACTTCCTAACAAAACAATCGACAAACACTTCGTTTAGTTCTGACATTACTTTTGTTTAGAAATTTGTAAAATTAGTACCCTCCTTTTGGCAGTCGGGTAAAGAGGACTGGGACGAATTGTCATTGAAATAAAAATAAAAAATCTGTGTTTCGTTCCAATTGGGTCGAACCAGCAGTGAGACGAAACACTGAATGAGCTAAAGTGGTGTACCTACGAAGTACTTGATAGAGAGGCTTTAGATGTTTAAGAATTATCATAATTATATTAATTAATAGGTATTTAAGATCTCTCTTCAATCGCCTTTACCTAATCTTCATCACCATCAGGCTATTTCGTTCTGACTGCCAGAACACAGGCCACACAGCGCTTCCCAGGCCAGAGAAAGGGCGAATAAAGGCCACGATCCACCACGCTGGTCCAGTGCCTGATGGACCATTTTGAGGTCCTCTTTTTGATATACCAGATTCCTTCACAATATCAATCAGGACTTATTATGGTTAACTTTAGAAATAGGTAAGTTATTGGTGCTGGGACGAGGTTTAGAACCGGTCGCCGTGAGATGTGGTAGCGGTAGGTAATACTGAGGTACCATACGATTATAATTATAACATATCTCCGTAGTTCCTGATTCCCTAATCAGGGGTTAATCCACACGGAGATCGTTGGGCATTATGTTTAAAAATTTACCACAAAACTAGACGTTCTCAGATGTCTAGAACGATGTTAAAGAACTAGGTACCTATAATACAGTCATCGCTGTAACCCTGCCTTCTAAAATTCTCGTTAATTCTCTCAGTCAATACTCATTTCCATACTATAGTGTGCGACAGCCTAATTGGAAAGACAATGCATACAAGGGCGATAATAGCATGCTAATGTATTCCTTCAATTTACTTGATTACATCATAGGGCACCTTGCACTGGAGATAAGATCTCTCAATTCAATAAGTTCTTTACGTTCTATTGAAACTTCAGTAGATAGGTAAGTACCACCTAGGTACATAGGTACATATTAAATCGTGTAAGCGCTAGAGGATTCCGTTCGTGGTTTGGAATTGAAAATCTACAATTATAAATAATTAGGTAAGTTTGTACCTATGTAGCGAGAGTGGGGGCTAATAACGCCATTCTTAGATTTTGTTGCAAGATGGTACAGGCGGTTACAGAAGTGTTTTTTATCTTTGCTATCGTAGGTAAGTTTGCTAGCGCTGCTGTTTTAAAATTTAATAATTGATAGCAGATGACTAAATGGTAATGATTTATTATTTCACCATCAACCCATATCGTCCCACTGCTGAGCACCGCTCTCCCATCACTGTCGTGAGGAGGGTTAGGCCATAATCCACCACGGGGGCCCGGTCCGGATTGGTGGATAACTTACCTACCTCCGAAATAATTCTCGGGTAGTTAAGTTAGTATGTGGGTTTTCTCACTATGCTCGGGTAGTTATGTGGGTTTCCTCACGATGCTTTCCTTCAACGAAAACACGAGATGATGAGCGCAGTGCAGTGCCGCACAGGAGTTTGTAATGAAAAGTTCCGGGTGACACTGTAGCTGTTATGGGCAGGCGTGGCGCTTACCATCAGATGAATGATTTGCTCGTCTTGTTACTTAGTAAAATAAGAAAATAACATAAAAAACTTCTAAAGTTTTGTAAAAGAACTTATCTAAGTTTATTTCGTTGCGGCTTCACGACACGACCCACGCTAGCTTATCTATTCTGTGGCAGGTTGAGCGCCGCAATCCGGAATGGCAGGCGGGGTGAGGCGCGGGGCGGGGAGCGGCGGCGTCGGCGGCCACGGCCAGCGGCTCGAGGGGGGAGGAAAGAGGCGCGCGGGGTAAACCGCTTCGTCCGATTGGCTGTTGTGTCAACTCGCTCGCTCGCTCGCAGCGCAGGTCGCGCGCGCGCAGTCGCTCCTCTAAATTTGCGTTCCGCGCACGTCACGTCTCGCCTCGCAAGCGGCAGTTTCATTGTGGCGTTGTTGTGACTTCTCTAAACTGAAATGGCTCAACGAAACGAATCATTACGAAGCCAGGCAAGAAAAATCGTTTACAATGTTCATTCATTTATGGCAAAAGAGGCTAAGGACGGCGTGCAGAACTTGAAGCAGGTACAGAAACGAACAGCGGAAGCGACTCAAACGTCGCTCAGCTCGGTGAGGCGAATCGTACAAGAGGCCAAACTGTCCACAACGACGTCGACTCTTCGCAATCCCACAAAAGGAAGAGATGCATTGAAACGAATTACCGGCTTAGATCATGTTCATAAAGTTCTGATCAAAAAAACTATTCATAGATTCCATTTAAATGATACCGGAGTCATGACAATAAATAAGCTACTCGAGAAATTACGCAAAGAAATCGGTTTCCAGGGTTCTGAAAGAAGCCTTCGTAGAATTATTAAAGACCTCGGCTTTAGGTGGAGAAAAGCCGAAGGTCAGAAAAAAATTCTAATTGAGAAATCGAGTATTAGGTTGAAGAGGATCGAATACCTACGAACACTGCAAAAATATCAACGGCAAAGGAGACCAATCATATATACAGATATTTCTTATATACATTCTTCACATAATAGCTCAAAAAATGAGAACGATAATTTGGTTCAAGGTCTTAAAAAAATGGTTGTTAAGAAAGGAGAACTCTTGGTGGTTTTGAACGCCGGATCAGAGAACGGGTTCGTACCTAAATCCTTGCTCACGTACTCACAGCTTACTCACAGCGACGACCTGACCGACGTGGTCTATCATAACTGGCTGAAAACTAAACTGATTCCAAATCTTCCGCCGGAATCCGTCGTGGTAGTGGACAACTCCTCGTATCACATCAAGGAGACTGAATCGGCAATAACTTCAACCTCGAACAAAGCTGATATGCAAGCGTGGTTGATCGAAAAGGGTATTCTATTTACTTCGGATATGCTCAAACCCCAGTTGTTCAACTTGATAAAATTAAACAAAATATACCATACACAATTCAGCATTGATAAAATACTTACAGAAAGCGGTCATGATGTTCTACGATTACCCCCTTGTCATGCTGAATTGAACCCGGCTAAAGTGGTTTGGCTTGCGATAAAAGAACACGTATTCAACGAAAAGGATAAATGGACTGAGAAAAAAATTATAGATATCATAAAAGAAAAAGTAGATGCAATGGGTTCAAATGATTGGAAAAAGTTATGCGATAAAAGTAAAGAAATTGAAGATCTTTACGTGGAAAATGATCACATCATTGATGACTTGACGGACGAAGTCACCATTCAACCGGAGGATTCTTCAGATAGTGACGCGGACAAATCATCTTCTGATGAAGAAGATCCCGAAGTTGTGTGTGTCGCAAATAATATGGGTGGCTTTACGATTCCTAGCAGGAACCGTATACAGTGTGACGCGCAACTGAAAGATTTTATTATCTTTGATGATGACCTCCCGGAAGGAAGTACTGCACTGAAAACCAAAAGTGACTAGTATTTATAGCGTGTTCCAATGGTTGTTAAATATAAATCTGATTCCATCCATGTTTTTCAATTAAATACCTACCTACAACTTTTTTTATTTGTTTCTAGCTTCGCACTATTTGCGCTTTTAGCCAAAGTCAATACCTACCTATTGAAATATTTCAGGTGTTTTAAAAAAATACGAGAGTAATCAAAATGAGTCCCAGTTAGTCAGGTAGTCGGAAGTCTACAAGTCAAGGCACGATTGAGTAAAGTGGTGGATGCTTTATTGAATCTTGCTGAGATTTTTGGAGATAAGACAAAATTATATTGTATTTTGGATTTTTGGGATAGCGGCATGTTAGCGAATTCGTGGCTAATATATTTCAACTAATATTACACACAAACACCCGAAGAAACAAGTTTAAGAAAAAAGATATACCGCCGCCAATGCTCAACCTAGGCGATGAGACATTTTAGTCAGGTAAACTTAATAAGCAGGTCAGCAAGAAGCCAGTGAACAGCTTCGTCTGGAGCAAGCTCGGAAATATAGGCGTACTTTCACAGGTACCTACTACATACGTCCATAGTACAGTCAGCAATGAAGCCGAACATTTTCAAACTTTCATATTATCCGCGAAATTTGAACGTAATAATATAGTAGGTACGACGCGATGTCGCTCGTCGAGTTAAATTGGATGACAGATCATGTTCAGCTCAGCGACTTTAGTTGCTGACTGTACCTTCCTAGAACCTATCTGCTTATCGCTGATCTATCGTGACGTGGTTGGTACCTGGCTTACTTCGCTGTCGTCGCTCTTGTTTGCTCGTTGTTGCTTGCTTGCTATGCAGAAAGGCGCTTTTTTTGCTTTGCTCGTCACTAAGTTTGTCGAGGAAGCACTATTCAGTGTAACAGTACAGGTTTTTGGCCACAGCACGTCAATGATCATTACGCCCGAGGCGTCTCCAAATGAAGCGGGTATCAGCTAAGTACATCGCGTTTTTGCCGCCCATTGTGAGTTAATATATGCAACATGGCTGCCTGAGGCGGTATCCCAGTATGTGGTCTGACGAGCGAAGCAACATTTTGTCTCACGCACACTAATGTAAACGTTTACCGGATCTTGGGCTGTGCGTGTGCGTCCAAGCGCTATTAGATCTCTTGTCACTGTTCTAGAAAGCGTTCACAACTTGAGGCGAGGCACCTATCGTTTTGCACCGTATAAGTTTAAGACCCGTGCTCAGCAGTGGGATGTATGGACAAATGGGCAATCATGAAATATGTTTTTAATGATGATGAAGTTTACGAAAGAAGCAAATCAAGCAAGGTGTGAGCTTAGCTTTAAAGTCCACATTTGCACAAGCTCGAGTACTGCGATCCTAAATACACACAGAGGTGATGTCATTGAGCAAAAACGATGGCAAAAACACGAGTAAAAAGTTTTGGCGAGCAACTTCGATGATTTTTTTAAGATTGAGACTTCAAGTGACAGCCGGACTACCAACTTATGTCTCTGTGACGTGCCTCGGAGGGATCAGGATCTTTGTTGCCGATTATTGGATTACATCTCGGAGAAACAGACATTTAATTTGTTTGCGTAAGTTGTCAGCCGTGATAAGTTTTTTTACTTTTATACTCGATCTCTCCGCTTATACTAGTTATAAACCGCTACTCATTTTGCTCGGGATTCAAAGAAATATATAGTTGTAAATATCTTCTGAACCCTTTAAGATGTACAAATGAAACTTATATGAAAATTTAAGTTATAATTCCGGTAATTTTCATTGAAATCTGTTGAGCCGTTTTGGAGCCTTTGCGAGACATTTTCAGACAGACGAGAATTCTAAAAACGGTCATTTATGATAAGGCGTTGCATAAATAGCGGTTACCTACCTCTAAAATTTTTGAATTTATTTCTAAATGAAAGACACACTTCAATTTTATTATTTGTATAGATAGATATTGACAAATGGACATAATCCAAGACATGAGCTTACTTCTGTCCCTGATGTTTGACATGGTATACATATCGGTGAAAGGTGCTGTGCGATTTTAAATGCGCTTATGGACACTAATTGCAAAACTATTTTGTCTTTTTGTTTGTATAATTGTAAACATTGAAGTGATGGCGAAGACATTGTTGACCAGCATCACACAGATCTCATAAAATTGTCCCAAAAAGTGGATTCTTCTCTCAAAGGAGTGAAAGGTTTTTTATACAACGGAAGAGAAAACAAACGTAGCCTAGTTTGCTTATGATTCGCAAATTGGATACATCCGATTACATCCTACAGCTTTTCACCACAAAAATCCTTCATCATCATCATTCCGTATCCACCCACTGCTGAGCACGGGTCTCCCCTCACTTTCATGAGAAGGATTAAGCTATAATACACTACGGGGCCCGGTTCGGGTTGGTGGATCCATGGCCTTCAAAATAATTGTTTTTACAAAAATACTTAGCAGAAGATAATTGCCGCTCTTCGCATCTCGTTATACTTTTATACCTCCATCAAACGATACGGCTGTCAGCCCCCAGCTACCGGTAGCCATGTGATCCAGGCATGACTACAAATATAACTTGCCGTTTTTTGCCGGCCGATGAAGGTCCAGCCAGGTCAGTTTTTGTGCCAGCACAGATTACATAGGAGTTGAAGACTGAAATAGAAGTTGGTGCTAATGCACGTCAACGTCAGTGCTACTGTTGCTACTCATTCATTACATTAAAATTATAATTACCATCTATATCAACCGAAGTTTGTCTGAAAGTTTGTCTTGCCACGGTTACTAGTAAAGGTAACCGAAAAACTTGAATTCTTCTGGAGACGGGGCAAAATAATGGAACTCCTTGCCCGAGTCTGTTTCCCGATAGTTACAACCTGTAAGGCTTCAAGTCCCGAGTGGATAAGTTACTTCTAGGTCAGCGTGCATCATCGTAGACCGCATCGTCGCTTAACATCAGATGAGATACAGGTCAAACGCGAGCCAATTTATTAATAAAAAAAACCCGCCCGTTTGTCTGGCATCTACTCTGTGGTAGAGTTAATGAATCCCGCCGACAATGGTGTAATGGGCTATTCCTGTCGCTCCCACCATCCATCACCATCACCATCACACATCCATCAGGCCGCGAATTATTTCAATTCCACGGATCATTACCCTCCTAGACAATAGGACGCTCCCACTGCGCCCAACTGCACAGCTACCTGGACGCTGTGGCACCTTGTCGCAATATGCTGATAGAATGACGGGGTGTGTTGTCAACCACGACGCTGGTATAATTAGGTGTGGTAAGGTTCAAATGCTATGAATAAAAGTGATCTGAAATACATTTTATTGGAGTTTCTTGGTGAACTTAGCGGTGCCAGAAAATGCAATTTGAAATGTAAAGATTATGTATATTTTATAAACCATTAAAAAACAAAATTCAGTCGTTTTAAACCACTTAGTAACCCGTTTCATCTAATAGCTTCTAGAATTGTAATGTAAATAAATATTTTGAGCTCTTCGTTTACAGCGAAACAGACTTATGTTTCTATGACAAAGTACTAACGAGCGCACAGCTTGTACTAACTCTGCTTCACTTAAATCTGTCACTCACAATGAAGTCACATCAACCTTGGAGCATGTCAAGTTCGGTTCAACATCATCACCAGCATACCCTGACCCCTCGATCCTCAAATGTCCTCACAATTAAGGAGCTTTGCGTCTGTTGCCGAGGCCTCGGATGGCTGGTCGTTCGCGGCGTATTATGCCAAAAGCCAATTACAGGTTCGTTGAAATAATTTGCTTACATCATGTCATTATCATGAAAATGGTCGGAAACTTTCCATTTGCTCGTACTGTTGATTGTTGTTCATTGACAACGGTCGTCATCCATTACTCATTTCTAGTCGGGACGAGCGTCTATTTTTCCGCTGAAAAATAATTGTGGAGACTGGTATAGCACCGGCATGGAAAATATATATTTCTACTGGATCATTCGTTTGTAGGTTGTCCATCTGTTGGGTGTACTAGTTAGTTAGTTACTATTTAATAAAAAGCCATTATGACTTTAACCAGTATATGTATTTACATTAGGTCCCAATTATTATGTAAATTATGAAATTAACACACCTTAAATTTCTTTTCTCTCATTCAAACATATGTATTTTTACGTATCATTGACAATACAAGATGTATTTAGATTTCAGGTGATATTCCATAAATAGCCATGATTCACGACATGTACGTTTAGTTTCGTTTCCACACGTAAATCTTTGAACAGCTTTTTACACAAATATTAATGAGTTACATGAAGCATGATGACAGATTTCCATATGTTATTTTGCTGTAGGTATTTTTATTTGGGTTCGATTGCAAATATTTGTGTGAAGAACAAGTATTTGCTCGGAGTCTGGAGGTTGGTGGGACCATGGTCCTCGTGGTTCCTGATTCCCTAGATACAGGAGTCCTATTTAGGGGTCAGGATTTTTTTTTATTGCAGAATAGGCAAGCGTTTGTCCGCAGTCTCACCTGTTGGTAAGTGTCGACACGGTCGAGGATGGAGCATGCTTGCCTAGAAGATACCTATTCACTCTCGACTCGAAGACTTTCAGATTATAGTTTTCGGGAAACACAGGCGCTGGCAAGGCGTTCCATTCCTTCGCTGTTCGGATTTTAATGTGGATGCAAATCGCTTCGTATTAATCGTAATCTATGTATGTGATGGTAACGCATTATTCATTTATTTATTTCACCTGCTGAGAAGAGACTATGTGACCGAAGGTGAAGCCCACCAGCCCAGCAGTTACCTAATAATTATGTTCAGCTGATTTGACTCATGTAACGCGATAGTTAACAGGTTACGTATTAATTAGTGCGGTTTAGCGTTGGCCTTGACCCGAGGGCTGTGGGTCTTCATTTCCGCGGCAGCTCAGTCAGGTAACGCTCATGTTCTTACGTGTCCGATGTAAGGGGATTGTCTGATATTACCACAATTGGGTAAAGTGCCTAGGTTACATTATAGTACGACATACTGTACGTCTCCTGTGCATAGGTACAGTCGGCTTCAGAAGTAGCTGAACATGTTCTAATTTTTTAATTTATACATGCAATTTTTTTTATAATTTATAAGTGTGTAAGTGTAACTACTTTTGAGGCCGACTGTACTCATTTTGATAGTTTATAAGTATTTTTTCCAGAGTGCTAATTGAACAAGTTGTCAAAATAAACAAAACAGGAAAGAGAGAGGTGGTTACATTATATTTAATGATAATATTGTATTCTAAAAATAAACATGACTCTTTATGTCTCATTATGTCTTGAATATATTCTCAAAGTATTACATTTCGTATGGAAGAAGCGTTTGCTTGCAATAAGCAAAGAAAATCGACGCAAACTTCCAAATAATTACATACAAAAGAATAACAGATTAATTAATTATGCAATCATTATGCGATGCAATTAAACGAGCGTTGAATATGCATTTATGCTAACAACTTGCAAAAACAAAGCTGACATCTGAAATAGACGAACAAAACATCATCTGAGACTAACAAGCGTTAATAATGGAGATGAAAACATCGCGGAGCGCGGTACAGCAGATACACTGGCGACACGAAGCCTCCAGTCTACTTCACCCTAGGGCCTGTACCTCTCTCGAGGGCACTACGGAGGCCCAGGCAGGAGGCACAGTATGTGAGGTGCACTCCAACCGCTTACGCCGCGTGGAGGGCGACAAATAGGCGTCTCTATGTTGTATGGAAAATGCCATTTTTTGAATAGAGTTTGAGCGTTGAACACTGAATGAGTCCCTGTTTTACACACAGTTGAAGAGCACACAGACAGACAACAGTGCTCTACGACTTATAAGTGCATCGTATTGTGATGTGTACGCAAAACAAACGGGCCAGATTTGGAAACTTTTCTCGAAAAAAACGCGCTTATAAGTTTTTTTTGGTTGTATTGATGGAACTACATGAGATATCAATATGGAAGTCGTACTAAAACAAAGAAAAAAGTGTCAAGAATACATGAAATATAATGTAGCTGTGCATACATACTGTTGGTACAATAAGACAACGTTTACATTGACAAAAAAATGTTATTCACTCGCTTTTCGGTGAAGGAAAACATCGCAAGGAAACCCACCCGAGAATTATTTTGGAGGTGAGGAGTGAGGAGAGTTCTGTGCTCAGCAGTGCGCCGATATATGGGTTGTTGGTGATGATAATGACGATAATGAAACCTTAAACAAAAAATTGCCTGCAACCTTATGTACAACATTCTCAATAGGTACTACCCGTTGCATTCAATATATCAAAGACGAGCGATTTAAAGTAATTAAGCAGGCCAGGTCACCGACCGAGATTTCAATACGAATTCACACAAAAGACAATCTTAATGACTCAACACACAACTGCATTCGAACAAAAAGGAGTCGATTTATTAATCTATTTAAAGAATATAGCAATAACTTCTCGAACAAAGCGTTCGACCTCAAAAACACATGCGGTATATATTACAAACGTAAATCTTTACTAACGCAAACCAAAACTAACTTTATCTATATAAAAATACCGCTTCTAACAACTGCAAATTAATCCTTGTACAAGAACAAACTTATCCCAACTTAGGGCATTAAAATTTAAACTCTGTCTCATGACCGTAAAGTCTTTTCCAACTGTATTATCCAAGTTTGTATTTAATTACATCGGGTCCGATGCACGTGTTACAAATCGCGGTGTCTTACGGCGACTCATCCGGTGGTTTAACAAAAGATACGGTGCTTATGTAGTGTGTGAAATATATCATAGTTAAGTAAGTTTTTATAACGCTTTATGGGCAGTTAAACTACTTTATTGGTGACTGAATTGGCAGTTTTTGTAAGTATGTTGGAAAAGTTATGTGTGTTTCGATCACTTTATTAGACCGAGTGGGCGCGGTAGATAACCATACCTGATCAAGTTTGGTGTTCATAATAATTATAACAAATGAAATGAAATGAATTTATTGGGAATTTGTGGGGGAAAATAGATCTTAAAATCTAATTATCATGGTGAAGTATCAACCATTTGTCCATGAGCCGGGGAGCAGCCGGCCAATTTTTTTAACCGTTGCTTTTAGCCCTTTTTAAAGCAAAGTTCTGGGTGGCACTGTAACAGTAATGGGCAGGCGTAGCGCTTACCATCAAGTGAACGACTAGCTCATGTCGTAACTCAGTCAAATAAAAATCAAAATGGTTAAGTGTAGGAAGGGGGGATATTTAAGGGCTAGGTAAGGGTCAATTATATATAATTTGCATTATTGAGCAAAATATTCAACATAGCTTTGAATTCATCCCCTAGCAGCTTCTGTAGACGTTTACCCTGACCTGTACCAGTCCCCACAAACATTCCTTACGGCGACGCTGGGAAAAACAATTCGCAGCGTTCCCACTGGTGGGCTAGTTAGTGGGCCCGTTGGGAACATACCATTATCCTCTGCGAATATCACGACTCGACGAAATTAGACCGGGTTTGTTCTTTGTTGGTGTAGAAGTAGGGCTTTCTTGGGTTTCGTTTGCATTAAAGGTTGTAGGTACCTTCTGTTATTAATAGTATAACTATCTATTCGTTCTGTGGTAAAAGAAGCGCCCACGTAGGTAAGTTCAAAGTTTCAAGGGAAACCAGATATGGAAATTAACCTGATGTTAGGTAATGCTGTGGTCGGCGATGGAGGCATAGAAACGGCTCTGTCCATACTTATCTATTTCCATGACAAGCAAGTCGCTGTTACAATCCCAGAACTTTGCATTGAAGAATATCGCGCGGCACTGCACTGCGCTCGTCATTCTGAGACATTGGTCGAGAAATCTCATATGCCCAGATATTTAACTGAAAACAGTGATCTTCAAGCCGGAACACAGTAATATTTGCTTGAAGGCTTGAATACTTGGCAAAGGTGTGCACTTTCTCAGTTGGTGGCTCACAGAAGAGGTATGTAAAGCTGGGTCTCCATCTGGGACCGTGACCGTGACCGTAACGAATTTGAGTGACAAAAAACAGGTGTTGACGGGATTTGTCAAGCGTATTTCGTTACAGTCAATGAGTCACGACCTAATATCACGCAGCGATCCACTCAGGGGCTTCCTGAGGGGGTCGCGGTAAAAATTTACAGTTCTCTTCCATATTTAGAATAGCAAGTACCGTGAAATGGTCACGGAGTCACGGCTACGGTTACAGATGTGGACCCACCCTGAGGCTTAAAGCTAAATCTATATAGAAAACATACGTCCACGTGGGCACACCTATAGGCTATCTCCAAGTACAGACAAAAGAGGAAGGGTACTGTGTTTGCCGAGTGTTGTTTGCGCGCCTCACCCGTGTTGTCACACCGTAGGCTCGAGGACGGACCTGTCGCACCTGCAACGTATAGTTGTATGTAGTAACACTGTGGAAGAAACCAGGGGCTTGACTCTGGTAGGTATCGAACCACGCTATCGCTGCAAAGTCAAATTTTGACAGGTTTTGCGCACAACAATTGTAAAATCCTTGATTTTGACAGTTACGCGGTACAAACCTGGAGCCCCGCATTAGTACTTATGCAGTATACATTTGATATAAAAAAAATAGAGTGGTTTTTCAAAACACAGACAGCGTCAATAACCAACATTTCTTCAGGTAATTTGCCTAAAAGGTAGATTTTCCGTTTACAGTTAAAGTTTTTGTTTCGTTTGCATCACCTTTAAATAAAGCAACGTGATACTATAGCATATAAAACATCCGGATGACTACTTTATAAAGACAAAGACCCTCGAGTAATTTCATAATTTCTGATTAACACGTTCCCACGTCTCACCCCCTCCCATTTCCCAGATTAACTCCGCGATGACTACAAGAAAACAGCATCAAGAAACAACACACCTCATTCAGGCCGTAATCTCTCGCCCCTGATGTAATTTGACTAATACCGGCACATTACCGGTATACGCCGGATAAAGGTATATACCGGTTAATACCGCATCCAGCCGGCTGGCGGCAGATTACCGCTTTATCTACCGAACGCCGCCGTCATTTGTTTGGCTCGTTAGGGCTGCGGCTGCCGTTACTGCGTGAAACAGAAACTGCTTGAAGGCTTTCAGAATTATGAACTCGAATCTGTGGGAAAATTAGGTGATTTCATTTTGTGACGGAAATAAAACGTTGATTTTGTCGATTATTTGCGATAGGAGGGAAATGGCCGCTGTGGATCTCTTCATCTCTTGCCAAATAATGCGATTCGCGGTTTGGAAGATCGGTATGTTTTTTCTCAATAATAAAATAAACTCTTATACCGAGACCTTATTTAATCTTTTCTAAAGAGAGGGGAGAGATTATTTCGGAGGTAGGTATGTTATCCACTAATCCGGACCGAGCTCCCGTGGTCGATTATGGCCTAGCCACCCTTACGTAAGTGAGGGGAAACCCGTGCTCAGCAGTGGGACGATATGGGTTGATGATGATGATGGTGGTGGTGGTGGGATAGAGAGGGAAATTTGCGTATGTTGGAATTAGCTGAAAACCTTATTGGACAAATATGGCGTCTTTTGGCATCTTAAGCTAAATCATGGTCACAGCACCATACCGTACCGGGGACTTAATTTTGTTTATTGTGATAATTTAGCGGTTATATTTCGCCAGCCCTGCCGTAATCCGGTACATCGTTACCTAGAGCGTGTACCCACAGTGTAGGTATACATGCGTTACATAATCACAATCCTAGTAATATTATAAAATGTGAAAGATTGTGAGGATGGATGGATGGATGTTTGTTACTCTTTCACGCAAAAACTACTGAACGGATTTATATGAAATTTGGCACACAGATAGTTTATTATCTATTCTGTATTAACATAACAAATTTAATACTTTTCATGCCGTAAAAATTATTCTTGCTTACTTAACGCGGGTGAAACCGCGGGGCGCAGCTATATTATAAATCCGATAGTTTGTATGTGTGTTTGTTACCTCTTCACGCCGCAACGGCTCAACAGATTTTGATGAAATTTTGGAGAGGGATACTTTAAGTCCTGGAATAGAATATCGGATACTTTTCATCGTGTAAAAAATCTACGGTTCCTGTGGGATATTAGTTTAGGAGGATGAAGCCGCGGGACGTATCTAATACATATTACATTAGGTTTCTGCCGGATTCAATTAAACGCCGATTGCTTTACTGAGGACTCGCTGATGAGGTTTTATTGTGTGAGTAAGTGTGTTTGTCGAGGGCTCCGGAGGAAAACCTTCGCAGTTCTGGCGTAGAACCGAGAACCGAGAACCGAGAATCGAGAACCGACAATGTCGCGCTGTTGATTTTGTATTTTTCTCCGAACTCGTGTTTCTTTGTAGCTTATCAACGCTGTGAGCAAATTTCTACTCCAAAACGGCCAAAGAAATTTTAGCTTTATCTTGACATCTGTTTATTATTACTTTCTCACTATATGTGGAGGTTTGTAAGTGGATTTTCTCAGTTTTTTTAAGTAAACTTCTTTGTAATGCAATCCTCCCTCATACAATAAAAAAAATATATACTCGTATCCACCGCTTTACAGAATGTTGTCATTGACTGCGACGTGATATTTTCCTTGTGTTGTGCAGGGAATACTTCTCCAGTTGGACTCTCGCAGCAAATATACAGCTAAGAAACTATTTGCATACAACTTTCTGGTAAAAATTATAAATCACGTCACGTGATTATTGGACGGCCCTAAAGCAAATCTCCCTCATTATTTTAGAATTCACCAACAGCCACATAAGCAACAATACTTACCTATTAAGATGGTATAATACATTCGGACAGGCTATCAAAATATTGCCTCGAGTCAAACCCACTTATCTAATAAAAAGATTTTCTCGAACCAGTCTCAGAGAACACAGAATAACGAATAGTGGCCAGTACAGTAGGTACCTACCTAAAAACAAAGTCAACAATATCTCCAGCGTAGCATCGCCATCGCCCGCCCGCGCCGTGCGCGCCCGAGGGCAGTCCGTCTCTACACTGGGTTGGTTGAATAAAATCCGATAAGTGACGCGAAATTTATAAGATTGTTCGATTGTCTATTTTCGTCACAGAATAAACATAGACCTAAAAATAGAATAGGCACATCTCTACAGACCCACATGACTGTACCGTCTATTTATTGGATGCTATAGCATAACCAAAAAAGCCGTGGATCTGATTGGGAACAAAATCACGGACTATGGGAATGACCCATTTTTTTAAATAGGGTTATTTCAATACAATAATTATTAGACGACTAATCGCAGGAACAAAAAAAGAAAATATAACTTCCGAGCTAATTGAACCTAAAACTTAAAAACAAGATTTCGAATTAAAATTGATGAAGGCACCAAACTGGAATATAAAAGCTTGAGTTAAAGCCGAGTTCACATCGCATGGTAAATAATAAAAAACGCGTCACCATCACAAACATAAGTCCTGACGCCTAACTGGGGTTCCCTGTATCTAGGGAATCAGGAACTACGAGGACCATGGTCCCACAATAGACCTAATCTGCTGCCGAGGTTGGCAAACGTTCCTCAAACCAAAACTGTTTATTAACAAGTTAAGATTAATTAACATACATAATTATAGCAAACATTTATATTTTAGTATCATAATTTAAAATTTGGAACAGTAATTGCATTGTTTCATAAACTATGAAAAGGAATAGAGGCCGTTTGTGATGGTAATGAATTAATGGCTTAGGGCGTTGTGGTCACAATGGAGTTTGGTCACACCTGTGTTATGATTTCTATTTCGGTAAATAATAAGGGCAGGTCATAGCTATGACCCTCAACGTTAAAAGGTACAGACAGACGAACCTATGTATGTTAGAAACATCTAAAACCTCTGTATGTGTGTATCTAAACCTATCACCACCACCACCACCACCACCACCACTACTTAGCCGCATGCTTGTTTGCCACCTATTTTTATTTAAAACATAAATAAATGTACCTCTGTTAGAAACATCTAAAGAGTTCAACTCTTCAAAAAATAAACTACACTAGTGTGTCCAAACCCTTTCCAAATAAGATAAACGATAAAGCCATGGCTATTAATTCCACGGGATAAGAATAAAAACAAGAAAATAAACAAAAAACATGAAATTAAAAAGTCTGGCTCCGAACCGGGCGGCTACCGGCTACCGTGCGGCGCGGTGCGGCGGCGGGCGGCGGCGGCGGCGGCGGCGTGGGCGCGGACACCGGCGGAACCAGTTGTGAACCAGGCTTGTAAAACTTTTATAACACGTACACATATGAAAGTTTTACATACGGCTTCCATCGCGTAGCGGGTGGTGAGCTTGCTAAGCGTGCGGTTGCGGGCACGATTCCCGCACAGGGCAAATATTAGTGTGATTCACAGGTATTTCCTCGGTTCTAGGTGTTAGTGAGTCCTCGTATTTCCCGATTCTCAAGATACAGGGAATCCTAGTTAAGTGGATCTATGTATGTGAATATATAATGTAGTTTGCGCTCGCTCCTAAACCAGGCCTCGTCTTAATACATTTACGACAGGCCGTGTGTTTGTATACCTTCCAGCTCAGTTTCCTGCCAGAAAAAACAACAACTCCCCATCCAAAATCAACGTCGATCCGACAGGAAGGGATTTCGATATTTAATGTCTATTTAATAACTAAAACATTGACATAAAACAACTCTGTTTACACGAGATCTAAATAGCTGCGACACGGCCGGCGCCAGAATACGGACAGGCTGCACAGACATCAAGCAAAGTTGTTACAAGAAATATTTATATGTGATTTTGTTAGAGCAAATGCCATGTAAAATTGTACGCGTCATAATCCAAGCATGTATCGGAGAGTAGGGTACATAATATACTAATAGGAATTCTATATCAGGGATTCAAAAGTTCAACAAACTTATTAAAAGCAATGTTCCAAAGTTCAAAATCTACAGCAACACATTAAAAATGCCAGTAATAATAATAAAAAAAATACCCTTCTCCCGGTGGTACAGGGTGTTCAAATTCACCAACCAGCTCGTTCCATGTTGCAGCTCGAAACAGCACAAGTTTTTAATTAACGGAGCCGCTACCAGCTCGCCCGAGCTGTAGCTGATACTTGTTAGCTTACATTGTATACAAAATGCAGCTTCATTTGAAATTCAGCAATATACATAATTCCCTAATAAATGTGTGTACAGCTATTTGAGACTACACTACATAACAGCTGTGTTTAGGAATTCAAGTGGTAGGTTAACTTATTATCAATGAAAGACTGAAAGTGTCTCCTTTATACCTAACTTTGTTGAAGTAAAACTTCTTGACGCACGCTTGACTTGGGGAGTAGGCTGGTGAATGCGTTACGAAAAATGTGACCGGGCGAGGCGAACGGAAGTTGAGAGCGAAATATAAGTTAGTGAAGATGGAAAGAGAGAGAGTCAGATCTCGTAATTTTTTTAAAATATCTTTTATGATTTTTTTTATATAATATTTGTTGGAGTTTTTATTCTACTTTGTGTCCAAGCACACATTATGTTTTTTTTAATAATGCAACAAACTTAAAAAAAGCTTTGGCATTACACATAACATATGGGGTTAGGGCGTTACGGTCACAGTGTAGTTTGGTCACACCTATTCACGTATATCTATTTAAGTGCAATTTGGTCATAGCTCATTTTAATTAGTGCCTGTAAGAAATAATTACAGGAAAAGTTGTGATACCGTTTTATAATGTACTGCATAGTTTGCCACGACTGTATTTTACAGAATTTCATTAAAATGGTTGAATATACTGTTTCTTTAGTTTAGTCATAAGGGTTGTTTATGTTGATTAAATTTTGGCTCGTAAATGTGTTAGCAAGAAAGTTAATTGAAAAGAAGCTAAAAATATCTCAAGATTTTTATTTTTATTTTCTTAAATTATTATTAAGTCTTAGATAAGTTTAATTAACTGAAGTATTTGTGAAAAATTACAGTTTAAAAATTACTAATATTTTTATATTACCTCCTGTTATTTTTTTAGTAAACCCTTCAGTATTGATAGTGAGTTAGGTAAAATATTATTATAATTATGTTCATGCCGTATTCAAAAAGTAAAGTCTACACGACTGTAAGAGGAGGTTCCTCAGTGTTCGCGCAAGGGCAAGCTGGCTAACCAAAACCACTTATTTTTTAAGCCACTTCTCAGAAGTGATTAAGTAATGCTCATTATCACACACCATAGCAAACGGATACCAGGAGATACCTACACCAAATAGGTTCAGCACAAAAACTAAACCTATTTGGACATGTTAAATTACCCCATGTCCACCTAAAACGATCTAATCAAAGGACCACGCACGCTCATTACCATCCTCTGTCAAAGTTATATGATCGACAGCCGCGACTGTTCGTATAACTGTAGTAAGCACGCGATCACTGACCATTGAAATCGGTCATTGTTTTTCGCGAATCCCAGGCGTGATGACTGTGTCTTTCTGTCCCCGCGACCCCGGCCTAATTTTTTTGTTAGAGAGTTAGAGGCGTGCCGGGTCCAAAGAGTAGATATAAAACGTCCTTGATGTCCACATATCAAGTCGTGTCGACGAAAAAACCCCGACAAAAAGGCCACGATGGTCCATAAACATACATTTAAACGAAACCTTCGACCGGTTGGAGTCGTCCGGCCAGTCGTGTCTCCGTCTCTGTCTGGCGTGGCGGGTGTGAGGGGGATGGAGGAAGGAGTGGTCCGGCAGGTCCTGTAGGAAATGCCCTCTTTGTTCTTGAGATAAGGGCACTGACGTAAGGGACTGCGGAGGATGGGCACGTGTACCGGCCGGGTCGCCATATTATATTCACTAGTACCTCTACCTACTTAACTACTTTTTTACTAGGGTTTTTGATTTTAATTTGATTTTTTTTACTAATTTTGATAATGGTACATCATGACGTGATGTGAATAATTTACACTAAAAAATAATATTTATTTCGATTAAATCCATCGTGAGATCAAATTACTCTAAGACCAAAAAGGGCCTTACCCCTTTTTATTGGGACTTAGGTCTCCTTCGACTACTTTTGCTGCTGACCATTTTACTTTTCTTGTTCTACCATTTATTGTTTTTTAATACTTTTTTATAAAGCAAAGTAATAAGACCTCCTGATCGTAAGCGCCAGCCTGCTCGTTACAGTTGCAGCTAGTAAGTATCCGCTTTTTTTTTTCATTTAGCTGCGAATTTAATTTATCTTATTATTTGGAAATAAAAAACTTTCTTCGAATAAGCCAAGACTTTTACTTAGATTAATAGTAATCACGAAGAAAGGTTCAAACGTTTACAGATATAAGTATAAAAACTTATTCTACCGTTAAAATGGAAGGAAAGGATTTCTCGATTCGTGTTTAATTTAATAATTCCACGTAACTTTCTCCACAAATCTTTCTACAAGAAACCACAACGAAGGATTCGAAGAACCAGCTAACGATACCTTTCGCCAAACCTCGCCAGAATGATAACGAAGGGTGGTTGATAAGGGCAATTGTAACAAATGACGGCTATCCAGGACAGATGCCTTTTTACTATAGTGGTAGGCCTCTTTTGCAAGAGTCCGCCTGGGGTAGCACCCTACACTTATGCTAGACATTCATCCGCTAAGCAGAAGTATGCGAACATTACTGCGTTCCGGTTTGAAGGGCACTGTTTCTAGCGAAATTACTGGACATTGCGACTTTAAAACTGATGTCTCAGGATGACCCAGCACCGCATAAGAACTTGTAACGAAAATTTCTGGGTGACACTGTAGCTGTAATGGGCAGGCGTGGCGAATTACCATCAGGTGAATAACATGCTCATGTCGTTACTTGGTAATATTAAAAAAATCATACCTTCCGTCTATTTGGTCTACCTCTTTACTCTAGTGTGACCAAATTCCACTTGTTCTTGCGTGTGACCAAGTTACACTATGCTCAAATGCACCGTCAGCACCGTCACATGTTTCCTTTTGACTATTTTTGAGGTCAAAGAAAATGGACTAAAACACGGAAACGTACTTTATTAGGTAACCTTTTTTCGTGAATGCTCGATTTGTGAGGGTTCTATTGGGTCTATTGAAGGTAATCAGAGAATTGTATAGTAAGCAGCTAAAAATGTATAATAAAAGATGTTCAATGCCTAGGAGCTTTTCGAAAAAACAATCTATCACATCTACATTGATATTGCAACTAAGTTTTTGTATATTCCTGACTAACCAGACGAGCAGGTCGTTAACCTGATGGTAAGCGCAACGAATGCCCTTGCTGCTCAGAACTTTGCATTGCAAAATATTGCGAGGCACTGTACTGCGCTTGTCGGTCTGAGAGATTCGTCCATATGCCTAATAGGTAGGTACATGTACTGAAAAAAAATTATAATTATATTACTATACTACATAAGCACATAATATTATAGCATAATAATAAAGCACCTGGTTTTAATTATAGAAATTACCTGCCTGCGCTTTTTACCCACCCCAGAGAATTTCATCCGAAAAATATCTCCAAACATGTCAAAAATATTTCCAAGAATAGTGCGGAGTCGAGGCCCAAGGGCACATTACTAACTTAACTAGTTTAACTTAGTTCGAGTTAGTGTAACTTAGATGGGAGTTGGGGTAAACGGTGACAGTTCAGGAAATAGAGGTCCTCAGGGCCCTGTGGTGCTCAGTACCTCAGCTCCACACAACACATGTTTCGGTTTAAAATGACAAAACAAAAGTAAAGTCTGTACGAGATGACTTATATAGGTTCATGCTTATACAATGGAATCGTTTATCAATGTGGCAGAATAATTATTTTACATTAAAAAAATAATCCTGTTTTTGGCTGGCAGTCAAGTGAAAAAGTATTTAAAATACAACAAAAGACTTGTCAAACAGTGCGTTTGCAATACACAGGAAAAAGTTCGTGTATGTGTGGGTTTGTTTCCCTCTTCACAGCCGCAATGGCTGAACGGATTTGGATGAAATTTGATGTAAATATAAATAAATTGTATATGTATAATGTTCACTGTACTGTGTCTAATGAAGCTTTATGGTATTCAATAAAGAATTTTATTGTATTGTACATATAAATCTGAATTAAAAATGAAATACATTGAATTATGAAAATCACAGTTGACGACTTGGAAAGTACCTAGCATACTACGCCTTGTAGCGTGAGCTTTGGTACTGATAGCTCAGTGCAGTGTGTGGTGGTGGCGACCAACGTTATGATAAGCATTAGTGGTAATTAGTGGCTTTCGGCCGCAGAACATGTAACAGTTGGTACAGTCGCTCGCTAAAGTGCCTTTGTATAATTTAACACCCGCGGTGCAGACGCAGAGAACCTTTTTAATATTACATTGACATATTGTGTACACCTCGAGAACTTTAAAAAGCGCTCCACAACTTTTTCGAGACGATTTTTGACGTGACAACGTCTAATAAATCGATGATCGCCGGCTGCATGCACGAAAAAGTTGACACATTGTCCCGTTACGCTAATTGTACGTTGCGCCGCATCTATCTCTCTTCTCTTCTTGACAGGTTAATTATTATTGCATTTTAAAAACCTGATTAATAGTATAATTTCAAGTATTTATTCTTTTAATGCTCTTTATAGTTTACAGAGAAATATATTTTTGGTAAAAAATATATTTTCCCAGACAAGCTTTTATAAAATACTTATACGGAACTGCAAGTCGATCAATATGAGCTCAAACACTATCAATCTACTGTGAGTCATTGAAGAGTTCCGTGTCTACCTTCCGTCTCTATCATCAGATAATCTCGCTGTCACCATAATATTGTATTGTCATCAGAACCTAACAGAAATTCAAAACCCCATCTCGATCGGTTGAGGATAACTCAAGATCTGTGGGAAAACTGCTTTAAAATTCATTTGCAAAAGGTTGCGGGTTCGATTCCCGCACTGAGCAAAGTTTACAGTGAAGTTTAAGTTTAGAGTGAAATGGGTGGGTTGGGTGGTGGGTGTGAGTGTTCTGGGTGACACTGCAGCTGTTTTGGGCAGGCGTAGCGCTTACCATCAGGTGAACGCCTTGCTCTTCTCATTACTCAATCAAATAAAAAAAAAGTATTTGCTGAGTCTGGCTGTGGGACCATGGTCTTCAGAGTTCTTGATTCCATCATCATCATCATCAGCAACCCATATCGGCCCACTCCTGAGAAGGACTAGGCCGTAACCCACCACGGGAGCCCGGTCCGGATTGGTGGATAACATAGCTACCTCAGAAATAATTCCTGGGAAGGTATGTGGGTTTCCTCACGATATTTTCCTTCACTAAAAAACGACTGATAATTACGTAAATATGCTTTACAAGAAACACATCGGTGCGTGCCCGCACTAGGATTTGAACTCACGACCCTCACTTAGAAGGCGGACGTTCTCCCACTAGGCTACCGCACTAGGCTGCCTAATGACACGTTGTAATGTATAGAAGTGGTCAGCGACTTTAGTTGTTCAGTGTACCGTGTATAGCGGAGGTAGAAGGGCGGGACCGGGCTAGATAAACTAAGCTGTGAGATAGGCCTAATTGTCTATCGGAGGGTCGTAATGGGCCTGCTCCATGGTCAGCCGAGCCTTGTGGGACCGCGTTACGGGCTGATGGCTGCGGCGATTACCGTTTACGTAACTATACTTTAGGTAACTACTCAATTATATGTATCCAGGATCTGTATCATGCTAAATTCTTCACACACTGTCACTGCTGAGCCGATTTGCTTGTCTAGCCACTACCGGCTCTGCACACTCCATAGTGTTTTCCCATACAACAAACACAACAGTTGTGTTTTACCGCACTCGCGGCAAGTTATGAAAAACACGCCAGTTGTGTTTTCAGCACTGAAGGCATTAAAGTTTTATTCTATTATCATTTTATTTTATTTTATTTTATATTTTTATTTTATTATCTTATTTTTTATTTTATTTTTTATTTATGTTACTGAGGAATGAGACGAGCAAGTCGTTCACCTGATGGTAAGGGCCACCCACACTACAGAGCAACGAGATGTGACGGTAGTTTCTAGTAGTTGGATGTAATTTAAAATTGTGTCCTGGCAGACTTAAGGAAAATAAATTGATTCTAGGGTTCCTTCGTCCTTTTGACGTACGGAACTCTAAAAATAATAATAACCTATCTCCATTATTGGCGATGCGTTTACCATCAGGTGAACGACTTGCTGGTTTCGTTAAGCAGTAACAACATGAGAAAAAACTACGCTGTGACCAATTTGCACTCTTTTCGCGTGTGACCAAATTCCACTGTGACCAAAATGTACCAACCCTTTTATGTTCCTATTTATTTACACCTACCTGTGGCAATAACGGTTGTGCATCACACGCCGATGGCTCATACGGTCACACGAAATATCACATGCTGTAAAGTGGGCAGGCACCACACTTTTATATATCTTCATATAAAATTAATATAGAGTATCATTTCCGTTCCGAAAACGGAAAAAACCTCTACGAGTACCGGTTCCGAGATTGCAGCTGGTTTTTTAAATTTAATTTTACGAGTGATCCAAATTAAAATATGACTCGGTAATTACTTTCCCAGCAATGCTTTTTTAATTAGTTTTGATATATTGGTGTAATAACATCGGTGGATTATCGAGTGGATTCAGTAGTTTGACTAGTTATCGATGGTGTACAAATTGTATTGGAGAGGAAAATGACCGTCAGATAAACTAACAATTTTTTTTTGTAAATTCTTGTAAACTTTTGTATTTTTGTAATAGTGGAAATTGGAAATCATCATCAACACATGTATGATCATTTTTCATCATCAAATTCAGTTTTGTTGGTTTCCCATTGTTTTTTTAATTTCCTTTTCTTGAGGAGGGTTGGGCCATAATCCACCACGGGGCTCCGGTCCGGATTCAGTGTAATACTATCTATGTTTACCAAACTAAATGGTTACTTCCCACGTATAGTATAGGAATAAAATAATAAATAACAGGAACTATGTATCGCAGTGGTTATTTATAAATTTCACTTCTTACTCGAAGTAAAGTTTCTGTGGAGCCTTTTCTAAGGGAAATAGCATCGAACGATTCGTATCACTGTAAGTATTCCTACTATTATGAATATGATGTTTCAAAAGTACACCGACTCAAACATTGTTGTAGTATATTTTCTTATATACGCTTATGATGACAATAGGAGTCGACAACACGATGCTTTATCCACAAAAAGAACCGCAAGTCGGAAGCAAAACAACAACTAGGGTTGTCAGGGAACACAATATTCTTTTTTTTTTAATTTGTATGAACGAATGAAAGATACTGTGACTTTTTATATTGGAAAGAAACTAATATTATGGCTTCAGAACGCTATTATACAATGTAATGTAGTACCTAACGAAATCTAATTTATACGTTGCGTTTTAAAAATCCATTAAGATGTAATCAAATAGACCATTAATCATATCCACAAAAAGTACATAAGTACTGATCGATAATAATACCATAATCCTTCTGATTTATTACACGCACAAAAACAAAATCACAAGTATTTATTACAATACAGAAGCTGCCATATCTGAAATCAATTATCATAAAACAGGCGTGAAGAGCTTTTGTCTATCAAGGAAGTCGATTGGATTAAAATTATTGCCAGTAAAAAATAATAATGCGCAATTTTTGTAATAATTACAATAAGTTTTTTTGTTTTGATGACCCTGGAACGAGAGGCAAGCCTCCGGACACGACCAGTTTTTCGAGTTTCTCGCTGCTAACTGACGATTTCGGACGGTTTATATACGCTTTCCTTACACGGTAATCTCAACGTTATACCCCTTGCATAAAACATACATTTCCATGGCATGTACATTAACATACAGCCTTCGACTACGCTGTAAGATGTAACCGCATCGAACTCTTTTCCTCTCATAGAAATTATATCTGCACGTCTCTTTCACAACAGCTGTCAAAGCCAGTTTTCACAATTGAAGCTTGAAAAGTGGATAGGTGGTATACATTAACTAATGATACAGGTTTGTATATCGATTTCCGCTTCTTCTGTAGAGATGCTGAATAAAATATATTATTGAAGTGGTTTCCGTTATTTTGCGATTATTGGTGTCTTCCTACCTAAGGCGTGACGTCAACAGATTAAGGAAATGAAGATTACTATTATTACTTTTGTTGTTTAAACGTCTTCCGTAGTTATGGAGATTTTTTTGAGACTAGTATGGAGTCATAGAGAGACATATTCATCTAGGAAATCATTACGGCATTTAGTATTCTAGAATGCGCTAGAACATATACAATGAGCGCTTGAAGAAATACTATGAAACACAAGAGGCTTTAAACCTTTAGTTAGAAACTTCTAAATCGTTAGTTAGATTTTTATTTTAATATAACTCTAAACTATATCGGTTCTTACTCGACTCGGAAAAAAAATACGAAAATTAGTTACCCATCTTTTAATCCATTTTTCCCGACTCGACTCAATCTACATATATAAAAATGTTATGTTGGTTTGTGTACGTTTCAAAAACTCAAAAAGTTCTGCACCGATCGAGCTGAAATTTTAGCACGATATATAATCCGCATCAAGGATTGTTTTTATCTATTTTTTTCATCAGTGACATATCAGCGAATGTGCGAATGTGTCACAGCGAAGCGTGGCAGGGCACAGCTAGTGCGATATAACTCTACAAAATGAATGTATATACTGAATAAGCCGCAGCTAACTATACGATTGTGTTATACAACACACATACTAACTTAATTGCATTTAATGTTATATAACCGAGGCAATGATTCATAGGTGATTTCAGGCGAGGTCAAACGAAACAATAAAAGCATTGTAAAAACACGAGTAGGTGTAATTATTATAGTCGATAAACTGACTTAACTAATTAATCGATGAGGTCATTTTGTAAAAGTTTTCATTTTGTCAAAGGTCTTTACTCAAATGGACCCCGAGAGGGCACTGACGAAAGCTCACTGACTCTCCCACCAGAGTCGGAATACATCCAATCGAGAAGAATGGACAACAAACTCGTTGAATAATGTCCTTTTTCAAACTCAAACCATAATTAGATAATCATTTGTTTCGTAGATCATAAATATTTTGACTTATTTTTTGTTTTTATCTATGAGATTGTTTTTGACTTTTAAAATTGCAATATTTTTGCTTACTTGTAATAAATGATTTGAGTTTTGAATGGTACTAAAACTAAGTTACCTACCTACCATGGTAAGTAGTCGCCAGGAAGAGCTTGAGCAATTTGATTCCACGCACCTTTGTCATTCATATAGTTATTAATTACCTAAGAAATACGCTTTGTTAATTAAATTACTCTTGACTATAGCTTTAAAATTTAATTGTTGCAACTCAAAATATTATTGTCTTACAGTGAGCTATTAGATATCGTTTTTGCTAAGGAATTTTATTATAAAATTCAACACCGATTGCTAGAAAAGACTTATTTACGCCTTTTAAACTTGGTAAAACTTACCTAGTTTAAAAGACGGAATTACAGTTATATATTTGAATCTAGAATTTAGCGGTTTTTTTCCAATTAGAAGGTCGTGAGTTCAAATCTCGGTGCAGGCACGTACCAATGTGTTTCTGTAAAACATATGTACGTCATTATCACTCGCTTTTCGCTGAAGGAAAACATCGTGAGGAACCCCACATATGTACCCTAGAATTATTTCGGAGGTAGGTATGTTATCCATCAATCCGGACTGGGCCTCCGTGGTGGATTACGGCCTAACCCTTTTCACGAAAGTGAGGAGAGACCCGTGCACAGCAGTGGTACGTTATGGGTTGATGATGAGTTGAATTAACAGTATTACGGACTACAGTATCACTTTTAGTCATTGATTATGAAGCCTTTATAATATTTGCTCTAATTGTTAACTTATCTCACATTAAAATAAAAATAAACGAATGATCCGAAATAATTATAGTGCTTGTCAAAATATTATTAAGAACGCAGTAATACAAAATTAAAGGGTTACAGCTATGACCAAATTGCACTTATTAAGCACAGAAATAGAAATACAAATTCAAGTGTGACTAAATTACACTCGTTTACACGCGTGATCAAATTACACTGTAATCAAAATTCTATTACTAATCCATTAAAAACAATATTTGTCTGTAACTAAATTGAGTTCATTCGGTACCTACCTAAGTTAGCTATTTGGTGCTTGCTTACTGACAAATAATGGTCAGGTTTGGATTTAACCCTAAAAGTAGCGCGTGTACCGTTTAAAAAAAAAAGAAAAAAAACTTGTATACCGAATTATGTACGCGACGAGATAAACCTCTATCATCAAACATTCAACACAAGCCACAACGAAACCATTGCATAATATCAATTCGTATTGACATTTTGAGTCACGTTAGCAGCTCGTAAAGTATCAAAGCTATATAATTATACACTGGCGTGCCATAAAGTGCCCGTAATTGCAGAAATAAGGATCAATATAAATATATCGCACGTCATTATCGATATCGCACAGAATGTAGTCACAGGTGTCACAAGCACTGATACTGTGACATGCTCATTCATTACCGAGTACGTAAGGATAGTTGTAATGAAACCTCAAGACAGCTTGAAAATACACTTTAATTACATGTCACAGAGTATAAATCGATTTAAACTTGGACTTGGATTCGAAAATACGGTAAAATTTATGTCTAGTGTATGTAAATATGTATCGTGTGTAAGTAGGTAAAGGGTGGGCACTCCTATTTATTGATCATTTTTACAAAACCTGTTTATATTTAATTTGATAGAGTGTCGAGACGAGCAAGTCGTCCACCTGATGGTAAGCGTTACGCCTCCCCATAACAGTCGCAACACTATCCAGAACCCTGCATTGCATAATCCTGCGAAGCACTGCACTGCGCTCGTCACCCTGAGACCTCGGCTCTCTGCTTGCTTGGCTTATATTATTTGTTATTATACCAAACCTAATATGGACGGCCTTCTTGGCGCAGTGGTTGCTGAGCCGACTGCGAAGCGCGAGGGTGTGGGTTCGTTTCCCACACAGGGCAACAATTTCTGTGAACTATAAGTATTTGCCCTGAGTTTGGGTGTTTGTGGGAGCATGGTCCTCATAGGTCCTGATACATGAAACCTAGTTAGGGATTAAGATCTATATAATTATGTGATCGAGACGCGTTAAAATAAAAAAAATTCAAAAAAAAAAAAATTATTTCCCCTTGAGCAGGCTCTTTTTTACGCCCAAAAAAGTGACTCTATAATAATAATTTTGTAATCCATTCGACATGATAGCCTTCGACTTATAAAATCTTAAACTTTTAAGTGTGTGTTCTATAAGTTATAGGTAACTCAACCATTAACTCAAGTGCCATTACACGGACACTAAAGTCATTCGACGGAGTGCACTCGACTCTATAATCTACATTGCATCATCGAACTCTTCAATAAATTCACGAAATTTATCATTATGTCGCAAGAAAGCATATAACCCCGGTGGAGAGTTAAGAGTGTCCCTTGCCCACGTGCCCACGCGTGGGCGCGCCGTCCGTCACGCAGACCGGACAGCCCGAATGGCCCGTAAACTTGTCCGGAGACAGCTGATGGGTTGAACATGTAAAGTAATGTAAATTCATCGCCGTGAAGCTCTGCTGAGCTTGTATCGATGCGGTGGGGTGTGTTCGAACGACACAGCCGGTGGCGAGCGGCACTGGAATGGGGAACATCTAGAAGAAGAAAGAAAGAAAGAAAATTAATTTATTTGCAACACAAAATAACACAAACAATTGGAAAGGTGTCACAAATGGGCCTCCATTCAGCATGGTCTTCCGCTGGGACCATTCGTTGACATCACGGCACTGACACTGCCAGAACAAAGTATAACAAAAAAATTAAACGTAGTGACTAAATTACAAATTTGATTGACATTGTTGCCTTAATATTAACAATGGAAGCTATCGACGTCAACTCTATGGACAAACTGGATGATGTTTTTCGAAAGTACTATCCAGAAATAATGCTACACAATCATGTTGTCGGATTGCATTGTGGTTATAGTGTGATTTGGTCACATATTTTGAGATTCATATTACAATTTGGTCACATACAGAAATGCTGAACAGTGGCAAATAAAAATATGTAACCTTAGTTTCCAGTAACAAGCCATGGTCCAGTTTCCACTGGCCCAGCACTAAACGCGCCTCCCTTGCTCCCACCGTCCGTGCAGGTACCTGCGCGAGGCTCTCGTGGGCGGACCTACTCTATGATAAACCTCGTTTCTATGCACCCCTTCACCTCTCCACTTTTTATTCCAACTCGTTAGTTACAGGGTAAATTAGAGGGTTAGTTTAAATTGGAAAATGTTGATAATGATTTGTGTTCGAACCCGTTTGGGTCCAATTACATTTTCTGTGTAGAATTACAGAGATAGTTTTATAATGATTTGTTTTGTTATGTAAAAGCATATGTACGAAATTATCGATTGCTGTTCGGTGAAGAAAAACATCGTGAGGAAACCCACATACCTACCCGAGAATTATTTCAGAGGTAGGTATGTAATCCACCAATCCGGACCGGGCCCCCGTGGTGGTTTATGGCCTAACCCTCCTCACGAAAGTTCAGTCTGGTATCAGAGTCTGCAAAGAGATGTTATTATTAAGACGCGTGTTATCATTATCACAGAAATACCTACTAATATATTAAAAATAGATCCTTGTTTGTGGAAATAAAATAATGGACCCATACGAAGTTGATTATTACTTGAAATGTGTAACGAGGGGACAAACACGTCCACTTGCATAGACGCACACGAATGTTTGTAATTCGCATTTCTAAAATCAGTAGGATAAGAAATAAAAATGAACAATAATTTCAACTTTTTAGTTATAATTATACTTAAACAAAAGCTAGTGACAATGTGCCAATTTAGTAGATATAGGTTCCATTTACATTAGTAAAACTTCCTTGGTCTTTTCTGTATCCAATCCATAGACAATTTTGGAGATGACATATAGCTACGGTGATGTGGCAAAGGTCATCGAAATAGAATTAGAGCGACTGGAGCTCGGCAATCTGGAGCCATACCGCTCATCGACAAAGAGCTGGTTTATCTTCACCATCATCACGTCTCTACGTTCTTCGGACAGCTTCCGCAGCTTCTTCGCTATGAGTGTACCAAAGATGGTACATTCGTCGTCTGAATCTTTCGAAGACTGCTGGGACATCTGTCTCATGAAATTGAAAACATCATCCATTTGTTTCTTTGCTTGCAGCTCAGGAGGGTTGTGGTGTTTTCTCTTGGACAGTGTCGATTTCGTTGAAGAACTCTGTTGTACATCTGAAGATTGTGACATAGGATCTTCTTGTTTTAGGAGTTCTTGGTTCCAATCGCTGGATTCATCTGTATTCATATCTGTTGAACTAGTGTCTCTTTTTTCTTGTTTCATCATTAATGGGTCAGCGACTATAATTGTTTCTTCCTGGAAACGAAAATAATATTATCATTGTAGTTGCCCTCGTAATTGTTGATTCCCTAGGTACAGGGATTCCTACTTAGTGGCCAGGATCCACGTATGTGATTGCGACACGTTACTTATTTATTTATTTTAGTTGTTTTTACAGCTGCCATCTGCAGAATGGCACGAAGAATGCAACCAATAAAGATTTTCCTTTCATTGTTGATAAATTACATGTTTGTGCTAAGTTAATAATTGTCTTAAATGGCGTACCTCCGTGTCCGTCCTCGCGGCTGCGGTACAATTATAAAAAGGTGCCAGAAAACTATCCATATATGCGAAAGCGAACCACACTGGGTGGTAGACGAGGGCCGCGCTCGACGCCGTACGTTCTGAATTTTTTATTTTAGTCTTGCATGTTCTGTACGCCGACATCAGCGACTCCTTCTTCCTCTTCAAATCTCCAACTGTGCATGGGAAGTTTTCTCTCTCTAAGTTTTCTCTGATATTTTCCCATGCATCGCTTACCGATTGTCTATTCTTATAGGACCCGTTCTGTGTGTCCCATATGCAGGGGTTCATTTGATACAGTTCCAGGAATCTCATGATGGTATCGTTGTCCCAGTTCATTATCTTGGCTTGTGGATCGCTTCACTACAAATAAAATAATGACGTGACACGTTCGCCCAGAGCGACGGCGCGCGTCGTTCTGAATTGGCCAAACACTCAAAATATAGCCAACTACAGTGCCGATTGCCGACGAGCGATCGCCGTTTGCTATTTGGTATGCGGGCACAACATTTGTCCAATGTTCGCCAATCGCGAAAGGGACGCAACTACGCAGCTCATAGCGGTGTCTTTTTCTCATAAATGCCAAAGAAACGCGAATACGAGTATACGTGACGCATATTGTGTAATGCCAGCGATACTGGAAGTGGCAAGCTGGTACGCATAGAGGTAGATACTTGATATAAGTACTTGGTAAGCAACCGCTTTGTGCGTGGAGAGTCAGTACGTGTATCCGAATAAAATATGTGACAACGTTGCTACGCGAATACTTTCAAAAAAGTACGCAAATATGTTTATGTGATTGGTCCACCATAGATAGATAGAATATGTTATTTTTTACCAAAAAAAAATTTTCGCCATCTCCTTGATGATATAGTCAACGACTAAAGAGGCTGAACAGAGTTTCGATTAGATTTAGAAGAAAATTTTCAAATTTTACTCAAATTATACAACACGGGACGCGACGGAGCGTGAACTCCAAGTAAGGCGAAAAACAGAGCAATGCCGCTGTCGCTTTGATGTATTTTGACAGCGGGGCGCGGCGCTGTCATATAAGTAAAGCTCATCCTCCATAGCTAATTGTAAACAAAAGGCCCTACAAAGCCACAAAGCACCCAGTATTACGAAACTGCACGTGTGTAGTCCCGCTTTAGCTATAGCTAGCTACCTACGTGCGGTATCTATGGACACTGAGCTACTTTATATGCATAGCAATTAGAGTCATGCACGGCATGCGTGATCGGAACATCTTCAGGAACACTTCGAACATATTGAACGTTATTGGTTGGGAGTAAGGTTAGTTTTTATTGAAACGAGTGAAAATATTATCGCTAATGAATTTGTACTGAAACAGTGTTGTCAGGGTCCTAGAGTCTACTCCTGGAAACTTGTATGAGGCTTTAGAGCCGATGCGCTTACCAACAGGTGAACGACTTGTCCGTCTCGTCAGTCAGAAAAATAATATTTAAAAAAACAACCTGTCTACGGTCCAGGACCTACAAATAATGGGAGCATGGTCCTCGCAGTTCCTGATTCTCCAGATACAGGGAATCTTAGGCATCAGGGTCTATGTATGTGACCGTGACGCGTTATTTATCTAATACTGACTTTTCCATTTCCGTCACACTTGAAATGATATCAGAAAACACTACTTCAGACATTTTACCATCTGAAGTAGTCTTGCCTCCTTATATTATATACCGGAGTGGTCTGCTATAGTGCCTAACTATATTTTTGTGTTTTGAGGCGGTCATTTAACTACCTGTCCATAACAACAGATATATAAATTACAGTCCTTCTTCTTTTTTTGTAGTGGGAGGCTTCAGCTTTGCCAGATATTCATCCGCCAAGCAGTAGTGTGCAAACACTGTGTTCCGGTTTGAAGGGCACTGTTTCCTTTGACATTACTGGGCATATGAAAGTTTAGAACCGATGTCTCAGGGTGACGAGCGCAGTGCAGTGCCGCGCAGAATTATATGCAAAGTTCTCGGTGGCACTGTAACTGTTATGGGCAGGCGTAGCGCATACCATCAGTTGAACGACTTGCTCGTCTCACTCAGTCAAATAAAAAAAATATATATTTAGATATTAATGAGCTAAATTATTATAAGAAGTTACTCTAAAAGCTATTCTTAGTGTCTCCAACTTCCCATTAGACGCACTGACTCTTCTGCTCTTTTCTCACCGAGTAAACCTACTTACTTAACAAATAGTGCATTGTTGGTACACTGTGGTCGAATTAGGACGCAGCTGTCGATAGCAGACAACCAAACAACGTATGTTTCGCTCTACGCTGTGCCAATGTTTACTCTTCATACATAGTATATAGTTGCACCACGCTCAGACGTTGTTGAAAATCGTAACGACATTTTAAAATATTCCTTATTAATAAATAATTATGATTTTCAAATTTGTTTACAAAGAATTTACATTAAAATAAAAAACATATTTTCACAATGTCTATTAAAGTTGACTAAGATTCGTAGGAGGTCTCATCGTGGTCAAACTATATAGAATATATAATAAAGTATACAGAACAGACATATATAAATTTTATCTATGGGTAGGTAGGCGTGTAAATACCTAGTTATGTCGGAAAATGTGTTTAGCATATGCGAACGAGGATGTTCAAGGTTACCCATATATGGGTTACTAGGTGGCGAACGAGGCAGGTTTCAAACAGGTTTTGCTAACGACGCCATCAATAAAATTTAAATAAAAGATGGTATTAAGAATTGTATTTAAAAAAAAAATTAATTGCTGCTTGTTGCCTACAGAATAAAATTGTAAACATTGGATATGAAACACGGTTATTTTTGGTGGAAACATTTCGATGTTTCTAAGTAGTTATTATTCTATATCGTTTTAAATTATTTGGCCGATTACGAGTTTTTATGTTTCACATGTAAATATTAAGGTAATATTATAGGAAATGTTTAGGTACTTCTTAAAACAGTATAATAAACATATAAAATATTTATTTATAATCTTACCCAGAAGCGAAAATCTCTCGGTCTGTTTGCTCCTTTTCATGACTCAACGGCAAAATCGATCTCGATAAAATTTGCTATGGACATGGTATGAAACCTGGGAAAGGAGATAATTTTTATTTATTTTTTGTTTAACTGTAGTCCTCGTGGCTGACGTCACGAGCAAAAACTAGTCATAACTGGGGAAGTGCCACACCGCCGCCAGATATTCATCCGTCAGGTAGTAGTGTGCAAACATTACTGTGTTCCGGTTTGAAGGGCATTGCTTCCAGCGAAATTACTGGACATAATATGAGACTTTGGAGCCGATGTCTCAGGGTGACGAGCGCAGTGCAGTGCCGCGCAGGATTAGACAATGTAGGATTCTGGGTAGTGCTGTGACTGTTATGGGCAGGCATAGCGCTTACCATCAGGTGAACGACTTGCTCGTCTAGTCACTCAGTCAATTAAAAAAAACATAAAACTAACCAAAACTTCAAAGGAGACACAAACCCTACCATAGTATAAGAAGCCGTTGTAACCAGAGGTCAGTACGCAACATTCCAACTATATTTAATATCCTGGATAAGACTTGCCTATATCAATTTGGCTACTTTTTTTTCTTCTGTGAGCTTTGTAATAGTCATTCTTTTTTTCCTTAAAAAAAAACAGAATAATAATAATAATAATTTTTATTTCGGACACACGGATCCATAGTGAGACATTTTACAATATAGAAAGAGAATAATAGTAAAAGTAAGAATTACAGCAAAGTAAAAGTAAATTTGTATACAAAAAAAGTAGATATAAAATGTAAGTAAGTACAAGTTATCATGTTTCAGGTGGCAAGCTCCACCCACCGTCGGTACGTTGTCGTCAGCACTAGCCTCTCTGCCAAGCTCCCAATAATTACATTTTGGCACGCCTCAACTCTGGACATGAAGGAGGCTATCCTTTTGCGTTGGATGGCATTGAATGTGTCGACACGAGCCTCAGCGTACATTTCTGAAGCGCTACAGAAGCGCTTTAAGCCCATCAGTCGTCTGAAAATATTATTATAGGCCACCCGTATACCATCGTGCGATTTTTTTGTATATTCAGTCCAAAGCTGACACGTGTAAAAAGTCTGGCAAAAAGACCTAAATAAGGTAATTTTGACGTCAGGCGACGCCTTGCAGAACTTCCTGGCGATCATATATCAATAGTTCCGGAAATAACCCAAAACAAACAACTGATGCTTCACCCCTTTACAATAATTATATAACAGATATTTATTTTGTTACTGAGCGATGTTATTTCGTCAGATTATTTTCTGGATTGGAATTGTTCTTGCGGAGTTGACCTACTGAACCATTTCGCAACTAAAGTTTTTATAGTTCCCAATGTCAAGCTTTATGTTACGGCCGAGTTTGTAATAAAATTAACATTAACACTGTAATAAATAACTAAATATATCACTTACATCTATATACTACTTATTATAAAACAGTGAAGGACAGAAAGTCTGTACATAACATTTTGGATCTATAGGAATAAGACCATTGAAATATATAGAAATGGTGTAGCCTAGGGGACTTGAATAGGTAATTCCCATAGGGCCAAAGCCCATCTTTGTCCAAAAAAAACTTTCATATATTTTTTCTAGCAAATGATAATCTACAACAGTAAAAATAAAATATTAGCTACTGAAAAAGAATATGACTTTTTGGAAATTATATCTGCCTCTCTATTTGTTTTCACGTCACATAAAAACTACTGAACCGATTGCAATGCAGTTTTTCTTGTTTTGAAGCTTAGAATGATATACATGACATTTGAATCCAAAAAGTACTGAGATATAGATAAAAAAAATCTGATTGTATGGAGGCGCCGCGCTATATTGATTTATAAAGAATACCGCGAACCAAGTCGTGGCATAAGCTTGTTAATTACATAACAGGCTCTAGTGACTCATATAAGCAAATCAGTTGACTTTTACGCGTAGCTATAAATTAGCAGTTAACTGCAATTAACTGCTGAAAACCGGCGAGGACTGCTTTCAGGTCGGTGGTTATTCCACGAGGTTGGAGAAATGCACGACTTTCCTCATTTACAGCGCATAAAATTGTATAAGACTGTGACTCATGTTTGTTTATGTAGAGTTACTCTACTGCTTATTTATTCTGTGGTATAACGAAACTTAGGTACTATGCAGTTCGGTTACCTTCGCAATCGTGGATTTTAGAGGATCTATGCAAGTTTATTTTCGAGAACAATAGGCTCAGTCATTTTGGTCATAGTGTAATTTGGTCACACACGCATTAAAGTCCTATATTGCATAGCGCATGTATTGAATACAATTTGGTCATAGCTGTAATCTTGAATGTTAGAACAGTCAGTGTCATTTTTTTTTGTGTTGTTAAAGTTAAGAGATTTTTATATGTACAAATAAATTTTATGATACTTACTTAAGAACTTAAAAGTAAACCGACTGAGCAAATCCAGCCAGCCATAAACCGAGCAATACGTTTGCTGTTCAAACATGGTATTTAATAGGTGTGGCATCTTCCTTCGATGGCAAGGTCGATTCCTGGCCGAAACCGAAGCCGAACAATCGGCCATCGCCACAACTTTCGGCCGAGGCCGACGGTTAAACAACCCTAAGAAATTATGTTCAAGATTGGCTAAAATTATAAATGATTTTAAAACCTTAAAATTAAAGCCTTCTCTTAATAATTGTATTACTTATATGCAAAAAAATTTAAAAGATATCTAGAATTTGATCTAGAGATGATAAAGATTACATCGCCACGTCGATCGCGCTCTTGCTTGTTCGGAAACCTTCGGCCTCGGCCAAAGCTTCGGCCCGTTTGTGCCGAAACCAAACATTTTGCCGAAAGTGTTTGTTTTGGCCGAAGGTGGCCGGAGCCGAAACCGAAGCTTCGTTCGGACACTATTTGTAGATAATCTTTTCAAGGACTTCCATATATTTGTGTACAAAGGTAGTATTGTTACAAGGCGGTATTGTGTGGTAATGCTGTGTATATTTTTGTTGAGTTATTCCACATGAGGTCTACACCTGGACTTAGCAGATGAGTGCTGCTATCAATCGATAAGTGATTGATTAATAATACATGATTTTGTATTATTAGAATGATTCATTTCAAAATATGATAATAAACATTACAAAAACTAAAAAACACGCTTTAACACTTTGACTGCTGAGCCGGTTTGCTTGTTTAGCCTCGGGTGCGGCTCTGCACGCGCCATAGTGTTTTCCCATACAACAAACACAACAGTTGTGTTTCGCCGTAGAGTTTATTGGTGCTATCTTCTCTAACGGGCGTATTTCCGAAGCACTGGTAGAGTCAATGGAGTTTTCTTTTTCCTGTGCGAGACTCAGGCATGAGTCACCACTTGAAAGGGAAATATCCTTTTTCTAACTCAAACCATAATTAGATAATAATCATTAGTTTCCTAGATCATAATATTTGACTTATTTTTTTTGTATTTCTATACTTATGTATAAGATTTTTTTTTTTTGACGTGTAAAAGTGCAATATTTTGCCTATTTACAATAAATGATTTGAGTTTGCGTTTGAGTTTGAGTTTGCCGTACTCGTGGCAAGTTATGAGAAACACGAGAGTTGTGTTTTCAGCAGTGAACGTGTTAATAGCAAGTCGAAGTAAAAAATAGAAAAATAATTAATTTGATGTTAAAAAAGCGTGGGTAGCTTTTTACTCTATATATATAATTACCCTTTGATAACATGCAACACTTATGCGATGGTCGAGTGTAACAGACAAATGTGACAATTTCTACAAAGTTTATCTCATACGTCGATAAAAAAGTTTGTTCAAAAAGAAAAAGGAATGTTAAAACATGATTGTCGAAAACTCCCAAACTAGCCACGAGGCCTGTACAACTGTCTTGGGACTCGAGTGTGGGTTTGGATGAAATTTGGTGTAGAGATACTCGTAGATAGAACTCTTTTTTTTTAAGGGTGGTAAATGCTGTTGTACCATCCCCTCCGCCGCGGGGGTGACGGAGGGGGTGTGTGGGACTTGAACCCACTAAAACCCCCCGTGAGCAGTCCTCCGCTGAGCTGGAGCAAGTTGGGGTCGCGCTTGCAGTCACCAGGTAGATAGAACTCTAGATTAACACAATATCCAACTTATTATACTGGGAAACGCGAGTGAAAACCTAGGGAACCACTAGTCCTCTGTATACGGAACCCAGATTGCTTTTATCCGACATTTACTGGCCTGTTTTTTACATCGCGAGGCCGTGTCACACGACACACGAGGATCACCATCACGACGTGTGTTTACGTAGTGCAGACATCAATGTCAGTATGTCAATCACATCAACTTTCCTGTAGACGCTTCCAGACTTTCGCCAACGTAAACCCACTGCTGCAATTAGCTACGCTGTAAACATGGGGGTATTTTGGGAGGACCGCGTGCGCACGGCGGCGGCGGCGGCGGCTCTGCGACTCTTGTAAACAACTGACTTGTTATTGGGTTGGCTTCGTACGATTAGTGCGTTTAGCCAGTGTCAAGTGTTTATAGATTTAAAGATTATCAGCTCTTAAGTCTCACATGCATAATAATTTCGCTGGAAACAGTGCCCTTCAAACCGGAACACAGTAATGTTTGCACACTACTGCTTAGCTTCCACAGGCGGTCTCCTGCAGAAGAGGCCTATCACTACAAAGTTTCAAAGAAGCTTCTGGTGTGTAAGCTATGGTTCTGGACGACATGGTAGAAGCGATGCGATAACTTTTAGGGTCAATTTTGTAAAGTAGTCAATGCAGTGGCGTAGCGTGCCATGGAGGGGCCCTGTATCGAAATTAGTTGGGGGCCCAAATGAAGGGTGAAGATTTAACACAAAACAAACAAAAATGCTTAACCCGGGAAAAACATTAAGTACGTATGACAGTTTTTTACATGTTTTTTTTTCCGGGAAGCACGAGATTAAGTGAAATTGTGGATAACATTTTACTTATTTTTATTTACACACGTTAGGGGCCCCTGTAGCCCGGGGGCTCCGTATCAGTGATACGGCTGCGGCGGTAGCTACGCCCCAGAGTCAATGCGCAACTTCTTACTACATCAACACAATCTTTCACTATCTTCCTATCCCACATTTCCCGAATATTTTAGAAGCTGCAGCAAGGCGTAGGATACCTCTAAATATAGAAACCACGCAGAGACGGCGTGGCGCGGCGTGCGGTGCGCGTGGACATGCCGCAGCGCACGCGCAGTAGGTAACATCTGATACTCCGATACTCGGATACGATAGATACGCGATTGCAAGTGATAAGGGTAACTAGGTGAAGTGGAAATCTAGTAAAAGTAAGACGCCACAGAACCTCTCAAATCCTAGTGTGATGGTAACATATTCGTGGGAACCCTGGAGTGGTCGGCTCATCCTAAAGATTTTGTAAAGGCAAAAGAGAAGTTCGGCGGTATGAGAGGGATGGCGTACATTAATAATAACAAATCCTGTTCCCGAATTAGTTTACGTCTAATTTCACCTAGACACAGAAGCGTACAGTAAATTATCATTTAATCTTATCCGATTCCTCTTTCATTTACATTTTCTATAGAGAAAAGAAAGAATGGTTCTGCTAGAGAAAGCTGTGTTAAATAAAATTTTGTATTTAGTCATACTTGACCTTCTACAGTTTCTTACACTGTGACAAGTTGCAAATTGATCAGCACCATAGACTAGTCAACGTTTATGTGTTCAGCGATAAAGCTATGTACATTAATAGGTAAGTAAGTACATAGAAACTACACTGGAGCACCCTGTGGCAATACAGGCATTCGATTCCTCTTTGGCTTTTGAAGGAAAATAAGAGTACGCTGACTGAGACACGGTGCTAACTGTTATAATATTCTTATAGCTCTACCGATAGGTATCATAATTTTTTGCTTTCCGCATAATAATCGCAACATGGTAGATACGGCGTTTTTGCGACACCTAATCAAACATGCAAAATCGCAAAAAGGAACGGTAAAAAATATCTATAATATATTATTGAAATTTTCAAGGTTATACAATTTATTTGTTCAGGACCTTGAATAATAAAGAACGTGTTGAAACGAAGGGCAAATTGACGCTAGTACCCTATATTATTATATAAATTATATAATTATAGTACCTTTTGACAATACGAGTAGAAGCAATCTAACTAGATATACAAGGAAGTTCTAGGCGCTTATATGAAACTTTGAACAGTTCCGAATTCTAGTTATTAGAATAGAGATCCTTCAAATACCTTTGTAGTAGGCTTATTGCTTCTCAAAGTGGTTATTCTAATAGGGACCCTAAACTTACAAAACTTGTTAGGGTAAGTAGAAGGGAGCAGAATAGAAGTCCTAGAGGAACTGTATAATCTTAGAACTAAGCTTAGAACCCACTAACCACGGAACGAAGAGCGACACACATCACTAAAATAGAAATAACAATACAAGTGTGACCAAATTGCATTTCTTTTTGCGTGTCACCAAATTCAAATGTTGTAGTGGCCAGATATTATATTCGCCAAGCAGTAGTGTGAAAACAATACTGTGTTCCGGTTTCAAGGGCACTGTTTCTAGCGAAATTTCTAAGCATTTGAGACTTAAGAACCAATGTCTCAGGGTGACGAGGGCAGTGCAGTACTACGCAAGATAATGCAATGAAAAGTTCTGAGTGGCACTGTAAATTGTATGGGCAGGCGTAGCGCTTACCATCAGGTAAACGACCTAATCGTCAAATTATAAAAAAAAACTATTTAACTAAAATGAAATCGAGGGTAAAAATTCTACATAAGATAAAACTCGAGGAAGCTCCAGCCTTGGACCCTCGTGTCAACAGGCTCATCTAGTGGTAACAGTTCAATGGCCGTCACACGTTAGCCGCGTGATGATAAATCTAGCTTAATTGTATATTATCACCTCTAATGTGTTTACACCGCACCGCACCGCACCGCATCGCGTCTATTTCGAAGACATGCTGACGCCACTGAGTCAGACACCCGCGGCGGGCGTGCTTATCAATCGGTTTGTTGATTGTCTGATAATATTAGCACATATAAACAACCTACTGCATAAGCTATGGACAAAAAACTCTTTTCCACTATGACGGATTGTTTAGTATTATACCACTGGATGGATGAAAAACGTGATTATTCCACCTTGCCTAAGTTTTTGTCGATAATTCGAAATTGAAGCATTCAAACAGTTTATTTTATGTTTTTCTATCTAGTGGAGTAGAGTTCCTATTGCCATGATATCAGACAAATCCTATCTTAAAATCTGTACCTACCCGAGAAGTCAAAAAGGCGTTCAAATTCGGCGTCCATCGAGCGGGCCCTAGGCCGACAGATTTAGAAGTCGATTTTGCATGGGATCTTTGACAGTACCCGAGCAATCCGGACATTCTATCTTACACGCATACATGTACGAGGGTGAATCAAAAAGTTCTTAGAAGTGCATATATATGAAACCTTTTTGGATCAAGTTCGATATTCAAATTAAAGAGTGTCTATCACACTATATTTATGCAGACTGTCACTTGTTTTTGTCAGTTCGTTCGCATGTAATAAATTTTTTTGTGCAACGAGTTGCTAAAAAGTCAAAATTATGGATAAAAGTGAGTTACGTGCGGTGATAAAATATCTCAGTTTGAAAAAAATGTCTACGAAGGAAATTTTTTTGGACATTCAGCAGACATTAGGAGGTGATGCTGTACCCTATTCTACGGTTGCGTTCTGGGTGGCTGAATTTAAAAGAGGTAGATCAAGCTGTAAAGATGACCCGCGTTCTGGGCGGCCTTCAACCTCCGTTACAGAAGAAAATGTCAAAAAGGTTGAGAATCTGGTTTTGGAAGACAGAAGAATGACTATAAAACATATAGCTGAGATCCTAAAGATATCTTTTGGTAGCGTTCAATCCATTTTAATTGATTCACTGGGGTTCAAAAAAGTGTCTGCAAGATGGGTGCCACGAATGTTAACCGACGAAAACAAAAAGCGACGTTTGGAAATTTCCAAGCGTAATCTCGAAATGTTCCAGCGTGATTCGGATAATTTTTGCCGTCGTCTTGTCACCATGGATGAAACGTGGGTCCACTATTTTGATCCTGAAACTAAAAGACAAAGCATGTCTTGGAAACGACCATCCTCTCCATCCATTAAGAAATTTCGAGTTGCTCCTACCGCTGGCAAAGTTATGGCCTCTGTGTTCTGGGATAGTGAAGGAATCCTTTTTATTGATTACATGCCAAAAGGCCAGACGATTACTGGACCCTATTATGCAAATTTAATCCCGAAAGTGCGTGAAGCGATTAAAGAAAAACGTCGTAGAAAACTGTCGTTGGGCGTGTTGTTCCTTCAAGATAACGCTCCTGCTCATCGATCGGAAGTTGCGCTCAACGCAATCCGCTGTGCTGGCTTCAATCTCCTTGACCACCCACCATATTCTCCGGACTCAGCCCCAAGTGATTTTCACTTATTTCCAAAATTAAAAGAGGAAATTCGTGGAACAAAATTTCACGATAATGACGCGGTTATAGCTGCCGTAGAGGACTTTTTCGAGAGTCAAGAAAATAATTTTTTTTCACAAGGAATAAGGAAGTTAGAAACGCGTTATTCTAAATGCATTGCATTGGAGGGAGATTATGTAGAAAAATAAAATATTATTATTTAAATCTTTGCATTTTTTAATATAGATTCCAAGAATTTTTTGATTCACCCTCGTATAAATAGCAACTTTTGGTTGTTGTAGTATTATTTCATAAAATATATTATTTGAGGGGCTATCGTTATGTAAGTGCAAAGATGGTAAGGTCAGCATACAAATTAAAATGGACCTCAAAGAGATTGTTTTAACACCTGAGAGGGCTCAAAAATTTCGCAGACTTTGTAAGAGAATCCATAGTGGGAATGAGCTGTAAGGTATTAGGTACTGTGCTGAAAATATTGTCAATAACTCCCGGAGACGCCTCGTGTCGAAGGCTTGTGTAGGCGAGACACGTGTTGGAAATTGTTGCTGAGTTTGACATGGTTGTTTCCAATTTTGCGTAAAATTATCAACACTTCTATACTATCTATATATATATATAAATGTTATGTTGGTTTGTGTACGCTTCAAAAACTCAAAAAGTTCTGCACCGATCGAGCTGAAATTTTAGCACGATATATAATCCGCATCAATGATTGTTTTTATCTATTATTTTTAATAGGGACATATCAGCGAATGTGCGAATGTGCCACAGCGAAGCGTGACGGGGTACAGCTAGTAGTGCTTATAAAGAGGTTAAGTTTGTTTGTGAGTTTGGAAAAGGAAATCTCCTAAACTCGATCCGATTTTGGAAAATACTTTTACCAAACTACATTATTCCTGAGTGCTACAGGCTATATTTATTCCGGGAAAATGCAAAGTTCCTGTGGAAAAACGGGAATATTGTAGGTGAAACTGCAGGGCGCAGCAGGGTGATCTGGGTGGTGTTGTGACTGCTATGGGCAGGTATAGCGCGTACCATCAGGTGAACAATTTGCTCGTCTCGTCACTCATCAATTAAAAAAAAAAACAATTAAAATTACCTTGTAGCAGGATTCGAACCTTTCATAATGAGAATAGCGGTCCCTCGCTCTTCCAACTAAGCTATCCCTGGTCTGCTGTTGGATTGCTGACCACGTCGGATTGCACCCAGTGGGGTAACTCCAAATGTTGCTCGTGCCACTATCAGCTACCATCAATGGTGGCACGCTGTCAGTGACTGATACACCCTGATACTGCATCAAGCTATCCATCAAGCTGTGTAATCACGACATCGGTCGTTAATCAACCGCTGATTATGACAATGTTCAAAACATTTGCTGATGATTTAGAAAAGGTAGGTTGATAAGAATGCCGGTGTCACATTTTGTTTGCCAGTTGCTACAGACGTAAACATTTAAATATTATTTCAAGTTGTTCTCAAAGATCATTGTTGTCTTGTTGTCAATTTTGGTACATTTCTCCAATGTACCTTTCTTTTAATCTTTACTTATGACTGACAGCCTCCGTGGTGTAGTGGGTGATAAGCTGACTGCGAAGTGTGAGGTTGCGGATTCGATTCTCGCGCAGGCCAAAAATTAAGTGAACCACAAATATTTGCTCTGAGTATGGGCGTTTGTAGGAGCATGGTCCTCGTAGTTCCTGATTCCCTATATACAGGGAAACCTAGTTAGGGGGTGTAACGGTCCCGAATTGGACTACATTTCACATTTCACAAAATAAAAATACACATTTATCAATTTTTGGCAGAATACTGAGATTTGCATTGACAAATTAGTGAGATTTTGGCTATACATAAATATTGCATTCAATTTGGAAAAAGCTAATTATTGCACAGGTAGAAACTCTATGGTGGCAAAGAGGAGGTTAGATGATTAGTTTAAGTTTAGTTAATTATTTATATTCGAAAAGTTTATTATGACGTAGAGTATATATAAAAGGGGAAGGTAAGATAGAAGGAAGGGGGGGATATTACAGGGGTCAGGATCTACGTGTGTGATCAGTGCGCGTAAAAAAGTAACTTTTTTAGAGAAATTGGTCCATTGCGTTAGGTTTAAAGGATTCAAAGCCTAATCTACGCCGAGATAAACAAATACAACAGAACATTCTGTTAATTTAAAACTCCGAGAAATCAATTCGCTGAAATTCAATTTCCTTTTCCAAAAAGATTTTTGGTTTTCCACCGACAAGTGAGACGTGAGTTCTATCCAAAGGCCCTCCTGTCGGCAACTCACGGCAACTTTAATTATAATAAAAACTCGCAAATACGATCGGGCGAAATTCGACGAAAAAAAAACAATTTTCGCCCCGAAGAAGGTCGAAATCGGAAATTTCTATTTCGCCTTTAAATTGAGGCGGGATTTTATTAAAATCGAGGGGAAGGAATATTTTTATTTTTTGGCATTGGTGTTATTTTTTTTTAAATTGCACCCCTGAACGCGTCACGGGGCAAAGACTGTGAAATGGCGAGAATTTACATTTTTATACCGTAATTAAGCTTCGGAATAGAGCGTGATTGAGTTTTATAGGGTTCCGTACACTGGAGTTTGCTTTGTTAGCTAGGTATTGATTTTCTTATAATGAATCTGAATGCTTTAGGACTGGTATATTTATTTTAGAACTAGACTGGCAGGACGTTCGTAAGATCAATAACAGTTGCAATGCCATTTAGAACTTTCCATCGCAAGTTGCGATTCGGTAAAGAAAAACTCCTAAAGCTGGGTCCACATTTGTTACCGTCACCATAACAAATACACGTGACAAACACAAGAGTAAACGGGGTATTTGTTATAATAACGAAATCGCGATCTACTGTCACTCCACGATTTACTCAGGGCACTCTTGACTCCTGTGACTTCTGTCACAGCGTACAGCAAGTTCCGCGACACGCTCATTGTCACGGCCACAAACGTGGACCCAACTTTAGACATAAATGAAGCAGAAGCCTTGGTATATGCCAATAAGGAAAGTAAATGACAACGTATGAACCCACTACCACCGCGGCTGACACAATCTCTAGATCTATCAGTATCTTATCAGAGAACCAAATCTCACGGTAATAATGTCAAACATGATTATTATACGGAACCATTTAGGTAACGACTCCGCCATCCCTTAAGGCCGGAGGTGCGAGACAAAGGGATTAAATTCGCATTTCTTCACGCTATTAATTTTAGCTTTATAACGTTAATTGCGTAGTAATTTTATTTGTTTAAGACCTCAAACGAGGTTAATGTTAGGGCTCGATGCTTTTATGTCATCATTATTATCTATGTATAGGTAATTCACAGGATCATAATAATTTATTAGAGTAAGCTTATCAGTAACATTGTTGTAATGTAGATCATAATTATTTGTAGTTTTTATCAGGACAAGATTTTTTCTACAATATTTAGGGTAACAAAAAACCGCCCAAAGGGAAGCTATTAATTTTAGAAATGGGAAAGTAACATTATAGCAGAGTGACAATTCTACCTTCAATCTAACCACAGATAACAGAAGGGAATTTTTTATTGAACAGAAGATTTCATTTTTAGTTTTTATTATTTTGAAGCTAGCGTATGAACCACTATCCTACAATATATTAAGTAACGGTGTGGTTAAACTTGGTAAGCAAGCTAATTTTAAAATTTTGGTTTACATTTCGTGGTGACAAAGACTGTGGTCAAAATAAAAAAAAAAATGTTGTTAGCCTAATAGAACGATTTGTTGGAGCGCAGTGGCATAAGCCACACTCCCAATTCAGTTTCCAGGCCACACGGAAGTCGCAGAAAAATAATAAAAACCTACAAATCCGAATCCTTTGATTCACCGTTTTACTGTCGGCAGTAAACCATAGAGAATGGCCGACGTGAGAAGAGCCAGAACATATTTACACATAGTAACAGATGTTCGTAATTACTCGCTTTACGAGACTGTACCCTCGTAAAACTGTACTGGCAGGTGGACAAGTGGTCACGGGGTGTGGACTTCACGGATTTTTTTGCTTGGTATAGAAATTACCTGCGGGTGAATGACCTACCCTCCAATTCCAGTAACATTAGAAATAGGAAAGTTTCTCTGTATGTGTGTATTTGTTCTTTCTTCACCGCGCAATGATTGAACGAATTTTGATGAAATTTGGTAGGTATTATAGTTATTTTAGGTGCTGGACTTAAATTTGACTGTTCTTGTGGATATAAATGCGGGTATAATCGTGGAGCGCAAGTAATAGCGTAAGCCAATTAACATGCGATATAGTTTGAATATTGCCATTTTTTCTGTGAACAATCTAATTTTTTTCAATAATTTGATGTTTTGTTAAAGTTTTGTATTCGACTGTACAAAGTACAGTGTCGGATTTTATTAAACACTCGTAAAATATACGTAATCATACGTTTACGGTCCCAAAAGGTCTGCAATCTGACTTAACCACATTTAAGCATAACTGTTATGAACTCTAATTCCTTGCGATAAGGGTCGTTTTAAATTCAATTTGAGGTCAACAATTGGTTAAGAGAATTTGTCACATCTCTCGATTTTTTTTATTTAAAGTAAGGCCATTATGTATTTTATTAGGGTATTATCGGTTTTACGACTTTGCGGTTATTGTTATATTTTATACAAGAGTTTAAAGCGTTTTTTTTTCAATTTTGCAGAGTTAGATCCGCATAAGTAGACATAAATTTAGTTTTATGTTTGCTTATACGATCCTGATAAGGGACATAAAAGGATCATAAAAGTCTTTGAAAACTGGTTTCTAAGCATGTTTCACAAAATAGGTTACCCAAGAACATTTGAATAAGTTTCCGGCAAGTGCGTATATTGGTAGAGAAAAGACCAACCAGTCTTCCTTCTAAAGACGGCTCTTCTTCCAAAAATCTATCAGCGGTTTTTGTTTCCCTGAATGAGATTGTGTCGACATCTGGTCTCCGAGTTTGTTAGGCCGCCCAAGGGCCACTGACGTGGCTTAACGACCGCTATCAATCGGCAACAGCCATGACCAAAGCCTTAACGTGATGATGTGAACGGCGAAGATGTGGTGCACCACAAACCCACCACACCTTCGGAGGTGCCACCTACAGAGGTGTACGTTAGAATACACACCCTGTAGATGTAGGATATGTAAGATTACACATTCAAGACGTTATGGTTACACCCTGTAGATAGGTATATGTTCAAGTGCAGGGTGTAGAATTAGCCAATTTACTAAGCCGGGAGTAACGATGCCACCAGGGTGCCACTTCGTTAGCTTTTTACGATGTGCCACCCTAATAATGTAACTTGAAGCTTATTGCCGTGGTGGCAAAATGTGACTCCATTGAACTTATTGCTGAAAATGGTCTGGAAAATATGAAGAGGAAGCTGTGTGCTGTGTAGGGTGCTCCAAACGGTGGTTATAAATTTGAAATGATGAGACTCTGTCCATACAGAATTCATTAGCGATTGTTATTTACTGAAGACACAAAAATACTACTGAAATATGGATAGATATATGGATAGACTAGCTGTGCCCCGCGGTTTCACCCGCGTAGTTCCTGTTCCCGCAGGAATATGGGGATAAAATATAGCCTATGTTACTCGCTGTCAATGTAGCTTTCCATTAGAGAAATAATTTTTTAAATCGGTGCAGTGGTTAAGCCGAAACTTTACATATTCCTATACATACTTTCATCCCCTATATTTATTTTACCCCTCAAGGGTAAAGTTTTACAAACTTTGAATGCCAAATTTATTTATATCTAATCAAAAGCCTAAAAAATAAATTTCAAGCTTCTAGCTTTAAAAATGACGATACTTCCATACAAACTTTCATCCCCTATTTCAAACCCTTACAATGCATTTTTGCGATAAAAAGTAGCCTATGTCCTTCCCTAGGCTGTAGACTATTTCTGTACCAAATTTCATTTCAATCGGTTCAGTAGTTCAGGCGTGAAAGAGCAACAGACAGAGTTACTTTCGCATTTATAATATAAGTAAGGATAAACTATAACAAGAAACACTTAAAAAATATATGAAAATACTTAGTAGATATTTTATAAAGTATAATACAAAATTGAAAATATTACAACTTGTCATTCTACTAAAAATGTAGGAGAATTTAAGTCAGCGATTGAGAATTTACATGGAATGCTATTCTCTATGGGTTTTTATATTTGTTCGATTTCTAGCAAGAAAATTAATGGCATCCGGCGCACCGTCTCCGATCTACTGAATATTATTCTTGGACGCGATGAATTCTAAACTACGGCTATTCATTTAAAAACTCATATTCAACATTTTTATTTTATGAGCTAGTTGTTTATCTGATGGTAAGCTTCAAGCCTGCCCATAGCTATAGTGCGTCCCAAAGCTTTGCTTTGCAATCTTGCGCGGCACTGCACTGGGGGCCTACTCTCACCTATTAGTTAGCGGCTCAGTTTAGGCTCAGTTCAACTTAGGTTCCTAAACTGCACCGCATAATTTCGTACCATGACCTACACCTATACAAAATCGTTATTGGATCGTTAACAATAAGAATGAACGAACGATAGTTTCTCACGTCTACTATGACGTCACTCTGTTGGAAAGAGACAACACTATATCAACATCCTTTGCTAACTTCGTTTAGCCGTGTTTCTTTCTTTTGGTTGCGTTCAGAAATAAATCAAAAAATGTTTCGGAAAATTACGCTTATTTTCATGTTGCATATTTTGTCATTTGTGTGAAGACACAACACCTAAGTAATTTAATTAAGTATTTAGATGTATGTATCAATAATGTTTATTGATTTATTATTTATTTAAGATCATTTTTAAATTAAATTACGAGTAAAATATTGTGGTCCTAGAATTGATATCTTTTTAGAACGTTCCTTTTATATTTTCGACATTTGACATTTGATTAATGAGTGACGGACGGATGAATGTTCTTCGACTCTAATTAGAAAATACAGCACGAAAGAGTTCGTATATTGAAAATACGCGCGCTTTTGTGCTGATTTTTATAAAATACTATATTCGATTTCTTTTTATGTGGTTTATAAATTCACTACAATGGCGTCAGTAAGTCTGACTAATATTTTGCATATTATATAAAAACCTTATTTCTTAAGTAGGTACTTATACGCATGAATCTATACTCCAAAATTCCCAAGCTTACGTCTCAAGTGTTAGCGGCTATTTTAAGTGGTTTTCTTTATATTATACTGTGAAACTTCTCGTCAACGAGTAAGCTACGGGCAACTTGAACACCTTTGGGATTTCATAAATAGGCACAACGAGATTGCAACGTGCTATAATAAAATCACGCAAGCCAGGGAATACTCTCGCCGGCTGTGGGAATCAGTAGCCCTAAGTTTAAACTCCCAAGGCGACAGTGCATACACAAATACACACACTTAATTATTATGATTTTTACACTGAAATCAAAATAATCCCTACTTCCCTACTTATATTATAAATGCGAAAGTAACTGTCCGTCTTTTTGTCTGTCTGCTACGCTTTCACGCCTAAATTACTGAACTGATTTAAATAAAATTTGGTACAGCCTAGACTCTAGAGCCTGAGAAAGGACATAAGCTACTTTTTAATGCGAGAAAAGGGTTGTAAAGTGTTGAAATAGGGGATGAAAGTTAGTATGGAAGTTTCTTCATATTTTAAGCTAGAAGCTGGAAACTTATTTTTGTGCTTTTGATTAGATATAAATAAAAATGACATTCAAATTTTGTAAAAAAATTATCCACTAGGTAAAATAGCAATAGGGGAAGAAATTTTGTATGGAAATATATAAGGTTTCGGCTAAACCACTGCACCGATTTTTAAAATTATTTATCTAATGAAAACTACATTATGAGCGAGTAATAAAGGCTATATTTTATACCCGTATTCCCACTGGAAGAGGAACTACGCGGGTGAAACCGCGGGGCCGCCGCTATTAAGATATATAACCAAAAAGGCTCAACTTTGGTTGTGAAAATATTAACTTTTATTGAGACGCTTATTTTGACAGCTAATGGGATCAGTATAGGTTCAAACAGGTTTTAAATATAGCTCATGGTACGAAAAGAATGAACGAAGTCATGACTTGCGATCCAGTTTAGGTTCAAAATGGCGGAAACCTAAACTGAGTCGCTAATAAGACGTCATGGTACGATTATGCGACGCAGTTCAGTTTAGGTCCTAAACTGAATCGCTATAAGACGTCATGGTAAGCCTCCTGCGCTCGTCACCCTGAGATATTGCTTGGTTTGTAATATCGTTGGGAACAGAGCCTTTCAATTATTTAGAACCTAAGCTGGGTCCATATCTGTGACCGTGACCATGACTCCAGACAATACGCGTGACAAAAGACAAGTGCCGACGGGTCTTGTCACGCGTATTTGTTACAGTCATGGAGTCAGGACGTAATATCACGCAGGGAGTCAGGGGCCTCCTGAGAGAGTCGCGAGAGGGAAAGTGTCACAGACCTCGTCTATATTTAGCGTAGCATTTTGACACAGTCACAGTCACAGATGTGGACCCAGCATAACAAATGCGTACGTGACATCGTCGTATTTGTCGACTACAGGTCAGGCGATAAGATAGTCACCAGCGCCACAGGCCAGTACCACAGAAAATGGGTCAGTGACTTGTCCGGCTTACTCGCCTCGGTTCGCGGAAACTGCATTGCTGCTAATTTGATAACATTGTATTTTTACAGGAAATTATTAAATATAATAAGACCTTAATTGTAAAAAAACAAGAAGTTCGTATTATATTAATTAAGTTCTAATTAACATTAATTTCGTTTAACTTTCTGTTGCAATTTCGTTCAAGCTGGTTCAGTATCATTAGAAATGTTTATGTAGAAGTAAGTTAATCTCCGCCAAGCAGTAGTGTGCAAACGTTACTGTGTTCTGGTTTGAAGGGCACTGCTTCCAGCGAAATTACTGGGCATTTGCGATCTTAGAACCGATGTCTCAGGGTGACGAGCGCAGTGCAGTGCCGCGCAAGATTAAACAATGCAATGTTTTGGGTGGCACTGTAACTGTTATGGGCAGGCGTGGCGCTTACCATCGCGTGAACGACTTTCTCGTCTAGTTACTCTGACAAATAAGAAAATATAGATATTCTCTTTTTACTTTTTATTTTAAATAAGATAATATAGAAATATATAGTTTTAATTCCGCCAATTTTTAATTTACATAAATAAAAAAAATAAAAAATGTAAATTAAAAATTGGCGGAATTAAAACTATATATTTCTATATTATCTTATTGATTATGGATTTCCGCAAAATAACGCCTGATTCTATTAACTACTGTTTATTTTGTAGATGTGGAACCATTCCTTATCATTGTGAGTCAAAAGTTTTTTAGCCACTATTATTATGATTACGTTTATTTTGTTAAAGATAGCGTTTTCCTGGTGACCTCGTGAGACTTGTTTCGAGAAAACCTGAAAGTTAATAATTAGCTCTCTATCATAAATCATGAATAGCAAATATTTGCCCCAAAAACGTGAGTTTACCAACAAATATTATGATTTAGGCAGTTTTCTTCGAAATCATCTCGTTATCAGCGTTTATCTTAAACTCATCATATACCTACAGGTGTCAACTGCTAGGTTGTCGTATATATTAAATATTTGTATGCACAATTTCCAACACGTCGACATCTTTAATGATAATTTATAGCACAGTGTGACCTAAACCCGTACTTTACGCACGCTTTTCCGTGAATTAAATAGTCCTTTTTTTACACCGTGCAAAAATGAAATGACTTTTGTTATTTGAATTCGAATTACACATATTTTGTAAACTTTTGTGCATTCCTTAATAAATGTTTATTTATCAAACAAAGGTATTCTACTTTTCTTCAGTCAAATCTCTAAAAAAAAAAACAAGTACTAATGAATAGAAAAAAAAGACGAGTTAATGTAACACGACACAACATATGTTTGGTTTATGTGTTACTTTTAAAAATTGTGATGTTCTTTTATCAATAGGTAGGTTCCGCATTTACCGTCGCCCGTCCGTACCTGGGTCACCCTGTATTCGACTATTTACGAACCCTATTCGAGTCGAAAGGAACCAAATAAGAAAGTCCTGAATCTCCAATTTTCCTTCATTACGCCGGCCACAAAGGTGCTTTTCCTTTGAACTCAGCATGCACTAAATTGGGCATTCCGAAGTAATTGCTTGTAAAAGTTTTAGGTGAAATTAGACCTTGCTGGCGTATACTTGTTAGAAATAGTACATAACACTAACGAAGCTGTGTTTCACATGAACTTTTCTGTACCATATTTTAACTTTTTGTCTAGAAAATATCTTTATGTTGTAATTTTATAGTGAAAATCAGGTTTTCCTATTAGTTACGCCACTGCTAAAACGTAATCAGACCGGTTGGCATTTGGGTGCAGTAAAATATTTAAATCAAAAAGTATTAGGTACCAATTAAAATAATTATTCTTGTGCAATAAAAGTAAAACCACAGAACAGCCAAATTTGATAATTAATATTTATCCAAAGTCTAATTGACGAAAATTTACTTTTGTAAGTAGGTACATAATTATCACTCGCTTGTCAGTGAAGGAAAACATCGTAAGGAAACCCACACGTCCGAGAGTTATTTCGAAGGTGTGTGACCCACCAATCTGGACCAGGTCCCGCGGTATCCACTATGGTCTAATCCTGTTCAGGAAAGTGAGGAGAGACCCGAGCTCAGTATTGGGCTGATATGGGTTGATGGTGTAGCTGTACCCAGCATGCGTTGCTAAGCCATATAAATTTAAAAAAAAAGGATTTATCTGATTGCTACCAACCTTCTTGCTGGGCTAATATGTAGATTGCCTGAAACTTTCATCAATATCAGTCCAGCCGTTTCGAAGTCCTTAGGGATCATTCATTATTTTTTTTAATTAAATGTTTTTTTTATTGGATATGAGATAGATTAATAATTAATTGTGACATAAAAGAAAGCAAACTCAATTTTGCCATTGCCTGAACAATTCGTCATTCCAATTTTTTAACGAAAATGGCCAACAATGATACCTAACGTTTTGATTTTTCGTGAGTCCACGTGCCGGGAAAGGTTCAAGCCTCGGTTATTTTCGTCTTCATTAGCTTTCGTAACACAAGACCAATGTACACGTGTCTATTGTATTGGGGAATTTCTTGTTCGCCATTTTCTCTTCAAAGAAGGTAAAAATAACTTTGAAATTATTAACTCTGTTCAAACAGCGAGGAAACAGTCTACGAATGTTCCGACCTTTTGTGTGAAGTTTCTTTCTTTGAGCAAATAATGAGTCTTTTGGATTCTAAAAATATCATTCTGCTTATTTAGAAAAATAATGATAAAGGTAAGTGGATCTCTGGGCTTTTTGTCCAATTATCAAAATCAAGAATTATATCAAAAGTTTCTTTTATTTGAATCCTAAAGTACTATCTTTAACTGCGTTCATCGGTGATAATCATATGGGTGGGGTTAGATAAAATAATATAGAAATTAATCCAATGCAAGAGTTCACTGACCACTGATAAAGCTGCAGTAAAGATAAACGATAACAGCTAGGTACTGATAAGACAGATACGTTGGATTTGTTGCACCACCATGATATGAAAATATAGCCGGTATTAAATTTTTATATTAAGCTGAAATTACTGGGCGTGTGATACTTTAGAACCGACGTGCGAAGTCTATGGTGACGAGCGACCAATATTATGCGATGCAAAGTTCTGGGTGGCGCCGTAACGCTTATGGACAGGCGTGGTGCTTATCATCATCATCATCATCAACCCATAACGTCCCACTGCTGGGCACGGGTCTCTCCTCACTTTCGTGAGGAGGGTAAGGCCATAATCCACCACGGAGGCCCAGTCCGGATTGGTGGATCACATACCTACCTCCGAAATAATTCTCGGGTAGGTATGTGGGTTTCCTCACGATGTTTTCCTTCACCGAAAAGCGAGTGATAATTACGTACATATGTTTTACAGAAACACATCGATATGTACCTGCACTGGGATTTGAACTCACGACCTTCTGATTGGAAGGCGGACGTCCTCCCACTAGGCTACCACCGCTTCATCAGGTGCTTATCATCAGGTGAACGAAATAGAACAAAACAAAGCAAAAGCATCTTTGAATCATTTTCTATTCTATTCTAAAAAATTTTTTTTTATTTGCGTGTTACGTCTGGGGCACTCATGAAAGTTAATCTAGCTATACCAACCGGCCTGCGTTATTAATATTTCTATGCGATCCAAGCAGCAGCGTGGAAGCAATACTCGTACTAGTTGGAAGTCAAATAGTTAAAAAACTTTCACAGCTAAATTACTGACGAATGAAAGAGAAAAAGGTCGATCGGACAGAAAATAATAACGATAGATAACGCTTCACGACCACTTACATAGGTCCTGACCCCTATCTAGGATTCACTGTATCTAGGGAATCAGGAACTACGAATAATTGAACAGAAATCTCTCTATGCAAATTGCAAATATCACAACGACAAGAAAGCATGGCGGAAAAAGATTTAGTGGATGATGATGATGAAGATGATGTGCCTATTCTAAATTATCAAAAACGGCTCCAAGTTTTTTTTTTTTAAACATAAACACGCACACCTACACCAGTGTAGAAGATTCTTAATGCGACTCCGGTAGACAGAGCAACATTTCCCCCCGAAACTGAGACCCGACAAAAACCGCGCAAAGTCCCTTTTTAAGCCAAACAAAAGTCAATAAGGATGAAGGCAAACCACTTTATCCCGACTAAATAAAACAGGAAAAGTCAGGAAGGCCGGGAATCGTAGAATAAACGGGAAATGTAGAGAGAGCCGGGTATTGCAGAGTTTCGGTGACGTGACCGTTCCATCAAATATGGATGGGCGGTCACCGACCACTTACCATCAGCCCGGGGCAGTAATCTGATACTGAGCTGCGAAATCTAATAGATTATTTAGTGGAAGGCTAAGTTTTTTTAAGGGATGAAGATTAGGAACTTATGTTTCTCCAAAAGGTTTGAGATACAATCTTTGAGATACTGTTTTCATGTTTAACTGTTCGACTTCTTCAGGCTTTATTTTTGTTAGTGCGTTGTGCTTTTAATTCTACCCTAACTCTTCCTTCTAGCTTTGTGGCAGTCGGGCAAAAGTAGCGTTTCTTTATTGTAGCTAGTTCTATTATTCTTTATTGTTTTACGAGTCTTGAATGTAAATAATTTTATTTCTTGCAAGCTTTGCTTAAGGAAAAACGAAATTGTAAGATCCTCATACTAGAATAGGGCAATTTCTCTACTACTATGTTGACAGTATTACACGCCACGATCACATTCACAGATCCTGACCCCTAATTTGGTTACCCTGTATCTAGGGATACAGGAACTACGAGAACCATGCTCCTAGAAACACCCAGACTTAGAGCCAATACTTACGATTCACACAAATGTTTGCACTATGCGGGAATAGAACCCACGACCTAACATTTAGCTTTCGGTCTACACCCACGGAGACCGTCAAACCGTACCCAGAGATTTTTTATAACAGGCTCTGGGCTCAAATTTACTACATTGATTTCCCCTTCGCCATAGGTATGTATCCGAACATCATGGAACTAAATAGGCACATGTCACATTATGAATTCACCGGCATCACTCCTAAAACCAGACTTGACGTCTGGAGTCTTCAAACAAGTTGTTATACCTTCCTCATCCCCTAGAAGCGGTTTAGCTTTGATGGAGTAAGGAGCCTTGGATCACGACGTGACGGAGAAGGTCATTAGATCTCTTTAAGATTCTGGTACGTATATTTTGTCAGATTAACTTTTCACATCATAAATACTGTTACTCCTTTCCGTTGTATAACTTATTGGCTGTAAATAAGTAGAATTCTATTTTAACATCCACAAAAGCACACAAAAAGCCATTTAAAACTTCTCCCGAAACATAAAGCTGCTACAGAAATTAACACCCTATCAAAACTTCGAAGAAATCTTCAAAAACGCCTTAAGATATAAAATAACAAGTTCTGATTAAATCTTCCAAGACCTTTTCAACACATATGGCACGCATCACCGTTCCTTGTACTTTAGAGTCTTTCAACGTCGTCTCTAATATGTTCTAATCTAAATTTTAGAACTCACATTTGTTATTTATTTTCATTGCCCACACGTTTAGTTCAATCTAAACTATCTCTTATTTATTCATTGTTAAGATTCACAATTATTTCTTGATCTCCTGTCAGTTCTAATTTCATATTAATTAATGCATGCACTTCAATAAGAACATCCACTTGTCTTTCCAGATCTATAAAAAGATTTTCTTTAGCATTCAATTCTAAAACTTTAACTCTGTTATTAAGAATCATTTTAGCTTGGTTACCAGCAATCAGGATCACGCATGCATAATTGATATTAGATTCTCCATCATTAATATTAAGGTTCATAATCGTTACTTCTTCTTTAAGAGGATTATATTCAGCAGTGTGTTCGAGCTCTATGCTCGTATAGTTAGGGTCGATATTGGCTTGTTCGTCAATTGTAAGGCAAACAAGCGGTTCCACACGTGTAACATCATTAGGCCAAGTGGTTGTCTGGTCGGGTTCGTCCGCCACTCGAGATATGTTGACAAGAGACTTTGTTTCACTTATCTTCGCTCGTAATATCGCGATAGTCTCGACTTTCGATAGTTCGTTAATTATGGCATGATTGGAGCGTGATATCAATAAAGGCATATTGTTTCCTTAATTTTGTTTTGGAAGTTGATACAATCGTTTCGTAGAATCAAAGAACTTTGTTTGTAAACAGGACTACAGTTGCTAATGCGATGCTAAATATTACTTGTTATTATAGAAGCGTCATTTCTTAATATGGTATGTAATAATACCTGTTTAAGTACCTACAGTATAAATATACCTGCTTCCAAGTGTACAAAACAGATTTCTTGGCTCTGCTACAATGGCGTGGATAAGCTTTCGTATATTTGTAGTTAACCGATTTAATTTTCTCATCACATTCAATTTTTTTTTTTTTTAAGCGCTGGAAATGTTGAACTAGAATTTCACCACTGATGATTCGAACCTCGACAACAAATGAAACCAAATTACCAGTGGAGTTCTTAATGAAGATGTGAAAGGATCTCCCAAGAAATTACCTAAGGGAGAGCTTTCGCTCCGGCCTGTTGCCATGGCTACTAATAGCTACATATAGCTATTCTGAACTAGCTGTGCGCACAACTAATATTTATATTCAAATCGCTTGAACCCTACAAGATTATAGAAATGGAACAAAAATTACGTTATAATAATTTCTATTTTAATGCCTGATTTTTTTAATAAAATTCGTTAAGTCGTTACGGAGCTTATTTGAGGCGAACTTTCAAAAGACAGATCGACAAAAATCTAAGAACGGGCATATCAGCTTTCGCCTCAGCTTGACCTCTCTGAGATTACCTAACTTAATAACAGTTCTTACTTAGATTTTGGCGTTTATTTTGAAATCTCAGGTAGACCTTTCAATAAAATTCAAGAGTTGGTATAGTTTTTTTTTTTTGATTAGATGTTCACCTGGTGGTAAGCGCTATAGCGCTAGGCCTATAACAGTCACAGTGCCACCCAGAACTTTGCATTGCATAATCCTGAGCGGCACTATACTGCGCTCGTCCCCCTAAAACATCGGGCCTCATATGCCCAGTAATTTCGCTGGAAACAGTGCCCTATAAACCGGACCACACTAATGTTTGCATACTACTGCTTGGCGGCTGAATATCTGGCAAAGGTGTGGTGCTTCCCCAGGCGGTCTCTTGCAGAAGAGGCCATATTTAGTTGAAATGCCCTTTTCTTAATTATCTATGGAGTGAAATCCGTCTATGCTTACCTATATTTAACATGTCCTTAATCTAATTAAAACAATCCCACCGCTCAGTAACTCGGCAAATGCCAAAGTTAGTAATACAAGTTATATAAGTGAAGTTTCGCAACTCACTGAGTGTAAAGAGCCGGCAAAAGTGCTTCGTACCTCTTATCCAAGTTCGCAGCCCTAATGCGATATAGCTGTTTCACCCGGGGTTCCCTGCGCCCGTCGATTGGGCGCGTTAGCAAAAACTTTGTCACTGGTAATGGTGATGAATTGCTTTACTTCGGCGCACTGAAGACTTAATTATGATTGGAGGTGAATGGTGTGTTTGGTGAGATAGCTTGACACTTAGGGCGTTTGATATTTCATTTTTTTCACGGAACTTTGGATGTTACCAGGTGCTAAAATGGCATATAGAATTAGTTTCGTCATGTTAAAAATTCCTAAAAATCCTGTTCGGGTTGACAGTCATTAAAAATCATGTACATTTTTAGATGTCCTTGGAATGAAATTGTGCACTGTCCTATCCTTAAAACGCAATGGATCTGGTAGAAACAAAATTATACATCTTTGGGAAAAACCAAAATTGCCATCCAACTTGCCGGTTCTTCTCCCATGGACGTATTTTGAATCTGGTGGTAAAGTGAGATAAATTTCATGGGGCCCATGATATTCATGGTTTTGAACTTTACCACCGGTATTTGAGTTATTAACACAATGAGCGACAAAAGGAAAAAAAACTCACTGAAAAATTTATTTACCTATAAAGCACTTTTCAAGTCAAATAGTTAAGTCTCTTAAACACAAATAAAAATAAAAATAAAAAATTCAACTAATTCAATGACTGTTTATGGTTTGAGTTTGAAAACGGAAAATTTCCATTCCAAGTGCTGATTTACGGCTGAATCGCGCATAGAAAAAGGAAACTCCTTCGTAACTCGTAGTAAAAAAATCTCACCAAAGCTAGAACTAAAACTTTACATAGCAATATAACCAAACAGAGATAAAAATAATTTCATATTCAAGTAGGTATCACGCCTTAGCTTCTACATCCAAACCAGAAATAAATAATGACACTAAGCTCCACATAAAAGATTATGCAGTTATGCAAATGTATATTCTAAAAATATATATTTTTAAGCAAATTTGATGCAGCCATTACAATAACCTTAATGCCACAGAATAAAATACCCACAGCAGTCGATTCCGAGGAGTACCGGTTTCAAATGATGCTTCATAAAAAAACAAACTCTATACGTACGTTGACAGAGTACATATTTAAACGTAGATAAAAATCAAGATTTACGTTGATGGATGGTTTTGTTTTTAAAGATAAAGATATAATATATTATAGGATATAAAATATATAATTTTTTATTTAGATTTATCAGAAACTCAGTAGAGGTGATTAGCCTAACGTAAACAGTGTGTGTATACAATCACTACTTGGGGAGAGTAGCATAAAACGGGCAACCGGCTAATTAAACGAGATTAAAATTTATTTTAAGGGTTTCTAATTGATAGTAACGATGCTCATTATTTAAAGACATTCAGTTTCGAATAGCTGTTTGGGCCGATTAATAAATCTCACCGGGTAACAAATTGGCCGATTCTCGTCGATTTCTTAAAGGAACTTCGCCATTTTGGTGATATTTTTTTTTTTTTATAATTTTTTTCAAAAGTCTACCCTGGAACCCCTTCGCAGGCACTTGGATATTACGAGCAGTTTCGAAGGGATATTTCTTATTTTGCAGTACTGTATACCTATTTTAGTTTTCCTTAGAATTTCAGTACAGTTGAGTGCATTTTTTATTTATAACCTAAACAGAAAAGTAATGGAATACCTTACAGTAGTGACTTTGTTTCTCGAGAAATGTAATTTTCGAGGAGTCTTTAAGCTGAGATCTTTCTGTTCTATAGAAAGAGGTGGACCCAGAATCTGTTGTCAGTTTTAGATTTTGTGAGCAAACACAGGTTTCATCAAACTTTTTTCAAGCTACCCCATTTTGCCCCGTTATATTACTATCTGTTACGAAGGCCGTTATCAAAGTTTTATCAAAAACGATAAAGCCTGCGGGCAAATGTACGAGACTGTTTGTCCTTGTTGTGATCAAGGATAAGAAATAAGATGTTGCCAATCGCAATCGATTTTGCAATACAATATACTGGCTGGCATTGCAACTGTAATTGATAGGTGTGTCGTTTACCATCAGGTTATGGACCTTCTTGTCTTGCTACTCATCACACCCTAGTATAAAAAATAAGAATAGATGTAGTTATTCTAATACAGACATTTTTACAAAGAATTTCATGGATTGGGAATAAAATTTTCCTCCAACAAATTTAATTTAATGAGCATAAATATATGTGAAAATAGAATACAAAACTTCAACTAGAGGCATAAACGTCTCCTTTAAAAGCTAGAAATATAAAACACATAAAGTTTTTATTACACCTGTGAGTTGCTCTAATGACACTCAAGGAATTTGAATAGTATTAGCATAACTCTGTTTTTCTAAAACAATTATATTATCTAGTAGCCCATGGAGCAGAAAAATACCTAATGAATTTTAAAGTAACTCAAACCCCACTTGGGATTACACAACCTCTCCCTTAGCAGTTACTCGCCCAAAATCGCCGGCACGCTACAAGAACAAGCCTACTTCAAACACTCAAACTCGGGGGTGGGAACTCTTCCACGAAATTGCTGCGAACCCTGACTCATCAGACCAGCACACAGAGATCTCTCCAGCCCTTCCAACACCCCTACACACCCCAATCTGCACGGGTCCCCTAAACTGGTCGCAGTAGACCATTACAGCTAGACCCGCCGGGGTTGAAGGTGTTCCTTTGGGATAATCAAAGGTGTGAGGTCTGGAGAGGTGGTCAGGGTCCAGTATGATTGATTTGGCTTCTGATAAGGGAAAGCAGTAAGTCTTGGCGTTTAGTAATTTGATACGGAATTAGGTAGACGTTTGGCGATTATGGTGTTAGGTCATCAATCTTGCGTTATGTTTGTAATGTCGTACATGTTTAGATGGGGTGTATGTATGGTGGCGAGACTCTTGACGCTGTGAGGTTTGCAGGCATAGTAGTCGATTTTCTATAAGATACATTTTGGAGAGTATGCGATGGAGTTGCACAACTTGAGTCCTCCATCTCCTTTCCACCATTAGACAACAAGACGCACGGAAACACGGCATCCGTATATGGTTGATATTCCTCCTATTCGCACAAAGCGATCCACGTTTATAATCCGAACAGCGAAGGAACGGAACAGCTTGACATCGTCTTTGTTTCCCTAAAACTATAATCTGGAAGTCGTCAAGTCGAGAGTGAATAGGTATCTTCCAGGCCAGCATGCTAGGCACGTACATACCTCACCTGCAGTGACATGCATGACATCACATGTTGCTGATAGCAAATTATTTATTGCAGCAATTTTAATAATAGCTCCCAAATGATTTTAAATTCAATAGTTCCGGGTCACAATGTCAGCACAATTATCAAAAATCCTGTATTTTTTACTTTCGAAACCGCGCGTGACCCTCCATATAACACTCAAGTAAAGATATCTGCCATTTTGAGTCGTCCGGGTAGATTTCAATATCAGACATTTGGGAGTGAACGAAACACAATTACTAAGGTGCTAGTCAATAGTTTATTCGAAACGTAATAATGAAAGCGTAACTTAGTCTTTCGGTATTCAAACACTTTATTTTCCTCCAATAGGCAACCGGAGGCATTTCGAAATCTACTTCTTCGACTGCCACCTATCATCGGTTCTTTTTCTATTATGCAAATGGCGGCCATTATTTTACGAACAATTGTGTTATAATTCTGGATATTTACATATAAATGGGTGCACAAATTGGTCTGTAAATGTCCCCGCGGTATCAGTTTGATCTCTCCTAGTTAAAATTATGCCACAGAATAACTATAATAGTAGAAACAGATATGCATGCATTGTAATTTATCTATACTAATTAATAAGATTGAACCGTCTCGGTCTGTGATTTCGAAATATAGACGGCTATTTATGCGAAGTGTAATCATAAATGAGCGTATTTTTAATTTTTGTCAGTCTGTCGGTCTGAAAGTTTGTCTAGTAGAAACTCCGAAATGGCCTATAGATTTAAAATAGATTTAAAAAAAACAGATATCGTATTGGTGTCAATTCATTTCGATACATTTAAGGGTTCAGAAGATATGAAAATAAATATATTTCTCCAAGTTCCACGCGAACGAAGTCGCGAATTACAGCTAGTATTGAATATAAGTAATGACTAATGATAATTGCATTGTGGATTTTGATGCAGATATTATATTAAATGTTAAAAGTAAAATGTCAAGGTAATTTTGTTATAAAGAAACTTAGTAATGTCCAGTTCTGCGGTTAAATTTTATACGATTGAAATAGGTTTGTAATTGCGTAATAAAAGAGAATAAATTCTGTTGGCACAAATTATAACAAGACTTAATTTGACAGCTCAAAAATGATTGCCCTCCCTTTCGTTTTCATAGTGTTGAAAAGTGACAACAAATCAAATTTCAATCATATTTTAAACTAGTTTGTAATTGACACTACTAGAGGCAGGGTCGAAAAGAGATGTTCGTTTTATTTTTACAACCAAACCAAAAAACTCTTGAAAACCGTCACTAAAAAAACCTTAAACAACGAAGTCACGTATTACAGAAGCTGCACTTTATCTACCAAACATATGACTGTACTATCTCCTTCTAACTCGTTATCCTAGAGAGGGACAACGAATGCCATTGTGACACAATGACCGCGGCTTTTAGAACAGGTAAAACTTTAATCGGTTTAATTTTGTTTATGGTTTGTTTGTTTAACTCGGAGGATAAAAACTAGACAAATGTTGTACGACTGCAATTAAAAAAAGACAAGAATAACTCTACTTTAGTATTTTTAGGGAAACAGAATACAAATGCTATAATTACCTGTGTATATTAATACTTTTATTACCACTAGTCGCAAACAAAATGGCGCCGTTTCTTTTATTTTTTTCTTTTGTTTGGTTTAGTTTTGGCTTTGCACGATTTATGCATTTAGCCAGTGATAAGTATTATTATACTAGCTGCGGCCCGCGGTTTCACCCGCGTAATTCCTGCATTTCTCAGGTTAAAAACCACTATGTTACTCGTATCGTGAGTTCATACTAAAATCTCCCAGAAAAAAAAAACATTTTCAATTTTTTTCTAATTTACCAATTGTCTGAGCAACTTTCTTATTGTTTTCTTTATTAAGTGCCTCTGACAATATAAAAACAAAAAAAAATCTTTCTGGGTAGTTTTGTTAGTATAATTTACCCACGATCCTGGACAACATAATAATTCATATTATAATATTCACCAATATTGTTTTTTTGACGTTTTCTTTGTCCCGTGTTTCTATAACGGATTTATTATAACTGTTATGTTTATAAGAGACGTAGAAGCTGAACGTTGAAAAAATTGATACAAAACAGTACATTTGACGTCGCTATTTCGATTTCCTGCCGAATCTCCGGCTGTCAGCTTATTTAGCTTATCAACATTTTGTCATCTTCAAACCTTATGAAAAGCTCGCAATCCTACTCATGTTCTAAATGTGAAAGTTTGTATGTCTGGTTGTTTGTTACTCAATCACGAAAAAACGGCTGAACAGATTTGGATGAAATTTGGCACACATCAATAATAATAATAAATAACGCGTCAAGATCACATACACACAGATCCTAACCCCTAACTAGGATATAAGCGGTGGTAGCCTAGTGGGAGAACGTCCGCCTTCCAATCAGAAGGTCGTGAGTTCAAATCCCAGTGCAGGCACGTACAAATGTGTTTCTGTAAAAGCATATGTACGTTATTATCACTCGCTTTTCGGTGAAGGAAAACATCGTGAGGAAACCCACATACCTACCCGAGAATTATTTCGGAGGTAGGTATGTTATCCACCAATCCTTACTGGGCCCCCGTGATGGATTATGGCCTAACCCTCCTCACGAAAGTGAGGCGAGACCCGTGCTCAGCAGTGGGACGTTATGGGTTGATGATGATGAACTAGGATTCCCCGTATCTAAAAAATCAGGAACTATGAGTGCCTACCATGGTCTTACAAACACCCAAACTCAAAGCAATTCATCATCATCATCAACGCATAACGTCCCACTGCTGAGCAAGGGTCTCCCCTCGCTTTCGTGAGGAGGGTTAGGCCATAACCCACTACGGGGGCCCGGTCCGGATTGGTGGATAACATACCTTCCTCCGAAATAATTCTCGAGTAAGCAAATATTACCTGGTTTAACACGTAGAATACTTTTACCTCGTAACAGTTTCCTGTGGGATAATACTCAAGAGGGTGAAACCACGGGGCGTAGCTAGTTTGGCTATAAAACACACACAAAAACAAACTGAAGGTTAATGTAAATTATGTGTGTATTCATATGTCATCTGTTACTTTCTCACTATATGTGGCAAAATGGCTTTTCTTAGTTTTTTAAGTCGACTTCTTTGTAAAGATAGCCACAGAGATAGCTGTAAGCACCTTAATACAATAAAATAAATAAAAAAGTAAATACAGGATACTTTCTAGAAAAAAATAAAAAAATATCAGATGATATTTATTGCCTTATAACAAATACAAAATCAAACTGATTAATAATACAAGTGTCCTATCGGCCTCCTATCACACCGCACGGTAACAACTAACCAGTACGCCTGTCCATCTGCGCAAACGGCACAAGCGGCGACATCCGCTGTCCGGAGCTCGACAGTCGACACACTCGACAGTTATTGCTTCGGCAATTTTGTTTTATAGGTTAATGGACCAATTGACACCGAAGTGTAACATAGTGTATTTTTTTTTACTATACAACCCGACACAACGACAACGACGGTAATGAATGTGAACAACATAAATTAAGATGAATATTGCCATACAAAAAAACATTAATTAACGTAAAATAATTAAATGAAATAAAATTATTTATATGGTATAGTGGTGATCGTAATCAATGATATTACGTTTAGAATCGATAAATATTGTAACATAAAAAAATATAATGACGAAAATTTAAAAAAATACACCCCCTTATAGTTTATGCATTGAATACATTTATGCATTGAAATAAAAGTATATCGTTGTTTATAAGGAGAAAAAAATGGTGGACATTAGTTTAAAATTCAACATTGTAGAGAAAATTAAGCAAACATTCCTTTGAATTGTGTACAGTGACAAAGAAACAAACATGAAATTTTAGTATTCGTACAATCCAGTTCCAGTAACGACTCGCCTTTGTTACATTTGAATAGCTTTTGCATAATTATTGTTGTTAGAATGTACTTCTCCGTTGCACCATCTCGGGTGATATTAAATTCAATGACTTGGCTTATATTCATCCACTACAATGGATACAAGGGGTTGTTTGATAGCCGGCTTTATACCCTCATTAGTTCAGTCACGGGTCTCCGTTGCCCATAAATCCCAAAGATAGAATAACTCATAGTGACACGATCAGACTAATCCTGTATTTAAGATATTCATCCACCAAACAGTAGTGTGCAAACTATGTTCCGGTTTGAAGGGCACTGTTTCCAGCGATTACTGGTCACATGAGACGTTAGAGCCGATGTCGCAGGGTTATGAGCGCAATGCAGCGCCGGGCAGGATTACGCAATGCAAAGTTCTGGGTGGCACTGTAACTGTTATGGGCAGGCGTAGCGCTTACTATCAGTTCAACGTCTTGCTCGTTTCGTTACTCAGTGAAATAAATAAAAAGTAAGACGGATTAAGGCGCTGGTGGCGATAATTGAGACCAATTTGAACTCCGTTAGCTTGTACTAGTTTTTCTCGAGTTTTCGTACTGCAAGGATCGCTGGCACTGCGCGCCGGGTGGACGTATCCTTAGTACAAATAGGCCGTGAGTTACCGCTCCACAGGGAAGTTTGCATACTTCGAAATGACAAAGTTAAGCACCGACGTATTGCCAACAACAGCTGTTAGCAATTTTAAGCCACTTAGCTTGCCTTGTGGGGACACGCCGTGAGAGCCGACGGAAACGGTTTCGCCGCAGATAAATGTATAGCTCCTGACAAAGCCTCCGCGGCCAGAAGTGCTCATATCCTAACGAATTCACGAAGGAAACATTCTTGAAACTTGCCAACTTCATGAATTTTCCGCACCTCTCGCTCTACCGTATAGCTCCGTCCCGCTCGTACTCAATCTCCATTACAACGATCAAGCGACATTGAGCGTGATATTGCGTGCAAGGATCTCTGGAAATTACTACCTGCCGAAAATAGCTGGTCGAGGGAAACTCGCCCTTGCGCCTTTGGGATAAAGCTTCGCTACAAAAGAGGGTAGCCGAAACAAAGTTGGTGCAGAGATAAGGGAGTGCTTCCCTAAGAGGGTTAGCGTAAGAGTAACTTCTGAGTTGTCAGCTGCGACATGAAGCCACCGCCATGGAATATGCATGGATAAGAATGGACGCAAGCCTAATTCCTCTATGGTAATGAGGTTCCATCAAGCGATGTTTAGGTTGCTTTGATGGAGGGAGAAATCTGCATGGAGACGACTTCTGGGGTTACGGATTACTGGATTAGTACTTAGATGGCGACTTATACATCTTGTTGGTGAAATAATTCTTTGAAAGTTTGAATAAGGTTTTGTACATTTCAAATTCTTTTTATTTTATTATATTTTTTTACTCATGATGTCGTTTTTCTCGGAACAAATATTTTTTTCCAGAACAAGGAGCTGTGGATCCATGGGAAGTAGCCATTCGGAAAACATCGTCTTTACGAAATGTCTGTAATTTGTTATCAACCAAGTAAATGTCATAAAAATTAATTCAGTTTCTCTCGCTTAGTTTGCGATTTCTTACTCTGTCTACCTTTCAAATCCAAGACGTATTGAGAAATCTCTAATTTTGTAAAGGTGGTTATTCAACTAATACCGCGTGAAACCTTTGACTCGGTGGATGTAATCTGTCGTAATCTAATAAAAAATATTAATATAGATTAAACTTAGTTTGTATGTGACCAAATTTTACGTGGTATAAATCTGAAAATATGTGACCAACTAACACTGTGACCAAAATGCCTGAACAACAAATCTCCATCCATCTAAAAAGACATTCACTTGAAATAGCCTTTAGTTGTTTTTTTTTTTTAATTTAAAATTTGACATGAATATAAAGTAGATAATAGTGCTGACATGAAAAACGAACCACTTTTATAAACGTTACAATTACTCTCTCCCCTTTCTATTACTAAATCTACGAATACACTCTAAAATATGTAATTTCCACAAGTACCATGCTACTCCCCACGCTTCTCCCCTCGGAACTAAACACTGCATAAATGTAAACCGTGTAAACAGCGCACCGCTCCGCCGCGCGCCGCCGCCGCGATGGCGAGCGCGGGCACTACAGAATAAATCGCGACGCTTCAAATAACTCTCGATAGCGCTCTTGGTTTTAGCTATGGAACTTGGTGTGGGATTAAAAAGAACCAATATTTAATATGCGTAAATTCCATATAAATAAATAGAAACAGTAATTTTGTTACAGTATTTGATCCACTTGAAAGGGAAAGGGGTTCGGACATTTTTGTATGGAAGCTGGCATATCCACCCGCCTCTTTTTGTTTTTTTTTTTCAAAGTTTTAGCGCACCTTGTATCTAGTATAACTATATGGGTAGGGGACACTTATACCAATAAAAATGACAGGAATACGGTACCCTAAAGTGTCACGTACCCAACATATTTGGAGCTTGAGATCACCATTAAACAACAATGGAAATCGTTAACAGCACAAGACTAACTGCCAAAAACCAAAACCAAAACCAAGATCAAAATCGATTCCCATGTTCCCATCCTTACCAATCTGCATGTAACACACTACTCGAATAGTTGCCCCCCAAGAGATATATCTCCAAATGTCAATTACTGTCTTAAAAGCCTCCCCCCTCCCCTCCCCGTCACCCCCTTAATATTTGATGATCCCACATCGAAATTCAGAGTGTACGAGGGAATTGCCTGTTAGTTTTGATATTCACTTAAACTTTGATGTGTATTAAATGGTGGAAGCTTTTGTGTTGCCCAAATTATAATATTATATCATTGCCTACCCCACTGGTGGGCCAGTTGGGAATATACCATCTGTACTATGTGCCTATTAATGAGGCACCAATAGAAAGAGGTCAAGAAAATCCTAAGACCTTTTTCATGTTGTGTACTTTTTACCCGACTGCCAACAGATATGGGTCGATGATGATGATGATGAACTCAATACAATAGAGAAGAGCAGCCTTTTTTAGGAAATTTTCAGGGTTCTTTGTAAACAGTTTACCTTCGTTTTCGCAAATGCAGCAAGAATAGTTTACTATAGTCCTGCAGTGGAACTCTGCAGGTCGCCTCGAGCGCCGGATGCCAGTTAACCAAAAACCCAACATTTTTTACTGTCAACTTGCATCTGTAACGAAATTGCTTTAAAAATAACATCTGAATTCTGTCAGCTGACTGCCCCCACTCTGATAATAAACATACAAGGGAAAAACAACCCTGCCGCATTAAAACACGGTTCGATTCCTTTCGAAGAATGAAAGTTAAGGGTGTAACCGGCAACATAAAGGAATCAGCTGTTTGCAAAGAAATTGGAATTCGGCAGAGGGTAAGGTTTTTAATAAATTAATTATGTTTGTAATTTGTTTCTCGCAACGAAGCAATTTGATTTTCATTTAATTTTCAATTAGATTGTTAAGTGGAATTTAAGTTATGTGACCAAGGGTAGCAATAAAATTGGTAAAAAACAATGCACGAGAGCCAACATAGAACTGCGTAATAACTCAATCCATGCATTCTCCCAATTCCGTACATACATCTTATAACTTGAAAGACACTGCTGAAACTCCAAAGCACCAATCGCAAAGTAGCTTAATAAACATAAAAGCAAGCGCACTCAGCAGTTACTGCGAAGTCATACATCCATGTCAAACAGTCACTCTATCGTTCGCATAAAATCAGTACAACGAACTTTCCACTGGCATACGTCCCTGGCATACAGAATGTATGCTGATAAAACAATAAAGAAAGGAACATATAAAACTGTACTCCTTTGCGTCGCGGCGTTAACATATAAAACGGAACGTAAGCGTATGTATATTTTACGACGCACTTACGCCATCTTAATATGAAACGCGATAAAGTGTCGCTCGCTACTCTCGCTCTCATGCTCGCTACCCTTATTTTTTTCACCCCCACACCCCGTGGTGAGTCGTAAACGTAAGCTGTTTTATGAGCTCAGTATAAAAGTCACAATTCTAAAATGGCGGAGAAAAAAATCGCAGCTGTCAAATGTCAATGGCAAATGGTAAAGTGTGGTAGGATTTGCCAATGGACGGCGGCTGGTTCAGTCGTTAAATTTTTATTACACTGATTGTTGGGTTATTTAGGTTAGAATACGTCGACAATGAAAATCAAGGAATCCAAAATCTATCTACTTATAATAATATGAGACCCAAAGAGCCATGTTTCGGAGAAACGGTCTCAACTCTAGACCAACCTTTACTACACTTTCAGCAAAATTATAAGTGCATTAAATTAAAGGTCAACGAACAAACAGATTTCTATGTTTTCCCTTACCGTGCCAACTTTCAACAATATAATTATTTCAGAAATATGACGCGCAAGACTTTTTAATCTCACCACGTCTAAAGGTCATTAAATACGTTTCTAAAATACTCAACACAAAAGGCGTTCGGCCAAAACCAACCCTCCGTGGGAGGAGAATATAAATATGCCTGTTTTCTGCAAGCTTAGTTAATTATAGGGCATCGTATGCGAGCGTGCCTAAAATAGGAACCAACGGCGCCTATTTTAATATCAAATCTGAGGGTAGCCTCCCCAGCCCTCTGAATATGTATGCTGCAGCCACAGTGGCGGACCTCATGGGGTGGCCATTGATGCCAGCTGAAGGCTGTTTTAGCATTAAAATTGGTATTTGCAGAGTTTGTAATTACTCATACTCTATCCATTCTAGTCTACCCATGGAATCGATCTCCTATTAACTACCTTTTCATAGCATATCAGAGGCATTCATAGACAATTTATATCGTGACACAAATGTTAGAGGCGTCGTTTTGATGGGGTTACTTTTTACGTGTTGCAAGGTGGTGTTATATTATTTATGCTAAGTAGTGGAATATAATGTCACCTCAGAGGTTGACTACAAAGGTTTGAAAAATATATTGTATAGCGCATTTGGTGTTGCAACGACCCAGTGGCACTCCCTCGGATGGGTGACCGAATGTGACACGAGCGTTTCCACTTTTTGCAGGCACGTTAAGCCATCGGTCCTGTTGATTGATAGTAGTCATTAAGCCATATCCGAAACCCTTGGGCAGTGGCTAATCTCTGACAGCAGAGGACGCCACTACCTTTTTCGAGTTCGATGGACTCTACATTTCTACTTCACCCCCTTCTAACTTCACCCCATTTTTTGGATAAAAATATCCCTTACTACCCGTAGAACAACGCTTCTACACTTCTATTAAAGGTTATTGTGTTGCTAAGACCCGTGTGGCCAACTAGCCATTCAACTCAACACAAATTATAAGAAAAGGATAACTATTATAAATTAATTAATTGATTATCGTTTGAGTTTGAAAAAGGACATTTCCCTTTCAAGTGCTGATTCATGGCTGAATCTCGCGCAGGAAAAGGAATCTCCATTACCTCTACCCGTGCTTCGGAAATGCGTCCGTCAAAAAAGATAGCACCAAGAAACTCCACGGGGATGTAATTTTTTCCTTTGCATTATTCAAGATACCTACCTGCTCACGCATCCGAAGCCGGCCGTATCCGATAGGTTGACGCATAGTTACGGATTGCCATGGCTGTTATTGCCATGTTTTTCACTGTGCTAGATAATGGGACGGCGATCGAGGGAGAATTGTGACTAATTTTATGGAACAAATTGCCGTGGCTTTTGTAACGGTGCCCAATTTCAAGAAAACAAACCATTTAGGTAGTAATAAATCCCGTTTCTTACATTACTTAACTCTTACGCTTATTTATGGTTGGTGTTTTACGTACAAAAACAGGAGATTTGTACAAAAACATTATTTAATAGCTTAGATTAAGTTTATACCTCGTTTTCTTTCATCGAGTGATATGAGAACACATGTCATGACAGTTTTACTATTGTTCTAGACTGTTCACCTGACTGACACATCTCCTGTTGTTCCAGGCTGTTCAACTGACAGTTTTCCCTATTGTTCCAAGCTATCCAGTAGACAGTTTTCATGTTGTTCCAAATTGTTTTTTAGGCCGACATTTGACGTTATTTTTTCGCATTCGACAGCTACATGAGGTACGAAAAATACAAAGAGTTGTTTCTTCGTACATTTTGACTATTATTTCATTGAAATAGGGTTCAAATTGGCTTATCTCGTATTTCGTTCTCGTCGGATATAATCGTGGAGCAGGCCGCAGTCGGGAAGGAAGCGCAGTAAAACAAGTTTTAATTTCAATCACTGGAATACATAAACCTGTGGGTGGGTGGCCCGTCGACACCACTGACTAGCGTTAGATAGAACGGCCTTAGCGAATGAACTCCGCGGAGTCAAGGTTTTTATAAGAACATGACATTGGAGCGGCTATGGTTCAGTGAGATTGGATCAAATAATATTATTACACTGAACAGCTTGAAGGGCTTGTGCCACTACAATGCCACTGCGTTCCAAAACCATTGTTCTCAAAAGTTCAACTGTTCATACATCAGTTCCACTACACTCCAAATTGATGTTTGGATTTTTTTATTGACTTCTCTTATTTGACGTATATGAGAGTAAAATGTATAATGCACTTAGATATAGGATTTAGGTTACTTCATGGATCGTTGATGCCTGAAGTAGTAAAACACTGTATCACAGGCACCACGCCCTTCCGTAAGGATTTTTTGTGTACCTACGAGGGTGAATCAAAAAGTTCTTAGAAGTGCATATATATGAAACCTTTTTGGATCAAGTTCGATATTCAAATTAAAGAGACACACACACACTATATTTATGCAGACTGTCACTTGTTTTTGTCAGTTCGTTCGCATGTAATAAATTTTTTTGTGCAACGAGTTGCTAAAAAGTCAAAATTATGGATAAAAGTGAGTTACGTGCGGTGATAAAATATCTCAGTTTGAAAAAAATGTCTACGAAGGAAATTTTTTTGGACATTCAGCAGACATTAGGGGGTGATGCTGTACCCTATTCTACGGTTGCGTACTGGGTGGCTGAATTTAAAAGAGGTAGATCAAGCTGTAAAGATGACCCGCGTTCTGGGCGGCCTTCAACCTCCGTTACAGAAGAAAATGTCAAAAAGGTTGAGAATCTGGTTTTGGAAGACAGAAGAATGACTATAAAACATATAGCTGAGATCCTAAAGATATCTTTTGGTAGCGTTCAATCCATTTTAATTGATTCACTGGGGTTCAAAAAAGTGTCTGCAAGATGGGTGCCACGAATGTTAACCGACGAAAACCAAAAGCGACGTTTGGAAATTTCCAAGCGTAATCTCGAAATGTTCCAGCGTGATTCGGATAATTTTTGCCGTCGTCTTGTCACCATGGATGAAACGTGGGTCCACCATTTTGATCCTGAAACTAAAAGACAAAGCATGTCTTGGAAACGACCATCCTCTCCATCCATTAAGAAATTTCGAGTTGCTCCTACCGCTGGCAAAGTTATGGCCTCTGTGTTCTGGGATAGTGAAGGAATCCTTTTTATTGATTACATGCCAAAAGGCCAGACGATTACTGGACCCTATTATGCAAATTTAATCCCGAAAGTGCCTGAAGCGATTAAAGAAAAACGTCGTGGAAAACTGTCGTTGGGCGTGTTGTTCCTTCAAGATAACGCTCCTGCTCATCGATCGGAAGTTGCGCTCAACGCAATCCGCTGTGCTGGCTTCAATCTCCTTGACCACCCACCATATTCTCCGGACTTAGCCCCAAGTGATTTTCACTTATTTCCAAAATTAAAAGAGGAAATTCGTGGAACAAAATTTCACGATAATGACGCGGTTATAGCTGCCGTAGAGGACTTTTTCGAGAGTCAAGAAAATAATTTTTTTTCACAAGGAATAAGGAAGTTAGAAACGCGTTATTCTAAATGCATTGCATTGGAGGGAGATTATGTAGAAAAATAAAATATTATTATTTAAATCTTTGCATTTTTTAATATTGATTCCAAGAATTTTTTGATTCACCCTCGTACATATTATTTATGTTTTTTTTTTATGATTTTGTGTCTAACGCAAAGTAAAGAGAGTTTGTGTTAAATAAATACATTCAGATTAACAATAGGTTGCTTTTAGCGGTTTTTTTAATAGATTTTTCTATAATGTATTTCTTAATTGTTTTCAAACAAACGCATTTTACAAAACAATCATACCACAAACCTTTATTAAAAAAATCTCTAATTAGCCAATATCAAGCACGCACAGTATAGCAACGAGTCCAAAAACCCATCTATCTCCATATAATTCCACGGTCACAGTCGTAAAATTAAGTGAACACAAATGGTGTGTCGCCACAAGCCGGCTGGTCACCAGCTAGCACCAGCCACTCCACCAGCTAGCACCACCTCTTTGGTGGAGACAATGTGACAAGCGAAGGAAATACTTTGGTACCTAAAATATTTTACAGTCGGTGGTATTACGTAGTGCATCTGTACTTAAATCATCATCATCATCATCCACGCATATCGGCCCACTGCTGAGCCCTCACTTTCATGGTTTTCTACACCACCGTAATAGTGGGCTATTCCCAGAGTCCCCACTAACTTCCCCAGGAGTGGAGTTGCTGGGAATTATTTTAGGGGATATTATTTATTGATCGGCTTGTAAGTTTATTTCTATAAACTAATATGAAAAAATAAACAAAAATTGTAAAAGAATAAACAAACGAGGTGAAAAAAAAATATTCTCGTCTCCAGTTACCTACAAAAATAAAATTCTTCAACAAAAACAATAAAAGTCCATCGTTAAAAGAAAATACGTAATAAGCCAATCAATTACCGGCTGTTGGGCGAGGGATACATAATTCAACGGGGTCCGGCGGGCGGGGTCGAACCCGCGCCGGGTACATGCCGGGGACGCGCGCCTCACCGCTCCGCTGCAGGCGACCGCCACTGTTGATTGGACACTAGATTGAGATGAAATAGGGCCATGTTATGGAAATTATCTTATCGAAAACTTAGATTTAGGGTATTTCTACCATCGCATTCAAAAAACAAAACGACCTTTACGTTCAGTAATGTAGAGTAGAAATTTTTTTTAGTGAATCTACGTCACATATAATTTCAATCTAAGCCATTTCCATACGAGTACGTTAAATAACACGAATTACAAACATCCTGACACCTAAATAGGATTCCCTGTGTCTAGGGAATTAGGAACTACGAGGACCATGGTCCTACAAACACCGTGAACTCACACATTTGTCCCCTGCGGCAATCGTATCTGAAATCTCACGATTCGCAATAGGCTTATAGCCATCGCGACGCCACCGCAGCCATCAAAACACTGGTGAAACAATAAAAAAAAAAACAACTTAAATTAAAATGAATATGACTCTTTGTGATACGAATTAATCATTTATTACAAATTTAAGAGATACCACGTTATCGCATTAATGGTGCAAACAAAATGGCGTGAAACTTCACAGCGGGAGATATTAGGCCTGCTATGCAGCGGCGCACAGCCACGCTGTACAAAAATGAACGATGTCAGAATGTATCTTTAACGTTAGTACTAAGAAATTGTAACCGTGTGGCAAGCTTTACATGCAGAGGTACGTTCCTATTTCTACAAAGAGTTCTCCCAACAACAAAGAACAATACAAATTGAACCTAATCCCGAACTCGCAAGTCGTAAAATAAAAGAATTAATGACCGTAAGTCATAGATAACAAGGGCCCTCCTAAACGAGGAAAGTACAGGATAGTGGTTTTTTTAAGGGAAATAGGGACATAAAGTAAACTACTCCGCTGCCGGTCTGTTGCTGCCCTTATTGGCGGGTCGATGCGGACGTCGTTCTGCTAAGTGATTCTGAACCGTTTATTATCTGGATGCGTAATGAAAACGAGATTGAGTGAAAGAGAAAGTGTAGGTACTTTTAATATATATTTTTAGTACAAATAGTCTAATGTTTCTTTTTTTTATTTCACTAAGTGACGAGAAGAGCAAGTCGTTCACCTGATGGTAAGCGCTACGCCTGCCCATAATAGTTACAATGTCATCCAGAACTTTCCATTGCATAGCCCTGCGCGGCACTTCACTGCGCTCGTCACCCCGAGACATTGGCTCTAAAGTCTCACATGCCCAGTAATTTCGCTGGAAACAATGCTCTTCGAAACGGAACACAGTAATGTTTGCACACTACTGCTTGGCGGATGAATATCTGGCAAAGGTATGGTACTTACTTCCCCAGGCGGTCTCTTGCAGAAGACCTGAATGGAATTTGATAAAGTTTTGTATTTATTATTTTCAATGTCGGAAAATGACGTAGAATACTTTTTGTTACCATCGTCATCTTCCAGCGGGGCTATGCAGCACGGTGCGGATCAGCTAGAGTTCGTTTCATTTTGACGTTTAATTGCCACGGGACTCGCCATTCGTATTGAAATGATGAGTCCCGTGGCAATCAAACGTCAAAATAAAACGAACACGAGCTGATCCGCACCGTGCTGCATAGCCCCCCAGAGCTCTTAAAAAATTAAATTGAATGGTAATTGAAATTTTGTCACCAAGGCATAGAAGAACCAACAAAAAATATTAACAGAAGCATCGAAATAACTACAATTTTTCTTTTATACGAAATTGTTGTAACAACTCTACATCACCAAACATAGAGAAAAATAGTGTTCTTTATTACATATACGTATAACTTCCAACACGTGTTACTAGAAAATATATTACATAAATAAATATCTCTACAATTATTTGATTAAATATTCCCACATAACAACTACCGACGTAACCTTACACTGACGTAATTGTAGGTATAATTAAGGGGTTGGGTCCCTCCCCCGGCCCCCCTCACCCCTCATAATGCACCGCACCGAGCACATATCACAGAATAAATAAGAGTACAGACAGGCCGTGGCAACCCCATACACATCCTCCATCAAAGCGTTTTTGCCTAAAGCTGTCTCACTGGGGTGCATCCGATATAAACACGCTATTATTATCGAGACCATATTCTAACAATGTTTTGTATGAGTTTTTTATTCTCACATATAGTGTTGGATTTAAAAAAAATTTGTTCAATTTTATCGCGTCGTTATTAAATAATTCTTACTCTACATTCACAATTACATGAATTCTAGATAGGTGGGTACATTTTCATAGTAAACAGTCTCACCAAAGCGTTGCAAATAATTTATGTAGAAAAATACAAAGGTCCATCCAAAGGTTGTCTGGTAGAGATCGCTATAAGCGACAAGACCGCCCGTTGTACCTATTAATAAGCTATGTTTTTTTCTGTGTGTTTTTGTACATTTTGGTGTCAATAAAGATTTATCTATCTATACGATAAAGAAATGTTAAATTTTGAAACGTAGAGTTACTAATCAATTCATACTCTACATTGAGAATGACATCAACTCTACCTTATAGAGTGTCCCAAGAAACAAACAGACAAGAAATTAAGCTTCAACTGCAAAGCAAACAATTTCTTTAGCAAAATATAATTAAAAAAAAAACGTAGAGTTAAATTCTGTAACGTAGAGTCGCTGATTCATAATTACGTCATATTTTACAATCACATTTACAATAATTACATTTTAGATACAGTGTCCTATGAAATGTAAAGCTAATTAAACCTATATTGCAAAATAATACCTCAATAATATATAGAATAGATAATGCGAACTAAACTTAAAATATTTCACTACCAAATTCAAAACTATAATAGTTAAAACTTAGGTACCAAGTTAATTAAAAACTTGGGTACTTAGGACTAACCTACTTAGTATACGAACAATAAAATTATTAATTTATGAATCCAGTTCTGTTAATTTAACCTAATTCTTGGAATCTTCGCTAAGTCATGAATTCGAAACTAAAATAATTATAATTCTCCACTCACAAAAAGTATAGTAAGACCAAGTTAAGTGGATATAGAAAATAAAACAGTGCCTAATCCCCGCAGCTATAAACGCTTTTCAAATGTCACTTTTAACGACCGCTCGCGCTATTTTAATGTCCCTTAATGAACTTTCTATTGTGTTCCAATAAATGCCTTTTTAACGATTGGCGGCGATAAAAAGAACTCGAAATAATCAATTTTGGATTATACAGTCCGCAGGTAACATTTATATTTGAAAGGGACGCGTTAGAAATCAAATGACAGCTAACTAGTTAGCTGTAAAATTTGTTTTGTTCTAGTTTTTAAGTTTTCTTTGTTCTGTGGTGTTTCAATACAGAGTTTATCTATCTATCTATCTATCTAGATAGTTGTAGCTGTAGCAGAAACGTGGGTTCTCCTATAACTGCTTAAAATTAAAGGTACTTAATCATTTTGGAAAAGAATAGTCACATTAGAAGTCGTTTTTTTTTAATTTTTTCAATTTTAATTGTTATTAAACGTACACAATTATCTAGTCGAGTAGTGTTTAGTTAAGTGATCTATACGAATTCAATTGTTGACCAACACACTGTTCGTAGCTCTAAAATATAGGTATTGTTTCCATGGGATCCTCTCATCAGATTCTGACTTGGTGGCGATGGAACAATATCGAGATTACCTACACCCCTTACAAAACAAAAATAATTTTCCAATTCGGTCCTCAATTTTCGGACAAATCGGTGAACGAAATATATCATGTATAATCCGAACAGCGAAGGAATATGGAACACCTTGCCAGCGTCTTTGTTTCCAGAAAACTATAATCTGAAAGTCTTCAAGTCGAGAGTGAATAGGTATCTTCTAGGCAAGCATGCTCCACTATCGACCGCGTCGACACTTACCACCAGGTGAGACTGCGGTCATATGCTTACCTAAGCAAAAAAAACCTGCAAATAAAAAAAAGTCGAACATAGAACCTCCTTCTATTTTAAATTTAAAACTATACGAGGCCAAGTTAGATTGCTAAAACTGTATTGACCAATGACAAAATGCCTCTTTGTTACTGTTTAGAGGTATCCTTTGTTGTCACATTGTGGGTTAACTTGCCTCTACTTCCCCCCAGGGTCACCCCACCGCGGTAGAAACTAAAACTCAAAGTAAAAAAACAGAATAAAACACTGGATCGGATTATGTCACATAAGCCAATTATTAAAAAGTATCTACATGTATCGCTGTAGGCGATAAGTACAGAACTTTTTCGCTTGAGCTTCGATCAATAACTTTCTCTCATCGTTCTGAAACCAGCTTTAACGTGCACCGAATAGGGTAGAAAGTTGTTCGTGTTCAAGTGGATGCTTTCATTCGCCTGTTGCCAAGCAAGCCGGGACGAGTGAGCAGGGATCGCCAACCTTTTTCTAGGACATCCTTATTCAGTACTTTCACCTTTTCTAGCAACCCTGGTGTAGATAATTTAGTTCGCGAGATGGGTTTTTAGGTCTGAGGGTGATATTAGGTAAGCTTCGTTTGAGTTCGTAATAAAATTTTCTAGGTTGGTACAGAAATGAGATTTTGTAGGTTTTATGATATTTGGAACTAAAGGATTTATTTGGTAGTTGAACTATTTGAGTTAGGGTCAGTCACCTCTTATATTTAAATAGAATAAAGATAAACATAACGGGAGTAAATGCTCTCTGAAAAGGAGAAAAATAAATAAGGCCTTTAAATAAACTAATTACTGTCAAGTAAAAATGTACTATTTTTGTTTGTAAAATTGATTACCCATTAAAACATTCAAATCAATGAACTCCTAGAAAAGAATCAATAACCCTTTCCGAACATTGTATGCCGCTAAACAGTTATTCACACGTAAAAACACGACAAAAAGGTTGACGACGCGCTCCCTGCCATAAATGCAAGCGCAACGGGGATATTACCAACTAACATAGCAAACAGAGTAAGTGACAAACACTTCCACTTTTTGAATTGAACTTTAACGCAATAGACACAAAGGCGAAGGATGTGTTCATTTCTTTGTGAAGGTCGATGTCGCTTGCGCCCTCTTCGAGTTACATCAAGACTTAACCGAGCCTGCGTCTCTGTGTGTGTAAAGGCGCGTCCGTGTGAAGCTACGTGTGCCTGTGTGTGCCGGTACATCGGTTCGGTCACGTAGGCTTGTTTAACTGAGGGTTGCTATAGAGTTTTGAGGACGTTTTCGACGACGCTTTGGCGTTCTTTGTTCGCAGAGATAGATTTTAGACGTTTATCGGTCCTTTTTACAGAATTTGGCACTTTTCTCTTTTGGAACGTGATCTTGGATGAAGTGAGCATGAGTTGCAATGCAAAAATCTTGTTAATTACCTAATAATTTCTAAAAAAAGCAGCTCAAAAATATCTCAATGTCAAATGAACATTGCATATTTTTGCAGTTGTAAACACGTATAAATCAATAAAGCCAGTTATCGAGCCAGTTGATGAATACACTTGATATGACCGGTTCGCTCTTGTGGCGCTGCACATAGCAACAGTTCCCGTCAGCTGGGCCGAAGGCGGCCGAGCGCCGGCGGAGAAGCCCGAGCGCTGCGATTGATTCGGTGATGCGTCGAGAAAGTTTACTGTGTTTATATTCCACTTTGTTAGGTTTTGGACCGTTTTAGAACGAACTAGGAGAGGTGGACACTGTTGCCTAATCTGTGGCCGTATAGATGAACAAAGGAGGTTTAGGACTGTGTCTCAATGAGAACTTCGATGAAAACTCAGAAGTAATGCAAAAATCAGTGTTGGTCAATGCGGCGGCGGCGTTAGCAATGCTTTTGATTATTTTTATTTATTTTTTTCTCACATCTTGCTATGGCTTAAAACCCTAGATATCTCATAAACCTACAATACAATTTGCCATTTCCCTCTATCAATAAATAATAGCGACAACCACAGAATAAATAGACAACAAAGAAGCTTCCAGAAAGTAAACATTTCAATCTTCAACATTTTTGTTTAGTTTCCAAATTCAATAGGTCAACTATGAATAGATTAATTTAGGCTTATGTAGATTTTTGTAGGTATAAATAGATAATTTTATACATTTCCTAGACATAATAAAACAGATGTAAAGTTCTTGCTCTACATTACATTTTTGGAGTTATAAACTATAAAGTACCTATTTTCGAATTTAATTAAACTCAAACTCAAATCATTTATTGTAAATAGGCAAAATATTGCACTTTTACACGTCAAAAAAAATAATAATATCTTATACATAAGTATAGAAATACAAAAAAAATAAGTCAAATTTTATGATCTACGAAACTAATGATTATTATCTAATTATGGTTTGAGTTAGAAAAAGGATATTTCCCTTTCAAGTGGTGACCCATGCCTGAGTCTCGCACACGAAAAGGAAAACTCCATTGACTCTACCAGTGCTTCGGAAATACGCCCGTTAGAGAAGATAGCACCAAGAAACTCTACGGCGATGTCATTTTTTAAATTTTAGTCATTCTTTTTTTTTAAGCCATAATATACAATATAAAAATAAATTATTCTATTGACAATATTATGATATACCATCATTACCAAACTATTAAATTACATTATTGAAATTGTATAAATTACGTTACTTATCATTATCATGGAGATTGGGACATTGAGGCCATGCATTTTTGTCTTTAACATAGTCATTAATAGTGTAATAGGCTTTCTTTATGAGATTAACCTTAATAAATGTTTTAAACCTCTGCATGGGCAATTGATCAATTCCCTCTGGTAACTTATTATAAAAGCATATACAGTTCCCCATAAATGAACCATTAACCTTCTGCAACCGAAATCTAGGTACATTCAGTTTATTTCTATTTCTAGTATTAAAGTTATGAATATCGCAATTTTTGACAAAGTTGTTGATATTTTTCCGTACGTACTACGTAATAAGTTTTCATATATGTATATGTAATTGTAGATTGTAGGTATAAATAGATTATGTTAGATTATCTAGTCATAATAAAACGTTCTCTAAATTACATATTCCGTAGACTTCATTTTTTTTTTCTATGAATTCTAGGCCCCTGATTTTTTTTACGTATCTCATACTTTTTGCTATTTATACCGAATTTTATAAGCACAATAATACCGAAAGGTGGGGCGGGCTATTGGGTTTTCGATTGAGATTTAGTTTTTTTTTAATATGTATCCATTCATTTATTTATTTTATTCTATGTATATAAGGAATGCCACCGTCCGATGTCCTAGTTACTCCTCTCCGTGCATGGTTGTCTGGAAGAGATCGCTCTGAGCGATAAGACCGCCCATTGTGACACTAATTGTAAAACTTGTTTTGTTCTAGTTTTTAGGTTTTCTTTGTTCTGTGGTGTTTCAATAAACAGTTTATCTGTCTATCTATCTTTGAAGTGGGTAAATGATTTGACTCCTAGATTAGTCCAAGCAAATTAGGGTTTCACCTCGGAATGAGAGATAGTCGGGTACAAATCTTTATTTATGCACCCTAAAACTTGTCTCAAAGCCTATTTATTGCAGGGTATCCGCGACCCAGGTAATTCAAGGTCAAAGGTCAAACATCCGATTTTTTAAGATATTTATTGCAAACTAGCTGTACCCTGCCACGCTCGCTGTGGCACATTCGCACATTCGCTGATATATCACTGATGAAAAAAATAGATAAAAACAATCCTTGATGCGGATTATATATCGTGCTAAAATTTCAGCTCGATCGGTGCAGAACTTTTTGAGTTTTTGAAGCGTACACAAACCAACATAACATTTTTATATATATAGATATTTCGTTTCTTATAAGTTTTATGCTATTTGTTCTTATAAGAATATTGTAGAAGTGTCAATTCTCTACAACTTCTGTTAACACATTTTTTTTTTATATCTTGTACGATTTCTATAATATATTAGTATTCTGTACTAACAGTCCGCACAACCACTAAACCATGGAAGCTTCAAAACAAAAAAAAATTACAATTCATACTATTAGTGATTCTGTGGCACAAAATTTAAATGATACATTACAACCCATTTCCAATTCCACGCCTCAATTTAGTCCAAAAAATAACATTTCACAACACCCACGTCAATCAGCTGTTTTTGACGTACCTGAGAAGTAATTTTCAATCCATTTCGAACCTTACTGCCTCGACTTAAGTCCACTTTGGCATAGGAGGGCCCTGGCAGTCTAATTTGAACCTTACTCGACGGCTATAAGGACAAGCAGGAGGGGTGTCCTTCAGGTATATTTGTTAAGGGTAGAAGCCAAGCGTGACCGTAATTTCTTAAGTTTTTTACTTTTTTCTGTTCCCGTCATGGGTTGAAAGCAGTTGAATATAAAAGTTTTTCATGTGTGAGTGAGGTGGATGTGTATAATGGATATCCGCAAAGTGGCACCACGTACTTATCTATTCTGTGACATCGTCATAGAATAATGTATTCTTACAAAACTTACTTCTAGAACTTGTGCTTTTATTTATTTTTTTCCAAGTTAGTGAAATAAGTGGTCAAACGCAAATCTGTAAATAGATACTGATAAATATATACCAATTTTTTTTAGTTCAAAGGCCGATCTTGTTTACCTTTTCAAATGAAAATAATAGATAACAATTTAACTATCTTCCTGCTCGTTTCTAAAGTCGGTTTAAGCTAAAAACATAGCGGATAGGTAGCACCTACTTACCTACCTAGTTAGTGGAGGTTACATGTGGCCTGTAGATGGATAATCTCTTTATCGAAATACCACAGAACAAAGAAAACTTAGAATTAGGTTTAAATACATTTATTCCCAAAAAAAATTGTAAGAAGTTCACACGCACCGTTGCCAGATATTCATCCGCCAAGCAGTAGTGTGCAAACATTACTTTGTTCCGGTTTGAAGGGCATTGTTTCCAGCGAAATTAGTGAGCATATGACATAGCACTTAAGAGCCGATGTCTGAGGGTGACGAGCGCAGTGCAGTGCCGCGCAGGATGTTGCCATGCAGGGTTCTGGGTGGTGCTGTGACTGTTATTGCTCAGAGCAATCTCTCCCAGACAACTATGCATGGAGAGGAGTAATGAGCAACTAGGATCAGGGTGTTGTAATTTTTATCCAAAATTATTACTTTAGCAATTCTTTTGTTCCACGCTTCGGTGAACTTCGGCCACCCTCGCTTTCGGTCGGCGATTCGCATGAGAGAACAATTTCAACGCAAAAAGAAAAGGAAAATAGATTTTAGGTACAGAATATAGCTTAAACCATCCATGGATTCATCCAATCCATGATCCATGTTTTCATTGGTCCATGATTATGTTCCCAGCCAGATCTATGGAGACAAAAAAAATATAATAGTAAGTTAGTTTTTAATCTGTGGTTAACATAACAACCAGTTAAACCAAATAAGAGCGTAATCTCCCCTACCCCAACCATGTATCAAAGCGGTTCCATTAACACGGCCATACATACATTTGCCCATGGGTCCGCCCACGCAATCTGCACCCGAATAAAGAACGCTAGTAACAACGCAACTCTAGGAAAATAAACTAACCACCAAATAAGACAGGTTTACCACAATATTTTTTATTTTGTGGATATATATGAAAGGATTTTCTGAGAACAATGGGCAGTGGACCGGAGCATGATGGTAAGGTACATTTTATTTAAAAAAAAAGTACATACGTGTTAAAAATAAAATCAAAGTTTAGTGTTAAGTTTAATAGCAGATATCTAGATACCTACATAAAAATATAACCATTCAACCTTTGTTGAATACAGGGCATATAAATAACTAAAATATACAATATATTATACAATAATACACAAACATGCAGGGCATCTATATATCGAAAAACTAAAATTCGCATTTACAACTCAGATTTATGATAGGGAAAATAGCTAAATACTACAAGTTCGTAAACGCATCACTAGTATTTTAGAGATGCGAAAAACACTTGTTGTCGATGTCCGCCAATTTTTGATCTAACTCCAAACTTCTGTAGGAACGTTTTTTAACAACAACTGCAATATCTATTTTTATTTAATTTATTCCTGCTTTTCTAAACACCTATTCACAATGGGTATTTTTTTTAGATTCTCAGCATTTATAGCAAATATCCTTTTGTCTTTACGTCGATTTTGTTCTCTCAATCGTTTTATTATGACGTTTTGTCGTTCGATCTTATGTTGGGCGAGTCTTAATTTTCTTTGCAATTTTATTTCCCATTGTCTCAACGATTTTTCGTTGGCAGTGCTTTGTTCTCCGGTCACAAATAGCGCGTCTTTACTCAATGCAGGTTGTGGACAATTGACAAATAGGGTATCTTGGCTCGATGACGCTTCTTCTGAAATATCCTGTAACGCAAGAAAAAACCTTTTTAATATTGATGGGACACGTTTAATAATTGACATGTCCAAGTTGATCAAGCTCTTTTTAATGTATGTGAAGCTGTAACACTCTCAAAAGGAAAGTTTGTCGTCAAGCCCTGAAGCATCCCTTGAAAGCTAGTTAATTTCAAGGATAAGCGTGTTGGTTTACCATTTTACCAAAAAGTAGTCCAATTATAAAAATATAATTACGTATTTGTCAATTAAGGCAAAAAACACTGAGCTTACATCTTCTGTAGTAACAGCCCTCAGTATTTGAATGCTGGGGTAAGCTTCTTCAGTTAGTCGACGTTTTTTGTTAACATCTTTGAAGTCGTGCTCATTAAAGTGTATTGAACAAATGCAACTATGTTTTTTTGGATCCCAATTCTTATTTCCAGTCGCTTGAATCCATTTTTCCTTCACATGAGGATCGTGTGGAAATCTGAAAATACATTTGAATAATGCTTAATTATAATAACAGATGCTGAAAAAACATTCTTTGGTTTTTAAAATTCATGACGATAGAAATATTGTTATCGATAAAACGTTAAAAGAGATCCAAGCTTTGTACAGCACTAGTGTATACAAAGTTCAAAAGAACTATGTCAAAAGCATGAAACATAATTTGCACGATAAAAATAAATGTAATGTACTAATTTATGACTAAATAGCGTCGCATCTGTTTTAGAAGCAGTGTGGTCGAAGTCAGAGAATATATAAAAATCAAGTCATTGTCAAGTTTTTATTTACAAAAGGACTTACCGGTGAAACGAGACGCCTCCTTTCGATATGCTAACAAATTTGGTTGAATTTTTACAGCTAATTATAGCGCAATGGGGCATTTTGGCGTAGCGAGTGTTACGGTACTGGCGAAAGACGACCTTCCTCGGACATGGCTGAGAGCGAACTGAACTAGTAGCGCGTCGAGCAGGCGCATTGCACCAATCCCGGGCACGTATTGACGGTCTATTAATTGTATCATGATGCTAATTCTATGCCCTTAAGTACAGTCAGCGGTTCAAATCTCTGTACTTGTCCGAACTTTTGACATTATTTGGCGTTGTATGTAAGGCTGATTTGGAAATTAGGGTCATAGTTTGACCAGCCAGTTTTGTCGTTGATTGTACAAACAGACAGACACGGTGGCGGACGCGGTGGTGTTAATTGATGAAGTGGTTGATGTGGTAAAGTCGTTAAGCCTAGAGTAGGGTAGGTTCTCAATATTATCGGAAAACCCGGGGTTCTGTTTTATTATATTAATATGATAGTTCAAGCTAATCAGGCGAATCTTAACGATATATTCATTCATTTTGGTTGGTTTTGAACCCACGCAGGACCTATTTTTACCCGACTGCCCAAAGGAGGGTTTTGAATCGAACCCACACGCGACCTATTTTTATACAATTTGTAGAGTCGTATAAGTAAATGTTTTTGGTTTGTATTTCAATTCGAAAGAGAAAAATTACTTTTGTTGTGAACCCTACCTACTAGGTAATTTATCAGCTTGGTCAAACAAACGGACACAGTATAAGAAATAAAAAGCGGACCACAGCCTCTGTTATCTGCCGTCCTATAAAACTTTACGAGGTATATTCAGCCTACGTCGTGACAGCCGCTCCCCTCCCCCCCCCTCCCCCTCCCGCTACCTCCCGGAGATAGATGTAAATAAAATAAATCTCTAATTGTACGCCAGCGGAAAGGGTTGGCTCAATAGTACAGGAGATTGGAGCTGATATGCTGATACCACTTTTATAAGTTTCAAATAAATCCATTTCGTAACCAGAAGCTACCTATCACAAAATAAACTATTAAAAACTAAAAACGAGTTATCTCTAGCTATAAAGTCATAAACAGATGCAAACAATATATAGCTAATTAATTTACGATTATTAGTGAATTAATGTACTAATTTATCTAGATATTTTTCCTATTAAGTACATTAAATTCTTTTAAATGTCGCATTTATGTTTGTAAAACTAGTTTTAAAGAAAACAACTTTAGTCCTCCGATGTAAAGTCCCAATTTAGCGTCTAATTATACAACACGTGAGGTGAGAAAAACGAAAACAACTAGAAATAATAACTAGAAAAATTATGTGGGCAATTTTATTGCTTTTATTCCATAGAAAAAGCCCATATAATGTGAGAGCAAAAAACATAAATATAATATCACTATAAGTTTTAACTAGTTTCAACACGTCGACCGTCTAAATTTTCATCAATTTTTATTACTTTATTTGGAGATTACTGATTAGTTATATGTTGTACGACGTTAATCCATTAAAACTTATATTTAAATAATATTATAGATAAGTTTGACGTAAGCCAATGTTTTTATAGGTAAGTAGTGACAGATAACGGCTGTTTACCGAACGGTTAAGTTGCTTAGCTAGATCGGTTGATTTCCAATAAAATTTTGATTTATGATGTTGATAACATCTCAAATGTATAATGAATAGAATATAATTATATGGGTATTTTAAAAATACAACAAATTCCTATTTTATAGTTAATTATATTAATTAAGACTATAATTGGTGAATTCATTATTTACAATTGTTTATTCCAGTATATTGCGTATTCAGCTTTTTTTAAAGGAAAGTAACTTTCATCTCATATTACCTCGCTCTTGGCCTATCATCACCCCACACGATTAGGTCACGCTGACATAATAATACATAGGCTGCACTTACATTCGAAAACCACCCTTATTTCCAAGGGTTAGGTTGCCGTCATCGATTGCATCGGTGCAGGGTGTTCAAGGCTGTGATTACGTCATCATTTAGCCCCTTTTTGAGAGCGAGAGAGAGCGTCTTCTGTCTTTTTCTAAACATGGAAAAATACTGGTGATTCCTTTGTTCGTGACTCGACTATTTTCGGGTAAGAAATGTAAACTGGTTGCGCGAGATGTGGGTCGAACGTGTTCCGGAGATGCATACACATTTATTAGATGTATTTTGAACAAGTTTTATAAAATCAAATGAGACAGATTTGAAAAAAGTTCACACGCACCGTTGCCAGATATTCACCCGCCAAGCAGTAGTGTGCAAACATTACTGTGCTCCGGTTTGAAGGGCATTGTTTCCAGTGAACTGGAAATATGAGACTTTAAGAGCCGATGTCTCAGGGTGACGAGCGCAGCGCAGTGCCGCGCAGGATTATGCAATGCAGTGTTCTGGGTGGTGCTGTAACGGTTATGGGCAGGCATAGCGCTTACCATCAGGTGAACGACTTGCTCGTCTCGTCACCCAGTCAAATAAAAAAAAAGTTCATAGCTTAATCATTGTATAGGAGAAGGAATGGTAAGCGCTATGTCGCCGCGCACCCATCCGCGCACACATTGGTAGAACCGTGCAGACCGTCAATCATCTTCAAATTACACTGCACTGAATATTCAATGTACAATTTCTATTTAAATTTCTAGATCGGGTTTTTTACATTTTAATCTTTTTAATTGATTTTGGTGTTTTTATACGATTCATTGTTTGATTTTTTATCATCATCATCATCGATTCTCCCATTCCACAAGCTTCAATGAACAAAAACAAACGACTTCTACATTTTTATCGCTATCAAAAAACCCTTTGAACCACAGACTTTGAACTCATTATCAGCCGAAAACAAATAGGTACCTAAGGCCCTTTCACACTCCACCACCTCCCTTAGCCCTATCTTCATCCCTTTGATTTTCCACCAGATGAACCTTGGGGAACCTTCGGGGGCAGGTTTCCGCTCGGGGGTACTTCCCAACTTCCCATCGGATCACAGGGGGCGGTAAAAGTCTCTAAGGGGGGGATGAGGGGGCAGGTCCCAAATCGTGGGGAATTTAAAGGAAGTGTTTTACGAAGTTTGATTTTTCTTTGTCTTTTTTTCTTAAATTGTTAAAGGTTTTTGTTTGTTTTAAAAACAAAGGCTTCCATAATTTGGAATACAACAAACAGATAATACTGGAGGTGTCAAGTGATTCTTGTCTGCTTAATTTTTTTAAAGCTACTTAATAATTAGTAGTGTCAAAGTCTAATAGGTCTACGTATAACAAATTAAAAAACAAATAATTGCCAAATTTTCGTTTGGTAGTCTAGTTCGCAATGGATCATTCCCATAAGTCCGCGGCCCATTGTTTTAGAAAAAATAACTTTCACACATCAGTTCCAAGGAAATCCACAATTAAATAAATATTAATCAACATCTCATTATGCACTCGAATAGAAATATGATTACAGATGGGACGAATGTGCACTGATTTATGCGTGTGACCAAATTACACGGTGACCAAAATGCCTTAACCGATTTGAAAATGCGCGCGACTCTTGAAGGGTTTTAGAAAAAATACGGAAAAACTGTGTTGTTACTTACTAGAATTATCAAAACTGGTTTAGTCACGGTCTCAGTAAACAAGTCTCATTTCAGACTTTGGACGGACGTCGAATCGCCAGACCATTATCAAAGTCTTATCAAATAGATTACAGCAAAGACTGACATTGGCGTTATCTGCGCGAATCTAGAATTACGTTCCAGGTTATTATTCACATAACTAAGTAAGCTAGCTTACATCAACGTTTTGTTTTTTTAAAGCTGATAAGTTGATAAATAAGCTTATCGTGTTTTTCATTGATAAACGTTTTATATAATGTTTTACCTATTTACATAACCCAGGAGACAAATGTTTAGGGCGTGGTTAGGTCGTGGTTGTTAATATTATCTCCTAAATTATAATATTAAAAATAATTAGATACCTACCTACATACTAAATCTAGTTTTAGCTTTTATAATACAGGTGTGACCAAATGGCACTTATTTTTGGGTGTCACCAAATTGCAGTATAACCAAATCCACTGTGACCATATAACACTGATCAAAATACACTGTGACAATATTACACTGATCAAAATACACTGTGACAATATTACACTGATCAAATTACACTGTGACTATATTACACTGACCAAATTACATTGTGAGTGAACAAATTACACTGTAACAAAAAAATATATTCTAACCCTTTTAATATGAGAGGAATTAGAAAACCTTGGTGGTCTAGGTACCCGTGATTCACACAGATATTTGCTCTGAGCCGGAATAGAACCCGGAACCTCAGTTCGCCGTCGGAACCCCAACATTCTACGCCACGGTTAATCCAAAATGTACCAAAGTGACAGCGACGCACATCACGCTGCGTTGAAAATTATCATTATTGTTTTTGCAAATATCATCAAAATACATTCAACCGTTGCAGCGGCGGCGTGAAGAGAACACACACACACACACTGTCGCATTTATATTTTGTGTGATTTTTGACTAAGGTAAAAAGAAGCCAAAATAATGAGGCAAAGTTACAACAAATCCTGAGGTAAGTAGGTGCCTATAGAAAAGTTGTCGCGGAACATTCCTATGCCAAACTCGAGCCAGTAGCTATCTGGAAAGGTCACAAAAACAACATCTCCAGTTACACGTGTTATCTTCCCAAAATAGAGTGAACACTTAACCCATTTTTTTGCCAAGTTGAATAACATAAGTCTTCACTTTTTTGGGGTTCCAAGTCAAGGAAGTACCCTTGGTTTTTTCATGTTTGTCCGATCGGTCACAAGCTTTTATTAGGGGCTTGGAGAATATCAGCTGTTGCTATGGATAAGAAGATCCATTGTTAATTTCCATACATATCTACATAATCCTAGTTTCGACTGTCTATTCACTTATCCAGTAAAAATGAAACACCATCCATAAAACACCGACGAATACAGCCAAAAGTTGTATGGTAGAGATCGCTTTAAGCGTACTAACTTTTCTGATACATATTGGTGTCAATAGAGATATCTCTCTATATTCCATGCCTACAGCCTTCCAAAACACGACCTTCCCAACTTCGTCTGAAAACACGCTCCCGCTCGATACGGCCTACACACACATGCGCACTTCGGCCATCCACGTCGCTCTCGTCGTCGTCGGCCAATCTAACCACACAAGTGTGCGGCACACACACTCCAGCCAGGTTGGGCGGGTTGGCCAATATAAACATGCAGTGGTGTGCGGGCAGCCGCTGAGGACGCACGTCGGTCGCTACTCCCGCGATTTCCAAAATGGCACCACCTCGGATTTACTGCTGTTCCAACGGCTGTCTCAACTCCTCGGTGCGGAGGCCCGAACTGTCCTTCTTCAAGCTGCCTCGGGAAATTGATAGGTAAGGGATGTGGATGCGATTCTGACGTCTAGAGCAGAGGCCGTGAGGTTCATATTGCGAAGTAAACGTTTAGAACGTAACCCTTGTGGCCAGCAGTAGAAGTAAGCGTGGTGTCTGCGTCATCATCACAATTCATCATCAGCCTGTTTGGTGAACTTGGAGATGCAGGATTTTACTTTAGAAAAGTTCCACCTTCTATTTAGGTGAGTAGGTAGGTAGGTAGGTACAGTCAGCGATAAAAATTGCTAAACAAATACAAAGTTTACAATTTCTACCCAACATTGCAGAGTTTTGCGTGTGTGAAACCAAAGAACAGCATCATGACTATTTAGCTGACTGTACTTTAGTACATTTTGATTAGATACAGGATCTTAAAACTTACTTTTACACCTCTTAGTACTTTTTTACCCGACTGCACTAGAAGAAGGGTTCTGTCTTTCTAGTGTATGTATGAATGATGTATATTTCTATGGAACGCTCTTTAACCCAAATGGCTGGATGGGTTTAGCTTGAGATGTGTTGTTAGATTCGTCTTAATTTAACAATTTTGTTCGCAGTCAGCTTTTTTTTTTATTTAGTTGGAGAGATTTGATTTGTTTTAAGTAGAGGTTTATTAATAAGGATTTTAAGGAAATATAATAATGCAATTAGTGGCATTATCCATTTATTACCACTATTATTGCTCAGCTAGCAGTCAGACTCATTTATTTATTTGCCAATGTTACCGTAAGTAAAACCATATTTGATGTACCGACATCGAACATACATATTTTTTGTTGACTTGATAAGATTGACGTGCCCATGACTGCTGAAAACACACACGTTTGTGTTTTTTATAAACATTACGGCAAGCGAAAACACGCGTGCTAACAACTGTAAGACAATTTTATCACAACAGTTGTGTGCGCCCGCACAGCTGAATGAGTTTATTTACGACGCAACGCCAGTAAACAGTAAACACACGTTGTTTGGAGATCCGCAAAAGTACCAAAAAAATAAACCGGTTCAACAATCAACTTATATTATGACGGTAGGACTGGTCGTAGGTCTACGTACTTACTATAACGTACGTACCGTGGTGGGTATGGAATGGATGTCCCTACCACGGGTGACGCGCCATTATATTTGAATGCGTTACGTAGTACTATCTATTCTGTGGTGTAGGTTTGGTTTAGATTAATATGCTTACAATGATTTAAATATCATACCGCTACGTTTAAAATGATGTAAGTTAATAATGGTTTATTGCTGCTTCGCGTCGCACGTCTCACCAACCGTGAGCCGCTTTTCTTGTATGTCTTTGGTATTCACTTGATCGAAGGTTATTCACATCAATATCCGGTATTACGATGTTTTCTTGAACAGATCTTACTGTTTCAGTAATTGTTGTTAAACAAATATGCTGTTAGCTATGACCAAATTTCGCTCCCTTTTTTAATTTGCACTGTTTAGGCGTGTGACCAAAATGACCGAACCCTTGTCAAATGTGATATTAGTGTCTGATATCCGACTAAAATAATATTTCTCTTGTTACAGGCGAAACGAATGGCTTCGCCTGATGTCCCGGGAGGACTTGGCCAACAAGAATGCAAAGAGTTACGTCGTTTGCGAGGAACATTTCAATGCGCACGAAATCCTTCGAGCAGAGCATCGCAAAAACCTGAAGAAGAACGCATTGCCATCGCTCAACCTACCGGACATGAGGTGCAAGGAAGTAGTAGCGTTTGAAGTACTACTGAGACAGCACATTAGCACGCAAACTGATGCCATAGATGCCATCTGCACAAAGAAACCTGTGAAGAATACTTCAATAAGAATTTCACGAAAAAGGAAACTTGAATTGAAACAAATGAAATACGCAAAAGTAATAAAACTAGATAAGGTAGACAATCAGTCGGATAATCAGCAGAAAGAGGTATTTAATAAACTGTGCGATAAATTTCTCTCCGACGAATTTGCTGAGTTAGCTAAAGCACAAGCTGTATTCGAACCTAATAGTAAGAAAAAGCAATATCTGTCGGTCACGACTGAAATGAATGACAAAGTAATGTCTATATTGAAACTCAAAGTTCAGAGCATGTCGGAGAAACAAAAAAATTGTGCAATCATAATGGATGTAATGGATTTGAAGGCAAATCTGGTTTACAATACTAGAGAGGATAGAATTATAGGATTTCATGAAGTCGATGGTGTTCAGACACCAGAACCGGCTACAGCAGCCCTGGTTTTAATGTTGCGTGGCATTGTTGTTAATTGGAAACAGCCTGTCGGTTTTGCACTACTCTCGGAATACAGAAACTACGAAGAGATAACGAAGTGGATAGACAAGTTACTGGAAAAGCTCTGTCACGATATAGGACTTAACATCAGGGCCGTTGTCTCCGACATGGAGCCGGATACGTTTAATCTGGCGAAAGTACGTCCAGTCTCTCCAGAAAAACCTTTCTTCTTTCACAAAAGGAAGAAACTGTTTTATGTTTTTGATACGTCTCATCTAATTAAGTTGGTTCGCGATAGTTTATTAGTGAACGACTTCAACTTTCAAGGATGCGTGGCTAATTTCGAGCCTATAATGCAGTTCTATAATCAAGATAAGGAAAAATCCTCCAAGCTTGCTCCAAAGCTGACTGAGAGGCACATCAACCCGGACAGTGTCGAGAAAATGGATTCTCGTCTTGCGATACAACTGCTGAGCAACTCTGTAGCTGCAGCAATCTTAACCTACATTGATTTTTATGTCATAGATGAATCTGGACGAGATACTGTAAGAGTATTAAAGTTGATGAACGATCTTTTTGATTTATTAAATTCCTTCAACCTCAATGATGACAACGTGAATAAAAGACCATTTAGTGGCGAACCGGAACAACTAGATATATTCAACGAGGCTATAAACTTCTTCCGCTCCCTGAAATTAGTAGACCCGAAAAATGGGCGTGATGTCACTTCATCGGCAAAGTTCATCGAAGGGTTCCAGATAACAATAGGGTCAATAATGCTGCTGTTAGAAGACTTCAAGAAAAAGGGAATCACAAACATTCTACGCACGAAACGGCTGAGTAGAGACGCGACCCAAAAATTTTTCTCTCAAATAAAGTCAATAAACGATATTACCGGTGACCCGACCAGCAGGCAGTTCATATCAGGTTTCCGGGAACTGTTCATAATAGACATCATGAAGTCACCATCCGGCAAAGACTGCTCTATGGAGATAGCAAAGCTTCTGACTATTAGCGATGAATCAGAAGAGCCATATTATGATTACGTTGACGATCATAACGAAGCGAGAGTCTTCACAATAGACGAATCCGAAAACAGTGTTAGAGTCAAGAGCTCAGAGTACAACCAACTCGAGATTCCCGATAAAAACACCGTCGTTTACTTAAGCAGCTACCTTCTCAAACGATGCTCTGAGAAGCACAGGGGATGTCAGATCCTCCATTCGTACATAGCGCCGGCACCAGAGCAGAGGATCCACAACTTCGGCGCGGATGTCCGGTACCAGAGGTACAGAGAGTACAGTAGGGATACCTTTTCAAGCCTCCTGGTCGTGCCTTACGATGACTTTATCAGGTACGTGGAAATGATGGAAGAGGAGTTCCGCAGCGAGTTCAAGAGGAAGCATATCGAAAGAGACATCGCCACGTCTATTTACAAAGAGATAAATGAGCTCAATTTCGCGCCTCCTTGTCCCTGCTTCCCCATCGTGTACCTGAAGAAGCTGTTCATCCGGATGAGGATCTTCCACACCATCCAGTTCAATAATAAGAAGATGCGATCTTGTGGAAGCAAACGGAAGTATTTCACTGTCCCCAGTCTCTAGTCTATCTGTGATCTCTATTAATTAAAGTGATGATTGATTGTTTTGTTCTAAGTTCGTTGTACTAAAATTATGTACCCCACAAGCATAGCAACGTGTCCTTTATTCAATACATTTTGTAATTAGAATTATTTTGGTCTATTTATTTTTTTGCTGTAGAGAAATAGGGACTGATGGCGTTGTTACAAAATTAATGAGAGTAAATGATCAAAAAGATTTACTCAAAATTAAATTACAACGAACCCAGACCCACCCACTTTATCATCAAAATGGTCGTTATATCCAAAATGAAATCACACATTTCGCTTAAAACAAATCTAATTAAACAATCAGACGTCCAAACACAAAACCATTAGCTCCGAAATGAAGAGTAACAGCCTACCAGAGCATTTGCATAAGTGCTGCTTTATAATCACGAGGGGCCCTGGGCCCCGCTAATCTGGGGTAACGTCCCGGGGGCCCAGAGTACAAGGTGAGGGTGTACGTAAGCCGCTTTTTGAAATGACATTCCGTGATCTCCTAATGTGTCTGCGACGACTGCCGACGAGTAATTAAAAACGTGGCCTTTTGGAAATGAAATGCTGAGAGATTGCGCGGTGTTTCAAGGTGGTGTGCTGCTTTATGCCCGACTACGATACGACGCGACGATACGATTACGATACGTCTCCGATACGATTTGCTACGTGACATCTGCGATACGTCTACCGTACGTTATGCTACGATACGACTGAGGTATGCGTAAGGGAGACAAACAACGATCCCTGTTTCTGCTTTAATCCCATTACTGTAAGTTTTTTGTGTGTCGTGACGTAACGATTTACAAGACCAAACGCTGGTAGTTGGATACAACACCTGCGGCTCTCGATCGAATGTTTCGATTGTTTTTTTTTATTGATTGTTTACTACTACATACTATAAATCAATTAAATTGAAATAATTAAGTCAAAATAAGTACAATTATTAAGTCAATAAATTAATTTAAATATGAATGTCACCATTGAGATATGAAATCATAAGATACCGATATAATTATATTGCTATTTGATCTGATATATCTAACATAATGACACCGGATTGTCAAGGACCAGAAAAAAAAACAGTTTATTAATTTAAGATTCAAATTAACGAAATGCATTGGCGGACCATGTCTACGGTGGACCGTTGCTTAAAGAATCCTTTTTGATGTGCATCGAATATCGATTTCGATAAAATCGAAGCACTTTATCGATGAACAAGAAGAAGTTGAGTTGAAGTTGAGTTGTAAGAAGAATTCTTCAAAAAAATAGATCTCAATCGTAATGGTGAAGGTCTTCTTTTGACATTTTCAATATTATGTGCTGAATTTCAAATTACGATGCGTATCGTTATTGAAGGGGCAAGTTTTCGGTGAATCGTTGTTACAATAATAGTTTTTACATATACAGACATAAGTCATATCGTTTTTCAGAAAGTAATCGTTCGGAGAAGAGTGTTTCGGCAAACAGTACTGGGCTGGGACCGATCTTATGTCGCGATGGAAAATTTATAAAGTTTATCGTTACTTTACTAATGTATTGTGCGATTAGATAATCCAATATGCATATCGAACGCCGATAAGATAGGAAATAAATATATCGTTATCGGACTGATACTGACAGCTATCTGTTATAGACCATTTATGTAATAGTCTATAGATAGAACAGGAAATATAGGTCATTGAATTTAACCTACTAGACCATTGGAATAAGAAATCGATTTCTTATTACATGGAGCCTCCGTGGCGTAGTAGATGAGCTGATTGAGAAACGTTAGGTTGCTGGTTTGATTCCCGCACAAGGCAAAGATTTGCGTAAATCACTAGAATTGGCTATGAGTCTGGGCGTTTATAGGACCATGGTCCTCGTTGTTCCGGGTTACTTAGATATAGGGAATGCGAGTTAGGGGTCAGGTTTATGAATGTGGTCGTGAAGCATTATCATTATTGTAATTGACTGGATCTTAGGTAAATAGCTTAGCCCAACGTAGAATTTGCTAAGCAGATGTTAAGCGAACGAATTTAGGTGTACCTGAATAGGGCATAATATCGTTCTAAAAGTCTAAAAAGGAGAAAATAACTCTGTTTGCGCCCTTTTTAAGGCTAATGGCTGAATGGATTTTGATATAATTTGATATGGAGATATTTTGAACCCCCGGGAAGGAAGAATGTTCGATTTTTTTTTATTGCGATTTAACTTAGTTATTTCTTTGGCACGTAAGAACTCGTGGACTGAAGCTAGTTTCTTGTATCATGTGTTTTGCAATCTCCTCACGAACCTCTCGAAATCCGAGAAAACCTTCGGACTTCCACCATTTTGTACCCTAACATCTCAGCCATAGTGGAACTCCAAAGTTCTACGTAGAATCTAAATGTCCTCATGCTTTCTAAACGTCTCTAAATCACGAAATATGGCCACTGAATATCAGTTACACAGCAGAAAGCTTCCAAACCCCAATTTACAACTAAATCTGATTTTCCTTCGCCATAAATAAACGGAATTCTACATAAAAATATCACGTTTCACCGTATTGAGATCCTTTTTGGCCCTCGACCTCGGATACAATAAAAGTAAAGATGCAGTATAGATGGGATGCATATTGTAGGCCACTGAGAATTTAGACTCCATTTTCATGTCATATATAAAAACGCATTACAGGCTTTTTTTTTAAAATGACCATACCTAAATAGGGATAGAAGGACTTGCGAAAAACGGCTGACAAAGACTGGATGAGGGGAGCCAAAGATCGGGCTTATTGGCGTTCACTGGGACAGGCCTACGCCCAGCAGTGGACGAGTGTCGGCTGATTATAACGATGAATAGAAAAAGGACGAAACAATGAATGATTTATTTTCATTTTCAAATTCAGCGTATCGTTACACATTGGGTAGAACGGGCAGTTTGACTAGGTTCTCTATAAAAAAAACAGTTCTTAATGAAAAATTTTTGAGTTACGTAGCTCACACCGCGTCTAGTTTGTTCATCTGCGGCTTCACGGTATCAGGATCCTTTTTTCGCCCTCGTCGTAAAATTGAGGGGTTCGTTCGACCCCTGAGGTCAGCGCGGGTTTCTGTCAGGGGCTGGTCAGCTTTTGTCCAAGGGTGATAAATAAACATGTTCAATGGTGCCTAGACATTATAACTTTATGTTAATGTCACTCGTAAAGTGGACGCGGTAGAGACTAGAATTGCGTGGATCAGGGTTGAGGGTTGTCGTTTTATTATTTTCTTATCTTCATCGGTTTATCTGTGTAGTCGATACACCTACACCTACCTAGTTATATCTATAGGTAAGTATGCACATTCTAAACCAGTATATCCTACTATTTTTTTAATAATTTAAGAACTTTAAAGGCGAGAGCATTAAAGCTTCTAAATTAGGGGCTGGGGTGGTTTGCACCACGGTGCGAATCGACCCAATAGTACGGATCCTTCCCATAGGTCCATGATCTTGTTCCCAGCCAGATCCACAGCTTTTTGCGTTGGCTTTTTTTATACCAATATTATTTATTTTCTATAATACAATATTAAGTCAGCTGGTCTGGTATTTCTTGTGGTCTGGTATTTCTTGGAATTTAAGGAAGAAAAAAAATTATATTTACAATTTTTTTTATTTTTACTTTAAGTAGATAGAAATACAAAGAAAGAGTTTTAATTAAAAAGTATCAAAAAATAAGGTATTATTTACAACAGTATTGTTCTTACTTCATTACTCATAGTAGTTAGATATGCCTAAGTAATAATTAAACAGAGCACTGTGAAGGGAAGCCAGTGAAAGTACTTCCCACGTCCTTGTGCAAAAAACCACTTCTCACGTACCATCAGCTGTTCGGAAGGAAGCATAACGGTGCCGGCGGGAAATGACTTTTTGCCGGCCTGTTCTTTTTGCCGGCCATGTTCTTGGAAAGCAGTTGTTCCCCTGCACCACCGATCACATCCTAATGGTATACGTATTCAATTTTGACATTTAACTTAAACCATTACGATCTGTATTCGCAGTCGGCCGGCACTGAACCAATCAGTGGTACAGTGGGTTAGTCCCAATGTCCAAAAACTAAATCCCAAACCATTTAAGTAAGCAAAAATAATGCACTTTACAAGTCAAACACGTAAGTGTTATATACATGGAGAAAATATCATCAACCCATTACGTCCCACTGCTGGGCACGGGTCTCCCCTCACTTTCGTAAGGAGGATTAGGCCATATTCCACCACGGGGGCCAGATCCGGATTGGTGGATCACCTACCTACCTCTGAAATAATTCTCGGGTAGGTATGTGGGTTTCCTCACGATGTTTTCCTTCACCGAAAAGCGAGTGATAATTACGTACATATGTTTTACAAGAAACACATTGGTACGTGCCTGCACTGGGATTTGAACTCACGACCTTCTGATTGGAAGGCGGACGTTCTCCCACTAGGCTACCACCGCTTATGGAGAAAAATGAAACATAAATCTAATATGACCTACTAAACTAATGATTAACTGATTATGGTTTGAGTTTGAAAAAGGACATTTCCCTGTCAAGAAGTGACTCATGCCTGAATCTCGCACAGGAAAAGGAAACTTAATTAACTCTACCAGTGCTTCGGAAATACGCCAGTCAGAGAAGATACCATCAAGAAACTCTACGGGATGGCATTTTTTTTTATTTTCGTTCATTTTACTATGCCATACGGTAAAATATAAAAATAATCTATTCTAATGGCAACATTATAACACCATATTCATAATTTTATCCATCGATGTCCATGATTTTTAACCGACATCAAAAAAGGAGGTTTTCAATTCGACTGTATTTTATTTATATGAAATAAAAAACATTTGAACTTATTCAACCAAACCGTTTAAAAAAAAAAACTAAAACTGCACGTATAATGTAACAGAGGAAGTGTGAGCTACTTCAAGCAACCCGCTTTGGTCTTTACCCAACGAAGTTTAAGATTGAAATTTGCGTGCTACAGCAGAGGAAGTTTAACCCTATGAACAAAGCGAAGTGATTCACTATAATGGGCTTTTGTGATCGGTTACGCACAAGTAACCAGTGGGCACTGGCCCTTTCGAAGGGGTACAATTAGTATTTTACTGGCAAATTGTTTAAAATATGCACTCCGATACACACAACCACTTTGAGAAGAACTTGGTGAGTTTTGGAACTCTTTGAATTTGTATGGAATTGTCACAGAATATGTAGCAGTTTGTATTCACAGCAGGAAATCAGCTGAAAGTCAAAAAGGTCAAAATAAAATGGACGTTCAACAATGCGTGTTTGAGTTTGAAAAGGCATTCGGGGGACATGATAGCCTGTTTATGCATAGATTAGAGATAAAACCATAAAGGTGGGTAGCTTTTTAATTGCTTTTCGAATAATTAATGGGTATTTTAATGGGTTATTACTGAGTCGTTAGCGGGTTAACAAGACTAATAAGGTTTTAAGACTTTTTAGTTATAAAATTAACCTAAGCAGTTACCTATTTGAATGAATAATTAACAAGAATCATGAGTAGGTATACTTACCTCGTCATCATCAGCGTGAATTCGTCCACTGAACTCGACCTTCGGCTCTCCTCATCCAGTCTTTGGGATCCGATTTCCGCAAATCGTCACTCCACAAATGATTTACAGTTTACAATTTAATATAAACTTTAATGTCAATAACTTAAGAACCTAAATAACGTTGACAAAAAGAGCTTTAAAAAAAAATAAGGCTGAGATTTGTAAAAAGTACGGGGGTCTACAATCGGTTGAGACAAAATATTACGTTTTTCGACCCCATACGATCACGTATAAGTCCAACACATACAGTGGACACGGCCATCACCATTCCCTTATTTCCCCGGAAAGGTAAGAGTAAACATGTAGGTTTACCATCAAAAACTTGTAAACAAGAGGCCTTCATAAACAACCTAAAAATACAGAGGAAATGGCCGACCTCCAACATGGCGACCACTAAACGCAAAATGGCGCTCGCGTCATTGAATATGGCGTACAAGCGGTTAACGTCAAATGGCCTCTAAGCTGCACAACATGCGAGTAAGCTACTAAAACGTTTTAGATATATTACGATAATTTCGGAGACACTCTTGTTTTTGTCGCCAAGAGGACTAAGTGAAAAGGCGACACGTAGTCGCGAGCCGGCATTCAAGCCTCTGCAAGCGACATCGGATTTCGAGAGAATGGCCACACTACTGGGTCTCTCCACTGTCATTTCATTGTATCTGATAACTGACAAGGTAACATTTGCAACAATAACAGCCTTATTTAATTAATAATAATTAATTGTAGGATAGCCTGTAGGGCAATTAAATCCTGTTAGGACGAAGCGAAATTAATTTTCGACTGCCAAAAGAAACGGAATAGGTTTGAAGACGTATTCAAAAGCAACTACCTAACTCGTATGTATCAGTTCTACCATTCTGTGACGTCCGTTCTATCCCGACTAATTCTCTTCTCCCCATAGATCGACAGTATAATAAAGCTAAGCTGGCGACAGCGCCGCCTTTATTTTTTGTTATTGTCCCGTCACTGTCTCCAAAGCATCATTGTCTTAGCAGACTGTCGCCAGAAACAGCAGGAGGGGAACATTACACCGAAACTGATTAGAAAGGGATGTCTTAATTTGCATTTCTGTTGCTTTTGTTTAAACCGTGGAACTGTAGGCCAGAAAGGTTAAAAAAAAGTACAATATCGTCCAGGATCTTTACTGCCTGGATTTCCACTAAAAAAAAAAAAATTTTATAGCTGATTGTTGGGGCCGAGTAGTAGTCTGAGCTTTGCAACTTAATGAGACGGAGTTCAATACATTGGTGCTTCTTAAGCCAGGTCACAGGATACAAGGGGTGCGGGCCAGGTAACCTCCACGAGTGCCCGGCTGTTGTTCGTCCCTCTTGATGCGTTGCATCCGGAGGGAAGGGCAGCAGCTGGGCCGGTGCACCCTGGGGTTCGGTCAGCAATTCTCCTAGGGGAATTGGTGGCCGTAGCAAATAACCTGGCGAGAAGAGGTCCTTCGCGTGTCCCTCTGATCAGCAGAGGGCACAGCGAGGGACCAATAACGGGGACTTTTGGGCCGCGGATCGGGGGTCCAACGCCCAAGTTAGAAGTCCCGAGCTGAGGTGCGGCCCGTGTGTTCCGGGACGCACCCAGCGGAGAAAGAGGCCCAAGCCTCACGTGGCGAGCCCGGGAGGGCGCCCGCAGAGGTGGTCGCGGAAGCGCCGTGCGAACCCGTGACCACCTCCATAATGCGGAGAGGAGAACACCCCGGGGTTTTAGTGGGTAAACCCCGCCAGACCAGCTGGCGGGGGAGTCCCACATAACCACCCCCCCGCCCCCGGGGGCCGGGTGGTATGCCTAATGCATTTCCCCGGGAAAAAAAAAAAAAAAAAAAAAAAAAAAAAAAAAAGGTCACAGGATACAAGGGGTGCGGGCCAGGTAACCTCCACGAGTGCCCGGCTGTTGTTCGTCCCTCTTGATGCGTTGCATCCGGAGGGAAGGGCAGCAGCTGGGACGGTGCACCCTGGGGTTCGGTCAGCAATTCTCCTAGGGGAATTGGTGGCCGTAGCAAATAACCTGGCGAGAAGAGGTCCTTCGCGTGTCCCTCTGATCAGCAGAGGGCACAGCAAGGGACCAATAACGGGGACTTTTGGGCCGCGGATCGGGGGTCCAACGCCCAAGTTAGAAGTCCCGAGCTGAGGTGCGGCCCGTGTGTTCCGGCGTCGCACCCAGCGGAGAAAGAGGCCCAAGCTTCACGTGGCGAGCCCGGGAGGGCGCCCGCAGAGGTGGTCGCGGAAGCGCCGTGCGAACCCGTGACCACCTCCATAATGCGGAGAGGAGAACACCCCGGGGTTTTAGTGCCAGACCAGCTGGCGGGGGAGTCCCACATAACCACCCCGCTCCCCCCCGGGGCCGGGTGGTATGCCTAATGCATTTCCCCGGGAAAAAAAAAAAAAAAAAAAAAGGTCACAGGATACAATATAGACAGCAAATCTCCCGAAAAGCTACAAATACATTTTCTACACAAGTCAATTTAAACCTAATTTCAGCAAGTTGATTTACCTTTTTTGGGACTTTTAAAATAAAAACCCAAAAGCCTACCTCGACACGTCGTTTATTCGCTTATCTGGCCTTAATTTTGCCACCTTTAAGGTGATCGCACACATGACGGAGCCGAACGCGCCGAAATATTGCATTTTTTATGTATGTAACTTCGCACATATATAGGAGCCGAATGCTGATAATCCCCGGAAAAAATCGAATTATTAAGAAATCCCAAGAGAAGTCTGATGACGTCATCAGAAACGATAAGTACGATGCGCCGGAATCGGACGGGGCGCCCGCACCCGCTTATCTTCCACTGCGGACAGCTGTGCGAGGTCAGACTGACTTCGGCGCGTTCGGCGCATTCGGCACTGGCATGTGTGCGATTACCTTTAGAGCTACAAAAGCGTATATTAGAGCACAGAGATGGGTCCCCCATAGCTGTCACGTGATGTCAGAACCTCCCATATATCGCCATGGGCACCCAATTACCTACTTGATTTTATGGCGGATATAAATTTTGGCGTTAAAAAAGATAAGCCAGCTTCACAGAGCGTTATAAACGTACCTATATATCTATACTAATATTATAAAGGGGTACAGTTGGTGGATTTGTGAATTTGTAGAAAGTAATCTCCATTTTTTAAAAATTCAGAAAATTCTTTCCATAATAGACAGCTAAATTATTCGTGAGGTTATGTTTTATTCCGATCAAAATGTAGAGCTATTGCGGAAAAAAGGGAATTCCGCGAGTGCAAGGATACATTTTAGAAATACTGCCATTTTCAAAAATGATTAAAGTGATAGTAAGCTACACTACTACCGAGTGATAGAAGCTATTTTAGCCCTGAAAAACGTAGTCCCTAAAGAAAAATGACGAGTTCCCGCAGGAAAAAATAAAGTCCCTGCTGGAAAATTTGAATTTCGCAGTTGAAACCGCGGGGCGCAGCTAGTCTATAATATGGCCAGCTCTCTATAGCCGTTGTTGGCGTTTGAAAGGTGTCATATAAAGAACCCCTTTAGGGGAATGGCGACCGAATTAATTGTTTGTTTACGGCCTATGAATAGGGCGTCCGAGGGAATTCAAAGAAAAACGAACGCTTTTGACAACAAGTCTCTCTTTTTATTATGACCTTTTTTTGTAAGGAAAGGGTTTTTCCAAAAAAGAGAAATGGTAATGGGGTTACTTCATTTATTAATTTATTTTAATGGATATGGTAAACATTATGAAGAAACCCATATATACCTACTTTCTAAACCCACCCGAAAATTATTGTAGAGGTAGGTATGTGATCCACCAATCAGGACCGGGCCCCCGTGGTCGATTACGGCCTAATGCTCCTTACGAACGTGAGATCTGTGCGCAGCAGTGGGCAGATATGGGTTGATGATGATGATGATGAATGGATATAGGATTACGCTGTTTCTTTGATTCCAGTAAGCTAACCGAAGCATCCAAAAATTATACCAAATCTATTTTCATGTAAGACGTATGTAATGTACATGAAAACCATTATAGTTTTAATACTGAGTCCAATGAGAGTAAAGTAAAATGATTAACAAAAAGGAAACCGGAATGACTAGAAGTTTCTTCTTGGCGCGACTCCATTGTGCTCCAAATAATTACAAAGAATGGTAGGTTTCTAGGCTATTATGTGAAAATGAGTTTGCGGCGGAGGAAAATGTATGCGTGCAATCATACGATAGTGCGGTGACACGGGCTTCTGTGCATCGCGGATATTTCATTTTATCCTAATATTTAACATTCTATTACCAACTATCCTAAGCTGAGTTTGTTTGTTTGTTACGCTTTCACGCCTAAACCACTAAACCGATTTTAAACCATCTTTCACCAATGACAAGCTACAATAAATAAGTTTGTGAGGTACTTATACTTGAAAAAATATGGTGTGTATCCTTTCTATCCCTTGATGTACCCCACTCTATTTATTCTAGGAATGGTCGGGTATAACGAACTGAGGGTCAGGAGAGAACTCACACTCGCTTCATACATTTTTAAGGTGTTGAGAGGTAAGGTGCACGATGCCGATGTGCTGAGGCAGGTGTGCTTGTGCGTCCCTGATAGGTATGTCTGGCGACGGCGGCGGCCAGAACTGGTGGCGGTACCGCGGGCGCGGACCAACCTCTTGCAGGAGGCGCCTTTTACGCGAGCACTTCGCAATATTAATAAAATAGCGGTTGAAATAGACATATTTGGGTGTGCTCTGTGTGAATTCACAAAGGTAGCTTTAAGGGTTTTGTGTTATAATATGTATTAAGTAATAAGGTATGACCTCATAAACGTTGTGTTCATGTCACTGCACTATCGCATTGGGCCCTACCTGTAATGATAGTTGTAAGTTATGAATAAAAATAAATAAATAAATAAATAAATAAACATTATCGAGTCACATAGGCTATATTTTATCTCCGTATTCACAAGGAAACTGGAAATATGCGGGTGAAACCGCGAGGCGCAATTAGTAATATTATAAATGGGAAACTTTGTAAGGTTGGATGGATGGATGTTTGTTACTCTTTCACGCAGAATATACTGAACAGATTTGGATGAAATTTGACACACGGATAGTTTATTACCTGTATTAACACATAGAATACTTTTTAACTCGTAAAAAATAATGTTTCCTTTTTGAATAATACTCAACACAAGTGAAGTCGCGGGGCGCAGCTGATCTTTTAAGAAACAATTAGTATTAGCAGTTACCAGTTTGTTCAGAATGTACGAATATATATCTAGGTGCCAAAAAAAAATGTATATTAGGACAAGTTCATCCCACTTCGAATTTATTTAATAAGCTTTGTCTGACATACAGCAAGTACCTTCATATTCCGTTAGATATACTCAGGTATTTTTCCTTACATAAAAATGTATTCAATAACATTGTAAGTCGTGCCAAACTAGAGTCCAAACAGCTAAGAAAAAAATAACCACATCTAAGTTCCAAACAAAAACACCAAAAAGTATTTCCTCGTTCCTTGTTTTTCTCCTAATCATATGATAAAGTAACCGTATTTACCTAATAATAACTCACGGCGAAATAGCACGAACTTCCGAACAAAATGATTAGTTGCAAACTTCGGGGAAAGTTAAGCGAACAATGTGCGTGGTAGGCGCCTAATGTTCGTTCGGCTGCTTCGGCTAACGTCCGGGCCGGCCGGCAGCGTGGCCGCCCTAGCGGCAGCAATAACAGGGCACGCACAATGGCCTGACTCGTCCAATAAAATACCAAGTTTAATGCGAGAACTATCGGAAAACCCCAAAAATGGCTTTGTACAAAGGAAAAGTTAGGAGCCACTGTTCGTCGTGGGAAAAGAAACGGTTGCTTTCAAAAGGAGTACGCGGACTGACGTAATGCCTTGTTAGGCTATACATTGTATATTACTAGCAGTGCCTCACGGGTTCACCCGCGTTAACTACTACGAGTATCCTACTATTTTTTTTTGTTTATACCTATGTATAACATATATATATATATATATATATATGGCCTTACCCTCCTCACGAAAGTGAGGAGAGACCCGTGCCCAGCAGTGGGACGTTATGGGTTAATGATGATGATAACATATAAAAGTGCCATATTTTGCCTATTTACAATAAAATTATTTGAGTTTAAAGTTTTTTGAGTTTTACCCACAGGATCCGTTTTTAGAGTGCAAAAAGTATCATAATTATGTTACCTAAAGTAGGACCTAAAGTAACGGTAAACTAAATTTCATCGAAATTCGTTCAGCCCTTTCAGCGAGATTAGAGAACAAACACACATACAAATTACCGCATTTAAATTACTAATGAGATTACTGGATATTCCCCACGACGCGCGACGTTGTTATTTTTTTATTTATATGGAAATAACTTTCATTCCCAATTTCATAGAAAAACTATTTTAAGTTTTCCAATCCGGGCATTTTTTTTTCCAATTTATCTCTTCATTATAAGCTTCATCCGACTTCAACGAATAATAAAAAATAAATAAAGCGGAATTGGTCCAACCGTTCTTAAGTTTTGAGCTAATAGCAACACATTTCGCCATACATTTTTAGTTACATAGACAAGTAGATAGATAGATAAGAAAAGAAAAAAATTGAAAAAAGTTCAGAGGTAACAAACAAGAAAACAAATATAGTCGAATTGAGAACCTCCTGCTTTTTTGAAGTCGGTTATTATTTACATAGATAAATAGACACTTAAAGATAAGAAAAGAAAAAATAAACTGAAAAAAGTCCCTAATCCTTTTTTAAGTGTCAGCCGCCGATATCCATCCATACGAGAAAGCTACGGCCGGAACTGACGTATCACGACTCACAATGGCATATAACTTTGGTCGGCTAAACAGACTAGTTAATTATACCTACGCATCCCACAATAATTTGGACTCCATACTTGACTGACGAGTCAAACCTCTTCTATGTTCTCCGTTCGTACAGTTCACGAACCAAATATTGACCTCTGACCAAAAATTACTGACTTGCATACAGAGCTATGTGTACATCCTATAGGTTTTAATTCGTTCGAAATAAGGATGAAAATGAAATGTACGAAAGTGTTTTTAAATTGGTCGAGACGTTTTCTCTTGGTTCTTTTGTGTGGTTAGTTTTGAATGGTACAGTCGGCCTCAGTAGTCGATGAATATTTTATAAATAATTTTAATAATTTAGTAATATTATGATAATTTGTTACTTTTTAAATTCACTTGTATGTCCTGGGATATTGAAAGTCTTTTTTTGACCCAGTTTCCGTTGTGGAATTGTGATGAAATTTCGTATGCCTGTAAAGTTCCGATGACAATACTATTGTATTGTCATCGGAACTTTACAGGCGCTGTAGGCGCGCTGTGTGGCGCGCTGTCACCATAATATTTTATGGTGACAGCGACTTGATGTGATGATAGAGACGGAAGGTAGGCACGGAACTCCTCAGTGCCTAACAGTAGATTGATGATTTTTGGACTAATTCTGATCAGCTTACAGTACCGAATACGTATTTTATAAAAGCTTGTCTGGAAAAAAATTACCAAAATTTTACTATTGCTGTAAATATACATTTTGCAAATAAGAAGGTAAATTGGTTAAATTAGGCTTTATTGTCGACAATGACCTATTTTGTAAGAATAAATCAGACACGTTTGATTTTTTAATAATATTAATTTGAATCTTACTAGTTGTGTACCAGTTTGATATTTGATTTTATTGATGGACCATAAATCGTCAAATAATTTGCATCGGCATTTTGGTCACAAATTTTCAGATTCAACAAAACTGACCGTAATTATGCAGTCGAGTGTACCACAACAACATGTTTATTATTGTTCCGTTATTCATTGTTTGCGGACGTTTCGTACAACGCGGCCGGTAATTGAATATTTATTATACAATCAAAAATTACCGGCCATAACACAAGTTGGTTTTCATTTTTGAGTTTCCATTGAAATTTAACAAGGCCCTTATAGACCTGTGTTTAGACATAATATATAAGTGGATTAAAGAAAACTATTTTGAACCTTCTGTGCCACTGAAACGGTATATTCCTAACTGGCCCACCAGTGGATACACTAGGAATTCAGTTTCCCAATGGCCCCATAAACCATTTTAGCGGTGGCGACGCTGCGAAGTAAAATTCTCAGCGTCTTTCAGTTTGGTCCCATAGAATTTTTTTCAAAATTGGTATAGTGGTTTGGTTTTTATCATTATGAAATATACAAAAGAAGTCGGTTATCTAGTTAAAATAGTTATTGTGACGACTTTATTATATTAAATAACATAAAAAGTATTTATAAAACTTACCAAGAATCAAATCTACAAATCTATATTGAGATCAAATTCCTAAAACATCATCAACAACCCATATCGTCCCACTGCTGAGCACCCCCTCACTTTCATGAGGAGGGTTAGGCCATAATCCACCACAGGGGCCCGGTTCGGATAGGTGCATAACATACCTACCTCCGAAATAATTCTCGGGTAGGTATGGGTTCTCAAGATATCCCTCCTAAAACATACACCATCAAATAAATGCTCAGTTAATTTTTAGGGTTCCGTATCTCACAAGGAAAAAAGGACCCTTCGATAGTATCTGGAATTAAGGTTCATTTCTATTCTAAGTAAATCGGATACCACTTCGTAAATCGCGTAAGATGTTTTCCTCCATCCAGTAGCTACTGTAGTCCGTAAACCATCTATCAGCCCATAAAACTGTAGAGCAAAACAACCTGATCACTTCCTGTAATGCCCTTTCCCATAGTCGTGGAGACAGTTATGGACCATGTCGTAATGTCGTAATGGCGTCAATTGCAAGTATATACATAGCAAAACTCTTTATTGAAACACCACTGATTATGCTAGAACAAAAACATACTGAACATTTAGTGTTGCAAAGGGACTTATCGCTCAGAACGATTTCTTCCAAGCAACCATTCATCCATAAAAATAGAAATTTATCATAATGATTAGATACTATCATTAAAATCAAGCTGAGAAGTGAGTTAAGGTATCGTGAGATTGTGTCTTTCCAAAAAGATTTAAAAATAATTTGATATAATTTAGGGATGAAAATAGGCATTCCCTTGAAAAGTCTAACGCAAAAAGGAATAGCCGGGCGTATTGTAGAGGTACCTTACTAAAAGAAGGCTAAAAGAAACTACCAAATATTTAATTGGTTCACCATACTTCGTTCGGTTTCCCATAGGATAGTGTTTTAGTGAAAAAGACAAGGTCCCAAAGCGTACCATTGTCGATGTCGGCAGTCGAGCATTCGGGACCGTGGCGTAAACATGTTTACTGGTTGTTTACTTAAATTGTGCGACTTATTATGCTTGAAAGTACCTACTTAATTACGAGCCAGAGAGAAATAACAATAGGTATCTCCCTACTTCATACCTACCTACAAAACTAGGGACGCTTTCTGAACATAATTAAATTCGGGTGAGCAAAAGGTTTAGGTATTTTTTGGGTATAAAGATGAAATCGAAAAGTTACGAAACAAAAAATAATAATTTCTAACCGACTTCAAAAAAAGGAGGAGGTTGCTCAATTTGGTTGTTCATCGGAACTTATTATTCTATTTACCGATTTATATAATCCTTTTTTTTTCGTAAAGATACATTTTCAGTTTGTTCCCATCGAAATTTCATTTAAATCAGTTCTGTAGGTTGTTTTTTTTATTAGGAAATAATATAATAAGTAAATCCAATAAAAGTCGGTACTTTGTGTTTTGTCCCATTTATAGGTAAGGTTCGTGAGACAATATTGTATTTTACTAAAAAAATAATTAAACCAGTTAAACTTGGCGATTTGTATCAAAGAAAACCCGGAATCCACGTGGAAATATATGTTCATACTCTACTGACAAATACATTAAGCACTGAAGTTCGGACCTGAAAGCCTGAAGCAAAAAATACTTTGCTACGCCCAAAGTTTGAAACAGTTTTGTTGCATAATACCTAATCTTCAAAACGGCATACAAACCGGAAAAATATTTTTGTATCTTGTTGGATGACAAATGTCACCAAATGGCTATTTTCCTGAAAGAAATCGGTGAGAGTCGGACATAACCGAATGTGATTAAAAAATCAGCAACAAAACTCCCACTTTTGTAGAATTGGTAATTGGAGAATGGGGAGACATACAACCTAATACTATCTACGAATCTATCTTTAAAAAAGACCCGTTTTCTCTATAAGTAAAGGCAAAGAATACTTTAATGCCGTTGTAAAGAAGGATCAACGTTTACTTACCCAATGCTAAATGAAAACAGTAGGCGATATACGCTGCCAGCTCCCAAATAAACTCGACAGTAAAACAGGGAATCTCGTTCATCGATCAAATAACTCGCAAATCAAGTAAAAAAGATCAAGTAAGTTGCAATCCGGGACGAACTAGTCCCGGTTTGATGAATCGCGGGACAAACGTTACGTCCCAGGCGGGACATAAAACGGATCGTGTCCCGGGAGTAGGGTCTCCAGGCTGGCAAGTAAAAATGACGGACAGACCAGCCCGCTTTGTAAGAAATTTGACGCATGATTCACTAAGTGAAATGAAAGATCCACCGTTTTCATTTGTTTGCCCAGTTTAAAAATATGGAAGATTTATTAGGCTGTGGTTTTAGTTAGGTGGATCGTACCCATCCAAATTGTCGTCAATCACTGATTGCCAGCGTTGCTAGCGCATATCGTACGGCCCGATGCCGAATCATTTTCGGTCTTCTGCTTATTCTTATGACTATTTAATTTTTCTGCAATATTTTATAGGTACGTAGCTTATAAATTGAATAGAGCCGTGGGCCGATATCACGGGGCAACAAAATCCAATCTCACCGATCTCAAACGAAATCGGCCACTTTTGGTGAATTTTTGTCACCCGATATAATTGAAAATTTGACCCTCTAACTAAGCCAAAACTGGTCCAGCCACGTCCCACGAGTCACAGAGTAGGTAGACACCAACCTAGTCCCGATTATGTCCGGCGCCGATGGCCAGCCAGCTGGTGTCCCTACCGGGACCGCGGGAGGGACTCGTAAAACTGGCGCTTAGTGGGACCGATCCCGTTTTGTTACCGTAAACAATTGGAAACGGAACGGAAGGTCATTTCGCATTATCTAAGTGCGGTGTTAGAGCCAAGTGATCCAAGTGTGTGGATAAGTAAGCGAGGATTTCAGTACTGTTACGTATTCTGTGGCGATGTGGAACTTCGCGGAAGGCTGATCTAAGTAATAGAATAGAGTAGAAAACTCTTTAGAACTCTAACTCTTTTTTACTCTTTCTTTTTCTCTTTTTTTACATTTCTATTTTGTTTGTCTTTTATTTATCTTATTTAGATTTATAACCGATAACCGTTTAGAGAAGAAAGGTTCTCGAGTGGCGACCGTGGATCGGAAGACGTAGCGTAGGACAGCCCCCCCACGAGGTGGGCCGACGAGCTGGTGCGAGTCGCGGGGAGCCGCTGGATGCGAACAGCTAGCAACCGCTCGTTGTGGCGTTCTATGGGAGAGGCCTATGTTCAGCAGTGGACGTCTTCCGGCTGATGATGATGATGATGATTAAGATTTAAAGGTACAATTGATACCTCAATTTTTCAGATATATGCAGCGAGTCGCATGCTGCGCCTCTGTTGTCTAGCTTGCTGCTGCCATCATAATTTCTACCTACAGATAACCGAAACCAAAGTTGAATGTCAGATTGTCTTTTTAATCCACTTTAAAATAATTCTACACTTAGTAGATAAGCTAATCCAAAAAAATGCGGACTTCATTTCGTAAGGTACAATTTTGACCGTTAATCTATCGTAATTATCATACAAGCCTAGCACTTATCGGCCATTCATACAAACGACTCGAAACAACATACATTTCATCGCTAAACAAAACAACGGAACAAAGTAAACACTATTCTGTTTACTGGTCAGCACGGGTACCAGCACTGGCCAGTTAATACTGGCCAGTGCTGGTTACCGACTGGTTCAGTCTGGTTTTGACCAGTTCTAATCGGTTGTGGCTTCGGAAAGATAACTAATGCATTCGTAATTTTGTACCAATGCAGTGTCTATTATAGTATCATCATTGTTTTGGATCAAATAGGACGTTAACTTAGTAACTTATACTAATATATTGTTAAATTGAAGACGTTCTTTAACATTATCAATGATATAATACTAATAATGCTAGGTAACTAGGCAATAAAGGATCTCAAGGCAAGCAACTGTCACCAAAATGCTTTTTGGACGCTCCGGCAGAGTTCTCAAATTTTTGAGTAGGTGGAACTTGAAATGCAATTGGATTTGGAAGGAACGTATATTAAGATAATGCACTGATGAGACACAGCTAGGGAATACCAGGGAATAATCCGTAAAAACGAGCTTCTGCACCCTCCACGCCTCGAAACCAGTGTTTAGTAAGTTGATATTGGAGCTCTTGTTGGTGGAGTAATCGCCAGCGTTTTCTATCTTCAGCTTTATCTTCTTGACTTCCTTATTATATGACATTACCTTTGTCCTCTCCTTAATCTGATCTGTGGATGTCGTTCAAGTTCTGTCTCTTCCTCTCTTCCTATCTACCTTCCCTTCTATGATGTTTTTTTTTATGATTGTCTTTTATAACTTGCCTAAAAGAAGGTCGTAGATCTGGTGGGAATAAAATGATGGTCCTATGAGAATAAGCCAGTCATATCCTTCTTTTCTCAGTGACTGGCAATTGTATTTCGTACCTACGGTACCCTGCCTACCTAGTTATTTCTGAGGAGCGGAAAACCACACTTTTTTCCGGAATTCCGTAGAAAAGTCTATTTAGGTAATTTTTAGCAGGAAAAAACGTTTTTTATGCAAAATATAGTATAGGTGTAGGTAAGTTAAGGTATATTTGCGGCGATAGCCTAGTGGGAGAATTTCCGCTTTCCAAGGAGAGGAGTTCGAATCCCAGTACGGACACATATTAATTGGTTAGGTACCTACTGTAAAAACATATCTACGTAATTATTACTCAGATTTCGGCGAAGGAAAACATCGAATGGAAATCCACATTTCCGAGAATTATTTTAGGGGTATGTGATCTACCAATTCGAACGGGGCCCTCATGGGAGATTGCGGCTTAATCCTCCCCACGAAAGTAAGGGGAGACCCGTGCTTAGCAGTGGCCCGATATGATTTGATGATGATGATGATGTAAGTATCGTGTTAGGTGTGCATGGTGCAATCAGGATTGCCTTATGGGAACTTATCACCGGTGTGTCGTGGGATTGCAAAGCGCACTGATTACTGCTCTTGTTGGGGTGCTTTTAACCTTTGTTTTACCATCGGTAGAAAACAATACACTTGGTTGGTAGGTAGTTACTTTATCAACAATTTCAAGGTTTTCGTCACATGTTCTGTAAATCGATAAAAGGAAATAGTTACCTACTTACTCACCTATAAACATTTGGCGATTGGTTTTACGACTGGTCGTGGTAATTGAAATAACGGCTTTCAAATTTTCAATGTCAAATGCAATGGATTTCACGTGAATCTTATCCCATTAGAACTGATCTACCTTAATAAACCTTTGTTAGTCTAAATCATGCTTAGGTTATTAAAAGTTAGTTATTATGGTTTCTACGAATCAGAATTAGCAATACAATGCATCATACATTGGAATATTTCTGTATAACGGTCCTTTTCCGTGTAATATACAGCATTTAATTTTGCTGTCCCATTCCATTCTAAGTCTGTAAATGAAAAGTCTCAGATGTGTTACCCTTTCTTTAGTATATTTTGATGAGATCTCAAAAAAAAAGTTCACCAACTTTTCAAGAATAAACGAAATTATTATATTTGATGGCTAAGTCTAATTCACTTAATTTATGCTATCATTATGATTATTTTTTGCTATTACAAAACTTAATAACTTACTTTACTTTTGGAAAACACAACTACCCGTTCCAAGAACAAGTGTGTTTCATCGATGATTATAAAATGTCATGACACTTTATAATTCTAAAAACTGTCATCAATTTTATCCTTAAAGTTTACCTCTTGTTTGTCCCAATGCAGCCATTATGAAAAGTAGAGGACCCGTTGCGTCACTTTGTGTAACATAGCAGCTAATTATTGCATCATTATTGAAAGCTGTGAACGTTTCCTGAAATTGCTGATGAAATTTCTCACTTAAATATAATAAGACTAATTTGATGACGTTTCTCTGATGGTATGGTATAATGGCTTTAGCTTTGGCTCTAGTTGCCCATCTCTGATCTAAGGTGGAATTAATAATTAATTGACCTTTGTTCTGATTATAGGCGTTCTCTCACCTCATATAGCAAGGTTCATTTTCGCTTTTTGATCCACGACGACCTGATATTTTATTATGCTCTAGAATCTCATAAGCATTTTGATTTATTAAAATCAAATCATTTGAAAGCATTAGTCTTATACATGATTTGTTGCAGAATACTAAAAAAAAAAACAAACAAACATCATTCGAGGCGATATTTTCAGCGTTACCTTTACATAGACAGGTAATGCTAATTTGATATGCTCTACTACCTTTCCATGCCCTTCCTATCCTATAACCGGATGTTTGTGTGCGTACCTTTTGTCACCTCCAAAATTTATTATCATTGTTATCTCAGATCACGTTTCCATCAAAACACCATTGTTTTTGTCCATCAATCAGAACAGAACTATTTATACCTCATCGCCAAAATTAATGCCATCGGAGCAAATTTAAACCTTATTACAAAGAAATACGAATCAGACCGGGGAAATGAGGACCCCATAGCAGCCCATAATGAAAACATCTAAACGATTTCAAACCTTGTTCAGTTAACAATAAGAATGTTGATTCCCAGTGATGATAGTAAGCATAGTGAGTATTGCATCATAATGAAGAGCAAGACTCGTTTAGTCAAGTTTATGGTAAATGGTGAGTCTTAATAACCGGTAAATTATGAGTTTACGATGTTTTGTTACATCAGCTGTTTGAATTAAATCTCGAGGTACTTATGCTGAGTGATGGTAGTGGCGTAGTTAAGCTGCCTGTCGACAGAGATGCTGTACGAGCGCTATTGGATTACATTCATTGTTAGTGTTCAAAACGTCTTTAGAAAAATGTTAACTATCCCGGTTTAAAAGTGATTGGTGATAGTTATTGTATTAATTAATGTCAATTTTATTCACTGTCTGATTTATGTCTGTCCAGCTCTTTCTCGCTGTCACTTACCACGTTTCCATCTTGACATTATACTGTGCTTCGACTATCTTCTAGTGAATATTTTATATTATTATGATCTTCTAGGTTATCATAATATTATTATTTTTGACGTGTAAAAGTGCAATATTTTGCCCTTTTTACAATAAATGATTTGAGTTTTTCAAACTGTAACATTATTCAATTTCTCCATTGCTTTGATCCACTTGTCTTTATCCCGTTTATACATGTTTCCTTTCTTATCTTTGTTATCTCTCCTTAATTATTCTTATTTTTAGTTGCCTTCTTCTCTATCGTTTTACATTTAGGATGACGTCTTTAAATTATGATTACCTGTTCAAGTATTGTTTTAATCTTGTTCATCAGTTACGATTCAGCATAAGTGACGTCACAACAACAGTGATGAGAGTTCCCAGCGGATATTTGTGAGTGTGTTTAGTAAACGCGCCGCTGGAAGCCGAAACAGTAAATAAATGGAGGAAGTAAGTAGTAAACATGGGCATTGCTAATGCAGAATGGATAATAATATTTCGTTGGCGAACGTTACCATAATCATCATTATCAGGTCATATCTCTCATATATCTGCAAAACCTGGAATGGGCTTCCTGAATCTGACTTTCAAAAGTGTTACAGTATGGAGTGCTTCAAAACGGGAGTTAGCGTTTAACAGTAGGCCATGCAGCAGTGGTTCCATGAGTTCCATGAGTGACGGTGACTATTTTCTAGCAGGAGGACCGTTTGCTTATTTCATAGTAAAAATAATTGTGTCAGCTTTTTTGGAGATATTGGCATCTTTTTCCTTTCTCAATCGGGTACATGAATTTTCCTTTCCTACCCCCTTTAAATTTACAGGAGCATTACATTAATGTAAAGTGTATAAAGTTGTATGTATTGGTGGTACAAGAAAAACACCGAAACGCTATTTTAAATTAAACAAAACTGTAATTACAGTATTATATTTCACGACTTAAAATTAATTACAATTAAGAACATCAGCACTTAATTAGGAACTATCACAGGCTTAACATCCATATCTTCTGCAACCGCGTCCTTACTTAAATTGTACATATTCTTCATATTCTCCTCTTCAGCCTCTATCACCGCATTAAAGACTTTCTTCTTCACCATCAGTTGTAGCTGTTCTGGAAGCTTCTTCGCGGATTCAGCCATGGATAAAAAGAATCTATCGATTGCATCGAACTCATTTAGAATATGGCCGACGGTTTGATGCCTCTCGTTCGCCATGGCTTCTCTTCTGTGGTTATCATCCATTATGAACTCTAAGAAATCACTGCTATGATTCCTTTTGTATCCTCGCCTTTGAGCTGAACTCGAGACTGGTGGCTCGTGGATATCTGGTTCTACTTGAACAAATGCCATCGCGTCTTGTTCAGAATGGGACGATAAGTGAGTTTCGTTTGCGTCTTCGTCTAAATTCGACAGAAATTCTTCAGACTGGTCTGCTTTTTCTTTTTTGAAAATTGAACGGTTCTCAAGTATAGGTATTAGAAACTTCATCACGTGCTGGTATTTGTAGGCGCGTCCTATCTTGTGTATTTTGCCTAGTCGAATGTCTTTTTTGCGTTTGTTGAGTGCCTCTCTGAATGCGTCTTTGAGTTTCTTCCATTTGTCCTTTGCGGCGTCGACTGGAACAGAAACATTGATCAGTAAGGCTCATTCCCACAGGCCCATGATTTTGTTCCACTCAGATCCACAGCTTTTATTTAGGTACCTCTGCAATTGGGAAGGAACATTATTTCAGGCATTACGGGACAATATACTTCGTAGACCATAAACTGTCCCAATGTGGCTTTTCAAACTTTGTGCTTAGGCTGATGGTTGGATTCAGAAACCAATTCCAACCTTAACTCGGTTGTCAGTAGATACATATTATATTGAGATAGTGGGTGCCGGGAATTCCGTGAATAAAAAGTTATCTGGAACTACTGAGCTACTGACCCAATTTTGAAATTTCAAGCTAGGTATAAGTTGCTGAAATGTTCACAAATTCACCATTTACTCGTAGAAACGCAAAGAAATGATGTAAAGCAGAATAGGAAAGCTAAAGCAGCTAGTTTTGGTATTGATTTTATATTTGCCAACGAAACCCCATACTAATTACAAGTATGTATGTTAGTTGTTTATCGTATGCTGCCTTTGGTGTTAAAGTTTTTTAGGCCGCCCTAGGGCCTCTGACGTGGCTTAACGACAGCTATCAATCGATAACAACCGGGACCGATGGCTTAACGTGCTCTCCGCAACGCGGAGCGATGGGAATCCGCACGCAACTTACTATGTCATTGGTGCGGGAATCGAACAAGATGCCGCTGGATTGCAAAGCGTACAAGGTACCGCACTGTGCAGCAGGTAAGGGCAAGACTACTCACTATAGATGCATAGTAATACTCACTATCACAAACTATCCTGCTTTCCTTGACGATCTCCCTCCAGGCCGCATCTTTAGTCTCTCTGCACTTGTATGTAGGAATGTAGATATTCCAAAGACAGGGATATCTCTCCACTGCTTCGATGAATTTCTCTGTTTCTTGCATCTGGAACTTTCTAACTTCCACTGTTTGGTATATTGTGGCACTGATACTGAAGGCCGCTGAAAGCTGGTGCTGTTCGTCGAAAGCGGGCAGCTGTGACAACCGCCAAGCGGGAAAAGCGAGAAGGTACTGCGGGACGTCGCATTATGGCGCTGTCTCGCTCTGTCAGTTGCTGTCTCGCGCCAGACTCCGATGTATAGTGCATAGGGCGGTAGGCCACTACACCTGGTAGCGAAGCCGAGCGACGCGTCGCAATGCGACGCCCGGCGCCTTAGCTGAAAAAATGAAATCGTCGAATCTTTATAAAGCAGGAAGGCAAGATTTGGCAATGCAATGTTCTGAGTGGTACAGTAATTGTTATGGGCAGACGCGGCGCTTACCACTAAAAACAGTTTTGTTTAATATAACAAAAAGATACCATACTCTCGGTGTCTAGTGTCTACGTAATAGATAAGGCTTTGTCGTAAGCTAATGTTATTGTCTTTTAATGATGAGATGATTAAAAATAAATCATTATAGGGCTAAAGCCATTATTTATTTTCATGAATACAAGATAAATCGATCTATAGCCAACACAAAAAAGAAAAAAAGGTTGTATTCGAGAATCTGTACCGATTAAACGCAGATTTAAAATGATTCAGCCGCTGACTTCAAATTCAAAATACTTCAGGTATTCTTTTTAAGTCACAACTTATGAAACTCTGCGTAGAAAATAGCCTATACTTTTTACACAGCGTCGCTACGCATCGCATCGCGTCGCAGAGCAGCGCCGCCCTGCGTCCGAGGCGAGCGGCATCGAGCGAGGCGGGCCGGCAACGCCTCGCGTCGCGCCGCGCCGCGCCGCGCCGCTCAGCCTTGTCTTTTTTATTCAGCAGTGAGGATTTTACCCTGATATAATAATTGTTTCCTATTTTCCCGCAGTTAAGTTTTTTTTTACCACTGAAGGTAATAGGTAGGTAGCAATAGGTTATGGAAAATGAAGGCTTCAGCTAGATGGGCAAATTTGAATTATTTTATTCGAATTTTTCTTGACTTTTTTAGGCAACACATATTTGTTGTCTACGTTTTATTGATATTTGGCAAATATTTGGTCAAAAATCGTTCTAATCACAAAAGTGATCTTTAGAAAGAGAGTGGGCATAAACAACGTCCACCATTTTGCTTTTTGTAGGTCTACCAAATTATGTCCTAAGTTAGGACATAGTTTTTGTAGGTTTGAAACTAAAAGGAGTAAAGGACTCATAACCCCTCCAGTTTCAATTGACAAACGCTACCCAAAATTTTGATTGGTATATTGCGTATAATGTACATAAAGGGTTGTTGCCAGAAATGCTCTCGAAATATAAACTTTCATATTAGTGCCCCCGACCTTCAGGAGAATTTAAATTAACCTTTGGAGGTACAGGGAGTTAATATAAAAATGCACGACAAGCCAAATTTTAATTAAAAGTATTTACCTACAGAACCGCATTAGAATGTGGAAGTCTAGAACCAGCCCAGTTGGATAAAAAATAGACACTTTCTTTCAACAAACAATACCGAACTAACAAAGAATTATAATTGAAGGTCGAACTCGGAAAAAACACATTAAAGTATATAAAAGTTAGACATTAATTCAATAGGTATTGATCAGTTGATATTGGGTGAGTCAGAGACACCTAGAGGTTAACTCGAGTAGGCATGCTTAAGTATTGCTATAGAATTAACATTTCAATTATATTATGTTGATTACTGACATCGCCTGATGTTTGTCACACACTCAGTGTCACACCCCCGGTAACAAGGACTTTTCGTAAGTGTGCCTTAAGAAGTTATAAATAGGTACCTTCACGGATGTTCATTTTACTCTGTCCATAGAACGAAAAATCCTTACTTATATTATAAATGCGAAAGTAACTCTGTCTGTCTGTTGCTCTTTCACGCCTAAACTACTGAACCTATTGAAATGAAATTTGGTACAGAGATATTCTGGAGCCTAAGAAAGGACATAGGGTACTTTTTAATGCGAAAAAAGCATTGTAAGGGTTTGAAATAGGGGATGAAAGTTTGTATGGAAATATGTAAGGTTTCGGCTAAACCACTGCACCGATTTAAAAGATTATTTCACTAATGGAAAGCTACATTGACAGCGAGTAACATAGGCTATATTTTATCCCTATATTCCCGCGGGAGCAGGAACTACGCGGGTGAAACCGCGGGGCGCAGCTAGTTATGGATAAAATAGAAAAGAAAAACTCTTTATTGTACACCAGAAACAAAAATAAACACAGTACAGAAGAATTACAATAGGTAAACAAGGGTAGTACAATGGGCGGTCTTATCGCTGAAAGCGATTTCTTCCAGACATCCTTTGGATGGACAGTAAAATGGATCTGATTGGACACAAAATTATTTATTTATTTATTTATTTATTTCAATATACAGTGTCTTAACAGGTGTTTCCAAAGCGACACCGTACTTACATGTAACTAAGAACCAATACATTTAAGGGCAACATCCGTAAATGTCCCTAAAGAACATGTAAAAATGTCCAGCTCGCTGTGCTCAGCGCAGATTCTATTCAACAATCGAAGAGCCCTAGTAATAGGCGCTTGGTGGAGCGCATTATGGACCTATGAAATGGACAAGTGAAAATATTCGAAGGCTTCCGTACCTAGTTCGCTAGATTCCTTTACAAACCACACACACACGCACACACACACACTCCACGATTTAGAAACACACACAGACACACACATTTCTCTTTCCGATTTTTTTATCCGATTTTAGATTGACCACAGGTTTTTGCTTTGAGTCTAATGAAGGCGGTACTTTTATGGGCAGGCGGTGCGCTTACCATCAGGTGAACGACTTGCTCGTCTTATCACTCAGTCAAAATAAAAAAAAAACATAGTCGTCAAAGTTTCTGTTCTAGAGATAGGGAATGCTAGTTAGGGTATGGTTAGCGGTCAGGATTCACATTGAAACGTGATCGTGAAGCTTTATCTATGTCTTATTTGACCTGTCCCTAATGGATTTTTAATAAAGTGTTCAGACCGCGGTTTGGACCTAAATAATTTACATTGAACGTGTATTCAACCTTGTAAAGTGCATAGTAACTAGCTGTCCTGCCAGTCGTGCGTCACGTGCCAGTATTGATTTTAACAGTATGTTACTGTTTCTTTCGGTAACATCGACCAGTCAATAAAATAAGTTAAATCAGCCTAAACAATTAGCGAACCTTTAAAAAATGATACAGATCTCTGAGGTGTTCTGATGAACGGAAGCTTCTACACAATCTTGACTAGTCAGGTGTCTGCATGAGAAACAAACAGTTTGATGAACAAAGTCCTATTATACATTCATCAGACAACTTAGGCGGAATTAAAACTGTATATTTATACATTATCTTATTGATTATGGATTTCCGCAAAATAACGCCTGATTCTATTAACTGTTTGCATGAGGTTGCGGGTTCGATTCGCGCACAGGGCAAACATTTGTGTGACCAGGATCTATGCATGTGACCGTGACGAGTTATTTCCTAATGTATACCGTGGCTAAGGTTCAGTACAGGATGTCACGGAAATTCCGCGGCCTCTTTGATCCACTAACAAACGATCCGCCATTTCCAAGCACCATTATTCACGCCGGTGCTAAATGAATCATTAGGTCCGCAATTATATTATTACACCCGCATTTGCAGAACTTGCAGATTTTCCGTTAGTCTTGCAATGGGGACACAGGGCGGTAGAGGCGAAATGTGTAGTTACAGAATATTATAATCTAAGTATCTATAATCTATAATGTATTTCCTCGTTCAGTCTAGAATGTATGAGAATACTAGGGCTGGGATAGGTAGAGGTTTACTTAAAGCAGATTCTGAGCCCAAAATACGTGCTTGTTTGGTAAGCAGTTAATATTCTAGGCCGCCGGCCGGCGCGCCGTTGCCGTTCCTCATTATTTTGGAAATAGCTTTGTTATCATTATTAATTAAACAAAAGCCTAACAAAGCTTATCTCTAAATTAGCTAAGATATGCTTAATGAAAACTAATGTTTTGAGCGATAGTCAAGAAACGCCTATATAATATTGACCCGAAATACAGCAGTCAATGTCCGAAATCCTTTAATTTTACTCAAAATAAGGGTACATCGAGGTTATTAATAAATTTATAGATCGGCATTAGTCAAATTAGGCAAATTTTGCATGTCAATACTTTTGTAAAGGTGTTCCACTGATATAGTGACAGGACTAGGTGGTCTCATTACACTTCTATAAGGGTGTGCAGTCGACGGTTGACTGTTTCTTGGTAAAGTACTAAGTGATGAATTGAGCCGATAGGTGTGTTCACTGGCTTTATGTTATGTTATTACGATGCAAAAAGTAAATTTCTATCCGTACTGTGGTTTATAAAACCGTGGTTCTATGCAAATCGTGGAAAAAATGGGAGAAACAGAGCTTGGACACTGTTAGAAGGTCACTATTCTATACAAGAAGGCACTGCGGAAGAGGTTACGCCTCTTTGTGTCCAATGCTACCCTGGTACCTACTTCAGGTAAAAATATGTATGCTCCAAAATGGTCTTGTTGGATGACATAAGAGGTGAGATCTGCTTACCTTCTATACCACTGGTGCCTCAAATTATAATTTTATTCCTTTGAAGCAGCAGATTTTTTAATTTTATATCGTCTTTTGCTGTTTTTTTGTCGAGCCAGAACTCACTGTATATGGAGCATTTCAAACCTCGGCCCTAATATGGTGCGAAAGCCCCAATAAAAAACCCGTACTGGGGCGATTCGCACCGGAATGCGAACCACTTCTACTGCGAACCGCCCAAATACCCTTTTAATCACTATTATCAATGCGAAACTTCACCTATCTACTTAGAATAGTTGGTGGAATTTAAAACCGGTGTCTCAGGGTGACGAACGCAGTGCAGTGCCGCACAAGATTTTGTAACAGAAAGTTCTAGGTGACACTGTAGCTGTTATGGCTTACCAGCAGCTGAACGAAGTGCTCATCTCGTTACTTAGTAACTTAGAAAAATGTATATTCCGAGGCGATAGTTCCTAGCGAGAGCGGTAGGCGATGGCAGATTTGGTGGAAAACATTGACAGTTCCCATTAGCGCCATACTTGTTATTTATACACGTTTGCAAGCTGGCATGCTCCTGCTAACTGCCACATTGGCTTAGCAACGGAGGAGCAAGTTTACACAACACTGTGCGATATCGTGAGATGTTTACTTTGTATTTTTAGTAGGTGTAATATAAGTTAGGTCTTACATACAAAGCATAAGCTGTAGGTCTGGCTGTGGAAAAATTATAGACCTCAAAGTCACATAATAGTATTATGTGGTTTACGAGGGTGAATCAAAAAGTTCTTAGAAGTGCATATATATGAAACCTTTTTGGATCAAGTTCGATATTCAAATTAAAGAGTGTCTATCACACTATATTTATGCAGACTGTCACTTGTTTTTGTCAGTTCGTTCGCATGTAATAAATTTTTTTGTGCAACGAGTTGCTAAAAAGTCAAAATTATGGATAAAAGTGAGTTACGTGCGGTGATAAAATATCTCAGTTTGAAAAAAATGTCTACGAAGGAAATTTTTTTGGACATTCAGCAGACATTAGGGGGTGATGCTGTACCCTATTCTACGGTTGCGTACTGGGTGGCTGAATTTAAAAGAGGTAGATCAAGCTGTAAAGATGACCCGCGTTCTGGGCGGCCTTCAACCTCCGTTACAGAAGAAAATGTCAAAAAGGTTGAGAATCTGGTTTTGGAAGACAGAAGAATGACTATAAAACATATAGCTGAGATCCTAAAGATATCTTTTGGTAGCGTTCAATGCATTTTAATTGATTCACTGGGGTTCAAAAAAGTGTCTGCAAGATGGGTGTCACGAATGTTAACCGACGAAAACAAAAAGCGACGTTTGGAAATTTCCAAGCGTAATCTCGAAATGTTCCAGCGTGATTCGGATAATTTTTGCCGTCGTCTTGTCACCATGGATGAAACGTGGGTCCACCATTTTGATCCTGAAACTAAAAGACAAAGCATGTCTTGGAAACGACCATCCTCTCCATCCATTAAGAAATTTCGAGTTGCTCCTACCGCTGGCAAAGTTATGGCCTCTGTGTTCTGGGATAGTGAAGGAATCCTTTTTATTGATTACATGCCAAAAGGCCAGACGATTACTGGACCCTATTATGCAAATTTAATCCCGAAAGTGCGTGAAGCGATTAAAGAAAAACGTCGTGGAAAACTGTCGTTGGGCGTGTTGTTCCTTCAAGATAACGCTCCTGCTCATCGATCGGAAGTTGCGCTCAACGCAATCCGCTGTGCTGGCTTCAATCTCCTTGACCACCCACCATATTCTCCGGACTTAGCCCCAAGTGATTTTCACTTATTTCCAAAATTAAAAGAGGAAATTCGTGGAACAAAATTTCACGATAATGACGCGGTTATAGCTGCCGTAGAGGACTTTTTCGAGAGTCAAGAAAATATTTTTTTTTCACAAGGAATAAGGAAGTTAGAAACGCGTTATTCTAAATGCATTGCATTGGAGGGAGATTATGTAGAAAAATAAAATATTATTATTTAAATCTTTGCATTTTTTAATATTGATTCCAAGAATTTTTTGATTCACCCTCGTATATTCTTTTTTTTGGATTTATGAACGAATGGATTAAACCTTCGCATCGTTTTAAAGAATAATAATTTAAGATTTTCATAGAGCGATACCATGGGTTAGTAAGTACATTGATAAGTCCAAAATCTATTGTTGTCGAAAAAAAATTTAGAAGCAAAATATTTTGATTGTTTGTTTGTTGATTGAGGTAGTGGCAGTCCTGATGTCAGAATACGTCTAAAATCAGACCTCTGCAGTGGCTTAATGACCGCTAGAATAATAAATATAATAACTATTTATTTAGGGTAACTTAAAATAACACGCAATGCAATTTTAAAGTCGGAATATCTTCTAACCTACCATAATTAAGAGTACATAAAGTAAGCTTCTAAAGATTAATGATAGATTTAAAGCGATGATCACGATTCTTATATAGTTGAAACCGGTTATTAGAGACAAAAACCGGTATTTTCGGTTATTTGAGTGCTAATTGAAGTGTCATGTGACAAGTGTCACAGTATTCTAGTAGGATTTACTGTGGATATTAGAAGATATGATTAACGACTCAGTGATAAACACTTTTCCTTGACAACTAAAGCAGTATGTGCACAGATCTCGAGTTTGTGATTATAAATGCTGAGATATCTAGTTGTATTTAATTTTTAAGTTTTGGGTGGCACTGTAACTTTTATGGGCAAGCGTAGCGCTTACCATTAGGTGAACAACTTGCTCGTCTTGTCACTCATTAAAACAAAACAATCATCGTAATACTTAATTCGATATAAGTCATGTGGCAACCCTATTTTTTATTGTTTAGTTAGACAACCAAATGTAAATACATAATAATACAATATTTTTCGAGAACAATGAGTTCTTGATCTATGGGAAAAAGCCGTTTAGACTTGTTAAGTCTATGAGATATTTTTTTAATGTGAAAAAGGTCATTACCATGTCTTTTTATGATTTAAAATTCCTGCTTTCAATATATAATATTATCATCAACCCATAACGTCCCACTTCTGGGCACGGGTCTCTCCTCACTTTCGTGAGGAGGGTTAGGCCATATTCCACCACGGGGGCCAAGTCCGGATTGATGGATAACATACCTAGCTCCGAAATAATTCTCGGGTAGGTATGTGGGTTTCCTCAAGATGTTTTCCTTCACCGAAAAGCGAGTGATAATTACGTACATATGTTTTAACACAAACACATTGGTACGTGCCCGCACTGGGATTTGAACTCACAACCTTCTGATTGGAAGGCGGACGTTCGCCCACTAGGCTACCACCGCTTCTAATAATAAGTAAATATAATATACCTAAGTCAAATCTTCAGGAATTTTCGTTGAGAAGTTATAATCTTAAAATTCCCAAGCCTCAACTCACGTAACTATCTCCTATACATTTTTTTTTAAAAACGACAATAAGTTACCATGTTAACATCACCATCAGCATCATCATCGTCAGCATCAGCCTATATTCCTCCACTGCTCAACGTATGCTCTCCTAGTGAACACCACTGAGCCTGATCTTCGGCTCTCCTCCTCCAGTCTCCGCCAGCCTCATCATCATCATCAACCCATATCCCCCATTGCTAAGCGCGGGTCTCCCTCACTTTCGTGAAGAGGATCAGGCCATAACCCACAACGGGGGCCCGGTCCAGATCCGTGGATCGCATACCTCAGACATAATACTCGGGCATGTAAGTTTACTCACGATGTTTTCTATCGCCTATTTTATAAAAAAAACACATTGGTACGTGTCTGCACTAGAATTTGCACTAATGAAAGCCGACGTTCTCCCACTTGGCTATCACCGGTTATAGATAGCCTATAAATAAATGCAACTCCCAACCCCTTCCCCCCAAGCAACCCTAAGAAACAGAGAGCATCGCAACTAATCCCATTAGTGCATGGTAAGCCAGTCTAGGCCCTAGATCAGACGACATGGCTTCTGCAATTATGCATTGAAACTGCAGTTTACTGGTTTTAATAACGTACTGTAGGTATTCTTTAGTGAACCTATTAAAAGGCTATAATTCCTTTAGTAGCTACCTGTGAGTAGGTTGAACAAATTGCCGATCAATTCGTATCGTAATTGTTAGGGTGTTACTACACCATTCGATCGGTTGCCGATCGATGCCATCGATCGACGTTGATCAATTTGTGTAGTAGCTTCGGCTATTGAGTATCTGTCGATTGATGACGACCGATCTCATTCTACCATTGATCGACGCCATCGATCGACGATCCGCTTTTCGTACTCTATGTATAATTATGTCTACAGTATGGAGCGTTACAATCACGAGTCCATTATATACAATCCGATTACAATTTTGGACAAGGTCAAGTTCGCTGCAGTTTTTTCGGGTATTATTTACCTCGAGAAAAAGGTTCGTTAGAGAATATAGCACTAAATGTAACTAACTAAATGAACTCCATGAAGTCTACAGAGATGGCATGTTTCACTTCGCGATGTTTTTTTTAATTTCACTAACCATTCGTTAATAGGTAATTATTTAGAAAACATGGCTTATGATATAAATGAAGGCATGCTAAGATGTGTTTGATTCTAGAGTTGGATGATCGAAGCGTCAAATAGATAAAAACGTATCATCTGATTTTTATGCGACAAATAGAAAGCATCAAGATAAACTCCAATTTTCCAAGACCTATTTCATTCGCGCGCATCTAGCCCACATAACCTTTCACACCACAATTTCGCCCGTTTCAAACAATAAAACAACTTCAATAACAATATAAAAATTTGCATCAAAAAGGATTGGAAAGTAGGTATACCTCGTTAAACCCCTAAAGGCGACAATGCAGTCACACATCGCTGCAGCGGACACAAAGGCGGGCCGCATGGCAACAACCGATTCAATTGTGGCTGGCAACACAAAGGCCCGCAGCTTAGGCAGCAGTTGATGGGTGGCCACTCATCGCACAATACCTAAAGTGATTGCTGCATTAGCAGATTTTACAGATGGAATCAAAATTATTGAGTCTGCCAATTTGCATGACGTAAAAATTACATTAAACCTTTTTATCTCTATTATGTTTACTAGGAGAAAGGTGACTGGGACCACTTTGGAACTGGGATCGCGGTCCCAGTTGCGTGATTAATTTATATTATTATTTTGTCCCAGGTAATTTGATCCATTTATTTTATTATTTTTCTTCAACCGTTTGGGACCCGCTGGCTATAATAATATCATGAACTGTTCTAATAAATAACCACTATTCGGAATACAACTAACTTACATCTACTTTCTACATAATACAAATTGAACTACCCAAATATTCTAGACAATAACCGAAAAATTGGCATTATAACCAACCGAGGAGCAGCATTGCCCTGTTGAATTGCAAATGCCAATTACCTTGTTTCAATGTTCAGATCTTATTTTTTCTGTGATCCAGAATAGGTTATTCGGTCCCTGCCTCCTTATTTCGCACGAAAGGAAACTACGCGTGAAGGGCTATTCGCACGACGACCGGTTCGCATCGTGGTGGGAATCGACCTACACTATTTTTTATTTTGGCATATTACACCACATTCGTACCACCATCAAAAGTATAATAATCTGGAGTAATCCTACCCTACAAGCTGATTTTTGAATTTCACTAGGTGAAAAAATTACCAATTATCACCGAAATCTTACATGAAAGCGGCCATTTGTATAATATTACATCGTGTTTCCTGTGATTTTGGTGTAGTTTTATCACCCGGAGCGATTAAAAAATAGCCCCCCTGGGTGAATAAAAGGCGTGCCTTTGTACAAGCCACCGGCATAATAATATGTGCTAAAGGATTTAAAATGCGTGTACTATACGGTACTATAGTGTATTCTAAATTATAGTACATAGTACAGTTAAGTAACCATGCGGGCCCAGATTACGCAGCAGTCGCTCGGGTAACGCTTGAACGCACCACTTGAATAGTTCCTATTCAAATTGGAAGGGTTGCATTGGCCTTGATTCAGAGTATCGATTGAATCCGAGGGGCGTTGGTCAAGGGGTGAGAAAGACCCTTCGTTTGACCTATTATTTTCTCAGCGTGAATTCAAATTTGATATGCGAGTAGGTAAGTGCTGATTTTCAATGAAGTTTGTGTTATTGAAATTCTTTGAAAAGGTTCAATGTAATCGCCATGATGTTTTATGTATTATCAGAATTATTCATTGTTTTTTTAAACAAAAGAAGAAGTATAGTTTTCAACGAAATAGTTGATTATATTATATCCTTGTAATTTTCGGCGTATTTTGCGTATAAAAGTAGTCTAACTATTGCAAGGGGTGTTTTTTTCTGTATTGTTGTCAATCCACAATACTACCCAGTGAATTTAAGAAGTGTCCAATAAAAAAAACTTTCTTCAATCTATAAAATGTAAACAGTATGCAAGCTAGCCTTATAGCTAAGCTGTTACGCGTAAATTCTATGAGCTCTTTCATTTAACGTCGCAACTTGGTCAATAAAAGCATTCCCAGTACATTTGGACCGAGTATTTAACAAACAAAGGACGAAGAAAAACCTTAATCCCGGTCCTACTATACAGGGTGCTCCGGCTCCGCTCCCTTATTATACAGGGTGCGTCATAAACCGCGTCCCACCTATTTTGCAATCGTAAAAACGTCTCGTAAATTTTGCGTCACAAATGCGTCTCATTGTTGGTGGCAGATAGGGACCCCCTGGCTCTACCCCACCCCTCAGGACCCCTCGGCAATCGAGGGCTCGATAAGTTGCGATGATGCGCGCTTGACGGCGGTGCTCCGATAGTTTTTGATGGCAGCATTTTGAATTTAAAGCAGACTTCTTTGAAGTTTCAAAAGGTTTGAATTTGAAATAGTTTTCTTTGTTTTTGTAGTGATGTTTTGATGATGACTAATAGTGAAATAGACAAACAATCTTGAACGGATACATATCACGTAATTAATGAGATTATGAAACATAGTGCGTTTGTGGTTTGCCATGAAACAACCGGTTGTATCTCAAGGTTAAACAAAGAACAAAAACAAAAATTTTATTGTTGTTAATTTTCTTTGCAATGAACACCTATTTTCGAGAAATTTACGAGTAAAAATTGATATTGAAATAATAACCAGATTGAATCAAGTTTTCAAAAAAGCAGTTTACTAATAAGTATAGGACACTAGGCGGGTCTCCCTGATAACCTTAGAGTTAAGAGTAACAACTTTGTCATCACAAGTCATCCACACAATTCTAATATAAATAACTTTCCTTCCCCTCTCCGCCATATTGTTTTTAAGTTATGACAGTTTTGGACAATGGTTCGGAAATCCGCAGAGAAGCGACTTCCATTGCCATAAATGCCATCAACTTGAAAAGATCTCGTAATTTACGCGTCATATAATGTTGGCGAAAAAATTTGAGGGGCCCATTTGTGAGCAGAACACCCTCTATATGTTTGCTTTTCAAATTGAAATCGGTTTGGTTCTACCACAGAATAAATAGGTTCTATTTTCAGAGATGTTTGTTTTGTATATTATAAGTGTTTTAGCGTTTTATTTGGCGAAGAGTGGATTAGATACGTCCCCCCACTGCTGGGGCACAGCCTTTACCATAATCCATCACGGTAGCCAAGCCCAATATTGTTATAGGGCGTATTGCACCATATTAAAACCGGTGTGAAACGCCCTAATCTAAAGAGTCAGTACATGGGCGATTTACACCACTATTAAAAGGTAAAAATGTGATGTATACCGCAATGCGGGTTCACATCGAAGTGCACCTCTATCCTAGCTATTCCAATTATCAAGATCATTATTATTGTCAGAGACAGAACCTTACTTCAAAATTTATGAGCGCTTAAATCATAGTCTTAAACCATTCCACTCCGGTACCTCTCAACTAGCTACCCTTATTAAATACCTCCCTTAACTTAAGTGGCCAAAGCGTAACAATCGCCATCCATCTTAATAAACGTGATAACGACAAACTATAAAATTAACAAAGCCGTGTAGACAAAATAGAATTCCATTATTTTAATCAGAACCTTCCCTCTTACGTGCCCTCGGAAGATAGACCGCTTACAGTAGGGCTCGTTCAGCTACCTCCTAAAAGACGTAACTACCCCTCCGTCCCTATTACATACGTTGTTTTTCAGCCAGGCTTCTCTTGTCTGAATGACGAGGGCTACCACTCCACTTGACCTCAACTCTCGATGAAGCTTCTCGTTGATCCAACAGACACGATGGGTCTTTCGTGCTGGTCGTTAAATGCTTTCGCTACCAGGGTAGTGGGAGCTGCGCGTCTAAGCATTTTGTAAGGAGATGAGGGGCCATGTTTTTGGTTGGTTATTTATGTCAGTTTCTTTGTCCCCAAGGTATAGAAGGTTTTACTTACCCGCTTTGGGTAAGTATATCAGAGACAGTAATATGGATACGTGATGCGACTTTTGAATCGTTTCCCTGGCTTCTCGGGGGTTTATTATATATTTTCGAAATAGATTGGCTCCTTGAAGGTAGACCAAGATAGAAATAATATTACTCTTATCTATAAATCTCTAATAAAATATGGTAGTGGTGTCCTCTAGTGTTAGAGTTTGCCAAACATTCAGATGTAAGCCACTGGAGAAGTTACTTAACTTTCTATAATGCTGCGATACGCCTAATCTTAATACAATTATGGGCGTTTCGCACAGCAGCGACCTGAATGTGGTGCGAAATACCTCATGCAAAATGCACTCGGGCGATCCGAACCGTGGCGATGTGCGAAACATACATGTGGTTGCTTAATAATCGCTGTGCTTAGATGTTGGACCTACCTACGTAACTTTGCTACCTATTTCGGTAGAACTACAACAAAAAACTTAGAACAGAACACGGCAGAACTTAACTACGGTTCTCCATCTGTAGCTAGCTCGAAATCAAATTATAAAGTATAATATTATTGTAATGATCAGTAGTATTTTAATTATGTGTAACAGTTACAGTAAAGTAATAACTTAGTAAAGTTCCCTTCGCAACAGTAAAACAAAAGCGAACACGCGCCAACGCTCGCTCGCCGCGGCCGGCGAGCGAGCGTATCGGTATTGACGTCTTGCGCACGTCAATACCGATCCCCTTGTATTTAATTGTGCTGGCGAACGAGCGACCGAGCGCGAACGAGCGAGCGAGCGAGACCGAGCGTTCCCCGCGCTGCGCGCCAGCCGCTAGTCTCCCTCGACGCGCGCCTTGCGAGCCCGCGCCGAATTCGCGTTCGCGTCTCTTTCTCGAACATTCCACAATCACAGTGATAACAAACCGAATACTTTGCATTTTGGAAATATATGTAGTTGTGTGTTTTACATCAAGGATTTTGGACCTTATACTAAACCGAAATGATCTGTATTACAATGCTGTTTTGATTTGATCGTGCTAAGGATTAAATTACAGTTACATACTACGCGACTCCGAACAACCTATCCTGTGACAGTAAACGTTCAGAGTTCTTCGTCCTTGTAAATATGAGGACAGCCACGATTGAAACAAAAGCGGTATACGGAGTTGGCTGTTAGAACTGGGTGGTACTGGTTTTTAGGAAGCCAAATTACAGTTATTTTGATTCGACCGTGCCACAGATTAGAAGCAGTTACTTCATACGAAAAACGAACAAAAACCTTTACTGTGATATGCAAACATTTATATCATAATTTTTCAGTATAAATCAGGTCCGCCTCGACTGAAATAAAAGCGGTACCAATACAAATTTGTGAGACAGTACGATCTGAGAACAAAGTCCTTCAATTAGTACTACAAGTATATAGTTTGTGGTAGTGTGACGATGATGTCCGACGTGGAGTGGACGAACGAGTCCGTGGTGCGCCTCATCGAGGAGTACAAACGGCGGAGGGAGCTGTGGGACAAGGATCACGATCTGTACCGGGTGCAGAGCGCCAAATATGAGGCCTGGGCGTCTTTGGCTAAGTAGGTATCACATTTAGAACCGTCCATACAACGACATAGCGTCACAAGAATTTTCTGATATTTAGACCCCCCTCTCTTTTGTTTATGTCACTGGTATTTGTGAAACCCCCAGTGTAACGTCACATATTGTGCCTGTGTGGATGGATTGACCATGATATTTGATTTGAACAGGACCTTCGAGTGCGACATAGCAGACTTGAGGAAGAAGTTCAACTCGATCCTGGCCTCGTACCGGAGGGAAAAAGCCAAGATAAGGGGTGGAGGGAGGTCTTCCTGGTTCCTGTACCATTATCTGAACTTCCTCTCGAATCATTTGGACCAGCCTGACACTGATGTAAGAATTTGTACCATAAAGAAATAGGTATTATGACGTCGGCAAATTGAATACCTAATTCCTAATTCTTTATTTTATAAAGGGTCTCGTGTTTTTTAACTGATTTCAAAATGTAGGAGATGTTCAAGAATCTTTACTGGCTTTCTCTTTTACAATGACTTATTCCTTGTGATGAGAAGGCCCATAGTTTTATGATTTTTTCCCAAAACTGGTGAGCTGAAAGAAATAACCTTTAAAAACAGACGCCGCCGTTTGTACAATGTCGAAATATGCAATTTACCATACCCGAAAACTAATCACTGTGAGAACTCACCAAAAGGATGTTAGTGAAGTTAGCAGAACATTTCCCAGCAGATCATAAATAAATGAGAGTTCCCTTCGCATGCAGGTGAGTTCTATAGTTCCTGATACTTTTCAGCGATAGTTCTGGCTATTTTCCTGAAAAAAATCCGATTGAAAAAATGATCTGCCAACTTCCGGTAGCAGATCAATTTCCAGGAAATCAAAAAAAAAGTTGTTTTATTTACGGATCCTTATGATTTACATAGTTCCTGATACTTGTTTTCAATAGTTCTGTTATTTTTATGGAAATAAAAATTATTATAAAATATCATCAAAAAAATTTCCAAATTTTTTATATGAAATCTAACAACACTTATACTCACTCCCAGATACTAAAACTTTACAGCGTCTCAAAGACAAGTACAATGCCTATAATCTATAACTAAGCGTCTGTTCAGATCTTCAGCAGAAGTGTCAGCAGAGCATGGCAGAATAGGTGAAAATGGACGAAAATTTTCTTAAACTGAATAATGACAACTTTGTTCAGCAGAATATGCCTGAGATGCTAGAACTTCTCGTTTTCTCGTAGATTATCAACACTTCTATGACCTAGGTTCCAAAATCTGACCAGAACTCCCAAAAAAATGTCAGCAGAGCATGGTCGAATATGTGAAAATGGATGAAATTTTTCTTAAACTGAAAAATGACAACTTTGTTCAGCGGAATATGCCTGAGAGGCCAGAACTCCTCGTTTTCCGGTAGATTATCAACACTTCTATAACCTAGGGCCCAAAATCGGACTAGAACTCCCAAAAAAGTGTCAGCAGAGCATGGTTGAATATGTGAAAATGGATGAAATTTTTCTTAAATTGAATAATGACCACTTTGTTCAACAGAATACGCCTGAGATGCTAGAACTCCTCGTTTTCTGGTAGAATATCAATATTCCTATAACCTAGGGCACAAAATCGGACTAGAACTCCCAAAAAAGTGTCAGCAGAGCATGGTTGAATATGTGAAAATAGATGAAATTTTTCTTAAATTGAATATTGACAACTTTGTTCAGCGGAATATGCCTGAGAGGCCAGAACTCCTCGTTTTCCGGTAGATTATCAACACTTCTATAACCTAGGGCCCAAAATCGGACTAGAACTCCCAAAAAAGTGTCAGCAGAGCATGGTTGAATATGTGAAAATGGATGAAATTTTTCTGAAACTGAAAAATGACAACTTTGTTCAGCGGAATATGCCTGAGAGGCCAGAACTCCTCGTTTTCCGGTAGATTATCAACACTTCTATAACCTAGGGCCCAAAATCGGACTAGAACTCCCAAAAAAGTGTCAGCAGAGCATGGTTGAATATGTGAAAATGGATGAAATTTTTCTGAAACTGAAAAATGACAACTTTGTTCAGCGGAATATGCCTGAGAGGCCAGAACTCCTCGTTTTCCGGTAGATTATCAACACTTCTATAACCTAGGGCCCAAAATCGGACTAGAACTCCCAAAAAAGTGTCAGCAGAGCATGGTCGAATATGTGAAAATGGATGAAATTTTTCTGAAACTGAAAAATGACAACTTTGTTCAGCGGAATATGCCTGAGAGGCCAGAACTCCTCGTTTTCTGGTAGATTATCAACACTTCTATGACCTAGGTTCCAAAATCTGACCAGAACTCCCAAAAAAATGTCAGCAGAGCATGGTCGAATATGTGAAAATGGATGAAATTTTTCTTAAACTGAAAAATGACAACTTTGTTCAGCGGAATATGCCTGAGAGGCCAGAACTCCTCGTTTTCTGGTAGATTATCAACACTTCTGTGACCTAGGTTCCAAAATCTGACCAGAACTCCCAAAAATATGTCAGCAGAGCATGGTTGAATATGTGAAATAGGATGAAATTTTTCTTAAATTGAATAATGACAACTTTGTTCAACAGAATACGCCTGAGATGCTAGAACTCCTCGTTTTCTGGTAGAATATCAATATTCCTATAACCGAGGGCACAAAATCGGACTAGAACTCCCAAAAAAGTGTCAGCAGAGCATGGTTGAATATGTGAAAATGGATGAAATTTTTCTGAAACTGAAAAATGACAACTTTGTTCAGCGGAATATGCCTGAGAGGCCAGAACTCCTCGTTTTCTGGTAGATTATCAACACTTCTATGACCTAGGTTCCAAAATCTGACCAGAACTCCCAAAAAAATGTCAGCAGAGCATGGTCGAATATGTGAAAATGGATGAAATTTTTCTTAAACTGAAAAATGACAACTTTGTTCAGCGGAATATGCTTGAGAGGCCAGAACTCCTCGTTTTCTGGTAGATTAACAACACTTCTGTGACCTAGGTTCCAAAATCTGACCAGAACTCCCAAAAATATGTCAGCAGAGCATGGTTGAATATGTGAAATAGGATGAAATTTTTCTTAAATTGAATAATGACAACTTTGTTCAACAGAATACGCCTGAGATGCTAGAACTCCTCGTTTTCTGGTAGAATATCAATATTCCTATAACCGAGGGCACAAAATCGGACTAGAACTCCCAAAAAAGTGTCAGCAGAGCATGGTTGAATATGTGAAAATGGATGAAATTTTTCTTAAATTGAATAATGACAACTTTGTTCAACAGAATACGCCTGAGATGCTATTCAACCATGCTCTGCTGACACTTTTTTGGGAGTTCTAGTCCGATTTTGTGCCCTAAGTTATAGGAATATTGATAATCTACCAGAAAACGAGGAGTTCTAGCATTTCAGGCGTATTCTGTTGAACAAAGTTGTCATTATTCAATTCAAGAAAAATTTCATCCATTTTCACATATTCAACCATGCTCTGCTGACATTTTTTTGGGAGTTCTAGTCCGATTTTGGGCCCTAGGTTATAGAAGTGTTGATAATCTACCAGAAAACGAGGAGTTCTGGCCTCTCAGGCATATTCCGCTGAACAAAGTTGTCAATATTCAATTTAAGAAAAATTTCATCTATTTTCACATATTCAACCATGCTCTGCTGACACTTTTTTGGGAGTTCTAGTCCGATTTTGTGCCTTAGGTTATAGGAATATTGATATTCTACCAGAAAACGAGGAGTTCTAGCATCTCAGGCGTATTCTGTTGAACAAAGTGGTCATTATTCAATTTAAGAAAAATTTCATCCATTTTCACATATTCAACCATGCTCTGCTGACACTTTTTTGGGAGTTCTAGTCCGATTTTGGGCCCTAGGTTATAGAAGTGTTGATAATCTACCGGAAAATGAGGAGTTCTGGCCTCTCAGGCATATTCCGCTGAACAAAGTTGTCAATATTCAATTTAAGAAAAATTTCATCTATTTTCACATATTCAACCATGCTCTGCTGACACTTTTTTGGGAGTTCTAGTCCGATTTTGTGCCCTAGGTTATAGGAATATTGATATTCTACCAGAAAACGAGGAGTTCTAGCATCTCAGGCGTATTCTGTTGAACAAAGTGGTCATTATTCAATTTAAGAAAAATTTCATCCATTTTCACATATTCAACCATGCTCTGCTGACACTTTTTTGGGAGTTCTAGTCCGATTTTGTGCCCTAGGTTATAGGAATATTGATATTCTACCAGAAAACGAGGAGTTCTAGCATCTCAGGCGTATTCTGTTGAACAAAGTGGTCATTATTCAATTTAAGAAAAATTTCATCCATTTTCACATATTCAACCATGCTCTGCTGATACTTTTTTGGGAGTTCTAGTCCGATTTTGTGCCCTAGGTTATAGGAATATTGATATTCTACCAGAAAACGAGGAGTTCTAGCATCTCAGGCGTATTCTGTTGAACAAAGTGGTCATTATTCAATTTAAGAAAAATTTCATCCATTTTCACATATTCAACCATGCTCTGCTGATACTTTTTTGGGAGTTCTAGTCCGATTTTGTGCTCTAGGTTATAAGAATATTGATATTCTACCAGAAAACGAGGAGTTCTAGCATCTCAGGCGTATTCTGTTGAACAAAGTGGTCATTATTCAATTTAAGAAAAATTTCATCCATTTTCACATATTCAACCATGCTCTGCTGACACTTTTTTGGGAGTTCTAGTCCGATTTTGGGCCCTAGGTTATAGAAGTGTTGATAATCTACCGGAAAACGAGGAGTTCTGGCCTCTCAGGCATATTCCGCTGAACAAAGTTGTCAATATTCAATTTAAGAAAAATTTCATCTATTTTCACATATTCAACCATGCTCTGCTGACACTTTTTTGGGAGTTCTAGTCCGATTTTGTACCCTAGGTTATAGGAATATTGATATTCTACCAGAAAACGAGGAGTTCTAGCATCTCAGGCGTATTCTGTTGAACAAAGTGGTCATTATTCAATTTAAGAAAAATTTCATCCATTTTCACATATTCAACCATGCTCTGCTGACACTTTTTTGGGAGTTCTAGTCCGATTTTGTGCCCTAGGTTATAGGAATATTGATATTCTACCAGAAAACGAGGAGTTCTAGCATCTCAGGCGTATTCTGTTGAACAAAGTGGTCATTATTCAATTTAAGAAAAATTTCATCCATTTTCACATATTCAACCATGCTCTGCTGACACTTTTTTGGGAGTTCTAGTCCGATTTTGTGCTCTAGGTTATAGGAATATTGATAATCTACCAGAAAACGAGGAGTTCTAGCATCTCAGGCGAATTCTGTTGAACAAAGTTGTCAATATTCAATTTAAGAAAAATTTCATCTATTTTCACATATTCAACCATGCTCTGCTGACACTTTTTTGGGAGTTCTAGTCTGATTTTGTGCCTTAGGTTATAAGAATATTGATATTCTACCAGAAAACGAGGAGTTCTAGCATCTCAGGCGTATTCTGTTGAACAAAGTGGTCATTATTCAATTTAAGAAAAATTTCATCCATTTTCACATATTCAACCATGCTCTGCTGACACTTTTTTGGGAGTTCTGGTCAGATTTTGGAACCTAGGTCATAGAAGTGTTGATAATCTACCAGAAAACGAGGAGTTCTGGCCTCTCAGGCATATTCCGCTGAACAAAGTTGTCATTATTCAATTTAAGAAAAATTTCATCCATTTTCACATATTCAACCATGCTCTGCTGACACTTTTTTGGGAGTTCTGGTCAGATTTTGGAACCTAGGTCATAGAAGTGTTGATAATCTACCAGGAAACGAGGAGTTCTGGCCTCTCAGGCATATTCCGCTGAACAAAGTTGTCATTTTTCAGTTTCAGAAAAATTTCATCCATTTTCACATATTCGACCATGCTCTGCTGACATTTTTTTGGGAGTTCTGGTCAGATTTTGGAACCTAGGTCATAGAAGTGTTGATAATCTACCAGAAAACGAGGAGTTCTGGCCTCTCAGGCATATTCCGCTGAACAAAGTTGTCATTTTTCAGTTTAAGAAAAATTTCATCCATTTTCACATATTCGACCATGCTCTGCTGACATTTTTTTGGGAGTTCTGGTCAGATTTTGGAACCTAGGTCATAAAAGTGTTGATAATCTACCAGAAAACGAGGAGTTCTGGCCTCTCAGGCATATTCCGCTGAACAAAGTTGTCATTATTCAATTTAAGAAAAATTTCATCCATTTTCACATATTCAACCATGCTCTGCTGACACTTTTTTGGGAGTTCTGGTCAGATTTTGGAACCTAGGTCATAGAAGTGTTGATAATCTACCAGGAAACGAGGAGTTCTGGCCTCTCAGGCATATTCCGCTGAACAAAGTTGTCATTTTTCAGTTTCAGAAAAATTTCATCCATTTTCACATATTCGACCATGCTCTGCTGACACTTTTTTGGGAGTTCTAGTCCGATTTTGTGCCCTCGGTTATAGGAATATTGATATTCTACCAGAAAACGAGGAGTTCTAGCATCTCAGGCGTATTCTGTTGAACAAAGTTGTCATTATTCAATTTAAGAAAAATTTCATCCATTTTCACATATTCGACCATGCTCTGCTGACATTTTTTTGGGAGTTCTAGTCCGATTTTTCACCCTAGGTTATAGGAATATTGATATTCTACCAGAAAACGAGGAGTTCTAGCATCTCAGGCGTATTCTGTTGAACAAAGTTGTCATTATTCAATTTAAGAAAAATTTCATCCATTTTCACATATTCAACCATGCTCTGCTGACATTTTTTTGGGAATTCTGGTCAGATTTTGGAACCTAGGTCATAGAAGTGTTGATAATCTACCAGAAAACGAGGAGTTCTGGCCTCTCAGGCATATTCCGCTGAACAAAGTTGTCATTTTTCAGTTTCAGAAAAATTTCATCCATTTTCACATATTCGACCATGCTCTGCTGACATTTTTTTGGGAGTTCTGGTCAGATTTTGGAACCTAGGTCATAGAAGTGTTGATAATCTACGAGAAAACGAGAAGTTCTAGCATCTCAGGCATATTCTGCTGAACAAAGTTGTCATTATTCAGTTTAAGAAAATTTTCGTCCATTTTCACCTATTCTGCCATGCTCTGCTGACACTTCTGCTGAAGATCTGAACAGACGCTTAGTTATAGATTATAGGCATTGTACTTGTCTTTGAGACGCTGTAAAGTTTTAGTATCTGGGAGTGAGTATAAGTGTTGTTAGATTTCATATAAAAAATTTGGAAATTTTTTTGATGATATTTTATAATAATTTTTATTTCCATAAAAATAACAGAACTATTGAAAACAAGTATCAGGAACTATGTAAATCATAAGGATCCGTAAATAAAACAACTTTTTTTTTGATTTCCTGGAAATTGATCTGCTACCGGAAGTTGGCAGATCATTTTTTCAATCGGATTTTTTTCAGGAAAATAGCCAGAACTATCGCTGAAAAGTATCAGGAACTATAGAACTCACCTGCATGCAAAGGGAACTCTCATTTATTTACGATCTGCTGGGAAATGTTCTGCTAACTTCACGAACACACCAAAAGGAGACTTATGTTTTGATAACCTACATAAAACTATCAAAGTGCAAATCATATCATCATAATCATATTTGCCAGATATTCATCCGCCAAGCAGTAGTGCGCAAACATGACTGTATTCCTATTTGAAGGGCATTGTTTCCAGCGAAATTATTGGGCATATGAGACTTAAGAACCGATGCCTCAGGGTGACGAGCGCAGTGCAGTGCCGCGCAGGATTATGCAATGCAGGATTCTGGGTGGTGTTGTGACTGTTATGGGCAGGCGTAGCGCTAACCATCAGGTGAACGACTTATCCGTCTCGTCACTCAGTCAAATAAAAAATAAAAACCGCCTAAAGAAACGGACGAGTCTTTCTGTAACTTTATTTGGGCAGACTTATTTAATCACTAAATTACGAAAACCCGTAATTTTACCGTTCTAGCTTCCATAAATTTTGAGTTCATCATCATCATCATCAGTCTATATTCGCCACTGCTCATAGTAAACTGCCTTTATTTCAACGCGGTCTCCACTCTAGAGCTCGTCTACCCCACCGGCTGTCGGTTCTTCTAGAGATGTGACCGGCCCATTGCCACCTCACCTTGCTAATCCTTTGAGCTATATCGGTAACTTTGGTTCTCGGTCGAATCACCCATAATATAAATTATTTACATTAAATTGAATTACAAAATGTAATATTAAACACATGCCTATTTATGTTGTGTCAAATACTTTATGTAAACAGACTGTTTTCAATTTTATTTCAGCTGATAACGCGGTCGTTACTGCTCCGATAGCTCCACGTAAACATAATATTAAGTTGCTTCCGCAAACAACTCCATCTTTACATATACATTTAAATAAAACTAAAACAATGTGTTAAGATTTATTACAAATATTAACATAATTATAGATTTGAACACGTATTTTTTTACAAAATCTATTCATTTAAATGAACAGAAAACAATTTAACTGGAGCCGGTTGCAGTTCAGAGTGTTTGTATTCAATATTCTTCTAAATTAGTAAACAAATTTTGTTCAAACACTAATATATTTTACAATACATACCTGAGTTTAACTTTACTTGAGTTTTATACCGTCAATTAAAAATATATGCAGGTAACGCCACAGCGCCAACTAGTTAAGAAACATTGATAAGGCTTGACCTTGTCCATATTTTCCATTTCAATATATTAGATTAAATAAATACGGCTTCGCTGCGATTTATCGCTTATTTTTATAAGCATAGAATTTGTAGGAAATAACTTTTCAGAAAAACAAAGTAGTAATTTGATACACCTATAGGTAAAGGAATATTTACGCGCGGAGTAATAGGGTTTAGGGTCCTTTTCTCTTCATCATAGGTGTAACAGAAACCTTTTTTCTCAGCAGTTTAATCTACAGTTGCGTAAAGTTTAATCTAAAGTCCAGATTTATATTATAGTTTCCGGTTATCTCTAGAATATTAATAATTAGTATCTCACCCTAAGATGTGACAAAAACTATTAATGAAATTACCAAAAGACGGGTCTACTGAAAGTTCTAAAACCTACCTTTCAATTTCATGCCTTGGGCATTCTTGGGGTAACCTTATTGAGAGTCAAGTAACCCCAAGAATCTCAAGTTGGAATCCGGAATTGGATGAAGATGAAAGCGGTTAGATAGTCCGCAGTTGACCCTTGGAAGGGACTATCTGGAATTGACGAATTGGAATCTTATAAACGGGAAACATTCAAATACGAGTATATTTATCATCATGTTTGCACCACGTCCCAAACCCACTGAGGAGGACAAAGGAAATTAAAAATACTATCGTCCCCACTGAAATATTTAGTGGGGACGACCCCACTGGTTGGGCAGTCAGTATAAGCGCTGGGAATAGACTGAAGTATTATCCTCGACTAGTAGCGCTCCGCGGCTTCTCCCGCGCAATGATTCCAAAGGAACCGTACATTTTTAAGGGTGAAAAGTATTCTATATTCTACTCCCGGACTTAAACAATCAATGTACTAAATTTCATTAAAATCCGTTCAGCAATTACGGAGTGAAGAGAGGACAAACAAACAATCATACAAACTCTCGGCTGTATAATATAAGTATGATTATTTTATCACAAGTTTTCAACTTCCATAATTATTTATGATTCGGGCCTTGAAGTCTGCTTTCCTGTAGAATGTTCTAGGTATTATATAGGTATCTAGCGCCGAGTCGGCAGGTTCAAACAGGACATTTGTATGGTTTCTCATTATTACCATTCGTAATTAATTTATTTGTTACATTAAATTACTTTAGAGTAACCGACTGCGGTTTGATGTTGGTAGGTCAACCACTTGGTAGCTTATGTAATTGGCGTAGGTACTTCAAAATCATGATAAATAGGGAACATAATTATCCTGAAACGTTTTAAACTATCACAATTAAAAATTTAAACTAACACTAACAATAATATATTAATTGAAAACGGGATACATAGTATATATTCAATTTTTAATTATACTAGTAAAACTAATATTTGTGGAAATTTACATTTGTTTTACACATTGTCACCTGTCAGATTCTAGAATAGATATCAAATATGAACCTTGCTGGACTAAACCAATGTGGATATAACCTTAAACTGTCAAATCGTTCGGAATCATAAATTATGCGATCAGACTTACCAAATATTGAAGTTATAATACCTTAGCTACCCAAGAAATGACGTTTTCTCAGGTAGGTAAGGTAAACGCCCACTTTTAAAGATTCAATAACTCCGCACCGCCAATATTCCACAAATACATTACACTAGTATTTCTTCTCCAGGTCGTACGCCAGAAAATAGCCGAGCGAGAAGCCTCTCAAATGGACGCCGATCCATCATCAGACGAACAAGAAGTAGAAGATTACGACGACCACGATCAAGAAGAGGTCATCATAAAACAGGAACCTATAGTAGAGTACGTTCAAAGGAAAAGACTACCGCCTTTAAAAAACTCCAAACGTCTCACCAGAACCGTTAGGAGAAAAATCGTCAGAGAAACGTGTAGCGCTGCTCCAGTGAATAATCATATGGACAGCAAGCTGCTAGAAATGCTGAGGTTACTGAGAAAGTCATCAGAGATGTCGAAGAAGAAAGACGAGTGTGACAGCTTTGGAGAGTACATAGCTATGTCGCTGAGGAAGCACGATGAGAGGAGTCAGTCGATGATCAAGCAAGCCATTAATAATATACTATTTGAGCAGGAGATGAAGAAGTACAGCTTGGGGCAGTATGCAGTGGTGATTGCAGGGGATGAAAACCCCTTGGTGTTGGGGGAGGGGGAAGATGTTAGTGTTTCTTGAGACATTGATTTGTGGGTTTGTGACTGAATGCTGTAAAGTTAGGAAATTAATAGTGGACTATTTTTCATAATAAGGTTACATGTAATAATTTAATTTTGTATTATTAATAATATTGATAAGTAAGTATTTAAAGTAGTATTTTTATTAGTTCGCTGTGACTTGTTTCATCGGACATTAAGCATAGACAACACTTTGGAATAATGGGTTTCGTTTTCACTATTTGGCTGAAGAACCCTTTATAACAAACAACTGTATCATTAATAAGAGTGTTATGTTTAAAACTATTTTATATACCACATAAAGTAAGTGTGTTTCAGAATTCATCAAAACTTGGATTTCTAGAATCAAAAGAATCAAATAAGTGTATATTTGGAAAGTTTCGACATCACTTGTTACATTACGACAAAGACTCCTTATTAGAGTACGAATTCTTATAATTATGTTTGTTATAAAGCTTGATAGCTGGCTTATATTTTTTATAACTAGATCATCATCAAAGACAGCTTATTCGACCCACTGCACATTTTCACTGCTGAGCCGGTTTGCTTGTCTAGCCACGGGTGCGGCTCTGCACACTCCATAGTGTTTTCCCATACAACAAACACAACAGATGTGTTTTCAGCACTGAACGTGTTAAGCTTCCTCTAGATGACTGCTGGTAAATAGAGCATAGTTGTGTTTTTGTGTACTTTCAATAATGATCTATGTTATTTTCTACGCTAGAATAATAATTATAAGCAATTGGTAAATTATTCAAACCGTACAAATAACAAATGTTAAGTTAAGGCAAATGGGCTGGGCTCGACAGAGAAAATTGTTTTTGCAGATTTTGCATAACCACTTCTGATTGATTAAAGCTATTTACAATTAAAATTCGTTGTTTTGCATTGCCGTCGGTTTGTGGAAGCGAAGCAATCTCCAACCAAATTAATGTTCGACACTCAGCCGGTTCACATTAATCACGAAATTAATTATTTTATGTAAAAACAACACTGACTTCTATTAACGTTGAACTTTTCAATTAGTAGGAACTATAAGAAACAGAAGCTATAGGTACCAAAGTTAATACATTGAAAGGAGATTCAAATTGAATTAAAAAAGAAATAAGCATAAAAACAAAATCGATCAAGAGAGAGAGAGTTGGACATCGTGAATCCAGTATTCCGTACCATTATTATGCCGTTTAGTTCTGATCTGATTGTCGCTATTCCATACTTAATCATAGGTAATATTTGGAAATGCTAAAAATCAAAATGCTTTTTCAAAATTAAAAAAAAATACTCACACTGTAGGATCCTCAGTATCATCAATTCATCACAGACAAGAATATTTCTGGATGAACAGAGGAGAAAACGCATCTTTACCTGACTGCGCGACGGACGCAATGGAAGGTATTATGTTCATTACTCGATCGCATAGTATGTACAATTGTACATACGACCCACTATCTTTACCTTTATTCCAATTTAAAGTAGAGGTAGGTAACTGTCCAATTTTTTATCTCTAAAGTCCATATTACATAACAAATTAATTGTAGATACATAGCTATTATTACATTGTTCTAGAAAATGCACTTTATCTTCCCAAGCACCGATAAACACTTTCAAACCGTCAGTAATTACAGCTTCTACCTCAATCTAATCATTAATTACTAAAAAAAAACTCCTGTAAAAACATGATCAAATCATACATTATCAACAGAATGTGTTGTTCAGATTCATATTTTTTTCCTTTTTTAATTCCATCATTCAAATGTGGAGCAGCTACGTGATGCTCCACACGATCTATCAAGACTATCGACCTTCACCACTTCATTATCTTCCATGTCGATAACACTCGCTATCTGTTTAACTTCCATTAACGCTTCTGCATTGTCTTTATCATGTACTTCAGTAATGAAATCGTCAATGGATTTGCAAACACTGTTACTGTCTAGATGAAATTTGCTACCAGTCACACCTATTTCAATTACATTTTCTGTTGCTATCGATCCTATGTCATTGGACGCATACATTGCGGCTTTATCTTGTGTATTTCCGCCAACTTTGTTATTCCTAGCAGCGGTGTGTGTTGAATCATCAGTGGTGGTCGTTTTTTCCACAGCGTCGTGGTAGGTGCTAAGTGGTGCATAGCTAGATCACGCCACCCGACGTCACGCGGTCTACGTGAGCGTTTTTACTGCAGCTATATCTGCATTTGCATTTAATTGTGTTAGTTGTTTTTGTTGTGCTGTTTCTGCTGATCTGTTTGTTTCTATCATAGATGAAACCTGATAACCGGATCTTTCATTGTAAGCAAAAGTAGCGTTACCTCCTCGAGCTTCTTTCCTATGCCTATTATATTGAATAGAAATACGTTCTAATAGCTGTCAATTGCATAGAGTAAATCAAAAGTACAGAGAATGCTCTCCTAATAAATAGAGATGGGCGCATCGGCAGTTACTCCTCTGGTGTTGTGGATGTCCATAGACGGTGATGACTACATACCATCACGATCAAGCAGGCAGCAAGCTCGTATGCCATCAATTTTATCTTTTAAAATGTCGCAATTCCATACTCGAGAAAAAAATAAATTTCTCTTCTAATTTCGTTCACTTTCCTTTTACGATTCCTTTTACGATAGTTTACCTCCTCAAAAATAAAAACCATAACAGTTCTTCGATACCGAGTGCTGATATTGCATCAGCCATATGATTGCCGGCATGAACGCCTTGCATCATTCAATCGTTGTTAATGGCTTAACTGGATAATAGGCCGCTCTAGGAAAAATCCGAGATAGATAAGTGATCCAAATGCTTTGAGGAAATATGCTAGATTTCAGGAAATGTGCTCGGTTTCTTTAAGTGGAATTTTTTAGTTCCATGTGGTGGGACTGGTGGTTTAAAAAGTCGATGAAAGTTATGTTTTAGCTACATTGCTCGACGTATTTTAGAGGTCTTGTTCTAGATTTTTCACTCTTTCAGCATTTATAATAAATACTACTGTCGTGAGAATAGTTTTTCTTTGTCTTTCTGAAAGTACTATTGTATTATTCCTATTCGGTATATCTGGTAAGAGTGGTCCAAAATCCAACAAAGCACTAACATACATTCGATGCTCTACGTCCATAGAAACACCGATGCTCTCACAGATTCTCTCAACGACACAAACATCGATACTTCAAATACTGTCAAGTTGTCAATGTACACAATAATAGTTCCACACATACAAACATACAATAGCAGATATAGAGCAATTTCCCTCTCAGACATATTGTCGCCCGACTAAATATAACTCCTTACGTAAGTATCTCTTAGTTGCACCTATTGACACCCTTCCGTCTTCGATACGGAGTCTTATCCCTTCAGTGTACGGTTCCTTTTCCTTTTCTACATCGTCTGAAATGATACGAGCTCGCCCTATCTCGCCGCGATATTATTTGTTTTCTTGTCGTTATCAGCAGGATGTAATATCGCTTCGGTAATCAGGTATATCTTGATATGTTTCTGTATATCGCTTCGGGTTCTTATTTTGCCAACATTCGTCGCTCATGTGTAGGTAACGTGATTGGGTTTTTTATAATCGTTGCAAAATCTGAAGGAACTATGAAAATGAACGGCCGATCGGAATATAAGAGTGAATGCAACCCAGGTTGCTTAAAAATGCAAGATTGGTTTAAAATTGTCGTCATTTAAAGGACATAATCATTCATCATCATCATCATAAACATCGTCATCATTGTCATTTGATGGGGTTTTATTGAAGAACAGCGATCACGTGGGTACTTTTCTATAATACAGGAGCAATCACAAACATTAATTCATTATGTATATTTTCGAATTCTGAAGACTTGTTCAGGTTGATATCACATATTATTAAGATTTATGAAGGACAGACAGACAGCGGGTCGATTTTTTTTATCTTACCTGGTGACAAAAATGGCGGATTTTTTTGAAATCGATGAGAATCGGCCATGTTCTCCTTTTATGAAATTCAAAACTCGATCCACTGACCTGTCAACAAATAGTTACTTATTTATGGAATTTCTTATAAATATGAAACGAAACTAGGCCAAGGGCATTATTAGAGCATTTTTATCGCCGAATTCTATTAGTTATTTTGACATAAATAGTTTATCATAGTGACGCGGGTGTCGCTCTCGACCTCACAGCGAAAATATCACTGAAAACGGCGCAGTCTGATGGAAAAACCACTTAAGCACCAGCTATTTATGTGAGTTATACGTCGTTATTCTACTGGCTGGCGATTGTTTACACAGTTGTTAATGTAACCTCTTTCTACAGTTTCTATCTAATGACGACATTAGAAGTGGACAAACGCTTTCGTATTGATAATATCTTCTACTAATAGAATAGGCAGCTATCCAAATCTAGATGAAAACTTAGTGCCTAGAATAAAACGAATTATAATGTGTTGGAGCACTCATTATCTTCGACCCATAGACGTCCACAGCTGAGCACGGTTCTCACCTGACTTTCGTGATTTCGGATTAGGCCATGTTCACATGGGGCTCCGGTCCGGATTGGTGGATCACATACCTAATTATTCTCGGGCGTGTGGGTTATTCTTGCCTACCTAGGATTCTTTGAAATGTCTATGTCAGTAAGTGAAATGTATGAAGAAAAATTGAATTTGTTTTTTCAATGGCTAGAGGGCATCGTGACATATTTAAATAACCTACATATTATTTTAAATGACTAAAGACGATAATTACCGCTATTATAGACAACAATAGCGATAATTATTGTCTTTAGTCATTTAATATAATATGTAGGTTATTTAAATATAAACAATACAATTAACTATGTATGAATGAATCAATTAGCCAGCGTAGGGTATGATTAGGTCTCCGTCCTAGTCCTAGTCCTAGTCCTAGTCCTAGTACTTCTACTAGTAGTGTAGATTTCTAGATGATTTAGTCATAGTAAATAGTGCTGGACGCTATAAGGAAACTTACTGGAAGTTAATAGATTCAGGCGTTATTTTGCGGAAATCCATAATCAATAAGAAAATATAGAAATATATAGTTTTAATTCCGCCTAAGTTGTCTGATGAATGTATGATAGGACTTTGTTGGATGACCACAAACTTTGGAAAGTACTGGAAGTTTCGAGGATTCAGCCATGAATCAGCACTTGAAAAGGAAATTTCCTATTCCAAACTCAAACCATAATTACTTTAACTCGTTACTTTAGGTGATCATATTTGATTTGTTTTTTTTTCTATTATGTAATGAGACATAGGTCTTTGACTTGTAAAAGTGCTTTATTTATGCCTACTTGAGTTTTGAACACGAAAGGACAGCGCATTAAACATTAACACAGGAAAAAACACAAGTTTGAGAAAAATAAACATATTTTTTTCCATGTTACAAATCTTTAACACTGACTGCCGAGCCGTTTTGTTTGTCTAGCCACGGGTGAGGCTCTGCACGCTCCATAGTGTTTTCCCATACAACAAACACGACGGTTGTGTTTTGCCGTACTCGCGGTAAGTTTTGAAAAACACAACAGTTGTGTTCTCAGCACTGAAAGTGTTAACACGTTCACAGCTGAACCATTTTACTTTTTTTGGCTCTTTTGCGAATCTTCACACAACGTGTGTGTTTACTGTTTATTTGGCGTTGTTTCGTAACTAAACTCAATCTGCAGTGCGGGCTCGCACGCCAGTCGTGTTTTCGTTTACCGTAAAATTATAAAAACTCAAACATGTCAGCAGTGAACGTTTTACATGGTCGGTGGTGAGTCTAAAAGCAGAAACGACAGTTGTTATCAAAATCCGCACACGTCAAAGTGACGTCAAAATACCGAAGTGTCAAAATATTTTCGTTAAACTCAGTGTTGAGAGTGTACGTGCATTCTGCCATGTCACCAGGAAATATATTACGAGTTTTATTTCGAGAGATGACGGAGCTCGGAGACAAAAGAAAGTGCCTGCTTCTGCTTCTCGTCTTGTCAGTGGTACATAATGACAATAGGTAGACTTTTAGACGGAGTCTTACGTAACTACCCTTTCTTTTGTGATTACCTACTCTTTGACAAAATGTTTTATGGGCAATAGATTTTTATTTATATTTCAGCTGAAATTCGAGCACATACCAATGTGTTTATGTAAAAAGCAAATGTACGTAATTATCACTCGCTTTTCGATGAAGGGAAACATCGTGAGGAAACCCACATACCTACCCGTGGATTATTTCGGAGGTATGTTATCCACCAATCCGGACCGAGCCCCATGGTGGATTATGGTTTAACCCTAAGTGAGGGAAGACCCGTTCTCAGCAATGGGGCGATATGGGTTGATGATGGTGATTTTTAATGGACATTGTAAATTTCTTGATTTGTTTAGTATGTGAGCTTATAAGGTTTTATTACATAACTAATTCAATATCGACAGCCTCTTACATAATAGCTACAATTATGAAAAATATATTTTCCGTGTCCAGTCTACCACTTTACTAGGTAATAAAAATATGAGTTATTAATTTATTATTAACTAGCTGTGCCCCGCCACGCTTCGCTGTGGCACATTCGCACATTCGCTGATGTCACTGATGAAAAAAATAGATAAAAACAATCCTTGATGCGGATTATATATCGTGCTAAAATTTCAGCAGGATCGGTGCAGAACTTTTTGAGTTTTTGAAGCGTACACAAACCAACATAACATTTTTATATATATAGATGATTATCTCTACACATTGTTTTTGTCGACAAATCCAAATTGTAAATAATTGGCCATTATCAGAATCAATTTAATATTTGGTAAATATAAGATTGTTTGTTACAGGTTCTAATTTTAAATTTGACAAAATCACAACAAAACTAGAGAAAAAAAATTATCTACATCTTCAGTCTTCCCGCTCCACGGGTTGAGAATCCCTTCTATACAAGTACTATTATTTATTCTGTGACAACACCTGTATTACTACGGCTACGTGACTGTTTATCTTTACACATAATTTCCATAAATAAATTTTAATTGCCGTCGACTTCCACAAACGCCAAAAATAGACTCGAAAGTCGAAATAATGACCAAAAAGGAAATTATTGAAACCCGAGCCAGGTAGTGATTACCCGAACCCCTTGCCACAGAATAACGAAGAGTAAACGTACCCTTACTTACCCTTGCATCTGTCCCTCTCGCTCACTCGCTGCCTTTGAAGGTCAGTCTTCCCTCTCGCTCTCACGCTGTAAAAAGAGTCACGTAGGCAAAGTTGGCACGTTTTTTTTCCTTGTAGTTTTTGCTTAAAGACTTCGCCTAGATCTTGAGCGAAAGATGTTTGTAGTCACGTCAGCCATTTTTTTAATAATATCCTACGTATTTTTATCATAGAAAGTAGGTAAGCTACCTTATTGATTGACATTATAATAATTATAGGTCAAATAGTTTTTTTTACATATGGATTATGGTTACTGTTAATTGATTAGCAATTTGATCTCATACACTATTGTCTGATTTATTATTTAATTTATTTATTATTAAATAACGCTACCTTTAATTATGATATTAATAAAATTAAAATAAAACTATAAATATTACACTTAACAAAATCTTTAATATGACTTTTTAAGGAATGCTATTAACAAGGCACTTTGACAAAAGTACTACAGATGGATCCTGTGCCCCTCTGACTCCACCAATTCTCTCACCTATGACTAAAATAAGAACATACCTACTAAAAAATAAACCTAAACATGCATTGAACTGCTCTGGGGGCCTACCATGACCTCTTAAAGCGATTCAATTGAACACTTAAACTGAACCGCGTCGCATAATCGTACCGTGACGTCTTATTTTTTATGTTGCTGCCATTTTCAACCTAAACTAGATCCAGTTTAGGTTGAAAATGGTTTATTAGCGACTCAATTTAGGTTGCTGCCATTTTCAACCTTATCTGTATTCAGTTTAGGTTGAATATAGCAGCAACATAAAAAATAAAACGTCACGGTACGATAATGCGACGCGGTTCAGTTTAGGTGTTCAATTGAATCGCTTTAAGAGGTCATGGTATGCCTCCAGGCATAACTAGGTATCTATTTAGGTACATATTTTACGTCAACACTGACATGACAGCTCGAGCTATTCACAAGTACCAAATACTTATAATTAAGTAAGTAAGTATACCAATGGCAACTATTTTGAAAGTAAAGACACTTTCCTATAACTTCTCTAATTTAATGAAACTAAGACCATCTTCACTTTCTTCTGGAATACCTATGTTATCCAGACCAGCTGTGGCGATGACGCTGATGATCTGAGGCTGCACTTCCAACGCCTTCCTTCGAGGCAGACTCCTCAGCAGACCAGCTATGTACTTCCCGAAGCAATCGTAGTAGTCTTCATCGCGAGACATGAGGACGTGGACGTTAGCCGACAGTTCTTTGAGAGACTTGGCTATGGTCTTCTGTTGGTCTTCTAAATACGAGTTTATTCTTGCAGTTTTCGTGAGTGGGTTCTGTTCATCCGAATCGCTATCTCTTTGGAATCTTTTCGAGGTTTTAGGTTTTCTCTCCTTACTCTTCCGTTTCCGGGTGAGTGTGTCGGATTCGTTTTCACTACCCGATTGTTCCACGGTCTCTGTCTGGAGGGCATCTTCTGGGCTGGTGACTTGTGGCCACTCATCAGCACCGTCCATGAGGAATACCTGGAACAAGGGCGTGGTTACAGTAAAATCCAGTACAAGATCGATACAAAGGGCCTGTTCAGACGTGCGATTATCAGAACCACTGTCAAAGACGTGGTCGGACAGTAGTCAGTGTGAATAGTCCCGCCACAGCCACAAGGAGCTCCGATGTGGCAGCCACAAAAAAGTAGTAGTGGCTCTTCTGCACTGACTCATGCGCCCGGGGGAAGCAGTAGTGTGCAAACATTACTGTGTTCCGGTTTGAAGGGCACTATTTCCAGCGAAATTACTGGGCATATGAGACTTCAGACCCGATGCCTCAGGGTGACTGGGTACTTCGCTACTTCTGGGCGGCACTGTAGCTGTTATGGGCAGACGTGGCGCTTATCATCAGGTGAACGACTTCCTCGTTTCGTCACTTAGTAATATAAAGAAAAGTACTTGCGACAGCAGTAGAACGCGACTGCAAAATGTCGTACTTGTTGGAACTACCAATTTTCTTCTGTCCGACCTTTTTGCTGGTGGTCTGGTGGTTGCACGTCTGAACAGGGCCTTCTTCAGAATAACCATTCAAAGCCTCTCTACACTTGTTGTAATGTGCGCCTTGCAACAGAACCCTTAAGACATAAATTGGCTCCATCCATTGACAGATTGACAGATAATACAAGAAGGATATCATTTTCATCATCTTCATCATCATAATTGCAATTAATATATAATGTGAGATTATTGTCAGTGCAAAGTCAAGGCTACGGACTGGTTTGCAGGGGCGTCAGACAATGTGGTGCACTTTTAACAGTATGAGCTGTTTCTACTTTCTGCTATGGTGTGAGTGTTTTGAATCTCTGTACTAAAAAAATCTGATTACGTAATAAATTTATCAAAGAAACATTCCGTTTATTATCTAGCATTTACGAATAGAATTACTTTAATTAAATAGATTATCGATATCGATGGATAGTTCATGATAGAAACGCTCTGAAAAAAAAATACAAATGATTGTTTCATCACCATTTAAAGTAACTAATAGTTGAATGCATAAAATAATACCGTAGAAAATGTAGATGAATATTGAAAACGAGATGAATAATGTCGTTAATTTTAAGCCCATTTTTGTCTAGTGAATATGAGTGAAATTAATTAAAAACTTTTAGACAATACAACTATATACCACCTTTGACAATGATCAAGTAGTAATCCAAACTTTCCGATACACTGGGCGTGACGCTTACCATAAGGTGGACGACTTGCTCATCTCGTAACATGAAAAAACCCAAGAGTCCATACTGCTAATGACGTGTATACTCACAAGGTTGGAGTGCGGAGCGCCTCGCGCCGGCTGCAGGTGTGGTCGGATGAAGGCGTCCAATTTCTTGAACCAGAACACCGACGGCGTGTACTTCCCTTCACCACTCGCCATGCCAGCCGCTATTTTCTTCAACTCCTGACTGTACGAGTTCCGAAGGTTCTTAAACTTTGTTAGAACATGTCGCGCCCCGAACTGAGGTATGTTTAAAATACGCGCGATTTTTTGCGCCGCTTGGCTTCGCTTCATTTTGTTCCTGTAGTCCGGCGAGTTGGTGTTCCAGAGGCATTCTTCCTTTTGATACAAAGAGATGAGCTGCATGGTTTTGTCGTCGCTGATGCGTAGGACGCAGGTGTAGGCCTCGGCCATGGTGGAGCGTGGAGCGTGACGTGACCGGTCGCACGGCGTGGCCACGCGTTACTGGCGAGTGGCGAGTGGCGCTGGCGACTGGCGGGCGAGGAGCGTGAGAGGAGGCGTGACGCACGCCGCCATTTTGATTACGTAAGCGCTGGCGTGCAGTGAGATGCGCGTGTTGTGTGTTTCGATTTTCTGTGCGGTAAGACTTGGGACACTGTAACTATGTGAAGTTATAGCAAGTCCACAGATAGAGAGCTAGTTTCTGAATAGTCTGTGGTCGTGACGTATCGATAGACACACTCTGGTCCAGCATGGCGGATTGTGGCACGGATTATCTAGGATCTCTCTAGGGATATGACTAAATTATGCCTTATAACTATACGCATAAAGCTGGGTATGTGGATGGTTTATATATTTTTAACCTAGGTACATAAAATATTCTTCCTCATAGACAAAACCAGTTTGTTTTTTTTCTACGTAAGACGTTAAATAGATTAAAATTAAGTAATTAAAACAACATAGAAGTTTTATTACATTCACAGACATTCAGGATTTTCCAAAGTCAAACGGTTTTTCCATTATCACAAGGGGGGAGGAGGGGTGTAGCAAGATATCACGTGTATTTATTTTTCGTCAAACGCGCGATTTCTAAACTGAAAAGCGGATATTCTAAACCCATAACACCCCGTCGTTTTTGCGTCGGGGGTTAAAAATATATACATACATAACATATTTGTAGATGCTACAAAATACACGTGATTTGTGGGGGCATATCCTACTAATATTATAAATGCGAAAGTTTGGATGTTTATTCTTCATATTCGAATTCAATTTGGAACACAGATAGTTTATAAGCAGGATTGAGTAATAGGATACCTTTTAGTATGTTTCCGTTCCGAACTACGCGGGTGAAACCGCGGGGCGCAGCTAGTATTTCATAAGAAACACATTGTTGGTGTCCGCACTGGGATTTGAACAAACGACCCTCTCCTTGGAAGGCGGACCTTCTAGGCTACCACCGCTTTTAAGAGGTACATCACTCGTATACAATTACTGAAATGGGTTAAGGACTGAAATGGTGTTTTAGTGCTTGCAGTTAATTTGAGTTTATGTTGCGTGGCATGGTTTTCACTTGAGTAATGGCTATTCGCAAAAAGTTTTATGTTCATGTCAATAAAGACTGACATCAAAATGTATTTCAGACGGTAAAAATATTACGATTTAGATTCACTACTGTGTTTTCAACGTATTTAGATCTTTATAGTACACTAGTTGCGCCGCGGGGTTTCACCCGCGTAGTTCCCGTTTAGTCCCACGGGAACATACTATCGGGATAAAAAGTACCCTATCACTCAATCCTGGTTACAAACTATTTGTGTACCAAATTTCATCCAAAAGAGGAACAAATCCATTCTAAGAAAGTTTCGCATGTATAATATTAGTAGGATAGTAGGATTTAAACATATGTTAGTTGTTTTTTTTGCGTTTCTTTTGTGTAGTGCATTTTTTTTCCAATGTAAAGTAAAGTATTTTCCATCCCACATTTAATCAAAACGATGTTCTCTCATTTTATTTAAATACCTTTACCACGATCAGCTTTTTTCAGTTCACTGCTGAATATAGGCCTCTTTTTACTGTGCCTTAATTGACAGACCGAGCTTTCTTCCACCATTTTTGACCCAATATGCTGACGATGTCATCTGGCAGGTGGTCTTCCAACTGACCTCTTCGATCCTCTCGGATACCACTCCGTTATTATTTCGGTCCACCTATTTACATTCCGTCTCACCAGTCTTCATCATCATCATCAACCTATAACGTCCCACTGCTGAGCACGGTCTCCCCACACTTTTGTAAGGAGGGTTGGGCCATAATCCACCACGGGGGCCCAGTCCGGTTACCAGTCTCAAAATAACTTATTTCATAAATATATTCTCAAAATAACTTATTTGAGCAAAAAACGAAGGCTTAATAAGCTCAACTTTTATTATTGCTCAGGCGCAGGTAACATGACCCGAGATTTCACACTGGCACAATGATTTACTCCCACTAAATCCCAAAAACGCCACAGGCCAATAAAAGTGTCAAATTACTAATCCGAAGATTTAAAAATTGGAAATTTTACGGTATAAAAATTTACACACGCATTATTTTTATAGATCGTAAAACGGAGACATCAGTATTAAAATGAAATAAAAATCTGAATTTCATCGTACCTAAAATGAGGATTTGTTTTTGTTAAAAGATTAAAATGAAACCATTTTTGAAAGGGGCTAGTCGATATACTGACCTTATAGGAGAAACAAATTAATGGTGCAAAGAATAAATAATCTTACAAAAACCGTACAATATAACGTGGGTAAAGCGTACATTAGAGTAAGCAGCGAAAGAGGTGTGCCAGGATCGTAGCATGTGGAAAGATGGAGTCTCTGCCTACCCCAATGGGAAAATCGCGAGAATGTATGTATGTGAAGAGTAACTAACTATTATAATATACGTACCTATAGTATGTTATATCATCATCATCATCATCATCATCATCCACTGCTGAACATAGGCCTCCTACATAGAACGCCACACAGTTGCTAGCTGTTCGCATCCAGCGGCTCCCATCGCCTCGCATCAAGTCGTCGGCCCACCTCGTGGGAGGCGTCCTACGCTACGTCTTCCGATCCGCGGTCGCCACTCGAAAACCTTTCTTCCCCAATGGTTATCACTTCTACGAGCTATGTGGCCTACGTATAGTATGTTTAATGTTTATGTCTAAGAATACCTCTGTATATAAACACCCATCTCCATCGAAATCCAGGACGAGGATGACGTCTTGAAAATTCTTTATTAACTTTAGGAATTTCCCCTAAAACCGTTTTGTTTGACCATGGAAATGAAATAACGCCACGGCCTCGATCCCATTTCTTTTTTCAGTTGTCTTAACAACCTATCAGTGCAAACGACACGCATAATTCCGTAGTATCTGCTAGCACTCAACCTACATGCATTGGGGTAACTGGACCAACGATTGTCCCTCACCTTTTCATATAAATTCGCGATAACAACCGGTTGTGGGCCGCCCCGCAACCGGACCAAACCGGTTGCTTTCTGCTTTAGGCATAGCAACCGATCCTGAAACTGACCTGGCTTATCATAATATCCATGTTATAGATAAGACGGCGATTTTGTGAACAAAAATAGACATGGTCAGTTTGTTGCAATATTGCGACGTTTGGGCCTTTGCAACTAAGCTGCACACACGTAGAATCACGAATACACCAATGGATATCTATAAGCAAGTAGGTATAAATAGCAAAGCTAAAAGTACTCATATTTGAGCTCTAACCCTTTAGCAATAAGGCGACAAAGTGTTTTATGTCGGTAGACTAACTGGCACCTTGGCATGCGACTGACGGCTTGACGTTCGCTCACGCCAGCTGACGTGTGATGCAACTAGGGTTGCCATCTATCCGGGTTTCCCCGGATTTGTCCTAGTTTACAGGGCATCCGGGTAGCGTCCAGGCGGGACTTCATTAGTAGTCCGGCTTAATTAAATTAAATAAAAAGGTGATTTATAACATTTTCAACTGTTTTTTATTACACTGACAATGTTTAAAAAAAAAAAATTGACATTGGGTTCTGGGTTCTAAAATCCGGGGTTTTCACGCCCTGGTTGCCAAATTTTAGAGAACATGGAAACATGGAAGTTTTACAAAAGTATACGGAATCCATACTAAATTGCCAATTTGTTTCCTGATTTACTCACTCTCGTGTACGCTGTATTACTAGATGTGAGACAGCTGATGCCTTTAATCTTCATTCCATAGCTGGTTCTCATTCTGATGATGCAACTATGATGATGTGACAGCTAATGAAATAGCGACCTACAGGACCTTATCGCAACAGGATGTCCTTTCAGAAGCAAAACTGAAATGTGAAATTGTAAATGAGTCACGTCACGTACGCCGTTTTGGGCGGAGATTTTCAAGTATGTATCGATAAATAGCGCGTCATAACCACGTGCGCGGTGCGAAGATCTTGACCCCTAAGTAGGATGCTGTAGATAGGGAATCAGGGACTATAAGGACCATGGTCCTACATACACCCAGACTCAGAGAAAATACCTGTGGTTCACACAATTTTTTGCCCTGTGTGGCAATCGAACTCGCGGAGGCCGTCAATATTTTGGCACAATCCTTAATCTTTAGTTAACTATTAGGCCTGCTAGTTAATAGCCTCATTAAATTGGATTGCCGAAATATTATTTTCACTTTGATCATCGATTAGGTAAAATTTTAATGCGTCAATTAGTTTCTCTGTTAACTCATCTGATCAGAGATTAAAATAAATGTGTTTAATAAACGTTAGTGTTATCCTAATTGCAGTTAGCTAGAGATTTATCGTAATTATGATTAGTTAACTTTTGATTTGAATCATTTTAGAAATAAGCTAGTCATACTAGCACAGATTTGCCCGTCAGATCTGCCTGACACATGTGTCTAGCAGGCAAAACTGCTGATGCATTCTGCAACAGACATGGATTTGCCTGTCGGATGTCGTCTGACAGGCAGATCTGTGCGTGTATGCTTAGATATTGGCCTTATCCATAAATTGTTGTAGAAAGGTATGAAAGCTTTTTTCGACAACAACGGGCTGTAGCCATAGAATGTGAATAGATATTGCTCGTAGTGAACCAATTCCAAAAGTAAATAAGGAAAAATATCAGAAAAATATCTAGCAAAATTAGATAGGTACTAATAGGTACTAATAGGTAGGTAGGTGATAGGTATGCATAATTTACTCAATAAAATTAATTAGTTTTATCTTCCACTAGGTGGATACACTGAGGACACGATTATATATGACATGGCCCAGTATTTTATCGTATTTATCGGGCAAACAACATCGTACGAGTGAACTGATAGCGGCCAGAATTAATGTCACGATTCTAACAGAAATAGCTGTTTTATTTGTGACTGTCAATATTTAATTTGATATTGGAGTTGACTCAGAAGGGTTTAAGAATGAACATGTAGTCAAAATAGATTCGAGTGAATTAGTTGAATCCATGTATTTATTAGAACGTCTGCCTTCCAAGGAGAAGGTCGTGAGTTCAAATCCCATTGCGGGGACGTACCAATGTGTTTCTGTAAGGCATATTATTGCGTAAAGTATATATGTAATTATCACTCGTTTTTCGGTGAAGGAAAACATCAGGAAACACACATCCCACCCGAGAATTATTACAGATCTAGGCATGTTATCCACCAATCCGGTCCTGGCCCCCGTGGTGTATTATGACCTAACCCTCCTCACGAAAGTGAGGGGAGCTCCGTGCTCAGCAGTGGGACGATATGGGTTGACGATGATGATGATGATAGGTACTGAAACCTCGACGTTTTGGTTCGTGGACCTTAGTCTCGAGAAGTCTGGATAATGCAAGGATAGACTGTGGTGACGCCCAAACGGTCCAGGGTCTGCGGTTTGAGAATCAGAAGAAATAATCTCTCTAGATCATCATCGTGGCCAATGGTGATGATCATGATGGCATCTTGTCAAATTTGAGCACTGTAATAAAAGAAACATCTGACATGGCCGGCGATTCGATGATAATCGATGTTGGTGATACAACTGAACATTTACTTCTAGATATATCTAATGTACCTACTACATATAATTGAATCAGAATACTTTAATACCTAACGAAGCTCATCGATTGTTTCAAATAATCATTGAAGACACGTCATTCATTGAAAGAAACCTAGTAAGTTCTAGTATCAATGTAATTTTTTTAATATTTCGTCATTACTCGTCATTTTATAGTTAAACAGCAAACTGTTATCCACAACGACTTTATCAACCACGTTGAGCACGCTTAGAAGAAATGTCGGTACAATTATAATTAAAATTATGAAATTATCAGTAATCAATGATTCATATTCCAAAATGTTGATGAGTCCAATTACTTTTACACCTGGACACTGAGTCAGCTTCAGCGTTACCTTTGTTATCTATTTATTGAGAAACAAAAGGCAATAACTGTGAATTAAAGACAACGCTGCACTATTCAATTTATTGTTATTCCTCGCCATGTGTGGTTTTCTAGAAGACATCGCTCTGAACGATAAGACTGCCAATTTGTTTTTGATCTAGCTTTATCTTTTCTTTGTTCTGTGCTATTTTAATAAAGAGATTATTTATCTATATTATTTTTACCTCCTCTCCCTTTACTATTATATATAATTATTTATAATTATATATTATTGTTCACTATATTTATTTAACTTCTTAAATTTAAATTTTTTTTTTTTTTTTTTTTTTTTTCTTGTTTCTTTTTCTTTTATTTTCTTTTTTTATTTTTCTTTTATTTCTTTTCTTTTATATATTATTATTATTATTAAACTCTTTTCAAATTTACACAAAACGAACGATTTAAACCTGTCTAGTTAATAGTCGCAAGCGGTGATAGCCTAGTGGGAGAACGTCCGCCTTCCAAGGAGAAGGATGTGATTTCAAATCCCAGTGCGGGCACGTACCAATGTGTTTATGTAAAACATATGTAAGTAAATATCACTCGCTTTTCGGTAAAAGAAAACATCATGAGGAAACCCACACACCTATCTGAGAATTATTTCGGAAGGTGGGTTTGTTATCCATCAATTCAGACCGGACCCCCGTGGTGGATTATGGCCCGAAATTGAGGGGAGATCCGTGCTCAGCAGTGGGACGATACGGGTTGATAATGATAAGTTAACTGATGTCTTTGATTATTGGCGTAAATACTGTTACATAATTTAAGACATTGTTTTAGAAAGAACTTTTAATTCAGTCATATGTTAAGCCCTTTATCTTAATTGCATCGACATAATTTAAATAGCTCTGACTCATTAATATTAATGTAGTGAAATAGTCACGCCCACACGTCATCATATAGGTCTAGATAAACCCCGGTAGGTAAGAAAAAGATTACCTACAATTTCTACAACCACCTACAACCTACATTGTAGTCTTGAAGACTCATAAAAGCCACAAAGACAGACATGTTGGAACCTGTCATGTAAAATTACTTCTTCCAAGCGATAATTGTGCAATATCGGGTGACATGCGCACACGCACGCAGCCATCGCAGCTGCCAGCGCATTCATGACTCGAAGACATACAGTAATACAGAATGGACAAATCCGTACACTTCCCGCTCCCCTACCCGCAGTACGGAGGGAAATCGGGAGGTCCATCGATATGAAACACACAAAATGACAAGTGACAATCGACTAGCGGGTCAGTATGAACCTTAATACAAGCGGATTGTCTTTTGTTTTGGCCGCGTAGTGTGCTTCAGTACAGTTACAAACGCATTTAATGCCTTTACAAACTTCATATATATGTGTAATGTCAAATCAGTTATTTGTCTGAGGTGTCCGGGATGTGACTCAGTAGACACTAATGCACACGTCTCGGCCTCTTGCGCTATTTTTCAAGACGCGTGGAATGTGGTGTGATATGTGAATCATATACCTAACTAAACTCTGGTTTTTACTTGAATTTGTGATTTTTTTATGTGTTACGATAGTTGGCTATTTGACTGTGTACTTATTTTTTCCTGTCGGTTTTTCTGTAGATACCTATAAGCAAAAAAAAAGAATGTACGGCGATACACCTGATTTGTATCGATGTTTATAACTTCAGTTTTCTCCAACAAGTTTATGTTTCACACATTATACATACATACCTACTTAGATACAAACATACATGTATTCATACATATAATAATAATTTTTGAATAAAATTAAACTAATGACTCAAATCATTTATTGCAATTAGGCAAAAATAATGCACTTTTCCACGTCAAACACTTAAATCCTATATTCATACACAAACAGAGTCTGGCAAGGAACTCCACTCCAACTTATATAAATGAAACACGTCTCGACATAGGTATCTAATATTATTAATATTCTAAACCCTATATAATTAAATAAAATTGAAAACTAACTAAAACTAAAACTTAAAAATCTAACAAAAGAGGGTGTCCAAGAGGCATGGTGCCAAGAACACAAGAACACTGGCTGCATTTTCACGTTGAATAGCAATATCTATTTTCTGTGCGAGAAATGAGCCAGCTCTCTAAACCCTATCGTTTATCTATATCTTATAGAAACTGGACTGAACCTCAACAAATAAAAAATTAGCATTCCTAACGATACTATGTCCTAAGTCATATCAATCAACGCCATCGCCGAGGGAAGGTGGGGACCTTCCCCCAGGGCTTATCCAATCACAGTAGAACATGATGTTCAATATTCGTGATGCGGAGGCCCTCGTTCCTACACCATTTGGAGTCGTTACGGAATTTCGGCAATATTGGCCTGCGGAGGTATTGCATCATCGCGCAGCCCGTGACGGGGTGCGGGGCGGTAGACTGGCGGGTGGAACGCGCGGTTTTTGCACGCAAGTTTTTTTTTTAAGTGAAATTTCTTTACGCTCGCATGACTTGGGGAGCAAACTGATGAATGCGTGACGAGTGTTTCGAGAAGTGTGATCGTTGCTGAAGTTGAGAAGGAGATATAAGTTCACATTTCTCGCCTCGCCTGATCACTCCAGCTTACTCCTCAAGTTCCGATGACAATAAAATATTATGGTAACAGCGAGCTGATCTGATGATAGATATGGAAGGTATACACGGATCTTCTCAGTGACTAACAGTAGATTGGTGGTGTTTGGACTTTTATAAATTGAAACAAATGTTTTTACCAATTTATTTTTGTAATGGTTACGGGTAGTTTGTTGCGATGCCCGCTCGTCTGCCCGCTGCGGCTCCCGACAATCACACAAATGATTTGGGAATTTATGAACGTAGCGCAGGTGCCGCCACCCAGGTTTTATTGCGACAAGCGCTATTCCATCGCACACTGTATATGTATACTCGCCCTGTATTTGAGAGCACCCTGTATTTGACAGCAACCTCTATACGTAGAGCTGCCTGTATAATATAATGTAAAGTAGGTATGGATAGACAGATAAACTTTTTATTGAAACACCACAGAACAAAGAAAACTTAAAAACTAGAACAAAACTAGTTTAACAATTAGTGTCACAATGGGCGGTCTTATTGCTCAGAGCGATCTCTTCCAGACAACCATGCATGGAGAAGAGTAACTACGAGGTAACATATGTCAAAGGAGATTGAAGATTTCATTTATATTTATGGAAATGATGTTTTTTTTGTGAATTTTAAAGAGATCGGCAGTAGTTTCTCATCAATTTGTATAAATTAACTAGCTGTGCCCTGCCACGCTTCGCTGTGGCACATTCTCACATTCGCTGATATGTCACTGATGAAAAATTAGATAAAAACAATCCTTGATGCGGATTATATATCATGCTAAAATTTCAGCTCGATCGGTGCATAACTTTTTGAGCTTTTGAAGCGTACACAAACCAACATAACATTTATATATATATATTTGCAAACCAGAAACCAGTAGGGTGCCAGGGAGTCGGTGTACTGATTTCTGCTGGGATCGTCGTATATGGAAAGGTGTAGTCTCTGCATATCTCAACGGGAAAAAGGCGTGACTGCAGCATCATCATCATCATCACCAACCCATATCGTTCCACTGCTGGGCACGGGTCTCTCCTCACTTTCGTGAAGTGGATAAGGCCATAATCCACCACGGGGGCCCGGTCCGGATTGGTGGATAACATACCTATCTCCGAAATCATTCTCGGGTAGGTAAGTGGGTTTCCTCACGATGTTTTCCGCCACTCATAAATATATTACCACGTAAAGGAAAAAAACCCACTGCCAGAAAAAAACTGACACTCACCGTAGGTAGCTGATGCAAGAATTAATTTAACACAAATTATTATCAGAGGGCAACTTGCAGCCACCTTCGCCGTTCCTACGTAACTTACTTATCACTTAACGTCACACAGTTATGTAAAGACATGTTTTCAACTTATCTCTGTAGGTAACTAGGCATAGATAATGGTAGAATTGTGGAAAGTACATAAGTACTTTATAGGGTGATTTCCCCCTTGTAATTGTGATGTTGCATCAGAAAACGCGTCGATTTACGAGATAAAATTGTTTTGTCTATTGAAGAGAAATTGTAGTAATTATCTATTTGTAATAAAACGGGCTTTGTAATCGGGCGTGGCATTAATAAGTAAATAATGCGTCATTTTTACATACATATGCTTGACCCCTGATTAGGATTCACTTAGAAACACTTAGACTCGTGGTTAACACAAATATTTGCCCTGTGTGGAAATCGAACCCGTAACCTCCCGTTTAGCAGTCGGCTCGTAGCCCACTTACGCCACCGAGCCTGTCAACGCATTTGTGTGTCCGCAATTTGAACTGCACCCAAACGTTTTGGTTTTTGTCATTTATAATTTTTACTTGCTTTATTAATAAGTTATTTTACTGCTCCCCTTATCATGTTATGATAAACATCTGACTTCTCTAGCAATGTTTTAGTTACGCAATTTTCAATGAACAAGAAGTTAATATATTTTTCGATAAGATTGCTTTTTGTCTCACTAGTTACATGAAAATACTATCGAAAATGCTATTTTTATGAGAATAGCAAATACCTGACATTATAATTTTTTTGACTACGGTATGGTAATAAAGCATTAAAAGAATAACTTAATGTTGCGTCATCACCAGCCTACACTCATCCACTGGAGGTAGACGTAGGACTGGTGGTGGACGTAGGCCTCCCCAAGTAAAATTATAATTATCTAACTTATACTTAAAGCCCCTAGAAATCTAATCTAAACTTAGTTCAAATAAGTCACTTTCCATTTTCTAAACCGCATAGTCTTGTAGTGCAGGCAAATTACGGGCAAAAAACTAGTCTACCAGGACCCGTTTAAACTTTCTCTGAGGTCCAGCGAGAGAGAGCAACTTAGGTCATGTTGTAGAATCACTAGATTTAATATCACGGTCTAGAATAGAATAGAAAATACTTTATCGTACTCCAGTTCAGAAGTACACAAGGTACATAAATGAATGAATGAATGGAACTACATAGATATGTATTTTGCCACGTTTATTACCATTTTATAAAATAACAACAAATTAAGGTTATTAGAAATTTTACTAGGTTCCGTCCAAATTGTCCACAAAGCTTTCAAACTATGACATTATTTAGGTGGCATATTTGTTAATGCTCAATTGAACGAAGTCGCCAATGACAGCTTCTACCTACAGTTAAGTAGTGCAGTTCTTAAGTGTCCTTTTTCTGTGGTGTTTCAATAAAGAGTTTACCTATCTTTCATGCGTAGCGCTTACAATCAGGTGAAGGACTTGCTCGTCTCAGTAAAAAAAAAACAGGGGTCTAAGGCCACTTGTCACGGTGACTAGGGCCAGCCGCCTGTTGCCCTAACAACCGTTTCATTATCACACCCGTTGAAACATAATGCGTTGCCGCAAGTTTGGAAAACAAGGCCTTCTCAGAACGGAAATGTTTTGCAACAAACGCGATTCAATGCCTGCTTGATTCGTGCGAGAAAAGCGGAGAAAAATAAAAAGAGTGGCGTTGAATGGTAAAGGGGGGAAGGGAGGGGCAATTATATGTGATAAAGTGTTATAAATATGTGTAGCATCGTTTATTGTTTGGGGAAATGCAAGACAGAACCCTTCCAACTGTCGTTACCTTTTGTAGAATTAATAATTAATAAAAATAACGCGTCACGATCACACACATAGATCCTGACCCTTAACTAGAATTCCCGAGGACCATGGTCCTACAAACACCCATCTCAGAGCAACTATTTGTGGTTCACAAAACAAATCTTGGCCCTGTGGGAGAATCCAACCCGCAAATTCTCGCTTCACAGACGGTTCATCGCCCACTACACCACGGAGTCCGTCAATTATTTATGCAAAGTACTGTAGATTGATTCTTTTAATTCTTTCCTTTAACAAACCGGTGAGAAAATTGGCTCTAAGTTTGTCAGCCCAATTAAATTTCCAACCTACTTGTAGAGTCAAAAATAAATCATTCTAAACTGTAAAACCAGGGCGGAAAACATTTTTTAAGTCGCGAACAATACCCCAATTTCTATACCTAAAACATCATCTAAATCCGCAAAAAAATGCATCACGAAACGTGCAAAAGTCGGTTAGCAACAGCACTAAAGAGCTCTATGAATCACAACTACACGTAAAATGTTATCTACGACTCTACAATGTCGAAATATTATAAAACCACTGAAAAGGCCGCTTTAACGACTCTAGGTAGAGTTCGCAACGAAATCCGTTATTGGGTAACATCGTCCGATGTGACTCATAGAGAGTGGTAGACTCATGTAGAGTTTTGTTCGTTCCTGTTCTCGATATGTTAATTAAATCGTTTTTTTAACACGCTTTTTTTTAATAATAACTGGCTGGTAGAGCTGTTGAAACTAAGATAAGAAGCACACAGTTTTTTTTAACAGATTTCTTAAATGAATCTAAGTACATTATGTCATGTAATTTTACTGGAAATTTAAGAAACTCACTAGATTTTGTTGTACAGTAGAACTCAGATGGGATCTATTTTGGGAAATGGGCAAAGCTCAGACCCAGAAGCATTCTATTTAAAAAACAAAAATAAAACCGAAAAACTATCGCCAAACCTCGATCGAGGTGTATCGTCAGTACTACTCAGCACTCTTTCCAAGATCATCATCATCATCAACCCATATAACTACACTGCTGAGCACGGGTCTCCCCTCGCTTTCGTTAGAAGGTATAGGCCATAACCGACCACGGGGGCCTGCTCCGGATTGGTGAAACATCTACCTCCGAAATAATTCTCGGGTGGGTATATATGAGTTTCCTCATAATGTTTACCTTCACCGAAACGCAAGCTAGCTAGCTAGTCCCATTCTAGAGTGAATCTTGCTTACACCAGAATACCTAACCGACAAATAGTTCTAAAAACTTCGGTTTAAGGAATTAAAAAATGTACCTCCACGATCAATCCAGACAATTATTTATGCTGCAGGGGTTAAAACCAAGAACTGACACGGTCAATTATTAACCAATTAATCTACTGATCACCATGTCACCGTTCTATATTAATGACACATTGCCACAGTCACACGGTGGGTGGCGTGGTTTCTGGCAACCGCCTTATCAGCGTCTTGTAGATTGCGTAATGTTAATTGTTATCGACTTTGTGCTAAACCTTCTCCTTGGGAATCATTTCCGTAACCGATAAAGTATATTTCCTGCATTGCAAAAGTAATATTTATGCAAACTACGGTGAATTAAGAAAGAAGAGGCGTGGTTTTAAAACTTTATTGCGATAATATCCACTCGATATAGAATAGAATAGAATAGAAAACTCTTTATTGTACACCAGAAACAAAAATAAACACAGTACAGAAAAATTACAATAGGTAAACAAGGGTAGTACAATGGGCGGCCTTATCGCTGAAAGCGATTTCCTCCAGACAACCGATATGTACATATGTAATAAAATATCGATATTTCACTCATTTTCTCTTAAGGTTATGCATACAAAATGTTATTATATATATTCACATACATACATACATAGCTTCACAAAAAATGCAAAGAAAAATCATTGCGGTCAATTGTGTATCTTCTCGGCAATAGAAAAAAAAAAATTCTCCACGTGTACTTTTCTATTGCACGTCATATGACATGCACTATGACGTCACTACCCATAATCAGTTATAATATAAACAATTAATTAAACACTCATCTAACACAAGGAAACGTGTTTATATCTCTACTATAAGGAAATATTACGTAGGACATACGTGGTAAACTGCCTACTTACGCACATATAGCAAGACAAAAGTAACTGTGCAAAACACACACACAGAGGTATTTCTATATAACTAATATTCTCGGGTGTGTGGGTTCCTCACGATATTACACCTTCATCCGAAAAGCGAGTGATGATACGGAAAGGAAAAGCGGGAGGTAAGGACATACCTACATAGGAAAAAGTATTAAAATTATTTTTAATTATCTTTCTTGTAGATAATTAGGAACTACTCAATAAATATTACTATGCACTGTAGCCTAGCTTTTTTATTTCGTATTTCTATGCTAGGTCGCGGATTACACAAAGGGATTCAAGAAAATGAACTTTTATTGATGACTAGCTGCGCCGCGCGGTTTCACCCGCATAGTTCCCGTTTTGTCCCACGGGAACATACTATCGAGATAAAAAGTACCCTATTACTCAATCTTGGTTGTAAACTATCTGTGTTCCAAATTTCATTCGAATCCGTTCAGTAGTTTTTGAGTGAAAGAGGTACAAACATCCATCCATTCTCACAAACTTTCGCATTTATAATATAAGTAGGATTAATTAAATTCTAACAAAATTAAATTCATTTTGAGTAAAATAACGATGCTAAATATTTTACATTTACACAATTAACAAAATATAAAAAAAAATACAGACTAATAAAGTTACAATAAATCACGACTTCACAAAAAAAGTAAGGAACACGAAAACACTTAATAGCTGTTGTAAGATACAAAAATAAAAACTTAAGATTATTATAATATAAATTGTCTATGTCTCTATGTTTGTATGTTTGTTGCTCAATCCCGCAAAAACGGCTGAACAGATTTGGATGAAATAGTTCATGAGCAGGGATACTTTTTATTCCGTAACAATAATGATTCCCGTGAGACAATCCTCATCGCGGGTGAAACCGCGGGCGTAGCTAGTAATGTTATAAGTGTGTTAAGGTCAAAAATATATACAAACTGCACATTTTCCTCATGTTCACAATCAATTACCTCAATTACAAAATAAAAACAAAGACAGTGGAAGACCTATGATTAGGTCATAGACTATAGAAAGAATAGATACGACTGTTTGAATTTATACTTTTACTATTATATCTGTACACAGATTGTGTTGCCATACCCTATATGGTCATAATTATTATCAACCCATATCGACCCGCTGCTGAGGACAGGGTTCCCCTCACTTTCATGAGAAGGATAATGTATTTATTTCTACAAATTAGGTTTCTTATAGTGTTGCCAGTTTTATTCTTTTAGAATTAAATTCGGCGCCATTTCAACATTAATTTTTTAGCTCTAAAAATAGGGTTTGGGTCTATAGCTTTATTTAAAAAAAAATTGATTCAATTTTGCTTGTTTACACGTACCTTTATCCGATTTTATTGCGATTTTTAAAAGAGATAAAATTGCAACACTGGACGTAATGATTGACGATCACTTTCGAGGCTTATTTTTTTCCGTTTGAGGCCAATATCCATTTCTTCGTCTCTACGTCAAAACGCAAAATAGCCGTAATTTCATAATCGCATGCAAACGGCTTATTTAGCAAGCTTCATTGTTATCAGCTGGTAATTAACAGCAATCGCTAAATGCACCATTATTATTTAATAATTATCTTTAAGTATCACATTAATTATTACCTTTTGCGCAAATTAATCTAAATAATATTAAGATTCTACGTAATATTTTGTTCGTTAGAAGGTGGTGACTATGTTGACGAAGGTAATAAGCATGCCAAGCCTATGTGTGACTCGTGACTGAAAGGAAAGCTCCATGTTTAAACACACTAAAACGAGTGTAGGATTGAAATCCGACCACCACAGCTTCGAAAGGCGGAACTTCGATAAATCTTTAGTTCGAAAGGCCTGAACTTCGACACGACCCTCCTCCGAACGGACTGAACAGGGTTGAAATAAAGCTACAGTATAGAAAAAAAGGAAAGCAGACTTTCCTTGGAAGACAGACGTTTTCCAACTAGGCCACCACCGTCCTTCTTCTTAATTCTTTATGTATCTCTTATTATTTGATTTCTAGTAAAATAGAAGTAATCTTCAACAATAATTTGCATATTATAGATATTTATAACATTAACGCGTCGACGAACAAGACCAGACCAGTCGAAAACCACTTATTTAACAATTAAGTAAATGGCGCGATCATTACGGACTATAATTGGATGTACCTACATACGTGACAGCACGCTTGTAGTCCTTATTAACTGTCACGCATACTGTTGATGGTAAACTCTGTGCAGTGTCCTCTACGAATGTCGAGGTCGGAAGTAACTGCGACCTTTACCGTGGCCTCAATGGTCGAGATTCCTATACTGTGGACTCTATGGGTTCTTAGTGAATAGCATATTTTTTTATTGCAGAATAGGTAAGGATTTGACCGCAGTCTCACCTGTTGGTAAGTGTCGACACGGTCGAGGATGGGGCATGCTTGCCTAGAAGATACCTATTCACTCTCGACTTGAAGACTTCCAGATTATAGTTTTTGGGAAACACAGACGCTGGCAAGGTGTTCCACTTCTTCGCTGTTCGGATTATAAATGTGGATGCAAATCGCTTGGTGCGGATCGGAGGAATATCAACCATATACGGATGCCGTGTTTCCGTACGTCTTGTTGTCCGATGGTGGAAAGGAGATGGAGGAATCAAGTAATAAGTAACCTGCAGCAGTAATTCTACTAGTTGTTCTCCAAAATATTATAAATGTTATTTCGCAGTTGTGCCTACGTGCTGAATGTCTCGACGTACCTTATACATACATACATTGCAAGTTAAATAAAATCTTGTAATATAGCAGTAGGCAATTTGTCCCATCTTCATATCCGCATCTGGCGTCAGGTTTGCGCAACCATTTCACAATGCACAACCTGCGTTCGCGCATGGCAACAGACGCACGTGCTTACTGACTGATCGCTGTACTGTGACGCATCGATGACGTCACCACTGTCACTATACAGTCACAAGGTTCAATATACTGTAGAAAATTCAATATAATTATAAAGTGAGTAAGTTTAAAACTGCCTGCATATTTATCCTCATTTATCTGTCCTGCTCCATCATCAGACGCTGGCGAGGAGTTGGATATTTAGCAGAGTCCAGGTGATGTTTCAGCATCAGTTCCAGGTTACCAAGATCTTGCAATATCATTGAAATACCAGGACACCTGACTCCTGATTCCTATCAGACCTGTGGCAGTTGTTCCTATTCCTTCATCGTCTAGAAAAGAGCAGATCTTTAAACGGCAGAATAGATTTTCTTGTAACCAATAACTTTCTCGATCAAATCACTTCAAAATCGGTTCATCCGTTTGGGAGCCACTGACAGAGGTCAGTGGCATCGTGACTCCCAAACGAAACTAGTGTATAGTGTGTGTGTATGTGTGTGTGTGTGTGTTGTTTCAATTCAAAATTACCTGCCAGCCGCCTTAAAAGTCGAAATAGCTTCCTAAAAGCCACAAACGCGCTGAAAAGTCATCCGAGCGAAGCACGACGCAAACAGTGGCAGAAGACGCATGCACCACCACCTGAGTTTATCCCTCCGGCTGAGGAACTTTCTGCAGGCTGTGATTTGCCGTGGCCCACGTGGAAGTCTCTTAACAGACTCCGGACCCAAGTGGGCCGCTGCAAGAGCAACCTGACTAAATGGGGTTATCTCGCCCCGGACAGGTCACAATGTGACTGTGGCGTTTCTGCGCAAACGATGCAGCATTTGCTGTCGTGCCCTCAGTGCCCTAACACCTGCACGTTAACCGACCTCTATGAGGCTTCTGCCCCCGGCATGGCAGTAGCCAAATACTGGTCCAAAACAATCTAGCCGTGGATCATCGACACGACGAAGAAGAAGAAGTGTGTGTGTACATACACACACACTATATATAAATACATAGACACATGTCAAACTTATAAAGCCTCTTTCCTTGCGTCGGTTAAAAATCACTATTTGATTATAATATTAACAAACCTCGTATCAAATCTATTTTAACCACTAGCCGCACCCCGCGGTTTCAACCACGTCATATATTATCCCTGTTATTTTTTCCGGGATAAAAAGTATCCTATGTGTTAATCCAGGCAATAAACTGTATGTGTGCCAAATTTCATCCAAATCCGTTCAGTAGTTTTTGCGTGAAAGAGTAACAAACATCCATGATTGCAAACTTTCACATTTATAATATTAAGTAGGATTTCTAATGACGTAGCGATGCAACGTCGATTTAGTTGGAGTGCGGCTTCGATTCCGAGCGTGAGCGACGTGCCTCCCGCGGTTAGCAACCGCAGCTTGCGTCAGAAATAGTCAGAATCATCGCAGATTGTCCAGCCGTCCGCCAGATGACGATATTGGTATTAATCATCAGATGTGGCAGCTCATAATTAAAAAAAAAGCAGTAGACTGAGATTAGTGGAAGGAGATGAGACCTTTGCCCAGCAGTGGGATCAGACAGGTAAAGAATAATATTGTTGATGGTAACCCGCTGATATAAAGAGAAACGAAGATTGCAAAACCATTTGGGAATTCTAATAGACAATGTTACTCTGAAAAAAACATTTAATTCTGTATTAAGTATATTTACTAATTCTCACTTTACTAGTGGAGACGCTGGGAAGGGTCGCAAATAAATTTCATCATACTCGGTTCAGTAGTTTGGTTTTAAATCAAAATAACTGGAAAAATATGCCATCTAGGTATGTAACCAAAATTGCGTATTTCGGTATTTTTTAAAACGTAAAGTCGTTTTTTTTTATAAAAGATAATTTTAAAGCGCATTTAATTTTCCTTGACATTTCCGAAGTGTTAAGTAGAGCAAAAACTTGCTATAGAGCTAATAAGAAAGAAAATCTTTTCACATCCAAATATGTAAAAGTCTCTAATAACGTTTTAAATAGCTACTTTAGGAACTTTACTTCCCTAATGATTTCGATAATCCGTTCATTATACAGGGCTAAAGTTACAAAGAAACATATCCAAATCATTTAGAGCTCTGCTTTTATACAAAACATTTACAACTAGAGCTCAGTTAAGACTGGTCCATTTAGATACTGTTACTGTCATAGAATAGCTAATAGTATAGAAGCTTCAGGTCATTCCCACTGCGGTACCTACTTTGTTTATTCTTTGGCCTTCAATTACGGAGCAAATGGTTATGGCAAATATTTTTGTACATTTCTTTGGGAGTCCAATAAAGTGGGCATAGAGGCCTTCGCCCACGCGTGGGACTACAATGCTGCTAATGTGTTGCTAAGTGATGTAAAGTGGAAGGAAATTGATTTTTGCACCGCTTAGAGAGAAATGTTTAGGCAGCTTCGTAAGGCAGTAGGTAGATACATTTTTGTAAGTTTTTACACAATAGAGATGTTGATTTATAATATTAGAGCGGTAATGGGCCAGCGGTAATCTGTGCCCTTTGTAATTCGACGACACTGTGGTTCGAAACTTTCACAAGTTCTGTGCGGATTTTTATCGCACAGCGCATGATATTGTCGAACCTGGCTATTATCAATTGATAACAGTCGTTAAAGTTAAGCCATGTCAGATGCCCTTGGGCAGCCTGACACACTCTGACACTAGAGGCTGGCACTGCCTTCTTCGATAAGCATAATAATATTTTGTTGGAAAGTAAGTGATTGATACTTTCAGTAGGTAGAAAATTACAGATACGATCTTCCACCCGAGGTTTTCCTTCAGAAGTACAGCATGCATAACTGGCCATCAACGTAGGTGTCTATCACAGGCCACAGACGCTGTTTAAACCGTCTGCAATAGACGTATAAGGCCATTCTTTATTCATCTAAAACATAGTTATTTCGATCTATAGAAAAATTACGACCCGCACCGTAAAAACCGTCACCCTACCACCCCACACAACCGCTGCGCCATCGCCACGATAAAAATGGTAAAAATAATGAACGCCAATTGTCAGCTGCCACCGTGACAGGGGTGACGTGACCTTGGTCACAGTATAACGAATAGTTTAGCGAGGGGTAGCCGGGTAGCAACAGTGGTGGCGTGGAATAGTGCAGAGTTACTACTGGTAGGGGTTAAGGCGTCGCGCACAGACGTGAACATTATTCCAGATAGTTTTTGATTAGTATGACCTTTTTTTATTAATATAGCACGGCCACATCGTACACATTAATACATAATTAGATGAGTATGGACAAGGTACAACTCTGATGTGTACGACAAGTACGGCGTACATAACATAACATAACATAACATAACTGTGGTGCGGATGCACCGACGTTGACATTACGTTGATCATAACATAACATATAATTATAGTAATATCAGTCTATGCTGCTAAAAACATAACCTTTCCTTTTAAATACTTTACCGTAGTCAGGTAAAAATATAACTTACTAACATTATAAATGCAAAAGTTTGTGTGTTTGTCCTCTCTTCACGCTGAAACGTCTGGAAGGAATTTGATGATGATGAATAGCTAACGCGGGTGAAACCGCGGGCGTTGCTAGTAACTAGTACATAATAATTGGAGCTTAGAAAACAGATATTCAAGGAAAAATCATCATCAACCCATAACGTCCCACTGCTGGGCACGGGTCTCTCCTCACTTTCGTGAGGAGGGTAAAATTAAAATAAAACTTATAAATCCAAAAGCCCTTTAGTGGACGGGAAAATTCCGAGAATGCTGATTGCATTGCCATGTTGAATCATCATCAATCCATAACGTCCCACTGCTGGGCACGGGTCTCTCCTCAGTTTCGTGAGGAGGGTTAGGCCATATTCCACCACGGTTGAATAGCAGTGCTGATTTTTAGGCCTGAATAGGAGCCAGCATTTTGGTCACACGTCGCCTCCACTTCTTCGATAAACCAGTGCTTACGTAACCGACACTCTTTTTAAGCCGGTCCCTAACTATTGAGAGTTGTGTAACCGCCTGTCATTTCCTAGTCGCCTGGCAGCGCGGCACTCGCCTGGTCATTACCTAAAGTGTCATTTTGGTCATTAGTGTAATGTATAGTGTAGTACTTACTTATGTTGTGGGTAAGTGCCTCGGTATAGAAATCGATGGGTCCTTCCCATAGGTCCATGATTTTGTTCCCACCTAAATCTTTTACTGTATGATGAGGTTTTTTTTTTATAACACCCAAGGACATCCAAAAATAAGACAGTGAAGTCAACATAAATGGTCATATCTTTTGACCGCATCGAATTACAAGTATGATTTTTTCACAGCTCCAAAGGACAGTAAACTTGAGTATTTGATATGAATTTCAGCTTGATACCTACGCATTCCTGAGAAAACAGGCCTTGACAGACAGACAGACGGACAACAAAGTGAAGCTATAAGGGTTCCGTTTTTTCCTTTTGAGGTACGAAACCTTAAAAAGCGAGGCAAGATGTTGTTTTGTAAGATTTTAGGGGTTTCAAACGACCCCAAGTGTTTTAATGAATCCATTTCTATAATTCTAAATAGGTTTTATAGACCTATATACGTCCGGAATCTTTTTTAAAATTATAAATATTATCGCATTGATCACTATATCTCTCGCTCTTGTAGTCGACTCGAGTCGATGTTACACGAAGCAGCGTTACATACCCGAACGTGACGGCTCAATACCCGCAAAGTAAAGTGCTATAAACTGGTCTATAAAAGTTTCCACTTCAAAAACAAACATAATTAAACAGAAAACCAGGAAGTCGCTAGATTTCCCTTTTATAATCATTCGGCAACATAATATGGCAATCAATTCTTTACCATTGTCAATCATTTGTCATTCAATCTGCCTCAATTATTTTTTGAATCAAACGCAAATCGTTCGCGCTGCACCCCCCTCCCCTCGAATTGTACCAATCAGCGGCGAGGGGAGACCGGGGACAGATGTCAATTTATTTTTATTTTTCTACGCACCGTTTCATGCTTATTTGAATAATAGCGAGCGCCACACGCGGCGTTTTATTGCAATTAGGTGCTCGAATATAAATGAAATGGTTTGAAATATTTTAATTTGGACTTTATTAGCGTCGTAAAATGTACGCAGTTTGAAGATCCGGTTCCTCATTAATTACATTATAGACAGGTATCCCGTGGATCGCGGGGTTTATGGGCTTTAACATTGGCGTAAAAGTGTAGGTATATTTTATACGATATAATGTTACGAAAATTAAATTCAAACAGCTTGAATATTCATTACGGCAGTTCCATAGATGGATTTTATCGCGATTTTCAATTATAACAATTATAGCATTTTTTTTTTATTTCATTATTATTTTCACTAGAAAGCAGACTATTCAATTTAATGTGACGTCGCATAGCCTATAACCAGCTGAGTATAAAGACGCTTCCAACGATATCTCATTTGTCAAAGTATGTTCAGTAATTTAAAATTTAGGAGGGAACAAATGAACATTCATTCATTCATTCATTCATTTCAAAATCATAACCCTCCTTTTTGATTCCCCGTAGTCATGTAAAAAGAAGACGTAGAAAAAGCAATAGAATCTATTCCTGGGTGGTTGTTTTAGGAATAACATCATACCTACCCTAAATATCCCTTCCATCCCTAAAAAATTAAGTTTTATCTTTACATGACATAAAATCTATGCTCAAAAATAACAACGATGCGGGGTTGCGGGATCGATTCCCGTACAGGGTAAACATGCATTTGTAGGACCATGGTTCTCATAGTTCCTGATTCCCTAAATACAGGGAATCTTAGCGAGGACACAGGATCTACAATTGTAAAAAAACAGTAGAAAATGCGAAAACAAAATTTGCAAACGAAACCAATCCGTTTCGTCACAAAACGGTCGAGCTGTCACGCGTGATTTATCCCACAAAAAAGGTGACTGGTAGCAATAGTAGCTGTCGCCACTTACCACAATCTATTTGTTTCCATGCACCGTTCACCAACTCGACCAAAACTTGCGCCTTCGAGTTTTTTTCTTAAAAAATCAACCGACTTAAAAAAAAACAATAAGAAAAATTAAACAAATTTATTTTTTTATTTTTAATATTCTGTCATGTATTTTGTTTTTAGTGTACATAAAGAGATTTTTATTCTAAATAAAAATAATATAATTTGCATGTACCTACTGAGTGGTCGATGGAAAATCGATTTAATTATATTTTTAACTATTCAAATTGTATGAATCGCAACCCCGATCCTATTGTAACGTTGCTACGCCGTAGAGCCTCTACGGCGCAGTTAATTTTGAACGAAAGAAAACATTGAGGAGCTTGGTGAGTTGTTATTTTGTTTATCCATTTCACAAAACGCTATGCCTATTCCGAAAGCTCTTCGAAACTGATTTTACCGAAATGTCATTACATTACCTACAGAGTAATTATTAATCGCTTACCGCCCTTCCCATAAGGGTCATAATGATAACCCACCAAGTCGTATCGCCCCTGCTGGAAAACCATAAAATCAATGACAAAAGTTAAAACGCACCGGGTTTGGGATAAACATTTTTGTGTCATGGCTGAAACTGTTCGTAGATTTTTCGATTGTTTATTGATAGTGGCTTCTGCTCTGTGGGTTCAGGCCCTAATGACGTGAGCTATGGGAGCCATAACAACATAAATCACTGAAATGGCCCCAAATATTAGTAATTTCGGATCCACGGGCAGAGGAAGCGCGGGTTTCGTATAGCCTTTAGTAATGAGTTTTAGTTAAGAAGCATGGTGGCTTACGTGAAAGTTTTGACCTAGTAAAAGCCTAGGTTTTGTTCGTGTTATAGCTCCAAAAATTCATTGCAAGCAGACACTTACCATCAGCCAAAATACCTGCTTGTCGTCGTGTAGTTGTGTGGAAAAATAATCTCTACTATAACTTCGGTTCTTTGTTATAACTGTAAAGTGCCGGTATGTTTGTTGGGATGCCATTCAGGGTGTAAATGCTTAACCGATTTTGCTGAAATTTTGCACATAGATAGTGTATACTACAGAGCCAAAAATAACATTTTATCTCAGGAAAAAACCTACGGAAAAACGAAGGTAAATCCAGACGCAGCCACTAAACATTACTAGGCCAAACATCCATTGCGTTGTACCTAATACAAAACTCAAATCAAAAGCACTTACCCCTCATATACAAAGAGAAATAAAAAAATAAAATAAAAAATAAATATAAATAAAATATTATCAACTAAAATGACACTGTTTGGTCTAGTCTAGGATATTCACAAATACACTTAATGTACCAAAAAAAGTATCAAACTTTACGTCTATTTTTCCGTCAAAATGTATTTGCATAAATTATCACTTACCCGATAACACAATAGAAATATTAGCAACTGCATTATGCTAAGTTTTTTTTTATGAAAAAAGATGTTTAATTCGAGAATGCTCGACTTCCGGAGTGGAGTCAAGGATAGGGTCCTGATAATTTCCTGTCTGCTATAAGCTTGCTAATGATACTGGCCGTGGGTGTAATATATGTTAAAGGTAAGTACAGATTACGGCGGTGACGGGTGCGGTGGCATTTTAACAACGTTTTGAAGGTTCGCCGGTTTCGACCCGCGGGTTTTGACCCACCAGCAATTACGAATGGCTTCGAATAAAAGGATGATATGGCTGTCTTTACTTGCTCGACTTGGCGGGGGCATTGCCGTGCCCCCAGATTCTTGTTCCGTACATTTTATCATACTTAAACTTACTTACTTACTTCCTTCTTTACTTACTGTGTTTATTTTTGTTTCTGGTGTACAATAAAGAGTTTATCTATCTATCTTTACATTTGTGCTTTACCGACGCTACTAGGTGTTTTTTCCCAGTATGATCCACAGCATGAATGAATGCTATTTTGACAGATGCATAGACTCTCTGTTGTAAGGTTAGAATTCAAGAAAAGCAGATATAGTTTTGATTAATACTTGAACTAGGGATCACAGATCCTTTTAATTATTTTTGATGTCTCACACCAAATCAACTTACCCTTATACCTTACATAATAAAATTGCTTGTAATTATGTGAAGACCTTTCATAAAAACAACAGCTTCTAACAACTAATATCACTGTCTTAGAACATTTCCTCGTACATTTCCCAAAATAAAATAATTTCTACCCTCTGCATAAGCATCGACTCTACCCCCAGTGTTGATTTTACGATGGTGAAACTCTATCAATAACTATATTCCCACCCTTCAGTTGCCTCCCTTCTAAACTACCCTCGTACAAGCACCATACAGCACCATTGCTGTGCCATTATCGAGCCACGGAGTCGGGGGAATCACCATTTACCAACTAACATGAGCCGACGTCCAGAATAATCCTGTAGAAAATTATCAAGGAAAATCTAAAAACTTGTATTTCATTTCACCTTGTATGTCCTGGAATTCGAAGTCGATTTTGACCCAGTTCCCGTTGTTGTAATAGCATGCCTTGACAATACAATATAATGGTGACAGCGAGCTGACCTGATGATAGAGACGGTAGGTAGACACGGAACTCCTCAGTGACTAACAGCAGGTTGATGTTGTTTGGACTCGTTCTGATCAGCTTGCAGTACCGAACACGTATTTTATAAAAGCTTGTCTGGTAAAATATATTTTTACTAAATGCCTAATTCACGGTGACTACGCTGTTTATTTACTAGCCCAGGATTCTCAATAGTTGGTACAGTCAGATAGAATAATAGTAGGGAAGTGTGTGTGTCATCAATCAGCTTTTGATTACATAGGTACGTAAAGTATGCAGTAGGTACAGTCGGCCTCAAACTATCTAAACATCCCCAAACTTTAGACCTTAAAGATAAATTAAAAGTTAGAACATGGTCAGCTAATTCTCAGGCTGACCGTAACAAAGAATAATTAATAAGCAGTACCTACCAAGCTTAATCAATCATGTAGGTATTTTGTACAAAACCAGGTCTAATTCAATATCAGAAACTACGGTTATCAGTTAATTTCTGTTTATCTAAAGAGCAGAACACTGGGCCACTGCGCACTGCGCACGCAGTAATGACCTCAGATAAGCAGTCTTCGTAATGTGCCTGATAACCTATATTTTGGAAATAATTGCCTACGCTTGTTTCAATTCAGTAGTACTTATTTATAAGTTTCATTGCAAAATTTCTTATAAGTAATTCTGAAAAGGAATTAACAGGAAAACGGGTCTAGGATAAAAAAAGTAACAAAGATAACGTAAAATTATTTATTTCTGAAATTAACACAGTACATTTTTCTTATTAATATAGGCACCTTAAATAAAATAATGTCCCAAGCAAGATTATTTATAGGACCTGAAATAATTTAAGACGAGTTTAACGTAATAAATATTCTAATATTACATTATACAAAGCAAAAATATCCCCTACAATACAGATAAGTAATATCAGAAGTTTTATAAATAATTAAACTTAATCTTTTAAAGTATGATAATTAATATTATTTCGAAGACAAGTTTTTATTTCTGTTCATATTAAACTCTAACTGACATGGGCCCTTAGAGGGCACTCGTGAAAGTTGTCTCTAACATCGAGTTGGAAATCCAGATACAATATTATAACTTGCTCTATTTGTAAAGGTTTCGATTTAGTTAGTTTTATATTTAATTTAATTATTGTTATTAAAGTTACGTAAATTGAAGTTTGTTCTTACTCTACAAACCTATTTTGTATATAAGTCAAAACATTTGAAGTAAATAAACATTTGAAGACTGACATTACTTAGTTTTATTTGTTTAAATAATAAAAAAAAATTCAAACACCACCCTGACTCTGGTTTTTTAGTGTCAACCAGTAGGTATTATAAAGTATTACATATTTTAAAGATAAACAAGAAAAACACCATTTTTATCACAAGAAAAAATACACATTTGAGATAAAGTCATTAGGACACACAAAGTGCTAAGTGCTTTATGTATTTAAGCTAAATAAACTGTACATAAGTTTACTAAATGCTATATCGTAACAAATGACTCCATTTGATATTAAAATCGCATAAAGTGCTGAAATTTAGCCACAGTAGAGTGGGAAAGCCACTTCTCAAATTTCAGCGTAAGCAAGTAAATAGCTCAAGTAATACCCACCTAATGGCTAATAGAAAAACAACAAGCCAAGAGAAATATATCAACACCGTATCATGTCACAATAAGAAAATGAATTTGAACTTTATCGGCCATAGAAGGAAGTGTCATGTTAAGTTAGACAAGGTACTGTGAGCCTCAACGCTCTCTGAATACCGATGTGTAAGTAGGTACACATAAAACCAAATAACAATGGCACACGTGTAAACTGGCATAAACAAAGCTTTAAAATGCTAATTAGCAGTTGCCTAAACTTAGCACAAGATACACGTGTCTCGCATAATAAACAGGCACTGTCGGTCATACAAATGAATCTACATTACTTAACACGTTCAGTGCTGAGAACACAACTGTCGTGTTCTTCATAACTTGCCGCGAGTGCGGGAAAACACAACTGTTGTGTTTGTTGTATGGGAAAGCACTATGGAGAGTGCAGAGACGCACCCGTGGCTAGACAAGAAAATCGGCTCAGCAGTGAAAGTGCTAACTGCGACAACTTAGGAATAAACAAAAAATTACAAACATAGGTAATCAAATTCGAATATATCAGTATTATCATTGATAATGGCATATTTACAATGTTCGTTTTGAGTTTCTGTTGTTTCAGCACTGTTGCAAGCAACCAGTTTACACATGACGTGGCGTTTGTAGCAGTTCCGAAATATCGGAAACTCAAAACAAACAATACATGGCAAATATCCCGTTTGCAAAGATAATATTAATGTTAGTGACCATGTTACTTTGAAACCAGAATCTGGTCGCTGGCAATACGCCAAAATTAAACACATCTTCGTTAATATAGCCTTTATGGCACACACTTAAAACTTTAGTAGCTCTTTGAGTAGTTTAAGTGATAGTTAAATCATTTGTCTAAGTGAGATTGAACTTGTTTTAAGTATCACTTAGACGTACCTTAACTGGATCCATAAAATCTAAGTAGCGCCTATTTGTCAATTAATACATACTGGCCAGTAACTTATACTTAGATTAGAATTAAGTTTCAGTCGTTAGGTTAGTCTAGTATGAACATTAAAATTAAACCACGTAATATAATACTTTTCAGCGTTTTTGTAGAAAACATAACAATGGAACAAACGTTGGGCGCCATTTTAAAATGGGTAAATAACAGAGCGTGTGAGGAAATCCAATGCATTATGTAGCAAGTAATTAATATTTCATTTTCCTCGCTTGATATCGACTTTTGTTTTTCAATAGTAAGCAATTCGATGCGAATCTTACTTTCCATCTTACTTTTTTATGTTTCAGTCGCAGAATAATTGGCGGCAGTCACGAGATTTAGTTAAGGGTAAAGTACAGCAATCAAAAAAGGTTGCATAAGAAGTGGTCCCGAACGGGAATAGGTTGATTCACAATCGAACATGTCGGGACAAGTCAGGGCGCGTCGAATGTTCCACATTCGCCCTTCTTAGCGATAGGATCCGTTCATTGTACCGAAGATATTGAAAGAAGGGATCAGGGCCCTTTGTTAAAGGTTTTCGGGACAGGTTGATACTTGCTAGCGGGATTTCGTTTTATTCGTAGCTTCTGACAATAGACCTCTTCCACAATTTCTTTATCGAACTTTTTCACGAACGAAATTTGGTAAGAACTTAATACTCTTTGTGGATCAAATATATGAAAAACTTCTTTACGAGAGTACCTAGATTACGATAATAAATAAGTATATAAGAAAGATGAGATACAATACAGAAATTTTAGCTGTCAACACAATGGATTGCACTGTGACATAATGTTTAATTTAAGAAGGTGTATGTTTATTTAATTATATATCATAAAGCAAACAGTTGACGCGCACCATGCTATCAACAGCAATTTTTACTATCGTTTACATGCAGTCTATTTAATTGAGTGTGGAAACTTTAAGATTCTGTTTTTAATAGGCAAATATTTCACAAAATAAGCCTTCCGTATTATAATTATAAGTTAAGTAATCATAATTTGAAAATTTGAGGTGTACATATCTGAACTTTTCTAGAGATTTCGTTGGGTTAGGATATCTTTGATAAATGGGCAAGATACTCATATTTCGGTTTGTTTTTGTAATATTTTTGAGCTGACCCGTGAACTTTAAACAAATTCGCGTTTGTTAGGATTATATCGATATTTTATTGTGGTCACGATATCAGCGCCGTGTTGTGCGATTCGCCGCGCTGTGTGCATGAGTCACGGCGCTCCAAGGCCGATCCGCCGGCCGGCGCGGCGCGGCGTGGCAACCGGCTTCCCTCATTTCTCTTTTTGTTCAATTGTTTTTGTGGCTTTACAGCCATTAGTGCTTAGAAATTGGTTACTGTTTCGCAGATTGCCTCGGTTGCTACCCGACGAGCCTTAATCATCTGCACGTTCGCCACGAACGAATGGTTTACTTCACTTTCTAGATTCACGAATATTCCATTCGCCTATTTGAATTCTGTAATTGAATGCTTGTTTCAGTTACAACTGAAACTTGCGATTGTTGTTTGCAGCGGTAATGTCATGCAATGATAAAATTTGTAATGCTGATAAGCTATTGTTGTTCAGTTTTGATATAATACTTCTGTGTAAAAAGTGACAAAGGAATATTTCAGAGGAGTTAGGATTTCTAACATAGATAGAAAAACTATAAAAGCTGTGCCTTAATAACAAAGGAACTATTTCAACAAAACGAAAACCGTTTCCTCGTAGAAAATGTCATCAGTCCAACCGATACAAAGACAAAGACCCTAAATACGGCAAAACAATTACTTTGATGGACAAAGGGTATAAAGAGGCATCCTGAGCGATTACCTTTTTGTTCAGAAATAACAAAGAAAGTTTTGGAAGGGGAAACTTCTAGTTGGCTGATGTAATATCGACCCCAAATTGTATGAATCCAGATTGAAAATGCTTTTTGATTTCAAAGCAGTCTAAGGACATTATTGGCTCTTGGAATTATTTTTATCCAAGGATAAACCTCAAAGGTTTTTAGCTAGGTATGTTGTTTATGTCGATTTAGACTTCAGAATTCCGTTACATTATTCACCATTACTATACAATTTGCATTCGTTATTTGACCTCAGCTTCAATTTTTCTTTTCATGGCAACTCATAATCTTAAAGCGGCCTGTAATAGGCTCGTCCCTTTGTCCTTCAGCTTTAATTCTTGCCGTTACGGCAATGTTTGGCAATCGTCTGACGCAATATCGGATTACTAATTACTTTGCCATAACTTAGTAACTGATATAATATTGAAGTTGTTATTCATCTTTGTTTCTTTAATACTGTTTTGACATTTCAAGATAAAATTTATAGTCAGTCACAAACGATGATTGATCTGCGAGGAAGTTATCTGTAACATTGCCAAGAGTTGTTTTTTCAGTGCTTTTTTCCATTTCAGAAAAAAATCCGTAGTTTTTTGTTCACTGCTGAAAATATTCTTAGTCTGAGTTGCTACGTATTGTCGAAATTGTGTTTTGAATTCTGACTGCTTTAAGCTTTATATTTAATTTTCTTTAGTAGAGCACACAGTTGTTAATTTTTTAGCGGGTTTCTTTGCAATGTGAATCAACATAAACTGGTTTGGAGATGCTTATGTCTTTTTTTACACCAAATCCTTATTTAATATACAGTTTTTAACATGTTTAGCGACGCATACTGGTTTCCGAAGTGTTTGTGTCGCTCGCTCGCACGAGAGCAAACGGTCGATGTTTTTTTTTATGAGAATAGATTTGGAAACAATAAGTCGATCCAAGCCGGGTTTGTCGTACCACTATTGCGATAAATATTTAGGTTTATTGTATATAAAACCACTATAAAATTCATGTATTGCATTTTTTTGTTTGTTTGCTTATTTGAGTTTTTCTTACTTGAAGATAGTATTTGTCACCTAGTTGACCGGATTTTTCACATAAGCTCGTATTATTCTCAACTCTGTTACTTACCCATTTATAACACCTCTTACAAAAACATGACATGGGCCGTTATCATTAAAAAAAATACATTTCCTAAACTTTATACTAACATTATAAATCTTATCATTTTAAGTCCTTATCTTAACTTACAGACAAGAATGGTGTGACTAGCCGACTCGACGCCCGATAGCGTATGTAATCTACTCGTTTGAATTTCAACATTGACTTAGGTGTACGAGAACTTTCCAGCTTAGAATAAAAAAAAAAAACGAATTTAACGTAAATGCTTCGGCCGATTACCAACTGACTGTAAAGATCACTGTAAATTGTAAGGCTTTCAGAACAAAACACTTCAAATTGGAAACCTGATGGTTTCAGCAAGAACACGAACAAAGGAAGCCGGCCGGCGCGGAGGCCGCTCGATGCCGGCGCGGCGCAGAGCGGCGTGGAGACGACCGGCGCGGACCGAGACCCGGTGGAACTAGCGCGCGGGGCCCCCGCAGCCGCCCGCGGCCTGGCCCCCCGCCTCCCCGCCGCGCCGCTCTATAAAACCGGCAGCCGCTTCCCGATACCGTCAGTCCGTGACAGAGAGCGACAAGGTCGGGTGGGTCCACAAGCCTAGGGCGAGAAACGAAGCCCTGTGGTTACGAGATCAGATCTGATGCGGTCGTGAGCTTCGGACGTTTTCTATTTCCCATCGATCTCTTCACGATTGCTAGTCGCCGGTCGGAAGCCGGCTCGTTCTGAGTGCGTTAGCAGTACAAAAGAGACTTGTGATATTTTCAACTAGTTAAGTTCCGCGAGGGAACGCTTTAATTTTTGGTATTAAAAGTGTACAATATAAGTAAAAATTTGGAAAAAATGGAAATCCTGTCGGTCACCAATCAGTTTAATGTCGGATTCAACAGTGAAAAAGGTGAGTCTACTTTCTATTCTGCGGAGTGAGGGAAGCGGCTTTCTAACCGGCCGTGGTTGTTGCTAGGCGGCGCGCGCACTACCGCCGGCCAGCTGTTCCTGCGAGGAGCCGAGCAGCCGCGCAGCCTCGGCGGCGGCCTCAGCTGACGCGTCAGCTGTTCCGCTCAGATGCGCTCCCTTGCCCTTGGTGGCCGCACTCTCTCGATAGCTCACTTTGCGTTCTCTTTTCTTCGATCCAATTGGAATCTTTTACATATAGCTGCATTTATCATTTCGTGTCTTATCTGAAAATTATGATCGATTGACGATTTGCTGATGGTAATAAATGTTAATCACATATTTTAATTAAGAGCTTTCCGAAGTGATTCCATCACGTGAAATTTTCAGAATACACTTTTCTCAACCTTTAAGACCATTCAAATTTTTAAGATTTTTAAAACCTTAGAACCGTATTTTGACCGTGCCTTTCCATTGTTCTAGCCTGGAATGGGCCGACATGGCGGGACGCGCCGATGCCGGTGCCGACGGAGGCGGCGCTGGCTCAGAGGTTGGAGCGCGAGCTGCGCGCCGCCAAGGGCGCCAGCGAGCTGGCCGCCGCCGAGGTGCTGGTGCCGGCTGAGCTGCTGGCGCGCGCCGCTCGGCAGACGCTGGCGCTGGCGGAGGGCGAGCCGTGCGGCGCGCGCGGAGCCGCTCTCATCGTCGACGTCGCCGGCCGCCGGCTCGCCGCCTTCAAGATCGACCCCACGACGCTCACCACGCACGAGATACACCTCCATCTCGAACACGACGCTACGAACTGGACCAGCATGTTGCCGCAGTTCTTAAAGTGAGTTCGCTGCTCTCACCCCCCGGCGTTTCCAGTTCTCAATATTGTACTACCTCGGCGACGTGTATCGTTGCCTCGTTACTAATTTCTCCTTTCTTTACAGAAATTTAACGCGGAGCGGCACCATCATCATCAGCCCCCAGTTCACGATAGAGAAGCAGAAACTGTTCAGGAGCCAGGCGGAGTGAGAGAGCCTGTGATAGCGCGTGATGCGAGCGAGCCGACTGACTGCCCTCCTCGATATCTACGTATCGTTAATTTTAACAAATATCAATATTATTATTATATATTTTTAATAAGAGAAAAAAAGCACAGCGTGATATGAATACATAGTGGTAGAGTAAGCGGTTGGAGCGCGCCGGCCGCCGCCGCCGCCGCCTCCGCCGGGCACGGGACGCGCGCCTTGTTGTCGACAAGGCGGCGGCGTCCGGCGCCCGCGGCGAGCGGCGGCGGCACGCGCGTGCGGCGGCGCGGGCGAGCGTGATCTCGTCCCCGATGACGCCTCCCCACCGCTACGCCGCGCCCGCGCCGTCTGTACTTACGTTAATCATTGTATGATCATTGTTTGTATTTTATTACTGGTATGCCTGTGTGGGGTGGTTGCCGCGTGAGTGGCGCGGCGGCGTTAGGTGCGCATCCAATGATCTCAGTCGCCGCCGCGCGTGTGATAATGATACCCTGATCGATTTAGTCTTAGGTATTATTTTTTGTTTCGAGTTCAATTCTATTCTGAAGTTGTGTAGAGTTCGTATTTTCATGTATGTAATAATTGTATTTATTAGAGCGACCGACGCGGTCGGATATGTGTACGTTTTTCGTATTTGTACTAGTTCGTACATTTGTTTGTGATACTACTTTTGTAATGTATAAAATTTAAAAGAAAAAAATATACTTTTATGAATGAGAGTAAAACGAATGCAGAGTTATAAAAGAGTTAAAGAGGAGACGTGTATCATATAGAGTGCCGAGAGCGAGCGGAGGCAATAAGGAGCGGCGCGGCGCCCCCGCGGCGTCGCGCCGCGATATACTGCAAAGATCTCAGGTTATATTATATAGTTATTAAAAGTATTAAGTTATTTAAGTTAATATAAAGATTGTAATTTTTGTAAGATTGTTTTCTATCGCCGCGTGAAGCAGCGTTACTTGGTCCAGTGGAGCGACAACAACATTGAATGGATATTATTATATAGAGCCGAGGTGTTACTCAAGTCGAATGCATTTTCTTCATCCAGTGTAAATTACTACATTAAATGTAAATCAATAGACTAACAGTTTTTAAACGAAATCTAAATGTTTGTAGGGTCCAGTGTTTAAAACGCACAATATCATAGTCCTAGAGTTCACTTTCATCAATAAACATTTTTAAAATGCTACAAAACATTTTACTTCTTGGAATGTCGTCATATATACAAAACTAACAATAATGATAAATGTATCAATTGTTTATAATTGATATTTATTTGATAGACCGTAAAAACAAAATGTAGAAATTATTGAAGAAAAAAAATACATAGTTTCAAATAATGGAAGTTATTGTTTTTATACCCACAACCCTCCTCCTCCTCCTCGAACAACACTATAGGCGATATCACGATATAGAAATAATAGTTTACACTATAAGAATAATATATTCACCATACAGGTAGATTATACATACAGAGCTTATGTCCTGAGAGTTACGAAACTTAATATACATAAAGTGTATTCTAAAAGCGATTATATATTCGAAACAGATGACACTACAAGAAAAAACAAAGAGAACACAGAGTATATAATTTCCATACATTAACATAAAGTTAACCTAGCTAAAAACAAGCTGAGAGGCGAAGTCATAAATTGGATGGCAACCGGTCGCAACCGGAGCGAACCGGTTCCACCTCGCAACCGGTCGTGGCTAGAGATTGGTGCAACCCCATCCTCATATGTTTTTTGTTCAATTAGTAAGTACCCGAACCGGTCGGTACGGTTTTCTACGTTTATACTCCGTTTATAGGTACCGATATTACCTCATTATAAATCGATTTTATATGGACAGTCGACCACGATAATAACATGGAGTTAGAAACTTGGCACGAAACCAATTTCTTGCAGTGCATAGTTAAAACTATTCTTACAGAAGGAAAACAAGTTTGAGTTTCGATCTGAAAAATAAAACTAAAAGATTTTATTGCCTCGAAAGTGGGATAAACTCATCTCAATAAAACGCGGAGTGGCATTAGACAAACAAAATCCGATTTGCATAACCGAAAATGGAGAAGGCCGATAAAAACAGCGGCCATTTTTACCATCTGCTAAAATCACGCATGCCAAAATAGGCGCTATTTTATTGATCTGCCTTTGTATAGAGACTACATTGCTATAAAGGCTAAAAAAAATAAAAATAAAACGTTTAGTTTATGCATTTCTATTTCTAAAAATGACATCTAGAAATGGAAATTCAAATTATGCTGTTTTATGAATAAATAATGCTAGTTAATTTAATTTTGCTAATTCATTACGTGAGCCAATAAATTAAGATAGTAATTATTAACTTTTTGCAATGAGTAATTCTATCAAAATAAGGGTTATTTCGCTTTCTAACCACAGTAACGACATGATTGTAGCAATGATCGTGACTGCAATGCTGATTAGGTATCGAAACAGGCTCCATCGTGAATAACAAATCGACATCGACAGTCGATGAACGTGAGGGCACATCACTACGCTTTTTAATCTGCTAGATAAAAAAAAACATGTCAGTCGAATTTGATCAACTTATTTTTCTCATTACTAAAATTTTTCTACAGTAAATATAAAGGTACCCTACCCACTTTACGTAAATTACTGAAATAGCCTTAATTATCTCTATAATATACGTAGGTATATCTTTTTTGAGTTATCTAATCCGTAAGTGCACTTAATAACCATAAAAACAATTTAGGTCTATTACAAGTAAATTACGAAAGGTAGGTACTTCTGATATAATTTCAAAACCATTGATTTACTGTTGCTACGCCGCGTCACCGTGACGAAAGCAGAAACTAAGCGGCGATAGGTACCACTAACGCCATCTCTTGGCAACCGCGAGTACTACACCTATCTCTCTTCTGTAAACAGCGCAGCCTGAAGGCATATCTCAGTTTATTATTTTAGGTGCATTTTTTACGGATTACACTGTGTTCCGCTGTCGCCATGTGAAATATTCTACACATAATACTGAAAAACAAGTTTCCTATCGACTTTCGCATACGATTGTCGGCTCTATCAGAAGCCCAATAAGATATTTACTAGAATGTTCGCTGGAACCACCGGTGTTATGTTGCTTATTTGCCCAGCTATATCAATATTGAACCAATTGCGTTAAAGGCCGTTCTATTTTAGTCGATTATCATCATATTATTTTGAATATCTCAAAATCACTAAATCTAAAGGTACCTACTTAAAATCCTATATAACTTTTGATTGCGTTATTTATTGCATTCGTATTGAATATCCTGTTTTTATTGTGCACTAAAATAGCTTCGCGAGTGGTGGCGTGCCCGCTCTTGCCTACAATAATATTATTATGGTCTCAGAAAACTACGTAATATAATTATCTCTCTCCGGCCAGAGCATTCATAATATTGAGAATACGTCAGATTCGAGTAAGAATGTGCTTGTATTATGGAATATTCTCGAATACAAACTCAAACAGGAAGTATTTAATGAAAAAGAGGCTTCACCTAATTCTGAGACGTGTAGAATAGTAGATAATGTACACCTTGCTGATGGTTGCGCCCGGAACAGTGCAAAGATATTAATTGATGATAAAACTTAATCTGACCCAACTTGATTGAACCTTATATATATCTTAGCAGAGCCTACATCGGAAGCTGCGATGTTACGAATCGACATGTTTAAGCATCAAACGTTCTAAGTAATAAGTAATTTAGTTTACGTTAATTCTAGGTAAATATCCCCACTTTATAATACTTAAAAAAAAGGTAGTACCATCTATTTGGGGTGTTCCAGCAGTAGTATTTACGAGTTCCATTCAAGACTCAGCATGTCGTCTCGACCATCAGACCAGGTGGCATAGAATAGAATAGAATAGAAAAACTATTTATTGTACACCAGAAACAAAAATAAACACAGTACAGAAGAATTACAATAGGTAAACAAGGGTAGTACAATGGGCGGTCTTATCGCTGAAAGCGAACATAGTTCAAACGCTAGCCTATTCCCAGGTTAAGTATCTAATGTACTTGCCAGGATGGAACTGTAAAGCACGTTACACATTCGAAATTATGGATTGATAGCAGTCGTTAACCCATGTCAGAGGCCCTTGGGCGGCCTGACTAACTCTGACACCAGAGGTCACCACTGCTTCATTCGACAAGCAAGCGAGCAAGAAAACATTCGAAACATTATTGTATCTTGATTGCACCCAAACGGGTGGAATCAAACAAACAAATTTACGGGAAAAATGCCTTAAAAGTACAAGTAATGCTAGAGACACCCGAAATTACTAGTACCTACTCTACTTAGTAAGTTTTTAGTTCAAACCAACCAATCCAGTTCAACCAAAGTGTTCCGTAGGTTCACACCACCATTATAAATTTATAAAACTATCAGTGAACTGTTCTGATGAGATCTGGGATAGTGGGATGATCTCTAGCGGAGGTAGAGCGATTATTTTCTAAAATATCAAATCCAAAGAGTCTAATACTAAAGACGTACGTATTTTCTACATTCCAATTTTGAATGGTAGGTATTTCTCCGCATCACCACCCAAGCTCCAGATAGAGCCACAGCCAACGAGGAACATTAGAGGGTCGCCGCTATCGCGACACCCGTGTCCCGCCTTATCATGTAACCCGTGATAACATATCTGGCTGTTGTACCGTGTGTGGTACGCCACCTACTTACACGTACAGCCTCTGATATGCCAAACTTTTAAACATGTTATAACCTGTTTTCGTTATACCAATCTCTCGTGAGAGAGTCAATCTAGTACTCATGAGTCTGGAACAAATGGAAATTGGATTGTTGTTGTAGTTTACGTTTGGAACTCTGACGTCCAAAAATCTAAATTCCATGATCCAATCTATTTTAAATAGCTAAAGGCGAAAATACTTGTTAATGCCTTCACGATCCAAAAATCTGTAGTCTGTGGGGGATTCTCGGATCAATTAAAAGAGCCATCAATTTATTATCACATACAATGCAACTCTAACTCTATATAATAGAGGAAATGAGCAGTCTTTTTAAAATGCCCAAACTCACAAAAGTGAGTGCTCAGCAGTGGGACGATATGGGTGGTTGATGATGATGATGACTCTGACGTCTCCGGACCGGAATTGTTTTCAAGAACCCAACTGAACTTCTGTTGTTTTGCCTTCAGTTTGCGAGGGCTTTAAGTGCTAAATTCCATTAAACAAAAGCACTACTGCTATCCAGCACACATCAAACATAGGCCTAGCTCACAGATCCAACCTACGAGGGCGGCACTGAAAATTTCGGGAATCAAGGAAGTGACACAACATTACTATTTAAAAATGTATTTATTGCTTTTCGAAGTATTCTCCGCGAAATTTGACAGATTTTTCCATACGATGGAACCAATCATTGAAGCAATCATTCCATTCGGAAGTTGGGGTCTCCAAAATGGCCGTTTTGTAGGCGATGATTAGGTTAGGTTAGGTTTTCAGGTGATGAAAATCTCTGTCCATGCAATTTATTCTTTATTTTTGGGAAAGTATAGAAATCATTAGGGCTTAGGTCGGGGCTGTACGGCGGATGGTCTAATAATTCTATGTTTTCTTGCTCTAAAAACTCTTTTGTTCTGTGCGCGGTGTGAGAACTCGCATTGTCGTGATGGAGGATGATGCGGCCGTTGCAGTTCTCTTTACGGAGTTCAGAAACGACCTGTGGCAAAAAAATGCTAGCATACCATTCTGCATTAACCGTTCTTTGTCCCTCAAGAGGAATAGTCGTAACATGGCCGGTTTTGGAGACAAACGTGGCCACCATTTTTTTTTGCAATACTCCGTGAACGAACAATTTTTGTTGGCTTTAACTCTTTTTCGAACACCCAAACTCGTGACTGGTTTTTTATTTCGGGTTCGTACGCATATATCCAGGATTCGTCACCTGATACGATGTTGTATACAGCATTTGAGGATCCTGCGTGGAATCTTTCGAGAGTTCTGACGCACCAAGTAACGCGAGCCGCTTTTTGCTCTTCACAGAGCGAATGCGGTATCCATCGGGAAAACAAATTTTTAAACCTAATTGTTCATGCAAGATTATTTGTATTTGACGTCATTTGTATTTCATGCCAATGTCTAAAGTTGCCTGAATTTCGTGGTATGTCACATGTCAATCTTCCTCAATCAGCTTACGCACAGCATCAACGTTTTCTTGGGTGACTGCAGTTTTTGGACGACCTTGACGGGGATCATCACTGAGCTTGACACGTCCACGTTGAAATTCCGCAAACCAGCGATAAATTGTGGTTTTGGATGGGGCTTCATCACCAAATGCAGAAATCATCCGGTCAACACACTGTTTTTGTGTTAAACCACTTCGAAAGTCATAATAAATCATCGCTCTTGAATTTTCTCGAGTCAATTCCATTTTCTCAACGACTAAACAAGTTTGATAAAACTTTGTGACAAGACCGAGAATCTTTTTTTAAATATTCGATTCGATTTTTAAACCAAGGAGTTTTCAATTAAAAAGATTTTAATATGACAGGAACAGTGGAAATATTCCATTCCCGATACTTTTAGTGCAGCCCTCGTATATCTCTCTCAATAACACAACCACGTAAATGAGGCTAATGGAGATCGGAAAAAAGCGCAACCCATTTGCGATAATTGGGAACAGATTTGGATATGTTGACGTTACCCATAAACACCGTGATTAATCTTTCGCTATTGGAATGTGACACGACATCTGTGCGTCCATTGTGTCCGCGAGCCCCCCAAGCCCTTGCGATCAGCTGACAGGCCCCTATGATCAGCTGTTTTTGAATGCAGATGTTTGTGTAACCGTCGGATTCCTCGAAACGTGACGCGTGACTGACTTGCAGTTTTGAATAGAAATTATCGGTATGGTGCATTCATATTGCTATTGACTATTGGGTGGAGGAAGCTTTTATCAAATGTTGTACAAAACAGCATTGATTGATAGCGGTAAATGAGTGGAAGGTGAGCGAGACCAATCCGACAGGGTTGAGTTTATTTGATAGATCTTACGAATATTATAAGTTTGAATGTTTGGATCATTGTTAACTAATCACGCAAAAACGGCTTAAAGGATTTGGATGAAATTGGGCACACATATTGTTTATTATCTGTATTACTTAATAAGCAGAATATTTGAACTGAATTGTAGTTTTTTGTTATTTAAGAACAGCTGGATGGTTCGTCAACATTTTGTGTTCAAAATAATGATCACAATTATCAAAATTGGTAAAGCACTTAAAAGCTTAAAGCAAGAACAATTAACAAAACTAACCTTACGATTTTTTTATTACAACTTTCATACAATTTTCCTATATTGGATATTTTATATCTACAGAAATGCTGTATTAGAACTTCCCTGAAATGTAACTAATAATCTCAGCCATTAGCCTTGAAAACTCCTGAATGGTTCAGTGGGAAAGTTTGTACGTGTAATTCTGCGTTTGTTGCCGTCCCGCCCGTGCCCGCCGTTAACGTAATTTACGTTAATTACAAAAGTTTCCAAGATTATATTCGTAATAATTGGGGAACAAGTTTCCAAAATATAAATTTAATCTTTGAACTGTTCAGGTAATGCGCAGATATAAAGTTGTTTAACTGTACCTTCGCTTTATTTCTATACTTATCTTACGAATTTTGTTAATGATTTATTGGTATCCTAACTTTTGAATGAACATTATTATATCTAAAAAGAAAATCTCACCTTTAACAGAAGAACTATAGTATTTTAGTATTTTTTTAATTTTTTTTTTTTGTATTTTTGTCGTAACACATAACATTTTTATACTTATATTTATTTACTTTATAATCAATTGTTTTTGATAGTAAGTATACGTCAATCAATATAATTGATATATTATTAATAGGATAATAAAAAAGTTTACGGTTTCAATTTAAAGGCTTACGTTTAGCGCTAGAGATTTTAGCTCACCAAAAATGTTCGTTCGTTCACTCGTTCATTCTTTCGTTCATTCGTTATAACGAACTGTTATAAATGAACTAAATTAGTGTAATCACAGCTTTTCGAATAACAGTCCCACATTAGATTATTATAGTATTGTATTCTTGTAAAACAGATGTATGTAATTATTATTCGCTTTTCGGTGAAGGAAAACATCGTGAGGAAACCCACATTTTTTCGCAGGGATGTTATCCACCAATCTGGACCGGGCCTCCGTGATGGATTAAGGCCTAAGCCACCTCACGTAAGTGAGGGGAGACCCGTGCTCAGCAGTGAGCCGATATGGGTTGATGATGATGATGATTATGACATGTTACCAAGTCTTATTCACTTTTGATAAAAGTTTCGCCGTAGCTCCTGTCGTTGCTAGACTCTAGACCAAATATAGGCCAAAACCGGTCGAGTTGGTTGTTGACAACCATCCATAGCTACCATTGCTACTACAATACCCCTTTTAACCTACTGCGGACGGCTGTTAATTCAATTTAGCTGTCAAACACGCTCCTACACGGTGCGCTGTGGAGATTGAGACAGTATCATGGACGCCACCGGGGTTACTTTCAGGGGGGTGCGTTGTGTCTGCATCTACACATAATATTATTAACTTTTTATATAAAAAATAGAATGAAACATGTATAGTAGAGAAATGTAACGTCAAATTGAAATCACGCGGGTATTTGATGGAATATATTTCGCTCGTCGAAAATGTACTGCCTGTAGTCGATGGTTGGCATTATTGCTCGATGAATTATTTTTGTCCGGCAGCAAAATACATATGCTGCTGGTGCCCATGAACAGTATGGAAGGTCGCACTTCAATGGGGAACTAAAAAAATCGGTTTAGCCTGGAAAATGCAATCGAGTTTGTCAATCAAGCTGATAAAGCCCGTGAAATAAAGTAAGTGACCTAAACTTGACAATTTGTAGGAAGTTGCATCACTGTCGTATACTTACATTGCTACAACCCAGAACGCATGTACACGCGTACCTACTCGCGTACTTTACTATAAATAGCTAACTACAAGGGCCACTTATGGACCTAACCACTTCAACGCAACACCCAAAAAGTAACCTCTACACTTTATAGTCAACGAAATAGAGTCCAGTATGATTTCACTCCCAATTAGAATTTATTTGGTGCACATGTACTTGACAACATTATCAATGCGGACCAAAAAGTCGTCAATAAGCTCTATGGATTTGAAACAAGGTTGATTTTATCATTTGGTTTGGTTTAGGTATGTTTGTGATTATGAACAATTTTATTAGAGGCTGGCTAATTTATTTGTTTGTTAGTCCGAGTTGCCACTTGCCTCCGCGACAGTACAAGGCCACAGAAGACACAGAGCACTACAAACAGAATGGACACTCACCCACCCCGCGATCCGCTTCCCGCGCCTCTACCTTCAATCCGGAGGGCAATTGAGAGGTCAGTCAATATTACACGCCCAAATGACAATAGACAAACCATTACACTAGCGGGTTATCTTCTGTTTTAGTTGCGTAGTATCTTTCAGTACATAGATACGCGTCTGGCGCGTGTGCAGACGTCATCTACATGTGTGAGATGTCAAATAAGCGTTTGTATGGAGTGTCCTAGGTGTGGTACAGCCCTAAATATAAAACTAGTTAGATAAATCGATTTATACGATGTGCAATGTACACTGTACAGTGCTGTCACGGAATATAGAGTAGAATATAGCGTATAGATTATGATAGTGGCTATTCGTGATAGGGCGGGAGGTGTAAGTGCCTGTATGTAACTACAATCTGGCATTAAGCTAAGTACTTAATACTGTAAGTACGCCACCCACCCTACTATCGAAAAATGTTTTTTACTGTCCATCTAAAGGTTGTCTGGAAGAAATCGCTTTCAGCGATAAGACCGCCCATTGTGCTACCCTTGTTTACCTATTGTAATTCTTCTGTACTGTGTTTAATTTTGTTTCTGGGGTACAATAAAGAGTTTTTCTATTCTATTCTATTCTTCTACTTACATTAAATAACGTTTACTTAGATACTTTAAAAGTTGTAAGCTAGTGGATACGAGCATTAAGGTTATTTTAAGAATATTTTTTTGATTTTTTTGTGTCATTACATTAACAATGGTTTTTGGTATCTGCGTTCTTGATAGTGGCTTTTGTGATTTCGATGAGAATAGCTGCGCCCCGCGGTTTACCGTTGAGTGTTATCCCACAGGAACCGTTCCTTGTTTCATAATAAAAAGTATCATATGTGTCAATCCAAATAATAAACTATCTGTATGCCAAATTTCATACAAATCCGTTCAGTAGTTTTTGCGTGAAAGAGTAACAAACATACATCCATAAACTTTCGCATTTATAATATTAGTAGGAAAAAAAATACTGGAAATCTGATCAGATAATTATGTATCATAAATCATAATTCACAATTCGGTCTTGATTTGCTCTACTTTCATTCAATTTATAGTATAATTAAGAGAATGGCACTTCCGATCTGTGGGTGAATCTGTTAGGTTACGATCTTTAAGAATATTTAGAAATTTAGGGAAACGAGTTGAATTACTAGGCATATATTATGAGACTTTAGAGCCGATGTCTCAGGGTGACGAGCGCGGTGCGGTGCCGCGCAGGATTATGCAATGCAGGGTTCTGGGTGGTGCTGTGGCTGTTATGGGCAGGCGTAGCGCTTACCGTCAGGTGAACGACTTGCTCGTCTCGTCACTTAGTCAAATAAAATAAAAACTAACGCACTTACTAAGTAATATTTCTACCTGCAAGATTTGTCCAAAACGTACCTTCCAGAAAGTCATAACATAGCAGTGCAGTACCGCGTAAGATTATGGAAAACAAAGTTTTGGGTGGCGCTGTTGATGTTATGGGCAGTCGTAGCGCTTACCATCAGGTGGACGACTTGCTCGTCTCGTAAGTATATCAGTCAAATAAAAAAAGTTATGTTGAAATAAAGCTCGCTTTAATTGATTATTCTATAGTAGTGAAAATACTTTATCCGCGTAGACTTCAAGATGGCTTTGGATCGTCTTATATATTATATATTCATGTATCCATGGAAACAATGGGAAATTGTAAACATAGCAGCCAAATGGTTCAAACAATGGTAAAAAAACTTCAAAGAACACCTTTTCTAATTTAAAAGTCGGAATGTATTCTCTCAATGCATAAACACGAACTCCATACGAATGTTGCACTGAAAATAGCTCAGCATAAACATGTCCAAATGGAATCCTTTTGGATCGTTTTCAGCACTTTTAAAACAATGAATAAAATAACTCTTTTTATTGATGAAACTCTTTTTATGTAAAGAAAATGGATTACAGGTGAAACTATAATTAAATAAGCCGCTATGATTAGGCCCTCTGAGAAAAAATATATAGTTTTACACAGTTTTTGGCTGAGAATTGCAAAAATAAGGAATAAAAATTTCTTGTTTATTTTTTTCATTCAATTTATTATGATTTTGATGCCGCTGGTGACAAGAGAGCACACAGAATACTCTAGAAATAATTCAATAATATGATACATATCTCGCACGGAGAATAGCTATTGCTATTCGACGTGGAAATGCAGCCAGTGTTCTTGGCACCGTGCCTCATGGACACCCTCTTTTGTTATATTAATTTTTTTTTTTACTTAGTATTCTATATAATAAAGAGTTTTTTTTTACTTATTCGAATCTAATCAGTAGAGAGGTAGGTATAGTAGACACGTAATTTCAGAGATTAGCAATTACAAACTTTACGTCTTTATAATATTAGACTTTATTGGATTTTACTGCCGATGTTTTTACTTAATGAGGTAAGTAAGCTGAAGATCGGGTTCGGTGCCGTGACCAGGAAAGGCCTACGTCGAGCAGTGGACGAATGAAGGCTGATGATGATGATGAAGATTTTAAGGAATTTACTAGATGATAAATGTCGAAGATCAGGCTCAGGTGACCAGAAGAGGCCTAAGTCAAGCAGTGGACGAATATAGGCCGTAGATGATGACGATGAAGATGATAAGTGTGTTTAAATGGAAGTCTCCAAATCAGGAAGGTAGATGCATAATAGACTAGGATATTAGAACTCATTTAGGACATCGCTGGTGCTCGTAAATAACGCATTAGGCAACGATAAGTGCCCTTAAGTGGTGCCTGGCTGAAGTAAACCACTTTTCGACATCAGCCAGAATTAACGAATGAAGGAAATGCCGATAAATCATGAATGTTTAAAAAAATATCGGGAGAGTTTCGTTTCGCCGATCCCGAAGAAAAAGAAATAAACCTAGACATACGGTTCAAACATCGACACACATCAATAACGTGAAATTTTTTATGCAATGGTCTTTCGAACTGGAAAGGAAATATTTAATAAAAAAAACTTAGATCAGAGGTAAAGTCTCCTAATAGTTAACAGAGTGTAAATTTTCCAATCTCAGTCGTTCACCTTCGTTATGCCTGCCCATAACAGTTACAGTGCCACCCAGAACTTTGCATTGCGTAATTTTGCGCGGCACTGCACTGCGCTCTTCACCCTGAGACATCGCCTCTGAAGTCGGTTTTTAGTAGCAGTTTTTACGTTTAGTTATATTCAGTTTTTAATTTATTCAAAAGTATTATAATATCTGTTTTATACCTGGAAATAAAATTATATCGCGTTAAATGATTGAAATGTTATCTAACTAGAAGGCTGGCGGCATGACCTCGTATATTCTCTTTCTTTGATAGGGAGATTGGGCACAAGGCCTGTAATGTAGACGCGGCTTAGCAACAGTCTGTCCCCTACCAGTCCCCAGTCAGTCCCCACTAGGATCTAGGGATCACTTATCACTTATGTAGCGCAGCAATTGAACAAGCGCTTCCAATTGGCGCAGCTAGAGTCGCCATGGGTTTTAGGAAATTGGGATATCTCTAGGTAACCTTATACACCTGATAGGTCTTTATACCCTGGAATATAATATAGAATACTTACTATCTCGTAAAAATAGAAGGTTCCTTTTTTTATTTGACTGACTAACGAGACGAGCAAGTTATTCACCTGATGGTAAGCGCTACGCCAGCCCATTACAGTTACAGTGCCACCCAGAACTTTACATTGCATAATCCTGCACTTCACTCGTCACTCTATGACATCGGCTCTAAAGCCTCATATGCCCAGTAATTTCGCTTGAAACAGTGCCCTTCAAACCGGAACACAGTAATGGTTGAGTGTCCCAGGAAAGTTTAAGCTCATGGCATCCCCAGTGCAGCAGCAGATTCTCAATTGCAGCAGATTGGCTAATTGTGATGAATATTTTTAGACCTTCAAGCGATTGCTGACAAGTGGCCGTGCGCCCGCCGCCCGCCGCCCGCCGCTGGCCTATTTATGTCAATAAAGAAAGGAGGCTGAACATGCTTGGCTGCGTGGTTGAAAAGGACTCACGCGTTACCAAATGAGTTTTTTTATGGTGGCATAATGGTATCTGCTCCTTTATTTTTATAGTGGTAAATGACATTTTGACCTACTTCTTGGTGTTACTGTTCCAACTATTACGACCTGAGATGACTGTTTCGGTTGAAAAATTGTAGTGACAGAATAAGTCAGCTTGACTGCAATAATGGAGTCTAAATCTGCCCAGTGATTAAAATCATAGGAATTATTTTAGACCCTAAAAACCAATATTGCAAAGCCTCTGGTGGTACTGAAATCATAGAAGCGAGCACGGCGCTTACCATCAGTCGAACGCCCCGCTCGCCACATTGCTCAGTTCCACAAAAACCACGCAGCCGTGAAACAAGTCCATCGTTAACCTAAAGCAATTTTAATAAAGATCTATTTGAAGCAAAAAAGTTAAACGCCCATCAAGTCATTGTGTGGAGTAAACAATAGGCGAACATAATGGCAGATCGGGATTTGCATAATTCAGCAAAAACATATAACAATGGCTCATTTGGGAGATCTCTCGGATTATTTTATTTTTAATTTCTTGCTCGTTTCTACTTGTTGCTATGTCGGAAAATAAAATTGGATGCTCCAAAACACGCCTTCTTACTAGAGTGGCCAAGTGAGGACACTTGGCCACTCTAGTAAGAAGGGACGTCCCACGTAAACCAGGAGGTTTACGCGGGACGTCCCGATTTCAGGGGTCTGCCTTAATCGGGACGTCAAATGTCCCGATTTTTCACCTCCTTAGTTTGTACTTTTTTCGATAATTTTGAAGAAAGCAGGATTCTTTACTCCGCGGCGGCGGCACGCACTGTCCTATAAAGCATAACTGCATCGTAAAAAAACTCTGAAGAATTTATAATATTAGTAGGAAGTAGGATGTATTTAATTATTTTTTTACTGTATTTTGTGGTCTCTATCTAATCAATCTATCTCCTATCCCTGGTATTTAATTTTTATTGGAACTTATCAAGGATACAAAATTTCAACTCAATTGAATAACGGAAACTGGGCCAAAATCTGTCCATACCAACAACCAACATACACTTAAATTTTTTTAAATTGAGTTTACCAAAAATTACATACTAAATGTAACTGTAACTGTCCATCCAAAAGTTGTCTGGAAGAAATCGCTTTCAGCGATAAGACCGCTCATTGTACTACCCTTGTTAGCCTATTGTAGTTTTTCTGTACTGTGTTTATTTTTGTTTCTGGTGTACAATAAAGAGTTTTCTATTCTATTCTATTCTATTCTAAGCTAATACAGTGAGTTCAATAAAAGGTTGTAAAACGTCAAAGTTCCATTCAACAGTCCGACGACCCTTGCACTGGTGATGCAGCATTATGATGGCGAGCGCTTTAATCGATGGCCAGTACGTAACTATTCAATGCATGCCCGCAAATAGAACTTGGCAGGAGGGCAGTGCAGTGCACGCGTCATCCGTGCACATGTTCAGGAAAATATTATTTATTGTGTACTAGCTGTGCCTGCGACTTTGTTCGCGGTGGGTTTTTTATTATATCGATATTAGAAGATAATCATGGACTCATTAGTTTAGTTGATTTATTTATTATTTTCCTCTGACTTACGTGAGGAGGATTAGGCCATAATCCACCATAAGGATTGGTGGATCACATACCTCCAAAATAATTCTCGAGCCTGTGTTTCCTTACAATGTTTTCCTTCGCTTAAAAGCGAGTGACAATAATTGGAGGTACGTGTGATTTTACAGAAACGCATTGGTACGTGCCCGCACTGGGATTTGAACTCGCCACCCTCTGCTTTGCAAATGGACGCTCTCACACTACGCTATAACCGCTTACAATGGATATTAAATTATTTAAAACATCAGACTTATAGAGATTATATTATTTAATTAGTATAGATCGTAAGGGTTCATTCACACGGGACCTTGACACCGATCCATTCAATGTTTAGTGAGCGTCGATTGAACACGCGCGGGTTGCTTTGCTCGTTGTGTTATGTATATTTGACATAATAAATAATGAATAATATATTACACGAGTACATAACACGAGTATACGGGACACGTTTTGGCACTTTTGTCTCGGAACCAACACGCTTTGGGAGGTGCTTATTTCTTCATCATTTAGAAATCCTTCAGCCAACATAAGTTTTTACTCGCACACTTTCGGCAAATAGAAAAAATACATACTCGTAGTTTGCTGTATGGAGATTGCGGACTTATAATAAGGCTGCCTTTTTTTTTTTTTTTTTCCCGGGGAAATGCATTAGGCATACCACCCGGCCCCGGGGGAGAGAGGGGGGGGGGGGTTATGTGGGACTCCCCCGCCAGCTGGTCTGGCGGGGTTTACCCACTAAAACCCCGGGGTGTTCTCCTCTCCGCATTATGGAGGTGGTCACGGGTTCGCACGGCACTTCCGCGACCACCTCTGCGGGCGCCCTCCCGGGCTCGCCACGTGAGGCTTGGGCCTCTTTCTCCGCTGGGTGCGTCCCGGAACACACGGGCCGCACCTCAGCTCGGGACTTCTAACTTGGGCGTTGGACCCCCGGTCCGCGGTCCAAAAGTCCCCATTATTGGTCCCTCGCTGTGCCCTCTGCTGATCAGAGGGACACGCGAAGGACCTCTTCTCGCCAGGTTATTTGCTACGGCCACCAATTCCCCTAGGAGAATTGCTGACCGAACCCCAGGGTGCACCGTCCCAGCTGCTGCCCTTCCCTCCGGATGCAACGCATCAAGAGGGACGAACAACAGCCGGGCACTCGTGGAGGTTACCTGGCCCGCACCCCATAATAAGGCTGCCTATTGTATCTTTACTTTAGTCATCAATTCGCTACTTGTGTTATGAAGAGGACCACAATAAAACATTGTTAATTTACCTTATACTATAGCTTTTACTACAAGCATCATGATCCATATCCATAGCAAATATCTGATCACACAAATATTTGCCCTATGCGGGAATTGAACCCTTACCTCATGCTTTTTAGTCGGTTCATCACCCACTAGCCACGGATGCCGTCAATACAATATCTACTGAATAAGCGTACTATAGATTCCTTCGACTCCGCCGTCAAGTTACTTCCCATCAGGTGAGATAGCGGTCAAATAGATGCCAATAGAGTAGTAAAAAAATTAAAGCAAACATAACTCGCACAGCAATAATTACGAGATAACATTTATTTCGGTACAAGTTTATCTCGAACAGTAATGGTAGGTAATGCAACATTCTAGAATGATCTGCGCGTTCGTACCGCGAAGAAACGTGTCAGGTCGCGACGTCATCGGCACTTTCCATCAGTGATGGGAGATACTCGTGACAGCTTAGAATATTACTGCAGGCGTACTGTAGGGTCATGTTTACTATTATTATGATCAGCTTAAGTCGTCCCACAGCTGGGCCTCACTTCCCTCCTTCCATGACTTCCGGTCTATTGCTGCTACTAGCCAATCCTTTCCATTCGAGTCCAGTTCGTCACGCCACCTTCGCCGGGGTCGACCACGTTTATGTTTTGCTCAATCCCAACCCAATCGGATGTGATTTTGGCCCACAGCTGGTCTGGCGTACGGTAAAGGAGTCCGTCCCAGTCCCATTTGAGCTGTGCCGCTTTGGATACTGCGCTCCGTCGCTCGTTGGCAAACCTCGAGTGTGGACTTTTCCTAAACAGCCAGAGACGAAATTTGTCATGTCAGTATTCGTTATATCTTAAAGGGGGCACTATATTCTTAACTAATTAACTAAATAATACTTACAGCAGTAGGATACTCAGCAAACCATAAGAGGACGTAGTTAAAAAAAAAATGAATATAGAAAAAAAATATATTCACTGCAAAATAATACAAGCATATCTTAAAGTGCTTAAACGTATTTTAAAACTAGATGTTTGGAAATGGTGTTGGATACATTTAGAAATATTGCAAGTACCTTGTTAACCCAAGTATTCTAAACCAACTACCAGCTGATGATTAGCTGCCGAAGTGGGTGATCAGACGACTGCGAACTGTGAAATTGGGGATTCGATTTCCGCACTGTCTGGGTGTTTGTAGGACCATGGTCCACATAGTTCCTTTTTCCCTAGATACAGGGAATCCGCGTTAGGGGTCAGGACCTACGTATGTGATCGTGGCGCTTTTTTATCCTTACTTATATTATAAATGCGAAAGTAACTCTGTCTGTCTGTTGCTCTTTCACGCCTAAACTACTGAACCGATTGAAATGAAATTTGGTACAGAGATAGTCTAGAGCCTAGGGAAGGACATAGGGTTATAAGGACTTATCATTGTAAGGGTTTGAAATAGGGGATGAAAGTTTGTATGGAAGTTTCGTCATGTTTGAAGCTTAGAAGCTTGAAATTTATTTTTTAGGGTTTTGATTAGATATAAATAAATTTGGTATTCAAAGTTTGTAAAAATTTACCCTTGAGGGGTATAATAAATATAGGGGATGAAAGTATGTATGGAAATATGTAAGGTTTCGGCTAAACCACTGCACCAATTTAAAAAAAATATTTCACTAATGGAAAGCTACATTGACAGCGAGTAACAAATGCTATATTTTATCCCCATATTCCCGCGGGAACAGAAACTACGCGGGTGAAATCGCAGGGCGCAGCTAGTTATAATATAATTAGAAAACGGGAACTTATGAAAGTTCACTGACACTACCACCGGATTCTCAACATCCAATCGAGAAGAACAGGCAAGAAAGTTGTTGGATATTTTTTTTATATTTAGTCTCAATTTGCAATACGTTGATGTTACTAAAAATAAATTCTATGGTAGGTAGTCGCCAGGAGACGCTTGAGCAGTTTGCCAGAAAATCTTTAGATACTGGAATATATACTTTTTTATCTGCGGATGAAAGTTAGAGATAGGTACAAATCAAAAATTTTTACCGAATTGAGAACCACCTTTTTTGAAGTCAGTTAAAAATGGGTCAAATTAAAAATAATAATGATTATCGGAATGGTTCTCAAGGAAGTGTGCTCTCTGACACGTGCGATTAATGATATTAACTTTTGGTTAAGTTTAATAAACAAGCTCTTATCGGCGTATCACCCGCAGTTAAACCGGGCTTCAACCGCTGGGTGTGAACCAGCTTTAAATAAAGTGGTTCTCCATGGTTTTGATTAAACACTCTAACTTCGTTAAAAGTTCATAGAATCAGGTATTATTATGCGGAAATCCATAATTAATAAGAAAATGTAGAAATATAGTTTTGATTCCGCCTATGTTGTCAGATGAATGTATGATAGGACTTTTTTGGAAGACGTTTTCTTTTGAATATCTAAACCCCTAACTTGTTACGTAAGAAAAAACACCTTCCTTTCTACACATAAAACACTAAACCTATATATTTCTACATTTTCTTATTGACTTTAAGTTCAGTCACAGAAGAGATATATTAATTTGTAAAGTACAGAAGAGACACTCTCTACCTCGCGTAAACCGCTTCCCCGCACCTCTGCCCGCAATAGGGAGGACAGTTAATATTACACGCCCCAATGCTATAGACAAATAGTTTGTAGAAATCTTCATACAAGCGGGTTTTCTTTTGTTTTGGTCGCATTGTATGACTCTGCACTTCCATACATACGGTGCGTGTACAAATTTAATCTGATTTACATGAGTGAGTTGTTAAATCAAGTTTTTGGTGAAGTGTGTTTTATTGAAGTGATACTTCTAATGCGATTTCCAACAAGGTTGCGTTAAACGTTTAACGCTTCTGGGGAGGGGGAATAGAAAGAGACAGAGCGAGAGTGAATGCGTGGCACTCGAACGCATGCGCGTAGTATACAGTACAATTACAATTTGACTTTTAGATAGTATTTTTTTTTCTTTGATGCAGTTTTGCAATAAATATTGAAAATATAGAACTCGAACATTTCAAATCTCACTTTAGTTATCATAATCCCATTGTAAATGTTATAGATTTGGATATTTGTCCACTCGAAAATCATAATTAAAACATGCGATCGATTATTGTATTGTAAGCAATGTTAATAAGGTTTTTTTTATTTTTTTTAATGCAGAATAGGCAAGCATTTGACCGCAGTCTCACCTGCAGTGTCGATACCGTCGAAGATGGAGCATGCTTGCCTAGAAGCTCCTTTTTTTACTCACACTCTTACCCCTCCCTAAATATTGGATAATCTATTTTTATTATTAATTTATTTATGGGTTATTTTTTCTTATCTTTTATTATTTAAAATGCCCTAAATATGTTATATGTACGACATTTTTTTAAGTCTTTTTTAAGTCCGTGTGTCACCAAAGGCAAGAGCTGAAAATCAGCGTTGTGGTTTGACCACAGCATTATGCTGAGTTCAGGCCTTGTCTGACATCACTGCGCGCCGGCTATCTGTGTACACTATTATGTTCATCGTGTGTTTTCATTTTCTTGTCTTGTCTCTAAATAAGTACGTTGTTCGCTGTTGTGTGCAGTTGTGTCAGAATAAATGTTTTTTCTTCTTTCTTTCTTTTCTAGAAGATACCACATTCAGCTCAATGAGTGTCATTTAATCTGACTCAACTTAATGTAGGCGAGCTTTCTATACACTAAGGACCAATTTTTTATTGCTCAGATAAACGATTACTATTAGACGAATAAGTTTACGCTTTTTTATGAGGTGAATATTTTGTTTCAATTTTTCTAACAATGGATAGCAGGCTGATAGTTATTTGAAGTTTTTTTTTTATCAAAGCGTAAACAAGACACTAATAGGTTACCTTACAAGTTAGAGGAAGACATTATTTTTCCCAGCATCCCCATTATCACTCTTAGTGGGGGCGCTGGGAATTCAAATTCCCATCGTCCCCACGGGTGGACCAGTTAGTGGACCTGTTGGGAATATACCGAAGTTTAAACATGGTTTCTCTCCGCGATCCAACGGATCTCCAAACAGACAACACTCGCACCCACCCGTAGATAACGTCTTATCTCAAGGATGAATTAAAAAAAAATGGAATTACGTAAGCCATCGTAAACATGTTTTCGACTGCACGCCTCCAACACAATTTGCACCTTATAACTATTATTAAAGGTTGTAAAATCCATTGGAGTGTCAGTATCCATATGATAAACAAGTAAAGTAGGTATGTTTAAAATCTAGCTATTTACCAAAATTTCTCTAGTGTTGGCAATTTCGAGTAAAGGTCAACAGTCTATGAGAAAAACAAGTTCATATATTCTGGTGTTATTTTGGAAGGAAAACATCGGTTGCTATGGAGGCTGCGAGAGCTTTCTTGCGGTAAAGGTGTGGCCAGACTGCCGCTGCCGCAGCGCGGCGCAGGCTCGGTTTTGGGCAAAGTTGTTGAAATTCAGTCATGGTTTGGTGAATGTATGGACAATTGCTGTTGGTTATTTTGACCACGTTTCTAGTGATAATATATTTTAAAATGGAAAATATAGAACGTTGAACACGTTCACCACTGAACTGTTAAAATAAACAAAAAAAAAAGTGCAGTGAATATGTTAATGTATCCACATGCCCATAGGCAGGTACCTACTTAACTCGATATTTTTAGATACATCAATAAAAATAATTATCTACGCGTTACAATCACTTCGTTTTTTCCGCCCATCCAAAGGTTGTCTGGAATAAATTGCTTTAAGTGGTAAGACCGCTTACCCTATGTTTAGTTCCTGTTATTTGTCGTGCTGTGTTCATTTTTAGTGTACAATAAAGACTTCTTTCCATAATCTATTCTATATATCCTGTAGCTGTGACCCTTAACTAGACCCCTATAATATTTTATATTATTATATCTGAGTAACAGTACAAAAAATGTGAAATCAAACTATTTATAGCACAGTATATAAAATACTATATTCTGCTCGTGTTGGGTGAGTCAGCGGGTGAGTTTGCATACAATAGGGTCGCGGGTTCGACTCCGGGTGTTTCCGTGACCTGCATGGAAGTGGACTGCTTCGAAGGCTGAATAATGAGTGGGGGTGTGAGTATGCACATAATTACATATAGTTAAATTTACACTTTTAATATCATTAAAAAAAAATACGCTCAAAATCTGTAAACGAACAAATTCCGCATCGCGATCACATACACGGATCCTGATCCTAACTTCCGGATCCGTAACTAAGATTGGACTTAACAGGGAATCAGGAACTGCGAGGACCATGGTACCATAAACAACCTGACTCAGAGCAAAAGCGGTGCGTAAAACCCAATCCAACACCACAATCAAAAGTATCAAAATGTGGAATTATTCAATGAAAGCGATCAAATCGATCCTTTACAGTCTGTAGTGTGCTTGGTCCTGTACCACTCTAGAATGAACACTCTAAATTGTAGAGTGTACATAATAGAGTGTAGAAAGCAGGGACAGAGCACGCCGACACAAAAGGAGACGTGGACGCTAAGAAAGTACGGTGACCATGTTTACGGTGAGACCAAGTTACTAACATTCACAGATATTTGAATTTAGATTTGTGTAGTTGACTTGCAGTTCAGTGTAGTTGACTGCGAAGTCGGTGGACTGTGTCGATGCAGTTAACTGAGACAAAACGGAAGTTCTGCAGCTAACTTGCAGTGTAAGGAAGGTCGTACTCTCTTACATTCCTAAAACGTACAAGGGACGTGTAGTTCTATGCTCAAGTAAATTAAGATTGACTCACGATTCAGTACGGTTTTGATTTTTGAAAATGATGTAATCTTTAGGATTTCAAAAAATATTTAAAAATTATTTTCTTATTCGGAAAAAAAAAAACAAATTCCATGAAAAAAAAATTACAGTAGTGTTTTTAATAAATCGACTTAAATTTCTACCTCGATTTTATATAACAGAAACATTTGATAGACACAATATAACTTGGCAACTAAAATTAAAAAAAAAACTAAGATATCCTATAAAAATAGTTCCGGTTTGTCACCCTCCACTAACACTATTTATTGTAAGTCACGTCGCGCGATAAAGCTTGTCTGTATTTACCTTATCACTCGACAAATAGAAACTTGACTGTTTGTCTGTCGACTCTGTAACGGGTTATGTAAGGTTACATTACTGTTACTTAGTCGCTGAATACATATTACAGTATGCACTACATACATACATACATACATACATACATACATACATACATACATACATACATACATACATACATACATACATACATACATACATACATACATACATACATACATACATACATATAAAATGAAAGTTTCGTCACGTCGCAGCGGCTGGGCGGATTTTGATGATATAGAAACTTCAGGTTTTGAAATGGAGGATACTTTTTATCATCTAAATATTCACAGTTCTTGTGGGAAAATACATTGCGGGTGAAACCGCAGGACGCCGCTAGTAGTATATAAAACTAAAACTAGCGAAACCTAAATCTAAAAAATCTAACAAAAGTGAATGCCTATGAGACATCTACCAAGAACACTTCAAATAATTATTTATTTATTTGTTTATTAGTATAGAACAAAAAAAAATAACAAAAAGAACTAACTAAACTAATTAACAACTTAATCTTAACTTGTTGAGATTTACTTTCCTTTTACCCTTAGAGGTTATGAAAATACTAAAACATTAAAGATATACGGAAACCACTAAAACAGTTAACTAATACCACTAAGATAGGAAATTAATAATATTAATTCCGAAATGTCTTCCGTTTTAATACGGCTTAAAATGAAACTGAAAATTTCAACAAATCATTTGACCGGAAATACTAAAAGTACAATAAGTGGGAACTAATATAATTACCACCCAACTTAATAACAATTAATTGCTTATTTCGGTTAAAAATATCCATAAAACACAATAAACAAATAAGAAAAGAAGAACAATAACTTGTAAAGTGTATTATATTATATTTGTACGTTGTGTATTTCTGAATTGGTGTACAACAAAGTATTTTCTATTCTATTCTATTCAAAGTCACATAGTTATTCTTGCACTAAAGACCTAACTAAATTAGTTCCTTTTTAACCCCAAAACATGATTGATTGGGTACATAGAGGCATAAGCACTACGTCGACCATGATCCCAAAAAAAAAGACGGACACGGAACGAAATTATAAGTACCTACTTATAGTCTTATACTATCAGTATATTATTTAAATAACAAACCATGTTTACTGTCTACCAAACATTATCTAACTAACGTATCTCTAACACCTCTCAGAGACCCGCAAGATACGAAACAGAGCAAATACATTTAATTAAACGTACAATATTATTCATAAAACAATAAACAGAGGCGAGATATCGTCCCGACGACGACCTCCATTCCGTTTCTTTATCAGAACTAAATATAATATTATTTGAATAAATTCAACACACACAATATGCACTAACTACCAATAATGAACACATTCAAAAACCAACCGTAACATCTTATTCGTAGAGTATATAGTATAGTACAGAAATACTAAAATAGCGTAAGCGATTTGCAAAAAGGAAGATATCAAAGTGGGTTGTTTAAACTGGATTTAACTGGTTATAGCACATGTCGCTATTACATGTATGGAACCAGTTGGAGAATTGTTGCCAATTTTTTTTTTTTTTTATAGCTTCGGAAACTTAAAGCCGCTTTTTAATTAGTAAAATACAAGGACATAGAGTATAGTGAGTTCAAATCCCAGTGCAGGCACGTACCAATGTGTTTCTGTAAAACATATGTACGTAATTATCACTCGCTTTTCGGTGAAGGAAAACATCGTGAGGAAACCCACGTACCTACCCGAGAATTATTTCGGGGGTAGGTATGTGATCCACCAATCCGGACTGGGTCCCCGTGGTGGATTATGGCCTAACCCTCCTCACAAAAGTGAGGAGAGACCCGTGCCCAGCAGTGGGACGTTATGGGTTGATGATGAAGGACATAGATAATGTACCCATGAAAAAATAATATTTACTGCAGTATGAGTAGTAAATGCTACTTTGGCATGCTTCTCTGTAATAAACAATTGGTTCTATGTTTTAGAACAGAATAGAATAATATAATGTTTGGATTAAATACGTCGTATGTCTAGCAGAAGATGAAACCCTGCATTTAGCACCGGGAACATTGTCCCAAAACGGGGACGTATTTATATTTCAATAGCTAAAACAAAATCCAGAAGATTCTACCACCTCTTTGAAGAGCGAATCATAAAAGCATTACCACATAAAGGAAATTATCTACAAAATAACTGAACCCACTTTCTTCTACAAATAATTACATTTAGTAATTTACTTGCTCGTAAACGTTTAACGAATTTAACAATTCAATTAATAATAATAATAATTGTTTATTAAATATACAATTAACTTAACGATAATTTCCATTGCCTAATAAATAGACAATTACCTGAATGTTATAATTTTCACTTCTTATTAAATAGACCCCCCCCTCCTTGGCCCCCGTGGTGGAATATGGCCTAACTCTCCTCACGAAAGTGAGGAGAGACCCGTGCCCAGCAGTGGGACGTTATGGGTTGATGATGATTAAATAGACAATTCAATTAATGTTTTTTTTTTATTATTTCGGATAATGTCATTTTTAACATTGGGATATCAAGGATAATATAGATTGCTTCTAGATAAGCGTACACCATAGTACGAGTAGACCGCATTGTCACTTAACATCAGGTGAGATATGGGTCAAACGCGAACCTACTTCTTCATCATCGACAACCTATAGTCGAAATCGAAAGACGTCGAAATCGATCATAGTCGAAAGACGAGCAATATGCCCTAGATCTATTTGAAAACAGCGAGTGTTTATGATTAATATAACTAAACAAAGGGCTTGTTTGACAAACGCACTGAACGGAACCAAGCTGCAGGTACGTAATTAATTATTTTCCATTAAATTTCCTCACTTAATTATTATTGCTTACACAGTGAGTCAGCGAGCACAGACAAAGGACCGCGTAGAGTCGCCACATGTTTTGCACAATAATAATGTGTTATTTTTTTTTCAACACAATTTAGTGACGAAGTCAGGCCAGGTTCAGTCTTTTAACTGATGGTCAGCGCTACTCTTGACTATAACAGTTGGAATATGTGATATAAAACTTGGAAAACTTGGAAAATTGTCATTGACACCTGTCTTTTCACAGTGAGACATTTGATTTGTGTAGAAATAAGAGTGCTTTCGCTTTGTTTTTTGAAAGACTGTCCGAGCAAAACCATGTATGTTGGTCACCCTACACACGTCGTGGCAGACAAAGGCGTGTGAATAACTTTACAGGCAATACGTTCAGTTTATTATCTCGCTCATTTGGTTTATGCAATACATAAAGAGGCTATTTTTAGAACCAAGTTCAGAGGACTACATGGTTAATTATGCTAGTTCACACTTTGAAGTGATACTTCGCAATAAACAGTGCGAGTGTGAAGTGTAAAGGAGAAGTGCAAGAGCCAATCAACAAAGATCTGATACCCAATTCTTATAACAAAATAATGTCATTGTATAGTTCTGGGGGGTCACCACGTACTTATTCTTATTCCATGCAGTTCCATTTTAAGGCCTTAAACTTAACTGCCTAGATTGGCACCACACACTCATAAATGACAAACGTGACGTGACGTCATTCAGAAATAGACTGCAGAGAATGAGAGAGAAAGAGACTCATTCTCTTTCTCTGCTATATCTGCTATATCTGCATTCTCTTTCTCTGCGGAGCTATATAAACTCCCATAAATGCAAACAAATTGTTCCGATCTCTTTGGGTAAATGTCTCTGGTGAACTTATGAACGCTAAGCGATATTGGTGGTGACAGTTAGCAGGGCAGTTCAGTTTAAGGCCTTAAACTCACGATTTAACTGTTCGTGGTGAGGCCCCTGACCAACAATCAACCGCATTACAGTCTCAAAATGGCGTCCTCCTAAATGTGACCTTTTTAGTGAAAGTCAAAGATCGTTATTCACATGGGCCCCAAGAGGGCACTCATTCAAGTTTACTTACTTTACCACAGTCAATTCACGATGCTGTGTCGATTGTCGACTTTCATATAATTTGTAGTGTAATTAAGAGAAAAGCTCTTTTGATCTTAGTCTTGCACTTGGCATTAGCATTTAGCACTTTTCTCAGTGCGTTCTAGCGTTTGCGAGATTTTTAATTGCTCTTCAGGTAACTTTAACAATTAATTAGGTACGCCTTTCCTATCACACGCCTTTCTTCCGTTGGGATAGGCAGAGACTACATCTTTCCCCATGCTACGATTCCAGCGGAAAGCAGTACACCAACTCCCTGACTCCCTCTACTGGTTGCGTGGTGGTGTCACATCCTTTCCGCCTCGTCTTATTCACAGAAATAACATTAATCCGCCTTTTACTCATGATTTCACATATTTACTCACTATTAAAATTAGAAATTTAAATAAAATTCAGTAAAAAAAGTTAAAAAAAACCAAATAGCAATAGCAATACAAAGTCAATGGCCATCTCGACACGTAATACGGGAGCGATACGGTAAATGGGTCAAACTGATTAACGCATATAAGAAATAGATTCCGATAGAGTCGCTCTGCCCCTATAATCCGACCTGATGATGAACGGGACATCTCTGATTTACTGAGGCTTCGGGGCTGATGACGCAAGGGTGAAGCAGTGGTAACCTTCGTGGCGCAGTGGGTGACGAGTCGACTGCGAAGCGTGTGGTTACGGGTTCGATTCCCGCACAAGCCAACGAAAACTGACTTGATTTACTCTGTGAATATTTCTTGTTGACTTTTTTGTTATTTCACGGTTTGGGGTCAGAGAAACTCTGGATGGTAATGAAAGAAGATGGTAGACATTATGCGGCAAACCTACCTGTAACTTATTTTTTTCAGTGATTGTAAATTCAATCAGCTTTATTCAACTCCCATAAAAAACACGTCCAAATTACCCCACTACAAACGAAAATCCGACTATGAGCATAATTGAGTGATGATATCAACTCATTATTTTTTGCCCCCAAAATAGATAATTGGTGCCGTCGTAGGTGGGCGTAATGAGGATCGGGGTAAGGGGTACCGGGGATTCCATCGCCTGAATCTCACATACCTTTTTTTTTTTTTTTTTTTTAACCCGGGGGAATGTGTTAGCATACCTCGGCCTCGGGGGGAGGCCGGATGGTTATGTGGGGCTCCCCCGCCAGCGCGCGTCCTGCGACACACGCTGGCGGGTATACCCACTAAAAACCCCGGGGTGTTCACCTCTCCGCGTGTTGGGGTGGTCACGGGATCGCTCTCGCGCTACCGCGGCCACCCCTGGAATCTCACATACCTCCGTAAACAGTTCACAAGTAAATGAGCCTATTTAAAAAAAAATAGAAGAATTGCAGTTTCAATTTATTGTAATTTGGTAATTTAGCTGTGCTAAATTTGGAATATTCAGTCATGTGTGAATATTTGTAGGGGCTTCAAAGTTGTTTCAAAGTTGTGTCGATATTTTAACCATTGATTGTGAAGGAGGCTGTTTGGGTTGAAATCATTTCATGATTAGCTCTTAGCCTGTTTTGCAGTGTAGCTGTCGAGGCTGCTCTGGACAAGTCTAGAATCATAGGATTGATTTGTGAACACGTCCACTCAGAAAGTCCCCAGTCTATCACGCTTATATGCCACCAACCCCACGCGGATCGTACGCGCTTGTGCCCCTAGCCCCGGCCTGACTCCGTCCACCCGTCCCACGCTTTGCATACAGCTGAATTAGAATAATTCACCGATGTTTATCTAAATTGTTAATCTCATTTGGCCGGCCTCGCGTTTGGCCTGTTTTTTTTAAGTCGACATTGTGTTAGACGAACATCGTTAGATAAATTTGTTTTTCGAACGAACACGCGTATTGTGTTCTGGGCAATTAAAGCGTTGGTGAAAAACGTTATTTTGTTAGATTTGAGTTAACGAAGCGTGGATTTCAATGGGCTATTTCGTATCGTTGTACTGTTATGTACTCTGAGATTATGAAACCACGTGCTCTTTTTAGTTTTCATTTTAGTTTTGTCAAATTATTGATGGAACCTAAAAATATACGTTGCTGTTATTAGCATATTAAATAAACAAGAAGTAAAGTCTTCATCCTCGTGTCGATGAACCGCTAGACCGTTTTGGACCAGTTATTGGCTACTGCCACACCAGGGGCAGGAGCCTCATAGAGGTGCAGATGTTAGGACACTGAGGGCACGACAGCAAGAGGCACCGCAGTCACATTGTGACTTGTCCGGGGCAAGATATACCCACTTAGTCAGGTTACTCTTGCACTGGCCCACTTGGGCCTGGAGTCTGTTACGGGACTTCCACGCGGGCTACGGCAAGTCACAGCCTGCGGGAAGATCCTCAGCAGGTGGGATAAACTCAGGTGGCGGTGCATGAATCTTCTGCCACAGTTTGCGTCGCACCTCGCTCGGATGACTTTTCAGTGCGTCTATAGCTTTTAGAAAGCTATTTCGACTTTTAAGGCGGCTGGCAGATCATTTGGAGTCCGATTCCTGTTTTTCCTATTCTATAGAGCAAGCAACACTTCGGCGTACATCTGGGGAAGCGATTCCTGCTTATAGCACATTGAGAGGTGAAGTAAAGTAAACAGGATACAAGACCAATGTTATCATTCGCAACGGGATAATTACCGTGTATTAGGTTTGTTTTGGGTTATCGATAGTTTTGTGATTACGGCGCCAGTAACGATGCCGACATTAATACCGGGTTCACATATAATATCTCAGCATGGTAAATATCCCCTTTCCAATGGTATAAATTAATGTTTAAAAAACATTGGTATTATTGGAGAAAACGGGATATTTACCGTGTATTATGTTGTTTGGTTTGTGTTTCCGATTTTTCGGCACTGTTGCAAGCGCTATGATTACGAGTAAACAAAATATGTCCGTTCTTAATAAGAATACTAATGATAATATTCATGTTAGTGACCATGCCAATTTAAAATAAGAAAGAAAAAAAAAAACATTTATTTTGACAGCACTGCACAAGAACATGATACACAACGACGATATTAGTGGACGCAAAAATACGTAAAGCCTATATTGGGATGTAATAGATGTCTTTAAACTAACTCCTTTTTTTCTTTTTTTGTATTGTATTGGTTAAGACTTACTCGAATCTCGACCTCATCCGAATTTAACTTATGAAAGTTTTAGTGGTGCCGTAACCAGGATTTGGTCCTGCGGTGAATTGCTACCGGTGATCATCGCTCTTACTATAAATAAGTACATATTAGTATCTTTGTCTAGTACTAGGATCCGTGTCCTCCGTGGATAATACACAGGTGTTAATGTCCATTGATTCATGGCCGCAAGGCTGGTCGCCGAAGAAAACTACAACAAAAGATATGACAATAAGAACACCGCCTTTGTTCGCCATATTTATTTGCCGATAAAATATTTTCAGTCTGTCTCAAAGGTGCTTGAAATGAGTTTATTTAAGTAACCATTTTTATTTCATTACTAGCTGCGCTCCATGGCTTCACCGCGTGGACTGTGAGGGACTTAAAGTATCTATAAGTGTATCAGAATTTATCAAAATCCGTTTAACCGTTATGAAGTTGAGAAAATACACCAACATTTTTGGCTTTCACCGTGTCCTGTTCTTTGCTTGTGGAACGAGACGAGCAAGTTGTTAACCTGATGGTAAGCGCCACGCCTGCTCATAAAAACCTGACCAATCCTGCTGCCGGCCTGTACTATGTAAATTCCTTGAATTATCTTTAAGTATGAGTACATGGCTATGAGAATGAGTATGTTCAGCCTTTTTTAAAGGGGGTTTTTAAAGAGAAAGCGTGGAGTTCCTGCGGGAAAACGGGAATTTCGCGTTTTTGGAAATGTGTACAACTACAGATCGGATTTTGCAAATTCTGTCTCTGTTAAAAACCTAAACTGTTCTTGAGTAACACGGGCTTTTATATCCCGGGAAAAGTTTGAGTTCCTATAAGAAATGTTAAAGATGCGAGTGAAACCGCGGGGCAAAGTTAGTGTTCAGAACAAAAATGACACACCAAAACAATAAAAAAATTACACATTTAACTTGCACAAATATTTCCCTACCACATACCACCCTGATTAATGTCTAAAGCACATATTTGCCCACACTTGTCTTCAACGCTCGGTGGTTAGCTATAGCTGTTTCTTTAATTACTTTCTATTCATTGTGACCTCCTGCGATACCACTTGCCACTTGAATAAATGCAATGACGAAGCTTCCTCTTTACAGGTGGTCAGGGAACAACAGCCGGTCGGAGATTACGGTTGGAATCATCATCAACCCTTTACCGTCCACTGCTGATCACGGGTCTTATCCTACTTTCATAAGGAGGAAAGAAAGAAAGAAAACACATTTATTCTGACACAACTGCACACAACAGCGAACAACGTTCTTATTTAGAGACAAGACAAGAAAATGAAAACACACGATGATGAAACAGTGATGTCAGACAAGGCCTGAGTTCAGCATAATGCTGTGGTCAAACCACAACGCTGATTTTCAGCTCTTGCCATTGGTGACACACGGACTTAAAATATTTCTCCGAAATATTTCTCGAACATATGGTTTCCTCGCGATGTTTTCCTTTTGTTCGTTGCTTTTGCTTTCATATACAAAACAAAGTATAATTTATAAAGAGAACAATATTATCAGTAAGTATAATATAAGCATTAAATACAATAAGTGAACATAATAACCGAGTTGTTTTCTAGTAATAACCGGTATGAGCCAGATAAGGACCCTATCCTGCGCAACCTCAAATAAACTCGGATATCTATGCGAAACATATTGCTTATTATTGTTGTTTATTATAATTAGTTTAAGAGCTAGCGCTAAGGATAAACGCGCTACTTGTTAAACTGTTTTTACTGGTGCATAATAAAGTACAGGAGTCTCACTATCCGTTAGTTACTTCAGTACATCGGCAAGTTCAGTATTTCGACACCCAATCTCACCGAAGCCTCCGCCGAAACCTACGAGAAAAAAAATTTAAACATAGACTACAAGTTGCAAAAAAGCAAACCTTAATTAGGGTTATTTTAAGATTATTTATTTTGAATCTCCCTATACAATCCAGTTATCCGAATATTCCAATAATCCGGAACCCCCGATCTTTAATAGTGCCTTAGTGAGACTCTACTGCATTTTCTATTCTATTTTCAACCGTCTTCCGTATATTAATTAGTACGGTCAGCAGCGAAAGTCACTGAATATCTTCAACTTTTCAATTGACTTTACAAGGCGAAATTTTAGTATTTTTCTTGCGTAGAGCATATAAATTGGAAATTAGGAGATGTTCAGCTATTTCAGCGAACAAGTCCGTTTTTGTTTTCACATCACATATAAGCCACGGAATTGATTGCGATTCTATTTTCACCGATTAGTAGCTTAGAATCTGCATTGATACATCTATAATAGCGTGAAAATTCCGTTAAGCTCTATCACTATGTAGTAATTAAATTAACCTGGATTGCCACAGCTCCCAGACTATAGTCATCGAACACTTGCGCAGACGCAGGCCGCATAAATCATGCGTTATCTTCGCGCATGCGTGCACCACAGCATAGTGATGAGTTAGTGAGAAATGCAGGTCGTACACCCAGACTGCAAGATTACTGTCACTGGTTATGTGTTACTGATAATGGTTTGTTTTGTTTGTTTGTTTGATAATAGTCTTTATAGTAACGGTGTGGTGGAAGGACAGGTTGAGGTACAGTCGGACTCAGAAGTAGCTGAACATGCCTTCAAAATTAATATAAGACGACAAAAGATAAGAGAAATATTTTGATAAATTTTGTGCAAATGGAAGTCAAAATTGTTATAATAAGGCAAATTGTTATTGTAAAGCGGCAAAACAATAAAGTACTTCAAAGTCTAGTATTTAAATGTTATGAAAAACAAATAAAGTTATAATTGACTTTCTGTATTGAAATAATGTGAAACCTAAAAAATTGTTAATTTGTAAAAAAAGTGGTGAAAATGTTTAATTAAAAATTTAGTTTAAACAAAGGAGGACCTAGGGGGTGATTCAAATATTACGTAAACAGAATTTTAGTAATTATAACCCACGCCCCCATCCCCCTCAGCAAAACTAAGCAAAGCTTTTACTCTCCCCATTCGCTTACATAAACATTGGTAGACATATTTTCAATCTGTTCAGTTTTCTTTATTGTTCTTTATAAGCAGCAGTTTTTAAATTTAGATATAATAAGAAATAGAATAAGCTATAGATTGGTAAAAAAAAATAAGGGTTAAGGATTTTTAAAATTTCGTGCACATTTTTTTACTTATTAAAGCAAATTATTGACATAACATAGTATTAAATATTATTTTTAACACTTATGCTAAGTTAGGAATTAAAAGAGAATCTGTTTTGCACTCACGTTGTTTCCAGGGAAAAACTTATCTTGAATTTTCTTAAATACTTGCTCTTGCGCATTAGATGGCCATTTTGCTTATTGAATGAATGAGTGAACCTCTTTGATCTTCCAGTTGATAGGGATGGGCAATATGTAATTACACAAACCAAAATCTACTTATTTGTGCTAACGTAAGCACCCCCCCTTTCCCCCATGACATAAAAAATAAGCAAAGCAAAGACGTCCCTCCCCCTACCGCCGTCCTCCTTTGATGTTTACGTAATACCTACTTGAATGGCCCCTAGCGGTTCGGGTCACTATCAGCGAATGACCAGCTTATCTCGCTACTTGGCGATAAAACATATCCCTAAATATAAAGACCAATTTAGCATGAGGTCATCTGACCTCTTATCTAATAAGGCAAGCCGGTGACCTCTCAAAGAGCGACGACTAATATTTTTTTTTATAAATATGTTCGCGTTTGACCACTATCTCAAGTGATGGTAAGTGACAATGTCTACTATGGTACACGCTAAACGATAACAGATAGTTCCAAAACGATTACTATCACATAGTTACTTATTTATTAGAATAACAATAAGATTGAAATTTATGACTATGATTTAAAAAATAAGTCATCATTATCATCAACTCATATCAGCCCACTGCACTTCATAATGCACTTTACAAGTCAAAAACTTAAGTCTCAAATATATACAATCATATTATTTGCCTCTGATGCCTAATCATAAATTACCATTATTTAAAATCATTGTCTGTCTGTCTCTAACTGGAGACTGAATTTAGGCTAGCAAATTTATCAATGACACTCCATACAAATAAGCCAACTTGACAACTCACACAAATGAATGACGTTTGCAAGTGCGCCAAATGTGTGTGCAAACACACAAATGTACAACGGGACAAAAACAAAAGACCACCCGCTAGTACGAAGATTCATACAAACCATTTGACAATTATATTTGGGCGTGTAGTATCGACTGTCCCGGCGATTGCGGGTACGGGTGCGGGGTAGAGGGTGCCCTTTCTGTAGTCTTCTTCTTCTTCAACAATTCCATCGTCTGAATAGTCGTTAAGGCACCAGGGGCATCACCACGAACAGTCAAATCCATCCACTTTAAGGCCTTAAACTGAACTGCCCTGCTAACTGTCACCGCCAATATCGCTCAGCGTTCATAAGTCGACCAGAGACATTTATCCAAAGAGATCGGAACAATTTGTTTGCATTTATTGGAGTTTATATAGCTCCATCTCATTCTCTTTCTCTCTCATTCTCTTCAGTCTATTGAGTGACGTCACGTCAAAATTGTCATTTATGAGTGTGTGGTGCCAATGTAGGCCCTAAAATGAACTGCATGGAATAAGAATAAGCACGTGGTTACCCCCTGAACTCTCATGTATTTCTTGTTTTTCAGCTTTTCCAAGAAAAGTCAATGCTCCACAGTTGTTATTACGTAACTCCAATAACAATCCCCCCCCCCCCTTAAAGCAACTAATGGTTGCAATAGCAGCACGAGTTGGCTGGTCTAGCTACCGCGCGGCCCTCACCCACTTTGAGGTCATCGTGTTACCACAGAATAACTATTAGTGTGCTGTTCAGATAGGCGGTGTGCTGAAGTAGGTAGGTAGGTAGGACTGCGAGAGTACGTACGTTTACGTAGTACTATCTATTCTGTGATTTTATCTCGAATGGGGTAGCGACGGCCTCTGAGAGTTTATTAGGCCACCCAAGAGCCTCTGACATCGGACCTCTGAAGAAAGAATTTTCAGCCTTTGGTTGGAACGAAATTGTCGTGGACGAAATATTGAACGCACCGGCATAACATTAATACAATGATTAAATATTTTCTTAAGATTGTCGTCGTGTTACTTTTTTTTTTATTTGACTGAGCGACGAGACGAGCAAGTCGTTCTCCTGATGGTAAGCACTACGCCTGCCCATAAAAGTTACAATGCCACCGAGAACATAGCATTATCCTGCGCGGCAGTGCACTGCGCTCGTCACCCTGAGACATGGGCTACTAAGTCCCATATGCCCAGTAATACCTTTCAATGTACCTTCTAAATATCATCAAAATCCGTTAAGCCAATGCGGCGTAAGGACAGCACAAAAAACATATTTTTTTTTGCATTTATAGTTAGTTATGGTTACAATGATAATCAGAACAAACAATACTTAATAATGTTTAGCCAAATACCGACTAGAATGAATGTCATTCGCAATGCTTGCATAACTAAACAAATATTGTGAAGTTGTTGTTAGCGCGGCAGCTAAGCTGTATAGGCTGAGCGCGCCTCCAATGGCGGGGGAAGGATGGCTGGTAGAAGAGTAGTACAAAGGAACTTGGCGACTAACCTGGTCTCCATGCAACTGCAATCACCTCGGTTCGGGTCCGTCTCCAAGCTGCTTGTTCCTTCAGGATGTTATGACGATCGATGTAGTGGACTGTATTTTAGGCGGTTGGTGCGTGTCGGCAAGGAGCGTTTACGCGGCGGGTTTATAGCGGGTTTTGTTTATATTTGCGCGTCGAATTCACGTGGACCACCACAGAGGAGCAGCAGATCCAGTACTTTGGATTCGGCGAGAGCGGCAGCCGCGAAGGACGAGGGTCGATCGCAGACTACTTGCGGCGGCAAGCAGTTTTCTCGTGGATACCACGATATGAGCGACAGAGATAGTCGCCAAGAAATGATAGGAATAGGAAGGTAGGAAGGTATTATGAGTGCCAATGTAAGTGGCGCGAACATTTGCCCCCGGCCTAAAAACCATTGGTTTTTAAAAGAAAGCGGGAAATAAAAAAAAATATAAAAATAAGAGTTAAACTCTTAAGCCGTCAACGGGTTAAATATAACATAGCGGTTGACCGGGGAGCAAGGGGTTAAATTATTGGGTAGGTAAGATACATAAACGGACGACGGGTCTCTGGTAGACGCCGGTCGCCGTTTTTACTGACGCTACTCGACAGATGCCATCGCCGCCGACATGAGTGGCCACGACGACGCCGAGAGGCCAGGATAGCGGGGGAATATTATCAGTGATAATAAGAACAATAGAACCTATTGTAATGGGATTCGAAGGTGTATTCCATTTTCCTCTAGATTGAAGTAAGTGAAGATATTCCAACTTCCACCGTTTGGAAAATGATTGTACCATTTGATCCAATAAAGCGTACCGTTTCAATAAGTGTCCAGGTTCATCGGGAACCGTGCAAGCGGGTAAATGCTTCAGCGGTGCGGTCATTAAGAAATGTGAAGCACTCAGCGCGGTCGGCTCAGACGGATCTTCGCTCAATAACGTTATAGGACGAGAATTGATAACGCATTCTATCTGTGTGAGTACGGTTAACATTTCCTCATACGTGAGTAACTGTGAACCGATCGTCTTATGAAGATGACTTTTAAACGCTTTCACATATATTTCATAATTCCCCCCGAAGTGAGGACTTCGCGGTGGATTGAATTTCCAGTGTATGCGATTAGCTGATAACTCATCTGAGATAGACTTATTATATTCGTCGGAATTTAAAAGATCCGTTAACGCATTTTTCGCATTTTTAACGCATTCCGTTAACGCAGAGACGGGAAGGGAGTCAAGGAGCGCGGGTGAGTTACTAGCCCATTTGACGAGATCGAAGCCCCCGGCCTTGAGCAACTCGCGGAGATCGTCTCTGAGTTGTAAACAAGCAGACAGAGTAGGCATGGAGTAGCACACGTCGTCCATGTATGTGTTGTCGCTGATAAGAGATGCTGCGAGTGGGAAGCGGGCACCGTCGGCGGCGCACAGCTGTCGCAACACTCGCATTGCAAGGAACGGACTGCTACGTAGACCAAAACAAACGCGGTTGAATTGGTAGGTATCAAGCGGAAAAACGGGATCGAATCGATACAGGAATTTTTGATATTTGCGGTGGTCCTTATTTATCAAAATTTGTAGGTACATCTGTTTAATATCGGATGTAAAAGCGATTGGGTAGAGGCGGAAATCCAAGAGGATTGTAAAAAGATCGTTTTGTAAATTATCCCCGGTATATAAAACTTGATTCAAGGAGAGGCCTGAGTCAGTTTCAGCACTGGCGTCCATCACCATACGCCATCGAGTTGTTGTTTTTTGTAGTCTCGCAATGGCGTGGTGTGGCACGTAATATCCAGTAAAAGGACTATCATTGTCGATCAGTGAAATGTAACCCTTCTGAATGTACTCTTTGATTATAGCATCGTACTCTAAGCGCAGAGCAGGTGTCGCGGCGAGCTTACGTTCGAGATACATGAAGCGTTTTTTAGCGATAGGGTAAGAATTACCCAGAGAGGTCGCGGGATCGCGGGAGAAAGGCAACGCTACAGAATAGCGTCCCGTAGGATCGCGGGAAACGTTATTTGTAAAAATGCGTTCACATTCTATAGCGTCTGGGCTCAAAGTCGGCGTGCATTGCACCTCTTCAAGCTGCCAGAAGCGTTGGACAAGATTATCTAAACGTGGTCCTTCCGTAAAGGTACAAAGGGAAATATGAGAGCGGCATCTATCTTCAACCAAGGGGTCAGTGATAGAAACAACGGTTTCAATATGAGCGGGCGTAACATGAGCGGGAGTAACATGAGCGGGAGTAACGGGAGCGGTCCCGATTACGATAAAACCAAAAATGGTTTCAAAAGCGGTTGGAGTACCAGGCGGACCAGCGGCGCGGCCTGATAGCAATATTTCAGAAAAGAGCGGCGCGCCTATAAGTATGTCGATCTCGGAAGGCGAAGCGAAACTGTCGTCTGCCAGAGGCAGGCAGTTCAGGTATGAAAGGCAGGATACGTCAATTTTCACTGCCGGTAAATTGTCTGTTATGCGGTCGATAACATAGGCGTCAATTGCAATAAAATTATCATTTAGGCGGGAAGATAAAGTAGCAGAAACTGCTCCCTTGATTGGGTTAGATGCGGAACCTATCCCTTTAACAACGGTGTTCGTCACCTTATTGCATTTTAAATTTAATTTAGCGCAACATTTTGAAGTTAAAAAGTTACTTTGGGAAGCCGAATCAATTAAGGCGCGTACTACATGGCGGCGACCATTTAAATCCGTAGCATAAACTTGTACGGTTCCCAGTAAACAAGTAGTGTCATTAGGCTGCGAAGCGGGGCGTATATTACACAGCGACACCTGTTGTTGTGATGACTGATAAGCAGTTGTAGGTAAGTTCGTCAGCTGAGCGCTAGCGGAGCCCGCGACGGGCGGCGGCGATGCCGAAGGCGGCATGTGATCCCCGGCGGCGGAGAAGTTGCCAGTTCGCGCGCGCGGAGGCGGCGCGTGCGCCTGTGACGGAGCGCTAGGGTACGGGCGATTGTCTTCACGGGAAGATGATACTTTGCGGCATAACATAGAATGATGTTTACATCCACAATAACGGCAATTAAATTTAGAATTGCAAGCAGTATTTATATGCGTAGTGCTTAGACAATTAGTGCAACCTTTGCTTTGTTTTACAAAAGTGTACCTGTCGTCGATAGAAAGCTTATCAAATGCAGGGCATCTATATAAGTTAGCGTGATCGGCTTGTTTGCAAAGCGGACAGTGAGTGACGCATGATGCTGCAAAAGACTGCGTAGACCTTGCAGTACGCGGCCTGTTATCACTGCGGCTAAGAGAATCGGTCGTAGTGCGTTCCAATATTTTGCTTTGTTCGCGGATGAATTTTAAAAGTTCATTGTATGTAGGCATAGATTTACCTCGCATGTGCATTTCAAACGACCGTGCAGTACTTGAATCTATTTTCTTCAAAGCGAGCGATAGTAAAATAAAATCAGACACGTTATCGAGCTTGAGAGACTTCAAACTTGACACAGCCGTGCAGAATTTATCTAGGAATAATTCTAAGTTTTTATTCGTCGCGGTGTTAAAAGATTTAAAATCAAGCATTTGATCAAGATAAGCGGAGGCTAGGTTACGTTTGTCGTTATACTTATCGACGAGCGTCTGCCATATGATCGGATAATTATCACCGTTAGGTACGATACCAGAACAAACTGCAAGGGCCCGGCCTGACAATTTATTAATTAAATATTGGACGCGTTCGTGATCAGTGAGATCGGGATTTTCGTGAATCGTGCGTTTGAATGACTCATAAAATATCCTCCAGGTCATCGGATCTCCATTGAAGACCATCAAATCGAGTTCAGGAATTCTGATAGATTTACGTTGCGGGGCAACATTGAAATCAGCGGTTTTTAAAGGCGGGTTAAGTTTATTATAAACAAACTGACAACGGCAAAACATATCTTCGAAGACGTTTATAGATTGGTAGTTTACCGTGTACGAAGCGTTGAGACTCAACTCGGTGACATTTAATTTGTTCACAATTTCATTGAAATCGGAGCGTAAACGGTCTAACGAGATCATTCCACATAGAAATAAATCTTTCTCAGTATCATCAGTGAAAGCCTTTAAAGATCGGTTAAAAATATCTTGTAAGCGGGAAAATATAATGTCACGTTTACCTATCAAGGTCAAACGTTCGACCTGTAACGTATCGAGCGCCTTTGCGTCCTCGTATACTTCACTATCTTTGTCTTTTGAACGAGTAGCCATAGCCATCTTAACAAAGTATAAAAAAACTAGATAAAGTATGAAATTCCTAACTTACTGCAACTGCCTACAGCATTTACCTGCCGCGCGCGCGGCGTATTGAATACCCACGCGGAGACGCACGGGCGGTCGTTAGGAATACCTTCACTTTTTAATAAAAATTAAGAATTACGGAAAAATCGTTATTTTTACTATTTAGGAATGCGGAATACACGAAATAAGTATATAATAGCGTAGTAGGATAGTACAGGGTACTATCTGAACTGTAATTGCGGGCGGGAACACGATAATTATAGGAAATTATCGTTGGTAAAAATACCAATATAAAATTGCGGGCGGTTATAAAGAGGACTATATGAGGCCTAAGAGGGGCCAGAGAATAGCGGGAGGACCAGAGAAGATCCGGCGGCGGAGGACCAACAATAAGTTAGCGCGGCAGCTAAGCTGTATAGGCTGAGCGCGCCTCCAATGGCGGGGGAAGGATGGCTGGTAGAAGAGTAGTACAAAGGAACTTGGCGACTAACCTGGTCTCCATGCAACTGCAATCACCTCGGTTCGGGTCCGTCTCCAAGCTGCTTGTTCCTTCAGGATGTTATGACGATCGATGTAGTGGACTGTATTTTAGGCGGTTGGTGCGTGTCGGCAAGGAGCGTTTACGCGGCGGGTTTATAGCGGGTTTTGTTTATATTTGCGCGTCGAATTCACGTGGACCACCACAGAAGAGCAGCAGATCCAGTACTTTGGATTCGGCGAGAGCGGCAGCCGCGAAGGACGAGGGTCGATCGCAGACTACTTGCGGCGGCAAGCAGTTTTCTCGTGGATACCACGATATGAGCGACAGAGATAGTCGCCAAGAAATGATAGGAATAGGAAGGTAGGAAGGTATTATGAGTGCCAATGTAAGTGGCGCGAACAGTTGTGAACACATGTATTTATTATGGAAATCTAATAAACCATTGAGTTACAATAAACAACTTCATTATCGAAGAATTGTTTTATAAAATTAAAAATAGATTTAACTTTCATGTGTCAACTTTGTTTTTTATTATAAGACTCGACAAGTGCATAAATATATACAAAGCGAGGGGTTCCGTATGAAAGGTTATTTTGGGAGGCACCGAAATATCTTCGAAACCTTTGTATAAAACAAAAAGCAACACATCCTTTTATTTTTCATAACTTAAAAAAAAAACATTTCAAAAATATACGAATTTTTTTTACTCATATTCACATACTATAGTACATTGAAAAGACAAATAATATATCAGAAAACTGTTTCTAAGTTACCCTAGAATCATCCAGAACCACACAATAAGCCAGGATTATGCCTCCAATCCCTACTTGCAGTGGCAACAGTAAATGATAAATAAAGACTGAATTTTAATAGAAAACCACTAGCAATAATTTTCAATAATAGAAAACCTAAAGAATAAATGAACGCCAACCCTAACACGTTCACTGCTGAAAACACAACTGTTGAGTTTTTTATAACTTGCCGCGAGTACGGGAAAACACAACTGTGGTGTTAGCGGTACAGGAAAACACAACGGTGTGTGCAGATCCATAACCGTGGCTAGAGAAGAAAATCGGCACAGCAATCAAAGTTTTAAAAAATCTAAATCAAAACCGGTTCATTCGTTTCGGAGATACGATGCTACAGGGTGATGCATTTCAAACAGATACCAAATAGCGTATATAGCGGTTACTAAAAATAACTTCCTCCATTCTAACTCAATCAAACCAGTAATCAAAATAATTTTATAATTCAGCGAACCCCTGTCCAATTCACTAGAAACAAAACTAACGATTATTGTTTAACAATTTTCATATAATTTTCTTTGCCACGCTCAATCGATGGCTTCAGGGCATTCATACAAAAGTTAACCGTGTTTGCATGCTGTTACGGTTGGGTTTGTAGCGGGCTCGTAATCTAGGTATCCTTGGCTAGGATGTTGACCCATGAGAGCAGTGGCAATGCGAATTGAAAGTGATAAAGCGAAGTTTGTTACAGTTTGCTATCAGTTCGATTAAAATTTGTTAATTAGTATGGTCAAGTTTGCTCGTGATGTGTGTGAGGGGGAGGAGGTTGGTGCCGCTGTTGGTCCTTCGAGTCAATTAAAGCCCATAAAAAAAAAAAAGCAAAAGTAGCCCTGTTATAATCCTTCGTTGTGTTGCTAATTTACATTTAAATTTTAAATGTATTTCATGCCGACTTCATAAAAAAAAACGATATCAAAATCGGTTGATCCGTTTGGGAGCTACGATGCCACAGACAGACACACATACAAACACACGTCAAACTTCGTCACACACCGTCGTTTTTGCACCGGGGGTTAAAAAAGAGCAGGTTCACAATTCAACAATTTTTTTTTGGTATTCGTATCTACAAGATTTCTGAACTAAATTGAATGTTTTTTTTTCGTTTATCCAATAATAAAATATGCATATCAATTAGTTAAGTTAAAGCAATTGGCTAGTTTTATGGTTCTAAAAATTATTTTTAACTGATTTTTGAGATAAAAACCAAAATTTTTTTTCTATTTACAAAAAAAAAAACGAAAATTTAAATTAAAAAAATATAAAAAAATGTACTTAATATAGTAATAAGATATTATCTAAGTACACTACTACTCCTACTAGTGGTCGATGTGCGATGGTAAATGTCCTCTGACCGCAGCGGAGCTCTACCTTTGCTCTATGATGCTTGGATATCGGCCAAACGCATATTTTCTTGCCCCCACGTGCACTAGTGGCGTGTATCTTTACTATTATATCGATAAACGACTGGCAAGTAAAATAAAAGTTAAGAAAAAGAGGAAATAATTAATCACGAAAATAGATAAACGTTTTATTGAAACACCACAGAACAAAGAACACTTAAAAACTAGGACAAAACAAGTAAAAAAATAAATAACTAAAAATATCAACATAAATAATTGGGGAAATAATAAAATAGTTGGACTTACGAAAAGTTGGTCGTCAGAGTTAGCAGCTTATTTCTGGCACTGTGCCTATAAGTATAATCACCCAGTTTTTATCTTTAAAACTGCAAAATAAAACACACAACAAGTAAGAACAAAACACAAAAATAAAAGACAAAATAAAAATGAAAAGAAGTTGAAAGGGTAACCTCTTTCCTGTATCGCATTATGCCATCGCATCCATCAAAGTTACATCTACAAGTGAAGTCCTGGACAGTCTTAATGGATCCTTGTTGCCACAAACCTGCTGAATAAGCTACCTTCTGATTAGGCTTAGATTTTCCACAGCATTACAGGGGTAAAGAGAGACTTCCAAGGGTTAAAACAGTCTTGGGGTGCGGGCCAGGTAACCTCCACGAGTGCCCGGCTGTTGTTCGTCCCTCTTGATGCGTTGCATCCGGAGGGAAGGGCAGCAGCTGGGACGGTGCACCCTGGGGTTCGGTCAGCAATTCTCCTAGGGGAATTGGTGGCCGTAGCAAATAACCTGGCGAGAAGAGGTCCTGCGCGTGTCCCTCTGATCAGCAGAGGGCACAGCGAGGGACCAATAACGGGGACTTTTGGGCCGCGGATCGGGGGTCCAACGTCCAAGTTAGAAGTCCCGAGCTGAGGTGCGGCCCGTGTGTTCCGGGACGCACCCAGCGGAGAAAGAGGCCCAAGCCTCACGTGGCGAGCCCGGGAGGGCGCCCGCAGAGGTGGTCGCGGAAGCGCCGTGCGAACCCGTGACCACCTCCATAATGCGGAGAGGAGAACACCCCGGGGTTTTAGTGGGTAAACCCCGCCAGACCAACTGGCGGGGGAGTCCCACATAACCACCCCCCCGCCCCCGGGGGCCGGGTGGTATGCCTAATGCATTTCCCCGGAAAAAAAAAAAAAAAAAAAAAAAAAAAAAAGTCTTAAACTTTTACCTTCTTCTATCTGTCTATCTATCTATTTAATAAGCGCGTATCCACCCACTGCTGGGTATAGGCGTCCTCTGCTTCACGCCGTTCCCGTCCTACGCTTGTCTCATCCAGTCCCAGTCCAGTTTACCTTCTTATTCATAAAAAAATATGTGAAGTTTAATGAAATTGCGTACTATATTGTACTGCGCAGTGCTAAGTGACATTCGATATTTTTTATGAATAAAGCCATTTCATAATGCCCTTTAGAGTACCGGGTTGGGAGTCTATTAACATTTAACGACTATATCGATCCTTAATCGACAAAATCGATCGATTGTCCCAGCCCTAGTTGCATATTGAGTGTGTCATTGAACTATAATTCCCTAATCGTCGCCTCACGCACTCGCTACGGCAAATAAACATTTGTCAGTTTGTTTGTTACCTTTCTAAATCGATGGCAGTGTTGAAAAGGCCACCACTATTTAGACGCGGAAAGACAGGTGTCGTAGAATTAGTTTTGTAAATAGTTTGACACATTGTTTACGTGCTTACTTATTTTTTATGTGTGACCTACATGCAGATGTTTTTCACATTTATTGCAAACAAAAATTATTTTAAAATAAAAAAAAAAGCAATTAGGATAGTAAAAAGCCTGAAAGTATTAGTGTTTGTCATTGAAAACGGAATATTTACCATGTTGTTATGTTGTCTAGTTGCTTTTTTTTATCTATGTTTAAGAGACTTAAGTGTTTGACTTGTAAAAGTGCTTCATTTTTGGAAAAGTGTGTTTTGAGTAAATTAAGTCTGTTTTGAGTTTTTTATTATCCAGATATTAATCTAAAAGTAACCTAAAATAATACCTATACTAGTCTAAGAAACCGTTGAATGGCAATACATGTTTTAAGCCAAATGGACGCTAGCATTTTTTCATATCATTTTGGAGTTTTTTGAGAACAGAAAATAAAAACAAAGGGAAAGTGACGCTGTCTCTGAGCCTCTATTCCCTTTTCACGGCTAAACGACTGAATGGATATTCATAAAATTTGGAATAAAGCTAGTTCAAACACTGGAAAGGGACATAGAATACTTTTTATTGCTAAAAAATGTTTTACTAGTGGATGCAATTCAGGGCATAACTTAGTACGGAATAAACACTTCTCCACCATCTCGTGTGATCTCGTGTGAGCATAGAAGGTCAATGCGCCTTCTATGCTGTATCAATGTTTATGTTGATGTAGGTAAGCACTAAGTACTATTTTCTGCTATGAAAAATGCTGTAATAAATCACGTTGAAATTAACGAGTGACATACATACTGTCACGATAAAATTGTAGACGAAGAGGCGCGCCGCGGTGCGTACGTGCGTGGTCATGCGTCGCGTGGGTCAATATACTGCAATCGGTATTGCATATAGGGTTGCCGCCCGTACTTTATATTTATTTACTTTATCTGTACTTTGTACTTTTTTTTTGTACTAATTGTAAAACTGGTTTTGTTCTAGTTTTTAAGTTTTCTTTGTTCTGTGGTGTTTCAATAGAGAGTTTATCTATCTATCTATCTATTTAAGTATAGTACGTTATTTCAGGTAATTGTACTCTATTCTTTATGAGACCAAAAAAGTACACGAAAATACTTTATTAAGCATGATTTAATTTTTTTAGGATAGGAAACGGGGCGAGACGAAAGAAACAAAGCGTTTCTGAATTTAATAAAAAAATAATTACTTATTAACTTTAATTTTAATATAGACTGTAAAGGTGCAATAAATTTGATACAATCTGCAAAAAGCAATAAAAATATGTTTTAAACATAATAATAAAGAGAATTAAATGGTACTTTTTTCTGATGCTATGTACTTTTTTTTGTTACCTATAGTAACGAATGTACTTTAACTGCAAAAAAAAGATGGCAACCCTGATTGCATGCGATGCTACAAGTACTTATTTATCGTTAAATAATTATTTTAGGTAAAAACTTCAACGCTGGTAAATAATTAATGTATTTGGCAATTTGGAAATAATTAATGGATGGCAAAAAGCTCCCAAGAAGGAGTGCTCGTGTTCGAAGCTTACGGCCATCTTTTTTTAGCAGTATTCGTTAAGCTGGAACTATATTTTAAGGTGTCCTAGTTTCACTGAAATCGTTAATTCCGATACTAAAAAATAATAATCCGACGGAAACACTTTTAATAATTATGGTAATACAGCTAGTGTTTAATCCCGCGGCTTCATCCGCGTTGAGTGTTTTTAGTTGAGCGACCGTCAACTTTTACCAGATAAAAAGTATCCTGCGGAAATAAGCTATCCCTGGGCCAAATTTTATCTTAATCCGTTCAGTCATTTTTGCGTGATTCATTAACAAACATCCAAACATCCAAATTTTCAAATTTATAATATTACTAACAGCGCCCCGTGGTTTTACCAGCGTAGTTTCCGTTCCCTTAAAATACGTGGATAAATAATAACCTATGTTATTTGCTGATAATGTAGCTTTTCATTGGTGAAAGAAATTTTAAAATCGGTTTTGTGGTTTAAGCGTGAAAGTGTAACAAACAAACAAAATCACATTCGCATTTATAATATTAATTAGGATATACTAGCTTTTTCCCACGACTTCGTCTGCGCAGACTACAGTTTATCGCAACTCAAAGTATCTTAGTAGCGGTGGTAGCCTAGTGGGAGAACGTCCGCCTTCCAATCAGAAGGTCGTGAGTTCAAATCCCGGTGCGGGCACGTACCAATGTGTTTCTGTAAAAACATATATACGTAATTATCACTCGCTTCTCGGTGAAAGAAAACATCGTGAGGAAACCCACATACCTACCCGAGAATTATTTCGGAGCTAGGTATACTATCCACCAATCCGGACTGGGCCCCCGTGGTGGATTATGGCCTAACCCTCCTCACAAAAGTGAGGAGAGACCCGTGCCCAGCAGTGGGACGTTATGGGTTGATGATGAAAGTATCCTATGTAGTTTTTCAAAGCTTATACTATCTCCATACTAAATTTCATCCAAATCCTAGGATTTAACAATAATTAATATTTAATTTAATGGCAAAAAAAGATAACATCAGCCAAAAATAGCTAACTGAAACAACAATTCGTTATGTTTACACTCCAAGTGACCCAGTTACTCACAGGAAGCTATAGGCTAATAAACATAAATTAATTTATATAATTATACCGCACGTATCGTTTAATTAAGCCCCGTGCACGTAAACAATCCCATGCGAAAATAACATAGTACCTTGTCGTAGGACGTATCCTGGAAATAGATTCGCGACTCCAAGCAGTTGTGATGTTTCCTTGTAGAGACAAGGACCTCCAGTGGTTATGTACTATTTTAAAATAGAAGCACGTGTAGTGGTACCAATTCTTTTTAATTACTTTATTATTTAAATTCGGGTCGTAAAGGATTACATTTGCAAGTACCTAACTACTTTAGTTCCAGCTTGCAAATCGTATGAAACAGAAATAAGTTTTTATTTTTTCTGAGTGACGAGACGAGCAGGGCGGTAAGCGCTATGCCTGCTCATAACAGTAACAGTGCCACCCAGAACTTTGCATTGCATAATCCTGCGCGGCACTGCATTCCGCTCGTCACCCTGAGACATCGGCTCTAAAGTCTCATATGCCCAGTAATTTCGCTGGAAACAGTGCCCTTCAAACCGGAACACAGTAATGTTTGCACACTACTGCTTGGCGGATGAATATCTGGCAAAGGTGTGGTACTTCCCCAGGCAGAAGAGGCCTCCCACTACACGTGTGTATCAAAAATTAACTTTATTTTTTAACGGCTTGGATTATGTTTTCACGCTCACATACACAGATCGGGACCTCCATACCTGTATTTAGGGAATCAGGAACTACCAAACACCCAAGCTCCCAAACTCAGAGTTAATATTTATAGTTCACACAAACCTTGGCCCTGTGCGGGAATCGAAACCGCCACCTCACGCTTCGCAGTCGTCTCATTGCACACTACGCCACGGGGGTTGTGAATAAAAAATAGTCTTTTCTTTTTTACCGACAAGCGTATTAAAATACGTATTCGTGATCAAAATGAGCCCAAACACCATCGAGCTACTGTTGGTTACTGAATTCGGTTTTGTACTTTCCGTCTCTATCATTAGATCAGCTCACTGTTTCCAGAATATTGTATAGTTTATCGGAACTAGACAATAATAAGCAATTCGAACTCATATGAACGCAACAAAAACTGAAAAAAAACGAATCAAACTCAAACTCAAATCATTTATTGTAAATAGGCAAAATATTGCACTTATATACGTCAAAAAAAATAATATCTTATACATAAGTATAGAAATACAAAAAAATAAGTCAAAATATTATGATCTACGAAACTAATGATTATTATCTAATTATGGTTTGAGTTAGAAAAAGGATATTTCCCTTTCGAGTGGTGACTCATGCCCGAGTCTCGCACAGGAAAAGGAAAACTCCATTGACTCTACCAGTGCTTCATATCACTTGAAATACTGCAAAAAAAGCTAGAAACTTCTGAATAACCGTAACGCATATAGACATTATTGATTTCAAATTCATTTATTTCAATCAATAACAATTAGGGATGCAAATTGATTTATTATGCGTAATAATGATTAATGGTTAGGTTGTTTTGTTTTCAATGAGTCACCTATTCCTAGTCATGCCATGCGTTCAAAGAAAATTTACAAATCAATCTATATTATATAAAAATGTTATGTTGGTTTGTGTACGCTTCAAAAAATCAAAAAGTTCTGCACGGTGCAGAAATTCGAATTTTTTTTCGAGCTGAAATTTTAGCATGATATATAATCCGCATCAAGGATTGTTTTTATCTATTTTTTTCATCAGTGACATATCAGCGAACGTGCGAATGTGCCACAGCAAAGCGTGGCCGGGTACAGCTAGTGTTATATATATTTTATTTTATTTGACTGAGTGACGAGACGAGCAAATCGTTCCCCTGACGGTAAGCGCTAAGACAGCCCAAAAGTTATTTTAAACTAATCTTACGCTTTGTCCCCATTATTTTCTAAACCACTTGAAAGGGAGTTTCCTTTTTCAAACTCATTAGTTTAGTTGATAATTTTTGTTTTTTAGCTCTATGTAGGGAGAGAGAGAGACTTAACTTAACCCTTTGAGACTTAAGTATTTAACTTGTAAAACAGCATTATTTTTGCCTACTTTCAATGCAAGATTTAAGTTTTGTCTTTAATCTTATTTGACATCATTTTAGGGTTCCGTAGCTCAAAAGTAAAAAGGAACTCTTATACGATCACTTTGTTGTCCGTCTGTCCGTCCTTTTCGTCTGTCCGTCTGTCTGTCAAGTATCTTTTACTCAGGAATCCGTAGAGGAATCAAATTGAAATTTAAATCAAAAAGACGGGTCTAGAATTTCTTTCAGTTGTTAAAAAATCAAACTTGTAAGAGGAAAACCAACGTAGAATGAGTAGTATAATAAAAACAGCCCCATCTATAACTAGCTATCGCCTCAAGAACTGACTGGCCTGACTTGGCGTGTTGCGAGCAAAGACATTTCAACGAACAGACAGACCGACAGACAAACCAGTTTCACTAGTAATGTGATGTCGTCAAGGTAAACTGAAATAAACACCTAAAGGCCAAGCGCTAAATATTGATGAATCATTGGAAACAATGTAAAGTAATTTAAATAACTTGTCAGAAATCATACAATTTGAATATATGTTTTTGAAAAGGCCCCAACTTCATTTACGCGATATGTTTGCTCACTTTCTTGTTTTTCAGGAAAACTCAATGTTTGAATTCGATTTTATTAGTCTTTTTTTTTTCAAATAGCTAATGCCTTATATTACACTTTGCATAGAACCTTTATAGTAATTACGTATAAAAAAAAATATAACAAACCATGCTCCAAGGACATTTTACTGAAGAAAATGGAATCCATATTAAAGTGGCAACCTGTCGCCAGTTGTTCCCTTGTTTTATTTACCAAACCTTTCAAGGCATGACTTAAATTAGTAGCAAATAGGCAACTCCAATTACAACCTGACCAATCTATCTCGTAGACCTTTCTTTAAATAATAAAAACCAGAAGTTTTCCGTTTCACTCACTCTCGTGTACGCTGTATTACTAGATGTGAATCAGAGAGCTGTGAGACAGCTGTGGCCTCCATCTTCCTTCTATAGCTTGTTCTTATTCTGAGTTACAAACCATGACAAGAACAAAGGTTGCCATAAAAAAAGAACTTTTTTCATGAAAAAAATATAATGGTTTACTAAACCTTTAACAATGAATAATGCCAAAGGAGCTCGTATCATTTGAATATTCTTAATTAGAAAGGTTTATTGGGGTTTATGATTATGAGGCGTTCCTCCGGAAGTAAAACATTTTACGGTTAATATTGTCTTAATAATGGCATGATTATGCCCGTAGGGCGGGGAGATAAAAGAAGGTTCGGCTTTGTCGTGTTCACGCATTTTCTGAATAAATTTCCTAATTAGAAGATGTTTTAAAATAATATCTGAAGGGCCAATACTCTTAATTATACATAATATCTATTACAAATTTACTGAAAGTTGAACGAGTCGAGACCGAATCGTGAATCGACTAAAATTTACACATTACGATAGATTCTCTTTATCGCCGCAATCATTTCCCTGTGAGGGTTTTCATTTTCCCCATTACACGTTCAGAGCTGCAAAACACAACTGTCGTGTTTTTGACAACTTGCCGCGAGTGCGGGAAAACACTATGAAGTGTGTAGAGCCGCACCAGTGGCTAGACAAGAAAATCGGCTCAGCAGTGAAAGTGTAAAATGAGACTGAAAAAAAATATTGAGTGATTTATCTTTCCAAATTATCTCATATTCGAAGCATTTTTATATCTGTTACAGATATCTACGTTACAAAGAATATGGCCTACATTTTACGTACTGTGTACTTACCTAAACCTACGACAATAAGTTGTCTCAATAGCATAAAAACTGAGTCATTCATACCTTCAATTGCATAAAAATACAAAACAGCAAAATAACGAGACAAGTAGGACGTTCACATAATGTTAATCGTCTATCCACAATGCAGTGCCGACCGTAACTTTGCATTGCGAACACTGCGCGGCACTGCACGGAGCTTGTCACTATAAATTATGCTGTGGTACAACAACAAATATTAATTCACAACAAAATACCCACAAGTAACTATGTCAGGTAAACATTCGCTTGCAATATCGTTAATTTTAGTATTCAAAACATAAATCAATACAAACTGCAGCCTTGAACAGGATACGATGAACCCGACAGTTGCATAACAATGATTTAATATCCAGTACCTAAGTATATAATATAGACACGTAGGCACCTACTGTAACATCTGACTTATTAGCTTCCAAGCCATTTCGAACCTTATTAAAACAGTTCATATAAATTATGCCTAAGTAAATGACGAAGCTAAAAGTAAAATCTACAATACAAGCATGATGGTTTTTGTCGTTTGAAAATGGAGTGTCTGCCGCAATGGAAATGGACACCACGTATAATATTCTGTCGTCACTCTGTCTATGAATGCAAAATTCGTAATTATACCTAACCTTTTATACTATTAGCGCGGGTAATGGGGTATGAATCGTTGTTGCTACGAATTTCGATAATAGAATCGCTTTTCGCCAATATTTTCAGAAGGTCGATTGATTATATCCAACTGTGGACATTCGATAATGGACGGCGCGGTCTGAACGAAGCCCTGGGAAATCGATTAGTAGGCTTAAGGCCACTGAGATTTTGAACGATTTGTAACACGTTGAGCATCTCCCAATTTCTGTCATTCCTCCGACTCGTAGAGAGCAAACACACACCATGTCATAATTGTTTGAGTAACAAGCTAAACAAATCTCAACCTCGAAACATAGGCAATGGGATAAAAGCAAATTCCTGCCGAAAACAACACCACACCTCGAGCCAACATCAAAGAGAACAAAACGTTTATGTACGGAACACTCACAATCAACAGCCGGTGCCTTCATTATTCCACTCTTGGAGGATTTCCGAGCAATTAGGTCGTGGGGGTGACCATATTGCGGCAGAATTTAAACCGCAAGATGAGAAATGATGTTCCACCCGAGGGGAAACCCAGCATGCAGAAGTGTTAAAAGAGTCATCTAAGGCGTTAAAAGAGTCATCTAGTTACGAATGTCCATAGACAGTTAACATCAGGTGTGTACTAAAAAAACAAATAAGAAACTTCTTTCCCATCGAGAACGTTTGGCCAATTAAAGCTTAGAACCATTATTATCGTCTCGAGAAATGGCTGACGTGACGTGATAGAAATTTTCTGTGCTTTCATCGCATCAGTCAAACATTTTCCATGGAGAAAAGTCTTTTGATAGAGAAACCGCTGTTATTTCTACAGGACATAATGATGGAGATATTTCTAGCTCTGCTTTTGTCGTGGCAAACTCACTCTGCAACGCAGAAGTCTGCGCCACTTCGCGATGTCAAATAAGAGGTTCGGTTATTATGTGAAGTTACTTTTTAGTTGCTGTTTTGGCTTCGTTTTAAATCTATTTTACTTTTTGTATTCAGACCAAATCTAATAGTTAAACCTCTATACTATTCACTATAATTATTACCAGATGTACGGCAATACGCCACCGTTACATGGTGGACATTCCATCTGAACGTACGAAGCGGTTTGCCACCACATTTATTATGCGTGCTGGAGTGGAACTCCTTGCCGGAGTCTGTGTTTCCCGATAATTACAACCTGGGAGTCTTCAAGTCACGAGTGAACAGGTTACTTCTAGGTAAGCGTGCACATTGCCACTTAACGTCAGATGAGCAAAACTGTTTATTAATCAAAAAACTTGCCCTCTTTAATGTTTACTGAATGTGAATAGTCATATTTTGTAGAGTCGATTCATGGTTCATAATATCACACCACTCTTTTCATTTTATCGTGTGGTAAAACCACGATGCCTATATCACTTAAGTACATCGTAATATCAGTAGTATCCATAATATCCATAGTATAATGTTGCCTGATTTTTTAGGATAAATGCGGCTTAAACGCCCATTGACTGACCTTTGATTCATTCGGGGTCTCCAAGAATCGTTAATTGTATTGGCAACAAAGAAAAGAATAAAGCTTTCTTTCCAACAAAAAGCGGCCTCGTGGCCACCCAACCAGCGTCCCAATAAACCAAGCAATTGTACAGATATTTCTTTGGTTTCCAATTTATAAACATAAGCTTTTAGTACGAAAAATAAAGGGAACTAGGACGACCCCGACTACTAGGCTATTTCTGAGCTTCGCAGTAAGTGGGTCGGTGGAAAATAAGGAAAGAAATTAAGTGCGTAGCGGGAATCTAATAAATCTGAATAAATCCAATCCGATCCGCGAATAAATCAGTCTTGAATCCTATATTCACATGGCGAGGACATTCTGAGAATAGTATTTATTGTCGATCGATTAGGTATCATTTTACAGTACACGCCGCAAAATGGACAATTTTGATTTTGCATACAATTTTCTCATCACCACAGTTCGTTGTTAGAAAAAGTATCTAGTACATAAAATTAATCATCAACCCATAACGTCCTACTGCTGAGCACGGGTCTCCCCTCACTTTCGTAAGGAGGGTTAGGCCATATCCACTACGGGGGCCAGATCCGGATTGGTAGATCACCTACCTACCTCCGAAACAATTCTCGGGTATTTATGTGGGTTTCCTCACGATGTTTTCCTTCACCGAAAAGCGAGTGATAATTACGTACATATGATTTACAAGAAACATATTGGCACGTGCCTGCACTGGGATTTGAACTCACGACCTTCTGATTGGAAGGCGGACGTTTTCCCACTAGGCTACCACCGCTTCGCAATGACCAGATACTACATAATATTATGTGTGACGCGCGATGGGTTAATAAGTTAGACCTTGGGTCTATTCTGTGCTTGGGTGGACGAATTAGGTCACTGTAACAGTCACCCAAAGATATCTATATCTATAATGAATATGTAAGACCCTGTATGTAACCCTTGCGTTGATTTTTCGTTTTGCAATTCAAAGACACTGGGTTCGATACTCTCCTAAGATTAGTGCTGAATTTCTTCGCTCGGGCTTTGGAGAGCACGTTGAACTGTCGGTCGGTAGTTACCGGTAGTTACAGGAGTCGTCAAATCACGTCAGAGGTTGTTAGTCGGCCTGACAAGGTCTGACACTAGGGCCAGGCTCTGTGTCATTCGGTAAACCACAACCAAACATCTCATTATGATCATCATCGTAATATCATATTTTGTCTTCATCATCATCAACCCATAACGTCCCACTGCTGGGCACGGGTCTCTCCTCACTTTCGTGAGGAGGGTTAGGCCATAATCCACCACGGGGGCCCAGTCCGGATTGGTGGATAACATAGCTACCTCCGAAATAATTCTCGGGTAGGTATGTGGGTTTCCTCACGATGTTTTCCTTCACCGAAAAGCGAGTGACAATTTTGTCTTGGAAGAGAAAAAAGCATCGAATAATTTTGAACTGTTTATTGAAAAATACACAAAGGCTAAGCAAATTAATGAAACTTAAGCGTAATAAAATATATGATTTGATTATTGAATATCGTCTCTTTGGACAGAACTCAAGGATTTCCTCACAAATTATAATATCTACAATACCTACTTCAGTTTGTGTGATCTCCAAGGTGAAAGCACCTTTTATGGACATCAGATTCATTCAATATCGTAAAGAATTAATTAATTAACTAATTATATAAAACGCTATATATAAATCCTGACCCCTAATTAGGATTCCTTGTATCTAGGGAATCAGGCACTACGAGGACCATGGTCCTACAAACACCTAGACTAAAAGCAAATATTTGTAGTTTACATAAATCTTTGCCCTGTGCGGGTTTCGAACCCATAATCTCAGGCTTCGCAGTATGCTCATCATCCGCTACGCCACGAAGGTTGTCCTTAATTAACAAGGCAATGCCGCCAGCATGTTGAGTACGCTGCTACTATACTTTGGCAGAATATCCAAAATTTTCACAATTTTTTTTATAAAATCTAAAAGTCTTGGAATAACACGTTCATTAGCTAAGTAGCGAGTTAACTTGCAAAACTGGCGAGTTAAGTCCTTACTACTTAACTGGCAAATTTTTGTCCTAAACATTATAAATTATGGAAATCACCCTGTAGGAAAGTTTTCATTCGCAGGAGAAACCGCGGGGTGCAGCTAGTAAATCCACGCAACATCGACCTCCGACCTCGCCTCATTGAGGTCAACATCTCGTATATTTACTTAATTTATTATACAGTTATATGCTTTTAAAATCACGGATTATTAAATTTTAAGGATATTTCAATTTATGCAATTTTATGTTTATTATTATTGTGACACATATTTCACACGTTCATATTTTTTATGGCGAAAGGTTTCGCTTGCTATATCATATTTTTACATATCGTTTTTTAAAATTCTTCAACACTCGAAACATTGTGATTTGCCGTGTAATTTTTATTGTGTTTTATGTAATTTAATCACTGTTTGATGTTAAAACATCAAAAAGTGATTAAATTACGTAAGTACGTTGTCCAAAAATGCCACTTTCAGTTCTACAGTGGTATTGGTTTTACTGAAGAATTGAATTAGTATCCTGGTTATTATCGTTCTCATTACCTAGGCTCAATAATGTCGGTGTGTTTGTAGCTTATAACTTAAACAGACATATTTTGACATTCCACCGTTTCCGTGTTCACAGCAGCTAGTGTAATTTTTTTTTAAAACTTCTTAAAGTTAATTTTTATAACTTCTAAAAGTCAAGTTTCACGGCCTAGTCACAATCACGATTTAGTAAAATGGAAGCTTTATTGAAACTCTACGTACATGTACGTAACGTATTTTTTTTGTTAATAGTTTCTTTTTTTTTCGTGAGCGCAGTGCAGTGCCGCGCATTATTATGCACTGCAAAGTTCTGGAGCTGTAACTGTTATGGACGGGCGTAGCGCTTACCATCAGGCGAACGACTCGCTTCTCTCGTCACTAAGTAAAAAAAGAATATGCCCACACTCGTGCACGTTAACGACGTGAAATTTTCAGTTTTCTACCAAAACCCTTAATTAAGGGCAGGTGCTATCAACCGAGATGTCATCTAACCCAAGCCCCTACCATGACAACAAAATGAAAATAGCAAGCGAAAGGTAGGCAAGTCCCCGATAACCGTAACAATTTATTAACCAACTCTTAACTATACCTTTAATGAAGTAAGTTTAACCGCTAACCGCCAGTTAAGAGGCAGTTAGGGAGTTCCACGTGGAAAGTCACAGATGGCAGTCAAAACGGTTTAGTGACTGTTAACTGACGTTGAGAGAAAGGTTAATTGCGTAGAAATAGTTTGTAAGGGGTCAAAAGTCCGTATTTATAACTTGAAAGTGTCGATGCCGGCGGCTGTATGGGTAAAGTAACTTAATTATGTACTTACCAGCTTTTACTATACATTTGTCACCATATAAACTGATTATTCATTGCCGGCTTTGGAATAAAGGAGATTCACAAAGAGATCATATTTTTTTTTCTGTTTGTCAATATGTCCGAGAAATTGATAATTTGGGATGGTTATTATATATTTATTACATACAGACACGCATTTTTTCGCTGAGATAGGCAGAGACTACATCTTTCCACGTGTCACGATCCCAGCGGAAAGCAGTACACCAACTCCCTGACACCCCCTGCTGGTTTCTGGAACTCCAGACCAATTGGCTGTGGAGGGTCCATGCGTGGTGGTGGTCCGTGATTATTTACTTAATCCACTTGAAACCGGATTTTAGTTCAAGTTGGAAGTTATACAATAAGACAATGTCATCGACAAAATCAACCATCCTCATTTTCATCAACAAATTGTTAAATCGATCACCCATCACTTCTAGTTCTTGAGCAACCTTGTCTAGGCTTTAATCTATTTCAGGTCGAGGTTAACGAAAATAACGCAGATAATTAGAGATAACACACAATCTATCGACACACCTTAAAAATAACAATTTACTGAATTGTTAGCTTCGAAAGTGACAGTAAACTGGTATTCCAATAACCCGATGGAAACAAAACAGAAACCTTTGGCTTAATGTAGGGCGCGCCATTTGGTAAGGCCGCCCTGAACTTTAGGTTGCACAAACTGCCACAGTGCAGGGCGGAGCAGAAGGAAAACTTGCAATAGTAAATTCAAATATAAGATTTTTTTTATAAATTCGTTGTACATGCGAGGACAGGACAGGTCATAAATGAATCAGAAACTAAATTGAAAGAGATTTGTTCGATTTTCGAATCGCGTTTTAGTAATTCAGTGCAGTTTTCGTTAACTCTAAATTTGGTAACGGCGTTCCATTTCTCTTCTTAAAATGGTTCTAGAATAATCACATTATGCGTTATCTTAAACATGCTCGTAATTTATATGAGTTTACTCGAGGGAACTTAGCCTTTATTATAGAAATTTTAGTGCTACCTTAAAAGATTTATAATTTTTTGTACTCTTATGTTTCAAAAGCGTCCAGCACAAATTGCACTATCACAAACTAGTCAGCTAATCTAGTCACTATAATATCGTATGCCCGAAATGGAGAAACTGTTTGACTAAATTACACGACTGTAAGACCTTTCTACACAGTTATTGCAAATACTATTATTCCACCAGACAGTTAATTTTTAAGAGATAACAAGTATTACATATTCTATTACAGGACCTAAAGCATCTTTCAAATAAATTAGATTCAAATAAAATAGAGCACAAACACACAAACTTTCGCATTTAGAATATTAGTGAGATTCTATTCCACTCTATTCTATTCTATTCTATTGAAACACTAAACGAAAGAAACAGATTCCCCACCGCAATTCCACTGTGGCAAATACGGTTCGCTATAAATCTGTCAGGTGGTGGTTTCCAGAACATTGGCCGACTTAGGCGCAAAACGGAGATGGGTATTGGTTCCCTGGCCATTATGCGTCCGCGTAAACTTTGCGCCGCTCCGACCGGCCTAGCTATAGCGGCTTATAAGTCGTAACGGTGCTCAATTACCCATAAGGTAACCTTTTGTGTTATGTTGTGTTTGGAAGGATATTCTGGTTTCATGAGTACTGTAGCTTAATAAAAGTATCTACTGAATTGACACCTATTATTATTAATGTATTGATATAATTATCATATAATACTCTCCCTTCACTTTCGTGAGGAGGATTAGGCCTAAATCCACCACGGGGGCCCGGTCCGGATTGGTGGATGACATACCTATCTCCGAAATAATTCTCGTGTAGGTATGTGGGTTTCCTCACGATGTTTTCCTTCACCGAAAAGCGAGTGTAATTAGTTTATTATATTTGATTTATTTTTAATTTTGTTCTATTATGAGTATTAAATGTTAGACTTGCAAAAGTGCATAATTTTTGCCTACTTACAAGAAATGATTTGAGTTTTGAGTTTTTGAACCATGATTTTAGCTAATTTTAAACTTGACTGGTCAGTGGTGACTTTGGCACTAAAAAATTACCGCTCAAAACAAAATAAGCATTCGAAAAAGATTTATTTTCAAAGACATTTTTCGAAATACAAACATACGCTGTAGTCTGCCCGGCGCGACTCGGGACCGCACAAAGGCTTCTGAACAATACAAATACACTACATTGCACAAAAACAGCCCGCCAGCGCGTCACAGACAAAGAACACTATGAAAAGTTATTAACTAGCTGCGGAAGTTGCCCCGAAAAAAGTAACGAACGTGCTTTTCGCTCGCGTGCTCCCCGGACGTCAGCCCCTGTACACTGCAGAGCTGAAAAGTGTACATTTCATACACATTTTAAAAACTCATATTTATAGGAATTTCTATTAAGATAAATATTCGTGTCTTTTGTAATTGGTCATCAGGCGAAATGCTTGCTCGTCTCGTCCCTAAGTCAAATAAAAAAAAAATTGGTGTAATTTGGTTGTGTAACAGGTTCATTCCACATTTTATCTCGATTTCGATTAAATGTCAGAGGTTTTCGAAATATTTGTTGGAAGTGCGCTATTTAGGTGATGGTGGCCATAGGTGAGCCCCATGATCAGCCATGAGTGGACATAGATTGCTGTATCAAAACAAATGCTATTTAGAAGAAAAAATATACCTACCCCTGTAATGCAACAACAATTCATGAATCTCATTTAAGTAAATAATCATAATTGTTATTTTAATTAGTTACTTTTATAACAAATATTATAGGATTATTAAAAAAAACTAACAGCTCAGTCTAATTTGATCGTGTTACATCACTAATTATAACAGTATTACTTTATTAATTGTAATTACAATACTGCGTTTTTTACCGTGTAGCAACACCGCAGTTTCCGGTAGGAAGTGGCAATATCACTACCTCCACATGGTAATTGTGTAAAAAGGTCACCTTTATTATTAACTCTTAGCTTATTTATATAAAACGCTACTTTATCACCAACGTGGGCGATAAAGATTTTTACCTATATTCAGATGACATTTATTTTTATACAATGACCAAATTTAATGGTAATTCAGTTTGATTCAATTATCTATAACATTTTTCTGTAAGACTTCCTTCCTTTATTCCTTTGTAGGCCTCTTCTGCAAGAGGCCGCCTGGGGAAGTGATACCTTTGCCCGATTCGCGAAGATTCATCCATCAAGCAGTAGTGTGCAAACAAAATAGTGTTCCGGTTTGAAGGGCACTGCTTTTTGTAGAAATTTGTTGGTGTATGAGACTTTAGAACCGATGTCTCAGGGTGACGAGCGCAGTGTTCATAATTTATTTTCGGCGTGCCATTTTTTTTGTCCACCATTGTACTCCGGTACATTCAGTAAACAGCATTGCTAGTAGACAAACAAATGTAAGTACCGCCTGCTGGCAACACTTTTTAATTCCTCACTAATGGCCATAGAAATAGTATAAATATAGCACTACTTATAGAATAGACACTCCACCCCACGCGATCCGCTTCCCCGCACCTCTACCCGCAACCCGGGGGACAATTGAGAGGCTGTCAGTATTACACGCCCAAACGATAATGGACAAACGGGCTAGTATGAGCCTTTATACTAGTGGGTTGTCTTTTGTTTTGGTCGCGTATTTATTGTAACGTAAGTTCCGCGTGAGTTTAATGGAACGCTGGGAATGACATTTTCTCAGCGTCCCCACTACTAAAGTGGTTAGCGGGCACGATGGGAATCCAAATTCCCAGTGTTCGCACTGGTGGGCCCGTTGGTAATATACTTTTAAATAGGTAGGTACTCACGTTTTTGGCGCGTGTATAAACGTCATTTATAATATTTGTCAAATCTCGTTTCGTATGTAGTGTCCGGGTCGTGGTACGGCCACACATTCTTCCCGTACTTCGTAATCAGTGTTTACATAATTATAGAGCATTTTCGGCCATTTTGTGGGAGAGACGATAACATCATTCGAGTAGGGAAGCTTTTATTCAACTACTATAATATAAAAAAATGTGACAAAAGTGAAAAAGGCCGGCTGTTATACTTTTAAGGTGGTACGTTTCACTTTCGGAAATATATAATTTTCGGAGCTAGACCGGCTAACTTTTGTAAATGATAATGGAATCCACGATAATTGTAATTATTTTGTAAAGTTTTGACACATGACACCTCTAATGCATTATTGCTAAATATCTCGTAACATAATAACGTAAAATCTGCGGTGGACGCGGATTCCATAGTTACGAATTACATTCTCATTTACATTACTAGTTCCGTTGTCTACCTTCCGTCTCTATCATCAAATCAGCTCGTTGTCACCATAATATTGTGTCGTCATCAGAACTTGACATGCGTGCAAAATTTCAACTCAATGCAACAATGGGAACTGGGTCAAAATTGAGTAGCTAGATTCCACCCAACAAACAAATAGTTACATACATACACACATACATTTCAAGTTAAATAATAGTTGGCAATAAGTTGCAAACTACGTCACGATTCAGTAATTGTTCAATGTTTTACTATATACCTTAAAAAGTTTTAGGGAGAACCCGAAACTACATTATTTTGTATCTAATATCTTGAATCGTGATATTATAGTAGCCCAGTTTCGTGCGCGTTAACTAAAACATAATGGATTATTCTACCTAAACCAACAAAAAATATACAAAATCAATAACAAAAAAAAAAACATCAAATTTAATTTGTTTCATGGTTATTAAGTTTCTTTTGTTCTGTGGTGTTTCATTAAAGAGTCTATCTATCTATCCTACGTCATATTTTCGATTTGTCACCAAAAATAGAAAACCGATAAGTAGTTATGTTCCAAATGAATTAATTAACTATGTAGCACAATAACTAGCACACCTAGTCTAGGTAGATGTGTTTGACTAAACAGGTTTAATTGGTAGCGTGTTAAACCACAGATTAAACGAGTGTTAAACGCCTGTTTTTATATCAAAACACTGGATATACCGCCAGCCGGCGTAAACAACGGTTAATTTAAATAAATGAACTCAACTAGTGATTACTTCACACTGCGTTTGCAAGTGTAATTGTAGGGTTACCACAAATTTGGGAAAATCTAGGATTGTCGCTTGTACTTATTTCTCCGACTCCGAAAACTGTAATCTCCTTTTTATACCTAAAAATAGTTATGAATATCTAATATCCGACAGAATTATCCGGAGTTATTATGGACATTTCAACAAGTTATTGTGGACAATTTGTGAAGTGGGGTTATTGTGGAGGAAGCGGTGGTAGCCTAGTGGGAGAACGTCCGCCTTCCAATCAGAAGGTCGTGAGTTCAAATCCCAGTGCAGGCACGTACCAATGTGTTTCTGTAACACATATGTACGTAATTATCACTCGCTTTTTGGTGAAGGAAAACATCGTGAGGAAACCCACATACCTACCCGAGAATTATTTCGGAGGTAGGTATGTTATCCACCAATCCGGACTGGGCCCCCTTGGTGGATTATGGCCTTACCCTCCTCACGAAAGTGAGGAGAGACCCGTGCCCAGCAGTGGGACGTTATGGGTTGATGATGATGATGATGATTGTGGACAAAGAATAAGATCCATAACTAGATTATCTCTATATCTAGGAAGTCAGGAACTACGAGGATACCAATCAGACCTGTAAAGACTCAGGCTCGTTTGCAATACAGTTCACAAAAATATTTGCACTGTATAGGAATCGAATCCGGAACCTAAAGTTACAGTCGACTCGTCACCATCTTACGCCATGGAGGGTGACTCAACATAACATACATAGAAAATGTCCGCGAAAAACTCAAGTGATGGTCGCCCTCGACAGAAATAATTGTTGTTAATTCGATTGTTACCAGTAAACATGTAATAAGACCTTATTATCACGTGATAAAATATATTCAGGATATTACGAGGTCGCGTGACAAATGGAACCCAACGAGGCTGCTGGTCACGTAATACGCACGCAGAAATCTTTGACAAGCAGACCTAGTGACAAAATATGGGCTATAAGCCATAGTGTTATAGAAACCGTTAGTAATTTTTACGAGATGAAAAGTACTCTATGCTCTATTGAAGGACCTAACGTATCTATACACTAAATTTCATCTAAATCCGTTTAGCCGTTTCAGCGTAAAGAGAAAACACATGCACACTCTTTTGCATTTATAATATCACTGCGCCCCGCGGTTTTATCCGTATAGTTCCCGTTCCCGTGAGAATACGGAGATAAATTTTAGCCTCTGTCACTCGCTGATAATGTAGCTTTTCATTGGTGAAAGAATTTTTAAAATTGGCTCAGTAATTCAGGCCGTAAGCGTCCAACATACAAGCGTAACAAACAAGCGAACTCACATTCGCTTTTATAAAATGAGTTAGAATAATGACATTAGTGAGATTGTGTGTAGAAAAGTAACTGGGAACAGAAAAGACCGAACGAAGACTTCCTAAGGACGTTCATTCATTCATTCTTTTATTTATATGCAGAACATTCGTGTATGGTTGTATTGGATTCGGAGTGTGGTTTGCTTGGATTAGTTTGATGGTGACGGTTGTTGGATAGGTTTTGATGGTTACATCTTGCCATCGACGCTATTTTTTTCTTCACCACCGACTGCGTCATCTTTTACCATAGTACATCATCGACCCATAAGGACCCTCTGCTGAGCACGGGTCTTTCCTCACATGCAAGATGAGTATTAGGTCCTAATATACCATGGGGACTGGGAATCACATTACATACAACGGATACATTTAATCTAGAACAACTCATAAGAGTTTTATAAAAAAAATATTTGTTATTCCAAATTATGCCTTCGCTGTTTGTAATAAATTAAAATAACTAGTACTAGAAGCTAACATAAACACAATTGTCGTTGTTCAAGGCAACTTGTTGTACCGTATATTGCGGGGTTGTAAACAAGCCAGGGTGTTTATGGGAGGTCATTAATATAGCCGCGTACCATCACGCCCCTTGACACATTGGCGGCAGGCACGCAACTTTGACATATTCCACCTTGTTATTGTTGGCTAGAAATTTGAGTTTAAATAAGGAAGTTAATAGGAAAGGTGCAAGAGGTGACCAGAGGGCTGGCTCATTTCTCGCACAGAGAATAGCTATTGCTATTCAACGTGGGAATGCAGCCAGTTCTTGGCACCATGCCTCATGGACACCCATTGTTAGATTTTTGGGTGACCATTAGGCATTATAGGAGTATCTGAGTAGGTACCTCTGGTCTTCGAAAGACACGTGAAACCACCGATCCCAGTTGTTATTAATTGAGAAGTCGTTAAGTCACGTCTAAGGTCTTCGGCACCAGAGGATAGACAGTACTTTCTCAATGGAAATCAATCGATCAACAGCTCTTCATAATATCTATCTACATATCTACATCACGAGCAACCTGATTCTGGAAAGACTGCTGTTGAGATCTTGATAAATTTTGTTCTGAGAGCATATTCCAATGGCGTGTTCCAGCGAAATATTCCAGGGGTATGTTCCAGCGGGATTTTCTAGCTGGCCCCGCTAAGCGACGTAGCAACTATCTTATTACACGAATCCGCCCAGCCCTGGAACAATGAACAAACTTGGCCCTCGTAAATCGTCCTTGTCTTTGTTTCCAAAAAACAATGCCACAGTACCGCCCAGGCAGTGCTGGAGCTTGGGATATTTGTGACGGCATTCGGGGAATTTGTATCCTCAAGCTGTTTAGGAGCATGCTGCCGCTGGGTGTTTGTTCTTGCAAGGCGTTTATCTTCTCAGAGCATTTGTTTCAGGGTGATGGTTGCCTTGGGGTGTTTGTCTTATCTAGGCATTTATTTCTTCAGGAGTTTCTTCTCTATATTTTGTTTCTGCACGTCAAGATTCAATCAGTTTTAGCAAGCTGCTAAATTGATCAAGTAAGTCACTTAGTTCTTTGTTTGTTTGCATCCACCAGAAGACATAATTGTAAGGTTTGTCTTTCTGAGCGTATAATGAACGAGCCAAATCTACCTCATATAGAACGTTCCTTAACATAAATGGCAGGCAAAGCATGAAGAAAGTTGAAGATGATTCAATGTCATCTACCAAAAATGCCCCAGATTTAGACCCAAGGACATTTTGTACGAAACTTCAAAACTGCTTTGCACTGCGACATAGCTTTCCTCTTTCCCTGTCCCTCCTGTACAAGCGTCTCTCTCAGTCGAAGTTGAAACAGTTATTTACAAACATCCTGTTGGTAGATTGGATGTTGTCGGCGTAAAAAGTATTAAATTAATTTCGATAAAAATCTCTTTTTGTGGTCTGTATTAGCGTGTTTGTGGCGGTGGCATGTGACAGGTGGCAACTTTATGACCATTGTGCGTTACCATGTTACCCTTTGTTTTGCCGAGTGAGAATTTGATAACATCTCTCCATACAAAGTGGTCAGTAGATTGGGTCAAATTGTTTGGTTAGCCAATGTCATTTGTTGTATGGAGCCGCAGTGATGGCTTATTTTCGGTATTTCTGATGGCCTTTTTTGTCCCACTGTGGAACAAAGGTGCCTCCTACTTAGTTCCAATTGAGTGTTTCTTTCCTACCTTTTGATCGCTATCACATCTAGAGTTTGGACATCTCGGACAAATCTCATTAGAATAGAAAAACTCTTTATTGTACACCAGAAACAAAAATAAACACAATTAGATGCATTTTAAAACCTATTTTACTGTAAATTGTCTCAAGTCTCAATTCTCGTTGTATGAGTTTGGGTATTCTACCCTTACTTCATCATTCTCGTTCTTTTTGTTTCTACGTTATAATGAACACACGAAGACACTCAGCCACTTCTACCCAACCCTTCCCTTCTTCTTCTTACCCTTCTATCTTTTATCTACATTCTACTCTCTACCACGGTTTTTGTTTAATAAATATGAATCAAAGATACTCTAAGCGAATTCGAGCAAAGGTACAAAAATAAGGTAAGTGTGTGGTTAATCCCTATTCTCGTATTTCCAGATCCTCACGAGGATTTGCCCTAACTCATTCGCTTATCATCTAATCTAATCTACCCAAAAACCCTACTAATATTCCCAAAGCCGCCACAAAAACATTCCCTGCCACCTGACACGTCGCCATTCATCCAGACCCGACACGATACCCGACAAACTGACACGACCACCACCACCCTTTATGCCACGGTGTCACGACACGGAGTGACCCAGAAACATTTTAAAAACTTAAAGCTGGTTATCACCGGGGTGTATCGCGATGTATCTGCTCGCTCGTTTGTTATGACGATAGTCATCGGAAGAGAGTGCGGTTGCATTGTCGCACGGCTCACGGCTATTGCGGACGAGCTTGGGAGACAGACACGCTAATTTTAGAACGGAAAGTCCAGTAGCAACTTCAACTTATTCGACTTTTCCGATTGACTTCTAAAAGCACCACGCTCCAATTCGAACGTTTAGAACTTTTACTACCTTTGCGACATTACTTAGTACCACTGCGCTGTTAATTTTCCACCTTCCTCAACTTTTTGAGCATGTCTTTACAGGTACTTGACAGGCTAGCATCAGTGATCATTGTTAGTCGAGTAATCACTATCTCCGTAGAATTCATTGACAATTGAAGTCCCCTAAAGGGGTTTGGCGACAGATTCTCTACTTGATGGTTATAGATGGCCAGGCAGGGCGGACACTACAGTGCTTTCGCAAGGTTTTATAGCTTTACTTTTTTTCCAGTCAGTTGGTTTCGAAACTAGGTGCAAGGCCTGCGATTTAAAGACGGAATCCACAAAGCAATCATCACCTCCTGCTATAACTGCTCTACTGAGGTACACTTCACTGGTCACTTTCCATCCTTCTTTTATCTTCCTTGGTGCACGTCACTGAAATTGAGCGAATGAACACTGAATGAATGAACGAATGAATGAATGAATGAATGAACATTTTATCAGGAATTGGTTAGAAATCGATTTTAAATATCACAATGAAGTAGCAACAATCCAACCGTGTCTCCGTTGTGGTGACCATACACCACACTACCTATCTTCCAATGGCTTGATCCAATCTGCAGTTCGTTCACGTATACCACACAAGTATAAATGTCAAGCCAGTTCACGCCCACACACGGTCAGTTCTACTCGATCCGATCGGCAGTGTCAAGCCGAATGGACGATAGGCAGCATGGTGTATGGCAAGCGTTATGTAGTCACACGAGTTTCTCGTGCCGTCCGCGGCAGTGAGCACCCACCCTCCGGAGATACAGTTCGCTGGCCACTTTCCACCTACCTCTTGGCTCCCTTTGTGCATGCCAACTGGAACGGCAAATTCAATTAAACATACTCCGCTCATTTCACTAATTACCGTCGATGCCGAGGAAATTACCTTTTTTGTTGCTAAGCGGTGATTGGGGAACCACCGGAAGCTGCCGGATTCAAAGTACATGCTTGGGTTTTAAGGTAGGTTCACTTGTTTAACTTTGCCAACATCAACAACAAAGTATATTAGTCAATTTAAATAACAACATATAATTGCAACAAAAAATGTCACAAAAAAAAAACAGACTCCAAATACGCAATTTTGTTTTTTTTTTGTACTTTACTTGGATGACATATTTTTTCCAGTTATTTTAATTTAAAAACCTACCTACTTAACTGATTTTGATACTATGGGACCAATCTAAAAATATAACCTTTCAAATAAAAACGAATCCATATCTGTTGATATATTTTAATGACGACGTCATGAGGTAGCAAACATAAATAAAAAATAGAAGCGAATTAAGTGCCTCCTCCTTTTTTAAATCGGTCAAATAGTGCGAAGATCTCAATTATCGTTTTTTTTATTTAAATAATATTGTATTGTATTGTATTTGTTTTGTTCTAGATTTTAAGTTTTATTTGTTCTGTGGTGTTTCAATAAAGAGTTCATCTATCTATCTATCTATTGTAATATTGTAATCGAAAGTGAGGGGAGACTCGTGCTCAGCAGTGGGACGTTATGGGTTGATAATGATGATGATGTAATCTAGTGCGTGTAGTGTGCACTGGTTTAATTTTATCTTCGCCACTACCTGATACCTGGGATCCACCTACCATCACTGTATATTCCATATAAATCCAAAATTAAAATGTGGCTTTCAGTCCATTTTACCCCAATTTCCCCATCCATTAATACCACCTGCACATGTTTAAAAGGTATTTCATTTACTACCACGCATTTCCCGTATTTACCCGGAAGGGCCATCCCTTTATAGCCGTTTAGCCGCCCTTGGAGAAACATAAAATAAATAAGACCGACCAAAACATAAATTAATACCGACCCTTTAAAATGAACATAAAACTAAAACAATGTAAATTAAAATTTTAGCGAAAGCAACCCTGTTTCAACCCCGTAGAGCTGTTTTTCGAAATAGGGGTCGTTGATTAAACGGCGGCTTGTCACGGCAAGGTATGTCCGTTTCGTGTAAGAATATTTTCGAGTTATGATTAATTAAACTATGATTTAAGGATGGTCCACTTTTGATTATGTTTGTATTTAGTTAAAAGGCTAGGGTGATTATAGACCTAATAACTAACCAGTCAAGGTTATTTATATGTGCGATAGCTTGATGGAGATGTTGTACATGTGGACAAACGTGGCGCTTGCCATCATCTAAGAGACCTGCTCGCCTCATTACGCTGCTGTTAAAAAGTAGTAGAATGTCTGTGTAATTTTCCGACTAATTCAACTAAACCGACTATTTTAACAAAATTATATAGTTTTTTTTTTGTAAATTCGTGCTTTGAGTGCTAAAAGAACCTTTTATTTTTTATTTTACTTTGTTACGAGACGAGCAAGTCGTCAACCTGATAGTAAGCACTACGCCTTAGCAGTTACAGTGCCACTTACAATTTTGCATTGTACAATCTTGAGCGGCACTGCACTGCGCTCGTCACCCTGAGACACCGACTCTAAAATCTCATATGCCCAGTAATTTCGCTGGAAATAGTGCCCACCAAACCCCAGGGCGGTCTCTTGTAGAAGAGGCCTGCCTACAAGAACAAAAAACCTGCATTTTCAGTATTTTTCAGCAAATTTTTCTAAAACAACAAGATATCGAGAAAAACATATTTCTACAGCGACCTAAGCAGTACGACAGAGAAAAACCTTGTCTACGACCAATTACTCTCCGCTCAATTTGTTTAATAATTCTAATTAAGTGGTTGCATTTACTTAGACTAATTATTTATGTAGATAAAAAATGATGCAAATTATTAGGTAAACCATCCATTGTCAAAGGTAAATCACCTCTGCAATTAAAACACTGTAGCGAGTTGATTGCTCTCTCGCTAACCAATAATGATTCACGATCGGAGATGACGGGACGGGGTAATAGTTAAAAATTGTTCAGTAAGGCCCACTCTACACTACACCTTTCCTTGGGGATTTTACCCGACTGCCCAAATGAGGGTTATGTTTTTCGGTCGTATGTATGTTCGCTATGTATGAATGATCCTTTGGCACGTCCTACAGCCTAAACGGCTTGATGAATTTTGATAAACGAACTATCATTTGATTATTATTAATCATGCAAGTGATATAGGCTACATTGACAGGTTTTTTTGTTTTTTAAATATATATTTATTATCTATTAGTAGGTGCTTACATACTGCCTTTTATTCCAACTGGGCTGTGTCGTGAAGTTTTATTGTCATCCTACCATACCTATAATTATAAATGCGAAAATTTGTTTATTTGTTATTGATGCAAAAACGGATTGTATTAATATTTTGTCCAAGAATATACTTTATTTGGGTTTATTTATTAAGATATCTAGTGTACGTCATATTCCAAAGGACTGAAATAGGATTTCAAAGTTGACAAGAAAGCGGGCGAAACCGGGCGCAGTTGGTGTTACTTTAATAGTTAAAAAGAAAATATGAAGTGTGCGGAGGCCAGCACCGTGATGGAACTGGCGTAGTGGTTGCATCAGACCAGCGCGGCCGCCGGCCGGCCGGCAAGGCTACGTAACGTCTGTAGCCGCACTTGTAGAAGCAAATTATATTAGATCGTGCTTTGTTGCTATTGTGCGCTGAGCTCAAGGTGAAAACAACTTTATTGGTGTTAGGGAGACTGTACATGGCACCTTGAAAGGTAACATGGAGACGAAAAGAGTTCTAATTTTTCTGGCATATCTACCTACATGCAGTGGTGCCAGTAGTGGGACAGTAGTCCTCTTCTGCAAGGCGCATTAGCCTATGAGCCGAGAGGAATGGAAGAAGCGTAGAGAGGCAAAGGCCTCTCTACGCTTCTTCCATTCCATTATTAAGCCATGGTCGTTCCACTGCAGGGCAAAGGCCCTGCAGTGGAACGACCATGGCTTAATAATTATAATAATTGTAAATGAAGAAGAAACAGCTAAGAAATGGAACACCTTACCAGCGTCTGTGTTTTCCGAAAACTATAATCTGAAAGTCTTCAAGTCGAGAGTGAATGGGTATCTTCTAGGCAAGCATGCTCCATCCTCAACCGTGTCGACTTTTACCACCAGGTGAGACTGCGGACGAAACCTTGCCTATTCTGCGATAAAAATACATAAAAAAAGACTCCATGGAAGAAATATTAGACTTTAACCATACAGTTGATTAGGATCGGATATAATAGGTTACCATATTAGTGTTTCCATAATATTTATTATAAGCTGTTGGTTTTCTGTGCAAAATGAAATAATAAACAAATACATAAGAAAACAATAATACCTTTGCTGCTAACAATGAGCCACTGGAAACCTCTCGGTGCGTTTTCGCTCATGAAACGTGACGTCACACACCTAACATCAACCACACGCTCCGAAAGTAGGTCAGAATAATAAGCAAAATTTAACTGGATCATATTCATAACACTTCGCGAAAACAACTACCAGGTATTCCTGTTGCCTGTAACAGTAAACTTTAGTTAGTAATAATTCACTCTCGCTTGTTGAATTTTCGGGTAAATTGGGAACTGCAAAGTCCGGTTCGATTTTGAGAAGTAATGACGAAGGGTCATACAAACCGCTGGTCTATTACATTTGGATGAGTAATTTTAACTATCCTCCCAAATGTCCACCTGATTGCGGTTGCGGGGTGCGCGGGGTGGAGAGGGGCTATTCTGTATTTAGTTCTACTTACTATAAGCCTCTTCTGCGAGAATCCACCTGAGAAAGTACCAATGGAAATAGTGGAAGGCCTCTTCTGCAAGAGACCGCCTGGAGAAGTACCACAGCTTTGCCAGATATTCATCCACCAACCATTACTGTACAAACATTACTATTTAAGTTTGAAGCGCATTGTATCCAGCGAAATTACTGGGCGTATGAGACTTTGGAGACCGATGTCTCAGTGTGACGAGCGCAGTGCCGCGCCACACAAGGTATGGTAATGGAAATTACTGGGTGGCACTGTAGCTGGTATGGGCAGGCGAGGCGCTTACCATCAGGCGAACGGCTTGGGAGTCTCGTTACTAAGTAACATAAAAAAGCTATGTTATGTCTTTTTGTTGAGGGTCACAACGGACGCAATACGGCTTGGGCAGCCTTCAGTCCCCGGCTGCCGGGCTTCTGTGACAAATGGCGGCCTTCGGACAATGAGCCTTTAGCCGGAGACAATGTCAGAATAATATAGTCTCCTTCCTGAAAGAAAGTACACACTTTTGTACAAACATGTTATTATGTCCAGCGGCAGGGTGGGGTGTACTGGTCATTTGGGGGTCTACCACACGATTCGATAAACGATATATCGCTATCATAATAAAGTAAAGGACCAAATGTAGGACCGTTACTATACTTTGACGTGTGAATTTAGTGATAAACCTTTTACTTTTTTAAAAACGTAGTTTGCGAGTAAACTTTAAATATTGCAGGTGTATTTGTGAGCGCCGGGGTAAGATGCTAGTGTGACCCTATTTGGATGGAGAACTACACATGGGGGGGGGTTTTAGTGGGTTCGAGTCCCCCCATCAGCCTCTCCCCTCCCGTGATGGAGGGGACAGCGCGAAATTTCCCCGTATCCATAAAATTACTAAAAAAATGTATATGTGAGGGTGAGAGTAATCAACACATGGACAATTTTATCCCGCTTCTTCTTCTATAAGTGGCCATTTTGATTTCAAAACTTCCATTATGAAGATTTAAATAATTTAATTTTTTCTAGAATTACTCCAAAACACATTAGCTATTTACTCTGTGATATATGTGTAGCTAACATTTATCTAAACAAACTTTACAGGAGAGATAAAACTAAAAGACAAACGTAAAGATTTATCGCAGGTTGAGAAAAAAACACCTTTGTTTTTGTGTAAGTTCCCGCCGAGATAAGTTCGCTCCACCTATAAATATTACGAAAATAACCTTATAAATTATAGGTCGGAACGAAATAAAACAAAGTTAGGTAATAAACTATCCGGTTGCGTCACAATTCTGCTTTTATTTTGTGTAATGAAAATGAAAAACAGTCATTACCGTTGCGATGACATTTATTGCGATTGTTTACCATCCTAGTGGTAGTTTTTACCATTGTTTGCAGTGGTAGGCCTCTTCTGCAAGAGCCCGCTTGGGAGTACCACACCTTTGCCAGATATTAATCTGCCAAGCTGTTGTGTACAAACATTACTGTTTGGATTTGAAGGGAACCGTTTCAAAAATTACTGGGCATATGAGACTTTAGAACTAATGTCTCTCGATGACGAGCGTAGTGCAGTGCCGCGCAAGACTATGTAATTCAGTGTTCTGGGTGGCACTGTGACTGTTATATGTAACAGGGCGTAGCGCTTACCATCAGGTGAACGATTTGCACGTCTCGTTAAATAGTCAGTTAAAAAAAAAGTTTTTGTTTTAAGTCAAAGGTAACCCCTAAAGATGTATCCGTTAACGTGTGCGAATGTGGGCAAATGATAAAAATCGAAAAAACGTGTAATTTCGTGATCTTTCCAAATGTCACCAAAAGTTTCAGTGAAGCACTTTAATGAAGTGTGACTTTGACTAGACTACCTACTGACTGAAACTCGACATTTTGACTATTTTGAAAAACAAAAACTCAAAAATTTTATCTATTAATCCAAATCGTGCAAAATCAAAACGAGAAGGGAAACTTAAAATGGTTCTAAATATGACAAAATTTTCCCAATTTTCCAAAGAAATAACAAATCCTACACAATAACAATAATATTCATTATAAAATAATATTTTTAGACAATATCCTAATTCCGCAACGTCGTAAATACAGCGGCGTATTTTATCGACAAACATTGTTTGTTTCACCAAATTGTGCGTAATACGAGTAGGACGTTCTACCATAAAGGGACGAGCGCAGAAAAACAGATTATTATGGTGTTTATTGTGTTCATGGTCTAACAAGAAAATAATATAATTAGAGATAAACAAAACGATTAATCTATACCTAGATAAGTTACGAGCATCCATCTATAAACAACTGTTTAGCAAGTTGTCTTTCACTTAGATCGACATTAAAAATTTCAAATTTAAAAACCCGGACATCTTGTATTTTGAATAATATTTAAAATCCAAGACGTCAAGCCCTTCCATTTGATACCTGTATTGAGGGAGTTGTGAAAAAATATGTGGCGGCGGCCATCTTGGATCGATTTTCATCAAACATAGCTATGAACACTCCCAACAATTCACCTCTCAGACAAAAAATAACGAAATCAAAATCGGTTCATCCGTTCGGGAACTACGATGCCACAGACAGACACACACCCCGTCGTTTTTGCGTCGGGGGTTAAAAAAGATCTATAGGAAATCTAAACATATTTTTATATTATAAATTATTTTTTTTTTATTTTTTTTTTCAGTGAGTAACGAGACGAGCAAGTCGTTCACCTGATGGTATGCGCTACGCCTGCCCATAAGCAGTTACAGTGCCACCCAGAACTCTGCTTTGCATAATCCTGCGCGGCACTGCACTGCGCTCGTCACCCTGAGACATGGGCTCTACAGTCTCATATACCCAGTGTCCACTCTCCACCCCGCGCAATCTACCCCTCCATTTGCGTACTTACATTCGATTTTTTGTTTGTTTTATGAGGTTTTTTTTCTTAAACATAAATGTTTCAGCTGTCGAATCAGCTTATTCGTAAGGAATGTCCAGGGTGTGGCTCAACGTTAAAATCTAAGTATGAATATGTGTAAAAAACGTACGCGTAACATGTTACGCCACTCCGCATGCCACGTGTCAGTCTGTTTGTCTATTGGCGATCGTATGGCCCCGGGCCAACAGGCAATTATTTTTATTGTCAACGCCGTGGACGTCATTGGCAAGTGACGTAAGAACTTGGACATTTTCCGGATATTTCGTAAACAATAAAATTCTATATCCTAATAATTTAAGAACTTGAGCAAACAAATAATATTCTTCAAAAAATATTTGTAAAACTTTTGTTTACGTAACTTTCACTTGCTTTTCGGTGAAGGAAAACATCGCATGGAAACGGAGGTATCTGTTTCACCAATGCGGAGCGGGGCCCGTGGTGGATTATGGCCTAATCCTTCTCACAAAAGTGAGGGGAGACCCGTGCTCAGCAGTGGCCGATATGGGAAGATAATGAAGTTTAAAAAAAAATATAGGTAAAAAAAATATTCTGGGTGGCACTAGCTGAACAAGATCTGAATAATTATGGTGAAGTGTATTATTCCAGAATCTAAAGTATCTAAGTATGTACCAAATTTTTATCAAAATCCATTCAGATGTTTCAGCGCTGAGTGCGAACAAAAAACAGAGACTTTCGCCTTTACAATTTAAGTAGGTTAATAACATCCATGATTTCTAGGTATACATAATTATGGCATGGCGAAAATAGGCTAGGTTTGTACCTATTTGTTTTTGTTCTATTTTGAGTATCACCACGTTTAAAATTGGTTTATGATATGAAGTTCAGGATCGCCACCTAAAAAAACAATAATAAAATTCCTTAACAACATAATCTTTGACCGAAATAAACTGCGCGCCATTTGGCAAAAAAAAATTGATACTACGAATAACGTAAATATGTTTGTTTGTAGGTTTAACAGCATCAAGTTTCTTTGATTGATGAAATCTATAAAAACAAATGTTTGAGTTAGCTATTAATTTCTCTCCGCTGAAAATATTTCACGTCCGCCATACCTACCGACTGCCAAATATATCTACAAGAAAAACTCCACGTGTAACTCGGCCCTTAGCCACAACCGGACACTTCATACAAAGGCTGACAACCCACACACATAAATAACGTGTGTACACTCGCCAAATGTGTGTGCTTGTGTGCGTTTCTACACAATTTCAGCAATAACTTAATTTAATTTAATTTTTCTTCATTTCATTTCAAAGATACTACGCGACTAAAACAAAAGACAAGCCGCTAGTTTGAAGGTTCATACTAACTCGTTTGTCTATTTTCATTTGGGCGTGTAATATAGACTGACCTCCCGATTGCCCTCCGAATTGCGGGTAGAGGTGCGGGGAAGCGGATCGCGGGGGGTGGAGTGTCTTTTATGTACGTAGTAGTTACTACATACTTATTATGACATCTGTGCCTCAGCGATACGCGTGTAATTTTGGCTTCATCTTAAAAACATGTTTTGATGTATAGATAAGAAACTCTAATTTATATCGTCAGGTGCGGTGTTTGTCGCTTGCCTAGGTCGAAATAGGGTTTGTTGTTTTTGATGTTGTTTTACTTATTGACGGTTAATGTGAGCCAGATGTGAGACATTAATTGGATAATGATGTTTTAGTTTTTTCATTTTTCTGTTGGCCGTTGTTATCGATTGAAGATAGGCCCATGGGTTTCAGAGACGCGTCAGAGGCCATAGGGCGGCCTGAGGAACTCTGACATCAGAGGCATCTATGGCTATATGCTGAGAGGCAATAACGGTGCTAGTTTTGGTCCAACTTGTTTTCAATTAAAAGTCCTTTCACTTGATAATTTTATGAAAAAGTTTAGTAGCCTAAAACTTATAAAAAAAAATTTATTCACCTAAATTTCGTCTGTTTTCTGAGTAAATATCTCTTCCACATCTCTACCGCGAGCCTATATTGCCAACTAACTTTAAAATTTGGCCGTATTTGGAATTTGATGATTAATATCGATATACGTAAGTCTGCATAACAACAACATTTTCCTCTACCAGTACACTTTACGAATTTTCCTCAAAATATCTATACTTATATCTATCTACCTATTCATATCAATGGTCGAATAAATTTTCTCCGTAACCGTCATCGAGCGCCGACGGTAAGTGGTAGTCCGTGTCTTATCGGCGCCAGACGCGCAAAAACGTAGAAAAATACGTTTACGTTTTCGACCCTTTCTCGGAAAGTGAAGTTGGACTCAATCGCTCACAAGGGTACCCTACACTGAGCCTTGCGAACGGAGAAATTTTGAAAATTTTGGCTGAAATTGAGGTGAAAACTCTTCTTTATGAAAAGCCGCTAAGTAAAGCTAGAATGGGTGATGGTACAAATGAAATTAATTCAAGTCTGATCCGCAACAGAGTGGAACTCCTTCCCTGAGTACTTCAAGGTAAATGTGCGCGCCATGCTAGGCATTCACCTACTAGACCACATACCAAACGTCGAAATTGACGTAGCACTAAACTGCTAAGCTGGCGTGGTAGAACTCTTAACATCGGGTGAGATAGGGAAAAACGCGATTCTATTTATTAATTTAAAAAAAAAAACAACTTTCTCGCTGCGTTATGTTATGATGGAGTAATTGAATATGAATAGCCACATTCTGATTTGAGAAAAATGAAGTTCATAAATAAATAATAGATAACCCAGTGGAGAAGAACAGGCCGACGACAACAAGTCGATGAATAAAACATCGACGCTACATTTGGTGGAAAACTAAATAGTCATATACTGAGATGATCGATAGCTCAAAATTGCAACACCATAAAGGTTTAAGGAGCGAAACGATGCCAATTATAAAACTGACCCAGATAACAAAGTAGATTCGGGTGCATCGCAGAGATGCGCGCGCGCCGACGGGCATGCCCTGACGATGAATTTCGCACTTCAATTATCGCTCAACCCGCATGCTGCAACGCTTGGCTCTCCGCCAAACCACTGTTTTCTATCACTCCACGCAGCCGGCTTTCGCGGCTAAATTTAACGAAATCTTCCGAAAATTGACGGAGATTTACGACTTACTAATGACTAATTAATACGCGGTTAACACGTGTTTTTTCGAATTAACTTGTTGTGTTAACCTTTTAGTGGAAATACACGCTAATGTGTTGCGTGCGCACTGTCTGCTGGTTTTCGGAAGCTGTTGTTTCTTGCAGCTCCTATAACTCCATCTGCAAGGAAGAAGAGTCATATAGAAAATAAAAAAAAACTGGACTATCATCTTCTGGGATGATCTTAGAACTTGATTGGATTTACAGAATTTTACCTAAGTCGTCATTTTGTTGCAATAGATAATTATAAAGACTAACAAAGTTCACCATTTTAAATGTAACAAATTATAGTATTGAAATGTCTTCATAAATATCCAGTACTAATGGTATAAAGAAGATTAGAGCTTAAGTGATGAGATCCAATATTTCGAAAACATGTCAGCCTTGGACATAATCTAACTGAGAATCTGGATTTTATCCATGCGTAATTTTAAATGACATCGATGAAAACTTGTATATATGTTAAGTACATTTTGACTAAACTGTCAACAAATGATTCACATAAAGCTCTACATAATGCAGCTTTCTATAATTACCACACTCAAAACACAGAAATTAATTGACATGTGTACGCAATACATAACACTTTTAACTCGCGCATGCACTAACATTTTTTGGCAGCCATATTGTTTTTTGACAGTTATGAGGGCCACGTTTTCAAGAATTTACTACGCTCACAGAACTATAAATAAAGCTATAGAAGGAGAATCAAAAGCATCAGTGTCTAACAGCTCTCTTTTTCACATCTAGTAATACAGCGTGCACGAGAGTGAGTGAAACAGAAAACTTCCTATGGTTTTTATTGTTTCAAGTACGGTCCACAAGATAGATGGCCAAGGTTATCTAAATTATGTCATGGCTGAAAAGTTTTGTGTCTGTTTGGTGAACAAAACCAGTGAACAACTAGTGACAAGTTGCCAATTTAGTATGGATTCCATTTACTGTAGTAAAACTTCCTTGACTACGCTAATGTCAGATTTGACAGCAGACGTAATATTTGACTTGTACGCCCTTGTATCATTGAACGTAATTTCCGATGTTACTGACGCGTCTATTTTCGAAGAAATTCATTTTACTTGTGCTAAAAATATAGGCACTCGAAAGTGCAGATTATAATTACAAGCAAATTTGTACTCTATTTATAGGCACACATGTGTGTGTATGTTTTAACATCAGAATAGAGTATGGTCTGCCACAGACTGCCCAATTCTCAAAATGCCATACAATTCTCGTAAACACCAATATAAAATTATAATAAAAAATTAAGTGTTTGTGATTTCAAATTAAATATCAAAATGTAAATGGAACATATTTACAAGAAATAAGAAAAACTTTATTATATTATGACATCATCGATTATTCCATCCATTTCTAGCATAAACAAAACATATGTTTACTGCTAGGTACAGTTTAAGGTTTGTCAGTTTGTTTTTTCGTAGGAGGTAATCTTAGGAACCACTGAATTATCCGATTGTAAAAAATATTTCACTACTAGAAAGTTAATAACTAATAGAAAGCTACAGTAACCCTGAATTCTCTACTAGCTAGGCTATGTTTTGTCTCGGGAAAGTGCAGAGTACCTGCGGAAAACGGCCTTTTGGCGGACGAAACCGCGAGGTGCAGCTAGTATATCAAATGAAATAGAACAATAGGAGTAAAGAATTCATTCTGAGATGTCCGAATTAGAATTTAAAATACAAAATGCAGGTTTCGCCGACCTTGGAGTCCAAACGAAAAACGAGAAAAAAACTACACGTGGAGAGCCACAGTGACTTCTAGCCGGTAAACAAGTTTTACATACTAAGAGATGATAAACATGGCTAGGGATTGGATCACACCATAAACGATCTAATCGAAGGACCGTGCACGCTCATTATCCCCCTCCACCCCCCGGACACTACATACAAATAGCTGAACTGACACTTCACACACATAAATGAAGTTGTACACGCTCCAAATGCGCGTGTAAATACTCATAGATACTACGCGATCAATAAAAAAACAAAGATACCCGCTAGTAGGAAGGTTCATACTATCTTATCTATTGTCATTTGTGATTTGGGTGTGTAATATTGACTGAATCTCCGAATTCGAAGCGGATTTTAGGTAAAGGTACGGGGAAGCAGATCGTATGGGGGGGGGTCCATTATGTATGTTGTATTATATTTATTGTGTGCCCCTTCTGTCAAAGTTATATGACCGACTGTTCATATAACGGCAGCAAACTTGCCATTTTAATCTGTATTTTTTAATAGGAATTACTTATGGAGCGTGTCTTCCTCGTCCTCCGCGCTCCCGCTGAAACTGACAGAATATTTTCTTTGCTGAGTTAAATGCGTGTCGGGTCCATAGAGTATAAAACGTCCTAGGATCACATTATCATATTATTATACATGTTTTTATGTAAATGCTTGGTTGTGGATAATATCTCCGGGTAACGTATTTATACAGATTAACTATTGTTGTGCTTTAAAACATAAATAATATTTTTTTATGAATTTATCATGTACGCTCAATTGTTTATTCTACAAAAAAAATATAACTGTTTTGTTTTTCTAGCATTTGGTTTATGACCCATGTAGTTTACGCACCTACCTATAACGTTTTTGCAATTAAATTAATTATGTTAATGTGGGGTGGGGTGTCCATAACGACGTAAAGACATTATAAGAGATTCGATTTCTATTAAAAAAAATATATTCAAAACAATTTTTTTATAAAATACACACTACACAAGCTGACCAAAGTGCGTCCAAGCATCATCAATCTACTGTCAGTCACAGAGGAGTTCCGTTGTCTACCTTCCGTCTCCATCATCAGATAGGCACCTTAATATTGTATCGTCATCGGAATTTGACACTAATTTTACCACTCAACTAGTTATGGCGTCCGCAGCCGGAGGGTGCAAAGAAACCCCAAATGTTCTTAAACTAAGTTTATTATAATTAAAATATTACATATCTTAATCCTAAGCTAAAGTGTGGACGTTCGTTCCAAAGTTAGGAGCCGAAGCCGCTTAAAATTACGAGGATTACATTATATAGAGACATGGGACAGTTCTGCTGCGTCTGCGTTTCGCTGTATCGACGCCGGTCGCACCGTGTGATGTGGAATGCGGTGTCATCATTTTGGACCTGGGACGGCTACATAACAAACTAAAAAACCGTTTGTCCCAAACAAACAACTGTGGGTAATAGATAAATGATCACCATCACAACCCATATCGGCCCACTTCTAAGCACAGGTCTCCTCTCACTTTCGTAAGAAGGACTAGACCATAATCCACCATTGAGGCCCGGTCCGAATGGCGTCGAATAATGTAAATTAAATCGAAATCACTGGATCCATACAAACAAACAAGTCCCCATTACATAAACAACGATTAAATTACTCATCCCGCAAAACAACACGAATATCTAACTAACTCCATACATATAATCGATTGGGACAGCCATGAATTATGTACGCGATCGAATATTAATGAAATACCCGAAATATATCGTATACTAGTGGCACCTCGTTTTCACCCGCGTTTTCCTGCAAGATATATGCATATTCCCGAAATAAAACGAAGCTTATAGCACTCGTTATATAGATATTCATGTGTAAAATCGATTTAGGGGTTGATTTTTTTCTCACTGCGTAATAATAAACTTAAAATGGCCGATTTCAAAAATCTATTAAAATCAGCCATTACGTAACCTATTGAGATTTAATAATCCGCTCCCAGTTGTTCTGGAGACTGTCAACTCACAAACAAATGTTACCTCTTTATAGTAGTGTAGAATTGATGACGATGAAATGTGATACGATGCGGCTATTCACACATAACAAACATATTGGACATTATATTTTCCCCTGCTCCCCACTGGTGGGACAAAGCTGGTCATCCGAAATCAGGTAATCCCGGTACCTTCACTTTCACGCACGGAATGTATCACCATCAACCCATGTCGGCCCACTGCTGGGCTTTAATCCACCATGGGGGCCCGATTTGGACGGAATTTATAATTATCATTTATTTGGAAATGCATAAAGCCTAGTTGAATCTCGCAAACATAACATCAGTTGTGTTTATAGTGAAGTTTGTTGCTTAGTCGTTTTTATGGTTCCGTACCTCAAAAGGAAAAAGTAACCCTTATTTTATTACAATCGTTATTTTTGTGCAGCGAAGTGGTAACTCTTATCATCGAAGGTCAGGACCCAATTTGGGTCGTTGCGCCATCCTAGTTAGTCTCGTTAGTTAGTGATTTTTCTGTTTGGCAATATTTACTGAATACCGTGGTAGAAACTTAGAAAATACAACTCATTAGGGTAGGATCAGACAGCGGCGGCGCGGGGGACTGGCCCGTTGCGGGCGGAGCGCCCACCTCCTGCCCTACCCCGCTCAGTTGCGCTCAAACCACAGAAGGGACCGCACGCGTCTTACCCAGAAAAAAAAACACAAAAATGCCTCTGTCAAAAGCCGCATTGATGTGCCTCGAGACCAGCGCATATTTCAAACACGACATACTATTTCCTAACCCGAAGCCGCTGAGGAATCGCCCACGACGTAAGCCTACCCAGTTCCCCGCCAAATACAAGCTTCTGAGGGACCACCCAGATGTGTTTTTCCCGGACGTGAACATAAACTTGGAAACATTCGACTATATTCTAGAACACGTGAGACAAGACCTGGATGAGATCCAGACCCCGTTGTGGAAATCGACGGCGGAGGAAAAGTTGTTCATGACGCTTAGGTAAGTTATCTTATAGTTACGCCTTGAGAATGATCCCACAAGAATCGTATTTTTTACGGGATAAAAAGTATTTCATGTGTTAATTCGGTTATAAACTATCTGTGTTCCAAATTTCATCCAAATACGTTCAGTAGTTTTTGCGTTGAAGAGTAACGAACATACATCCATACTCACAAACTTTCGCATTTATAATATTAGTGAGACTAGCTGCCCGCGCGGTGATGTATCTAATGAAAAAATAAGACGAAAACTTCCGTTTCCAGTACGACCACGTAACGAAATCTCACCGACTGTCTTCTGGCGCACTCACTTTTCATACCTACTAAAAAATTAACACGTTGACTGCTGAACCGGTTTTTACATTTGGGCACCGTTACGGACCGTGTGTGTTTTCCAGCACTGGCATGCCATCTGTGTGAGCCGCGCTTTAGTAGCGCCGCGTTAAACACAGACGTCTGTGTTTTCAGCCGTCAAAATGGTAAAAACTTTAATTTCGGGACGTTATTCTAAAAAAATCTTCTATACAAACCTTGTTCTGACAATAACAAACGCAACAATTGTAAAAGAATTATCCAATTTGGGTCAGTCGTTGCGAAGTTATGCTCGAACATGCATTTCGGCGATAATTTTTTTTTTATATAGACTATCAGCGCCCCGCGTTTTCACCCGCGTTAACTATCACCCTACAGAGCCCGTAAATGTTTACAGGGTAGAAAATATGCTATGTTCTACTCCAGGACCAAGGTGTTTAGGGGGGAGGGGTTCAAACCGACCCTCGCCCAATCTCACATGGGGGAGAGAGGGGGGTCTCGGCAAATATCATGTAATTTTATACCTGCAAGAAACAGTGTAAAACTGCGAGGAAACTGGGTTAAATGGAGTAAATCAAGCTCATATTAACCCATTTACATTAAAATTCGCATTTTCAAAGTCTCGCGTGAATTTAACGGAGGGGGTTAGAATAGAATAGAATAGAAAACTCTTTATTGTACACCAGAAACAAAATTAAACACAGTACAGAAAAATTACAATAGGTAAACAAGGGTAGTACAATGGGCGGTCAAAAAAAAAAAAAAAAAAATGGGCGGTCAAATGGGGTTGAGCAAAAACTCACGACTTCTTCACCAAGGGGGAAAAAAATCGCCAAAATCACTTCACGTAATGAATGGATGCCCCATTACGTGATGATACAGATGCCCCCTTGAAACTGAGTAAGGTATTGAGTAACTGCATGATATTTTATGATTTTACTATACGTTGCATTTTACACAGGTGAGAAAATTCGGTAGGTAGGTCTGGTTTTGATAGAAAATAACTTGTGTACCAATGAAAATTCTCAAACATTTTAATAACAAATTAGATCCCAATCAACCAATTCCTTACCTATCTAATAATTAACTAGATTCCTACTTATCAGACTAACTACCTTTCACTTCAATCATACATATTAATAGCCTCTTCTTTAATTATATTCACTGTAGTTTCCATGGCGGTGTTTTCTCCGAAATGCATCTGTTGAATTTGATGGACTTCTCCGAAGTTCTGCTGATCATCGTACATAGCTAAGGACACTTCGTCTAGAACTGCCTGGCTTATCTTTGTTCTTAGCCGCATCTTCTGTAGAGGAGGCAGCTTGTCCATTTCCGGGAGGAGGCTCATTAGGAAATGATAGTTATCTGATTTCATGTACTCGTTGCTCCTGGCTATTTCATCTTCCAGTATCTTTAGCTTTTTCTTTTCAATTTTTAAAAATTCAGCTCTAACTTCCTTCGGGTATTTCCGTTTTGCGACGGATGGTATTACTTGTGGTTCGTCTTCGGATTTAGATGAGGCTGGCGACGCCGGGGATTGACTGGAAGCTTCTGTGTACTTTTCCGGTTCTGGTTGGGATGTGAAGACGCTAACAGCGTCTTCTTGTTCTTTACTTCCGAAAAATAACTCCTCTCTCAAAAAGCACAAGGAGTCGTAGTACCTCCAGTTTGACTTGAAGTTCTCACAAGGCACGCCAGGTCGGGTCTGCGGCAGTCTTTTCAGTTCTTTACGATATGTGTCCTTTAAGTTCTTCCACCGCTTCTTGAGTTCGTCAACTGAAATTAAAAAAATTAAAACCATTAATAAAAATCATAGTACAACATCTACCTCACGCAATTCAACCTTACATACTATGCAAATGGTCACCCTTCACACCACGATTCATCAAAATAGATAGTTTTATGAATTTTAATTCTTGTTTGCTCCAGGTTCCTTGCAACTGGGATGACGATAAAGAAACTGGCCAATCTGTTTTGCGCAGGACCCAATACTGCATCTAAAGTGGTGTTCGCGACACTGGATGCTATAATAAAGCGGCTCTCTGAGACCCACTTGAGAGATCCTACTCACGTAGAGATGAACGAATTGGCGAAGACATACTACGACAAATGGAAATTCCCAAACTGCGTGGGAGCTATCGGAGGCAAATACATTCGGACACAGAACCAATCGATGGGCACACTCCAAAAAGTGATCGTCAACGCAGTAGTCGATGCGGATTTCCGGTTTCTAGGCGTCCACATAATTAGACGAAGGAATTCGGAAGACTCGTTCGTTCGGAACATATTCAAGATTACGGGGATGCAGTGTCTTCCAGGCACGGAGGTGATGCTGCCACTGGTCATAATTGGGAATGAAGCGTATCCTCTGAGGAGTCATCTGATGAAGCCTTACCCTGCGAGAGCTGCAGCGATATGCGAAGGGAAGGAGTTATTCAATGAAAGACTAAAGCAGGCACGGGTAACCGTTGACTGCGCGTTTGAGATCCTGACGGAGAAATGGAAGATATACACCAAGCCGCTCCTACTGAGTGCTGACCACGTCAAGATGGTAGTCAGAGCCACTTGCCTGCTCCATAACATAATTAAGGACCGGGAGGGCGACCGAGACCCGCATTTTAGTAAATTCGGACATGTTGACAATGGCGTTATTTATTTGAACTTGGTGACGCATAAGTCGAGGAGGAACAATCGCGCGTCTTCGATCGCCATTTCTATAAGGGAACAGCTCACGGAGTACATTCGGCATAATTCATCATCATTATCATCTTCTACCCATATCGTCCCAGAGTTGAGCACGGATCTCCCCTCACTTTCGTGAGGAGGATTAGGCCTAGTCCACCACTTGGGCCCGTTCCGGATTGGTGGATAACATATCTGCCTCTGAAATAATTCTCGGGTAGGTATGTGGGTTTCCTACGATGTTTTCCTTCATCGAAAAGCGAGTGATAATTACGTGAGTGATTCGGCATAACTAGACACAAGGAATACTGGTTGAATGAGATGTGACTGACGAAACATACAGAATTGGGATTTCGACGGAGCAGATATCCTGGATTCCACTTTAGGGAGATCTGGGGAAGTTCTTGACTCCGACTAGTCTCAAAACAACCGATAATGGGAGCTTTATATTTTATAGAAACGTCGGTTATCTAAAGCTCCTATGCGATGAATACGTAAATTAATAATTATTAATTATAACCATTTCGTATTTTGATTTCTGTACCTCTTCCCTTCATAATGAAATTCTGTCTAGACTACTGACTACTCAACTGACTAGGACTCTAGTTTTTGACTAGTTTTGAGGTTGGTCGTTACCACAGTCACATTAGTAATTTCATTGGAATTAGGTATTAAAATTAATGACTGATAAACCATAATACGAGTTGGGTGTACGGAATATATATTTTTTGTAAATTAGTTGTGTACCTATGTAATCTAACGGTTACATTTTCACCGTTGACGGATACGTCAAGGAGGATATCATCATCATCAACCCAACAGTGTTTAACAAATAAAATTAACTATAGTTACGTATAATTTAAGGCTAAAATAGGATTACACATAATTATTCATTTAATTTTTTTTTCTGTACTTTGTTTATTTTTGTTTCTGGTGTACAATAAAGAGTTTTCTATTCTATTCTATTCTATTCTATTATTAAATAAAATAAATAATTCATAGCATACAGTTTGACGTTCATACTATGAATCATATAATACACTATGACGTGTCTATGTGTTTGTGTTTACATAGTAAAATTCTCGTTCCTTATGATAATTAATAGTAATAACTTAAATTAAATAATACGTGAAACTGGTCACACAAAACTTAAATAGCAAATGCAAAAAAAACTGAGACCACAGAATAACCTCCTAAGTTAGTACGTAATCAATAAGTAACTGGCTGATGTAAGAATTGAGACGTTAGCTACTCAACAAAATAGGTACCTACTTAACCACAACTTGTACACTACTAGGCATATAACATTAAAACCTATCACCGCGTTACTTATCGCTGTCGTATCTTTACCAGTGAGTAATATAAGCGAACCAAGAGGCGACCAAGCTATCAGTCATACGTTTTATATACCTACTTGTCTCAGAGTTGCTGTACCACCGCCAGAGATGCCGACATACTTACTGTAAAGACTGCCGCAGATTAGGTGGCAGTTTAATAGCAGTATGTCGCAGATTAGGTGGCAGTTACTTTGGCAGCATGTCGCAGATTAGGTGGCAGTTACGGTAGCAGTATGTCACAGATTGAAGTGACAGTTGGTGAGTACACGATGGCATGGTGACGGGCGGCGCGTTCAGTAGTAAAGCTACAACACCCGAGGACGCTTGCCATCGATTTTAGTATTTAATAAACGTTTTCGCAAACTTTGCCTGTTATTTCCTTATGGAAATGTTATTATTGTTGATTATTAATGGCCGTTGCAAACTCGTCTCGATGCCAATAGCGATATTTACCAGTAAATTCCGGATATATCTTCCTAATCGCCTCCCACTGTTTAGAGACCCGAAACTTATTTCTGCGATCGGGGTGCTTCAGCATCCATATCTCGGGACGCGACATGATTTCTTGGATGAAGCGTTCGCAGTCCATGTAGGGCGAGGCCATGACGGGAGACAGGGCCGGAGCAGGGCGGGGCGGCCACAGAATAAGCAGTAGTGTGAGGGTTAGACGCGCGCGGTCGCGGCGAGTACGCGCGGCGGTATGACGCGGTGCGCGCCGCGCCGCGCCGCCCGCCGCGCCGCGCCGCCTTCGCCCGCCGCCGCTTCGATCGCCCCGTCATCGACCCCCCCGCTCTCGTCTTGTTCCCGCCGCTCGCCCCGTCTCGCTCACTCGTTTGTTTCTGCCGCGCGTTACATTTTCACCTGCTTTATCTTAGTCTCGTAATCGATGTCACAACAATCCGCAAAAACTCTTAAAAAAATATTTTTTGTTTTTTTATTTATCTGAGTGACGAGACGAGCATGTCGTTCACCTGATGGTAAGCGCCACGCCTGCCTATGACTGTAACAGTGCCACCCAGAACTTTGCATTGCATTATCTAGCACGGCACTGTACTGCGCTCGTCACCCGAGACATCGGCTCTAAAGTCTCTCATACGCCCAGTAATTTCGCTGGAAACAGTGCTATTCAAACCGGAACACAGTAATGTTTTTTTTTGTTTTATGTTTTTTCTTTCTTTTTTCTTACTGTTGGGTGGTTTAGTAAGAACTTAGATTACAATAGTGCTGTATGGATTGGTAGGTGTTTAATTTCATATTTATGTCGAATGCGTTTCATATCACAGAATTAGCAGCCCATGGGAGACATTCTCACAGCTAGGACATAAGCACAGACCAAATAACCAACGTAATTTTTTTCTTTGAGTAAAAAAACGACCAAATTTTACGCAAGATGGTAAGCGTCTGCCCTTAACTGCATGATGGTTTTTGGACACAAGCCTTCAGAGAGAGAGATGATCGGCCATTGTCTACCACGATGGCCCAGTGTGGGTGTCACCATACCCTTGAACTTTGAGGTTCGTAATCAATATGACCTGAAATGGCCTTCTTTGGTTGAACTTGAAATATTAAGGTGACAGAGTATAGCCAGCTACTGCGATAATGCAGTCCAGCTGTTCAACCTGCGCCGGACGTTGGTTGTTAGAATCATTGGAGCCAATTTATTAAAATACCTCTTGGAGAAGTTGAGGAGAATCCAGCTTGATTGATAATGTGTTTGTTTATTTGTCAAATATGGTATGGCAGGTCTCTCGTGTCAGAGTTTATCGTCGGCCTCTGACTCTGCTATAAATCGATACCAACTGGGATCGAGGGCTTCACTAAAGATATAAATCTAATTGGGTCCTTCCCATAGCTCCATAATTTTGAGAGGTTTTTCCGTAGTGTGTCGACCAAAACACGTGCAAGAGAACAAACACGGGTTAAACAAATTAGCCTTCGTTGCATCCATCGCTCCGCATACATTTGAAACGATTTGAAATGATTTGTGATCATCTGAATGGCGTGTGATAACGCGCGGGTCATGGGGGGACACAGGCGCACCTGCACCTGTGTGGGGATAAAATATGTGCATAGATTGACATGTTATATGACATTTTGTACCTGTAAAGCCGTGTCTCCTGCGCGTTTTTTAGTCAACTCACTATAAAAAAACCTTTTTTTTATTTCATTAAGTGACGAGACTAGCGAGTCGTTTACCTGATGGTAAGCGCTACGCCTGCCCAGAACATTTCATTGCATAATCCTGCGTGGCTCTGCACTGCGCTCGTCAACCTGAGACATCAGCTCTAAAGTCACATGCGCCCAGTAATTTCGCTGGAAACAGGGCCGTTCAAACCGGAACCTCTACACGAAACATCATTTTGGCCAATAATTATCTTGTTAAATTTGAAAAAATCAAATATTTTCAAAAAATGTGATAAAGATAGAATTAAGATGATACAATGCCAGTACATTTAATTAATTTATTAAACAGGCCCTTCTTTAAGTTTTGACGCAGAATCAGTGTCTTCAGCTAGTGTCAAGAATGACATTACAAGTGTTGAAATACTGGGCGTCCAGTCAGGCGGAGTAGTCTAATGACAAGACTACTGACTACTTGACTGACTTATAAATGCGAATAAGTGCCTATCTTGACTGCGACTTCACTACAGGCTCTGACTAGTGACTACCTTAACCTGACTAGAAGGCTGTAGTCACAGTCGAGGTACTCATTTCCCCAAAGCACCCTAGTGCGAGTCAATTCCGCCTGCGGATAATATTCATACACAAGGGAAACTTTTTCCATTTTGCACCCCATTTTACTTTGTTCCAGGGAAACTTTCAGGAGTTGTCCAAAAAGTCTTTTTACTTTGATAATCCTCTTTTCAATTTCTGGAAAGTTTTCACTAAAAGGTCTCTGTTGCCGCATATTTAAAAAGTGTTGGTTCGGTGGAAGTTTGGAGTTAATGTTTTATGAAAATTTTATTTTCAATGTCGGTCTTGCCAACCAATTACTAACTCACGTATAGGTGCAGTCAGCTTAAGAAAAAAATCTGAACATCTCCTAACTTCCAATTTACATTTACACACGGAAAATACTAAAATTTCGAGTGGAATAGTGAATTAAAAAAATTGTAAACGTTCAGCGACTTTTGTTGCTGACCGTCCCTACTAAAACACACACCACACAACTAAAAGATTGATAGTCTATCTAGTCTGGCTAATTATCAGTGAAAAGGTACCCTTTGATGTCATCATTTTGATCCCAATATCGTTCAAAAACGATGAAGAAATAGAATAGAATAGAAAAACTCTTTATGGTAAACCAGAAACAAAAATAAACACAGTACAGAAGAATTACAATAGGTAAACAAGGGTAGTACAATGGGCGGTCTTATCGAAACACATCGGGAAGAAACCGGCATGTTACCCAAGAACTGGACCAACTCAAAAAACTATGGTCTATAACTCTATAGTCGCTTTTTCCTTCCTGCCTACAAACCTCTAAGCTCTGAAAAGTAAAAGAAGTTGTCAAAATTTTATAAGGGAAATGTAAAAACCGTGGAGGAAACCGCGGGACACAACTAGTCAGCACTATACATAATAAATTAACGTCCAGTTTATTTGTAATTTTAGAATCAGAAACTGCTGACGTGATTTTCATTTAATTTTCACCAATAAAGACAGACTGATGGTTGCTTCCGTAGCGTAGTGGACTATAAGTCAACCACGAGGCGTGAGAATGCGGGTTCGATTACCGCACAGGGCAGATAATGGTGAGGGGCAGGGCAGGGCAGAAATTGATGAGAGTCTGGGTGTTTGTAGGACCATGGTCCTTGTAGTCCTTGTAGTTGTGTAGGTAGATTCATGCATGAAGAAGGTTTCGGCATTTGTATAATAATTTTATATATATTAGGTTTAAGTACCTATTATATATAACTTATACTAGCTGCGCCCCGCGGTTTCACCCGTGTAGCTGCTGTTCCCGCGGGAATATGGGGATAAAATATAGCCCATGTTACTCGCTGTCAATGTAGCTTCCCATTAGAGAAATATTTTTTTAAATCGGTGCAGTGGTTTTGCCGAAACCTTACATATTTCCATACATACTTTCATCCCCTATATTTATTTTACCCCCTCAAGGGTAAATTTTTACAAACTTTGAATGTAATATTTATTTATATCTAATCAAAAGCCTAAAAAATGAATTTCAAGCTTCTAGCTGCAAAAATGACGAAACTTCCATATAAACTTTCACCCCCTATTTCAAACCCTTAGAATATTTTTTTCGCGATACCCGATTATCGAGTACCCTATGTCCTTTCCTAGCCTCTAGACTATCTCTGTACCAAATTTCATTTCAATCGGTTCAGTAGTTTAGGCGTGAAAGAGCAACAGACAGACAGAGTTACTTTCGCATTTATAATATAGGTAGGGATGAATATTTTATGTACATAAGCTAATGAGGAAATGTCGATTAGTTACTTAGGTACTTTGAAAAAGATTATGCCTCTTGCTTCGATAGTATGCACGGTGTAACCCCCTAAAGTTTAATAAAAATGGCTTGCAATCAACAAATAAGATGATTACCGCAGATGCTCAGTGCTACCGTGCGAAGCTAGGGCGGGTCGCTAGTATACAACGAACCTGACTAACTTTACCTTGCGCGACCCCATCTTGCCCCACCTCTGCGGACGACGGCTCACGGGGGGGTTTTAGTGTGTTCGTGTTCCCACACACCTCCCTCCGTCACCACCGCGGTGGAGGGAATAGTACGATGGCATTTCCCCCCCTCAAAACAAAAAAAAACCACCGCCATATCTGCTGTCATAAAAATGTCATTACCTATTCCGTCACGAGCCCAGCAATAACTAAATCATTTCACAAATGAAACGACCACCTTATCAGTAACTGCTTGACGATGCGAATTTTACTGCTTTGTTTACCAGAACTCCCTTATACAATTATATGCTTTAATTACATGACGTTAAAGAGTATATTTCTAGGCTGATGATGAAGTTAATTGTTGAAACGTGAGCCTGGGCCATGACCATCCGCAAGCGAGTACAATACGTCCCGAGCCGCTGCTGTGTCCAGTTACGATGCTGGCGGCGTTTGCAGCTGAGTTGGCGGATTCATATTTTCAGTGCCGGCACGTATTTACGTGTCATTAGGTATTAGAACTAAAGCGGAATGAGTGAAGGCTTATCTAGATTTAGCTTTCTCAGAACTTTCATCTTTAGCGGTGTCTTTATCGTGTACCTAGCTACTGTTCTTATTAACACTTTCTTTTAGTTTATCTCAGGGTTGGGGTTGCACTAAAATTGCATCTAGACATCCCAATTTTGCATTTACATTTTCATAGTAAATGCTAGTCATAGAATTAAACGTGTTATTTAGGATAGGATGGGATGAAACGTTATCTAAGTTCTCTTATCCTCAGAAGTTCCTCCTTCTGCACCAGGCTGGTCAATTGTGCGTTGGTAAACGATACACTCCTTGAATCTAATAACGCCTAATCTAATCTTGGCCCCTTACTAGGATCACCTGTATCTAGGGAATAAGGAACAAGGACCATGGTCCTAGAAACCCATACTACAAACATCGAACCCGCAACCTCACGCTTCGCTGTCGGCTCCTCACCCACTCACGCCACGGAGGCTGGCATTCATTTTCATCCATACATACTCGTAAATGAAAATGAAATAGAAACATGGCAAAATCAATCAGTTTTTTTTAATGCAGCCACCAAGAGCGCATTTCTAGACCATTTTAGAAAACCCAGCCCGTCCTAGATGGCGAATGCATCCGTCATTTAAACTATAAGTCCATGTGTGAACTTGTTTTTGCCTAACTACTGCTGTACAACCTAGAAAATAGATGCAGTTCTAAGAAGTGGCACTAGATAATCTTTTCGAAACCACTTTTCCTTAATTTCTTCTTCCAATGCCTGTTCCGTTCGCTCCATGTTTGTATCTGTCCGAAAAAAGCCAGTGATGTTCAGCGTTCACGGTGTAACAAGTCGGTTGTAAGCGCGAGGGTGGTAGGCAGGCAGTGTAGTAGATCTTTCTGCCTTCACTTCGGTTGCTAGCCGGGAGTCGTGCATGTGTGCGTGAGTGCAGTGCCCCAGTAGTGTTGGGCTTCGAGGTTACCGAATTTGTCAATATCGATTATTGATGTTCTATTTCGGGACTTTGATGACCCTAATTAACTTTAATTGCATTTTGAACATAGTTTTAATAGTTTTGAATGATGTTATTGATAGTAAATGTAAGTTTCCCAATACAATTCCAGCGTGGAAAGTGTTCAAAGTAAATTTAATTCGTTTGACAGTTCAAAAAATTTTAAAATAGTTACTTGTCTACAATAATTTAGATAGTGCTATTAAAGCTGTGCCCACGTTTTTTTTAATTTTAAGATAGCTTTTTTTTATGAGGTTCATTGGTAAGTACATAACAATTGGTCTTCTGTAGAAATCTATTTTGTGAAAATTTGCTGAAAATTAGAGGTAAAATAGTTTAAATTAAGAGATACTTCTGACAAAGAATCAATTTTACGGAGTCATTATCTATGAAATAAGATTCATAGTACCTTACTATAAAACATTTGCCTACTCTACCAGCAGTAACCAACAAAAGTCCGCTCTATCGGCCTAATTAAAGCCATAATTCATTTCAGAAGTGAGTAAGAAGTGTTGAACTTTAACAGCACCGTAAATTGATTAGTCACAATGAATCAAACTTAACAAAACAACCTGATGAACTCAGCTTTCAACGAAAACTACTTGAAATCAAATAAATTGCCCAATTACATAGATTTCATAATGACCGCCGTTCTAACCAACACGCAACAATAAATCATTATAAAACAACCGATCGAGTGAAGTGATACCGAAGTCTTATTAGGCGATTCGACAAAAAATTTCGCAATCGTTTCCCCACACTATTATTATCTTTCGAGCGGCACGCACACTAACGCAAATTGCATTCGATTATAGAAAACACAAAGTTACCGTTTGCGATCGGGTACACGGGAATCTAATGATTTTAGACCTTATGTCTGGGAAACTTTTGTTATGGGGTTAGATAAGGTGAGCAAGGGTAAGTTTGTTCGTGTGCAAAACGGTGCTTTCTTTGTGTGAGTGTCAGAATAGTGTAGCATAGAGTCATCGACCTGTATCTAGAATGAACCTACCCCAATGTGAAAAATATAAGTACTAGGTAGCCTACTATTTCTGAGTGGTGGCGTTTACTTTTGTAATATTGGCGGCCATTTTGATTTTACCCTAGTTCCATTCCATAACATTGTTCTGCGGATGTGTTTGCGTAACGTTCACGTTTCGTGGACGACCCGGGCTGGATCACTCATGTGACGTAATAACATTCACGTTACATATTTATGGTAATAAAATTCAATTTATACGGCCCTTTTGAGAGTGTTTTAGCGAACGTAAAGATACGGTATTCTTAGATATTTCGTCGTAAAGTTACGTTACGGAGAAACGTAAAGAAATAACAGTATGTACCTCCTAACTAATGACCGCTTACGCGATTCACTATTCTATAACATCAAGTTACAAAATATACAAACATAAAAGTTTTTCAAATGACACAACTATGTATCTGAGAGACGAACAGACAGACAGCGGAAGAAGAATTAGATCCTGTAAAAAATATAAGAAAAAAATAAACAAAAAAGAAACTATAGTCTCTATAACTCTACTTACCCTACGTCCTAATAGTAAAACTTCTTTACGCACGCTTGACTTGGAGAGTAAGCTGGTGAATGCGTTACGAAAAATGTGATCGGGCGAGGCGAACGGAAGTTGAGAGGGAGATGTAAGTTAGTGAAGATAGAAAGAGAGAAAGTTACGTTAATATATTTTTTGAAATATCTTGTGTTTTTTTTTATTTCAATATTTTTTTTTGTAATAACTTTTAGTTGAAATTTTACTTCAACTGTGTCGCAGCACACGTGTCGTTTTTTTTTTATTTTTGCTTATTGTAGAGTTTGTAATGGAATTCGCTGAACGTTTCCAAATTTTCAACTTACTACTCAAACTTTTAATATTTTATTGCACAAAGTCAAATTGGATGACACGACATCATCATCACCATCGTCATTATCAACATCAACCCATGTTCTCCCACTGCTGGGCACGGGGTCTCACCTCATTTTCGTAAGGCGGATTAGGCCATAATCCACCACGGGGGCCCAATCCAGCTCGAATCAGATTCCTCTGAACAATTGTCAGGAATATGCGTTCCCTTGCGATATTTTCGTTCACCGAAAAGCGAGTGACGTTCAGTAACATTTGTTACAGACTGCACCTTCTTATGGACTTTATAACCTTACGATTCTGGAGCTCTAAAATATGAGTTCAAGTCATAACAGAAGGTTCCACTTGAAGTTAAATGTCAAATGAACATTGTAGCAGCGATAAATTTAGCTAACGAAACTGAACTCTGGCCTCGAGGGCTTATCGCGAGACGTATGGCCTTCATTACATGCCTTCCTACAGTGAGCACACTACAGGGCATGCAGTAGCGGAGCTAGGGACAATTTCTTTCTAGGTTATAGAGTTTGACCCACAGATGTGAAACTCTATAACCTAGAAAGAAATTGTCCCTAGCTCAAACTTTATAAACCTAGAAAAGTTTATAAAGTTTGACCACTATCACACCTAAAGAGGTAGCAACCGGTAACATGTATTTTTCAGACCAACGACTCCGTGTCCGACACTCGGCCCCACCAATGACTTTTTGTTGGCAATGAGCAGATTTATATCGCTCCTTGCTTTGGAGGGCGGGTGCCAAATGACACCAGAGGTTAGCACAACCTCATTCGGTAATCAAGCAAGCGGTTTCTCAATCCATATTCTCTGTCGAGAGCTGCGTTTTCCCGATGAAAGTGTAAAAATTTCAACCACGTGAGGTGTTTCTTGGGACGCCCACGTTATAGATCTTTTCTAAGCTCTCTCAAGATACGAAGTCTATCGATTGCGAAACCGTTATTCTATCCCAGCTGGTGCTAATGACGATGTGGTTGAAGTTGCTAAACACGCCAAGCCTAGAATGGGACAAAGCTCTTAAGGAACAACTCAAAATGGGTTTAAGAATGATTTTCTGTTTGTTTGTTCTCTCATAATAGTTTCCAACTAGGGCTCCGCGGCGTAAGTGGGTCATGAGCCGATTGCGAAGCATGAAGATGCGGGTTCGGCTCACGCACAGGACACATATTTGTGTGAACCTCGGGAATTTGCTCTGAGTTTTAATTTTTGTGATATTATAGTCCTCGTAGTTTCTGGTTCCTAGATAGAGGGAACCCTAGCTAGGGGTCAGAACCTAAGTACTGCATCAAGACGGGTTAAAAAAAAACTTAGAACCGTTCTCCCAGAGTTACTGCTTTGAATAATATTGAGTAATTATAAGTTAACGTAATTTATATATAATTAATTTATGAACTGCCGATTTCTCGGCCTTCCTGCAGCGCTGCCCGTCATAAAGGAAACGTTAAATTATAGTTTTACAGCGAAACGGTGCTGTAAATGATTTAAGGAGTCAGGCTCTCACTATTCCACGTTTTTTTGGTAACCTAATCGTTATGGTTTATGGACAATTTCGTAATCTACAAAACCGGTAACCAACCCAACTTAAGTTCTTTACACTATGCCAGTAGGTTTATGGATCATCAAGCTAGCGCCGCATGGCCAGCTAAATCTCAGAATGGTCAAGATCAACAGTTTCCGTAGCGTTGACTGACTTCACAGCATGAGCTTGCAGGTTCGATTCCCGTATGGGACAATTGTGTAGAACAGTGGCATTTGCTCTGAGGCTGGGTGTTATTGGGAAAATGGTCCTTTCAATCCCTGATTGCGAACCCAGAAGCTAACCCCTACCTCATTTGGCATCGGTTTCATTATCATTACAAGATCACAACTCATATCCGCCCACTGCTGAGTACGGGTCTCGTTTTCGTGAAGAGGATTAGGCCGTAACCCACCACGGGGACCCGGTTCGGATTCGTGGGTCACATCCCTCCAAAATAAATCTCGGTTAACAATAACCGGTGAGGTAAAAAGTTTGGGACATTTTACGTGACTGTACAATAGGTGAAGCGCTATAAAATATAAGCCTTCTATGATCTGCAAGTTTTCGAAAAGAGAGTGAATAAGTATCTTCTAGGCAAGCCTGCTTCTAAGCCTGCAGTGAAATGCTGACCTATTGGACATAAAAAGCAAAAATCCAATTAAACGGAAGTGATCAAACGTTATTAGCTAGTAAATTGACAAAGAAGTAATTGGTTTTCCAATAGAGATGTACCGTCAGTACATATGATAATGTGGAGTTCAATTCGTGAGCTCCAAACCGGTGTGGTTGCTAGGCGCAGTTACCACTTGTACTACTCTCTGGTACTGGTGCGAGGACAAGTGTTTCATCAAAGTTTTTACAGTTACAAGAAATGAGCCAAGTATGGAATGCTTCGGGTAACCTGGAAATATACTTGAAGCTCATAGGTACCTACATTTTAGTTAGTATCTTGAATCGACCAATATGTAAATACATTCAAAATAGCTTCTGCAATAGCATGCCATAAGAACTGTGGGCCAAGTCCATTATGAGCTGGACCATATATAGTAGGAAACGGCGACACGGCAGGCTCAGGAGATGGCCGGATGATCTGGACGCCTACTTGAAGGACTGAATAGCTATAGTTCAGGATAGGCAGAAATGGAAAGAGGGTAGGGAAGGCATGTAATTGATCGTTGTCTTACTTATCCCAATAGGTAGCTCTTCGTTCTATCAGGATTATACCTTACTTGCACTAATTAGTACTCTGATGAAGTCAAAATTGGACATACTTAATACTAATTAGGTAGAATATACGACCGGGCCTAAATGGTTCTCCTGCAGTCTAATACAGTTATAATTAAACAATCTACGAGCATTCAACAAACTCAGCGTTGGCATAACCTTGGACAAAATACTTCTTTAGCTTAAAATAAGAAGTCCCAAATGGTTTCCCCCCGGCTGTACCGGGCCGATATTAGAAAGCGCCGGCGCCGGCGGAGGCGCCGCCTGTAATTATGTCAAACAACAATATGAAAGCTGCGCGTACGCTGCCTATCAACTGAATTTTCCTAAAGGCACTGATGTTTTCTACCTAAGAAGGTGGTGCCTGCCTGTTACTGACTTAAGGAAGAATCTGAAGGACCTAGTCCTCTTTCTAGAGAGTATAAGTTATGTGCATTGCAGGCTCAGTGCTAATATATAAATGTCACATAACCAGAAGCTTATAAAGTATATTTCTTTTCATTATTTCTGGATATTTTGGTATTATATTGTTCTAGGGCTTGCGTTTGAATACAATCTCACCTGGTGTTTTTGACGATGTGGTAGAAGAATCTAAACATGTCCAGCCTAGAATGGCCCTCGAGGGTAGCTACCACAATAGCCCAAATGGGTCTTACATCTGGTTGCCAGACCAGGTTGTCCGGTTGTAGTGCCACCTAGATCAGAAGTATTTTTATTTCTTCAATGTAAATATTATTATGGAATTAGTATTCATCAAAGAATAGAAAACGTTTTCCCTAAATCTGCTAAGCTGATGGTTGAATCTGCTACACTGGAAAAAATTAAAAATTAAGCGGAAATGGCTGTCAGATTGCTGTCCGTGGTGCTAAATGATGTAGCAGGCGGATACTGGAATAACTGATCTCTCATAACAAGAAAATCTTTAGAGCTTCTTATCTTCTTTCTTGCCTTGACTACTTGCCTTCGATACTTTTGGAGCTTTGCCCTTTGGAGCCATTTACTATGAGACTGATCAATTATTTGGATATTTCTGACGTGTATCGATACTTCCTCAGTTTAATGTACAAAGGATGGGCTGTGTTTAGACGGGCGGAGTACAAACACGCGTGTCCGTCCGTCAGTCTGTCTGTCACGCCGATATGAACTGACATTTCGCCTCACTCAAGTCGTGCCAGAGACTTAGGTGGATACTGATGGCAAAATAGGCTGTACAATATTGGATTTTATTGACTTCGTGCCTCGACAAAGGTGAGAAAAACTTCAACGTATTTGAAATGGGTTTGCAAAAAGATTTTTTGATATGAGGAGGTTGGGAGCTAACGAATTAGACGTCAGGAAAGAATGGGTTAAAACGTACGACGTACGAACACGGTCTTCTAAAAAACGACACACTTTTTACATATAGAAAGAAAGAAGAAGAAAACCGTCCCCTCTGAACTATCAGGAAAAAGGATGTGGAGGATGGGAGTAAAGAAAAAAAAATAGAAAAAAAAAAATACAAAATTCTATAATTCATAAGGATCTTAAACATACTATTTTCACAACGAACGATCCGCCAAAACAAATTCTATCCAAAGCTATTACTTTTGTGGTTTATTTGCCAACGTTACCATGTTGTTTGTTCAAATGAAAGTCGGCCGTATCCTGACATTTAAGAAAATAATTATTTGCCTTTGTACACCAATCCTATTAAATAAATATACGGGTTCACCCTCGGGATGACCTCTGATATTCTTACCTGTAGACCGGACACTTCATACAAATAACTGATATGACATGTTATTATCATACATCATAAACGACTCAAAGGTATTCCGCGATCAAAACAAAAGACAATTATGAAGGTTCATACTAACGCGTTTGTCTTTTGTCATTTGTCATTCAGGGGCCTCACCACGAACAGTTAAATCCATCCAGTTTAAGGCCTTAAACTGAACTGCCCTGCTAACTGTCACCACCAATATCGCTCAGCGTTCATAAGTCGACCAGAGACATTTATCCAAAGACATCGGAATAATTTGTTTGCATTTGTGGGAGTTTATATAGGTCCATCTCATTCTCTTTCTCTCTCATTCTCTGCAGTCTATTTTTGAGTGACGTCACGTCACGTTTGCCATTTATGAATATGTGGTGCCAATCTAGGCCGTTCAGTTTATGGCCTTAAAATGAACTGCATGGAATTTGAATAAATACGTGGTTACCCCCCAGGTGTGTAATTATAATAAACTGACCTCCCGATTTCCCTCCGGATTGCGGGTGCGGAGAAGCGGATCGCGGGGGGTGGAGATTGTCCATTCTGTTTGTAGTATGTACTTATTTCTTCTGTGCCTATAAATATACTTAGTGACATGGTCGGTGATCTTTTACTTTCCTTTTTCAATGATAGTCAATGCTATTTTTGTCCAAAGTTATTGAGGATAGAGAAAATTACTTGGAAAGGCTGACCTCGTTTTGAAACCTTCCCTGCGGCGAATCCTTGGTGTGTTACGCTTCCCGCGATCGTTCTATCTTCACTTCTACGTCGTTTATTTTATCGAGTTTTGATGAAAGAACCTATTGAAGTCATAAATGATGAATATTTCTTGAAAGTTCAGAATAGAATAGAATAGAATAGAAAACTCTTTATTGTACACCAGAAACAAAATTAAACACAGTACAGAAAAATTACAATAGGCAGCAGGTTCAGCTGTTTAGTTAATGCTTCATTCATAACAGTCAAACTCAAATTCAAAAGACTTTATTCACATAGGCCCTAAGCGGGCACTCATGAAAGTTAGCCAACTCTACCACCGGATTCAGAACAGACCCCATCGAGAACAACCGGCAAGACACTCGACGGTTTTTTTTTTAATTTTTTATATCCACGACAAGCAACCACGACTCTATCCACCGGCTACTGGAACGGCAGTGGTCAAACGGTTAAACGTGCGCTTCACAATCACACGGCACCAGGTTAAAGCCTCGGCTATGTACGGTGATGAATGAGAATTAATCCTTTTGAGGATTGTCCATTTTGGGCACTGGACACTCTGCACTCATCAAAACCTTACGTACGGCTAAAAACTGTCGTTCTCCAACTGGCTCCAGTCTTCATAGGCTATAAATCCTATATACCTATTACCTACTGTCAAAAACCAGTGGCCATCATGTCATCGATGCTAGGTACCACCATAAACCACCATTTACGATCAGCTACCGTCACCAGCTACCATCCACTGAGTTTATCTGACACGCGAGTATCTACGAATAGATGTGATGTCGCAATCACTTCGAAAATAACAGTATTTTTTTATTTTGTCTAGGAATAAATATTTTGTAGTCATAAGGCTCTTCTGCAAATTCACCAGAGAAAAATCAAGATTTCAATAATCAAGCAGTAGTGTGCAAACATTACTGTGTTACGGTTTGAAAGGCAATATTTAATTACTGGACATCTAGGCATGATCGGCTTATGTTTCAAGACTTTTATTCATATAAGCTATTGTGCTTGATCTTTCGCTTTTTTTTTTCAGTTAACCCTGACGTCAGTAGCAGTAGGACCACAGTTTTACAAGCCTTCACCTCACTTGACCGTAGCCATCCTGTCACAGCGTTTAGGCATGTATTTAGGAGTACCTTAATACGGCCTTGTTAGGTCACAGAACACCAAAACAATTCTCTTGCATGTGGTAGTGGATCATGGCTTAAAATTCTCCGCGAAAGTAAGGGACACCCTTACTCAGCAGTGGGCGGATATGAGTTGTGATTATGAAGATGATGATGAAACACGGCCTGCAACCCTCCACTTAACACATTCACTGCTGAAAACACAACTGTGGTGTTTTTCATAACTTGCCGCGAGTACGGGAAAACACAACTGTGGTGTTACCTGTATGGGAAAACACTACGGTGTGTGCAGAGTCAAAGTGTTAAAAAGTAGAATTATATTCAAATCCCCAACTTTAGACTTTACCACGACATCGCCATAAACACTCGCGTGGCAACAAGCTGCGCGCGCGCAGATCTGGGTCAGATCGATGACCCGTGCCGAGAGCCGGCGAGCGACTCCGATCTTGCACGAGCCACAGTTTGGACGGTAGGTAATGTTCATGCTCCGCTATTGTCAAAGGGCTGCGGTCCTCGAGAACCAACTGCGGAACCGCGGTAGGGTCCACTAGAGTTCCGTAGCCCTATATTAGGCGTCCCGAAGAAACACCACCAGGAAGGAGTTTTAGTGGATAAACTCGCCTGTTTATCAGGTAAGGAGTCCCACATAACCAACGACGCTTTGGGCTGGTTGTATCCGTAATGACTTTTCCTGGATGAAAAAACCTGTCCCTTGTGGCTCCGGGGCAAGCTGGTGAATGCTAGCGTGACCTCATGTTACCCCAACAGTGCATACGAGGAGTTTTAGTAGGTTTGAGTTCCTCTGTCTCTCCCGTGACGGAGGGGAAAGTGCGACTGCATTTCCCCAAAAAAAAACGTTTTACTGGCTGCTTTTCATCGATCTGTGCTGATGTTCATTGGAGAGCACGCGGTCCGGTTGTTATTGTGTAATAGTCGTTAGTCCATGTCGGAAACTCAGACACACTCTGACACCAAAAGCTACCTTCATTAATACATAGATTTTTATACATGCATTTACTTAGTTTTGCTATCTTTTCATACTTATCTTCGCTCTTGTACTGTACGTCAACAAAAATATTAAAGTTTCCTTCCTGCATAAAATTATTCTGTGGCTGGACCTACGCGAATGCAATTTTTATAAAAACTTTTATCTAATTTATTACCCTATGGTGGTCATTTAGTTTTTTTAAACGAGACAGTTGTAGGTGAGGCTATTTCGAAACTTTATTTATTGTCCTGTTCGTGGTGGAAGGAACAGTTCGCTAGAGGTTATAAACAAACTAATAATAAGGTTAATCGTAAATAAAAATAATTGGCGATTTCGTGGGAATTAATTGGAATTAGAACGTAAATTAATTATTCGATGCGATTTAGTCTCTTTTTGGGGCCATAACTCAAAACCCAAATAATTTATTGTAAGTGGCCAAAAATAAAGCACATTTTAATCGCCGTGAATCACATAAGAATATGTATAAAGTTTTTTAAGGACGTAAACTAATAAAAAAAAATAACGCGTCACGACCACATACATAAATTCAAACTAACTTTTGATTGCAAATTATAGATAGATAAATAATCTTACAAAAGAGGGCAACTGAAACGTGATCGCCAAAAAAAGAACGTAGAAGAAGGTGTTACTTAAGTTCCTAATATAAAAATATAATAGTCTTCAAAGTACCCGATTCCCTAGAATGAATTCTAGTAACATGTTCACTGTGAAAACACACACGTTTGTGTTTTTATAATTTTACGGAAAGCGAAAACACGCCTGGCGTGCGAACCCGCACTGCTGTATTGTCAATTTTATCACACCAGTTGTGTTCGCCCGCACTGCTGATTGATGACAGTTACGACACAATGCCAGTAAACAGTAAACACACATGATGTGTGACGACCCGCAGAAGAGCCAAAAAAGTCAAACGGTTCAGCAGTGAACGTGTTACGGTTCATTCGTTTTAGTAGGTAGACAAAGGACATTTGTATACTTGTATTCTAATCTTGCATATCACGGTTCTATGTGACCACACTTCTTCCTTTGTTACTTTCACGTACGTCATTCCTCTGACGTCACAACTCACAGCACAGTAGCTGCTCAGTGTTTCAACCTCGCCGCGTTGTTAGGCACTTAGCAGGTGGCAGTGTACCCTTCCGCGGGACATAAAAGGACCATTACTGTGATACACGTTACACTGTGTCATTAGGGGTGGCCATGCTTGCTGGATAATTATGATTAACGTAAAACAAAAAGTTTATACAGATATGGATAGGTATAACTTGGATTTAAAAAATAGTAAATTTGTGTCGCCCATAATTAAAGAGGATACTTTTTAACTCATTTTGGCTTCTAAGCTATAAAATTACATATCGATGTTCAAATTTATTTCATAAAGTGTCTTAAATACTTAAACTTTTAGTTACTATAACATAATATCTTACCACCACCTGCATTAAACATTGAATTAAATGAAATTAATGGCATTTAATTATTTTAAACTATAAATTAATTAATTAATAATAAGTTTGGTCTAACTCTATCTATGTATAAAGAATAATTTAAAAACAATACTTATAATTATATCATTATACTTAAAGATTTTCAAGTTATTATGACTTTGATTTGTTATAATTACGTTAAAATGATACACCGATTATTCATAATACTTTTTAATATTTACAAATTAATTTTACAGAACATTTGCCTTTATTCAGTCTTACATCTTCAGTCAAGTTTGCTGTAAATGTAATTTCAGTTTTCACTATGAATGCGGTGATAGCCTAGTGGGAGAACGTCCGCCTTCCAATCAGAAGGTCGTGAGTTAGAATCCCAGTGCAGGCACGTGCCAATTTGTTTTTGTAAAACATATATACGTAATTATCACTCCATTTCGGTGAAGGAAAACATCGTGAGGAAACCCACGTACGTACCCGAGAATTATTTCAGAGGTAGGTATGTTATCCACCAATCTGGACTTGGCCCCCGTGGTGGAATATGGCCTAACCCCCCTCACGAAAGTGAGGAGAGACCCGTGCCCAGCAGTGGGACGTTATGGGTTGATGATGATGATGATGATGACTATGAAGAGACGAGCAAGTCGTTCACCGGTTAGTAAACCCCACGCCTGCCCATAGCAGTTACAGTTAGGTTAATAAATCATTTAAGACTAAAATTCTATCAGTATTGTTTCCCCCGAGTCCCTGAATAAAGCACAGCCATTATAAGCCATAACCGCCGTCAGTCATCAGATGTAGGTTCAGTCCGATTTGAATTCATTAAATATTAAGCCGCGGCCACACCTCGGCCCGCGTGATTGATGTCCCCAGTAACACCCAACTCATGGGCGCCGCAGTCGCGTTGTCCGTAATTGTTATTACGTTAGCTATAATTTATTTTGCCCTTTGGTTTCGTATACTTTTTTTGTTTTTGTTTTGCTGTGTTATATTTCTCTTTCAGTACATTTTTTTTTAATAAAAATATAGATGTTACACCTTTTTTTAGGTTAAATAGGTAGATGTAAAGTTGATATTTGGTTCAATCGAATCAGAAAGGAAAAGGGTGACTTTTAATTTTTAATAAAAAAAAAATTGTTTATTTTTTTATTTTTTTCTCATATTATACCTAGACTCAGGTAATTGACACAATGGAAAGTCAATTTTGTTAAAGAAAATCTTGAGACGAGCCACGGAAAAGTTGTGATTTCGATAAAATCTACGTGTAGAAACTTGGTGTTTTTCTTTAAAGGAGGACGGGGCTGTTGAACAGTTCTCTCCGCCACGGGGATAACGGAGGGGAGTGTAGGGTTCGAACCCACTAAAATCACCCCGTGGGCAGTCCTCCACGGATGCGGTCGCAGTATTCATAAGCAAATAGCTTTATAAGTAGATACGAGTGGTGTTGGTGGAGTGGTGGCGGTTGTGGTGTTCATGAGTGGTGGATTAGGTACAAGTAGTCGTGTTTACTTCCCTAGCTAATAAAAACATCCAGAACCCAAAAAAAAAACCAGCTCAACCTTTCAAATATCCAAAGCTTCTTATAGGCAAGCATGCTCCATCCTCGACCGTGTCGACACTTACCAACAGGTGAGACTGCTTGATATTCTACAAAAAAAAATTAAAGCTTTCTCTGCAGCGATAACAAACTGTTTAATATCCGATTTTTTTTTCTATCGAGGGCACGGAAATGTATCATTGTGTGTGACCTCGATAAAATAAAAACTAAAATACTGCTCGTACATCTTCGCTATCACAAATTCTTTGATCCAAAAATTATCTTGTCATCACTAGTGTTCCGTTGACATATTTATTAGTTTAAAACACGCTTTTGAATGAGATTTATCACTCTTCTATCACTATTTACGATCATATTCCTGAGTTGTGATGAACAAGGTATATTTATTAGTGTCCACCGCCCACCAGAAATTATTTATAGACGGGGACCAATTTATACTAATTAAAATACAACATTCGACGTTCTGAAAACTGTTGACCCGACTTTCATAAACATTTTCTTTCTGACTACCTATCCAGAAGAATATCTATCGCTTACTTAGCTATAATACTTAAAATTAAAAAAAAAAGGTTTCCGTAGATTTCTAATATTAATATAATTTATTTCGATTAACTAAAATCATGCGATCAATTAATTTAATTCATTAAAATTACAGTAAATTACAAAGAATAAAACAGTACAAAAAAAATGGAATAAAAAACTTAATTATTATAAACAAGGCAACACTTAAGTCATTGCCAGTATATGTACCATGAAACAATGGGTAATGTACTGGCATCGAACGTATCTACACAGTATAAGTTATGTGCGTGAGAACATACTTACATAACTAATACCAAATGTATACTATTATTTACTCTGCGTTAGACAAAGAAATAAATAGAGCAAAATCCGGCATAATCCGCCCATTTTAAAAATCCAGGGCCAGTTAAACAAAATAAGTTTATCGGCCATTCAATCACTAGACGATGCAGTATACAAAACCTTAAACACATCACGAAAACATCGTAAACAACAGATTAAAAAAATCTACTCACGTAACTCGAACTACCATAAACTGTTACTTTGTACTTACATAGTCTCCGTTTAAAGTTTAACTTTAACCTTTAGAGAATAAGGTTGCAATTGAAGTATAAGGTTTTAATTTAATATGGCTGTAGCATGCCCATCTAAGTTTAGAAACGTAATCGTCAGTTAACCGGCGCAATCCGGTTAAAGTGACACTCGGTAACAGCCGAGACCTGCCGTCTGTTTGCCAACTTAAGTAACTGCTGAGGTTTATAGAGCGAGCTCAGTAGACCTAATGTCACTGTGCTGTTATTTATTCTGTGCGAGTGTGTTTTTCGAGTTAACGCGTTGTGTCGCGACCGCGTCTACCTCTAGTTTGTATAAAGAAATGTACAGAGCCAGTAGCGGCGCGTTTATGTATCCAATTCTTTATACGGACGTATTTATTTAATAGCTCATAAAGCAGAATACAATCAACACATAGTTTAGTATTATAAGCTTAAATGCTAAGATATGGGTCATATTCTAAAACATGCCTAGTTGCATTAAAAATATTCCTGATAGGTTTATTTCAGCTGGAGAGCAGAACTTAAAACTTAAAAAATTAGATAATTAATTTACAGGTTTACTCTTAAAACCTGACAGGGTCAACATGCATGCATGCTTGGATAAAAACTATGACTGTAAGATGGTTTTTAGTTTAACCGTTTGTTATTAAAGGTATGATATTCTACTCTATGCATAATTATCACCCCCAAGAAGCTAAAATACATAAATACATGGTAATGTTACATGTGGCGTGACATATTATATTTGATAGGTACATACTACAGTATAATTCGTAAACCTTAAACTAAGCTTTTCTATTAAAAACGACGTCATCCCAACTTAAGCCTGTGGAAAAACAAAACACCCACCACGTACTTTACCTATAAATAAATCCATGAAAATAAAAAATAAAAACAGTGAAAACAACGTCGATACGTCACCAGTATACATCGTCTGTCAGTTTAACTTTTCGTCCTCGTTTAGATCTAATGACTCGTTAAATCGTTTGTGAAACAGGGCTCACGAAAAAAGTTATACGACGGTTATAAACAAAGCTTTTGTTTTAGAAAAGGCTTCGTGAATAGGGACGTATTTATTTCCTGTTTTTTCTTAGAAACGAGTAATTTATTCGGGCGGTACTGTCAAATTCATTATTATAATTCTCAATGATGGCTAAATAGATCTGAACATACAAACTTGCCATTGGAATGTAGATAAATTTGAAGATAATATTTATTTTGCGTTACAATGAAATGTTTACTGATGATTTTATTTTTAGATTATAATTTTCTTACTCCTGTTAAAGGTACAAATCTGTACATATATGTTTCATACAGCACGCTGGTCCAATATCGACTGAAATAACTTCATGAGAACCATACACACGTGATAGTCATGCGCATAATCATACAAATATACCTAATGTGCGTTGAGGAAATCGACCTCGCACCTCGATATGATCATTCCATCCTTGCCAAGTTACTACTCCACGGAAGCTACATTAATCCAAGAGTCCTAATTACACTCAAACCTTCATCTCACGGGTTCAATCTAAATGAATAATTAAAATGGCGGCCCGTAGATGGAATATTAGAGCGCGGCCCGCGCGAAAAAAACACGTTAATTAAGCCCTGGTTAAATTTAACCAGAGGTTACTGAGGGGAATCGAGCCTGCCTTGGAAAATAAAATTAACAGCGGGAAATAGAATTTTGTTAATTATAGAAAATTATTTTGTATCTCGTGTTAGCGTAGGTTGAGCTTATAAAATGATGTATTTTATTAAAGATCTGTCAGTACTGTATACATTTATTTTTATTTCAATGGCGGTTCTATTTAATTTAAACAAGAAAAAAATATTTCGATAATAAATTGAGATTTTTTTTCAGGCCGCCTTTTCATTGGATTATGCTCTTTTTTACGGAGAACAGTCGGCTTACTTTAATTTAATTGAGGAAGACCAATCAAGAAATCCAATAATCTTGTTAATCTTCTATCTATACAAAAGTGCCTGTAAAACTTCCGTATTTCTAAGCGAATACCTGTAAATCTGATTACGCTCCCGCCCACGCACGTGACGCAAAAAAACACTTTCACGTCTTCACGTGCTTTCCTGATGAACCCGCAATTTGTCACGCACTTATAGTGAAATGGCCGAGACGCTATTACAATAAAATCTGTCACCACGGAGAAACTGTAGCGTAAACTGTTGCAAATTGAAGTAGTCATTTGAGATGAGACAATACTTTTAGCCGGTAAGCTAATAAAAAAAAAACTTAATATATAAATGTGTAATGCCTGGAGGAGCTACTGATCCATGAAAGAGCTGATGAAGAGCGACCTTCCATTATCACTCAAGCGCCGACTCATCGACATGTATATCCTGCCTGTCCTCACCTACGGTGCTCAAACGTGGCCGCTGACCGATTCTCAGAGGTTCAGACTTGGGGTTTGCCAAAGAGCGATAGAACGCAGCGTCTTACAAGTCAAAAGAACGGACACAGTTCAAAACACCACGTTGCGTTCAATAACTGGCATCGCTGATGTAGGTCTCAAAGCAGCTGGGCTTAAATGGGATTGGGCGGGCCATGTAACTCGAATGTACCCCGACAGATGGGCCAAGATCGTCACACAATGGATGCCTGAAAAAGGGCGTAGGCGCCGGGGCAGGCCAAGAAAACGCTGGCGTGACGATCTTGATACATACGAACCAAGTTGGCCCGACGTGGCAAACAATCGCGACATGTGGAAGCGGATGGGGGAGACCTTTGCCCAGCAGTGGGACAGTATAGGTTATTAAAAAATATATATATAAATGTGCCACATAGTGTGTTGGCCACATAGGAAGTAAAATTTCAACTAAAAAAATATTTCAGAGAAAAATAATTCAATAAAACTATTTCTTAAAAAATAATTACAAAAAATTGATTTTGTCTTTGTCACACGTCGCATCGATCAAGTTACAGACAATAATTACTCCTTATCACACTCCTAGAAGAAGTATGAAGTACCAAGCATTTAAATAAGCACCTAGATAAGAAAGACCAAGACCATGCGATAAGACCGCCCATTGTACTACCCTTGTTTACCTATTGTAATTCTTCTGTACTGTGTTTATTTTTGTTTCTGGTGTACAATAAAGAGTTTTTCTATTCTATTCTATTCTATTCTATTCCTAAATAACAATATTTTCCTCTTTTGGATGGAGATAATCACTGGGAAGTTACTGGTATAACACGCAAGACTAATTATCTGATTTCTTCTGTCTCGCTTAATCCTTCAATGAAAAATAGGTTTTGTACAAGTTAATAAAATGTGATAAAAAAGTTAGTAATCATCGTCATATCGTCCCACTGCTGAGCACGGGTCCCTCACTTTCGTGAGGAGGGTTAGGCCTTAATCCACCACGGGGGCCCGGCTTGGGGGAACACCTCCGAAATAATTCTCAAACAATTGGGTTTCCTTACGGTGTTTTCCTACAATGAAAAGCGAATGATAAGAAAGTAGTGTAGTACCTATCCGGCCTAATTTAAAAATGCCGGACGATAGAATAGAATAGAATTCAACAAGCAAGCATTTCTAGTAGTTATACTATGTTGTCATTTGTGTGGAGTCGGGGGCTGTCACCCACGCGGTCAGCTGACGTCATAGCAAGTCAACGACCCCTTTATTTTTTTATTCTATTGCTTGAAAGTGCCTGTTGTGACTATGGCTTGTATTAAATTATCTCATTAGAATTCGAATGAGTAATTAGCAAACTGAAACCAAAACGAAAATACAATATTTTCGACTATTAGCTAATTTTTAAAATTCTTTCGGAGATTTTTCACGAAGTATTTTCTACGCGAAGTGAAGAAATTAAAGTAAAGTATAGAGTGCAAAGCTCCCTGAAATAACGCAAATAACATTACAGTCTCACCGCTTTGCCTCGACACAGCGCATCAGTTGAAATTCTGGCTGGACTTCAACTTTTTTAAATTGTAAAACAGGCAAGCAATTGACCGCAGTCTTATCTGGTGGTAAGTGTCGACACGGTCGATGATTCAACATGCTTGCCTAGAAGATACTTATTCACTACTATTATTTATAAATTTTATTATATTTTGCCGAGAAAACTAACAGCTTCTCAAATATATGATGGATACACTAATAGGTTCACATAGCCTTAAACATTTTTCACTTATATATGTACAATTGTACACGAAAGTGAGGAGAGACCCGTGCCCAGCAGTGGGACGTTATGGGTTGATGATGATATGTACAATCGTCCAGAGAAGACAAGTGCTACACTTAGAAATAAACGAAACGAATTGTATATCAAACCTACTATAGTAATTAGTTACAATACCTACATAACTAAAAAAACAATTATTATCAAAGAAATTTACATAAGGTTACTAAGTACCAAGACGTTCACCGATGGTAACCGCCACGCCTGCCCATAACAGCTACAGTGCCATAACTTTCTACTACAAAATCTTGTGCGGCACTGCACTGCGCTCGTCACTATGAGGCATCGGTTCCCAAGTCTCAAAACTCTAGTAGTTTCGCTGGAAACAGTGCCCTTCAAACGGGGACAGAGTAATGTTTGCACATTATTGCTTGGCAGAGAGTCCAGATGATCTCTGCAAGCAGAAGAGGCCTACCTACCACTACTGGAACTGTTTAACTAAAATGATCTTAATCTAAAAATATGAATGCATCGCACTTAAGTAATGCGCTCGCACTGTATGCAAAATTATGTGTCTAATGGCGCACTAATCTTTCAGTAATACGTTACAAAAATCTAGCACTTTTAGAACGTAGCTCCGATTTTTTTAGTAATAGTTCAGAACGCTTAAACTTTCGTCACAGAAGAAATAAAGTTAGTACTACACACAGAATGGACACTCCACCCCCCGCGATTCGCTACCCCGCACCTCTACCCGCAATCCGGAGGGCAATAGACAGGGATTCATAGCTGGGGTTAAAATCTATGTAGAATAGAATAGAATAGAAAAACTCTTTATTATACACCAGAAACAAAAATAAACACAGTACAGAATTATTAAAATAGGTAAACAAGGATAGTACAAAGGGCGGTCTTATCGCTGAAAGCGATTTCTTCCAGACAACCTTTGGATGGACAGTAAAAATCATTTTTCGATAGTAGGGTGGGTGGCGTAATATGTATGATATTGTGACGCTTTATCATTATTAAATTATAGTTTTGAAAATGGAAATCGGATTCATATAACATTTTCAGCTTGGGCAAAATGTCAAATGTAAAAATATATAATACGGCTGTAGAAAACGTAGCTTTAAGCACCTTTTACACTGACTTAATAAAGTGGGTGTGGCTTAAAACACTGACTTGAAATTCCCGGGAAAAAATCACAAACATTAAAAACTTAGCGCATTATTCCCGTCGTATTTACCATAAAAATTGAATAAGAGAGATCATAAAAAGCGGCATACTTTTAATGAACATAATAAATAACTTTTTAAGCGTAAACAGGAAGTTAAGAAATTGAGTTTGATTATAAAAAAAAAAGTTCGCGTCCGGCTCTTAAATTATATTTGAGAAATGATTTAAAGTTAAATCTGTCGGTACAGTTTAAGGTCGTTATATTAAGGCCTTTTTATTAAACAGCTGTGTATAGCTGTGGCCTACGATTTCACCCGCAGAATTCCAGTTTTTCCGGAGAAAATCCAAATTTTCCGGGAATAATAGCCTATTTCAAACGAGAATAGTTTAACGTTTAATAAGTTAACGTTGCGTTATTATTTTTTTTAATCGTGAAAATCCCGTTTTTTCGAAGGGACTGCATTTTCCCGGGATAAAAAACCCAAGTCGATCGAAAATAGTGAAAATTTCAATTCAGCAAATATATTTAGAATCAAATGGGTAGTTTAGGAGATTATATACGAGCTCCTACAAACATCCACACTCACAAACAGACGCGTCTATGTATGTAGACTTATTCTCAGCCTTATCAGTTGACTGTAAACTCAGATGAAACAAGAATTGAACTCGTTTACTGCTCCACAAAACTGGTCTCAGAACGAGGTTCATGGTTCAGATCGTTTTAAAATAACTACATAGTTACTTATTCCACTGTTTTTATAGAAACCATTCAGACTTGAATTATAGCGTCGTAACTGAAAACGAGCCGCTGAATATTATTTTAAGGCGGCATACACCAAAATTTTATATACAATAGTTTTTTGTTAAATTGCTATAAAAAAATTGTTTTTTTTTTTAAATTATGTTTAAGTTCAAAACTCAGCTTAACTTTGTCTCGAGGTACATTTATTTGTTATTTCTTTAAGGTGATTGCAGTGCCCATATTAACCAGTCGATGCGGCTCACCAACAATATCGCGCTAAATACTATTGCACTAAAGCTCAAGTCAGCGCACACTTCAACGCGGCTGTTACTTCAAATATTCCATCGTAAAAAAAAGAATCATCAAAATCGGTTCACCCAGTCTAAAATTCTGAGGTAACAAGCATAAAAAATACAGACGAATTGATAACCTCCTCCTTTTTTGAAGTCGATTAATAAGAGAAAATAACACTTTTCATATGGACACGATTGTTCGATTGAGAAATGGTTAGTACAGTTTATAGATATCTAGTTTATCTATCAATTGACGTGGATAATAATAGAAGTTAAATCACTGAAGTCGTTTAATGGAAGATGCACCTTTAATAATAAAATAACATCCTGTTAAATAGTTTTAAATTGATAAATTTCAATATGGATTTGTCTGATTTTTAAAACAAGGACCCTATTGACGAGACTAACGGCCTTAAATCGAGATTTACATTAAACGGACGCCGTAGGTGTAAGCTACGTTCTATTTAAGCGGAGTTTAAATTGGTATCATTCTACGTTTAATGAATTGGTGCAAGCCGCCCTTAAGGCATAACATTAATGACATTGAAGTGCCTTAAGCGCCAGTCCTTTCTTTCAGTTTAAATATCAATTTGATTATACTTTTTCACAACAAGTTGTATCAACCGTTGATTTACGTTGTGTTTAACATTTTGGCAACCGCATTTTCTTCCGTACGAACGATCTGAGAATTTTCTTCCCATCGGAAAACCTTGGATTCTAATGGGTTCCTAACTGAAATAGATCGGCCTCTTAAATAGAACTATCTAGAACGCGTTCGATATTTTTATCTTAATTTATTATGCACATAGAAATAGTTTCTTTATTTTATATCGCGCCGTTCGCCAAACAACATTGATGATATGTAAAAAAATCAAATGTGGGAAAAAGAGACGTATAGATAAACCTGCCCATTCTTCTTCTACTTTATGGGTGTCATCGGCCCACCCTTGCCTTGGTCCACAGCATACTTAAAAATATAGGGTGGTCTTCTACGGCTGCCAAGGACGTTTTATATAATACCTATGGACCCGGCATGCATCCAACGCTAGTGGCGAGAAAACTGGCACATTATGTGGGTACGTATAAGGAACATGTACGTAAAGGTTGAGGTAATTCCTGCTTCTGAATATACGCGAATAATTATAGAAATTAAATGTACGAGCTACACCCAGTGACAGCGCCTGCCTTGTTCCTCTTTGCCAGCGAATGGTTTCCAGGAATAAAATAAAAGAAGCCAATAGTAATCTTACTAATCTTTGTAGTAGGTTAACGGTATAATGTGTTATTTGCAGTGCCAAATTTCGATGTTTTCAAACGAAACTTATCGTAAAACTAACGAGGGAAGCTAATTAGTATTATAGCTATTTTAGCTGAAACTATCGTGTTTTTAAATTACTCAATATATTATAATTTATATTGAAATATAATTTTATTTGTCAGGCCACATTTTCCGGCTAGCACTGCACAGTCTGCACTTCACTTTTCGCAAAGATTACTTTTTTTCTCGGCTAACATTACTTTGATAGCTCTGACAGTTTTACTTTTTAATTTTTTAGTGTATTTGACGCTACAAGCCGCGGTCAATAATATGCTTTAGAATATTGTTTGTCTGTCCGTGCGTCCATAACGAATTGAACAGATTTATTTGATTGTGACGCTTTATTGCTCACTGACAGCGTGTAGTTTTTATTCCTTGCTATTTTCTTTTCGTGCCTGTTTCTCTTCCGGGTTTCTGGCATGCGACTCTTGTTTGTTGGATAGTTTTTAGGGTTCCATACCCAAAGGGTAAAACGGGACCCTATTACTAAGACACCGCTGTCTGTCTGTCTGTCCGTCTGTCACCAGGCTGTATCCAATGAACCGTGATAATTAGACAGTTGAAATTTTCACAGATAATGTATTTTTGTTGCCGCTATAACAACAAATCCTAAAAAAAACAGAATAAAATAAATATTTAGGGGGCTCTCATACAAAAAACGTGTTTTTTTTTCTCGTTTTTGCTTGATATTGATAACGGCAACAGGTAGACAGACGCTTGAAATATTCACGACTATTGAGTATTATTAAATTAAAATAAAATAAATGTTTAGGTGCCTCACATACAACAAAGTACGGAACCCTTCGTACGCAAGTCCGACTCGCACTTCGCCGATTTTTTTATTTATTCTTGTTAACCTTGTCTAGCAGCTTACATACAGACAGGGCTTCAGTTATTTTTTATAGCTATTAAACCGTGATATCGCTCCAATCTCTCGCATCAGTTTTGAAAGTTTTTGACTACTAAACTGTCTAGCTAACTTTTCAACAATGAATAACTAACAGATTTAAGGCACTTACAACGTTTAACGATTAATTGATATTCATTTATGTATTTTCTTTTCTGCTTATAATGCGATAGATATTTTGATAAAATATATTGTAATCCGGACCAGGCCCCGTGGTGGATTTTGGCCTAACCCTCCGCACGAAAGTGAGGAGAGACCCGTGCCCAGCAGTGGGACGTTATGGGTTGATGATGATGATGATATTGTAACCTAGATATATTTTACTACTATACTGCGAGTTTAAATCATCATGGCGTCATAAAGAAAACAAGTAAAGCACTCTGATTTAATATTAACAATAAACTTCTAGACTCTAACGCCGTCGACCGCTTCCGGGTATAACGACGAAAATAACGAAAGTAACGGCACGCGTTGCCGTAAATAACGGCGTCAGGGTCGATTTCTCAATTTCAGATATCACACGTCAGAAGATAATTTCTTCTGTGCGTCAGTGCATGACGATAAAAACAATTCGTACTTGTTATTTGTATTATTAAGATGAAAAAAAAAATAGTTTTTTTTTATCGTAATGGCGGTAAGCGGGGGTGATGGTAATGAGTGTCCTTATCAATTTTTTTTTATATGACTGAAAAAAAAGAAAGGCCAGAAAGCGGTGGCGAGACTATTTGGATGCTTTGAGCGACTGGCCACAAAAAGCAATGGAGCGAGATCAGTGGAAGAAAATAGGAGAGAACTTTGCCCAACAGTGGGATTAGACAGGTTAAAAAAAATTACTGAGTGACGAGTCCAACAAGTGGTTCACCTGATGGTAAGCGCTACGCTAACAGTTATAGTGCCACCCAGAGCTTTGCATTGCATAATCTTGCGCGGCGCTGCACTGCGTTCGTCACCTTGAGACATCGGATCTGAAGTCATAATTATGCCCAGTAATTCTATCTTTCTATCTATCTACATATTCAGCTCTTATTCACCCACTGCCTCATCTGTATAGGCCTCCTCTGTTTATCGACATTTGTTCTGGTCCTGTGCCACAGTCTCTTCCAGTCTATCCCAACGTCAAACCTCGACCCACACCAATGAATTTCCTTTGCTCCAAAAGACACTTGAACACTAGGTAGACCTTTTTCAAGAACAAAAAGCAAAAATGAACCGTTAATTCTATCACGATTTTCTCGCAGATTATAAACAGCATATCCGCAATTAAAGCCAAATAATAATAAATCAAAAAACCTTACACAACACAATAAATAATGTTCCTATATAAACCTTTCAAGAAATCAAAGAAAACTTTATTTAATTTATGAGTAAAGCTATTTTTCCACGTCATCTCCCTGCCTCATTTCCCATCAACCGGTTCCGACTGAGTTCAATTAATTGGGTTGTTAAGGCACTTTATGAATAATATATTATAGCAGTTTTTTTCCTAATATGTGCGAATTATATAGATACATAACACTATGTCTTAAATAGACATAATTAAGCAAAAATTCTGAGTTAATTATAACAGCAGGTAATTTTTTTACTTACTTATTTAAAGTAAATACTGCGCTTTAAGAAATCATAGTTAACGTGGAAGGATAATAAGAGATTTAGAGAGAGTAGATAATCTCTCTAAATCTCTTATTATACGCTACGCTAACGCACCGAGTGTTACAGGTGTCCATATTTGTTAGCATGCAACAATTTTTTTTTTGGATCTCTCTTGCACATAAACAGTCATAAGTCCTAAGTCATTATATTAGACACTATCGTCAAGCGATTTAAAAAAAAAAAAGTATCATCACCACTGACACAATAAAAAACTAGACCGGCCCTTAATAAAATACTGAATATATTTGATTCTACTGTCATGTGATTCCAAATGGGGCGCCAGAGTGATTATTTGAGTGATAATTTGGTTTGCGTAGGCGGAATCGCGATCAGCTTGACCCATATATACGTGTGGTCTGGACTAAATCAAGGCAAAGATTGGACTGCAGAAGGGACAAACCGCGAGACATTCGCTGAAAAAAGGATACCTACAAAATTAAATCTCCATTTTTTTTTAACCTACCCAAACGGTGGGTAATGCAGCACAAACTTACCTGATTGTTTAATAATTTAAATATTAATTATAAATGTGTTCGTCGAATATGCGCTTTGTAACTCCCAGAAGCGACCTTGGACCTAGGAAAATAGTTATTTTCAACTAGATATTTACGAACAGGTTTTAATATCTAAAAATTAATCTTCCACGATACGGTTTGTCATATTTATAGGAAATAATATCTTATTTACGACCGCGTTGACACATTAATTAAAGAAGTATCTTCTAAAAGTTGCACAAATAACACATTAAAAACTGATATCTAAAATGCTTGACTCCTGATTAACATTTTGATTGAGGATTAAATTATGATTTGTGTTTTTTTTCTGCTAATCACCTGTTAAGAAGACAAACTATGAATATTATAATTATATTATAAGTAAAATTGACAACTAATCTAGATTATTATGTTGGTTATGGTTAAATATAATAATATGTTGGTTAAGGAATTAATTTCTACCTAGTTACCGCTATTCAATAGAGTTAAATTTTGTATGTATGTCGAGTTCCGATGGTAATATAATATTTTGGTGACATTGAGCTGATCTGATAATAGAGACGGAAAGTAGACAGTGGAACACGTCCCCTAGTGAATAGAAGTCAACAGTTTTGCAGCTAATTTTTATCCTTTTTGCACCGAATATGCATACTATAAAAAGTAGTCCGGAAAAACATTTTAAAACTGAAATAACTATTTTTGGTTTAGTTAAATAATTTGTTAAAATAGTAAAAGTTTGCATAATAAATAACTATTGCATGCTTACAAAAGCAATCACGTTTTCTAAGCCTCACAGATGCATCGATTTGTATAGGCATATTTCTGCGATTTTCCCATCTGTAATTCGTCTAATCCCCGGGAGCGACGTGTAACTAGTAGGTAGAGATGTAACAATAAATACGAATAATTCAGAAGCCGGAATTTGCCCCAGAATTTTAATATTCGAAAAGTGATATACTCGTATTCACGTCACTGCTTACGGTGTGCTAGATTATTGGAGAGACATACCTACAACAGTAGTGCCAGAAGTACCTACCTAGTATGAGAAGTTATGTGAATCAGCAAGCTTCATTTATCTCGAAATATTGACTGGTTCTACAGACGCGAATCGCTTATTATTTTGTTAAACCGTTATGCAGTAAGGAAATATTAATGACAGCAAGGTCGAAAATCAATGATCGTTCGTCGACACTCACCAAATTTTAATGATATTTCGGATACGCGAAGATTGCTGAAGTGCAAAACTTTAATCGTAGTACTGTACGTATATAATCGTACTAAATATATTCGTATCTATTTGATAAAAAATAAACTAAGCGAATGGATTGCCATTGCCACTGCAGCCGCCTCTATTCTGTTCGGGTTGAGATGTTTTTTTGCAATTTCCGCCATTGGTAACCATATGTGACAGTAAATGTCAAAAATACAAAGCTGCGAGTAGCGACTGACTGACGTATACTTTGTCCTCATGTAGATAGCTGGTAGGTACTGGGTAACTCTCTTGATTTCCAAAACATGAACACGAATCAGCACCTCATTGGATGTGCAAAGCCTCGAATCACCCGGAAGTCGTTTCCAAGCCTGTTTGTCCATCCAGATTACACCCGAGCTAGGGGCCCGTACTTAGCTGAGGGCCCACGCCCGCCGCCGGGTCACCCTACTTAGCATATTTTAGTAATTAAACCTAAGGGAATACTTTCCTTCAAACTCTGAGTGTTTCTTTAGGATTGTTGGAAGGGAAGCTTAAATGTGGAGGGATGCTAAGCTATGCAATAATATCTTATTTATCTTATGCTGGTTCTGGTCGGTACGTAGACTCCAAGAAGACACTCATGAAAGTTAACACACTCTGCCAATGGTTTCGAAACGCATCCAAATTTTCCGGCTCTCCTCTCCAAGCGTCTTTACGAAGATAAGCAAAAGTTCAAAGAAAAAGGTACAGCAGTGAACGTGTTAACAGCGTGATCTATTTTGATAAATGAGATTTCAATAAATTTGTCATAATCACGAGTGTGACAAAGGTTTCATTGGCTTTTTCACCGGGTTTTTGCTTTTTAATTCGCAAGTCGCTACTACACCGGAGGGACTACAGGCGGCGGGGTAGGATGGATTCAGACACGTTGAAATTACACATCTGGGCGTAGCTTTGGCTTAGCTGATCAGGCAGATGGCAACAACCCTTAGCAAGAATTTGAGTGTTGACGTTTTAATGCTGTTTAAGTCGTATTTGCATAACAGCTTTCGGAGAATGTTTCAAACTCTGTTTACAAGGCTCTGAGGAGCGTAACAAAGGAAGCTCTTGTTCTACAGTTTTTGACTATTTTGGGCTGTTTAGGGACGTCTTGCTTGAGACGTAAAAAACGAAATCGTTTGAGTTGTGTTTTTGTATTGCTGTAATGTAGTGTAACAATTGGTTAGTCCTTTTGAGAATTGGGTATTCTGCGCCTTAACCCAAGGCTTAAACTAAGTGTTTTCACCTTAGTAAAGTCAATAAATTAAACTTTAATGGACATAATCTATACTAATATATAAAGCTGAAGAGTTTGTTTGTTTGTTTAAACGCTAGGATCTCAGGAACTACTCGTTGGAATTGAAAAATTGTTTTTGTGTTGATTATCAAGGAAAGTTATAGGCTATATAACATCACGCTACAACCAATAGGAGCGGAGCATCAATGAAGAATGTGGCAAAAACGGGGAAATATATTGCTTTTAAGAGAGTTATTGCGGGAAAACTTGAATAATGCGGGTAAAACCGCAGGGCTCAGCTAGTATTCTATACAATCTAAAAAGTTGAAGTAAAAATTAAATTGCTTAGCCAATTCTTATTGGCTAGATCGTCATGAAAATAGCGTGCATTTCATATACCTATACTATAGAGAAGGGAAAACATCTAACGGAAAACAAATCCGATAATGGACTCAGTTAAGAAAAAACATAATATTATTTAGTAAAACCATTCTTCGTCATCATCATCATCATCTACCCATTCCGGCCCACTGCTGAGAACGGGTCTCTTCTCACTTTCCAGAAAAGGATTACGCCATAATCCACCACGGGGTCCAGTCCAGATTGGTGGATCACATACCTCCAAAATAGTGCTCGTTTCAAGATAAAATTTAAAAAAATAGTTACAACGCCATCTATATTTTCAGCACTGAAAGAAAACTCAAGCAATGACACCATTGAAAGGCCGATAGATAATTCTCATAGCCTTCTATTTATGGTAACAAGGGTCAGCTCTACGTCCTTATCACAAACTAGGAAATCAATCACTAAACAAACAGCAGTAGAAAAATTCAATTTATTTATTCCAATATTGATTATTCCCTTCGTTTTCCTATTTAAATTGGTAGGGCATGTCAGACAAACAAAGCAGCCGGAAGCCAGATCGTCTATTTATCTACGATGTACCTATCTGTTCGGCCCTTGGTGCAGTACACGGGATTGGCAGTAGGGAAAGTGACTACAGTTTTTTTCATTGTTTCATTTTACGTGTCTTTAATTAGGTAGGGGCTTGGCATAATGACAGGAGGTTTTGTAAATGGCTCTAACAGAGGTTATACTAGCTTTTTTTTCTATTTAGACGTAGGTAAGCAGTTGAGCTAAATCTCGCCTGATGGTAAGCGACGACGCGATCGACGCTGGACCGCGCTTGCCTAGCAGATACCTCTTCGCACCCGAATATAAATCTTCCAGATTAACGTATTGGTAAGTCTTATTCCCATTCGTCTGGGAGCTTAGTTATCTTTTCGACAACTTATTAACTATATTAAAACATAACGATGTTAAGTTGAATATATGTACTTTATGAACTTTTAGAACCAAAAGCGAGATTTCCTACTGACTGAAGCTGTACTGTGCCGGGCCCTTGGCGGTAAATAAATATAATTTGAGGTCGAGCCGAGCATACAATCTCGCGGCCTCGTTAGGTACCTACCCACCATGGCACGGTAACATCGAGTGCATCACCTTGGTGGTGCGTAGTGCGGCCTACCACGTGTAACATTTTCAATTTATTTTTAATAAACCATCTGCTCCCATCGTTTGCACCCGCGCGGATTATTATCCGTAAATTTTCACGGATTAAAAAGTATCCAATTTAATATTCCCATGTCTAAAGCGTCGAAAAAAAAAAACACGGAAAACATCGCGAGGAAACCCACAATCCTACTCGAGAATTATTTCGGAGGTAGAAATGTTATCCACCAATCCGGACCGGGGCCCCCGTGGTGGATTATGGCCTCACCCTCCTTACGAAAGTGAGGGGAGACCCGTGCCCAGCAGTGGGACGATATGGGTTGATGATGATGATGATGTCTACAGTGTCTAATATAAAAAAAAAAAAAAAAAAAAAAAAAAAACTTTGAAATCCGTTTATTGCGTGGATTCTGTGTTTCCCGATAGTTACAACCTGGGGGTCTTCAAGTCCCGAGTGAATAGGTTACTTCTAGGTAAGCGTGCACCATCGTAGACCACATTGTTAGGTGAGATGGTGTTGTAACAAGAACCTATTTATTAATACAAATAGAGAAACTGAAAAATAAATGGGTTTTTCATATAGGTACGTAACATCAAATTATCCGTTTATTAGAATCTGTCAAAAAATTGCCAACTCGAGAAAAAATACCTTTAGACAAAAGAGCATCCATTGTGCATAACACTTTCCGAACCCAAAGCCAAGACTAATAAACCAGACTTGTTCCGTAGCCTATTGCTGTCTAAAAACAAACTCTCATACATAAGTAGTTCCTTAAAAATAAACACACCAACAAAAACAACAAAGCATTAAAAAAATACACGTTTAAAGGTCTCAATCCATTAAGTTGGCCGGGACCGCACACGTGGTCTCCATTATAAAGTGTTTTTAACACCATAAGAACCATGGTTCATGGCACCGATGGAACCCGTCACAAAGCTCGGCGCATAAAGGCCGAGTCAGACTGGCACAAAGCTCGGTGGGTCGCACGTGCGCAAACATAAGGCGTCTTCACACCGGCGGCGTTACACAATGATATAGCTGTGTAGCTGTTTGCTCGCGCGAGGTCGCCATGATTCCATGATTCCTTACAATTTGCATAGAGTAAGTAAATGGGTAGAGAAGGGAACTTAATGCAAACGAAGTACCTATTCTATAAAATATTGATACGTTTATTATTCTCTGATCTTGTTCAATTGAAAATGGTTTATTATGTTACAGTCCAATCGCGTAATTATGTACATTTTAATGATATTCATAACATAATCAAGTAGGTACCTAGTTCATTTCGGTTTGACCCTGTAACAATTATAAAACAAACATTCATTAACCAAATTTGCTTACGATTTTCGTCAAACATATAAAAAATGCTATAATTTTCAAGTTACAAAATACGTCATCGTGGGACATTAAAGGCTGTCAATGAAACCTGCCCAGCAAAGTTGTTTACACAAAGTCGAGGTCAAGAGTGAAAACTGTCACATCTGTCTGGGTTCCTAACTCTTTGACCCCAGTTAATCCTTGGCAGACATTAACTTAGTCCATGTAACACGCATGTAGGTGTGTTTGTATTAACCCGGGCCTTGTAATATTTTGACAGATATTGGCGCACATATTGGATTTTTTAAGACGTGTGACAAATATTTGTTACGTGGAGCACGGTTCGGTGCTAATGGCGCTATAGTGGTGGGCCTCTTCTGCAAGAGTCGGCTTAGGGAAGTACCACCACACTTTTGCCAGATATTCATCCACCATGCTTTAGTTACCGGGCCCCCATGGTGAACTATGGCCTAATACTCCTTACGAAAATGAGGGGAGGGGAGGGGAGGGGATATGGGTTGACGATGATGATGATGATGAAGCGTACAAACATTACTGTTTAGGTTTGAAGAGCACTGTTTCCAGCGAAATTACTGAGCATATGCGATTTTGCACCGATGTCTCAAGTTGACGAGAGCAGTGTAGTGCCGCACAAGACTTTTTTAAGGAAATTTCTGGTTGACACTGCAGCTGCTATGGGCAAGCCTGACGCTTACCATCAAGTTAATAACCTGCTTGCCTCGTTACTTAGTAACGTAAAGAAGCACAGCTTCAATGATAGTTACAAAACTTATCTCTGTTAAATCGCGCGGAGAAGCCATGGCCAAAAGCTAGTCTATACCTATAAAATATGAAACCCTAGAAACAAAGCAATGCAATTAAACTTCAATTCCAAAAGTGGTAAGATCAAAAATGGAAAAGCAATACAAAGAGGTGCCTTCTGAACCTGGAATAAATAAAAAATCTCAATTTTTAGGTAGGTACATGATGTATTAAAAAATATTATAATCCACATTTCCTACCATCGCCAAAGTACATAACAACACACAGGATTACTCCAAAACACGTGCGCCATTTCTCTCAATAAATCAATCAATAAACCACGTTCACATAGCGATTTCACAATGGTATTAAAATATAAAATTGCATCGCGTTGGCGGGGATTCAACTGCCGGTCGCCTCATTTCAGCCAACATATAAATAGTGTATGCGGAAGTACTTTCCATCACTATTTATATTAATGTTCAAAAACATTATTATCTAGACTTGTTTGTGCTGAAGAAATAGACCGTGTTTGACGTAATATTTCCGGGACCATGTATATCTGTCAAAAATTCATAATGCATTGCGTCGGCCACATTGCTTCTTCAGTTTTTGGCCGATAATTTCTTGTTGAAGTAAAACTTCTTTACGCACGCTTGACTTGGGGAGTAAGCTGGTGAATGCGTTACGAAAAATGTGATCGGTCGAGGCGAACGGAAGCTGAGAGGGAGATATGAGTTAGTGAAGATAGAAAGAGGGAGTTACTTTTCGTATATTTTTTTATATATCTTTTATTTACCTAATAATTTTTTTTTTTATAAATATTTTAGAGTTTAGTTTTTAGTACAAGTTTTACTTCTACTATGTGTCCCAGCCACAACGGCTGAACGGATTTTGATGGAATTTGGTTTAAAAATACTTGTTGTCCCGTAAAAATCTACGGTTCCAGTTACGCGATTGAAACTGCGGACGCAGCTGGCAATTACGTAAAAAGCAAAATATGTATACTTTGTGTAGGCTTTGTAATATTTTGTTTGTGAAGGCAGCAGCCACATTGAAATTACATTTAAATATGCAAATACGCCGCCGCCCTTCAACTGAATTATAAAATTATCCGTAATTACTCATTTATATTCTGAACAGCATTTATTAACTACCATTTTCTGAGGCTTTGCATCTGTTTATATTATTATCAGATTGGTAGGAAAATTATATTTAGTAGGTATACCAAATATAATAAACACCAAAATCCAGAAACTCATCATCGTAATCATCATCAACCCATATTGTCCCACTGCTGAGCACGGGTCTCCCTTCACTTTCGTGAGGAGGGTTGGGCCTTTATCTACCACGGAGGCCCGGCCGGATTCGTGGATAACATACCTAGGTAGCTCTGAAATAATTCTCGGGTAGGTATGTGGGTTTCCTAATAACGTATATATATGCTTTTAGAGAAATAATGGTATGTGCCCGCACTGGGAATTGAACTCACAACCTTCGCCTTGGAAGGCAGACGTTTTCCCACCAGGCTGCCACCGCTACTCACACCGCACTCACGAAATTAGTCTTTTTTATTAAGTAATAGTTGCAAAATGTACCAAAACATACTGAGTCAAGCTTTTCAAATAGAAAACCGAGCTTTACTTACTTCCACATAATAATATCAACACGCAAAACCAAATAATTCTCTAAAAAACTACGAACAAAGCCCCACGAAATGAAATAAAAAGTATTCCAACACCGGCCATTTTGTCTAGCGCTGTCTTTTTACGTCCTTATCTAAGAGGCTTCATTTCCTCAGGGTATGTCTTGACTTTGCCAAAAGATTTTCATCCTTATTTCTGTAGCGACAAGGGTGCACAGTTCCGGCGGGTAGTTCCCAGTATTTACTGCGTCGGCGAAGTTGGTGGACCATTAAAGTGACCCCAGTTTTGAAATCGACTGTTTTACGCTTGCAGTGAAAATCGCCCGGTGTTGATTTGTGTAGCTTCCGCGTGGGGTGACCATGGAAAAAAATCGAGTTTTATTTTTTAATTTGTCTAGAGTGACGAGACGAGGAATTCGTTCACCTGGTGGTAAGCGCTACGCTTGCCCATAGAGGTTACAGTGGCACCCAGAACCTTGCATTGGATAATCTTGCGCGGCACTGTACTGCGCTCGTCACCCTGAGACATCGGCTCTAAAGTCTCATATGCCTAAAGGCGTGAACCACTATAGTCTGTGCGGCTAGATATATTTATTTGCATAGTTGTATTATGTAAAGACTGTGAGGCGTTAAAAAAAGGTGTGTGTAATAGTTTTAGATGAAAAAAAGAAGGTGTATCTTTAAGGAAGAATTAGAGAATCACGTGCGATCCCCAATTTTCCTCTAAAAATGACTTCAATTGGGTGTCCTAATAAAAACCAAACTACAGAACTCATTTTGATAAAATTTCATTGGGATCTATCTTTTTAAGTGTATAACCTTTTATATAAAAAAAGTTTTTTTCAAATCAGTTTACAAATGCCGGAGTTCTGAGAAAACACACATTTTAAAAAATTGAGAACCACCTTCTGGTTTGAAGTCGGTTAAAAGTGTTAATTTTATTCATTAGTCGTCTTGAAAACATGTCCAAAAAATAATCAAACAACTGAACACAAAGAAGAAAACAATTAAAAAGTCACAACAAACAAATTGTTGTCATTGCGACATTGCAATTAAGTGATTTAATGACAATTGTGCCACCATTGCATAATCCAATTGCAATCGTCACGCCATACCTACCCTATTACGACCTGCGTTGGCGTCGCAGTGTACAATCAACAAATAAATAACACTTGGCATTACAATGAAGTAATAATTTAAAGATAATTAAACTGTTTCTTGCATTATTGTCCTTTTGTTCAATAGGTCAAACTGTACTCAGGTACATTTTGTCGCTCATAATTATTTGAGTGATGATTTTTATTTAACCCATAAAAAGTTTGATAGATTTGTAAATTCTCACTTCTGGGACAAGATAGTGAAAGGAGAGGGGTGATAGTGCCTGGTGGGAACTCATCTTGCCCCACCTTGGCGGAGTGGTCGGTTAATTATAGCCCATAAAAGTTCGACCCAAATTTGATATGTTGCAAAATATATACATTTTTCTCTTCTCTTCTCCTCTTCTGCAAGAGATCGCCTGTGGAAGTACCAATCTTTGCCAGATATTCATCCGCCAAGCAGTTGAGAGCAAACAATACTTTGTTCTGATTTGAAGGGCACTGTTTCCAGCGAAACTGGGCATATGAGACTTTAGAACTAATGTCTCAGGGTGACGAGCGCAGTGCAGTGCCGCGCTAGATTATGTAATGCAAAGTTCTCGTAGCTGTTAAGGGCTTGCCCCAGAAGACGGAATCCTTAAGCTGAACTAACCCCTACTTAAAATATAGGAAACCCTAGCTACCCGTAAACTAGTAAAAGTAGGTCAAATCCCAGAAAGTTCCGAAAGCTGGTCCCCCCACTATCGTGTCCCCGCGGACTCCATGAACACGAAAACGCAACACGACACTAAATTAAACGTTCGCAACTTGATTTGTGACTTGTTATTCTTTCATTTAAATTTTCATTAAAAGCTCATTAGTTTTAAGCCACTTTGCTACCATGAATAATGGACCACGCATGGACCCACACACTACATAGCCTATTGGTCTGCAGTTCCAGAAACCAGTAGAGGGTGTCAGGGAGTCTGCTTTCCGCTAGGATCATAACATGTGGAAAGATGTAGTCTCTGCATATGCCAACTAGAAAGCGTGACTGTATGTATGTATGATATGAAGTTTTATGTTACCTGAGTTATCTGGGAGTTGTGAAAAAAAATTGACTACCCCTCTCGCACCGCCGCCATTTTGTAAAACGGACGCCATGCATTTATTAATATCACAAACTGGTTATGTATTACGTAAAATGCTATATTGTATGCTATATTGTTTAAAATATTGTTTCTTTGTTACAAATACGTTTAGTGGTTTGGTGGTTAGAAACAAATTACTGTAGTATATACGAGTATGTATATATAAAATTTAGGAATATTTTTGGTTGTTCGACATAATCCCAGTGAACGGAATTAAACATTGTTAACTATTTGTTGATTTGTTTTTGTCGTATCTAAACACTATAATTATGGAATGTAATTGTTTATTTGTCTATCTTAGCCATTGTTGTATAATGTCTATAAAAACTAAGTATCAGAGACAATTAGCAATATTCAAATACAGACATAAGGTCAAAATAAACCAACTTCTGTATCAATAGACATTATGTCGTTTACAAGCGAGAATTGTTCAATTGAAAACATCAGTTTATATATTCTACAGTTACAGCTGTTTTCAAGTAATTTCTAAAGTCCAATAAATGCAGAAACTATTAATAAACAAGCAATCAGAGTTCAAAGAGCAGCGTTGGCTTGTGCGCGGCCGGTTGATATCGCAAGCGGCCCCGGGGGCGTGCGCCTGTAGGTCACCTGGGTTACAGATCAACATCGTATAATGACATTATGACGTAGGAGGTGCCAGCTACAAACATACATGACGTACACGGCTTTGATTCCCGCACAGGGCAAAATATTTGCTCGCTATCGCGCTGCCATTGTCGGCACGTCACTCATTGGAATTGCAATTATTCCAATCAACAGTACAAACATTGCATTCGAATGGATTCACCTTTGCTATCGCATTTGTTATTTACAAGTGAGTAAATTAAGCGGAGAACTATGTTCATGACCCTTTGGAATATGAAAATTTTATTTATTTAATGCTTTATTGCACAGATTAAATAGCTAGTACATTATTTTTGCCTACTTGGAATAAGTGATTTGAGTTTTGAGTTTGGTACACAGTTATTGCATCTCTACACTAGGCTCTTCTCTTTACACTTTCTACGAGGATCATGGTCCTACAAACACCCAGGCTCAGAGCTAATAATTGTGGGTCACCCAAATCTTTAACCTGTACAGGAAGCGAACCCGTAACCGCACGTTTTGCAGATGGTCTATCACCCATAGAGGCTGCCAAAGGAAAAGAAAAAAAGTATTAGATAGAGTCTCCGCTATTACTTTGCTTTAGAGCATAGTGTTTGAAAGTTCTATTTCAGACTATCTCTATAAAAGCTTACCTTTAATAGGTTCCTCTACCACAGAATAAATAGCCTCTACATGGAGCCTATTGAACAATAAACAATGTGTTGTTTATATTGAGCAGGCCTTGAGTGGCGGCTTGCGCAACTGTGCCCACTTGCTGTTGCTAGGTGCCATAGAGTAAGTATCAGTGCAGATGTGACAGTTGGAAGTTAGGCTCTAGTTGATGCCTACGTGTACCACTTTTCACCTCTTTATATTTTTATAATTTGCCACCTTTTTTTATTAACGAAAAAACGTGTTTCTTAATAAATAAGACGTCACAATTACTTACACAGATCCTAATAAGTGATCCCTAATTATGATTCCCTGTATCTGGACTGTAGATTCAGGTAATCCTAGCTAGGTTAGGTTTGGATCGTGGTCCCACAAACATACAGATTCAGAACAAATACCTGTGATTCAAACAAATCTTTACGATTTTACGAGTACTGCAATACAAACTTACTAACTTAAGGTACTTTTGCTAACATACAAAATGCACTGGCTCTTCTGCGTCACTACTCTATGGGCGGTCGTTAACCCTTCACTAGAGGCCTCCGATACTAACAAACAACAGCTGAGAGATGCACACACACACACCGCTGTATGTGTGAGTGCAACCTAAATGTATACGGTGACGATTTGAATTTATTTTAGGCCTTCGTAAGTTTCAAAACCTCTAGAGGTTTATCTATTATCATAATAAAATTGAAATGTATGTGTGTGATTTCAAAATAAATTACAATTTTTAAGTGAAAACTGCTATTTATTACGATGCCTAATCAATTAATCATGAATTGTCGTTTGTGAATTGTGAAGCAAAAGGGACGGCTTCTTCTTCTTCTTCTTCTTGTCGGATCATCGACACGACGAAGAAGAAACGGACGGCTATGATTTTTAGCGGTACGTATCATAATAAAAGGTTTTAGGGGTTAAGAAAAGGCTTAAAATAATAAAAAAAATTAAATAATAAAATAAAAACCCGACTCCGAACAAAAGTGAAACGTGAAATATGGTTGAAGGCATCGCCATTTCATTTAACTACAATATTTTTTTATCTTGTTTAAATAAACGTTGTCTGGTATAGATTGCTTTAAGCGATAACACCGCCCATTGTACCTATTATAAAATAATGTTGTTTACTCTCTTTTTTATACATCTTAGTGTCAATAAAGAGTTAACTTTACCTATCTATCTAATGACAAACATTATGTGTGTGTGTACTGTGTATTTTTATTGTTTTTTTTTTTAATTTCACCGCAGTCTCACCTGATGGTAAGTGTCGACGCGGTCGACGGTGGTGCATGCTTGCATAGAAATACCTCTTCACTCCCGACTTGAAGTCTCCCAGATTACAGACAGAAAACAAAGATGCTGGTAGAGAGTTCTGAAAGATCAGAAATTTCTGTGCTTTTTTGTAGAAACATTTCCTTGAGTCTGGATGTTTGTAGGATCATGGTCCACATTGTTCCTGATTTCCTAGGAACAGGGAATCTTAGATAGGGTTCAGGTTCTTTGTTTATGATAATGACGCATTGAAAAAAAAGAAAACTTAAATTTTTGGTACAGAAGAGAAATTTCACATCTGTTATCTCTATGGAGGCTTTAGGGCCATTACGCAAAGCGGTGCCTTTGTCCTAATCTCAGCGATAAGAGGCGGTAGAGATCACAGCTACCGAACTTTGATACTACGCCGATTACTCGTAGGCTTGGGCAAGACGGGTCTTACGTACTACCTACCTATTTAAGTACTAGTACATTTGTAGGTAATTATCACTCGCTTTTCGGTGAAGGAAAACATCGTGAGAAAACCCACATACCTACCCGAGAATTATTTCGGAGACGAATCCGGACCGGGCCCCCGTGGTGGATTATGGTCTAACCCTCCGCACGAAAGTGAGGGGAGACCCGTGCCCAGCAGTGGGACAATATGGGTTGTTGATGATGATGATGACATATATATAATGAAGACGGGAGGCAAATTTAATTATGCCATTGTCTACCACCATTCCACCATTGTTGTTGAAACTGTAGTGTCGCGTAAGGGAGTAATGAGCCGACTGCGATGCGTAAGGCTGCGGGTTCGCTTCCCGCGCAGCGTAAAGATTTGTGTGAACCACAAAAGTTTTGCTCTGAGTCTGGGTGTTTGTAGAACCGTGGTCCTCGCAGTTCCTAAGATACATGTACTCCTATCAGGACCTATGTGTGTGGGGTGCGGGCCAGGTAACCTCCACGAGTGCCCGGCTGTTGTTCGTCCCTCTTGATGCGTTGCATCCGGAGGGAAGGGCAGCAGCTGGGCCGGTGCACCCTGGGGTTCGGTCAGCAATTCTCCTAGGGGAATTGGTGGCCGTAGCAAATAACCTGGCGAGAAGAGGTCCTTCGCGTGTCCCTCTGATCAGCAGAGGGCACAGCAAGGGACCAATAACGGGGACTTTTGGGCCGCGGATCGGGGGTCCAACGCCCAAGTTAGAAGTCCCGAGCTGAGGTGCGGCCCGTGTGTTCCGGGACGCACCCAGCGGAGAAAGAGGCCCAAGCCTCACGTGGCGAGCCCAGGAGGGCGCCCGCAGAGGTGGTCGCGGAAGCGCCGTGCGAACCCGTGACCACCTCCATAATGCGGAGAGGAGAACACCCCGGGGTTTTAGTGGGTAAACCCTGCCAGACCAGCTGGCGGGGGAGTCCCACATAACCACCCCGCTCCCCCCCGGGGCCGGGTGGTATGCCTAATGCATTTCCCCGGGAAAAAAAAAAAAAAAAAAAAAGGACCTATGTGTGTGATCGTGACGTGTTTATTATCATTATGATTTTTATACCGTAAAAATAGACGGTCCCTGTGAGATAATAGTTATCGCGAGTGAAACCTCGGGGCGCAGCTAGTAAGATATGAAGTATAAGCACATAAGAATAGACAATAGATATTGATTGTGCAATCCAAACGGCAAACGTGTCTACTATTGATAATGCATAATAGTTACTATAAATAGCTGTTATGGTCAGACCAAGGCGGGGCAGTTTACATATTACCATAGTTATCAATGCTAGAGGAGCTGTCTGTTTGGATGCCAAGTTGGGATTATGATTAGAGATCCATCATCGCCCCACTACCACCCTACAGCTGGGAATAGCTCCGTCTTCGCTTATGGAACGGATATGCTTGAGAATTGAATTGAACAAAAAATCCTGAGTAAATAGCTGTGGATCTGGCGGAGAAAAAATCATGGACCTATGGGAGGACCCATACATTCGTGTATCTGTAAACGTGTGTACAAAAGAAAGGACGGAAACCACGATCCACGTGGCTACGCCTAAATTTCTCATTTTTATTTATACATTTGTCACGTTTTTATCACAATTTCTACATAATCTATTTAAAAAAATGTAAATCAATGCTTTCATCGCAGCATCTCGTACTATGAATTGTGGAAAATTCACGTTTTAAAAGATTTCGTCTACTATAGTAAATGATTTACGAAAACACGAGATTTAATCCGTGGTTTTGCAATATAACGACATAGTAACGTAAGATTGCGTAGAGTCTGCTTTTACACTACACATATATATAAAAATATCTCAATATCTCTCTTTTCTACAAAAGTATATATATATATAACTTTATCCTGCATTCTTCAGGGCCAAAATGAAATTACATATTTCTAATTTTTTTTTCACATTTTAATCACAAAAATTTCCTCAAAAATGTCGTCGTGTGGTGTTACCATGTACGCGACACTTATGACGTTAGTGGCGCCATATACAGCAACGATTAGGTAACCTGTCGCTCTCTGGCACTGCCTCGCACCATACACGGCAGAATGTGGGTGGAAACGGCGACTTCACATAAAAGAGGTATTATAAGTTACAATTTGCAGAGAAGACAAGAAGGACAATTCTTTTTTTTTTTTTGACTGAGTGACGAGACGAGCTTTTCGTTTACCTGACGGTAAGCGCTATGCCTGCCCATAGCAGTCACAGCACCACCCTGACCACTGCATTGAATAATTGCACTGCGCTCTCCACCCTGAGAAATCGGCTCTAAAGTCTCATATGCCCAGTTCGCTGGAAACAGTGCCCTACAAACCGGAACAGTAATGTTTGAACACTACTGCTTGGCTGATGAATATCTGGCAAAGGTGTGGTACTTCCCCAGGTGGTTTCTTGATGAACATAAAATATACAATTCTCATAATGATACTACAAATTGAATGAAAGTTAAACGAATCGAGACCGAATCGTGAATCGACTAAAACTGTCCCATTACGATAGATTCACAGTGCCGTTAACGTTTGACGTTTAGGTGGACGCCATTTTGAAACTTTAGTGAGATTGAGTATAGATCGGAACTTTATTTTTTGAACTATTAAGCCATTTTGAGACGTGAATTAAATTGAGTATTGATCGGAATTATATTTAGATAATATTTTGTTAAGAGAATCGGGTATCAGAGTGCAGTAATATTAATTCCTAGTTGTAGTCACCGCGACCTTTGTCGTACCTTTAAGTTTTCCCCTTAGAATAACAACTACAGCTTTACTCAGAGTGCCATAAACTATTTCAAGGGTTCCGTAGCCTACGGGACCTCTAATAAATTCATCACGTCGTACATGTGTCACAGCCATTTTAGATGAGGTCTATTTAATTGGGACTACATAGTTTAAAATTTACAAGCCTTCTAATTTTACTGAATCCTGGCGTTGATTGCGTTTAAACTAGATTTCCTGACTTTCTGACTATTTAGTTAAAAATTATACGAAATGTAGTAATACTGGACACCTGCCAAACAATGCGAAGCAAAATCCAAAAAAAAAAGCACTTGGTCGCATTAAAGATTTGGATTATAATGAATACGAACTTTCTCTATCTAGGATGTGGAAAAAATCTTCATTAGTTTGAAGATGAGATAAAGACCTTTGCCACTTCGAAGACCCTAATTTTGCTCACATACGAAGAATTAACTAAAATACACTCCGAGCAGCTCATTAAAAAAACGGCTGAGCGTTCGAAACGGTAAGTACGTCATCTCCCAACAAAAACAAAGCAGTTAGCATATTATAAAGTTTTATTATATTTAGCCGTCGGCGTCGGACCGGTTCCGTGTCTCTAGAGATGGGCTATATTTATAAATATACATTATGTTGTTTTGCTATCGATTCGATGTTCGATTCAATTTTGTTACCAGGTTGCATCATCCGGCGTTTGGCTTAAAAAACAGGAAGGGATTTCTTGTGTTCGTGGATTTCTGTCACGTTTTCTATTTTAAACAACTGAATGACGAGATCAGGTGGTGTTCGCCTGATGGTAAGCGCTGTGGCTGTCGATAATAACTACAGCGCCAACCGCCCAGTATGAGACATCACTTTTTAACTTTTTACACAGTCGATAGATGGACCTCGAATGGGGGGATGGCCCCTCTTTAATGTCAGATATTGTCAGGCCGTCGTGAGCTTCTGACATGGCTTAACGGCTGATATCATTGATAAAAAAGTTTTTGTGCCATCCGATGCGCGTGTGCCCTTTATGGCATTATGGGGCGGAGTTAGTGAGTTCAAATGTCACAGTTTTAAGACACGTGCGTTTATTAGTTTATTTAAATTAATACTGTTTTTATTATTATTTAACTGAGTGACGAGACGAGCAAGTCGTTCACCTGATGGTAAGCGCTACGCTTGCCCATAACAGTCACAGCACCCTGCATTGCATAATCCCGCGTGGCACTGCACTGCGCTCGTCACCCTGAGAAATCGGGTCTAAAGTCTCATATGCCCAGTTATTTAGGCTAGAAACAATACCCTTCAAACCGGAACACAGTAATGTTTGCACACTACTGCTTGGCGGATGAATATCTGACAAAGAAACGTTAGGAATACACAGAAGCACTCAGATGTTATCCCAAAAAACGGTCACACATCCAATTGTGTGCCACTGGGATGGTTGCTTCATTTTGGTGAGGTTAAAATCCTTCAGGGAACTACGTCATGGAGCACTTTAGGGTATTCTGTAATTCATTGAAACAATGTCCTTCATTCTGTAACGCAATTACTTTTGCACGCCAACGCGTACTGAAGTTTCCGAGTTTTTACTAAGCTTTAATTTTATATCGTAGTGTGCAAATAGCTTATATAATTTGTGTCTTTTTTTTGTTTTTTTCATCTATATTTATACTCTATACTTTGATATATAAAGCTGAAGAATTTGTTTGTTTGTTTATTTCTTTGTTGGAACGCTACGGTCTCAGGAACTATTGGTTCGAATTGAACATTTTTTTTTTTGTGTTCAATAGCCCATTCATCGAGGAAGGTTACACTCGTTGGCTATATAAGATCACGCTACGACCAATAGAAGCGGAGCATCAATGAATAATGTAGCAAAAACGGGGAAAAAATATGGCTTTTAAGAGCTTTTCTTGCTTGCGCTGCGTAACCGGTTAAAGTTATGCAAAAATAATGTATGACGAATTTGTTCCCCTTTAAAAGTTCTAAAAATATACAATAAAACTTTTATCATAATTGGTACAACACACTTCCTTTACATTTTACTAAAATATCGAAAGCTTTCATCTTTAAAATGTGAAAATTGTTAAAACACGATGCGTTCCCCTTTGTTTGTAGTACGTTTAACCATAAAAGAGATATTTCGTTTGTTTGTTTAGTTCCCGAAGTGATTGGTACATCCATTAGCTTAGGTGTGATAGATGTTAGACACCTGAGGTTAGTTCAGTCATCATAGGATATTGCATTCCCCAGGTAAAAAAAAAAAAAGTCATCATAGGATACCTACAGCATTTTTTTATTATTCACAAGTTTCAGACAAGGAAGCGATAACATGTTTTTAATATAAAAATTATGACAGAATTTTTTAAATGTATTATTTATTAATTAGCTTGTATAATTTTTGGTTTATGTTTGTAACAAAGAAAACTTCAAACTAAAACAAATCAATATAAATGAAACAAAAAAACAATCAATCAATCATTGTTTTAAATTTTATTTATTTTAATTAAATCAAATTAATTCAGTAACTCTTTATCGTGACGTGGGCCACTTCGATGCTTATCTTCGGCATGTATAATATTATGTAAATAAATAAATATTATACTGTTAGTTATTCTATGACGGTGGCAAGCTTTCACTAAAACAGTGGAAGCTGCGACCTGAGGTTACACGACACTTCAACAAGATTTGTTATCAAAACAAATTGTAACCGGTTATTGAAGTGCGTTCGCGTTGTTTACTCATGTCAGTTTTAAAACTTGTCGTGACGTGTTTCTTGAATCCTAAAAATATCCCTTTTTTATATGACTGAATGACGAGACGAGCTAGTCGTTCATCTGGTGGTAAGCGCTACGCCTGCCCATAACAGTGACACCCAGAACTTTACATTGCATAATCTTGCGCGGCACTCGTACTGTCACTGTAGTCGCAGTGTCACTGCACTGCGCTCGCCCGGTCCAGATTGGTCAATAAGAAAATAGTAATTATTTAATTTATTTTGTAATTATATAATAATATAGACTAAAAAAAATTAAAAATATAAATAAATTTTTATTTTCCAACTAATTAACGATGCATTTTTTTATACCGTACTCACGATTTTCCGTTCACCGGCTGTGTCTTATAATGGACACAGTAACATATAAAACGCGTTATGGTAAGAAATTCGTGGGCGTGCTTCCCGTGCCACAGCCTGAGTAACAGTCTGCCACTTACCATCGACCACTACTTGAACAGTATCTAGCCACAGGTCTGCTCAGACTGATGGTAGAGTCGAACTCGGCAGTAACTGAACATGTTCTAATTATAATTTTAATTTTACACACGCAGAGGCAAGCAGTAGTGTGCAAACACTACTGTGCTCCGGTTTGAAGGGCACTGTTTCCAGCGAAATTACTGGGCTGAGATTTTAGAGCCGATGTCTCAGAGTGACGAGCGCAGTGCAGTGCCGCGCACTGTAACTGTTATGGGCAGGTGTGGCGCTTACCATAAAGGTGAACAACTTGCTTGTCTCGTCACCCAGTCAAATAAAAGAGTTAAAAAAACACATAATATATTTATTTTTTTATAGAATAGAAATAGAATAGAATAGAAAACTCTTTATTGTACACCAGAAACAGAAATAAACACAGCACAGAAAAATTACAATAGGTAAACAAGGGTAGTACAAGGGCGGTCTTATCACTGAAAGCGATTTCTCCCAGACAACCTTACTTAAACATAGTTCATTCTTTTACTTTATTTTTTATTCTGGCCGTACCTAAGCAAAAAGCCATGAACGTGGCGGGAAATAAAATCATTGGCATATGGGAAGGACCATCCGACTATAAAGTGAGAGGCCAGCCGTGCTCAGCAGTGGGACGAATGGGGATGATTAATATTTTGTTGTATGTACATATTTTGAGTTACAATCCAGACTTTAAACTACTTTAATTAACTCATAAGTTACAACGATTGTAATTTGTTTTGTGCATCAAATAAATAAAATACAAATTAAATAAATATGGTGATTATGAAGGGCAGGAACCCTTTTTAAGCTTTTGCTAGGTCATTTTAAGGACAAACAAACAAACTCACATCGCATTCATAAAATTGATTAAGATTAGTATACTTAGGAAGAAAGGATTAGTGAGATCCATACCGATAGTACTTTCTACATATTAGAGGTTCCATACACGGAATCTATCAATCGCTTCTTCAATCCTCGTCGGGCAGTGTGGCCGGACTGCTAATGGTGATGGGAAAGCCTGCGCCTGCGCCTGGTCACCATACAGGCAGACTTAATAAGTCTTATGTCTTCTGATCACGATCATGGTGGTAACTATCGAGAAACAGGAGTTGGTAGTCCAAACTTCAGTGTAAACTTAGTTTACGGCCTTGTAATCTATGCCAATAATAAAACTGAAGCGTATGTATATGATTTCTTAAACATATCACTCGCTTGCGATAAGAATGTGCAATTTTTTATTTCACTGAGTGACGAGACGAGCAACTCGTTCGCCTAATGGTAAGCGCTACGCCTGCCCATAGCAGTTACAGCGCCACCCAGAACTTTGCATTGTATAATCCTGCGCGGCGCACTGCGCTCGTCACGCTGAGACATCGGCTCTAAAGTATCATATGCCCAGTAATACAACAGCAGATATCAGTGAAAATTTCAGAGAATAAAAAATAAACTTTTATTAAAAATTTTGTGTGACTTTCATTTCGATATTTAGCAGGTTCTAGATCATATGAATATAAATATTTATAAACGCGGGCTTAGCTTGTTTCGTAATAAATGCATGTAACCAGTCACGTCTGCGTGGACACTGGATTGCTACAAAACTCAGAATAAGAACAAGCTATAGAAGGAAGAATAATGGGAACAGCTGTCTCGCAGCTTTCTTATTCACAGCTAGTAATACAGAGCACACGAGAGTGAGTGAAACAGAAAAAAATCCATGGTTTGTTGGTTGTCGATGTGCTGCTAAATTATGTCATGGTTTGAAAGCTTAAATGTAGACAGATAAATAAATTCTTTATTGAAACAGCACAGAACAAAGAAAACTTAAAAAGTAAAACAAATCAAATTCAAGAAAAAAATTCAAAATAAAGATAATACCAAAATAAAAAAAATATAAATAATAGTTAATTATAATACAATATTAATTTTATAACGTTTATTTTAACTTTTTTTTATGCACGGTTCGGTAAACAAAACAAGTTATCAACAGCTAGTGACAAGTTCCACATTTAGTATGGATTCCTTCTATTTTAGTAAAACTTCCTTGCTTGCTACAAGACGTACATACTCTTTGATATCATAATTTCGTTTTCATTCGGAAACCGTGACTACTCAGAATCTAAGAGCTACCATTTTAATGAAAAACTTTATCAAAATTGCATTTAAATTGGAAATATACTAACAAATTGAAAAACTTTTATACAAACCGTCATAGACAATTTATTCGGGCAAGGGTGAATTGCCTAAACTTGCCTTATTTTACACCATACCATTCCATTCAAAGGTTCACGGAAAGAAATCGGTTTTAACAATAACATCGTCCATCGTAGTACCTATGTGAAACATTTATTATTATTTCTACCTATTTATTATTTCTACCATTGTAATGAAACGAACAAGTCGTTCTCCTGGTGGTAAGCGCCACGCCTGCTCACAACAGCTACAGTGCCACTCAGAATCGGTTGCAGCACTGCATTGCGCTCATCACCCTGAGACATACTACACAGGCTCTAAAGGCTCTAATGCCCAGTACCGGATTGCCCTTCAAACCGGAGCACAGTTATGTTTTGCACAATACTGCTTGGTGGAGATATTTCCCCAGGCGGTTTTTTTGCGGAAGAGGCCTACCAATACAAAACAATGTTTGCATCTGAATGTAGTATGCTTTTAAGCCTAATACAAATCCTCGTTCAGCGTAAACATATGATACTATTTGCAAGACCAAATCCAAACCCTCCCCTCCCCCTTCCTCCACCCATCTGCCTTCATCACCAGGTCTTGGGAATGGAGCGGCATACTAATCCACCGCGGGTTTGTTTACAATGGCCACTGCTCACCTGACGCGAGGCGCATATGGTCCATGTAGTCGAAGAGCCAGATGCAAGGCCAGTAAGGTATTTAAAATTAAAAAAAATGTGGTACTGTTTTGATAACAACAGTGTTGATAAGAGAAGGCAGTAAATCCTTGCTATCTCGTTCATTATAAATTAAAGGGGTTCAGTTCACACCTAGCGACCCTCACTCTAAAAACCATTGAGTTTAAACTGGATTTCTGACAGATCCGTAATCATCATCATCAGCCTATATCCATCCACTGAGGCTTCTGCTAGCGAATGCTACGGAGCCCGATCTCCGGCTCTCTTCTCTCCTCATCTTCTTTACCAACAGTTTTCCGGAAGCCGTCGCTCCACCTAGCCGGCTAGATTCGTGTTGTAATCAAATAACTAGGAACGCCGCCTCCCCGTCTAAACGTCGATCCACGTATCACGAACGCGAATTGCATACGAAACCTCAAAACGATGGCGGCGAGTAGGAATAGCTAAAATTATAATTATCGTAATAATATGCGCACGCTGCCCGCATACTGAGGTCAGCCTATAGTACCAATAATCTTACTTCGCGTATCGATACTAAATACTAGCTTAGTATGGAAACTAGTATGTTTCGATACCTGAAGTATCTGAAAGTACTGTCAATTAATTTTAAGAAGCAAGCATGGATAATTGCTTCGAAAGAGGAGCATTGTTGTCTGATAATAAAAAAATCCATCAGTCTCAACTATTGGTAAGTGACGACACGGTCGAGGATGGAGCATGCTTGTCTAGAAGATACATATTCACTCTCGACTGAAGACTTTCAGATTATAGTTTTCGGGAAACACAGACGCTGGAAAGGCGTTCCATTCCTTCGCTGTTCGGATTATGTGTGTGTGTGTTCTTTGTTCTTTGGTGTTTCAATAAAGGGTCTATCTATCTCTCATCAGCATAATTATTAAATTTCCCATGATGGAACACAGGCTTACTCTCACAGTAAGATAAGGTGATCTATTAATCGATATACCAGTCAAAACAAGTTAATAGGGACAAATTGACTTGAGTGCTTATCGAATGAGGTAGAGACAGCCTCTGGTATCGGACTGCTTCAGATACCACCCAAGGGTCCCTGATTTTAACCAAGTACAACTGGGAATGGCTACTCAACGTGCCGACCAAAACAACAACTTAACTGAATACGTGATAGGAACTCATTTGGTACCAAGCTAGTATGTACCTTAATACTTGTTTCTAGAAAGTATTAATACGCAACACAGCACCATGTATCGATCGGTATCAGTATCTAAAATGTCTTGCAAACCTTAGGCCAGGCTTTAACAATGGCCGATCGGTCTTTAATATGCAAGCTTTAGCATAGAAAGAGCCTGTTTTACGCCGGCCTCAATACTAACTAACAATATGTAAAACCTGGCTATCCGCTGTGTAGGTTGTTGTTTACTTTGATTCTAAGCGCTACCGCAGAAGAGATTTAGCAAGTAGCACTTATGCAGAATGGACACTCTCCACCCCGCGCGGTCCTCTTCAAACCTTCTTCTTCCAAACCTCTACCCGCAATTAGTAGGACAATATTACATGCCCAAATGTCATAGATAAACGGATTAGTATGAACCTTCATACTAGCGGGTAGTCTTTTGTTTTGACCGCTTAGTGTGTTTGAGTTCTTACACACACATCTGTACACACAAACGTAATTTATATGTGTGGGTTGTCCAATCAGCTTTTACATGGAGTGTCTATGCGCCACTGTGCACTTCATGAAACCTCATTGGGACATTACCTGAGCGCTTGCGTGCTTCAAAGGGCACTTTAAACCGACTAGCGGCTATCTTGTTTCTATCGATTAAAAGTCAGGTGCCCTTGGGCGCCCTGAAAACCTCTGACACTAAAGTTGGCCACTAATAGATATTGGAATTCTTGTATGACTTTGTAGCTACTGAAATTTCAGAGTCTTTGAAGACCTTGAATCGACCTGCAATCTCAACAAGGTTCTTAAAGGGCACTGCAACTGTTCAGAGAAAGCGAAGTCGATATTAATTCAAATTCCCAACTGTCCCACAACCTTTCTTAGTACGAACGCTAGTAAAAAGTGATTCCCAGTGACCCTATTAAACTCACTATGCTCACTTGCGTGACAATATGTCACGTAACTTAAGTACAGCCAAAAAATAAAAAATACACACTCATTAGAATTAATCGAATGTATGATTTAGTAATATCAGCGTCTTAATTTTAAGTACGCGCAGTACAAAAATGCGCCAATCTTAAATGCCGTGACTTTAAGACTTGTTTATAAGTAAAGCCATTAAAGTCTAAAGACTAAAAGCTCTCTATTATTCACTATCCTAAGGTAAAAGTTACTTGCAGATTAAAAATATGGCCGAGCCTATATTTCACGTCCCCGTGTTCCGGAACGGGCAGCGACAGAGAAAAATAGCTGCTCTCCAAGTTAATAACACTTAAAGTTCAGTATTTTGACGATCCTGTGGGAAATCTCCCAGCTCTAGACGAGCTTATGGGATACATCAAGTTTAACCGTCGACACTACCGTGACCGCCTTGTGTTAAAAAGAAGGGAAACAAAATTGTGCTTTCCAATATGGCTGCCGTTTTGCAAGACTATGATTTGACCGATTTATACATAACAGGGTCAAAATAATGTTTTTTTTTTTAATGTATGTACATTATTGACACCTAATAATACGACTAGGCAGTGGTAGGCCTCTTCTGCAAGAGACCGCCTGGGGAAGTACCCACACCTTTGCCAGATATTCATCCGCCAAGCAGTATGGTGAAAACAATACTGTGTTCCGATTTAAAGGGCACTGATTCCAGAGGGACTACACTCGTTCACCCGATGGTAAGCGCCAAACCTACCCTTAAAAGTTTCAGCGCCTCCCAGAACTTTGGATTGCATGATCTTGCGCAGCACTGGACTGCGCTCGTCACCCTGAGACATATCTCGTTCCAGGTTTACACAGGCCATCTTTCAAAGATGATGGGCCATCCACGACACCCACCCTCGGCTTGTATTCACCCGCCAGTCAATAACGGGCCCAAAACACGTTACTCAACAAGTTTATTATCATTGAGGTAAACCTTCTATCAAATCAGGCGTAACCTCGACAGTTATTTCCATCTGCCGTTTGTATGCTAATATATTATTATGTTTGTGGGCTCCAATGGCGCCGGAGCTTTATCGCTATATGAAAACTGAGACGAAGATCTGTCTGTCTATTGTTTTTGAGATTTGTTTTTTATTTTACTGAGTGACGAGACGGGCAAGTCGTTCGCCTGATGGCAAGCGCTACGACTGCCCATAACAGTCACAGTGCCACTTTGGGGGGTCACCACGTACTTATTCTTATTCCGTACAGTTCATTTTAAGGCCTTCAGCCTACATTGGCATCACACACTCATAAATGGCAAACGTGACGTGACGGCACTCAAAAATTTACTGTTATTGGTTCGTAGTTATTGGTTCCCTAAATACAGTGAATCTTATTTAAGGGTTACTTTAGTGGATGTAAAGTGCAAAAAAGAAAAGCTGATAATCCAGAACATGACATAAGTAAAATGCGAGACCGTTCAAATAAATGGTGGGACAAACAAAGCCACGTGGAAACATAATACTTTATAGTTATTTTATAGCAGCAATTTGTGGCTCTTCTTCAGTGTTATTTGCGGTTTACTAATTTATGGCCCACCTATGTTTAGCTTTTAATTAATTTTGACATATAAATAATTAATTGATTTCTCTTGTTTAGAAAAGAGTTAGATCAATAAAATACAAAGATAAAAAACTGATTTATATAGCTCTTAGAGAAAGTAGGTATCTTAATAGTAAATCTAAATGGTATATAAAAGATAAATTATAACTTAACTAGCTGCGCGCCGCGGTTTCACCCGCGTTGATTATTATCTCACAGTAAACGTTAATTTTTACGGGACGTGACATACAGCCGCATTAAGACAATGTATGTCGGTATTCAGTAACAATGGTTTTTGACATTATATCAAAAACATAACTCTCCTTCTGGCGCAGTCGGGTAAACAGAATGAAGTCCAAAACACAAGAGATTAGGCAACGTTTCGACAATGCGCCGAGTGTTGCAGGTGTCTTTAACTGTTCCCCATCAGGCGGGCCGTCAGCTTGTTTGCCGCAATATCATATAAAAAAAAACAACAAAACAATATCAACACTTTTACAAATCGAGCTGAAGGAACCAGGGGCCTCACCACGAACAGTTAAATCCATCCAGTTTAAGGCCTTAAACTGAACTGCCCTGCTAACTGTCACCGCCAATATCGCTCAGCGTTCATAAGTCCACCGGAGACATTTATCCAAAGAGATCGGAACAATTCGTTTGCATTTATGGGAGTTTATATAGCTCCATCTCATTCTGTTTCTCTTTCATCCCCTGCAGTCTATTTTTGAGTGACGTCACGTCACGTTTGTCATTTATGAGTGCGTGGTGCCAATCTAGGCCGTTCAGTTTAAGGCCTTAAAATGAACTTGCATGGAATAAGAATAAGTACGTGGTGATCCCCTGAACTACGCACCTACGCGATTAAGCGTTATTTATTGTCCAACCCAGAGCACAGCCAATTACCAAAGATAACAAACGGCGATGAGTATCCGATACCTATTTCCGCGGCGAAATAATTCCGCTTCCGCCTAATTCCCGCGTAAACAGCGTCATTCCGCGTAATCGCAGCGGAACGGACGCAACTCACCTCCCTGGATACACTTTATAGAAATTAATACAAACAGTAAGGGCATATTTTTTGTCATAAAAATATAATTCCACTTGTGGATGCGAGCAGCACGCCTAGCGCCAGCGGCCCCGCTACCTGATTACGTAAAACTTTGCAGAAGTAAAGCAACAGCAATCACTGCGCGATCGGTCGCAAAATACCCCAAAAAAACACTACAAATCATTAGGCAAAGGTGCCTATTTGATTTCAGAGACATTGATTGACGTGGATTGTTTTTTTTTTATTTTGTATATAATATGTTTTGTATTCCGGCAATTTGATTATCAAATTTATAACAGTTCGCACGCGTCGGTCGTGTCGTACGTCTCTCCGATCCTGTCAGGAGAACACTTTATCCAAAAAGGTGGACACTTTATTATATCCACAGAAATATATCAAGATGGTCCCTATGATAATGGACCATTCCTCTTTCAACCCAACACGTATTTCTGTAAAAGCAATGCGAAGTTGCTGATAAATTATTTGTTTTTGTTCCTAAAACGAAGATACTGATGTATTACGTTATCGAACCCATGCTCTATAGTGATATATTTACTTGAAATTTGGTTGAAATTCAATAATTTTTGAACTAATAACTTAACACTACCATATAAGACTATCTAACTACTACATAGAGCAGTTGGACAACAATGCCTTTCTGCAAAGTTGACATACTGGTTATAATCAGCGCAGCGCCTTAATGGCGGAGTGAAATTATACAAATTACTGCATAGAATTTTACGAGATGCCTTCATATGGGAAATCCGGATTATTCCGGACAATTTACGGATTCCCGGGGGTTTATGAAGCCGTTCCGGTGCAGGAAAAATTGTTATTGCGATGGACAATTTGAAAGCTAGGGGCCCGAACACCAAACAAATTCACAGATAAAAATATGTCAGATAGAGCGAAACAAAATGGAGTATAAGTAACCTGATTAATGGTATAATTACTAGCTGAACTCTGTAGTTGTATACATAGTTATTTTCCGTAGAACTTTTCCATTTCCCCGGGTTTAAAATATCATCCACAATACTCCTTTATTTCGCAATATACTCAAAATATGTTAGGTATATTGACGCGACGTTAGTCACCGTCGTTAATGTACAATTTATACAGTTGTTAGATAACACTTGTTTAAAACAATTGGCGGAAAACAGTAATGCTGTAAACAATATATCGGCATTGCAAATTAACCCAAGGCCGTGCAAATTGGGTCGCTAGGCGAATACAGAACAGCCGTTTCTAAAGTAACACCATTTGTATCAACACCTGATAAAATGTTTTCAAAAATCATTCACTAGAAGTATCGAGCTATAATGTCACCCGGCGTAATTTTTTCTTTTTAATGTAAAAAAAAGTTCCCGTTTGACCACTATGGCACCTCATGTTACATGTCACGTTGCGTTTTAATTCCGTCTAAGTTGCCGAATTCGGACCGGGTCGCCGTGGTGGATTATAGCTTAACCATCCTCACGAAAGAAGCCTTACAGTGGAAGAATAGGGGTTGATGATGACGATGATGATGATGATTTTAACTTTTTCTCGTTCAATTAAATGGTCAATAATTCAAAATTCCAACGTTTTTCAAAACCGCACGTCCAAAACATTTGTTTGTCTTGATAACAGTCTTTCTGAGATTCATATTCTTAGACTTATATTCTTAATCTTAATTCTAATTCTATTCTAATTCTAGTATCTTAATTCTTATTCTTAACTATATTCTTAGAATTAGACATTCTGCCCCTAAATCAAAAGCTCTACGGAGAAACCAAAAAGAACATTTCTGGCCATACGCCCAAATCATACGAATCTATTACCTAAAAAACAATATATTTTTCATCCTTGACAGTCTTGTTAGCAAAGCCACATAATAGCTGACAGCATCTACTATTAATAAACCAAAGAAGTTTTACAAAAAAGTAAAACGAATCCATACTAAATTGATAGCTTGAGTTGTTCACTTGTTTTGTTCACCAAACCGTCCCCAAATATTCAAGGCATGACATAATTTAGCAGCAAAATAGTCAACCCCGAAGATATCCTGACTAATCTATCTTGAGGACCATACTTGAAATAATAAAATTCATATGAAGAGTTCCGTTTCACTCACTCTCATGTACGCTGTATAACGGAATGTGAGTAAGAGAGCTGTGGTCTCACAGCAGCTAACCTTCCTTCTATAACTTGTTTTTATTCTGGGTAATAAAGCTTGGAAATTTATTTCATAAAACGTTTACGCGTCTAATAAAAATAAGTTGCAAACTAGGACAAAACGAAATGTAGGCCTTTCAGTAGTTCTGCTTGTTCAAAGTTTTTAAGGTTTAATTAAGAGGCTCCGGTGGAACCCATTCCGTCGGCACAGGCAGCCCCTGAAGGGACCAAATTAACGACGGAATATAGCTGGACCTAGTTAAGGTGGTAGTGGTCCGGGCTATATGGTTCTAAATACTTTTAAAAAAGGTGCTCAGTTACAAATAAACTAATATAAGGTCCGAAGTTTCTGAGTTATTTATATTTTATATCTGGATGATGTAATTCTCGTACTTCTTGGATTGAGTTCGTAATTCTCTAGTGACAGTTTATATTTCTTTTTATTTTATCTACTCGTAAATTAAGTTTCTAATTCTTTGCATTTATAATCTTCAATCAATTATCTGTCGTTCGCTAAAAATTTTCAACGATGATATTAAAATTAATTGCTGGAGGAGACGTTGTAATTATACCAACGTGATCTGACTGTATCATCTGAGTTATGACGTCACAAAAACTTTTACTGACCACCCGAAACGTAGATATGACATCGGAAACTGGATATTCAAAGTTTTTAGGGTTTTTAACGATATCCATTGTAAAATGGTTTTAAAAATCGATTCTTGCTTTATACCTTTTTTTTTTTATTTTGCATAATCCTGCGTGGCACTGCCCTGCGCTCGTCACCCTGAGACATCAGTTCAGTAAGATGTCATGGGCACATGTGAATAAAGATTTTTTTTACTCTGATTTCAACTTATTGTTTGGTAAACTGTGTCCTTTTCATAAAAGTTACAAATTTATCAAATATAACTTAATATTAAGTATTCTAAAACAAAAATTGTAACGGACTTATCTACCTACATAATAATAATTGATCAGTTACGGATAATCACGTGACTCGGAAGTGGAACTGCCCAACCGGTTTCGTACACGTGTAGGTTTTTTATATAGCATGCCAATAAATAAATAAATTATTCCAGAGTTCCTTAGTGCCACAATAACATGTTTATTTTTACAACTGTTTATATACGTTTTTTACCTATATTTCTTTTTTTTTTTTTACTGGGTGTGTCTTATTTTTATCTAGATCTAGAGACAGGGGCTACGCAATTAGATAAAATGGAAAAACAAGACGAAGACGTCGCCGTTACGTGTTATGTATTAGGTTTATGAAAACATATTTTAAAACACTTAATAAATCAATGCAAGTGCCTAAAAATTCAATTACGAATAAAAAACAATACTATTTTGAGGTTGTCATCCAGTACCTTAGGATAATTAATTATGTTTTTATTGTCCTCTATTATTATTTTAATCCCTATGTATGTATAAATCACGAGTTTTTTTTCTACTTCAACATAAGAACAAGCTATAGTAGAAAGAACAGCTGTCTAACAGGGGCTCTGTTTTTTTTGTGGATTAGTCGTATTTAATTTGCATGAGAAATATTGTTACTATATCTCTTTATTATACCTCAAAATGATAATTGTGTTTGACTAAATTAAATGCTATGCAACTCAAAAGATTTAATCTAAAAATTGCGCGTTTAGATTCAGACGCATCTGAAAACTTTCATCGCTACACGTCAAGACGAACAAAATGCAACCTCAGCAATATAAATAAAAAAAAATAAAAAAAGTTCAAAAGAAAAAAATCTGTTACGAGAAACAAATAAGCCGATTTTGTTCCCTTCGTATTTTAATGATACCTGTTTTACGATGTTGTTTTTAACAAAAATAGTCTGTCGAATAACCTAACAAGTCAACATTCAAGATTATCTTCGAATCAGCAGTTTTAGAAGTCGTTAAAAGGTTATAAAATAAAGTGCTTTACGGTAAACAATGGTCGCGGTGAAACTATAAAAATGGACGCTGGATTTATATTCTTATTTTAGGAATTTTAAAATCCCTTCATACCTTACGGCACATTAATTTTAATGAAATACCATACCGTAGGAGGGACGCCAAAGTGTCATACGGTAAGTTCATAACGACTATAGGTGGGTTTGGTTAATTTTAACTCCTCATCTGCTGCCGTAAAAGTTTGAGATTTTGTCTTTTGCCGTAAAAAACATTGAGATCTTATATTTAGTTGTGTTTGTTGTATTGGAAAACACTATGGCGCGTGCAGAGCCGCACCCGTGGCTCAGCAGTCAAAGTGTTAATAGTTACTTGGGAACGGTTACATATAAAATTAATAATATTTTAACCTGCGACATACACAGTTGGGACAACTAACTCATTAATTATTTTTTTCATTTTTTCGCTCTCGACTTGAAGAATAGTATAGAATAGAATAGAAAACTCTTTATTGTACACCAGAAACAAAAATAAACACAGTACAGAAAAATTACAATTGGTAAACAAGGATAGTACAAGACTTTCAGATTATAGTTTTCGGGAAACACAGACGCTGGCAAGGTGCTCCATTCTATTCTATTCTATACATTTTTTTTTTTTTTTTTACCTGGGGAATGTAATTACGCATACCACCAGACCCGGGTGAGGGCCGGGTGGTTATGTGGGACTCCCCCGCCAGTCTGACGGGTATACCCACTAAACCCCAGGGTGTTCCACCGGGAATTCTATTCTATACATAACTCAACTTTTACAACACTTCCTATATAAGAGTGAGACTTTTACAACTCTTGTATAGTTTGTTTCTCTCTCAAAAACTTATTTACACATGGTGTTTCCGTCATTAAACTAAAAATAGACAGTTTACGACCAACTCTAAGCGAGTGTATTCGAGCCATTTGACTCAAACCTCAAATAAGCAGTCACGTTACCACTTTGTCGCAGTTCGTAGTCGCAGTTTAAGTTTATTAGTCGTAAAGCAGTCGGTGCAGCGCAGCGTCCCGCGTCCAGGTGTGGCACCCTTAAGGACCAACGTGCCATTTTTACTCGACTGCACCAGAAGGAAGATTATGTATTTTTTTTATTTGATTGAGTGACGAGATGAGCAATTCGTTCACCTGATGGTAAGTGCTATGCCTGCCCAGATCAGTCACAGCACCACCCAGAACCTGCATTGCATAATCCTGCGCGGTACTGCACTGCGCTCGCCACCCTGAGACATCGGCTCTAAAGTCTCATATGCCCAGTAATTTCGCTGGAAACAATGCCCTTCAAACCGGAACACAGTAATGTTTGCACACTACTGCTTGGCGAATGGATATCTGGCAAAGGTGCTACTTCCCCAGGCGGTCTCTTGCAGAAGAGACCTCCCAGTACTCAAAAATCCTCCCTGTATGGCTAGTTATCTACATTTTGACAATGTTACAGTCAGTTGATTGAAATCGATTGCAACAGGAGTTACGTAATCATCGTACAGATATCAATTAGGGTTGCGAGGTGTCAGATATCTGTAGGTATATTTTTATACTTTTATTGCAGGAAGCCGCAGTGACGCGCTGTCAACCGCGGCATCCTTTCGCAGGCGTCTGCTGGCGGTCACTGCCCACTGTTGCATAATATAATACACGAATGTATCATTAAAAGCACCAAGTCTTTATTTTTTTTTATAAGAATTTGAAAAAAAAAGCAAAATCAATCAAAAATTAAATACCCCTTCATCTTTTCCCCCGACTGCTACAAGGAGGGTTATGTTTTTCAAACATTACTGTGTTCCGGTTTAAAGGGCACTGTTTTTAGCGAAATTACTGGGCATAAATATGAGACTTTAGAGCCGACGTCTGAAGATGACGAGCGCAGTGCAGTGCCGCGCAAGATTATTGCAATGCAAAGTTCTGGGTGGCACTGTAACTGTGAACGACTTGATAGTCTAGTCACCCAGTCAAATACAAAAAAAAAGTAGAAAACAAAAAGTATAAAAAAAAAACAAAATCTCCGACTCCAAGCAAACCCGTGCAATGCAAGTGGAGGCATCACCTTTTCATTACAACTTTTAACTGCAACGCCTACAACTGCATTTCACGGTTCACTTTTGCTCGCGGTTGGTTTTTCGCGTTTGTTTTTTTATTTCATTATATTTTGTTAGTACTCTACCATAATTTATGAATCATATTTCGTCTAAAAAATCCTAAAATGAAACTAAACCCTAGAGTTCATAAACAGCCCATCTAAAATGCAAAGTGGAATATACGCGAGCCCTCGGCACTGCAAAGTAACGTAAAGTGGGGGTAATTTCCCTCCCCGCGGAGCTCCCGAAAGATGTTAATTAATTTACCCGATCATCGCGGGAAGTGGCAAGTTTTGTAAATAAACTGGCAGCACGGGACGGGTTAGGCGTGTGAGCCAGTGGGCCGGGAGAGCGATGAGAAAACCTGCAATGCTATATAATATCTTGCCAATAATTCATTATATACCAATAATAAAGTTAAAATGTCTCTCTGTAATTTCACAATAATGCCAGATTTTGGTGGAAAGGTTGAAAACCGCTATTTAAACGTAATCATAATTGATCATTATTACAATTTTTATTTGTCTGTTTGTCGGTCTGAGTGTTTGTCCCGGATAGACTCCGAAATGGCTGAATGATATTTATTATATAGATATTTTAGGTCCTTTATTAAATTATCGAATACTTTTAATCCCGTAAAATTGAACGGATCCGGTAGAATACTAGTCAACGCAGGTGAAACCGCGCGGCGCCGTTAGTACGTATCCATAATATATTAATTTATATTAATTTTCTGCGACTAGTCAAATTACTTACCAATTCATAGTTGAATATGATTAATTACTTAATCATTTATATTTTAATTTACTGTTAAAAAAAGATTATTTATGCAAATTTTACTGTCTCTACGAAGAATAAAACTAATTAAACAGGTACATTTATAATATCTATATATGTTTCTATAAATTTTCCGAATAAAATAAAATGATATTTTAATATCTATACATTTACATATTTTATACCTATTGTGATTATTGTAATCTATTGACATATTACCGAGTTTCTCAACAAATTAATCATGCCGATGATAATTAATATGCAAATAATATTACGTAAAATTAACACGTTATTTCTCAACGAGAAATCAACGTTGCATCAGACTGGACAAGTTTATTGGACAATTAAGTTAATAAAAATGATTTATGGCTTCATAACCGTTTAATTTGTATTTTTATGCAATAGACCTACCTGTATTACGACTTAGAGCTTCTGTTTTATACGGGTAAAGAACTTTTATCGATTTATATTACATTAAAAAGTAAAAAGCATCTAGAACAGAACATTGAAACGCGGTACGTTATAAAGTATAACTTTCATGCTCTATAGAAATATTGTGTTTTGTTATTAAATAAGGTATGAAAAAGTAAGTGAAAAAGATTTACTTGTCTGAATTTTTTTTTAAATTTCACGTCTCAATTCTCGTCTGTTTTCTCTGCATTCAAAAATAAAGTATGACGTCAAATATCTGATATACGAATAGGTTTATTGTATTTCTTGAATAATAAAAATAAAATAAAACATTAAAATTCATTAATTAAGTTTATACTAGTTGCGCCCCGCTGTTTAAATAATAACTCTGTAATTAAAGATTAACTATCTAATGCCAAATTTAATCCAAATCCGTTCTCCTATTTTTGTGTGATTGAGTAACAAACATACAGACATACAAAGTTTCACATTCACAATATAAGTAGGATTATTAGGCTGTCCTGTGTATGAAAGAGAAGATATAAAATAGCTCGTTACTGTGCAACAAGCCTAATTAGCACCCAAGACAATATCTGCAAAGAAGGACAGTTAGTTAAAACTTCGGAAACAGTTCGGGACTACCCTCCACTTCATAAATGATAAATTAGCTGGAGTTTGGAAGCCGCCTTATAAGTAAAGCCGACTGAACCGAGGCTAAAGTGAGCCTAAATGAAAATTGAGTGTTTGCGAAACATTTCTCGGACAAGTTGAATATTAATGAAGTTAATTAAACTTTTTGGTTTTAGTACTTGGAAACGTGCTGTTGTATTTTGTTTTCTTTTCAAACATTTACACATATACGGATATTTTAAATTAAATTACATAAATTAGAAATCTGATAACCACCACTGACTATATTATAAACAATAATGTATTATTTTGTCTATCCAAAAGTTGTCTGGAAGAAATCACTATAAGCAATAAAACAGCCCACGTGTTTTGTATAGGTAACTATTATTAGTTATTTTTATTTTTATGTGTTTATAGTTTTTGTTATAATACCTGTAAATTAGTTTTGAGACCTTGGGTGTGCAAATTGGGAAACCGTAATGCCCACCCACAGGTATGATAAATTAATAATTCTTGCTGGTAACGTTTTAACACTTTCACTGCTGAGCTGATATTCTTGTCTAGCCACGGGCGCGGCTCTGCACGCTTCGTAGTGTTTTCCTATACAACAAACACAACAGTTGTGTTGTCCCGCACTCGTGGCAATTTATAAAAAAACACGACAGTTGTGTTTTCAGCACTCAAAGTGTTAAAAGCGTTTCCCATCGGCGCCATGTTTTCTCCCCTGGAATCGAAGTGTTCCTTCGTGGTGTATATCAAGCAATGTGTACACCGGCACCGAGGTGGATCAATAATTGAATTAAATACGTCTTAAATTATAGTTATCTACTATGTCTATCTACCCGTTTAATTATGTTTGGTAAAGCAATACAAAAGGCATTAATCCACATGCCGGGAAGCGTGGCCTCGGATTCGCCATATTGTTTATCATTTATACAATTTTGGCGAACTCTACCTTATTTAGAGAACGGTAGAGTCGAAATATCACAGAAATGTTACCGCTTTCAGGTGTAGAGAGAAATAGACTATATATGAAGGAGTATAAACCACAATTTTCAATTCCAGGTTATAAATAACACAGTACAGGTTTGGTCACATCACATGCGAACAGTGTTGGTAAATTTTGATCTTTGACTCTATCAAAATGGAGTTTACATTGGAGTGGCTCTGTCACTGTTATTGTGTGCTTCAAGGCTATGGTTATCGGATAAATTCGCATGTGTTCCTTGTCAAATATCACTGGTAATTAGCGTGATTGAATGGAACGATTCAATGCGTTTGAATCGAAAGCCCTACCTCTTCATTGTCGATTGGAGGAACTCAATAAAAATCGTACTTCGCTCACAAAGTAGGTACCGGAGCAATTTCAATTACATTTGGAAGGGAATCTCTTATTATTGGTGAACCCTATAAGATGCAGGTGCAAAATTAACAGAATATCGTCAAACAGGTTCAGATTAGGGGTTTCCTCTTTTGTATCTGTTGTATCTGTTGTCTTTCAACTGAGAAGTGTTTGATCAAAATTCCCTATTTTGGGAGTAGGAGGCCTCTTCTGCAAGAGACCGCCTGGGAAAGTATCACACCTTTGCCAGATCCTTTCCAGAGATCCTTTTAGAAGATCCAGAGAGATCCTTTTAGAAGGGCACTGTTTCCAACGAAATTACTGGGCATAATAATATGAGAGTTTAGAGCCGATGTCTCAGGGTGGCGAGCGCAGTGCTGTACCGCACATGATTATGCAATGCAGGGTTCTGGATGGTGCTGTGACTGTTATGGCGTAGCATTTACCATCAGGTGAACGACATGCTCGTCTGTCACTCAGTCAAAAAATCTGTAATTTTTTTCTTGTGTTTAATTTCCGATTTCAAAATACACCAAATGCGGGTGGGTATCCACTTTTGGATATATATTATGGCTGTATGAAAAATGTAGCTATCCACTTTTGGTGTATTCTAAAATCGGAATTTAATTGAGTGATATTTTTCATACCTACATCAATAATGCTGTATGAAAAATGTCCCTCAACAAATGAATATTGCTTAAAATTGCTTCACAAATTATTAGCTATTGGTCATTTCTGAAAAATAATTTATAACGTAGCTTCTTTTGATCAGACACTCCTTAACTGTTGTCTTCAATTATAGCATTGTTATATTTTGGTTATTATATAACAATGTGATTTACCTAAAGTATTTTTTTCGTGTTATACAGTAACCTTCTAAATATAGTTTTAAATAATCACGAAATGCCAAAAAACTTGTTACGCTATAAATAAACAAAACTAGTCTGCGCTGAGATAACCTACCTATTATTCAACACCAAACTTCGCGATTACTTCCTCAATTTTGATAATGTTCTTGCTAAATAAGTAAGCAGTTAACAAGGCGCTTGAATTAAATTATAATACAAAGCTAATGACACGTACCTACATTATTAAACACAAAACATTTTGAGTATTTTTTTTTTTATTCTTTTATGGATGTTACAAAATACGTCTTCAAAATATATACTTGAATAGAAGTAGCTATGTATTTTTTTAATCATCATCATCATCACCATTAACAACCCATATCGTCCCACTGCTGGGCACGGGTCTCCCCTCACTTTCGTGAGGAGGGTTTGGCCATAATCCACTACGAAGGCCCGGTCCGAATTGGTGGATAACATAGTAATACCTACCTCTGAAATAATTCTCGGGTAGGTATGTCGGTTTTCGCACGATGTTTTTCTTCACCGAAAATGACTGATAATTGCGTTCATATGCTTTACAGAATTGGTACGTGCCCATACTTATTTTATAAAAAAACTCGGTAGTTTTTCAGTAAATTCTATTAGGTTATCAAATATATGTATAGTTAGGAGAATGATAAACAGTAAAAACAAAAAAAACTAGGTTAAAAAAAAACACCCGACAGCTAAACAGCTTCTTAAATGTATCATGGAAACTATAATAGGGTACACATAGCCTTAAACAATTTTCTACTTAAAATACAAAAAAAAAGTTTTTTTTTTTAAATTTATACAAATTTTTTCATTAAGTAAATCTATGTGAAATAGGAAGTTAAAGTTAAGTCAAATAGGATCAGAAACGCAGCGTTCTCGCCGCGCGTTCCCGCTGCCACCACAACTCGTCCCAAAATGGATGAGCAGACTCCCCGTCTCAGTTGCATCAGCAAACAACCACGTGCGACCTTGGCTCGCTAATCAGACATACATTTACATGTATACAGCAGTACACAACACTATACATATGTCGCTATACGTATATCACTCATACACGTGGAGGAACAGAGCTGGACTTGTTAACAAATAAAACACAACCTACAACTAGGGTTTAAGTAGGTACCTGCCTACGTGACTCGTTTACTTTTCAGGCCGAATATCGTTTGTCTTGTTGACAGAATTCAAATGTATTTACTTATAAACACCACAGAAAAGTAAAACATGCTATATCATTTACTTGAATGGCATATTTTTTCCAGTTATTTTGTTTTAAAAACCAAACTAGTGAGCCGATTTTGATGAAATTTCTATTTGACTAATCTGAAAGCATATCCTATCAGTTAAAAAAATAATTTTCCAAATCGTTTTATAAATAACGGAGTTTCGAGCTATAAACATACTGAAAAAAATAATACCACCGCAATGAGAACCTCCACCTTTTTGGAAGTCGGTTGAAAAGTAAACAGTACTGATCCAATTAAAACCTCAGACATAATACCGCATTGTAAGGCGTAAGACAAATCAATGCAGCGCGGCGTGTGGCATGCGATGCACTACAAGACTTCACTTGACGCATTTTCCATACAAAATGTGCCAAAGTGACAGCGCACTGCATTCGATTTTTAACTGTAGCAACAAAATAAAAATAAAAACTTGCTTAACAGCCACTTTTTTTTTAAATTAGAATAACCCACAAAGTCCGTCCCCTGTAACGCTAACAAAGAATGTAACACAATATCATGCGAAGAAACTTAACCCGCTGTTTACAGTATAATACCAGTAACTCCAGTGAGTATACACTGCGCACTGTAGTACATACACTCACTGTACACTGTACACTGTATTATATACTTGTATTACACAGACAAACAACACAGTAAACAAGCTAGTATGTATATAACTCACAATTATCTATACACGTGCGAAGTGGATAACAATGCATAAGTGATTAATGTTGCTAATTATTCTAATTATTAGTTACAACAATAGTTATACTCATAGGAATAAATATTACCAATTACAATATTGACATTGAATTTAAAGCACTCATCTGAGTCTAAGTACGAATATACCTACATTGGAAATATCAATATGAAATATGAAAAAAGATGTTTCGAAAGTTTGTTTTTACAAGATCAAAAACGAAATCCCTTCTACTGAAAAGCACGTGCTAAAAAGTATGAAACAAGAAAATATTCTCATCTGAAATTGTTATGTACAAACTATTTAGTATTCCCTCCTTCACCTAAGGTATTTTTTTTTATTTGATGAGGTTAGCAAGTCGTTCACATGACTTTAGGTTTTGAATTTTGTACTAAGGTTAGTAAGGTTTTTATATGACAAAAGTATCTTCCCTTAATAGAGACAATAAGAAAAATGCTATTGAACACATTCTTAGTTAAGGACAATTTAAAATTTTAATTTAAAGTTAAATTACTTATTAGCCATATACAAGCGTGCATCTAGGAAAAGGAAAAAATCCTTGAATATCCGTTTTTTATTTATTTATTTATTATTTAGCACAAAAATGGAGTACAAGGAGTACTTAATGCTCAGTAGCATTTTCAACCAGTCATCCTGGAGGTGTAACTGAAATGGTGGTGGTGTGGCAAAACGAGAGAGCAGAGAAATGTATATTTAAAAGATATTTAGTATTAGAATATTTTATTATAATACAATTAAATATATAACGTTATAATAGACTAATAAATACAATATAAAATAGATAAACATAGGTTATATCGAGTAGGTGAGGAAAACTTTTTATAGTTTCAAACCAAATAAATCTAAACTTAGATAGATAGATAAGTAGATAAACTCTTTATTGAAACACCACAGAACAAAGAAAAACTTAAAACTAGAACAAAACAAATTAAACTTAATAATTTTAGAACCGATTCGGTCATTTATATCATTGGAGTCGGTAGCGACATCTAGCGACACGGCCTTGTTATAACGAAGTCTATTTATTTTACGCCATAAAAAGCTTTCCATAGTCGCATCGTTCGACCAACTTGAAGTACATGCGAGGAGAAAACTGTTTTTTATATAGATAACATGTTACATAACATTATATGGTTTCGTTTTAATTAGCCATTAGTCAGTTGAAATGTCACTCACTTCTGTAAGAATATTATATAGCCTCATACGTTTGTTACAGACGTCTGTGTTCGGAGCGACAAGCTCAGCCACATCTTGTGCAAATGTGAGTGAAGTTATCCGCAATGGTTCAGAGTCGGTGTTATGCCGTTTAGTTCTCTTTAAGAGTCTTATAAATATAAGCTGAGGCTGATGATAGAGACTCTCGTATAATACAGTGAGTTATATCCTTATTCATTTGTTTGCTACTGCTGAGCGTCGCAGTGCCTATTTTTTTCCAAAACCACCCATCGCTATCTGTGACGCCTGGAGTCAGTCTCAGAGACTTTGCTGTCCAGTTATATTGACACTAGGTCCGACCATTGTCTTGGATTAAGACTTCTGGATATCAATGAGCCCAAAGAAGTCTTATATACTGCGCATTTGCAAAAAAAACTGTCAGTTTTGGCGGGGGTAACGCGGGATAAACAGGAAACATTACACTAGTGATTGTGATAAACAAAGACCGATTAAAATGGTCTGATCTTCCTACCGTTACATGAACAGTTGATCATATAACATTGGCAGAGGAGTAAGTATGAGCGCGCGTGGTCCTTCGGTCAGGTCGTGAGTTAGGTAAAAGCTTGAGAAACACTTGTGTCACCGGTTGTCCAGCTCGCGGCCCGCGCCACGTGCGACTCCCATAATTTTTGGGTGTCACGGCCTGCGGCCCGCCCGCCCACGGAACGTGTTTGTATGCACACATGCATAAATGTTTTACGAGAATACGTGCCAGAAAGACCAATCATGTTGTTTATGGAAGAATTAGCTTGCAGGCGCCATGACACCACTAGATTAGAGATGACAATCTAACCTCAATTCATGCGTGACACCAGTAGGTTGAATCCAGGATTTTGGAAGACGAAAGCTCCATAGCTCCGTACACCGACTCAAAAATAGGGAATTTATTAGTTTGAAGCCTTTATCTGCCTATCAGATATCTGCCTATCTGCCTGCCTAGATATCAGTCTCGTGGGATACCACGAGCCACCACCACTTCCACTTCAGAGCTACGATAGTAGCTCTGAAGCGACTGAATTGATTTCGATACGGTTTGTTTTATCTGAAATATCAAGAACTCAATATAAACAAAATACAAGATGAATATCACATTCCTAGCAATAATTGTGATTACTGATCACTAATATCACTAAATTTATAACATCTAGCAAACTGCAGTCAAGTCATCGTGGACTCTCTTCGAAAAGTGGAATTGACTGAACCACTCCATTATGCCTGGTAACTTCGAGGGCAGTTCGAAACTCCCTCGACCGTGGTAATCTTTAAAAAATCATCTCAAATGCGTGAGTTATATGCTGGAGACGAAATCATTTGTTTCGTGAAAGTACGTAGAGAGGGCGTAAAAACGATTTTGCCGGGTAATTTGGCCGTTTAGTTGGCCTAGTTGGAGGCAGCTGAGTTGTCTTTCACTGGATTTCATAAGTTGGAAATAATTCCACGTGTAACACTAAAATTATACATAAAGTATAATAGAAAACTCTAAAAGAATTTAAATGATAAAATGCCCTGGTAAAATTCTTTATAGTGCTTCATTTCAGCCGACTTCTCGAAGATGCCATGTGGATTACAGATAAAAACCCGTCGGACAAAGTATCGAAGCAGAAAATTAAACATAACTTACTTAGCAATAAAAAAAATGCATAAAGACAAAATAAAAACAAGAAAATATATCGAGACCCTATTCGATATTGCACTTTATTTTAATGTATTTTAAATTGGGTTGTCACATGCTGTTTTCTGACTTCTGTACTACCAACGATTATTCTTATTTAATAAGCGTTATCGTTATTATTATTGTTCTTGCTGATTAGCTCTCTGTCGTATCCAAAATAAACATCCATTAAACATTTTATCATAACACAAGTTTACAAGAAGTGGCCGGATGATCCGGACTAATACAGATCTACCACATCTCTAGTGAAAAGTTTCAGTATTTTTTCTCGTTCCCTTGTAACTTCGAAAGTACTGGAAGATCCCTTAAGGGAAACTTTTGCACCAGTTTTTTTCGGCCGGAAGAGCTCTTTGTCTTGTAATTGATTTTACTCCGCGATTGAACAGAGTACTTGGAAAAATGTTTGAAATAGATAATCGAAAAGACTTATAAATATCGATACGAAAGGTAAAGGATAGGAATTCAAATACCTTGCATACGAAGTTAAACCTCTAACAAAACTTAAAAAGTAGAAGAAAAAAAAATTGTGTGACAACCGCTCAGCGCAATCTCTTCCAGATAACCATGCATGGAGAGGAGTCACGAGAAGTATAATGAAGATTTTGAATACCACAAACAAAACATTAATCTTTTTCCAAGTTTTATTCACACAATTGAGTGTAGAACGAGCAGCTCACTCGCTGATGGTAAGTGCCGCTTCTACCTATTACATTTGCACTGATACTGGGCAGATCAGATACCCAAGCGGGTAGCACTGATTATAGGTAGATGTAGGCGTGGTGCTTACCATCAGTGGAACAATCTGCTCATCTCAAAAGCTTAGTAATTTCAGCCCTTGGTTGAAAATAGACGATCAAAGGGTTCACCACATGACCGTTCTGTAGTCTGTCTTTATTTATGGAGGGCAAATGGTTTACATGGAACTAAAAAAATATGGACGCCCAACGCCATGATAGTGAAGTACCCAAGATACCAATCAGAAGGTCGTGAGTTCAAATCCCAGTGCAGGCACGTACCAATGTGTTTCTGTACAAACATATGTACGTAATTATCACTCGCTTTTCGGTGAAGGGTAACATCGTGAGGAAACCCACATACCTACCCGAGAATTATTCCGGAGGTAGGTATGTTATCCGCCAACCCGGACCGGGCCCCCGTGGTGGATTATGGCCTTACCCTCCTCACGAAAGTGATGAGAGATCCGTGCCCAGCAGTGGGACGTTATGGGTTGATGATGATGATGAAGATATGCCGATCAGCTCGCATACATTCACGTCATGCTATGCCGATGGATGTCTTGAATTAGTTTATTTCTTCTTCTCCTTCTTTACGAGTCAATGGTCTTAAGGGATAGGACCATGGCTGGAAATATAGCCAACGTCACTGCTTTTACTGAGGCTGAGGTAAGCACATCTATTTTACAGGATGAAGGCCACAAGGAGCATGACAGCAGGTGGTGCATGGTTTGTTTTGGGGCTGGATTTTGATTTGATTTCAACAAAACTGATTCACGACCGGTTTTCACAGTCTAATTGAATTTGCCTTATCTTTTTCCCTTAAAAAATAATAGAAACTATTTTTTTTTATTTCACTGAGTGACGAGACTACCTGATGGCAAGAGCTACGCCTGCCCATAACAGTTACAGTGCCACCCAGAACTTTGCATTGCATAATCTTGCGCGTCACTGCACTGCGCTCGTCGTCGTTTAAAATTAGTTGTGATCAATTTACACCAACAAATTTGCTGACGAAAATTCACTCAGCGTATTCATTATTCTGCTTTGTGACCACAATGCCTTAACCCAATGTAACCCACACACACGTGCATCAGCATTGCTTTTCTTGACGTTCGTATCGGCGTCGTAGCGTCTTCCTCCTTTATAGGTTCCTGGTGGAAGCTATATTACCGTTGCTAATGCGCGGAAGTATGGCTCGTGAACGTTTATCTTCCCTACGTGCTAAATATGTTCCGGCTCTATATGTTTTATGGAGAAATGCAAGGGAAATGGGAGCAACCATGGCTAAAGGTGAAGCTTTTGACTGAATTTATGCAGGTCTATACCCTATCAATATTCATTCGCCAAGCAGTGATGTGCAAATATTACTGTGTTCTGGTTTGAAGAGCACTGTTTCCAGCGAAATTACTGGGCAAATGAGACTTTAAAGCCGATGTCTCAGGGTGACGAGCGCAGTGCAGCGTCGCGCAGGATTATGCAAGGGAAAGTTCTTGGTGGCACTGTAACTGTTTTAAATCGCAATGATTACTACCCCGAATAATTGTATTGATGCTAACATCACGATATCTAGATTATAAATAATATTGAAAGTGTAATTTGTTCCAAAGAGTAAATCAATTAAAAGTATTGAGAATTTTAGGTAATTAAATACTGTATTAATGCTATTTTCTTCAATAATGTTTTGTCGAAATGGTGCAATTATCATTGAGAATACAATAGAATAGGAAACTGTTTGTTGAAGATACATCAAAAATAAATGCGGTACAGAATAATTACAATAGGTAAACTATGCTAGTCCAATGGGTGGTCTTATGGTTTATTCAGAATTTGTTTATACCTATATATGATTAACTATATTGAATAATTATTTTGCCTAATAGTAACGGAATAAGTAAGTTATTATATAATGGCCAGTAAATTATTATATGCTATTCTATGCTAAACCTTTTTTCTTGCATCTTGAAAAAATATTGTCGGCTCTACAATACTATTAGTTCTTCTAATAAGATTTTGTTCGCTTCACCTTTATGTATAGTATTGGAATATTTCAACTCAATTTTCACCTACTTCTAAAAGTCATTTTTTTTTTTAATTTTGGCCTACATCTCACTGCCTGCAGTCAGTAAGATCCAAACACACATATAATTACTTACAACAGTTATCGACTTCGCCATGTTTAAACAATGGTTGACGACTAAGCTAATACAGTTTCACCTTGCTGAGAAGTTTAATTCTGTAACTAAGATAAATTCTCAAAAATAAAAAAATAGCGCGTCACGTTCACATAGATCCTGGCGCCTAACTAGGTTACCCTGTATCTAGGGAATCACTCAGATCCAAAGCAAAATTACGCTGAAGGTAATTGTTATGAACATAGATTGCTTTATAATTTGATGAGTATTAAGGACACACACCGATTAAAGTTTTATATCCTTAACACCGTGAATTCGCAAAACAACTCAACAGGAAGAACCGGCGAAAAACTTAGTGGAATCCATCTTTCTACACAGCAGCAAAACGGCGCAAATCTTCCTAAAAGTCCGTTGCTTGTATTGTGGACATCAGCGTGGTCAACCTGTATACTGTAAAGGGCATCGGTTACTCTAACTGTAGAACCGGATCTAAAGGTCAATGCTGGCATTTACTGCTGTATTAGAAGAATAAAGAATCCAATATTCATTACAGTTTTGTCTTAGAAATATGTCTTAGTTAGATGATATAGTTACGCCACTGTGCCAACTCTCTAAATTATATAATATTATACTAGCAGCGCCCCCGGTTTCACCCGTGATAACTATTATTGCACAAGTGTCGGTATACTAAATTTCATCAAACTCTGTTCAGTCGTTTTGGCGTCAAGAGAGAACAAACACACACTACTCTACACTTTAAGTCCTGGAATAGAATACTTTTGACGTGACAACGTCTAATAAATCGAACGCCAGCTGCATGCACGAAAAAGTTGACACATTGTTCCGTAACGCTCATTGTCACGTTACGCTCATTGTACGCTTGCGCCGCATCTATCCCTCTTCTCTTATTGACAGGTTAATTATTCTTGCATTTAAAAAATCTAAATACTAGTATAATTTCAAGTAATTATTACTAAAAATTATTCAATTTTATTCATAAAAGTATGCAATCATTTCATCAATGTTTGTAAACGTTGCCACGTTAAAATATCATCCGTAAACCAACTTTACAGACAACCAATTTTTACCTTGTAAAAATTAATCGGTTACTGTGGCATTATAGTAAACGCGGGTGAAACCGCGGGGCGCTGCCTGTAATAAATATACCCAATGTTACTCAGGGATAACGTAGCATTTTAACGGTGATAAAATTTTTGAAATCGGAACCTTAGTTTTTAAGGTTTTTCGTTACAAACATACAAACATAGAAATCTTTCCTCTTTATAATATTAGTGTAGACTACAAATTCACTAAAATGCCACATTACGATAGATTTCTAGTCACGTAAGCATTTGTCATTGAATTGTCAATTTAGGAAGACGCCATTTTGAGATTTTAATGAGATTGAGTGTTGATCGGAACTTTGTTTTGACAATATTTTGCTTAGAGACTTATCTACGTATCAGTAACCACTCCCAGGTATATGCCTTCTCATTTAGCGGTAGGGCGCGGTTGCGGCACTTTCTACCAGGGCCGGCGCCGGCGCCGCGGCTCTATTAGAAAGGTTTCAAATGTCGTCACAGTAGCGACAATGCAGTAAAACATCTTGCATTTTATAAAATTTTAATTATGTTCTTTTCTAATAAAGTGGGTTTGTCTGCTAGAAGTATTACAACTACATAGCTGGTCCTAATGAACTGTCTCTCCGTTAGAACGTTATATGTAAGTTGGTAGGTTGAGTATTTTACACATAATTAACACAAGCGCTAGTTAAGGTGATAAGCTATAACTGGATAAGGTGATAACTGGATCCAGTTTAGGTTGAAAATGGCTTATTAGCGACTTTAACTTTTGACAATTTAAGTTTTAGGTTTCTAGGTTGAAAATGGCAGCAACATAAAAAATAAGACGTCACTGTACGATTATGCGACGCGGTTCAGTTTAGGTCTTCAATTGAATCGCTATAAGAGATCATGGTATGCCTCCAGTGCTTATGTAAATTTGGGAACTGACCCTCTGCATTCGGTACACTGCGGCTGACCGCCAATGACTTTGCCAGCCGGCGCCCGCGCCGCCGCCGGCCACGTAAGACGTCCGTATCTCCGATGCATTAATAATCATCAACTAACAGATAACGACTCAATATTCATTTCGTTAGCTATTAAACATTACGTGCTAATGGAAGCCACATAATATCCCGTATCGCGTGCCCAATTTCGAAATTGGGCAAATTCATTAAGCAAAATGTCAAAAAAGAAATTCAAAAAAATAATGCACCTTGTTACAGCTTTGATGACGGGTATGGTAAATATTTTTGTGAACCACAGGTATTTGCTTACTTACTCTCAAAGAAATAGGCAATATAAATCCATACAAATATGAAAGCTAAAGATGGTATTTTTTTGCATAACAATGAAGGTCGAAATAAAATGGAAGAATTGGGTTGTGCAACTACACAGCACACTCCGAAATGCCTCAAATATTACGCCACAATCGACCTCCTCGACCTCGTACGATAAATTATTATCGAACGAGAAAAAGTCATTATTCTCGTCTTTATAGAGATTTCCTTGCACCAGGAGAAATTGCCGCTTCTTTTCTTGCTCTGATCTAAATCTATTATTCGGGAAAACTGGAGTTTGGCAAGGAAGGCAAATTACAATAAAAAATAAAAAATCAAGTCACTTATATCCTACGAGGACGCGTATCTCGGATCCGTCAACTATTTCCAATTCAATTACGGCGGAGACACCGACGCGAAGATACGTTACGACTGCCCTGCACCGGTTATATTATTTATCCGTAATAATATAAATCTTTTTTTTTTTATTTGTTTATATTCTTTTATCTTTATTTTTGCCTGATAATTGAAAATTAAATCTGCCCCGAATCACGTATAGATTGCGGAATTTCATCTAATATTTTTGGTGAATAAACAATATATTTGTATTTTATTGTATAGCATTCCAATCCAACCCAATCCTAACCATTCCAGTCCAATATCCCACCACCACTCGGAGACGCTTTTGCCTACACCCTGTGAGGTCCTGTGAGGTATGCCTTTTCCAGATTTTCAGGCAGGGTCGCCTGTTGCCAAGCGCCCGCTGGTCTTCCAAGAGTAGACGCAGGCTGGCAACGCATCGGTAAAGAACTTCACCCTGGAATTAAAACATGAAACGAATAAATTTGTGATTTTCTCCAAACTGATATACCTTGCTGGTCTTGATTTTAGAAGCTTTTACCATTGGGTTAGCATCGATAGATATGGACGCCTGGATGTTCATATTTGCGTAGACCAATCATACAAGTCACTTGAGCTGAGTTTTGCATGCCTGTCGCGTTTTAATGCTAAAAACATCATCGTCTTATCATTATCTTATAAAAATACTCGGAATTTCACAGTATTTTGCGACATTTTATCTTTATTTTGGGTAACAATAACCTGCAGAATATTTTATCCAAAAATATGAACTGTTCACATACGATAAGCAGTACGGTAGTAGCTTTTCTCGCGACTTCGTCCGCGTAGACTTTTCAAAGCCAAGTCGTTATTTGGCATTCTACAGCATTTTAGTTAGTTAGTCACACAAGAAAGAAAAATGTGCACGATCTTCCAACGAAGGACAAAACCAGTGTCAGTGTGTATATCTTGGAATGTAACAAAGAGTTATTATCTTAACTTACCTTATCTTATTAGTGGTAGAGCATTCTGATGTCCGCCGGGGCAGCTACCACCCTCAAGCGGGTAGTCGCCAAGCCCCTTTTATAAATTTCATAGCCATTTCTAAAATTTCCAAGCCACAGCACATCCTTTACTGTCTCACTTCCTGTAAACAAGCGATCCCTCGTGGCGGAAGGATGCTCAAATGTAAATATCAGATCAGGATCCATCCTAAAACAACAAATTACGTATTTGCTCGAGGCTTGATAAACAGTGGGTGATGTATATAAATTATTTATTTTGGTATTTATTTTTGGGAATTTGTATTGTAGATAAAATATTTCAGAATATGGAAAAATTGCATCACCCCAATCATTCTTGAACACAGTTCAATAAAGCTACTCTATTATAGTTCATTATTCCATTACCCACATACCTACCCGAGAATTATTTCGGAGGTAGGTATGTTATCCACCAATACGGACTGGGCCACCATGGTGGATTATGGCCTTACCCTCCTCACGAAAGTGAGGAGAGACCCGTGCCCAGCAGTGGGACGTTATGGGTTGATGATGATTCCATTACTCGACTACCCGGAAAGCCGGAAAAAATATTTTTATCTTTTTCTTTATACTTATTAGTTCAAATACCACAGAAAACAGTCTACTCGCTACTTGTACGAATAAGGAAATAGTATGAATATATCTGAACTGAAGCCAAAAAACACTTTTCGATAAACGAAAGAACTCAATTGTCGTACATAATTCACCATAAGGAAAAAACAACATTAGGAAAATTACAATGAAAAATCAAAGTAAAAGAAAACAGTTCTCGCATCGTCCGGTCCGACCGGGGCGCGGCCTCTCAGGGTTTTTAATAATATTTGCTTGAAAAAAAACGCCTCCGGAGAAACGAGGCCCGCACTAGTAAAAGTCGTTCTGTCTGACATTTTGTAGACAACACAATCCTGATAAGGCTTATTTGAATGAAAAATGCGGAACATCAGGTATTCAGGAGAGTTCCTTGATGCCACGTTTCAGTGATTCGCTTGATATAGGTTTTTTTTCCTATTTATTTTATGAGGAAACAAGCAATTTGTTTTTTCTCATCAACATTTACTCAGGTGTAAGTTCTTGTATATTTTCGTTGTTCATTGTACGCTGGTTTTAGGAAGAAGCCGTATATGTGTAGATTTGCTTGTCTTGAAAAAGGAGGTTTTGATATCAAGACCTATTTATCATTGAATTGTGGTGTAAAATGAGCGGAACACGCCGGTAATAAAGGATATGTGAAGGGGCGTTGCCAAATTCTTCACACTTGCCACACCTTTTATTCAGACTCAAAAGTATCAGCAGAATGAAGAGAGAAAGAATATCCTAGTTCCATAGGACGGTGGGAGCGTTGTCTTGCCAGCTTACTTTTGTTGAATGATGTAATGTAGACCTCTGGTGTCAGTTTCTTAGGCTGCCCAAGGGCCTCTGACGTGGAATACTCCTATTAGTAAATCACAACCGAAACCGACAACCCAAAGCACGGAGCCAGTAACACCCACACAAAGAACTTACGAAACGTCCGCGTTTTGATGTCTTATAAATCGAAGCGCACTTCCCCGTAAGTTCTACCCCCTATAGAAACATCCTCGTAATATCCGGAAAACAAAACACAGCTACCATAACGTACTTTCCATAAAGAGTGTCATTATTTATCCCAAAAATTCCACACATAATCTTCGCCGGCATAGAGGCATTTGTCACGCGAGGCCGTAAACCAGGGGACATAGTGATCATATATTTATGTTTATGGCCCGCCAACGCCATACGCGCGGAGTAATTGCATTTTTTATGTAAATATGAGAAACGTGGCGTATCTCGCCAACGTTTTTATATGGAAAACAGTGTTTGGTTTGTGGTGAACATTGCAAGTGCATAGTGTGATGTACCGCGATAATTCTACGGCAGATTATTTATTTATTATCAGTCGTCATCATCAACCTAATTCTTTCTACAGAACGCAAATCTTCTCTCAGAGAGAGAGAGTATGGTCCATACAACTCACGACGCTGGACCAGAGAGCATTGTGATTGATATCTCAGTCTATTCTAGAAAACAAAGCTCGTATATCACCTTCCGCTACGCTCAAACTTTCGTCACAGAGTACAAAATCCACTAAGTTCTAGCTTGCACAAATCTTCGCTTGACTTTGGTGAAAACCCCCTGCCTGGTACGCCACTCTTCTCCGCTGTCATTTCCGCCATAGTGGATACAACCCTTACAGTGATTTAAGCAAGTAATCCCATTCGCTCTCACCATGCCCTGGTTACCCGAAGTGTCTCATATACCCGGCAATTTCTCATAACATCCACCCAAGTACAATTAATATCTCCAATAACCCGAACTCAGAACTAATCGAGACAAGAAACGGCATCCGGTTCCGTCTGCGCTAAAACGGTGCTACCGTACGTAATAGCCGCCATTAATCACAGACAACATAACTACCAACTGCAATTAAGTTTAGATACGCACAATATTGTTAAAGTTCGTCCGAGACGATAAAGAACGGTATTTGAAATACATTGCTGGTATTTAGTAAGAGTCATATAGGAATAACCTTGATAGAAAATAACTTTTTGTCAAAAGACATTATTTTTCTGTAGAAGCGTTTATGAACTATGTATTATGATCAAAATAAACCCAAATACTATATTTCTACTGTTAAAGTTCTGTTGTATACTTTCCTTTCCATCTTTACGTGGTTTCTATATGGATTGTGTAGGCAGGCGTGCTTCACCTTCAGTCACATCATCGGTTTCCATCCGGTGACATTATGGTCAAACGCTCGCCTGGTACGGTATAAAGAAACTATCTTCAGATCAGCTCGCTGTCACTATTATATTGCATTGTCATCGGAACTGGGTAAATTTACATAATTTCAACTCAAATTGAGTTACCCAACTAAACAACGGAAATCGGGTAAAATTTACTTTGGAAATTTGACCTAACCAAACATCCGTCCATTCTACAGAATACTTAATAGAGGTCAGAAAACTTGTAGCTCTGAAATAAGAGAAAATAAATGAAGTGAAGGAAAAGAATAAACATACGGTTGAAAATCAATTGAGAACTTCTTCTACAGAAGGCGTATTTCTAGAATTATTTACTGACCTTTTGTTAAGCACATTCAACACTACAGGACGGTTGACGTCAGAATAAATGCTTCCAGTATCAAACCGGAAAAGGATAGCACAAGCCGGAACTGCTGTTGCTAGCTAACTGATGGCTTTGGGATGTTGCCATAGTACTGTAATTTGTCAATTCCTTCGAAATGTAGCCAAAATTATATCAATTGAATTTGTGTTCAAGACGGGAAACGCGGTCAATTTAATTATTATTGCTTAAAATCATTATAGTATTAATTCTCCCAACTGCATATGGGTCCTTCCCATACGTCCATGATTTTGTTGCCAGCGAGACCCACAACATAATATTTATATGCCTCAGGCCAATAATACTTTGTATCATAAGAGCTCTTACTTCACAGCTATTAAAGTTTATAACAATCTACCTCTAGACGTTAAGATGCAAAGAGGACCAGATTTCAACAAAAAGTTAAAATTTTGGTTGCAAACGCAAAGATTTTATAATTTAAAAGAATACTTTTCTATATAATAACTACTTTTTTAAATTCCTAACAATTTATTTAAAATATGGTTAATTGTTTTGTTTTCCAATTTTATCTAGTGTATAAGTAAGTTAATTATTGTGCGCCCGAAATGGGCAAATTGTTGAAACTTCTTATTGTAATAACAACAGCATAATGTACACAATTTATAGAATGAAAATATTCTGATTCTGATTCAACTTATTGTACCTATTTAATTAAGTTTACGGCTTAAAAGAAGAGTGTGAAGTACCTACTTATCGTCATCATCCCCATCATCAACCCATGTTGTCCCACTGCTGGGAACGGGTCTCCCTTCACTTTCGTGAGGAGGGTTAGGCCATAATCCACCACGGGGAGTACTATCTATTCTGTGACGGGGGCCCGGTCCGTATTGGTGGATAACGTACCTACCTCCAAAATAATTCTGGGACAGGTATGTGGGTTTCCTCTCGATGTTTTCCTTCACCGTAAAGCGAGTGATAATCACGTACATATGCTTTACAGTAACACATTGGTGCGTGCCCGCACTGGGATTTAAACTCACTTCCGTCTCCTTGGAAGGCAGACGTTCTCCCACTAGGCTTGTAAGAAGTACTTCTATCCTATTAATATAATACAAATTTGAATGTTTGCATGTTTGTTTGTTTGTTACCCAATCACGCCAAAACAACTAAACGTATTAAATTAAATTTAGTGTTAGATATATACTGAAATAAAACAGCAGGCCTAAAAAGGCCACATTGTATGAATCATAATATGATCCTAATATGATTCACCATAAAAATCGTAAAATGGCCACTTATTGGACAATTCATAATATGATTCATTTACAATTCATATTGAGCAATTCACCTACTTGACAGTTTTGTATGGAAGTTCGTAAAATGGTACACTAAATATGAATTGCTTAAGTGTCAAATAGCAGAGTTATAAGAAGTTACTCGGGAGCAACATCTTACAATTCATATTGAAATTATTTATGAAAAATAAGTTAATAATGAAAGATTTAGGTCTCTATGCTAACTTTATTGCGCACGCGCATGCTATGGAGAGCGTATTATATCGGCGGAGAAGTTTAGCTTTAAGGAATATGGAGCTAGCATTTGAAATGCCAGATTACGAGTTTGTTGGGTTATTCAGACTGAATAAAAGTGTGTGTCGCGACCTCATACATGAGCTGGAGCCTTATTTACCCATCAAACGAGGTGGAATAAGTACCATTTCCAAGGTAAGTGATATAATCGTGATTTTGTAAAATGACAATTCAATTTCCCAATGAATATAAAACGTCCTCATAACTGAGTTTCATTTATCGTTATATTTCATTATCTAGTTCTCTCAATACCAAAATTTTTGTTTTAGGTTTTAAGTGCATTCATACCAGGTGAATAGGAGCCAGTGCACACAACAAGATGCACCAAGTGTCCAACTGTGCGAGGGCTGTGACAGTAGCTCTAACTAAATAATAACCATTTTAGAAGCAAATAGATTATTCATTTTCCACAAACTCGGGAGAAACGAAATATCATTAAACATGGGTAAGTTAGAATAAATTTCCTTTATATACCTACTAATGGAAAGCTATTATTTTGCAAAATACACACATTTACCGACGCCTATGTGTACACACTACATATGTATCATTGTTGACAATTGCAAGGAAACCTACCTATCTAGTATTTAAAATTTACGAGTTTATATTTTTCAGGATTTTACCAAGTTTAGTATGCCTGGCGTTTTAGGCTCTGTCGACGGGACCCACATAGCTAAAGCCTGCAGAATACGAGGAGAGGTTTTTTAACCGGAAACGGTATCACTCTCTAAATACTCAAAGAGTAAGTACCTACCTGCAAACATGTAAACCCTATTCGCCTCTGAAATGTTTTTAATGTTCATTACTAGATGCCAACCTAATAAAGTACATTAATAGTATTTTTATTTTATAATGGGAATTAAACTATGGAAATAGTTCAAGATAAATAATAGAATAAAATAGAAAATTCTTTATTGTAAACCAAAAATACACACAATACAAGATACAATGGCCTCAAACCACTGTTGACCACAATTATATAAAATATGAATTACAGAAATATGAACAATAATAGCATGGTTTTCATTCTAGATATGTGACTCTGACTTAAACGTTTTGAGTATTAATGCCACCCATGGGGGGGGGGGGCAACCATGATTAATTTGTCTGGAGTCACCATCCGTTGAAGTCCCGTTGAGCAACTTCACCAGGCTGAAAATAAATGTGTGGTTCTTAGGTTGGTATCTACACAATAATAAAATTATATAAAACATTTGTAATTATTTAGGTAGATAATTACGTTTGTGAAATTTTATGTTTCAGATGACACACACTGCAACTGAAGCTGCCTCAAGACGTAATGACGCTGGAGAAGCAGTGAGAAACGCTCTTGTAGAGAGGCTTAGGTCAGCACGGTGTTTTAGTTTTAAGTGTTTTTTTTTGTTTTCTTATAAATATTGATTTGATTGTTTAAGTCTTAAATATAATTAAGTTTTTATGAAATATATACCTTGCTTTTATTGAGGTACACTATGTTGAGATAGAAATCTCTCAGCTGCATCCGCAAGCCACCCAAGATTCTGTCCAATCAGATGAAGAGCGCTTGCACTGGCTGCAGCTCTCTGCATTTCCACCTGTGACAGAATCCTCTGAGCTTCATCTTATGGAGCCAATGGGCGACCTAAAACAATTAGATTATTATTATTTTAATGTTTTCGTTTTTGTTGAACCCGATCACTCAGCATTGAGCAAGTTAGCCACCTCTTGCCAGTGGTGGGAAGATTCTGCTCTTCCCCAAGCACTATTATTTGTAACCCCGAGCCCTCAAGGTACTCCAGCAGAATACTCCACTGAGCCTCCGACACTCTAGCTGCACGCCTTTCCATTCCTACGAAATTGATGTATTTATATCTTTGCACTACGGTTGATTCACGAAGGTAAAATATTCGATAAAGCTACTTACTTTGAATACTTACTTAAAGGTCCAACTCGTAGGAAATACACACAGAAACAGAAACTACTGAATGTTAACAACTTGGTCCATAGAAACCCCTCCATCAAAACTATCGGTAAACATTTTTTCCAGAGTAAATTACAAAAACTATAGTAAAAAATCCACTTATAGGTATAATTTTCCACTCATAGGATTAATTTTCGATAAGATAAGTGTTTCCAAATTCCAAAGCAAGTGGGACTGGGAATGTTTTGTTTTTGTGACAGATTTTTTTTCTAAGATTTTACCTTGACACTTGACACCCAACTTGTTGCCAGTCGAAAACAATTCATTTGTATTTCTTTGATGTTTTTTTACTTCAGGGATATAATTTTAATAGTTTTGATGTTTATTAGTTGTATTTAATAGAATTAGGTGTCATAAACGCAAAACCTCAACAAATAGCTTCTTCAATTAAAAATAAACATAAAAAATATTAACCCGTAAACATGGTTTGATGTTACGGTTAATTTTTTTTTCGTATGGTAACATTTACGCCTAATATGATTCTGCTTAGGAGATGAATTGAGTATGATTCACCAAAATATGTGACTATTTTACAAACAAATAGCAGTATTGCTACGAATTCATATTATGAATTGGATTTAGATGAATTGCTCAAAGTGGCCTTTTTAGGCCCCCAGGACACATTTCATCATCATCATCCACAGCTTTGCATTATTGTCAACGCGGGTAAAGCCGCGGGACGCAACTAGTGCAAAGACTGATAATCTATTTATGTTTCATGACAGTTTTTTTTTACAAAATAGCAATAATTAATAGTGGTAATAAAATGAATATTAACATACATTTAGAAAATTTAAACGTAAATAACTGAAAATTGTAACTGAACACGTTTATTGTAAGTTTTTATTTTTATTGCTAGAAATTATCGAATATAATGTGAATAGGAAAAAAGGAAAATGAGAATTGAGGACATCGGAAACCATATTGCGAAAACCTTTAACATATTTTTATCCACCCATATTATTTCTGATCAAAGGGCATCATACATCTCGGTCCCTATTCGCTGGCCCACCTTTGATGATGCTCTGCTTAACAAATAGGTGCGTTTATCCCTTTCTGTCTACTGTAGGGACGTTCGATTGCTTTGATGTGGAAAATTAAAGGGAACTTGCGGTATTCATTAGTTTTTGACGAAAAATTGGAAGGAAATAAATTTGGGAAAAGTTATGTAGTGTTAACTAACTTCCTAAAAGAAGGGCTATGGCTTTCTTGTGTATTTATGTGTACATTATCAATATTATCATACATTTGTTATTTACCTTTCGTGCATCCTATATCCTAAACGGCTTAACGGATTTTGATAAATCTCAAGTGTGACAGTATGTAACAAAGTGTTTAGAAAATCAACATAAGAAATAACATTTCCATTGTTATCTATTTAATAAATCTATCATGAAAATTGTCGATGTTTCCTAATTAAAATAAAACAGCGTAAATATTTAAAAAATATGCAAAAAAAATACGAGCAAGAATTTATTTTCCTTTAATTTTCACTTTACAAGAAACCCTGTTTTCTCCTTGAATGTTATCTTCGACAGGTACTCCTCTTAAAATTCCAAGAGAAGCTGAAAGTTTTCCGTAATTCTTGAAACTGCTTGCTTAGGCGTAAAAAAGTCGTAAAATCTTTAATTAACCTTAATTTAAAAATACTACCCCTTCCTCGTTGCTCGGAGGAAGGACTGAAATAGGCAGACATTTCATTTTGTATTAATAGCAATCCCTCTTGGCGACCTTTTTGTGAAATCTTTTAATAGATAGATAGATAGATAAACTCTTTATTGAAACACCACAGAACAAAGAAAACTTAAAAAACTAAAAGAAAACAAGCTTAACAATTAGTTTAACAATGGGCGGTCTTAACTGTCATAACAGATTTTTTGGCTTCGTGTGATTTTTGCATTTCTGTAAAAATCCGGCTGTGGCCACTGTAAAATCCGATTTATAGGACTATTACAAAGTTATTTTTCGAATAATCAGCCTCACAATTAAAGGCAATAGCTGTCTCATAGCTCTTTTATTCACATCTAGTAATACAGCGTATACGAGAGTGAGTGAAACAGAAAACTTTCCACGGTTTTTATTGTTTCAAGTTAGGTCTAGAAGATAGATTGGTCTGGTTGTCTTTTGGTACTAAATAGCTTTTTGGGCTGAACAAAACAAGTGAACAACTAGTGACAAGTTGGCAATTTAGTATGGAATCCAATTACTTTAGTAAAACTTACTTTTAATAACGAAATACGTAGTTACAGCATGAATGGTACACAATTACACATCACAGCCTCGTTACCTATAAATAAGAATGCACAAAGCATTTTCCCCAAAAATAGATTTTCTTCCGAATGAAAATTGTTGTTATCCCGGTTGGCGGGTATGCCGGGTTATTCGGCCCTCCGTCCCCTGCCCGGGACCTTTTAGAGCCCTCTATCAATCGCAAATGTTTTCTCGGAGTTTTCTCGCGTTTAACGAGAAACACTTGACGAGCCCTCGACGTCTCTATATTATTTTTTACGGGAAATTGTTTTGTTGTTATTCCGCTACTTTTTCCTTTGAGATTGCTTTTTGTGTTTCTTAGATCGAAACATTTATTCCATCTTATAAAATAGAATATAAATAAACTTCTTTGTTAAACTGTGTTCGGATACATGAATTTTAAATTTTAGACGATCAATAAATTTCATCGTTTTTATAATTTTGTATTTGATAATACGTGAAGTTACAAGTTCGATTCCCGCTAAATATTTATGTGAACCACAGGTATTTGTTGAGAGTGTGGCATGTCCATGGTGTTCGTATTTCCAGATTCACTAGACACAGGGATTCCTAGTTATATAGATAAGCTCCTTCTTGACACTCCCCAGAACAATGAAAACCAAAACAAAGTAAATAAGCGTCACAATGGACGGTCTCTTCCAGACAACTATGCATGGAGAGGAATACCTACAATTTATTTTTTGTTTCCATAAATAACAATATATTATCTACCGTATCCAATTCTACAGAGCTTTACCGAAGCGTCCGACAATAGAATGGAACACCCTAATCCCTTAGTGCTGGCAACTCCAAATATAATTAAAGCGCGTCCATTCTAAGGGTAGCATTAAGGGCGGAATTTCATTCATGAATGAGGATATGAGGGCCGCCCTGGAGGGCAGTTTTGTACAAGGGCGCGTGACGGTAGCCACGTATTAAAGTTAAGTGTAGGCTTCCCACTTCCCACTTTGGATATCTGAAATTGTTTATGATTATCTTTGTCCTTTGTATCTTTAATCAAAGAAACACCTTTACAGCTTCATCACTGAATTCTATGCATGACTAATAAAACATCTATATATATAAAAATGTTATGTTGGTTACGCTTCAAAAACTTTAAAAGTTCTGCACCGATCGAGCTGAAATTTTAGCATGATATATAATCCGCATCAAGGATTGTTTTTATCTATTTTCTTCATCAGTGACATATCAGCGAATGTGCGAATGTGCCACAGCGAAGCGTGGCAGGGCACAGCTAGTAGTATATATAATTGGTGTTACTGCTGCGGACCCAGAGAAGACATTCAATCGAGTAAAATCGCGAAGCAACACAGTATTTTCGAATTTTCAGCCCGAACCCTTGGCATTAGATATACTGAAAAAGAAATAGTTAAATGCAAATTTGGACACGTTCACTTATACTCTGTCCCTAACCTAACTGCGTGTGGTTTCCACCAGAACTCGTTGACCCTACATTTGGCGATTCGCCCATGCATGGGTTTAATTAATACCGCTCGGGATTCCACAAGCGTCTTTGCATATCTTCACGGCGACACCCTTGTGGCCTTCCTTATCAGAAGGGTTCGGGACTTCGGGCGTTGTCGAAAAATAACCCTTCCCAGCCGCGGCTGCATCCTCAGAAAACCCTATTTGGACCTGATGCTATCTGGCCATTTGTTTAGTTTATGGTGCAGATGGAATCTCAGCATGTGGCTGGTAGGTCGGACGATGTTATTTTTCTGAAGCGTGCGCTACAGTTAGCGTACGCTCGAGGAATGTGCCGTATATTCATGTAAACTCGCGAATAAACGGATATCCCGTTTACGTGAATCTACTGATGTTGCTACTCAGCTCCATAGCGCTTGGATGGATTTCGATGATAGATCTGATCCTAGAATTATAGAACAGCTTCCTCTGCTTCCTCAGCCCTCTGCCAAAGTTACACGATCGACTGTTCATGTAATGCTAGTAAACTTATGATCTCCGACTATTTTAATAGGTTTTTTGCAATCACTAGTATATTGTGTATTCCTCTTCCGCAATCCCCATGAATATTGACACTTTTTTGCAGGGTATAATATACGTGCCAGGTCCATAGAATATAGGTAAAACGTCCTGGTAGAGTGGCTAGTAAGTTTATAGTACTCATATCGTCCAAGAACCCTGATATCCGTAAGATACCGTGACAAACATGTCACTGAAAAGGTCAAGCCATCGATCGTTCGCGCGTGACGCCGTGACGCCGTCACGCGCCGTCACCCGGCGACCGTGCGGCAAACCGGCGGCAAACACCATCCGTCACTCAGTGAGACATGTCTGTGCTATTACTTTTTCTATGGCTCTGTTTTTTACGGTTTTTGTTATGATATTCAATCATTTTTTTTTTATTAAATAGGTGGCAAACAAGCATGCGGCCCACCCGATGTTAAGTGGTCACCGCCGCCTATGGACATCTGCAAAGCTAGGGGCATTGTCGGTGCGTTGTCTACCCTTATTAGTAAGGACTCTTAACTTTTGCTTTAAACACACTTTTCGTTTTTTTGTTTTGCCATAGACTTGAGGACTCATCGACGTCCTCTGACCTCCTCTAAATACAAAGAATCCTGGAAAAGTCAGTAAAATAATAATTAATTCCAAAATAGACAAATTTTATTCGCATGATTAACTTCATAGTATTTGTAAATGTCAAAAACAGTTTCGTAATACAATAAACAAATTCAATTTTTCACTCCCACATTTTCTATTGGAAATTTTCAGGCAAATCTTAATCATAACTGAGCTGATTCACAATATTTTTTTTTATGATTTATCATGTAAACGAAAGTATCCGATACTTGCGAAGGTCGGATATCCGATTGAAATAACTAATTAGTTTCGATGATCGACTCATTCGATTATTTCAAACAATTGCCCATCGCTGACTTGTACTAATTCTAAATTAATAGCTATGATAATTACAATAATACGCCTTGTAAGTTACGGCGTAAGTATCATTTCCGTTTGAAAGGCTCGTTTGGTGGTGTGTCGACTTTCTCCGGCGATATCTCGTAATGTGTATCCAATCTGAAAAAAAAAACACATATATTATGAAATACAAACTTGGGTATTGATTAAAATAAAATGGAGACTCACTTAGAGAACAAAATTATTAAATTAACTCGCGAAATGTAGAGCCTACATTTGTCGTAACGTGGAAATATGGTAAAAGGCTGAAATATTATACATGAGAATTAACCACCTACCTACCTACTCCAAATGAAAGTTCATAAAATAATAACAATAATAATGTAATAATAGTCTCAAAGCTGCGAATGACAGCTGCAATCGAAAGATAATATCGATTTGTCCGAAATATATTCGTATTATTCGAATACTAATATCGAACGGATACCATAATATGCTCTAACTTTCCCTTGGTAGCACGGCACTAGTGCCCAGCTCACCGTCTACCACCCTCGAGCAGAAAAACTGTTACCGAACTCCTCAGAGTGTTCCAGGAGGAGTCCTCAGAGCCAGTCCGAATATAGGCTAAGCAGTATACCACTGACCATATCTTCCAATAACAAATGATGGTCAACGCTCTACCTAGTAAAAAAAAAAGATTGATAGGCTGTATGTTTATGCGCCTACATGGTACCTGTTTAGGCAGGCGTTGATCCCGCGGGAGTAAACCTTGGGACTGATCATACTTGCAAAACGGGCGATCGATTTCATAGGTTCCGGAGTTCGACTAGAGAATAGATGGACAGTGTGGCCATGAGTTGACAAGAAAGGGAACTCTTTGAAAGGATGGAGGTCTGGCTCTTATGGAGCCACATCATTTGAGGTGTAAGATTAAGAGCTTTTCCGATTTCCAGCTTAAACAAATCGATACCTATGTTATTTTTTATCTATAGCTTTGTCTCAACCCTGTCAAAGTTAAGTCCGGTCGAAGGAGTGTCAGCAGTCGTTGTGAACAGCTCGGGCAGCCGGCAACCAACAACAAACTGCAGGGCAGTTGAGACGTCAGATCAGTTGACAGTTCGAAGCAGCAGTCAATAAATGTCATTGCGAGGAAGATTATTTCGCTATGCAGTCGCAGCTTCGAGCGGTCAACGTCGACTGCTTCCCGCTGTATGCTGTCTTTAGTTGTAGGACCGAATTCAGGTGCATACAATTCGGTAAACTCCCAACTACCCCACTAACTGACCCACCAGTGGGAACTCTAGGAATTTAGAATCCCAAAGTCTCCACTCCAGTAACCATTGTAGTTGTGAGGAAATTCCGGCAAACGACCAAACTGCTAATTATGTGAGGTACCCCATTTTTTATAAAGTTGGGATTTCCACTTAAGGGGTGACAATCGAATGTAAAATTCTTTTAAAATTATTTCTTTTTTAATTATCTATTATAGCATTAACAAATGATGGTGGTCCCACAGCAAGGTTCGTGCCGGGTAGCTGACCGGCAAACTCGAAGGTGACTTGCAGATGCCGACGTTGGAGGAATCTCCATACATAATGCGCGCGCGCATGGAAAAAAAACTTCATTTGTGATCATGTGATAAGGAATATTGGAAACAAGTATACTATGCGTTACTATGAGAGATATACAATCTAGAACTGGATTTATGGTTGCAAATAAATGTACTGTACGGTTTTTGTCAGCCTCTTACATAAGGGGCTACGCAACAATGCACGTTTCAGGAATAAGACTTGGCAATTATAAATATGATGTTATAATATTGTCATGAGAATAGATTTTATTTTTATATTGTACCTTAAGTGGCATAAAAAAATGAAGAAATTGAAAAAATTACATCCCCGTAGAGTTTCTTTCTGTTGTTTTCTATATAGCTCATCTATACAAATTGAATTGATTTATGGGACAGTGTTTCATCTCGGATAAGTTACTGGAAATACATCACTTAGAAAAAAAGATAGAAACAATTATGCAGGAGTCGGGCAGTTCTGTGCCTTTATTGGATGATGGTGGGTAGTTATAAATATCTTCCACTTACTAAAATTAAACACACGTGTAGCGCAAACATAGGAAACATCTATTAGCCATAATGACAACAGAAAAAGTAACAAGTCGCGACAGTGTCCAGCAAACAAAGCGTCATTGCTTTAACGCTATCATCCGCCATTTTGTTTGTCTACCCTCAAAAACGGCGCCGTGTGAATGTCTGTCTTACGCCGTTAAGATACGGTCTATAGCATTTTTGACAGTGGCGAGTAATTTTTGTGTAAAAAAACAGGGAATTAAGATAAATGCCCAGTAGTTTCGGGACGCGCTCGGCAGCGGCCGCGTCCCAAATGCTGTTTTTATTGGATTAAATAGCTGTTAGCCGTGTCCCGGTTACGTCTCGACAACGAGTAGTCGGGTAATTCTTTGACGTGGGTGGGGCAAATGGATCCCAAATGGTGCCAAATTAGTTTTGAAAAATTACGTTTTGTTATAAAAAAAGGGTGGATCATGATGTGTTTATGATGATAAATAAATGGACATTATTGTAGAGTCACGTCGGGTCTACTTTTTTGGGGGTTGATTTTTATTTACGTTCGTCAGCTTTTCGAAACCGCTGACAATGATAATTGAAAGCTGAAAGTTAATTAGTTATCCAGTGGTATATTGTATCTACAACCAGTTAACCTACGTACTAATATAATAGAAATTTGTGGCCATGACGGTATCGTCATCAACTCATAACGTCCCACTGCTGATCACGGGCCTCCCCTCACTTTCGTGAGGAGGGTTAGGCCATAATCCACCACGGGGGCCTGGTCCGGATTGGTAGATAACCGGCGCCGGCGACCATATCTCACAATTTTAGAAAGTAAGAAAAAAGAAAGAATGAAGAGTGTGGCACACAACGAAAATATAATTGTGTACGCAGATAGACGCCGCGTACAGTGATCTCGCAAAACATGACTTCATTATCTCCTGAATCTATGTTTCAATCTTTGCGCGATGGGACTGTACGTAAATCCCAGATGTCATTGCTTGTTAGAGAAAACTTACACCATGAACGAACCATAAACTTGAACTACGAGAGTGCACCAGAGTTCAGCTGCCCCGCCTTACATTCATGAATACAGCGGGTGTTCTCGTTCGACGCACGAGATGCCGGCACGATACAGCTGCATGGTAGAAATGCCACCTCCCTTCACAACTGAATATTGCTATTCAGATGAGAAGCGGCGAGGAATAAATACATTTGTTCGTGCATTCTGAGAATATCCATGTTATTCAAATATTTTGCTGTCTGACGGATTGAGATAGCTGGTCAACATTTTGATGAATCTTTTATCTGAGTACTGTAGTTACGGAACTAGCCGGATAAGTATTAGGTATAGTAGTCAGATACTACCTCTACAAAAAGGAAGATGAATAACTATTGGAAATTGCAACATTTTTAAAATTGGATCTCTAAAGATCACATGAGACTGCTAAACAAATTTCAAAGCGTATTTCTGTTTTGTCAACATTATGCTGAAAATAGCTTCTCTCCTGGCAAAGTCGCGGAAGGAAACTAGTTAAAAGTTTATGATATACCGCCGTCTGTCCGGCTACGAGAAACCCTATGCATATGAATGTTGGATGTATTTCCATGATTCCAGCCATCCCGAGTCAACGCCATGTGAGTGTCCTGTCACCGCGTGACCCGACGTCGCCCGGCACTGACCTGTGTAATGTCATACATACATTCATACAAATATTTTACGATCTTAATGAAATCATCAGGCCCGTGTACTTACTGCTGGTAGGTGTCCGAAGGTGGAATTATTCCACATCAACTTTTGAATAATATTTATTTCCAATCAAGCTATAAACTCTTAAAATTATCAGCTTGATTAGCATTTATTGAAGTCTCTGCCTACGGCCATTTGTGTTGAGTGCTGCGAGGCATTCAAAGCTCAATCAATTGCCTTCAAACTGTGATAATTACGAGATTAACAAGGTGGGACACGAGACGATACTACACCCAGGACACTCCATACAAAAGCTTATTTAACAACTCACACACATAATCGACGTTTGTGGCCGTCCCAAATGCGTGTGTAAGTACTCATAGATACTACGCGGCCGAAACAAAAGACAAGCCGCTAATATGACGGTTGATACTAGCTCGTTTGTCCATTATAATTTGTCGTTTGGCCGTGTAACATCGACTGACCTGCAGATTGCCCTCCGGATTGCGACGAAGCGAATCGCGGGGAGCGGAGTGTCCATTCTGTATGTAGTAAAATTTCTCTTCTGTGACGAAAACTCCCGGCATGAGCCGTCTCTAATCACCAGCAATTAACCTCTTTTGTTATCTACTACGCGGCAGCGATTCAATATCAAAAGCAATATAATAATGTTCGCACGTGTCGAACAAATTGGATGGAACGATGAAGCTTACGTCGGAGCTTCCGGCGAAAACTGCGATGCGACAGCCGGTCATCCGGCTACAATTTGGAGTGATTGAGGAACTTATAGAAAAATTTAGGTACTTTGATATTATTAATTCATTTTCCTTCTCATGTTCGTCTAGCTCCTCGTTTCAATCTCTCTCTCCACTCTAGTGGTATGACAGTGATCAGTTAATGACTGATAACAGTGATAACACAGGCCCAGAGCAAATGGTGGCAAAAAATTTAACGGATACACATTTTGCGGCGTGACATAGCTAAAATTGAACGAGTTACCCGTTTGTAAGCCGAAGTGTGATCATGTCACACGCACAGTGCCGAGATTCGGGAACTATGAACAAATTCAATACGTGATAAATACCCCTTTTTCACTGGCAATACTAATGTTAGTGACCATATTACTTCTACGCTAAATAATATACATGCGAAAATTTGTGTGTATATGTATGTTTTTGTTCCCTTTTCACGCCAAAACGGCTAAACGGATTTTGATGAAATTTAGTATGCAGATAGTTTAGGTCCTGGAATAGTACATGAAATACGTTCTATCCAGTAGAAATGAATGGTTTCTATAAGATATTAGTTGACGCGGTGAAACTGCGAGCTGCACCTAGTAAAATACACAGTATGATTCCATAATAGATATTCCAGGTCTTTTTTTTTTATTATTGGCCGGTAACGTGATTGGCATCTCTAAAACTAACCATGCGATAGTAAACCTCGAAGCGTTTCGAATTAATGGCGAATACGAATTAATTGAATAGCGCAAATATCCCCGGAATTAGGGACAGAGCTCTTCTTAGTCCCATTGAGAAGCGCGCTATCGAAGGACGAGCGGTGAGGCAACTTGGCACGAAATTATCAAGAATAACTCACTAAATATTAAGGGTAGTGTGAAATCCATGCCGAAGAACAACCAGATATTCATCCGCTACGCACCATTTTGCGAACATTACTGTGTTCCGGTTTCGAAGGGCATTGTTTCCAGGATATTACTAGGCATTTGAGACTTCAGAGCCGATATCTCAGGGTGACGAGCGCAGTGCAGTGCCGCACAAGATTATGCAATGCAAAGTTCTGGGTGTAACTGTAACTGTTATGGCCACGCGTAGCGCTTACCATCAGGTGAAAGACTGGCTCGTCTAATCCTACAGACAAATTAAAAAAAAGCAACGTACTGCTAACGTACGCATTGTAATGCCGAGACATCTTGCTAATTTGCAATAAGAACGTGTCATCTCTTCAATGTGTTGTGACATGAGATAAATGAGCCATGTATTTCAACACATAGCACTTAAATGCAGTGCGACCGTGCGTCATTGGTGTATCAAGACGCTAGAATTCGTTATATCAGAAAAAACAGCACGCTACCAACTTTATGACGACTATTTTGTTGGAAGACAAACTACTGCCAGCGGCACAGTACCAGTAGGGCTGCTCCCCTTTTGATTAAAACGCGTTCTTGATCGAGTGGGGGCCCTAAGACCCGGTCCCCCCTGATTTGATGGACTCTTGTTTTGTGCAGGCGACGTGTCGACTGGCCCATTGTCATTGTAGAAATCTTTGTTCACACCACACCCCTGACAGACCGTACAAAAGCTAATTTGACAACTCACGCTTTTTTTTTTTGTTATCAGTTTGGCTTTGCAGCCTTAGAGCATTAAGCCAGTGGCAAGTATTAATGATTTTTATGTTTTGGAAGTTTCAAATACTCAAAATGTCGAGTCCCAGGCAGTCTAGATTCAGTTAAATGGTGGGTGCTTGACTGACAATTTTGGAAGATTTGGAGACGACACTGAGTTGCACGTTTTTAGGTTTTTTACCACGCTTTTATTAGCTTCAGACGTAAATGTGTGTATACAAGCACGACCAAAACAAATGACAACCCGCTTATATGCAGGTACATACTAAACCGTTTGTCTATATTACATTTGAGTGTGTAGTATTGACAGCCTCCCTATTGTCCACCGGATTGCGGGTAGAGTTGCGGGGAAGCGGATTGCGCGGAATGGAGTGTACATTCTGTATGCAGTACTACATACTATATATCTTCTGTGTACAAAGCTTTGTCCACACGTCGAGTGATAACGCAACGGGAAGAAAAGAAATCTTTTTCCCCATTTCCAGTGATAAAATGTCGCTAAGAAATATTGTTTCATTATTTACTTTGTTTTCGACAAGTTCTGATTGTGTTTCTGAAATATGTTTACGGCATGATAAAGGATGATTGGTGGAATAAGTAATGTACATTATTAATGTTAGTATAATATTTATGTTTATGTAATGCATTCCAATGATTATGATTGTTGAAATAGACAGATATAAATTAGCAACTACATACAAAATTATACAACAAGTAAAATTGTCAAGTGACATGGATATGTACATAAGTATGTACCTAATTATTACGTCAAAAGGCATACTGAACAGCTAAGCATACATGCACAGATTTGCCCGTCAGATCTACCCGACAGACGTGCCTGTCAGCCAAAACTGTTGGTGTATGGTGAAAACGAACACATCCTACAGGCAAATCCGTGTCTGTTTTCACCATACTCCAGCAGTTTTACCGGCCAGGCAGGTCTGACGGGCAGATCCGCCGGGCACATCTGTGCGTGTATGCTTAGCTAATGAAGTTAAAAATAATAACAATGAATTTGCGAAAAGTGACGTTTTCAGAGATATTATATTATGAAAAGGTAAAGCTCTAAGCTCATCTGCAATTTCTTATTGTTTGACCAAAATGCGTACCATACGAATATAGAACTTATATTATTATATCGTCTTTGCTAAAAATGGTTCATTGCCAATAATTATAAATTGAAAACAAAACGAAACTAGAGGTTATGTGTAGGTATGTATACAAAATTACAATTTTAATTTTAATTCAAGTGCATATCAAATAATCAGTGAAAAACGTTTTTAAATTCCATTATTTAATTAGTTATTATAAGTTACTTATTCTATAAATTGCTACGGTGTGATTGATATATTATTATGTGTGTGCAAAAGATGTCACGCGCTCATCCTTCGTGCGAGTCCGACAAACAGGTTTCAGCTGTAGCCTGTCGTGATCATTTGTCGCGACGTGTACAGGAAACCTTATTTTGACAAGTTTTTTATAGAAAACTAGCTGTACCCTGCCACGCTTCGCTGTGGCACATTCGCACATTCGCTGATATGTCACGGATGAAAACAATATATAAAAACAATCCTTGATGCGGATTATATATCGTGCTAAAATTTCAGCTCGATCGGTGCAGAACTTTTTGAGTTTTTGAAGCGTACACAAACCAACATAACATTTTTATATATATATAGATTTCATTAGATGCAATATTTGTGTACTATGAAATTTATTACCTAACTAGGTCCACCCCGCGGTTTCACCCGCGTTGAGTCTTATACCATCATCAGCATCATCATCATCATCATCAACCCATATCGTCCCACTGCTGGGCACGGGTCTACCCTCACTTTCGTGAGGAGGGTTAGGCCATAATCCACCACGGGGGCCCGGTCCGGATTGGTGGATAACATACATACCTCCCAAATAATTCTCGGGTAGGTAAGTGAGTTTCCTACCGATGTTTTCCTAAAGAACTTAGAAATTATCCCATAGGAACTGTGAACCACTGATTCGAGATTCTGAACTTTGTTTGTAGGAATACCTAATTTCCTGACCTAGTGAACTGCTGATCGGATTCTGAATATAACATATATCATTAGTGAAGCTACATTTTCCTTGAGGACTATCTGCGGTATTATTTCCGAATGGGAAGGACCCATAGAAAGCTACACTAGTCCCAAATTACATAGGTTGTTTTCACTCGGGCAAATGCAGTTCTTGCTGAAAAACAAGAATTCCGCGAGGTGCAGCTTCTTTTGTCAACTTTCCATACAGTGGTTTATCGCTGAGCAGACAAAGAAAACGAAGTACTGAAACGTTAAACGACTTGTGCGGAAAGTTCCCAAGGAGGTCACCGCTCCAATATGACCCGCACACCTGGGGCGCTCCACCCGGCCGCTAGGGTTGCCACTACGTAGGTTTTAGACTAATAATTTACATATAATAACTTTTTAAATTCAATATGTAAGGACAGTTGACGTATAAGTGGAATTATTACTGCGTTACAAAAAATATAAAACGGTAAAACATTTGGTTACCTAGGCCGTAGAAAGGTCATAATCTAATTTTTACTTAGAGTTGGCACTATCTATTTGTGTTAAAGTCGTTCAACTGACGGTAAGCGCTACGCTTGCCTACAACAGTCCTACCCAGAACTTTGTATTGCATATCTACGCCACTGCACTGCGCTCGTCACCCTGAGACATCGGTTCGAAGGTCTCATATGCCCAGTACCTGCCGCCGCTGCGCCCGCGCCGGCCACTGCGCTGCCGTATGCCTTGTACGTAGGGAATAGTTCCATTGCGAAATAAATTAAAACTCAATGCAACCTAAAATTTCATTTTATTTTTATTTGTAGAGCCCGAGATCAAGTAGGTACAAAGTAAGTAACTATGTCATTTTTTCCCATATTTTTTCACTCTAGTGCCACCCCTACCTCTTCACAAGTGTCCACCGCGTTAACAGAAAGCCGTATAATGCGCTGCATTGATCGAATACAAGTTTTTTAATGTATTTTTTTTCCCTCCGCCTTCTGCCTATGGTTACCTCTGTCTGGCCCTTCGGCGGAGACCATCACATCCCATACATTGATGGCAATAAAATGAAGATAAGGGGGCAACGGACTGAGGTGAACCGATGTACAGGGTGAGTTATCAAAATTTCTACGCTGTATCTTTGAAATACGGGAATTTTATAAACCGTCATCAATTAATAAGGTATTTTTTTTTACATTAATAATTATGGTACAAATTAATTGTCTAAACTTCAATTTTAAAAGAGTACAAATATCGCATAAGCGACCAATTGTTTTTTTTTTTATATTTGACTAAAGTCATGAGTGCTTTAACAAAAATATTACAAATACGTGTGTGCTATTCTGTGATTTTATTCTTCGTTTAAACCATCCAACAATCCGCAAACTAGACTGCGGATTCCCTTTAATTCCACTGAATTATATTTAATAACACAGAGACAGACACCCGTGAAAGCTGTCAATCATTTAGTCTTTTCATCGATTAGAAATGAATATTTTCATTAATTAGATACTTCAACCGAGTTAATTTCCTTTACCATTTCTTTTGAAAAGTTTACATAAGTTCAGCAGATGGCATTGATTATGGACGGAAAGCTTTAAATTGATTTTATCAAGTTACAAAAACTAAAACATTATTTTTAGAAAAAATTTTTTTACTCATGTATGTTTTTAATGTTATCATCCCGTATAGAGTGAAAGGGTTACCTCTTTGAAATAAAGCGCATATAGAGCGCGTATTGTTATTTTGCACGTGTGCCGCGTTTTATTTTATATTCCCATGAACAACCCCATTTACTTCTATAATGGAAGCTCAATCATTGTGCACTATACAGACCATTCTGTACATCATGAGTTGATAATTATAAGTATTTATAAGTAGGCACCTGCAATAGTCAAAGTACCTTGTTTGATTTAAAATTCCAGTATACGATTGAGGAATTTGATTGCGTTATTTCGTAAAAGTGTTAAGTCTTACAAAATTAAAAAATAAAAAAAAATCTATTGCAATTTTTCTGTACTGTATTTATTTTTGTTTCTGGTGTACAATAAAGAGTTTTCTATTGTATTCTATTCTATCTATACTGTAATTTTTTTCTTTTATTTTTATAAATAAATAGTTTCGCATTTGACCACTATATCACCTGATGTTAAGTGACAATGCGGTCTACGATTGTGCACGCTTGCCTATAATAAGCTATTCAATATTATTTCTACGAAACTACCCTACCGGAGATGAAAGGCTTTTTTCCTATTGGGTATGAAACGATGTGGGGATAATCTAGTACTGATCCTCTCATACGAAATAGGTTCATAATGTACCTAGGTATCGTCAAGGTGAAATGACAAGATGTCCCATTTATACCCAATCAGCAGTGGAGCTCTTTTTTTTTTTACTTAGTGACGATACGAGCATGGCTTTCGCCTGATGGTAGGCGCTACGCCTGCCCATTACAGTTACAGTGCCACCCAAAACTTTGCATTGCATAATCCTGCGCGGCACTGCACTGCGCTCATCATCCTGAGACATCGGCTCTAAAGTCCCATATGCCCAGTAATTTAGCTGGAAACAGTGCCCTTCAAACCGGAACACGGGAATGTTTGCACAATACTGCCTGGCGGATTAATATCTGGCACTCTTGTCCACTCACAACGTCATAATCATAGGATACTACACATTATAGTTGATGACAGCCATGGCTATGAAACTTGCATGAACTCTCCACTCCCTATACAAAGATATGCCTAGTCTTACACATAACCTGACTCGCCGAGGCCAGCTGCAATTTAGGATGAACGCCATTGCCTTGAAATTTACACAAAACTCTGCCCTCACTATACAAAGGTATAGTCCTACAAGCACGCCCGACTCGCTAAGGCCTTCTGCAAATGATGACGAGCGCCATAGCCATGAAACTTGCATGAAACCTGCACAAACCTGAGGTTCCTCAAGCGGCAGTCGGAGATAAGGCTGGCGCGAGAGCGGGAGCCCTTCTCCAGCGGCGGCAGAACTCCTCGGGAACGCCCCGACACGCTGCAACACGAGGACGACAATAAATACTTACCTACGTGACATTTTCTTATTATTTTCCAGTACTTTTGCCGAGTGGTGATTAACTGAAGACTTCTGGATAAAGTTAGAGGATACATTTTTCAGTACATAGGTATAGGGTCTCATATAGATAGTTAAGCGACATTCTTAGAAATTCATCAAGATGACAAGCGCAATGCAGTGCCGCGCAAGAATATGCAAAGAAAGAGTACCTAGCACTGGAAATGTTATAAGCTGGCGTGTCGCATGTCAGCATCAGTTTAATGACTTGCTTGTATCGTGACTCAGTATCTTGGTGAATAAATTTGGTTCTTTCTTATTTATTTGTCGAATGAAGTAGTGGCGGCCTCTGGTGTCAGAGTTTATCAGTGGATAACCATCGGAACCTATGGCTTAACGTACCCTCCGCAGCATGGAGCAATGGAAATCAGCACGGAGCGATAGAAATCCGCATATAACTTATGGAATTCACTGGTGCGGCCGAGCATTGAATCCGCTATCGTTAGCTTGCAAAGCGCAAACTAACTAACTCTTGGGAAAAACTCAAGGAATTCTAAGTGTAATTTGGTCGTCATCAGCGTCGTCGCCAATTATCATACCTGATCCTGCTGACGAGCCTCTTGTCGTGCTTCCGGCGCTCCTTCACCACTGTGGAGTCGCCGGCGCCTTGTAGAGAACCTTCCACCGGCGTGGTGTTCTTCACAGCGCTGAATGTAGACTCCTGGGGGTGGTGGAAAGGTTTGAACAGCCGGTTGATTATATAAAGGCAATCAATTACCTATAGGTTAAAGTTAAGCCTAAGGCTTTGTTTGTGTTATGGGAAAGACGCCGACACAGATGCCTGTAGAAGCGAAAACCACTCATCAACCATCTATGATATCATGGTGTCTATCGCAGAAAACTCTAGAATTTAAGATTGTTTTCTCATCGCCTGAAACATAAATGGAAATACTTAAGGCCTGAATGTATTTTGATAGCTACACACTTTGAGGTGGATCGCTATTCATGGCTATTTAATAATATAAAGAGCTACATCTAGTTATATTTTTATATTTTCACTCATACCTACTTACTATTATATATAGTTACTAACACAGTGACTCAAATAAAAGCTTGAACTCACCTTCTTGCTGAGCTCCTCAGTACTGTAATCAGTGACGCATTGCACCAGCTCGCTCTCGGCTGCCAAATCTTCCGATGAGATCTCCGACACCTGCAGAGAAGCCCACACCTTGCTAATGTTACCCAAGTCCACCGGGAAGTCTGAATCTAACAGGGGGGGGTCTGCCAAGCTGCTTTTTGAGATGGACCTGATCAACTAACCATCAGGGAGGGAGGGAACCTATCCAGTGTTATTTAGTACGCAAGAGTCCTGGTGAACATAAAAACCAATAAAAACTTACATAGCTATCAGCACTGGAGAGAGCACGTGGTTCAATCACTTCTCGACCCTCGTCAAGCCACGCTACTTTGCCAGGGAACCTTGAAGACATTCCAGAATTATTGCCTAGTAAACATTATAATACCTGCTCATGAAGCAAAAAAGGACATTAAGTCTGTAAGTATTTCTATCGAAGATTTTTAGATTATAAAAACAAAAGCATCCTTACCAGTATTCGGGGGCGATTTCCTCAATAACAGGAATATTTAAAGAGGTGCTGCTGGGACATTTCTGTAGGCTCTCCTCTTCACCACTGCACTCCTCTCCCACGGCCAGCTTCTGGCGGCACCAGGAGTCCTTGGGCGAGGGCAAGGGCAGATCGTCCGGCTTCCACGACTCCACCCGCTTGGGGATGTAACAGGGTGGGTACGCGCTCGGCTCTTCGCCAGGATCGTGACGGTAGAAATGCCTGGATGGAGCAATCCCTTATCGTCACTTTCTACATCCGAATTCCAAGCTGGTAGTATACCTACAGTCAAAAGCCACCGGTCCCGTCTTACGCTGGTAGATTACCCTGAGGCGTCAAATAATAAAAATCCCAGAAGAAATACGCGAGATCTATCGAGATGGAGTGTTGAGGTCTCTTCGTGGTGAGCCCCAGGCCCATCTCACAGGGGTCCGTAAGTAAATCCCGGAAAGTAAGAAGATCCGATCAGATCCTATATAGATGGGTAAAGTTTGGCGAAAGAATTTGTCTGACAAGTACCTTCAACCAAAAGTTCCTACCAAAAGCACCGTGCAGGCTTGCCTGATTTTGCAGCAGAGAAAAATCGTATTTTGACGGATCAGGAGTGTGGCTGGTTGTCAGCGGAAATAATAATTGTTCTCTCTCTAGCAAGTTACATTTCTGTGCGTCAAAAGCATCATAATAAAAAGCTTGGTTCCTTGAGAACCACTGGAGTCAAACTGAAGTGAGTTATAGAAGGTACAGACACCAATAAAGGATACTGGAACCAGTAGAGTAGTAAATTGAAATTTTATATTTGTTCATCAACTTTTATTGCTAATTGTACCAGTTAATGAGCTGAAGCCAGGCCTTAGCAGCGCAGTGAACTGTGAACAGGGCGTTCTGCTTTTCCATGTAGTGTTCGTAGCCGACTTTGAGCGCGTCTTCTAATATCTCCTCCCGTATGTCGAAGATGATCAAGTCATTCTCCTCCTTTTGCAAGACATCAGCCCTTGAAGAAAATTCACGATTATGGTCTATGGAGGTATACAGAATGAAAACTGTTACTTGTGATTACCTTTTGGCAAAGTGTAAACCTTGGACTTCTGGTATGAGCTTCAATAGACAGTACAGATATAGTGACACTAGTCTTCGAAACGCCTGTTCAGTTTCCTGCAGTGACTAATATGGTTTTGTATAGGTATTGTATCATAATTATAATCATCCCCTTCACAATATTTCTATTATTTTTTTCGTGACGGTTGGCCCGAATAACCACAACTAAAATGAGCTACTAAATTGTAAGTTCTCTAGATTATTTTACACAGTTGATTGATCATTCCATCCATTAATAGAATTAAAATTTTAGAGTAGTTACCTACTTATTTGTCTTGGTTGAATGTCAGCGGATGGCAACAAACTCAACGAGACGTTGAAGCGATTGTGGCATGTGATGAGTAAAAACAAGCCGGCCTTTCTATCGACGTCCTAGCCAGGCACCCTGGACATGCCACTTGCACAAAATAGCAGTTCCAGAGGAATGGAACTGCCACATGTGTCACAACATGTGCCACATGTGGACGGACGGGTGGTAATTGTCATAAAAAAAAACTATTTACCATGTCCTCTCGGGAACTTCCTTAGGTAAAGCGAGAATCATCCTGGCATCATCGGAAATCTGAAGCTTCCTACCTCTCCTCGATATCCTATACTTGCTGATTTGTGGCGAAAGAGCGTTGGTCATGATTTGAAACAGGTATTAAGCGTAGTGAGGGCCTAGCCTAGGTCCAGAAAAAGTAAACTCAAAAATAAACACCTAAAAATTAGACATAAATATAATTTGAGATTATTGATTGTTTGTTTACTTTTTACAAGAGCAAAGAGAATATTACAAGAGAATTTGACACTATTAATTAGTAAATACCTAGCCTACCTATAAGACCTTTTTTATACTCTAATAAAGCTATTTGGATACCTACTAGGTAACCTACCCAGGGGTGCGGGCCAGGTAACCTCCACGAGTGCCCGGCTGTTGTTCGTCCCTCTTGATGCGTTGCATCCGGAGGGAAGGGCAGCAGCTGGGACGGTGCACCCTGGGGTTCGGTCAGCAATTCTTCTAGGGGAATTGGTGGCCGTAGCAAATAACCTGGCGAGAAGAGGTCCTTCGCGTGTCCCTCTGATCAGCAGAGGGCACAGCGAGGGACCAATAACGGGGACTTTTGGGCCGCGGATCGGGGGTCCAACGCCCAAGTTAGAAGTCCCGAGCTGAGGTGCGGCCCGTGTGTTCCGGGACGCACCCAGCGGAGAAAGAGGCCCAGGCCTCACGTGGCGAGCCCGGGAGGGCGCCCGCAGAGGTGGTCGCGGAAGCGCCGTGCGAACCCGTGACCACCTCCATAATGCGGAGAGGAGAACACCCCGGGGTTTTAGTGGGTAAACCCCGCCAGACCAGCTGGCGGGGGAGTCCCACATAACCACCCCCCCGCCCCCGGGGGCCGGGTGGTATGCCTAATGCATTTCCCCGGGAAAAAAAAAAAAAAAAAAAAAAAAAAAAAAAAAAAAGGTAACCTACCCAAAAAGTTCGAATGACTATTTTATTGATGAGTGGCCTTTCGTTTATCTCTACTTTATCTGGATCGGGATTATTCACCTAGGAAATTTATTTATTGAATACGTACACAAATGTTTGATAGAGGAATTTATTTTTAATTGATACTGTAGTTTATTTTTAAACCGGAAGTGACAACATACTAAGCGAAAACAAAAAGCGGCCAGAAACAAATGTAGACCATAAACAAACCGTTTTGATTTGACAGATGTTCAAAAAAGTGACAAATACCGAGAGCAACTTACAAATAATTTGAAATATAATTTTGAAAATATTTAAAAGTGTCCAACGATGAACAGTTGCAAGTGAAAAGTGTATTGATTTCTAAATGATGAGTGCATATTTTCTTTGTTTGGATTTTGATATTGAGTCACTGTAGCAAGTATTTATAGGGATGTATACTTTGAAGGGTATTTTTCCCGAGCCCAGTGAGTACAGTTGACTTTTATAACGTCAAGAGATGTTTTCAACATTTTAGGCTTACGAAACTAATTCTACGGCTATTTGTATTTCAGAGAAAGAGCAGAAAAAGAACTTCATAAGAGAGAATATGAAGCAACTAAAGTTCATGCAGGGAAAGTCGCCAAAAGAGCCTAAATTTACCATGAAGGCCGCGCACCCTCCCCTGTTGACCAACTCGATCGCTGCGGGCAGCTCCCTAGGTCAAGTGAAGTCTTCACCGTCAACTAAAAGTGGCAAAATCTCTCTTAACGTTGGAAAGACGAGTTCTACTAATACACGCAAGAAGCATCCTGAAATTCGGATCAAAAAAGGTGATATGGCAGAGTTTTTAAAACGGAAAGAACAGAGACATATTAAGCCAGTTGAGGACTCAGGTGATGAGGATACTAAGTCAACAGAATCTTCAGGTCGTCTTAGAGATATTGGGTGCCAAACTATTGAGTCGAATCTGGCACATAAATTAGCTGAAAGTGCAAAGCTCACAGTTCTATATCCAAAGACGGAAGGGGAAGCTGATAAGGTGAAGGCGAGTGGTGACACGGGTCACCACCGGTGTCCGTCTCCGAAGTCTACACCACGTCGTGCTGGAGACGAGATTGTGGAGAGGAACCACAGCCGACTCAATTCCATCCTGGAGAGGAAAGAAAAGGATCCTTATTTACCACCAGGTAACCGATATAATTCTCTAAATCAAACTCTGCCGCATAAACTCTATGGAAGAAAGTTAACTGCTTCAGTATCACACATGCAAATTAAAAAAATTAAGGAATTGTCATTACTGAGACATGCAACAGGTTAATTGCACCAAAAGCTGACTCTTGCTATTTTGGTTACTTGCTACATCATCCAAAAGCTTTTCATTCAACTCACTTCATTCAGTGTTGTTTATAATAAAGGGTGGATGTTTGTTGCAACTTAATTTTATCCGAGTTACCATTGTTTTGTATTCCAGTTCATCCCACGCTCTAAAACTTATGGTCCCCCCTTGAGAGGTCAATGGGGGACGACCTAGGGGAATTTCCGAAATAATCCTACTGTTCCAGGTTATCAGAAAGGTGTGTTACCGAAATATCTACGGGATCGCATGGAGCCGCCACCGCGGACTGAGGGAGCAGGCGCCGCTATCGACGAAGCCTGCCCGCCGGGGCACGTAGCCCTGCCTGATACGGAGAGAAAGGAGACGCTAAGAATGCTTAGGAATAGTCAGTATCTTTTAAACTATTGCAAATTGAATTCACATTTTGTAGACTAAAACGGAACAGAATAGATTTTGATGCGGATCCTTGTGCTTCTAGACATTTTCGTCTAGTAGTTATTCTATAATACATGATGTAGTATGGATCTATACCGACATATAAATGTAACTGTTTGTGAATGTCAAGCTTTGCAGTCGCATGATCACCAACCTACATGAGTGATGGAGGTTGTCAAATTTGAACCATCATTCTCAAGCTAAGGGCCTGAGTTTTATTTTTTGACTGTCTAAAAATCTGATCTCCAATAATTTCAATTTTAACCTTTCCACCATTCTTTGCAGGTTTCGCAGAGTTAGTAAGTGAATTGAACAAATTGCCAGTGAAGACTGACACTCTCAGGATGCGCAACAGGAAGATGGAGCTTGAGAAGCAGCTCGCCAAGCTGGAGGAGGGCATCAAGGTCTTCTCCAGGCCTAAGGTCTTTGTTAAAATTGGAGAATAAAACCTTCAATGTACCCACATGGAACATTTGACATAGATTGTGAGAAATCTTAGTGACAAGTGACTATTACACATGAGGTCTAGACACCAGTGATTCTGCTGCGTAAGTGCAGCTAATGTAGGTATAGGCATTATTAAGAAACTATTCATGGAATGACCTGTCTAAAGACAAAATTTATTGTAAAACTTGTTACTGAACGAAATTCTTGTGATCTCAATAGGTAAGTTTATGTTCTCATCATATTGTTAGTTTAATTCTATGTTATTGTTGTATTTTATCTAATATAATGTAATGTTTGTATGGTATACAGTGTTTCTATAACTTTTTTGAATGTTTAAATGCATTATAATGTCGTGTTACCCAAGACGTTTTGATTCTTTGGAGTAAATTAAAGAGGCTATATTCATGTAGAAATTGTATTTCTATAATTTTGAAATAATTCTTTCTGAATCAAATTCAACATAAATAACTAAGAAAATACTTATTTTAACACATTTTTGCTATTATAAGTTAGGATAACATGTGGCCTAGCCAGAATAACAGTAACAAATACTTCACTAGCATAATTTAACAAAAACTACCAGAGTTGATTAAAGTACTTGTACAGAGGCAATTGGCAAACATTATGGATCCAGCTTATTCCATTAAACTCGAAATAGATCTGCCATAATTTTTTTTATTTATTTATGCTATAATTTCCTAACATGTTGAAATAAAAAGTTGTTAAATATTATTGGGCCCTTCCTGTACTGGATTTCGTCATTGCTGTGCCATTTGTAGAATGAGAAGTCGGGGAAAAAGAACTTTATTTCTCTCTCGGCTGATGTTGGAGAATCTGGAAATGTTAAATAGTAACTTTACAATAATGACAGGTGTGATTTAACACATTCAGTGCTAAAAAAAACAACTGGTGTTTTTATTCATAATTTGATGCGAGTGTGAGAAAACAGAAGTGTGGTGTTTGTTGTATGGGAAAACACTATGGTGTGCAGAGCTGCACCCGTGGCTAGACTATAAAATCAGCTTAGCTGTCGAAAGTGTTAACAATGATTTCAATTTAGGACTGGCATAATTAACTGTCGATGTGGGCACGGATACAACCCAGAAAACAATTAAAAATGTATTATCTGTAAATGCCACATGTAAAATTGTTAACAATTATTCTTTTTAATATCTCGAAGGTAGGTATAGGTTCATAGGTATCTCTTCCAAGGGTATTTGAAACGAATTTCAAGTTTCAGTACTTGAAAGTTACTTTTTTTGTTTTTAAAGTCTGAGGTCGAGTGTCACACCTAATGACATGGTAACGAATGTGCAGATGCAGCATTTGCTCAATTCGAAAGCAGCATATCACAGGAGGCCAGTGGTAACTGAATGATATTATTAGCTCAGATATACCTATGTGGATTTTAGGAACCTACCTGATCCATGTGCCACGTTTCTTGTATCTGATATACCAAACATTCCCCTCAAGCAGTACGGCTCTTGGAATTGTCCCTTATACACACTTGTAGGCCCAAGCATCTGTCTCCACAGGTGGATTGCATCTGTATGTCCTATCACATGGATGTCTATGCAGCCACTGAAATATTGTAACGAAAGACTGTTAGATTTTCGGTGATTTACCCCCGGGTAAAGGTCATTCTAATCAGAATTCTCTGTTTATTAATAGGTTCACATAATGTCCTTCAATAGGGCACAAGAAGGTCTCTACGCTCACCTTGTCATAAACGTAACCAACCGATTGTAAAAAAACTTTCCCACGTGTTCCTTGTAGAAATCACCAGCTGTTTTTGTATCTAAACTAATTCTCTTGGTCTTCACAACCACGAATTTGTTCTTGAGAATGTTTCTGATGTAAGACAGTGCAATTGGATTTTTAACAGCATGGGGCTTTATAATAGCTAGTGTTAGCTCCAGTCTCGTCATTGTTTGGCAAAGATTCATTGATTTTCACTCATCTTTTCTTCAGTATCTTGAAATTTTAAGCAAAGAATTTCGAAATATTTCGTATTTTTACAATGATTGAAGTTCATGACTGAAGAGTGAAGAAGTACAGAACTGAATGACAACGACACTAGTTTGACATTGTCGTGTGGCCACACTGGCTAAAAATCATGAAGTTAGAATTTAAAAAAAATACAGTAATTGACTGTCATTATCATTGTCACACAGTCATGAATTTCAAGAAATTTTTATAATTTTCGGCTGGCCTTCCCTATATCCTAAATGTAAAAGTTCCGTCGTTTCAAAACATATCTACAAATATTTAGTCCAAACTAACTTCAATAATGGTAGTTTGCAAGTTCTTCCAACAAGGTAGCTGTCGCTACGGCCAGAATTGCAGGTTTGAACATATCTATGGATCCAAATACTCCTACCAATGTAAGTACTATTCCATTAAAAAATAGCATATCAACCTGTTTATATCTTAGTCGTCTCGTAAACTAGGTATTTACTTCATACATACAACTATCGAATTTTGCCCAGGCATGACTGTAGCAAATACTATATGAAATTCCAGCAACTGCGCCACCGCAGGCCGCTCCAGCTGCCCCTGCCGTCACTGACGAGCAGCTCATCAACCAGGTGCAGTCTGATGTCCAGGCGGCGCTTAGAGGTGGACAGTGGATACTGTCCAGCTATGCACCATTCAAGGAGAAAGCTGCCTTCCCAGGAATCGCGGACCTTTCGCCTGAAGAAATCAGGCTTTTTATATACGAAGCCAAAGCCAGTAATAATGTCGAACAGGCTGTAAGTAGTGTAACTTCTTTTGCGTATATGGGAATTATGTCAAAGGTCATTTCCATGGTCTGTGTACTATATTTACTAACTTCAAACACACATGCAACAAATTTTATCTGCACATATTTTAACTCCACTGCAGTTCAGTGGTGGCTTTATTTGTGAAGAAAACCTTTGTAAAGGACTACAACCACAATTTGGAACAAATTAGCGTGTAATTGTAACCACATAATATCACTAATTTAATTTAATAAGAAAAATATCTGTAAATGAGCCAGGTCATCTTCAAATGGCCAACATTTATATCTAATCAGTGTTTGTTCATTGCAGGTTGCCTACATAAATGAACTCTTCAAAGCAGCAAAAACAAAATATGAGCAGCTCCTACTCAAAAATCCCAACATAACGAGAGTATTTCGCAGCCTGTACCAAGGAGAAAGTGTTTCCTCTCCCTTTGAAAATATATCTCAAGAAAATTCCCCATTTGGAAATAATATCCCAGCATCATCTGTATTCCAGAGCGCCGTTCAAACAACACCTTTTGCTCAAACCAATCAGACTCCATCGATTTTCAGTCAAAATAATATGACACCATCAGTGTTTGCTCAAAATAACGCCACTCCGTCAATTTTCAGTCAAAACAATACGGGTGCTTTAGACCCTGCTAAATCAATCTTCAGTCAGGCACAGCAAAGTTTTAACACAAACCCAAGTCCTTTTGCGGCTGACAGTGGAAATAGTATGAATTTTGAAAATGCTCAAGCAAACGTGTTTGGTCCTCAGAGTAATTCAACTGCAAAATCCATATTTGCTCAAGGGTCCCAGAACGCTTTTGTCACACCGACACAGACTACAGCTCAAAGCAGGCCGGAAAATGTGTTTGCTAATGCTTCACAATCAATCTTTGCCCAAAATCAGCAGAACACACCGTTCTCTCAAAGTCAGAACAATGTATTCCAGACACCAGATCCTCAGAATTTGTTTGCCTGGAAGCAGAATGCGGTTCAACAAGCCGATGCTGGGGACATGAGCGTTTATAGCAAGATGGAGGATATGTCTGTGGACGACATAGAGGCTTTTAAAAGTGTTGATTTTAAATTGGGATTTGTACCAGAAATACCACCACCGCATTCTCTTTGCTTTTAACATATGACACTGATCCGGCCAGACAACAATTAAAAATGTATTGTCTGTAAATGCCGAATGCGAGAGATTAACCTGTTACTTTTTATGTAGCTTTGCTGTGATATCCAACCTTTAATTTTAATGTTGAACCTAGATAAATGACTGATTTGTTTTATAAATTAAACTCATTTGTAATGTACAGCTTTTAATTTTTATTTCTATTAATATTAACCTTAAATTAACTTACGTAATAACTTATTACTATTACATTCCCTGCCGCACTCAAAGATGTCAATAAATACTACACAGCTTCCACATTGTTCTTATACAGATTTTTATTGTGTTTAAAACTTCGTTGACTAATCTGAGTATGGCAGATATGGCGTGAAGGTTTGACTCAAGGCACATTCTACTCGACAATAGATTCAAACAAAAAAAACAACATGAGATTTTTTTTCTGAAAGTTGACAGAATGGAGTCAATTCTTTTTGAAATCTTACAAGGCCTTAGTTAAGGGTCGTACAGTAGTAAGCCATCTTTACGGTGTATATGTAGTTAAGACACAAAGCTCAATAGTAAAGTCACCACAAGACGCGAAACTATCTGTTGATAACAATGCAGCGTTGTTTTGATAATGCTGCCTTTCCTACTTCTATAGCGGCGACATTATAGCAAGTAAGATTGCACGCGTCCCAACACAAAATGTACTAAAATAGATATCGCAAAATCGCCTAACGCGCTGTTGGGGGCAGGCCCTTATCACTTTGACTACTGAGGCGATTTTCTTCTCTAGCCACGGTTATGGATCTGCACACAACAGTTGTTTTTTCTCGTACTCGCGGCAAGTTATAAAAAACAACAGTTGTGTTTTCAGTAGTGAACGAGTTAATCTTAGATTGACATTAGAGCATATACATCTTCTGTGGTTAGAGGAAGCCGAGCTTGCAGTACACTTAGAATCACCATTAACCCGTCGAGTGTCAGAACTGTATGGTATCATTAATGTCACGCAAAGGAAAGTCAGTTGTCGATCTCCCCGAGGTAGATCTGCTTGTCGGACGAGGCCGACAGGAGCACCGGCTCGCGCGGGTGGAAGTGCACCGCGTTGACGGCGCCGTTGTGTCCCGGGAGCTTGTAAAGCACGCGCCGGGACGTCGTGTCCCACACGTACAGGAAGCGGTCCGCCGAGCCCGCAGCCACCTGCAGGGATTAGCATAATGGTAATTAGGAGTTGTCAATGGACTAGCGGCCACTGTATTGAAACCAGTTTCAACGAGATAAAAAAATTTGATGAAGGTAGTTAGTGTCCTAAAAATATGTAACATTTGAGTTGTATATCACGTCCTGGGTGTAATTCACATCCTAGATGACTCGTCAGATGTACCTTAGTCACATTGCAGAAGTAACATCTTAGATTGATGCAATATCTCAGAAGTAAGTTGAGAAGTTCAGAATAAAAAGGCTTATTATTACTATTAAGTTGAGATGTAGTAACTATAGATGTGTATACACATTAATCATTATTGTTTATCTCAATATTTATTAAGTATGTACTCAGATCTCTGGTGTTTCACTTGCCTCCCAAGTCCCATCCATACAAAGTAATGTTTCCCATTCAAAGTCACGTCTCAGATGCAAACCCTCACCTTGGATCCGTCGGGCGACCAGGCGCACCGCAGCAGGTTCTTCTCGAAGTTGTGCGCGTGTCCCGACAGCAGCTTGACGCAGCGCTCGGGCGGCGCGAAGGGCCGCACGTCCCAGATGCGTAGCGTGCTGTCCATGGCGTTGGACACTAGGTATGAACCGTCGCTCGACAGCGCCATGCCTGGGGATAGGTGGATACAGTTTTAGAACTGTGGTTCTTACTAACATTCAATAATTCGATGAGTACTTAACAATTTATTAACCAAGCTTTTATCGAAAATATTATATTTGATTCAGTCAAACACCATCAATCTACTGTTAGTTACTGAGAAGTCTCGTTGTCTACCTTCCATCTATATATCATGTATTATCAGATACACTCGCTGTTCCCATAATGTTTCATAATCATCACTATTTGAAAATCTACAAAATAAAAACGCACAATCAGCGCACCTGTGATTGTGTCCGTGTGTCCCTTGATCTTGTAAGCAATCTGGTTGTTCCGGATGTCCCACACTTTGATGACGTTGTCGACGCCGCCCGATATCACCTTTCAAATATAAACAGATTGCTTAGGTCAAAATATAAAATAGACTATTAAAAGTGCTTTTTTTAGGTCATTAAGGATTTGTTATCGATATTCTTTCAAAAATGTTTAGATATATCGCTCCTTTGCGACAAGAACGTGTTATCTGACCAACATACCGTAATTATATAATATTATTTTTTGTACACATTTTTTGGCCGCATTTCATGGCCGCTCACAAAAGAGCACATCTATAAAATAAGAGTTGCTCAAAGAGCAATGGAGCGCGCCATGTTAGGCATTCGCCTGCTAGACCGTATACCAAACGTCGAAATTCGACGTCGCACTAAAGTTGAAGATGTAGGTATACGGATAGCAAGGCTAAAGTGGAGATGGGCAGGACACTTGGCAAGGCGGGATGACCAAAGATGGACGAAGGTAGTAACGGAGTGGTGGCCAAGAGGAGCGCAACGCCTGCGAGGCAGACCACCAGCTCGATGGTCGGATGACATCGCAAAGCACGTCGGGATTGAATGGATGAGACTGGCACAGGACCGGAACAAATGGCGTGAAACAGAGGAGGCCTATACCCAGCAGTGGGTGGATACGGGCTGAATAGATAGATAGATAGACACATTTTTTAATGCTATAGCCGTATACAGGGTATGATTTGGTGTTTACAGCTGCAGCCATCTTTTAGGTTTAAATGGCACCAAGAAGGTTAAGCTGACCTTCTCCGCGGTGTCGTTGAACAGCACCGACGTAACGGGGAAGTGGCTGTCGAAGGACGCGACAGGGTTCCGCTTGCGCGCGTCCCACAGCTTGATGGTGTTGTCGTCTGAGGCAGACACGAGGAGTTCGGGGCCCCGCCGCGCTCCTGGAACATTCAATTGGCACCTTTAAGATAAGTATTATTTCAGTTTTCGATAGTGCACTTTGTTGGGGTCTCTTCAAAATAGACAAATTAAAGGCCTGTCCCATCCCAAATTATAACAGAAATATTTGCTATTTTGATCATGTGGATACTGGATTTATAGTGTCCTAGCTGCAACATGGTTTTGGATGATTTTGGATGGAGGATTATGAGGATAAACCAGATTCATGCTCAACACGTTGACTGCTGAACCAGTTTTTACATATAGGCACCGCTACGGACCGTGTGTTTCCCAGCAATGGCGTGCCGTCAGCGAGCCGCCCTGTAGTAGCGCCGCGTTAAACACACGTGTGTGTTTCGACACAGAGCCGACACGTAAGCTGCGCTAACACAACAGGTTTTTTACCGCACCCTCGTAAAGTTATAAAAAACACAACATCCGTGTCTTCAGCAGTGAACATGTTAATTTTTTTTTTTTTTTATATTTTTGGAAGTGAGTACAGTTACTTGAGAGATGGAGACAAACACACATTGTATGTGATAATATGCTTGCAAGTAGACATACCCGACACAGAATTAACAAAGTTAGCATGTCCTTTGAGCTTTTTCACCCGGATCCCGGTGGGCACGTCCCACACAGCAACAGTCTGGTCCGTAGCGCATGTGTACAGGTGCGCTCCATCCGGTGAGAAGCACAGCTCCATCACGGCTCCCGTGTGGCCCTTCATCACCATTACATTCTCGCATTGGCCGTACACATTCCATAGGACTGGAACATGGGAATTTTAAATTATACTTGTGAGCTTGTACCATTGTGATTCTTGTAAAACATCTGAACGTAATTATCACTCGCTTCCATTCCATTTTCCAAGAGAAGAAAAACATTGTGAGAAAACCAAACATTTTTTTTTTTAATAAGACGAGCATTTTACTTCTGTCTCACCTGATGGTAAGTGATGATGTGGACAATGATGGAACATGCTTCCCTAGAAGATACCTATTTACTCTTGGCTTGAAGACTTCTAGATTATAGCTCTCGGAAAACAAAACAAAGACACTAGAAGCACCCTCTGCCATACCTACTCCAGAATTATTTCGGAGATAGGTATGTATCCACCAACCCGGACCGGGCCGCAGTGATGGATTAAGGCCTAATCCTCTTCATGAAAGAGAGGGGAGACACGTGCTCAGCAGTGCCGATATGGGTTAATGATGATATTTCCTTTCTTTCAATGAAGCACTTTGACCATCGACTTACATATTTGTCTATCAAATCCAGCGGACGCCAAGTGTTTGCCTTCGGGATGAAACTTAGCTGTGAATATTTCTCCTTGGTGTCCTTCCAATAACATGATAGGGGCATAGAGGCTGGACGTACGAGGGACCTGCAACATGATGAGAATAGTAGGTTATAGGTAGGCACTGACAGAGAAGATAAGTATTTCTATTCTATGGCATGTACCTATATGCAACTAATGTTAAGTGAAAGTTTAGATATTATTATTAACTAGCAGTGCCCAGCGGTTTCACCCGCATTTACTTTTATCTTATGTTATATTCCACAATCTAAAGTATTAGTTTAAAAATTTCATACTCCTTGTCGAAACAAGGAGTATGAAATTTGTTTTCAGAACGAATTGTGAAGTAAAATGGATATTATTTTATCTCACAAGAACCCTTAATTTTGAGGGGATCAAAAGTACCCCATGTTCTATTCCAGGACCTAAAGTATCTAGTAGTAAGTCTAGTACTAAATTTCATCAAAATCCGTTCAACCGTTTCAGCGTGAAGAGAGGACAAACATACAAACTTTCGCATTTACAATAGTAGTGAGATGCCTACTGAATTGTATCAAATATAATTTTTGTGATAGATGTGTATCTTTTCAACTAGTTATGGTACTTTTCAAGTTTTCTCTCATGATAATTTCACATTGATTGTGAGACAAAAAGTATGTCAACTACGAGTGGAAACGCAGGATGAACTCCGTAGATGTCTTTAGGTAAACTGATATGAGTTATTATCTTGCTGATAAATCCAAAACCAACCCATTTCACTTACCGCTGAAGTAACAACAGCTTTCTCTCTCGTACCGACCACGGAGATTTCATGGCGGATCCGCTTTGATGGAACTACAGAATAATCATCCGCTTTTCGTTTCGTTTCTAGTTCAGGCATGTTGTATATTGAATAGAAATAACTGTGATAGTTAAATAAATGAGCAAAATGTTTAAAATAAATAAAACTATAACCTAACTTTTCTTGTTTTGCTTGGTGAGTTGGTTTTGAATTTTTGATTGATTAGCGATTAACTGACAACGACAATATTGACAGTATGAGATACAGACAGTTAAAACAAACAAAAAAACTTGTTTTCATTTTGGCTTCGCAGTATTTATGCCAGCAAAAACTATTGAAACGACTGTATTTATACAGAGTTTTGGCTAATGAAAGATTTTACCTTACTTTCATACAGATTTTTGGAATTTGAATAGTGATAACATAAAAATGTTTGGAATCTGATCATAGTCTAGGATAAAATGAACACTTAAAATATTAATTTTGCTTTTGAATATTATTAATATAGTTAACAATATAGTGGCAACATTACGTAGTCTGCAACAGGGATTTCCCGAGACGAGGCAGCGGCAGGCAACCTGAGAAATGATTAATATCCAACCAAGTTGAAAAAAAAATAGACGTGAATAAATTAGGTGGAGATAGATAGATAGATAGATAGATAGATAAACTCTTTATTGAAACACCACAGAACAAAGAAAACTTAAAACTAGAACAAAACAAATAATAATTAATAATAATAATAATAGAGATAATTATATTATAGAGAAAGGAATGGGGAAAAAAAGAAATTAGGTACTTTACGAACGCTTTTAATTTACGAACGATACACCGATAGTATAAAATTGACATTTTAAATCATCATTTTTCACTTCACGTCTACCTGGCACTCCTGGCAGCACTGTCTTTTTTATGTGGTGTGTGTGGCTGTGTATCTGTATTAATTTGTGTTGTTGTTGTTTAGCTCCGTACAAGTAGTAAGTATTTTTCAATTTTAATCTAACTTAAATAAAATTAGTTGTAATAGACTGGCATGAAGTACTCTTATTTCTATATTTCCTTATAAACTCAATTTTAAAAACAGGAACTAGGGTGCTCCTATGATAAAATTAAACATAGGCCGCCCGGCCTCGCTACACAGCGCGGTTTCACCCGCACCCACGGTCAATAAGTATCTACCCTATGTAATGTATGCATAGACCGAAAACATAAATACAAATACTCTCGATTAGAGTAGTATACCTACGCCTTGCTCATAACAAGCAAATCAAGTGTTTCTGCCATTCATTGTGACAATGAACTCACTTACCAGGCTATTTACCTAACACGCTCAGTGCTGAGAACACAACTGTCGTGTTTTTCATAACTTGCCGCGAGCGCGGGAAAACACTATGGAGAGTGCAGAGCGGCACCCGTGGCTAGACAAGCAATTAGGCTCAGCAGTGAAAGTGTTAACAGTACAGGATTATAATACATTAATAGTCCAATAGATGTCAGGCCCTTCGGCAGCCTGATAATCTCTGATACCGGAGGACACCTCTACCTCATTCAATATGGACTGATACATTAAATACACTCGGCTATTTAACATTACTTCCGTTGTTTCAGGATTAGAAGTACCCACACTATGTATAATGGCTTCTAATGCCTACATACTGTACATCATACAGATTCTGTTTGTTGCTGGGATATCCATAGGTAAGTATTTTCGAAGTTTGAATCTCAGTGCGGGCACACGCTGTTGTGTTTCTCGTTAAATCATTATGTATGTCATTATCACTTGGTTCTCAGTGAAGGAGACAATGTAAGGAAACCCACTTGCCTGTCAATTTTTCCTAGGTACATGAGCCACCAATCCGGTTTGTTATAAAACTGCCAGCCGTATTATAAAACTCCAATGACAATGAGAATGTGATTCAATTGACATGTTTAGTATGGGCAAAATGTCAAATAAATGCCATTTTCATTGAAGTTACATTATAAGACTGCAGACCCCCATGGTGGATGTGGCCTTATCCTCTTCAAGAAAGTGAGGTGAGACCTGTGCTCGGCAGGTGCCGGATAATAGAATAGAATAGAATAATTATATATTATTGTACCAGTTCAGAAATACACAAGGTACATAAAATACTTATTGATATAAATATAGTCTTGGTATAATAATATGGATGGGATGATGATGATGAACTCTTATTTGCCTATTCTGTTATTCCCAGTGTCTCCACTGACCTCCGTGCTAGTAGGGGACATTGGGAATTATTATGTTCAGCTCGCCTAAATAAATTGTTTATCAAACTTAGCCATGCCTATATAGAAAATACTTAGCTATAATAATTCTAGGCTTTTAATACAAGTGTGTTAAGATGAGCGACTCTTTTACCTGATGGTAAGTGTCATACCTTTTGAACAATGTCTCAGGGTGATGAGTTGATGACTGACGAGTGCAGTGCCGTGCAAGATTATGCATTGCATAGTTAAGATGGCACTGTAACTGTTATGGGCAGGCGTAACAGATAAATAACTTGCTCGTCTCTTCTCAGTTTATATATAAAAAACCTACCCATAGCAGTGGAATTAAAGATACAACTTAGTGTACAAAACCATTGGCAAAAGCTTGTCTAAACCAATATTAAAGTTAAAGTGTCTGTCTGAGATTTTAAAGCTATTTTTAAAATTTCAATCACAATTGGCCGTTTTTAGAATTTTTATCTTTCCGTCTGTCTGAAAGTTTATCTCCTATAGGCTATGGAAAGTCTCAATGGATGTCAATGATATTTGATTCTTTAAATCCTAGATTAGAATATAGGGTACTTTTTAATTATATCCCGATCAAAATTAACAGTTTCTGTGGGATTTTAGGCAATACAGATGAAACTGTGGGGTCAAGCTAGTTAACAATACAAAGAAACGTTCTTAGAAATAATAACAATAAAAATATGTCGGCCATTGGTCATAATGATCCTTTTGTTTGGGAACAGCTTCCTCTGTTTAAACAGTGAGCCTATGCAAATGAAATGTGTGGTTTAGTACAGTCAGGATATTAAAAGTTGATATATATAGTACATAACGTAATATATCATTATCATCAACCCACACATAATCAACAATGGTTCCAAGTCTGGCTCTGGCACTCGTGGCTTGACAACAAAATCGGCTCAGCCAGCCAAGTGTTAAAGAATAATTGAAATCGATTGTCAATAGCGCATTTCTACACGCGTCAAATGTGTTATACAGAAATATACTACGCGACCAAAACAAAAGGCAACTTGCTTACATGAAGATTCTTACGTGGGCGTATAGTATTGACTGTCCCACCAATTGTCCACCCGATATGCGGGGCAGCGGATTGAGCGGGGTAGAGAGGGGCTATTCTGCATGTAGTACTAAATATTATATACCTTACTACAACTGACTGTACTTGAATTAAGTTCTTAGTAAAAAAGTGTCAACAGCTTAATTATTATGTTGAAACAATCTAGCTTTTTAATGGGCCAAACATAACTGTTTTAGAGCTGGGAGTGCGCGGACGTAAGTGAAACAGTACTCGAAATACTCTAGCTATTTACCTGCCAATATTTTCACATTGTTTTTTTTATATCATTATTAGAAGATAATTATGTACACACCAAAAGCCCAGTGACCTATATACTGACTGGCTGCTGCCTACAAACGTTTTTTATAAATAGCTCCGTTCGTGCTCCATCATTTTATATGAAATTTATTATTGCACAAGTCAGATTCTAAGCTATAGATATCTTATCTTATCTTAAGTGTAGATATATTATGATAAATAATAATATTATGCTTTCTAGGTGCCCAAATCCTGAATTTTGAAGACATCAACCAGAAGTGGTTATACATTGGTGAGTACAATTATTATAATTTAAAAGTTTAAGCACGTAATTATCACTCGTTTTTTGGTGAAGGAAAACATCGTGAGGTAACCCACGTAACTACCCGAGAATTATTTCGGAGGTAGCTATGTTATCCACCAATCCGCCGGTCTGGGCCCCCCGTGGTGTATTATGGCCTAACGCCTGCTCATGAAAGTGAGGGGAGACCCGCGCTCAGCAGTGGGACAATATGGGTGATCATGATGATGATGATGGGTGTGTTAGTGGATGGATGGATGTATGTTTCGGTCAAATCTTGCAAGTCAATATAACTTTTTTTCTGTCATCTTTTAATTATAATACTATTAAATATTACGGTGACAACTGATCTGATGATATAGATCGGAGGTTCCCAGACTTTTTTTCTCATAGACCATGTTCAAAATCTAGCTGGTTCCGGTGGACCCCCTCAGCTATATTTCTACTACATTCTTATTTATTTCCTACCACATAGTTACTATTTTTTGTCACGCCAACGTAGACCCCCGTCGAGTCTCCACTTTTGGAACTAAGAATATAGACGGAAGGTAGAGAATGGAACTCCTCAGTAAGTAATAAAACAAAAAGGTTGCGTATCATTGATCATCTTGCACTTTATTCTGAGACCTACGCCGTAGCTAAGCAAAGCAGTTTTTGGCCGAGGAGGATAGCTCAATAATTTTACCCTGCACTTTCTTAATGGTAGTAATAATTACAGCTCGCTACGTCATCTATTTACTAACGCTCCGCGCGATCCCTGAAGCCTGCGAGCTCGTGCACGCGCAGTGCCGCCGCGCCGACCCGGCAGGGCTCCTGAAAGCCACCGCCTCAGCCCGGGGCTACGCCCTCGTGTACGCGGCCTCCGCCGGCCTGCTGCTGTACTGCGGACAGGGACTGTTCCGCCAGGACTTTGTTTACGTGGCTGCGGCATACCTACTTCTCAAGTACCCGGAAATGGTGAGATATTTTGTAAATACATAATCATTTTACAGATTTTTGTAGCTCCCAAACGGATGAACCAATTTTGATTTAGTTTGTTGTGAGTCATTGTTTGAAAGGTGACTTCATCGAGTGATCTTAGATAAGTATCAAGAAAATCTGTTTACCGTTTTCAAGATTCAGCTCTTTTTTAGTCGTTTTTTTTTCGTTACGAAGTAACGAGATGAGTACGTCGTTCACTTGATGGTAAGCGCCATGTCTGCCTATAACAGCTACAGTGCCACCCAGAATCTGTTGCAGTACTGCACTGCGCTCGTCACCCTGAGACATTAGTTCTAAAGTCTCAAAAGCCCAGTGATTTCGCTGGAAACAGTGCCCTTTGAACCAGAACACAGTGCTTTGCAAGACCTAGATTTGCAAAGGTATGTCTCATCTAGATTATACTTTTTAGTCAGCGAAGACCTCCATCAGCTATGGCGTGGGCATGGCCTGTTCCTACTTCGAGGGCTACCTGATGCACATCCTGCCTTCGGACGGGGCCTCCTTCGTCGGCTTCGAGGAGAACATGCGAGCGCTGGAAGACACCGAGGGGGTTCTGTTTCCGGTGAAGAAGATGTTCATCATCATCACCAAGTCCCTGTACTCGCCGCCCGACCTCAAGGAGTTCAATAGGGGGCAGGATGTGCCGTATTTGGAGCAGATGAGGGTGAGTCGTGTCGTGGTGTCATCCATCATCACCAATGTTATCGTCAGGAATATAATCATTTGTCTTCGTCAATATCATGTTTTATTGCCGAATTTGCAAGGATATGACCACGTCAGCAGTATCGTAATCAATATCGTCTTAATTATGAACATCTAAGTTGGCATTGTCCTCATCAATAGCATCGACGTTAGCGCCTTCAATATTTCCGGAAGTCTATCAACTTCGCGTGATCGACCGGACAGTTCCCTGCCACTCCTTAGAAGTTTTTATACTGTACGCTCGGCCGTGCAAGCATCTTTCGTACATTGGAACTTGTTTATATTAGCGCCATCTGTGAACTCAAGCCCTAATCTTTTAAGTTCGACGACGGCGCGCTAGATGGCACCGAACTCGACGCAGCTCTTCCGTTATTACAGTCGAACACGTTTCCTCAGACGTTCGCGGACGTGACGCGCAGCGTGGCGGGCGTGAAGGACCGGCGCTACCACAACACGGCGTACAAGATCTACCGCGCGCCGCCGGCGCCGCCCGCGTGCGTGGCCGCCGAGTGCGCCACGCCGCTGCACACGCTGCACCGCGTGCTAGCCAACCACGCACTCTACCGCGGTGGGTGCGGCCGCGGATGACCTCTAGACCACTAGACTATCACCCCAATCATTTTACGAGAACTTATAATATAACTCGGCTAGGAAGGCGGACGTTGTCCCCTTAAAACTAAAACAGCGAAGCCAAAACCTTAAGAAAGAAAAACATGTGAACATACCTACATCCGCGTTACAGAGCTAGCTGACGTGGACGTGGCGGCCGTGGTGGACGACTTCTGCAGTACCCTGCGCAACATTTTAGACAAGAGTCCGCAGTGTCGCGGGAAGTGCGAACTCATCTTCTATGACCGTAAGTTCTTACAATCCATTCATTTTATAGTAGCGCCATCTAGCGCAAGGGAATCGAACTGTCCTGCATCGCGTAGAATCGTAGTTCATCCAACGAGGAATGATCAGATAACGGTCTCGGACCGAGAACCCCGGCTCAATCTTCTAGAAAGGCTTCTAAAGTCTATTATCATCATCATCGTCATCCTCATCATCATCACGATCATCACGATCATCACCTTCATCATGGCCCGTTCCACACCTTTGACCTTCACAGTATTATAGGCTTTTATTTAATCTTCTAGAAATCGCTCTGTTTATATCTTGGTTTAGGCTATTCTGCTTATCTTAACTGCCTGGGGATGTACCTTTCCCAGATATTCATCCGCCAAGCAGTAGTGTGAAAGCAATACTGTGTTTCGGTTTGAAGGGCACTGTTTCCAGTGAAATAACTGGGCATATAAGACTTTAGAGCCGATGTCTCAGGGTGACGAGCGCAGTGCAGTGCCGCGCAAGATTATGCAATGCAAAGTTCCGGGTGGCACAGTAGCTGTTACGGGCAGGCGTAGCGCTTACTATCAGGTGAACGACTTGCTCGTCTCGTTACTCAGTGACATAAAAAGAAATAGTTTTAATCTATTATAACAATTATTAATAATGATTGTTTCAGCTGACGACCCAACTCAAAACTTGTCGGAAATCTTGCTGGCGAGAATCCGCGAGCTCGTGCCAGATTTTGAGCAGAGAATTATCGCGAGGAGACAGGAGAACGTTCTGGAATAACACCGTACAACTTTAACATGATATCACAGATAACACAGATAATAATATAAGCTAAGGGTGTTACCACGCCAAGCGATCGATCGTCGGGCGGTGGTAGAATGAGATCAGTCTGCGTCGATCGGCCGTTACTCAATAGTCGAAGCTATTGCTACCAATCGATCGACGTCGATTGATGGCATCGATCGATCCTTCTAATCCTCCGCGCCAATCAAGAAACTAGACGAAACTTGTAACATTATTCGAGCTGTCTCCCTCATTTTATATCAGTGTGAGAGAGACAGTCCGATATAGGACGCTATGTTCGTTTTTTATAATTTGCTTATTGGTGACAAGTTTACCGAATATTTACTGTGAGATCATTATTAGTTAGGTATTTTTTTAATGATTCGTTACATAGTGGTTGAGTTTTTTTAATTGTTCTAGGTATGTTAGAAGGCGCTAATATAGGTTAATTGCTCAAATTGCCTATAACTTTGTCTTCTTTTCATTTAAAAGGAGAAATTATCTGATTAACGGCGGGTTTTTCAGGTGTTTATTAATGATGACAACAGATTAATGAGCTTACTTATAAATGCCTCTTGAAGTTAAGAACGCCATTCAGTATTTTGCTGTCTTTGTTATTCGGCACGTGCTAGACAGACACACACTTCACACTTCACTTATACACTTCTTTATTCCTAATAAGTTATGGGACGTTTAATAAAATTGCGCAGTACAATATTGCACTGCGCAGTTCTGAGTGACGTTCCATAACGTTTTATCAAAAAAGCCTTTAATTCTCTTTTCAAAGTTAACAAACATTTTTGGCGGCCTCCGTGGTGTAGTGGGTGATGAGGCGACTGCGTATCCTTGCGGGTTCGATTCCCGCCCAGGCAAATATTTGCGTGAACCACAGAAATTTGCTCTGAGGGTTTTTGTAGGACTATGGTATTCGTAGTTCCGGATTCTCTAGGTACTGGGAATCCTACTAAGAGGTAGGGATCGATGAAAAAAAAAAATATAAAAAGATTGAAAAGATACATATGTATTTTAAACGCTGACTGCTGTTTATTGCTGTTGACGGCATTTTGCTCTTACTTCTTTTCGTGTCAGAAAAGAGATAATCGAGCTGACTTTATGTTAATATATATGCTGATAATTATAATTATTATTGTTGTATGTAAACTAGCTTTTTATCTTTTTGCAGAAAAGTTATAATACTTTTATATTTTTATCCTGAACTTCTGCGTGGAACTCAAATGACGTTCTGAACTTTAAGGGACGTTTATAAGTAAGGCCGTATGAGCACGGAATAAATAGTTCTGAGCTTATTTTTATGTCGATACATACATTTATGTGATATTATTGTTATCTATGTGTAAACTACTTACTTATTTCTATGGCTTTTTTATTTTTAATAACATATTATGCTTCGCCATTATTTACTCACGAAAGAGGTGTGTCAGGATCGTTGCGTGTGGAAAGATGTAGTCTCTGCCTACCCCAACGGGAAAAAACGCGATACCGTATCTGTATGTATGACTGTATTCCAAAATGATACTCAGTGCTGCATTTACATAGCATACATACGTTAATAGAACGTTAAATAATGAAAAAACAACTGTCTACAATATAATAAGTTCATGTAAAATCGTGTATTATTAAGCTTTCGATTCATATGTCAGTAGCTTGCACAGCGGGGCTATGCAGCACGGTGTGGATCAGCTCGAGTTCGTTTCATTTTGACGTTTAATTGCCACGGGACTCGTCATTCGTATTGAAATGACAAGTCCCGTGGCAATCAAACGTCAAAATGAAACGAACTCGAGCTGATCCGCACCGTGCTGTATAGCCCTCCAGGAGTGTGTACATTAGTGACGTGTCATTAGTAACGTGGCATTCGTAACGTGTCATTAGTATCGTGGCATTAGTAACATGTCATTGGTGGTGTGGCATTGTTATCGTGTCATAATGCCATTAATAGCGTGCCATTGCACACTGTTCCACTCGAAAGTCTACTAACAGCATCACTGGTATATCATTTACCGATATAGTGCAATTTTTGCATGCGAGCTACTGTCTTGCGTGAATTTTGATTTTTTGATTTATTGTACAGACTGTCAATTCGTTTCTAATTAACTATATTTGTATTTGTAATCAAAGGTTTACGTATAGTGTGATTGTACGTATGTGAATTGATTATTTAATAGTCGATTGATTAATAAGTGACATGAAGGGGCCTTAAAGTCGGCCACACATAGCGTCCCACGGCCAAGACATCGTACACGCAGCTGTAGCCGTGCGCCGCTATGTGTGATGGGCTTAATTATTATTGCAAGTGCACGGCAATGCTACGTAGTTAAACTTTTTGTGGCATTGCCGTGAGTACATGGCGAATGTCTTACCCTGTGGGTGCGATAATTTCAGCTATGGAGGTGAACATGATAATTATTGCTCAAAATGTATAATGCTAAGGGTTCCCAGTTGCAGTAACAATAGAGTAGGATTCGGCAGGGATGCGGAATTTCCGTGTTGAAAAGTACTATATTTTTTTAAATCTTACTTTAGGTAAGTTAGTTAGCAATTTGTTTCACAATTTTCAGATGATTTGTAGCGTTTAACTTATCCAAATTTTGCCAAAAAAGTGTTTCTTTTAGTTTTTAATCTTTAACTATGTTTGTAGAAAAGCTACTACTACATACACGGTAGTTTTACTTTTAAGTCATTAGTATAGCGACACAGACTTATTGATCGATTATCTACAAGTAATCTATTTTTTTAAGTTTGAATTTATGTGGAGCGATACGCTCTCATATACTATAGAATTTGGTATGTAGAATTAGTACTTACCTATGTTTTATAAAATGACAATTTTAATAAATGTAAAACAAATAAAATATGTTTTTTTTTGCTCATAAAATTATTTACCTCACAAGCTGTTTTCAATGTACTTCCCATTAGATATTATTACATGACTATAAGTGTATGGTAGCTCGATTTGATATGGGGGATTACTGGGAAAAAACCAGAAATTTTCCATGACGAGGACGGCAATGGGAGATTTCCGGAATAATTCGCCTAAAGATATACTCACATAGCTAAGTTCGGCATTCAACTCAACTCGACGCGCCTTCATCTCAAGACAACTAATAAAGACAATATCTGTCTGTTCCCCCCCGCCCGGGCGTCCGCTGGTTCCCTCGAAACTACAAGAATGGCGAAAAATTAATAATCAAACTTAAAAAAAAAAAATTGACTTTAACTATCAGAAATATGTACAGCTGTCTTTGTCAATGTCAGTATGAGCAAACGTCACACCTCACACGGCAGTCAAAAACTAAGAAAAGCACAATTTCAATCAAAACAAACTCACATGTTCAATTTTATTATTTTCAAAAACTTAATATTAATGACTTAAAATGGGCAAACGAAAATATGAAACAGAAAAAGATGATTCTCCAAAGAAGTCTAAAAAGGGTATTACCATCGAAGTTGATAGTAAAAATGATGAACAACCTCAAAGCGATGGAAACTTGGAAGACGGAGGAGAGAAGACGGATAATCCTCGCGGGTTCGACGTCAAACACTTTAGAAAAGAACTGACCAACAAGCAGGGGCAGACTATGGGTAAGTTTCACAAAGATTCTGTTTACAGACGTGAAAGTACACCATACTAAAATTCATTCATAAAATCTCCAAGTACTAATCTTTCTTTACATAATGAAATAGACTGTTTCCTTTAACCACTACCTGATGTTAAGCGACGATACGGTCGACAATGAAGCGCGCTTGCCTGGAACTAATCTATATTTACAATCTGGGAATAAAGTTAATTGCCAGATTGTAATTATGGGAGCTCCAGTCTGCTCCAAAACAACCTTTGTACGTATGCTTTCTATACTTTTTTAGTAGACTTGAAGATCGATTGGAGGCGCTGACATTATCGTTAATTTTAATCGTTCTTTTTATCGTTAGTTAACATTTCAAACATTTCAGTGTTAACACAATTTCTCCAAGTCTGCCTGAATCCCGACAATGACGTGGACTACATGTTGGAGTACCTCAAATGCGGCGGCAACTCTCACGAGATCCTTCGTCAGATCACGGCAGAGAGCAAGAAGAACCTCACACTGGCAACACCAGCCTTCCACCTCTTTCACTTGATCATAGTCAAGGTACAATCCTCTTTGCCACACATGATCACTATAACAGAAGAAGCGTGTCGTTACTTCCTCAACACTTTCATGTCGACAGTAGAAATCATGATTAGCGACAGCTCCGGACCGAGACACCGAAAAATAGTCCTCAAACTGCTAACCTCCATGGTGACCCTGAATTCTGACTTGGGAGTTGAAGTTCTTAATCAAGCGCCGTTAACACCAAAACATCTACAGCATATAGTTGAAAACCCAAATTATAAAGAGAAAGATAATGTGAGAACATGTTTCGTCCACTTCATGACCTCCTTTCTCGTTGAAGGCCATCCACCTCTTATTAAAGCTTTGTTAGAAAAGCCGGGTTTGCTAGGACTTGTCGTCCCGGGACTGCTCCATGACGAAGCCGAAGCTGTTTTGATGTTTTTAAATATACTAAAGAACAATGTTGTGGACAATGCTCTCATTTCAAAGAGCCTGAAATTAAAAACATTCAGTCAACAGATGCTGCACAACCTGTTTAAAATATTCTCTTGGAAAGGGCCACCGGAGATTAATTATGCCAATAAGAATGAATCCCGAAAAGAAATAGTATCCCTCTTGTCTGAGATCCTGGTGACACTGTTCACTAGTCACAAACTAGGCCTACATTTCATTGACAATTCCTTAGGTATGGTGGATGCAAATAGAAATCCTAGTCTGTTTAGAGCATTGCTAAGTCTGAAGAGACCGTGGGAAAATGAAACAGAGTGTGAGGTTATCCTAGAGATTATACACAAATGTCCAGATCTACACCGAGCTATACTAAATGTGGTCGAGCAAAGCTTTGAACCGAAACATACTCCGATGTGGGAACGGGCTACAGGGTTCACAATGAAACTATTGGATAAACTGAAACCGGAAGAAATGATTCCAAAAATGAAAAATCTACCTCCACCACAAATTGCTAACTTCGTGAGATTCATAACATTGCCAGTCCCGTTGCTAAAATACATACAAACCAATCTCTGTAAGGACCAAACTATTTCCCTTTATTGTATTAGAGTATTGGTGAAAATGCTACAAACTTTGCGAAGATATATGCAAATTTTGGAAACAAATGATTCGTCAGCTCCTATTTCTGACTTAAGGAACAGGCTCGAGTATTTTTTGCCAAAGCACATGCCAGCACCGTCCGCAGTGGTGGCGCTCATTGAAGATGTTACAACTGGCAAAGAAAAACTCAACACCACCAAAGATTACACACTACCGAAAATTGGTGACACCGATGCTCTGATATCCTTGATAGATCTCTTGCTGCTGTACAATGATATTCATCCGACTTTTTTTGAAACACTTGAAGGAACTATTGACATGAAGAAGATCTTGGACTACTCGCTAACACTATCTGAGGATAATGCATCTGAAATGAGACAGAAAATCTCGATTTTAAAATTCAAAGTTGTTTCTTTATGGCTCATATTAGACAGTTCGGCAATATCTCTGAAAAATCCCATGTTCAAAGACCTGTTTCGCATAATGGTACATGTTTACGAACGCAATGTTCACTGCTTAGGTAGCGAAGCAAAAGATACATTGATAAGCTTTTTTAAAAGCACAGGAATATTTGAAACAGACAAAGATGAGATTGACTTAATCCTGTATACATTACGGTATGCGAAATTAGACTCTAATGTGTCCATGGGTGATGTAGTGGAGTACATTTTAGACAATATTGAAGACCTGTCGGAACAAGTTAAAAGTCAACTGTCTAAATTTGAAACCGCTGATGAAAGCAGTGCTACTTCATTGGAAAAGTTATTTGATGATCTTACTGAGAATCGACCCTCCCAGGATAACATGTTTTTAGGGAGCAGGGTGCCATCTCCTTTTATTATTGGTTGTATAAACTATCAACAAATGAACATGGATAAGAACTTGAAACCATTCCTTGCATTGTATATAGTTAACTTGCTTCATAATAACTACTCTCCGGATCTTACTAATGTCCTGATGGGGGACTACAAACTCGGCGAAACTTCGGAGTACGTCACCGGTTGGGCATCTGAAGCTATCACCACTTCTGCCTTCGCACAAGATGAGCCAATGACAAAAATGTGCGAATCTATTGTTAATGAAATAGATCTTTCATTAACAGAAGTTTTTCCTTTCCTCAAAGCGTCGTCGGTAGAAGATAAAGACATTGTCCTAAACGAGACTGCATACAAACTGGATATTGCGACACATTTGGACAGCTCTGAGCTATTGATTTGGGCTAAGTATCTGATATTCTGCACAGTCAGGCTTACAGAAATCAATCGCTTGACTCACGACCGACAAAAAAAGATAACAGATTACTTCCAATGCATTATCGCGATTGGCAGAAAACAACATAAGGTTGATGATTGCCGCAAGATATTAATCAATCTGCTTAAAAATCACCATGTGCTCAAAATTTATGAACCCTTGGACTTAGACAAAGGGGAAGTTAGGTTACTTGCGACGAAATTTCTATTAGAAGTAATCACTGACCATAAAGACATAATAAATTATTTGAATAGCAAACATAGTGTACTTAAATCGTACCAACAGAAGAATTACAATGAGATAGTGAAAGCGTTTATGAAAATAAAGAAAAAGAAGAATATGAATTGTGATCACACAATCGAAGTTTTGGAAGTAGTAGGATTGGCTAAGGAAGACGACGTGCGAGTGTTTGATCTGGTATTCGGTGCAGAACCCGCTAATTGCGTTAGAGACGACAAAGAACCAAGTCTAGTACTGGAACTACTGAGGAATCTCATTGATAAATACTCAAAGACAGTGACTTTAGAATTGCAACCGCAAATATTGAGGAAATGCATGATTTTGTACACGGATCTGTTGACTAATAAGGAAATAAATCCAAATTTAACCAAACTAGAAGTCTCATTGGCCCAATATTTCGAAAACAAACCGCACCAAGTGAACAAAGTGTCAGAGGATCTCTTTAAAAAATTCTTTGTGGCTAACACGGTGAGAAAAACGACTTCTCATCTGGCGTACGTTTTGCTAAAGAATAATATCAAATTTTGCAACTCTTTCAAAGAACAAATCAGCAAACCCGACATTTTAAGCCAGAGGGAACTGGCATTGCCTCTAGGAAGTGCAATTTTAAGTCACAAAGCTTTCTTGCTCGGGAACCGGCAGTTGCTTATCGACTTTTACAACGAGTACAAATCTAATATTAATAAAATGCTCGAGAAGCCACACAAGGCCGGGCAAGTCTACGTCACCAATTCTAAATTTATTAGGAAACTGATTCTCGAATGCATGGATGTCGAAGAGTGTGGAAAACTGTTTTCTAAAATTCACAAGTTCGAGGCGGTGGAATCAAGCCACGTGCATTTGTTACAGGCTGTCTTTCTGAACCTGTGCATCTCTGAGAGTGTAAACAAAGATCATTTCATGAATTACATCTTATCCATGCTGAATTTGGTTACGATTTCCCTGAAGGAAGGCAGGGAGGTGAAGATAGTGACGGAAATTCTATCCAACATTTACAGTATTGTTCAGATAAGTAAGATTATGAAAGAGCTCAACGTTATACAGAAGGAGGAGTTTAAAAAGATCACGGATAGTGCATTATGGCAGAACTTTTGCAAGGCCGTCCTCAGAGATTCCCTCAAAGTGAAAACCGCCGATCAAGGAGTCACCGCCGGTCCGCAGCTCATGTGTCTATTGACTCACCTAGTGAAACTGTTCTATCCGAACGAACACGACGATATCACCTCTCTCTTCGACATGGTCACGTCGCATTCGGAGTTCTTGAACGTGATGCTGAGTTATTTTAGTTCGGAGATCAAATCGAGGCTCGTCGAATTCCTGTACACGTTGATAGTAAAGAAGAAATCCGTCATGAAGACGCAGCAGATTCCGGTGTATTTGAGTTCGTACCGCGCCACTCGCAGCCCCTGCGACCGGCTGCTGTTGGCGATACTGCACCACTACGAGTCGAGCGGGCTGCCCGTGAACGAATACAAGCCTTACGTATGGGGCGACTCGGGCGCCAACTATTACGCCGTCCGGAAGAACAGGTCCGCCTCCCTCTGGGCGCACCCCACCCCCAACCAAGTGTTGAACCTGTTCGAGAAGGAGATCATCGAGAGGACCGTGGAAAACTTCCCCGTGACTCAGAAATTGGAGTACCATTTCGAGCTGCCTTCCAACATCGAGGACGTCGACGGCGGTTCGGTGAAAAGCGTTTTGGACCGTATGAGCCGGGACGGGGCGTTTAAGACTGCGGTGGTGAAGGATAACGAAGGGGCGGGGAAGAGTTTGGTGCTCAGAGGGAAGTACCGTGAAGCCGTAGAAGTTTTGAAGGGATCCGAAGTCGTCTCCGAGTCGCACGTGGACGCGGAGGCGGGCATATACGACCCGCTGTTCGTGCTGCCGCTGCTGAGCCACCTGCTGGCGCCGGGGTCGGCGGCGCCGTGCGGCCGCGTGGCGCGCGGCGGCGCGCTGGCGCTGGCGGCCGCGGCGCTGGCGGCGCGCTGCCGCCGCCTGCGCGCCGCCGCCTACCACGTGCTGCACAGGTTCTGCATGCTGCTGGAAACTGAAACGTGAGCAAACATTTCACTGTTTATATTTTATACCTACACGTGTTTTTACTTACTGTGTTATCTTATCCCTATCCCCTAATTTTGATATGATTTGAATTCTACTAAATTACGGCATGTTATGAAACAAAGTCGCCAAGCGCGTCTGTCTGATGTTAATCTCTTAAACTATTAAATTTATTTTATTCCAAATTTCACCAAGGCGTAGGTCGATTTCTAATAACGGTCTCTACTATCTTTGCTATAAAATCTTATATAATCGAATAACTAGATATGTTGTTCTATTGAGCATCTCGGTTCTAATGAAGCAAACTGATCAAAACGTCTCCGATTTCAGGAGACACAAAAATGACAAATTGTTCCTGTCCGACTTCATGACTACCCTCAAGCGCAGTCTTTCGTCCGCCTCCGAACTGGAGGCTGGAGGGAAAGGACCTCCGCGACTTCCCGCCGTAGGGGCCTTGTACCTCGCGCGAGCCCTCATGTCTGCCACAGCGCCCCACGACCCTCTCTACAAGCCCGTCAACAACTTCCTCATCGCGAAGCAATTCGTCGACCTCTCCGTCGTTCCGGACTTCCTGAACCTCTTCCACGATTGTGATGTTGAAGCTGCAGACAGACGGATGTGGATATTGGATATCGTCCGAGACGGCACTAAAACCATCACAGACTTGAACGTGATTTTCAAGACGATGTGCATCAAAATGATAATGGATTACTATTCGTCGACGCTCAGCGATAGACGAACTAAAGGGAAGATCTTAGAAGTCGTCGCTTCTTTGGTAGCAGTGCCGAGAGCTTTCGAAATATTAGTCGAAGGGTACGGGTTGATATCGTGGCTGCACGCGGTAGGCAGGCAGATCCAAAAACAGGACAAGATTCTAGCTAGAGCTGTACTCAATATCGTCACTAACATAATATACAGTATGAAGCTTAACTCTCTAGCGAGAAGTTTCTCAAACAACGCTAGAATCAGCCAAAGTGACTCCAACAACGCTAGAATCTGCAAGAGTGATTTTGCGGAGTTGAAAGTTAATAAGGACATTGAAATTGAAATCATGGACATTATTTATGATAGTTGTCGAAGTGTAGACTTTGAAGCGGATGACGTTCAGGCGGTTTTGAAGGTGTACAATTTAATGACAAAACGGACTATAAAGGGTATGTCTAAAAATCAGGTGGTGAATTTGGTGAGCGCGGTGGGTGTGTGGAAAGGTGGAGAATGCGTCCAGCTACTGATGAAAGCGTTGTCGGCAAACGATGGCAATATATTGAAAAGTAAATTAGTGGATTCCACGTCGAATGAACCTTTGTTGAAAGAATTAACCGTGTTTGTGCAGGCGTACCTTATGTAAGACCTTGTGAAGAATTGCTTTGTACAAATAGTGTTAAGTTGAATAAAATGTTTATATTATTCAAATTGGTTTATTTTGTTTCTCCGTTATAAGATTTTAGCGGGTACTCAATGTAAAAATTTATGTTTTTTTTCATTTTTAAGAGGTCTACCTTCAACAAACAGTCGGCCCAGCTATTCCATGTTTAGGCGTCATCAAAATAAATTAAAATAAGTGAAGCTGAAAAAAAGAATACGCCGCCGGGGCTGCCGACAGCTTAGCAGCTGTAAATGGTTTCATATTATTATTTTACCTAATTATGAAGCGCGTAAATATGTAATTTTCTAAAGGGCCCTGCATTTTTCGATACGTAATGCAATAACGCGCGGGCGACCAGCTAGCAAACAACTAACGTGCCAAATTTTGTTACCAGACTTACATAATTAGGGTTAATTTTGCTCAAATAAACTACACTTTCTACCAAGAGATTCACCTAATCGGTACAATCTGATTCGTGACCTATTTTGAATACTTTTGTAGTATCACAGATGTTATCTTACCTCATTGCTCATATTACCACAGCCATACATAATCTTTACACTGTCTTACCACAGAATGTAACATTTATAAAACGGTGTTAGTCTGTCTGTTTGTTTGTAAAAAAGTACTAAGCCGATTACAATCCGGTTTTCACTGTTTGGTAGCTAAGAATCTGCTGGAAGCAGAGCTCTAATAAAAGCTGTCAGCATCAGGACTGACGCCTTGATGGAGAGGGAATTGCCTTGTAATATAAATACATATAGATAAAATACCACCGCGAATAAATCAAAATAGTTACATAAGCAATTTCAACTTTTTTATGATCGACATTAGTTTGCTTATTGGTTCCGGAAACGGTGCCAGCGTGGCCTCATCAACCTGTACCATCCCGTGCCATAACGACCTAGTGATAAAGGGTCGATTCCTTATCAATTGGACACATCGCATGCCCTTGTCCCATTCAGTAAATTGATGCCTTCAGCTACGCAACGAAAGGCATTGTTGGGTATTGCAAACAATCGCAGCATATTTTATGTGTAGCAAGGACGTTTTGTTATGTAGTATATGGACCCGACACGCATCTACAACATCCCACGCCCAGGTGTTCATATGCGGCGGTAACCTTTACCATTAGGTGGGAAGTCAGCATGTTTGCCACTAAAAAAAACTCAGTTTTTGGGGAAGAAACGCTCAAAAACGGGAGACGAAGAAGCCACATTACTCTAGTGATTGCGAAAAACAAGACCGATTAAAATTATCGCGAGTTTGCTACGGTTATACGAACAGACGTCGATCATATAACTTTGGCAGAGGGAGGGAGGGGAATGAGCGTGCGTGGTCCTTTCGTTAAATCGTTTAAGGTAGATACAATGATCAATTCGGCCACGCTATTCAATACTTTGTGGCAGTCGGTTTAGTGATCCAGTTCTCACGGCAAGTTAGGGTGGGGCGGGTGGTAGATAAGAGTCAAGTACCTCTCTACGTGTTTACAGTGATATGTCATTCTGGAGCTTCTGATCAGAGACAAAGAGGATGTAACATTACGTTTATTTAGGGAATTGCCGTCATTCGATTGGGTCTTCTTTGATAAACCACTGAGTTCATCAAAGGAGCGGATAGAGGTAATATTTCTTTTGGGGTTTTATTTGGTTTGTGACCTCTTTTTTAAAGTAGTTTATTTTTTCTTTGTGGCCATCATGCGGTATTCACATTGTACCATCTTCATAAGTTTTTATCAAGGTTTTTATAACAGTTTCTTGTTATCTATGGCTGTAACGGCCCACACTGGCCCAGCACGGATTAGATGATGTAGCCAATATCTCTTACTACAGCTGGCCGACAGCTTTTATTGGACCTAAAACTGAATTCGCTATTAGTGGCATTTTAGCTCTCGTCTGACGCGAATAATTTAGTACCGCATCAAAATCTTCCATGCTATTTTGTTACCGAATGTCTGTCAAGAGTACACGCAACCTTTCCCTTTCTAACCGTGATAAATCAATTAAAGAGCGAAAAGGATGGAAAAGGTCACCGCTAGAGTTCAAGCCTGCAATACAAAACCGCGCGCGTTCACAGTAGACGCACGACCACGAGTGCGACTCAATTTTCGAGTTGTTACGTCATGCTTTCCGTTTATTTTTTCCAGTTAAGTGTGACCAGTTTTTTTTTAAGAAATTGCTTATTTTTCTTTTTGCCAGCATGTTTTGATATTGGACTGGGTACCGTAAAATGGCCTCAATGGTAATTTTTAATCGAAAGGTAAGTTAATAACCATTTGTAGTGTTATTTAAGTCTCCTTAGCTTTTTTTCACTTGTAAATTTTAATACGTGACACTGGCTAAATGCACTAATCACGCGGAGCTAAAACAAAATAAAACTCATAAATAAAATGTCCTTTTTATGTCCTGATTCAGGCCTGAATCTGGCACAGAGAAAGGTAACATTTCTGATTTTGTCTAACGTCCTTTACTGAGACCATACATTTTTAATTGTTGTGTGACTAGAACCGTGACTATATGTAGCTCACGAGTTAATATTGGTCTACGCGGGCGAAACCGCAAAGCGCTGCTAGTAAGTCCATATAAGGTGGTCTGTGATATAAGGTTACGGCTGCACTTGCGAGTTATCGTGGAATCGATACCGCAACTGATATCCTGCTGTAACTGAGCCGTAAAGACACGCACACATGCCTGCTAACCAATCTTCAGGCAGAAGTATTACGTATGGGCCATTATAATATCACAGTATGGGGACAGCCTAATAATATATTGTTTTTTACACTGTGGTATGGGCATAGCATCGCTTTTCAATTAGGAAAAACATCGTGAGGAAACTCACAGAATTATTATATTTTTGAGTTATGTAATCCACCAATCCGAACCGGGCCACCGTGGTGGAATATGGTCTAAGCCTTCTCATGGAAGTGTGGGGAAATATCCGTTTTCAGCAGTGGGCCAATATAGGTTGATAGGCATAGAATACCTATATAGCATTGTTTGGGCATTATATATATTTCAGGGGGGCCTCTTTTCGCCTATTTTGTCGATAATACGGTTTATTCCCATAATATCCAACGGGGGGATTTTGACACTTTCCAAACACGGACTTCCATGTCCCATAGGCTCCACCAAACAGCATTGAAATAATTGGATTTTTTGTTTTTTTAGTAATTAAAAAAAAAAAACTAATTAGGAATGAAGTACGGGCGTAAACCGATAAATCTACCCCTTACTCCTATGTCACCTCCTCAAACCATAATCAGTCACTCATTAGTTTAGCAGATCATATTTGATTTATTTTTTGTTAGCGCGGCAGCTAAGCTGTATAGGCTGAGCGCGCCTCCAATGGCGGGGGAAGGATGGCTGGTAGAAGAGTAGTACAAAGGAACTTGGCGACTAACCTGGTCTCCATGCAACTGCAATCACCTCGGTTCGGGTCCGTCTCCAAGCTGCTTGTTCCTTCAGGATGTTATGACGTTCGATGTAGTGGACTGTATTTTTGGCGGTTGGTGCGTGTCGGCAAGGAGCGTTTACGCGGCGGGTTTATAGCGGATTTTGTTTATATTTTCGCGTCGAATTCACGTGGACCACCACATAGGAGCAGCAGATCCAGTACTTTGGATTCGGCGAGAGCGGCAGCCGCGAAGGACGAGGGTCGATCGCAGACTACTTGCGGCGGCAAGCAGTTTTCTCGTGGATACCACGATATGAGCGACAGAGATAGTCGCCAAAAAATGATAGGAATAGGAAGGTAGGAAGGTATTATGAGTGCCAATGTAAGTGGCGCGAACATTTGCCCCCGGCCTAAAAACCATTGGTTTTTAAAAGAAAGCGGGAAATAAAAAAAATAAAAATAAGAGTTAAACTCTAAAGCGGTCAACGGGTTAAATATAACATAGCGGTTGACCGGGGAGCAAGGGGTTAAATTATTGGGTAGGTAAGATACATAAACGGACGACGGGTCTCTGGTAGACGCCGGTCGCCGTTTTTACTGACGCTACTCGACAGATGCCATCGCCGCCGACATGAGTGGCCACGACGACGCCGAGAGGCCAGGATAGCGGGGGAAAATTATCAGTGATAATAAGAACAATAGAACCTATTGTAATGGGATTCGAAGGTGTATTCCATTTTCCTCTAGATTGAAGTAAGTGAAGATATTCCAACTTCCACCGTTTGGAAAATGATTGTACCATTTGATCCAATAAAGCGTACCGTTTCAATAAGTGTCCAGGTTCATCGGGAACCGTGCAAGCGGGCAAATGCTTCAGCAGTGCGGTCATTAAGAAATGTGAAGCACTCAGCGCGGTCGGCTCAGACGGATCTTCGCTCAATAACGTTATAGGACGAGAATTGATAACGCATTCTATCTGTGTGAGTACGGTTAACATTTCCTCATAGGTGAGTAACTGTGAACCGATCGTCTTATGAAGATGACTTTTAAACGCTTTCACATATATTTCATAATTCCCCCCGAAGTGAGGACTTCGCGGTGGATTGAATTTCCAGTGTATGCGATTAGCTGATAACTCATCTGAGATAGACTTATTATATTCGTCGGAATTTAAAAGATCCGTTAACGCATTTTTCGCATTTTTAACGCATTCCGTTAACGCAGAGACGGGAAGGGAGTCAAGGAGCGCGGGTGAGTTACTAGCCCATCTGACGAGATCGAAGCCCCCGGCCTTGAGCAACTCGCGGAGATCGTCTCTGAGTTGTAAACAAGCAGACAGAGTAGGCATGGAGTAGCACACGTCGTCCATGCATGTGTTGTCGCTGATAAGAGATGCTGCGAGTGGGAAGCGGGCACCGTCGGCGGCGCACAGCTGTCGCAACACTCGCATTGCAAGGAACGGACTGCTACGTAGACCAAAACAAACGCGGTTGAATTGGTAGGTATCAAGCGGAAAAACGGGATCGAATCGATACAGGAATTTTTGATATTTGCGGTGGTCCTTATTTATCAAAATTTGTAGGTACATCAGTTTAATATCGGATGTAAAAGCGATTGGGTAGAGGCGGAAATCCAAGAGGATTGAAAAAAGATCGTTTGTAAATTATCCCCGGTATATAAAACTTGATTCAAGGAGAGGCCTGAGTCAGTTTCAGCACTGGCGTCCATCACCATACGCCATCGAGTTGTTGTTTTTTGTAGTCTCGCAATGGCGTGGTGTGGCACGTAATATCCAGTAAAAGGACTATCATTGTCGATCAGTGAAATGTAACCCTTCTGAATGTACTCTTTGATTATAGCATCGTACTCTAAGCGCAGAGCAGGTGTCGCGGCGAGCTTGCGTTCGAGATACATGAAGCGTTTTTTAGCGATAGGGTAAGAATTACCCAGAGCGGTCGCGGGATCGCGGGAGAAAGGTAACGCTACAGAATAGCGTCCCGTAGGATCGCGGGAAACGTTATTTGTAAAAATGCGTTCACATTCTATAGCGTCTGGGCTCAAAGTCGGCGTGCATTGCACCTCTTCAAGCTGCCAGAAGCGTTGGACAAGATTATCTAAACGTGGTCCTTCCGTAAAGGTACAGAGGGAAATATGAGAGCGGCGTCTATCTTCAACCAAGGGGTCAGTGATAGAAACAACGGTTCCAATATGAGCGGGCGTAACATGAGCGGGAGTAACATGAGCGGGGGTAACGGGAGCGGTCCCGATTACGATAAAACCAAAAATGGTTTCAAAAGCGGTTGGAGTACCAGGCGGACCAGCGGCGCGGCCTGATAGCAATACTTCAGAAAAGAGCGGCGCGCCTATAAGTATGTCGATCTCGGAAGGCGAAGCGAAACTGTCGTCTGCCAGAGGCAGGCAGTTCAGGTATGAAAGGCAGGATACGTCAATTTTCACTGCCGGTAAATTGTCTGTTATGCGGTCGATAACATAGGCGTCAATTGCAATAAAATTATCATTTAGGCGGGAAGATAAAGTAGCAGAAACCGCTCCCTTGATTGGGTTAGATGCGGAACCTATCCCTTTAACAACGGTGTTCGTCACCTTATTGCATTTTAAATTTAATTTAGCGCAACATTTTGAAGTTAAAAAGTTACTTTGGGAAGCCGAATCAATTAAGGCGCGTACTACATGGCGGCGACCATTTAAATCCGTAGCATAAACTTGTACGGTTCCCAGTAAACAAGTAGTGTCATTAGGCTGCGAAGCGGGGCGTACATTACACAGCGACACCTGTTGTTGTGATGACTGATAAGCAGTTGTAGGTAAGTTCGTCAGCTGAGCGCTAGCGGAGCCCGCGACGGGCGGCGGCGATGCCGAAGGCGGCATGTGATCCCCGGCGGCGGAGAAGTTGCCAGTTCGCGCGCGCGGAGGCGGCGCGTGCGCCTGTGACGGAGCGCTAGGGTACGGGCGATTGTCTTCACGGGAAGATGATACTTTGCGGCATAACATAGAATGATGTTTACATCCACAATAACGGCAATTAAATTTAGAATTGCAAGCAGTATTTATATGCGTAGTGCTTAGACAATTAGTGCAACCTTTGCTTTGTTTTACAAAAGTGTACCTGTCGTCGATAGAAAGCTTATCAAATACAGGGCATCTATATAAGTTAGCGTGATCGGCTTGTTTGCAAAGCGGACAGTGAGTGACGCATGATGCTGCAAAAGACTGCGTAGACCTTGCAGTACGCGGCCTGTTATCACTGCGGCTAAGAGAATCGGTCGTAGTGCGTTCCAATATTTTGCTTTGTTCGCGGATGAATTTTAAAAGTTCATTGTATGTAGGCATAGATTTACCTCGCATGTGCATTTCAAACGACCGTGCAGTACTTGAATCTATTTTCTTCAAAGCGAGCGATAGTAAAATAAAATCAGACACGTTATCGAGCTTGAGAGACTTCAAACTTGACACAGCCGTGCAGAATTTATCTAGAAATAATTCTAAGTTTTTATTCGTCGCGGTGTTAAAAGATTTAAAATCAAGCATTTGATCAAGATAAGCGGAGGCTAGGTTACGGTTGTCGTTATACTTATCGACGAGCGTCTGCCATATGATCGGATAATTATCACCGTTAGGTACGATACCAGAACAAACTGCAAGGGCCCGGCCTGACAATTTATTAATTAAATATTGGACGCGTTCGTGATCAGTGAGATCGGGATTTTCGTGAATCGTGCGTTTGAATGACTCATAAAATATCCTCCAGGTCATCGGATCTCCATTGAAGACCATCAAATCGAGTTCAGGAATTCTGATGGATTTACGTTGCGGGGCAACATTGAAATCAGCGGTTTTTAAAGGCGGGTTAAGTTTATTATAAACAAACTGACAACGGCAAAACATATCTTCGAAGACGTTTATAGATTGGTAGTTAACCGTGTACGAAGCGTTGAGACTCAACTCGGTGACATTTAATTTGTTCACAATTTCATTGAAATCGGAGCGTAAACGGTCTAACGAGATCATTCCACATAGAAATAAATCTTTCTCAGTATCATCAGTGAAAGCCTTTAAAGATCGGTTAAAAATATCTTGTAAGCGGGAAAATATAATGTCACGTTTACCTATCAAGGTCAAACGTTCGATCTGTAACGTATCGAGCGCTTTTGCGTCCTCGTATACTTCACTATCTTTGTCTTTTGAACGAGTAGCCATAGCCATCTTAACAAAGTATAAAAAACTAGATAAGGTATGAAATTCCTAATTTACTGCAACTGCCTACAGCATTTACCTGCCGCGCGCGCGGCGTATTGAATACCCACGTGGAGACGCACGGGCGGTCGTTAGGAATACCTTCACTTTTTAATAAAAATTAAGAATTACGGAAAAATCGTTATTTTTACTATTTAGGAATGCGGAATACACGAAATAAGTATATAAGAGCGTAGTAGGATAGTACAGGGTACTATCTGAACTGTAATTGCGGGCGGGAACACGATAATTATAGGAAATTATCGTTGGTAAAAATACCAATATAAAATTGCGGGCGGTTATAAAGAGGACTATATGAGGCCTAAGAGGGGCCAGAGAATAGCGGGAGGACCAAAGAAGATCCGGCGGCGGAGGACCAACAATATGTTAGCGCGGCAGCTAAGCTGTATAGGCTGAGCGCGCCTCCAATGGCGGGGGAAGGATGGCTGGTAGAAGAGTAGTACAAAGGAACTTGGCGACTAACCTGGTCTCCATGCAACTGCAATCACCTCGGTTCGGGTCCGTCTCCAAGCTGCTTGTTCCTTCAGGATGTTATGACGTTCGATGTAGTGGACTGTATTTTTGGCGGTTGGTGCGTGTCGGCAAGGAGCGTTTACGCGGCGGGTTTATAGCGGATTTTGTTTATATTTTCGCGTCGAATTCACGTGGACCACCACATAGGAGCAGCAGATCCAGTACTTTGGATTCGGCGAGAGCGGCAGCCGCGAAGGACGAGGGTCGATCGCAGACTACTTGCGGCGGCAAGCAGTTTTCTCGTGGATACCACGATATGAGCGACAGAGATAGTCGCCAAAAAATGATAGGAATAGGAAGGTAGGAAGGTATTATGAGTGCCAATGTAAGTGGCGCGAACATTTTTTATTTTTCTCCATTTAAATGAGACAGTTTTTGACTTGCACACATGCATTATTTTTGCCTACTTGCAAAAAATAATTAGAGTTTTGAATTTCCCTTGCAATGGCAACCATATTTATTTTTAAATAAGGCTAATCCACGCACAAAAAGGTCAATAACAAATAAATGAAAAAGAAAATGAATTAAATTCTGGTACAATCAAATTGCACAAGTATACCTACTTAGGTATTACGTCAAATTTTCGGTTTCCCCGGTTCCCTTTGTTACATTAGATGATGTGTCATGTACCCCAGTCAAAATAATCTAGGAGAGAATATAAACTATTGATTGCTATACATGCTAGATACATGTGACCGCGGCACGCGAGCTGCTCGTGGTGGTGTGGTGACTGGTGGCCGTCGCGTCGCGCGGTCTCCCGCCGCTCGCCGTACCGAGGCGTACGCCATATATGGCAGGTAGCATCATACCTAGCATTGTGTTTACATCGTAATCATATCGCTAATCAAGCCTTTACCTTGTTCTGATAAGTATTACAATAAACAAGTAGGTAACGTTTTCGAAATGATCCCCAGACACCGGACATGGACAATGTATAATCGAATGTGTTCATCGAATTCACGTCCATAAATTGACAAAGATAACAGCGGAGTAAGCCATCGTTCGAAAATTTTGAGAAAACGATACGTAAATGCAGGTTAGCCTCAGTGGTCACTAGTCACATAAATATTTTTGAAATAAAACTTCTTTAGAACTCTTCTCTTCTCTTCTCTTCTTCTTTAAAACTTTTTATTGTGATAACAACAGCATAATGTACACAATTTGAACAATAAAATATTCTGATTCTGATTCTGATTAGGCACGTTTGACTTGGGGAGTAAGCTGGTGAATGAGAGACGAAAAGTGTGATCGGGCGAGGCGAACGGAAGTTGAGAGGGAGTTTAGTGAAGATAGAAAGAGAGATAGAGAGCTACGTGCCGTATATTTTTTTAGATATATTTTATGAAATATTTTATTTTTTAGTAATAATTAGTTTCAACGACTGACTGAAAAACGTTAGGTTGCGGGTCCGATCCAACGATCGCACAGCAAAGATTTGTGTGAACCACAGGTGTTTGATGTGAGTCTGGCAGTTTATAAGACGTTGGTCCTCATGGTCTGGACTCTCTGGACAGGAGTCAGGAAATGAAACGAAATTAATTTATTTCACGAAAATAGATAGTAAGATATTTTGATGCACGCCTACACCCCTCTTCTTCACTATGGGTGGTTGACTGGTAGAAAATGCTCTTAGCGTTAAGTCCGCCATTTGTACTAGTAGTTAATCTGTGCAATAAAGTATTAAATTAATAAATAAAAAATAGTAGATATTAATAAGGTCCTATTACACATGCCAGAAAATGGTAAAATAGAACTAAATGTTAACTGAAGAAATTCTACTAATAATCTATTTTCGTGAAATAAATTCATTTCAGGATCTATGTAATGTTATCGTGACGAGTTTAAAAAAAGGACGTCACAAAAGAAAAGTCCTGCATATTTAAACGATAACAAAAAACAACTTCTTAACTGTCTATTAATACTAAAATGCGATAGATAGAGGCTTTATCATGATTCACGGCAAAAGAGCCTAAATCCCGAAGTGGTCTACTTACTAGCTTATCTAATCAGTTCGCCTTGCGCATTCAAATTTGACGTATGAAAGATAAACTGCAGATAACTATCAGTAATTATTCTCCTGGGCCCCAGGAGGGCACCAAGAATAGGTATTCTAATTCATTCGGAAACGACTTTACACATTCGGGAATTTTCCAAGTCGAACTTCTTTAACACTCACTGCTGAGCCGATTTGCTTGGACGGATGCGGCTCTACACACTCCGCAGTGTTTTCCCATACAACAAACACAACAGCTGTGTTTTCCCGAGCTAGCGGCAAGTTTTGAAAAACACCACAGTTGTGTTCTCAACACTGAACGTGTTGGTCAACGTCATGATCAAGTCACTCTGTATCTATCCACTGCTAGACATAACTTCTTCCTCAGCTTCGACCTCATTTACGTTCTGCCCTGGAATGTAACTCTGTCACAGTCAACATCTGTCACAGTCAAATTAAAAAAAAAAACGGCTGGTGCTTCTTCGCCTCTCTGGGCCGCCCTTCTGTGACCAAAACTCAAAACTCAAAACCCATATCATTTATTGCAAGTAGACAAAAATAATGCACTTTTACAAGTCCAACAACATAGAGAAAAATAAAGAATAAATCAAATATGATCTACTAAACTAATGATTAACTGATTATGATTTGAGTTGGAAAAAGGACATTTTCCTTTCAAGTGGCGACTCATGGCTAAATCTCGCACATGATTAGAAAACTCCATACTACCAGTGCTTCGGAAATACGTCCGTCAGAGAAGATAGCACCAAGAAACTCTATTGGCATGTCATTTTTAAATTTTTCGTCATATATTTTTTTATACTTACCACAAGTTACAATATAAAAATAATCTGTTCTAATGACAATATTGTAACATCATAATTATGTACAAGTGCCAATAAGATGCCTCAAAATATCAATTTTGCAAAAGAAATAGATAAACATAAACAAAAGCGATAAATAACATAACTTTTGAGAAACCAGACTGGAACAATCCCCAAGCAGCACCCGTTCACGGGTCTGGCTTGTGCACCAGCCATCATCCCTTTCGCCGTTGTTCTGGTCCATCTGCCTTCATTTCTCCTAGTCAATTGACCTGCCTTCCTCCACGTGAGCTTCGGAATGCGTCTTCCAACATCAAACACACGTATTCAACGTTGAATTCCCACATTTGCAACTCTATCCCTTGCGTCTCTAACAGCAATTCACAATTCCGAAATCGGAAACTTTTGAGATAACGGCTTTAATAATACATCACCGATTTTTCACGGAAAAAACATCTGCAAGCTATTTGCCAATTGATAAATTCAAATAACATCCAAATACGTGCATTTCCACAACAGACTCTGAAATAAAAAAAAACTTAAATAAAGCGGCCTGCTTGGACAGTGACCATGATCCATGACATGACCATGACCAATACCCATGTGTCTACTTAAGCTTTAGATAGTTATGTAAACTATTTATTGAAACACCACAGAACAAAGAAAGCTTAAAAAATAAAACAAATTAAATTTAACAATTAGTGTCACATTAGTGGCGGTCTTATGGTGTTCTATAAAGATATATTGTATTGTATTGTATTGTACCACGAGTCACGAGGTACCATCAATATCATAGACTTAGGATCTGTTCGCTACACCCAATCCTTAGCCTATGACTATGATCAACATAGGAATTTCATAATCTATAATCTAAATATCCCTCTGTTCAACCGCGATGTAGGCCTAGTTTCGAAATACGCTACATAATCTCATAGGTAGTAGATACTTCCAAAAGTTCATGATATTACTGAATATTGCATTTACATTTTCTAATCCGTTAGAAGGCAATATCTTTATTTATAACCCTTTTATTTGATAAAACGAAAGAGAGAGCCGCGATTCTAGCGCTATTGATCCTAACCGAAACAAGTAATTTATCTAAGCCGAAAACTTTTAATCATATTTTAATATGAATCGTACATAATGTATGTTTATATTATTATTTCGCTTCTCAGAACAACAAATAGAGATTGTATGACGAAGTTACAGGAAATTGAAAATAAAGTTTTCTTACCATAAAATTATACTTTATTAACGTAAAAATATTTGAGTAATCGCTTTCTTTCGTGATATCCGATATTAAAATTATTTGTTGCAAAAATATATATATTTGTAATACTCAAAGTCTTTCGCTCTCGTCTTCAGGTGGTCGTGAATGATCCATAACATTTTTTGCTTCTGCGTGTTGAATTCCACTTTGTCCTCGAATACGTTCGCCAGGTCCAAGTGCAGCTGGCCGGTGCTGTCGCCCGGGTTCTGCTCGACAAAGTGTCTCAAGCATTCCCTCATGTAACTGAAGTGGTCCAGGAAGCACGAGCACGGCCCGAACTGTGGGAGCAGCGGCGTGGACGGCAACAGATCCTGCGCCTGGCTGTCGCGCCGCGTCACTGGTGTCACTGTGGCGGGCAGCATCAATCCCGTCTGGATAGGAGATGGATCACCGAACTTCTTCAGGAACAGTTTCCTTAAAAGTGTAGATGTCATCACTGGCATCTGGCACATATGCACCGGAAGCGTCTCCCGCTCCTTCTGGTACCTGTCAATGGCCACTTCTCTCTTGACCACGGTTATGATAGACTCCAAGTCATGCGAATGGGCGAGCTGGTCGATCAATTTGCACAGCGATTGGATGAACCAGGAGCCCTCGATCTCGTGTCGAAACGAGGGTGTGCCGACGTAGCAGCTGTGCAGTATCAGCATGTCGGCCTCCTCGGGCAGGTGATACGGCTCCAGATCCGTGTCCGTGTCCGTCCGAATGGTTCCGGACTGCAACACGGGAATGACCGGATTTATCTTTGTACCTCGACAGGCTTGTATAATGAGAAACTTCGGCTTGGTCACCAGAGTGCGCTTTTTGTGGTTTATCTTCAAGTGGTTTATGATCTCGATCTCGCTGTAGGGCTTGTCCTTGGCGCGCAGGCGGCCGTAGCGCGAACCGTGCGTGAGCACCGCCACGCCGATGCAGCCGTACTCCGTGAAGTCACGCGTCGTGAACTCCTTTATCTTGCTGAAGATCTCGTCCCTCGTCAGATCGTTGTATATGTTATCCTTTACTTCAAATCCGAATTTTTCGAATGTGGTCCTAAGAGCGTCCACATCCGTGTGAGTGCCATGTCTCGGTTCATCGTCGATATCTTCCTGATTGAATATTAATAAAGCGTTTTTTTTAAACCTCTCTAACTCATACGTTTCGGCGTATCTAGATAGTGCCTTTACGTTAAAAGTTGTTTTTTGTCCTTGAAATTCGGCTTGTTCCATTCCTTGTGGTTCGATTTCTAGTGGTTCATATTTTAATGTAGGTGGAGATGAGAAGTTTGCTTCAATGTCTTCTCTTCTTTCGGTTACGTGCCGAAATCCATCTAAAGTTAATTCTTGGGGATGTAATGTAAATGACTGTCTGGGAGATGAAGATTCATCTTCGCATTCGTTGTCCGACATAGCGTCGACATTGGAAGACTCCTCCTGTTTATCGTTTAGACCACTAGGCTTGTCTTTACGTTTTTTCTTCTTCTTCTTCTTTCGGTTCTCGTACTCGAAGCTAGAATATTCTTGGATGACCTCTTCGTCCATTGTGCACGTTGCTTCGCACAGAACTCACTGAAATATATTGATATCGCTGACGAAGTTACTTATAGATTGCGTCAAACACTAACAACACAAACACTTTCCCAAACAGCAAAACTTGACACGTTAAAGAATGCGGAATGTAAGATAGCTAAATAACTCGTTGCTTTGTTTAAAAATATAGGATGTAAAATGTTTACGTCCGTCATCGACACTGATTCACAGGTTTATTTTGCACTATCAAATGAATGGTATCTTATCGACTTACCATTCGATATCTATTGCAGCGATAGGGGAACTTATAGGTGATGTCATGCTCCTGTCAATTACCGTGCTGTTTGGTTGTGCGTTCACATTACGAAATACCTACCGCAGATTCTTACTTTCATGGCCTATTTGTTCCGAGAGATGGCTTGTCACTAGTAGGTATTGCAATAATGTTATTGTTTTTAATAATTAAGAACACACTACTGTGTTCCGGTTTGAAGGGCGCTGTTTTCAGCCAAATTGCTGGGCACATTTGACTTTAGAACGGATGTCTCAGGATGACAAGCGCAGTGCAAAGTTCTGGGTGACACTGCATCTGTTTTGGGCAGGTGTGGCGCTAACCATTAGCTGAATGACCTGCTAGCCTCGTTACTCAGTAACTTAAAAAAGGTAGCGGTGTCTACTAACTGAGTTTTGAATAGATAACTCTTATTTGTAGTAACACCTAGAACGAATATACCATATTGCCTACCGTTTACTTTCCACAATTGAAATCGTGTAATTTTGTAGAATGCCTTTGGTGATGTGTGTAGCCATACATAAAATGGCTTTTGAATTTGCTGAGCTGGTAGACAAGTCGAGAGGCGAAAGGGTTACTGGCCTCGAGCAAACCTAATAATACTGGAGATTCAATACTATTATAGCAAATTAGCTCTTTACCCTCGTGGAGATTGGGAACGCCGGAAAGTTTTATATTTTTATTAGACGAGTGACGAGATGAGCATCTCGTTCACCTGGTGGTAAGCGCTACGCCTGCCCATAACAGTCACAGCACTACCCAGAACTCTGCATTGCATAATTCTGTGCGGCACTGCACTGCGCTCGTCGCCCTGAGACATCAGCTCAAAAGTCTCATATGCCGAGTAATTTCCCAGTAAGTTATCCACAGCTTTATAAATGGTTAAGGAGATATCTGGAATTTTAGTCCAATCATCCCCTTCCGGCGCCCAAGCACACGCATATTTCGGACAAAAAGCACATAAATCCCCTTCTAGGGGATTTCTACAATAAGCCCCCTGTCTTTTTTCCCTTGCTCTCTGTCGCCGATACGATAACCATCAATTGTAAAATTAGTTTCTCCGAGCGTTTGGGATCTTCCGGTAGAAGTCCTAGAGATAGTTCCCATTTTAGAGTTAGCGTGTTCACCATATTCCACCACATCGTCTTTAACACCAGTTGCGTCGGTTCTCAAAACTCTGTAGAAAGCTGATGGCGATCCATCTGGCCAGATACCATCGCATAACTGACATGTAATGGTGCTCCCACGAAAGTAGACCGACTCACAATGCCACAGAGATGTACCAGATTAGGTGCGAAATACCTAACGACCACATAGTAATTTAAAGGTAAGAGCAGTGGCAGCTCAGCGGCAATGTGTCCGCTTTGCAACACAACCGTACCGGGCTCTAAGCCTTACCGAAACTTAGGTACATATTTTAAGGTGATTACAGTGCCAAAATTAGTAGCTTCATTAGGGCTCTGTATATACAGGGTGTCCCACGGATATGCCACATGGAGGGAAAGTACTTTGAATATTGTAGATGGAACATTTTAGTGAAAGAAGACATTATTTGAATTTAAAAAACAATGTAAACTGCATTCATAGACATTTAAATACTCACATGGTTGAACCGGGAATCGAACCCGTTACACGAGAAATCACCCTGTAGCTTTATCATACCGATCGCAAGGCTTCATTATAAGGATTATTTTTTGTTAAATAACATGGTGTCAGAAATAAAAGGAAGGCCATGAACTTATGCCACTATGATATGTCGAAATAACGCAAAACAGAAAATAATACTCATCATATGGATGATATGGAGACGAGGCGAGGGTTCGATTGAGAAATCGTTAGAACAGTTTATAGACATCAAGTTTATCTATCAATTGACATAGATATAAATAAAACACCGGAGCCGTTTGACAAAACCCGTTCACACTTATGTTTTGTCACCCGTGCATCTGTAACCGTCACGGAGTCACGGTCACGGTGGCAGATGTGGACTCATCTTTAGGCAACAACTGTGGCAGATACAGATAAATCTGTGAACCATTCTTTATACCAGCTATAACACATATGTAGTGGATTGTATGGTATGTCTTGAAAAATGAGAGCAACTTTCGTCGAATAACCTTGTTTCAATTGAATTATTAGCTTTAGGCTCGACTTCCGCCGCTATTACAGCGCATTAATGCGAGTGACTCGACACCATTGCACCTCCTCGCCCTAGACCGAGAGCCGACTCTTACTGCGTACACATGAACTTTCGAGAAACGGTGGCAAAATATATCGTACTTTAATAGGCGACAAGTGCAGTGCAGTGGCATTTTATCGCAATCGCAAAATTATGAATGCATAATTCTGTTATGCAATGTTCTGGGTGGCATTGCAACAGTTATGCGTAGGCGTGGCGCTTAACACCAGATGAATTACCTCCCCCATTTTCCTAAAAAGTGCATGTTTTCTAATGGATTTAACAAGTGTCGTGGAAATCACCGTGACTTCATTGCTACGAAACCTGTCAAATCTATACATAATCAACAACACTTTTTAGGGAGCTGAGCTGATCATCAAATCTAGCCTCTAATTTACCTTCGTATTTACACACAATATTTACAAACTATAGTAAATTTGAGCTAACATCTAGTTAGGTAAGTGATGGATCTATATTTCGATGTAGGGTACCAGTTTCGGTTTAGAAACTAAGTAACCCTTTACACGTGACGTGACGTTTGGCAGAGAATGAAAACTATTTACAGAGCTGATGAGAAGTGATGATGAAGCCAAAACTAGAGCATTTAGTGCCTCCGAATCCTTACTACCGAATGGTCGCATCATTTACCGTATCCGTACAAAGAGTTATAGTGGTAAGCCTCTTCTGCAAGAAACTGGCTTGGGAAGTACCACACCTTTGCCAGATATTTATCCGGCAAGCAGTAGTACAAACATTACCGCGTTCCGGTTTGAAGGGCACTGCTACCAGCGAAATTCCTGGGCATATGAGACTTTGGAGCAGATGTCTCAGGGTGACGAACGCAGTGCTTGCTCCCGGACTAAAGTGTCTATTATTACGATATCATACAAAATTACAGGTTTCACACCATGATACGTTGATATGCAGCTAATATACTATTAAGAATAATTTAACTCTTACACGAATTCTCCCTTCTCTTTATTATATAAGTCGGTATCCCATCAAAAACAGTCAAAGTAAAAAAAAACTAACAAGTGGAATTAAAACCAAGTCAGAAAACAATTCTAATGAATGTTACATAAGCATTACACAGGAATTTAAGATATTTGGAATGTATAAAAACTGAATTTACAAACAGTAAGTAGGTATCTAGAATAATGTTTATGTAAATAAGTAAAATGAAATATTACTATGTTTAGTGACCTCGTAATAAATAACCGATTTCGAAGGTTTTTTTTAGTTCTCGATGATATATAGTTTAGAAACGAGTGATTTATGATTTTATTGTTTAAAACGGTCGTAAATATATTATTAATCGCTATTTATTGTGTTATAAAATGTTTTATGGGTGGTATCTATACTTATAGTAAATAAGGGTAAGGACGAAAAGTCTGTACAATGTTCTATATTGTGTTTTTTGGTGTACATTATAGAGTTTTGTACTCTATTCCATTCTATTCTATTTAATTAAAAAAAATGATATAAATACTTGAATAAGTTATTAAACAAATACTTTTTTAGTAGTTGTCTAAATAGTGAATGGTCAAATGCTGTCTGTTGGCAGGTAAAGTGCCGGCGGGCGCGGGGCGTGGCATGGGCCCCTTGTTTTTATAAATTATTTTTGAATACCACCTCGAACGAAGTAGTGGATAATAGTATATAATAGTAGCTAGGAGGTAATTATTAGCAGACTTATCTGCATGTTTCAGATGTGAAAAGTTACTCTACTTACGTAGTGACTTTAAATTCATTCCATTTTACACAGGTATTTGCTCTGACTCTGGGTGTCTGTGGTCCTCGCGTAGTTTCTTTTACTATTGTATTTCGATTCCTCGACATCTTATTCACCAAATTTCATCAACAAACCTGTGAATTAATTAATCTCTCGTGTTTCAAACGAAAAATCTCCAAGAGCCTGCAAGAAGCCAGTATTAAATGTCAGATAAGTGCATTGTAATCCAACCTTGAATAACCAACAGTAACCTGGTGGTCTGAGGTGTCAAGATGATTAATTTCTCAGATTACAATCCGAACCTTTACCATATACAGTGGCCGGACGTAGGTATTCCCACAGAATGGTACCCTCGTATTACTAATGCTAGGACTTGGGAATTTGGAATCAATTTACTTAACTACAAGGTTATATTTTATCTAATCATAAAACAATTGATCCACTGAGCGATTATTACAGGATAACCCAACTGTCAAATTAAATAATCATCTACTGTTGCATATATAACTGGGATTCCTTAGCCAAACGGCTCAAAAGGAAACCTTATAAAGTGTAATATTAGATATCATCGTGAGCTTATATTCGTGAATTGCACGACGTAGGCCTTTCTAATACACACGTTTGTGTTTTTATAATTTTACGGCAATTCATCGAAATCGGATGAGTAGGTAAGGCGCTACGGTAAAAGGAACATACTTCAGGGGTTAAAAATAGCCGGCCAAAAACATAACCACGCCATTTGACTTTGCCGTAGTCTGGTAAAAAAATATATTGTACCTTTATATAAAAATAAATAGTATACAGAACTAGCTAGTGGGAACTTTCATCGGGTGTACCTCGCCCATTATTACAAGGTAAATCCTATTGCAGCCCACCGAGCCGACATTGCGTAGGTGTGTAAACTACTAAAGTCGGCTCTCGCCAGGTGGTCGGGCATTTAGCGTAAAAGTTAATTAATTATACAAGACATCTCGTTTGTTCTTAAAGTATTTTTATTGCTACTTCTAGCTGTTACTCGTGACTTCATTCATGGTGGTATTTTTTTAAATATCGTTATTAGAAGACAGTATTCTACCAAACCCCAGAGACCGATGGTGTCGCGTCGCTCACAAATGGTTTAGTTTATCAATAGCTTAGTTTCTACTTGTTTGTTTTAGATATAGTTATTATCAGTTGTTAGGTCTATGTGCTAGCTACCTATCGGCGAAAACTGTATTGCAATCGATCCATTAGATTTTAAGCAAACAGTAAATTTGTTAGACGTGCAGACATACTATTTTCCAAAATGTTAAATTCTTGTTTGATATAGTTTTCTTATTAAGTTTGTATAGAAATAGGGTCATGGTCCTCTTAGTTCCTGATTCCTTAACGGCAAGCTACATTGAAGAGATGCAGCCCAACTAACGTTACCTACTTAATTCATACAAAATGTATCAAACACAGCACCGAGCGAGGCGCCGCACTGCATCGATCTGTCTTTAGGTTTGTGATCAGCATGTTACGTGCCTCTCCATACATTTAATTTACATGACTGAAGCATTGTTCCTTTGTCGATTGAAAGGGCCCCGCGTCCTATGGCGAACACCTCTTTGGTAATGAAAAAAGGGTCGGAATTTGGTCCCTAGTCAACCAACACTACCCCATGCCGCAAAACGGATGCAAATGGCATAAAGCATTGCAATAAAAGAAGCAGTGTTGGTACGTCGGGTCTGCTTCCAATTGGGCTGTTTCAGCGTGTATTTTCTTCTATAGACGGCTAGAACCTAGCTATAGGTAACTTCATGTAACGCAACGCTATTTTTAAATCGGTCATTACGAACTAAACACAAATTTGCATACTGTTCGTGTATAGCTTGTACCATGCACACACATAGATTTCAAACTATACTACGTCACATACTCCTGGCAAGAGTTCTAAAGATTAAATAGTTTATACAGTAGTTAAATAATTTAAATGTTACCAGTGTAAGATTTAATGAATATACGTGAAACGCGATTAGTTTCATACCCTTGCGTTCTGGCCTTGTATAGAACGGAATTACGCTGTTTCGACACGTAGGTTTTGTAATCATGTCCACAACGCTAAACTTAAATTACACATCCTAAAATAATCAAGTACCTTCAGTCATGTTTCTTCAATAATGTTATAGTTTAATTGCAATGAAGATGCCAAAAGAACTCCAGCAGACATTGCCTCCATCATCTGATTGGAGCTATTAAGAAGTTTGTTTTATTGTCGAGCATTCCTCGTGGTTCAGTCGATCATTACGGAGAACGAATGCCATATTACCCTGCCGGTCCCGTTACCCAGTGTTTGTCTTGGTGCAGCGACAGGTTCCTCGTGGCCGCCGTATAAAAATTACAACTTTTTCGTAACGCATCAAAAGCTTTCATTCCATCGAAGCCTCAATTAATCATATTTCTGTCTTTTTCAGATCGATTCGGGGTTCGCTGCGGGAGGGAAAGAGAGGGGAGTGGTTTGCGTAAAGGCTGTGTGGAAGGTGCGCATGCGGCGCCCCTGGCGGCCTCTACCGTCAGTCCGTGAGAACAGCCGCCAGTAACGGCCGTGCTACGTGCTATAACACTTTTTCTGTGGCTTTTCCCAGTGATAACAGTGCGCAGTGATTCGGAAAATTGCAATTATCGTGTTTTTTGTCTGTGCGATGATGTAAAGTGCGAGTGATACACTGTACAGTGGCTCGACAAGTAGGTGTACTCGGCAGATGTGTTTTTTTGTCGCGTGATGGATGGAGTGCATTGTTTGTGCCGTATAGTTTGTGCAGTAATGTGTGTGGGTCCCGCCGATATTGGAGGAAATACTTGGAATCTTATTGGATGAATTGGAGGTGAGTTCTGCAAGTTTCGATATACGTATTTATAATATACTAGATGAGATTAAATCGTGTAATTATTTGAAGTGTTTTGTGTTCATTGATATGTTAAATGTAAAGAGTTTGTGACAAGACAATTTTTTTGCGATAAATCTCATTTATAAGACGTCCATACTAGAGTCCAAACTCATAGAACAATAAGTATTTCGAACGGTAACATAGCCGTTTCCATAGTACCTTATATACCTACGACATATCACCAATATATCAAAAAATAAATATAAAAGTTATATCACCAACATTGCCTAAAGGCGGCAGGTTACGGTTCGTACTTTCTTTTCCAACAAGTGTTAAAAATACACCATTGTAACAAACTTTGCTCTATAATGTTCTACAACTTTTTTTCTATAAAAAACAGGCTATCATTTCGTCCATATTAAATATTAATACATCCCCAAAGACCTTCTTAGAGATTATGGAGTTAACGTCCATAGCCAAAACCAGCAAAATGCAAAAAAATATCTCGAAACAGCGCTAGAGAGAGGTATAGGCGTAACCAGCCATAATAATTGTTAACCAGAAAATAACTATCATATAATTTGAAACAATCATCGACGGTCATCAATCACTGTGGATAAAATCTTTAACGACAATGGGTCATTAGCTTCGGAGCAGGCCTACAATAATAGCATGTGTGTATGACCTGACAATGCGCTCGAAATTAAAATTCAAATAATTGGGTAACTAGGTGCTGTTGTGCACAATGGCCGCTATATTCGGTCAATTAGCATGTAATTAACTGACAGTTTGACAGAACGTTTTTGTTGAAAAATATTTCTTCCTGGCAATCTTTGCGATCTACTTGAACAGGAAATGTTTTTTTTTTTTGAGAGTCAAACCATAATCAGTCATTAGTTTGGTAGATCTTTTTGGTAGATTTGATTTATTTTTATTTTTCTCTATGTAGGTATAATATGAGACTTAAGTGTTTGACTAGTTAAAGTGCATTATTTTTGCCCAGGGACTTGCAATTAATTATTTGAATTACTTTTTGAATTATTAATTTTTGAATACCTAACATATTCGGTATTGATTAGGTTCGTTTGTTTTTGGTTTGTAATGAGACTAACACAAACACCATCAATCCATTGACATTTTATTTTTACTATTTTTTTTATAAATTTAAGTTCTATTTGTAAATAAATATCAAAAGGACTATCTAACAAAATGATGGGACTTTAGGACGTTAAAATTTTAAAATGTCTTTTTTATGGACAGACAACCCCAAAAGCTACTTGACACTGACTAAATGCACAAACAATACGAAGCCAAAATGAAGAAAAAAACCCAAAAGCGAAATGACCCACTAATATAATGGACGTCTGATAGGTTGAATAGAGCCAAGTCTAGAGATGATTCCTCCACACTCGAGGCTGGTTTCCTAATTTAAAATAACTCTCTATTGTGTGTTTAATAAATAATTTTTCTATATTATATATTTTATCCAGAATAAACATCCGATTAGAGGTTATGTGCTTCCTTCGCGAGCAAACGGAAATGCGCGCGCGTTGATGTCTTTTGTTGGACGATCGGTGCGCGAGCGCAGCATAGAAAGTCCATGCCATAAATGCTCCCGAGCTTTTTAATTGTAAAACGTTTATTGAACTTTCTTTCCTAATTTTGCTATAATATGTTTATTGTTTAAAGAGCATGAAATTTGATTACCAGGAAGGCAAGAGGTAGACTTTCAAATTCAAATATTTTATTCGTAACTTGGCCACCAATTGGTGACCATTCGCTTGCTTATGTTCGGTTGGTCTGTACCCACCATAATGGTGGGTACAGACCAACCGAACATAAGCAAGCGAATGGTCACCAATTGGTGGCCACCGAACGGTACAGTACACGCTCGTTTTCGCTGTTGTGTCCACACCAAACGAACGCATGCAGAGTTCGGCGAATCACGCCGAACTAGTGATGTGTCGTTACCATACGGATTAATAACCAAACTATCAAAACCGTGCGATTATTGTAGTAGGTAACAACTATACGATAATAGTGGATTGTACCACAAGGGAACAAAATAATGTAATTACGGCGAGAGCGATTTTTGAATCCAGAGCGAAGCGAAGGATTCTATAGTAGAAGTAGTAGAAGTCAAAGTACTTCGCTCGAGCTTAAATAATTTTGCTACCGTGTGGTGCACGATACTTTTCATCCCAAGGTATGAGAAAATATTCATCATACGAGAAAAAATCTTTTGACGTGACAACGTCTAATAAATCGATGAACGCCGGTATGCAGCCGAAAAAGTTGACACATTGTCCCGTAACGCTCATTGTACGCTTGCGCCGCATCTATCTCTCTTCTCTTCTTGACAGGTTAATTATTCTTGCATTTTAGAAATTTGAGTACTTTAATTTAATTTAATAAAAAGTAACAAAAAGAAAACAAAATTTTAATACCAACATAGTAAAAAAAATCAAAAATATAAATATATAATAAAAAAAATTGAATAATATTTTAGAAAACAAAATAAAAGAAAAGCAAATAAAATATTTATTTATAATTAATTTTTATTTTTTTTGGCAATAAATTTCCTTTTTATTGATTCATTCATTTATATTATTACCACTCTTTATTGAAAAAACTCTAAAAATGAAGTGCCCGGGAATGACCCACTTTGCTCGCACTTATCCAGAAGCAAAATGCCTCTTTTCGAATACATGGGATTAAAACTTTCTTTCGTGTTTTTCAATTAGTCGTGACATTTAACATATATTGCATTAATTTGCTTGAACAAATGAAGACAACTGTTTATTTGAGTTGTCAAATTCAACTGAACATATTATTGTAGCCTATGGAGTATAGCCCTCCTACTCGCACGCATCAAAACGCTCTATCTGGCTTATTCACTTTCTCCAGCTACGTTGACAACTTCAAGTAGATACTTTATAGTTAGCGGCGATTTATTATAGCGTTCTGACAACAACTATGGTTTCTTATCGTAGGTACATATCAAGTGAGTGAACAAAAGTGAAAAATTATCGTTTTGAAAAATAGATTAGGTAGTAATGCTTTATTTGAATAACGACTTGTTGTTTCACATCACTAGCTGCTACTAGGTATAATATCCATCGTCTATGCCTGTTTGAGATCAATGTTAGTCAACGTAGTTCACATGCCACACGCTAGATGGCTCCGTCAAATGAGCCGCCCCGCCTACCTAAGGTCGTTTTAAGTAGCGTTCAAGATAATTGTAAAGTGCGTTCATAAACCTTCGTATTAGAAAATACAAATTATTTTCTCAAGTAAACGGAGTATTATTTTGGGGGATACCAGGGCGACAACATAAGATAGATTACGTGGTCAAGTAGGGGCACTTGACCACGTAATCTATCTTATGTTTGATGCGTATGAATTATTGATTTGATTACATACACAATGAATATTAAAGTCAGTCATTTGTAATTAACAAATGAAAACAAACCTTTTATATTTAGGCTACCTAGATACTATGGATAGTAGAGCCATGCGTGCTAGATGCGAATAGAATAACTAATCAAAAAGTTCGTCAATCAAAAACATCAAAAATTCTGGTGGTTTACATTATCCCTAAACTAATCCTTATGTACCTCCTAAACGCGTGGACCGATTAACATGATTCAAATGGATAAAATAGTTTTAGACTTATTCCTTTCATTTGACACCAAAATCATTAAGATATCACCACAAACAAAAAATCGTATTTTCAGGTTGCTCTCGTAATTATATAGGTAACTATTATAATCATTATTATAATATCCTACTGCCACAGCCTAGGTTTCTGCTTATACAGCTCTATGACCATCAGCAGTTTTGAGTTAGGCCATTCCATAGAGTTTATAGTTAACTGAGATTTATTATAGCGTTGTGATACCAAATATGGTTTCGTTTCGTACATAACAAGTGAAAAAGTGAAATATATCGTTTTGAAAAATAGATAGTAATGACTTGAATAACGACTGATTTTTGATTCACATCACTAGCTGCTACTAGTCACACCGTTGCAGTGGGTACAGACCAACCGAACATAAGCGAACGAATGGCCATCAATTGGTGGTCACCGATCGGTACCGTACTCGCTCACTTTCGCTGTTGTGTCCACACCAAACGAACGCATGCAGAGTTGGGCGAACCACGGCGAACTAGTGATGTGTCGTTACCATACGGCTTAATAACCAAACGATTTGAAACGATTATTATAGTCGGTAACTATACGTTATTAAACTTTTCTTCGTGTACACCTATCATGATATTTATATTGCATTTCTGCGATTGCTAGAACAAATCAAGACCGCTGTTTATTCCAGTTGTCAAATTCAACTGAAGTAGTGAAATTTTATATTTAGGCTACCTAGATACTAGGGATAGTAGAGCCATACATGCTAAATGCGAATAGAATAACTAATCAAAAAGTTCGTCAAACAAAAACATCAAAAATTCTGGTGGTTTACATTTTCCTTAAACTAATCCATATGTATCTCCTAAACGCGTGGACCGATTTACATAATTCAAATGGATAAAATGGTTTTAGACCTATTCCTTTTATTTGACATCAAAATCATTAAGATATCGCCACAAACAAAAAATAGAATTTTCAGGTTGCTCTCGTAATTATATAGGTACCTATTATAATAATTATTATATCTCACTGCCACAGCCTAGATTTCTGCTTAAACAGCTCTATGAGTCTACAGTTTTGAGTTAGGCCATTCCATAGAGTTTATAGTAAACTGAGATTTATTATAGCGTTGTGATATCAGAATCAGAATCAGAATATTTTTATTGTATAAATTGTGTACATTATGCTGTTGTTATTACAATAAGAAGTTTCAACAATTTCCCATTTCGGGCGCACAATAATTAACTTACTTATACACTAGATAAAATTGGAAAACAAAACAATTAACCATATTTTAAATAAATTGTTAGGAATTTAAAAAAGTAGTTATTATATAGAAAAGTATTCTTTTAAATTATAAAAACTTTGCGTTAGCAACCAAAATTTTAACTTTTTGTTGAAATCTGGTCCACTTTGCATCTTAACGTCAAGAGGTAGATTGTTATGAACTTTAATAGCTGTGAAGTAAGAGCTCTTATGATACAACGTGTTATTGGCCTGAAGTATTTAAATATTATGCTTGTATTTGGTCCTTAGAATTTCGGATCGGTTGGATTTTGTTTTATAAAAGTACTCGTAATTGCTTTCGACAAATATACTAATTTGATAGATATAAATACAAGTAAGTGTAAGGAAGTTATTCTCTATGAAAACATTACGAAGTGTTTCAGTACTATTTAAATTAAATATACATCTTAGACATCTTTTTTGAAGTAGAAAAGTAGTTTCTACTTCTACAGAATTACCCCAAAATATAATCCCATAGCTTAAAAGAGGATAAACGTAATCATAATACGTGTTTATAGCAATTTTTTTTGATGATACGTTTTTTAGTATTGAAACAGCATATATGTATTGAGAAAGTTTTGTGTTAAATTTAGAAATGTGAGAAATCCAATTTAATTTGTGTCTATAGTAACTCCAATAAAATTGGTTTCTGTAACAATATCGACTTTTGTTTTTTTAACAAGAACATTTAACGGTAATGATTTTTTTCTATAATTTCTAAATTCTATTAATTTCGTTTTATCAACATTTACATTTAGATTTAAATTTTCTAACCAGCTCACAACTGCTTCGATAGATTTGTTAATTTCTATTTCAAACTCATTCGGACTTAGGTTTAATTTACTCATGTAAATAGTTGCATCGTCAGCAAATATAACACACAAATGTTTGATAACAACTATGGTTCCGTTTCGTACATTAACAAGTGAGTGAAAAAGTGAAAGATATCGTTTTGAAAAATTGATAGTAATGCTTTATTTGAATAACGACTGGTTGTTTTTTCACATCACTAGCTGCTACTAGTCATTTGTAATTAACAAATGAAAACAAACTTTTAATATTTAGGTTACCTAGATGCTATGGATAGTAGAGCCATACATGCTAGATAGGTACTAATTATTATTAAAAAGTTCGTAAAACAATAACATAAAAAAATCTGGTCATTTATATTTCCTCCAAATTAATCCTTAAGTATCTCCTAAACGCGTGTACCGATATACATGATTCAAATGGATAAAATGGTTTTAGACCTAGTCCTTTGATTTGACACCAAAATCATTAAGATATCTCAACAAACAAAAAAGCGTATTTTCAAGTTGCTCTCGTAATTATTATATTATATCCCACTGACTAGGCCCTGTAACCTAGGTTTCTGCTTTTATACATCAGCATCTATCATTTATGAGCATCAGCAGTTTTGAGTTAGGCCATTCCATCGCGATCGTAGTATAAAAATCAAAATTATTGTGAACACTACACGTCCGTTCAGTGCAACCGTCGCGACAGAATGAGCATTCGCCTGTCCGTACACACCGCGCTCGTTCGTACGTTCCATTTTTCTTTGATGTACCGACAACCGGTCGGAGCACGGCCGCAGGCAAGCGAGGGCTAGCGGAAGCCACCGTTTGGTTTCGCTCGCTTTCGCCAGGACGTCCACACCAGTATTTTGTATTCGCTCGGTGGCATTCACTCGCGCGTGCTCGCTTGGTCTGTACCCAGCAGGAGCACGGCCGAAGGCAAGCCAGGGCTAGCGAAAGCCACCGTTTGGGTTCGCTCGCTCTCGCCAGGACGTCCACACTAGTTTTTGCATTCGTTCTGAGGCATTCGCTCCCTTATGTTCGCTTGGTCTGTACCCAGCATTACAGTGACATGCCAACACGGTACGAATGGTCAAATATTTTTATACTTTTAGAGTATTTTAAAGTACAGGAGGCATACCATGACTTCTTATAACGATTCAATTGAAGACCTAAACTGAACCGCGTCGCATAATCGTACCGTGACGTTTTATTTTTGATGTGGCTGCCATTTTCAACCTAAAGTGGATCCAGTTAAGGTTGAAAATGGCAGGAACCTAAATTGAGTCGCTAATAAGCCATTTTCAACCTAAATTATATCCAGTTTAGGTTGAAAATGGAAGCAACATAAAAAATAAGACGTCACGGTACGATTATGAGACGCGGCTCAGTTTAGGTCCTCAACTGAATCGCTATAAGACGTCATGGTAGGCCTGCAGTACAGGACTTGAGTACAGCAATAGTGCTGAGGTACTTGCGTTGCGGCGGCCCGGTGTGGTGTGATAATGGATTATGGAAATGAAATTTGGATCTGAGATACGGGGGGTACTTACAGTAATTATAGTATAATGCGTAAACATTGTGTTTCCAAATATATAACTAATGTTAGTAAAATAAGTAAAAACGGTGATAAAATCTTTTAATTAAATTTTTACGAACATCGTAAATTAAAACTTTTTTATCAACGTTATCTTTATCGATTTTTAAAAACTTAATTTTATATTGAATTAGTAAACAAATTACAATAACTATGTATTTGAAACCCACATACCTACCCGAATATTATTTCGGAGATAGGTATGTTATCCACCAATCCGGACCGGGTTCCCGTGGTGGATTATGGCCTAACCCTCCGCACAAAAGTGAGGCGAGCCCCGGGCTCAGCAGTGGGACGATATGGGCTATTAATATTGATGATGATATTTAAAAAAACTAAAACCTAACCTTAAACCAGAAAAGAAAAAAAAAAACTTAAAAAATTGAAAATAACGGGAAAAATACATTTTTGCGCTAACTCTTTACAATAGCGGGATTTGGGTAGAAAGGTTTTTGTCTTTCTGTATGGCTGTATATGTAATATTCGTATATAAAGTATACATTAGTAGGTACCTATCTTTATTGAATGTATTGCCAGTTGCCATCATCTATTTCATATGGGTTGCCAGTTCCCAGCGTGTTCAATAGAAACAATATTGAAATTCTTCGCAAAATCTCCATCCTGTCGAAGAAACCAGTTTCCTGCCGTTTGAAGTTCCATTTACATCTTGATCACTATACCGCTTTCATATTTTTTTTAAATTGAGATGTGACAGGGATTAAATTTAATCATCTCCATAAAATACACGTAATATATTTAAAAGCTCAGATATTTGAAACCTGTGCTTTCCAATGAAGCCATGAAACTGTCAGTGGTAAGCGATAACCAGCAGTAAAATACACGAAGAAAATCAATCTGTTGAGAATCAAACTTTAATCCGATGGAAAAGAGTCGGAAACGGCACAGCTCAAATGTTACTTTCGCAAAACTGATTTTATGGCTTCACCAATATTTATTTTTCCTTTGAGATGTTTTTAAAATCTCATGCTATTAAACTACATGTTATATTTATTATTTACATATCGATATCAGACTAAGGCCGGTTTTAGTGCTTGACTGACCGTCCGTGCGTCGGTGCGTACCATCGGTCGCGCTGTCATTTGTATGACATACCCATATAGTTTTTTTTTATTGCCTACACAAAGACAGACACATGACACAAAGAAAAGAAATTGTGTGTAATTTCGTGTTACCTCCAAAGTAAAAGATATATCTAGAAAAAAAAAGTTATCTGCATACTTCACATAATAATCTACCACCCAGGCCGCCCATTGTACCACCTCTTTATTAAATGTTTATTGTATTGTATTGTAATCTAAAAAAATATTATTGGACGACGGCAACGTACCTACCCATCCATAAAAATGACACGAACTTTTTATCAATTCCGATGTTTCTTTATTGTATCAAGTAATTTATTCTCTACGATGTCTTATTTACTAAAGAATATTGGTACTCTCTGGACATTCGCGGCCCACGCCCGCGCGCCCTCGAGCCAAACAATTCAAATCCCATTTAACATGGCGTCCATAAACGTCTACGTATTTCAAGATCTACATGATTATTAAGCCTGTTTTTACGTAACCGATCCACGAGAAACTATACTAATCTTGTATCTGTCGTACGAGGATGACGTAAACCGTAAACTTTAGCCATGGAACTTCACCTATGTATTGGTGTATTGTTGTTGGAAGGGTTTTTTGACGAACAATTTATTAAGTAAATGTATTAATTATTCACGTGATGTTTTTTTTTAGCATTTTTAAGAGTTAATTAAGTATCCAACGAATTAAAGCACGATGAAAAGGACAATATTATTAAAAAACCGGTTGGAAGCTTAAATAAGAAAATGCTACTTTACTCTGAACGACTTAATGAATGATTCATATACTTATTATATCTAATTATTTTAATATATAAATAAATTCCGATACCAACTTGCGTAATGCGTACGTACCCGACTGATCGTACTTGATGGGATCTTTATAAAAACCATTTTTAAGTTCGATTAAGTAAGTATAAGCAAAATCGGTTGCGAAACCCAGTTGGAGCCGAAAGATTTAAATAAATGATCCTAAATTGGGTCCACACCTGTGACACTGACCGTAACAAACACGCGTGACAAACCACAAGTGATGACGGGTATTGTCACGACTTAATGTCACGCAGCGATCCACCCAAAGGCCTCGTGAAAGGGTCGCAATAAAATGTCACAGTTCTCGTCCATAAAGGCTCTGGAAAAAAGGATTTACACATTCCAATAAGGTAGATTGTACAGCTGGAAAGTATTCTCCTTGATCCTCCCGAGAGCCCTGCCCGTGGGATGCCACGGGTCCGTGACTTCGGCGCGCCACGGGTTGGGCAGGCGGGTCTTCAGCTCCGTGGTGCCGTACAGCGCCACCTCCACCTGCGCCTTGAACGAGAACGAGAACTTGAACTTGATGAACGCAGCCGACTTGAAGTAGAGGAAACATTCCATCCTGTAACAGAATTGACACGTACGTTAGTATCTCTATTTAGTCTGTGGGTGTTGTGTTGTGCGTCCCTTTGTAGAGGATTTTGTAGTAGGGTGCGCGGGATGGTTTTACTTTCGAGTGACTGTTAACACGTTCACTGCTGAAAACACAACTGTGGTGATTTTCATAACTTGCCGCGAGTACTGGAAAACAACTGTGGTGTTGGCTGTATGAGAAAACACAACGGTGTGTGCAGATCCGTACCCGTAGTTAGACAAGAGAGTCGGCTCAGCAGTCAAAGTGTTGAATACTGCTGTAGGTATAGTTGCGGTCTCAGAAATGACTATAAATAAGATTTTCTTTGTTGAAAAAATCTTATCAGGAAATAAATTTCGTTTTTCTTTATTAAATGCGTATTGAGTATTTAGGCTGGTCAAAATGAGTCCAAACTCCATCTATCTATTGTTAGGCAACGAGAAGTTCCATTGTCTACTTTCCATTCGTCCGGACCAAAATTAACATTTGCCAGAAAGACCTTAGCAATCATACTAACACCGCAAGTAAAAAAAAAAAACAAAAAGCTAGCAGTGTGTCCTGCTGGACTGACTTGGCATAGTCCCTGGGCTTGCCCTGCCCGAGGGCGATGCCCGAGATCTCCCGGTGACAGTAGTGCTCGATCCAGATCCCCGCGTTGCTACGCGCCAGCCCGTCCTGCATGTGCACGATGAGGCAGTTGAACCGCGCCACTTGGGACACCACGACCTGCCATGGAATATACTGCATCATCACCAGCCTAAAGTCGTTTATTTTCAACCTGTTTAAAACGCTACATTATCAGCGAGTAACATCGGCTATATTTTATCCCAGTATTCCCGCGGGAACGGGAACTACGCGGGTGAAACCGCCGGAAGCAGCTAGTCGTTAATATGACAACAACCTAACACCTTTTGATCCAAATAGTACAACATAGTACGTACTTATCTACCTACCTACTACTACTAAGAGATTGCAATAAACTGATCAACAAAAAAATCATGGTTACCATAAATATCAAAAAGAGCTGGCAAGACGTCAGACAAGGACACACTACCATAACGTGCTCTCTCTCTCAGACCGGTTTGACTAGCTACCACTTATTATGGAAATAGCTACCCTAAAATTGTGTAAATAGATCTAATTTTAGCTGAACAAAAAAAAACATTGGTATATAATCTGGTTTAAGTATATGATATTTGCGCTAAACTCAACTTTATATATTATGTGGCGTTTGCTTTTGTTAATCTGTGCTTTCTTCTCTCTATTTTTCGTTCATTCATTCAGCTTTCAGCGTTGCTTCAACTGAGATGTCAATGTCAAAATCAATGCAAACTAGTCAGCGATCAATATTAGTAAATATGGAATTATGGCAGAGACCATAATCAAGAAGTCAAGTCATGAAATTATGGATACGCTATTTCTCAGTTTGAAATACTCTACATTACTTACGTCGAATCGTTTGTATGGTTTTCACAACAAGTTTAAATATTTAAAGTTAACAGCAGTGTATTGTGTTACTTATTACCGATATCTTGCTAATCTTTTGAGCCTTGAGCTATCTCAAGGCCCTAAGCTAATTGTAGTGGGCCGGTCACATATCTAGAAGAATCGACAACCGATGGTCTCCACTTTAGAACTCGTCTAACCCCACGGTTTTTGGTTATTTCTTTTTATGTGCAGGTGCTAATACTAAAATTGAAAAATGACTCGGTGAATGTAAAAACAATCTCGACCTACAAAAACCAAGTTAAACAAAAATCAAAGAGATAGGTACAGCTTAAAAACGCAAAATGTGTGATTTAGAAAGTGCTGATTCAGCGAAGATAAAGCAAAATGCAAAAACACATCCTACTAAAAAGAAACTACTTAAATGCACCATGTGTGATTTTAAATCCGTATTGAACATAGCTCTGAAAGTACATCAGAAAAAACACACGGGCGACAGTTATTTTGAATGTGATATATGTTATTTTAAATGTTCTAGCGTGGAATATCTCAAGGAACATGAAGACACACACGTGGGACAGTACTGTTATAAATGCACCGCATGTAGTTTTAAATGTAAACAGAGAAGTGTTATAGAGAAACATGTTCAAGTACATGAAACACCAAGATTGAATCCCTATAAATGTGAATGGTGTGGTTATAGATGTAATCAGCCGGAAATTCTAGAATCGCATGTTGCAACACACAACGGAGAGAAAAAAATTAAGGAACAAACTGTAAAGTTAAGAGTTAAAATTGTAGTTCTTTAACATGTTCACGTTCAGTGCTGAGAACACAACTGCCATGTTTTTGATAACTTGCTGCGAGCAGGGGAAACACAACTGTTGTTTTTGTTGTATGGGAAAACACTATGGAGTGTGCAGAGCAGCACCCGTGGCTAGACAAGCAAATGGACTCATCAGCGAAAGTGTTAAAACATTATTTCAATTTATGTGTGACAAAGAATGTTTACTACAGCATTATTTAAATCTACACTTTATAAGAAATCATATCGGAGAAGAACCTTGCTGCAATATGGCGCTCTAGTAGTACCTGTACATCTAAACCTTCCTTGTACATCAGTCTGTGTCAGTGTAAACCAAATTAAAGTCTAGATTTTGAGATTAGTGTGAACAGACAGATGGCGGGGATATCAAACAGATACAGGTCAGTGAAATGCTTAACACGTTCAGTGCTGAAAACACAGCTGTTGTGTTTGTTGTATGGGAAAACACTATGGAGTGTGCAGAGCCGCACCAGTGGCTAGACAAGAAAATCGGCTCAACTGTCAAAGTGTTAAAAAGCTTAGTGGAGTGGTTAAAGGACAATAAGACCAGTGATGCATTAATGTGAGTTTTGGAAGCAGATCACAGTTTTCTGTAACAAAAGAAACAAAAGTTAGGGTAGTGATAAGCCCCAGAACACAATATCTATATTTGTAGTACTATTATATTTTATTGTATTAGTATTGTAATTGTAAACTTATAATTTATTGATATAAATATATCAAACAGACAGACAGAAGTCGTATGTCATGTACGAAACATCACATAGTTTTTCATGAATGGTGGTATGTGGTAGTATTATAAATAAAATATATGGTTCAGGTGTAACACCTTCTAAGAACTTTATATAAATAGATGATAAGCAAATTTTATTTTTTAAATCTAAAATACAGGACTTTGAGTCGTCCAACGAGGTAATCAAATTGCTAGTGTTTCATGTCGGAGTATGTAACTTATTGTACTGCGCTTCACTTCAAACAGAGCTTCCACCATTGTGACATTATTGAAGTAAAACTTCTTTACGCATGCTTGACTTGGGGAATAAGGTGGTGATTGCGTTACGAGAGTGTTACGAAAAGCGTGATTGCGAGAGGCGAATGAAAGTTGAGAGGTAAATAATATACATTATTATATAAAGCTGAAGAGCTTGTTTGTTTGTTTGTTTGTTTGAACGCTAGGATCTCAGGAACTACTGGTTGGAAATGAAAAATTCTTTTTGCGTTGAATAGTCCATTTATAAATAATAAAAATTCAAAATAAATAAGTGATAAAATAATAAATAAATAATATTAAATGATATATCAATAAAATAAAAAAAAAGGGTCTTGTTACCCGTGGTCCACCTAACAAGTTTACCTGGGTGGACTAAGGGGAATTGTTCTTACAAACAACTACTAAAAATCCTATTAATTATCCCCAGTTCACCTGACCTGTTGCTGTTACTGACTGAAATGTTGTTACCCTATACTAGAAGTATATATGTGTAAAAAGAAGTAAAGAACTTTTACTTCAGTTGTGTGGTCTAAGCCATACTCGTTTTTTTTGCCTCTTCTTAATTTTTTTCTCTTTAGTGACAGTGTTAAGTACAAAATGAAGAATAGACTATGGTAGAAGGTTTTGCGTCTATTATGGTGGTATGTAGGTAGGTAATTACATAGAAGAACCCTTGGCCAAAGTCCTGGTTGATGGTGACCTCAAACACATCTTTGTAGATGATGCCGCCGCGCTTCCGCCGGTGGCACTGGCCCTGCTCCTTCTGGTGGATATGTCCGGCTGTAAAAAGTCGCACACAAATCCTCGGAACAGTCAATCTGGTCATTGGAAGCCAGCTCTTCCAAGAAACTTGATGTTCAAGGATGTGGAACACTTACAATATCGAGCCTAGTATATTATATTTTATTTCCCTAAGTGATGAGACGAGCAAACCGTTCGCCTGATGGTAAGCGCTACGCCTGCCTATAACAGTTACAGTGCCACCCAGAACTTAGCATTGCATAATCTTGCGCGGCACTGCACTGCGCTCGTCACCCTGAGACATCGGCTCTAAAGTCTCATATGTCCAGTAATTTCGCTGAAAACAGTGCCCTTCAAACCGGAACACAGTATTGTTTTCACACTACTGCTTGGCGGATGAATATCTGGCAGAGGTGTGGTACTTCCCCAGGCGGTCTCTTACAGAAGAGGCCTTCCACTACTATCGTGGACATCGCTGTGATCGTGACCTATACTTAGCCACGCTTGCTCATAATTTTTGCTAACCAGAAAATTTGCATACGAAAAAAATTTTTTTCGTCACTCTATCAAGACTTTAAAATCATTATATCATTATATATCACGCATATATATAAGCGCGGGTCGATAAACGAGGGAGATAGAAGTGTAGGGGGGTATCTGAATGTTTATAATATCCGAACAGATCGCATATTTAAGGTATCTTAAAAAATTGAAGTTGGTACTGACTGGGGTACATAATGACGTCGACGGGAGAGAGGCGGCGGAAGGCCACGCGGTGCCAGGCGGCGGCGCCGAGGGCGGCGGGCGCGCCGACCAGCTCGGCCAGCCACGGCAGGTAGTCGTGCAGCACCAGGAACCGCGCCGGCGCGCCGCAGCCCGGCCCGCGCACGCTGAACCCTATCTGCATCAATATATAACGCATTACAATCACACACATAGACCCTGCCTGACCCCTAGCAGAAAAATAAGGTGATCTGAGCCCTAACTACAATTCCCTGTATCTAGGTAATCGGGAACTACGAGGACCATGCTCCTACGAACTCTTAGAGCGTCACACCCAGACACTCCATGCAAAAACATAACCTTTCTTCTAGCGCAGTCGGGTAATAAACCAATCTGATTACTCACACATGTAAATTACGTTTGTACTCGTGCCCATGTGTGTGCAACTACACATACAGAGTACCTACGTGACCAAAACAAAAGACCACGCGCTAGTATGAAGGTTCATACTAACCGCTTGCCTATATTTAAAGCTTTTACTTGTAACTAGGTAGGTATGTCCTGAAATTTTGCAAGTCAATTTTTGAACCAGTTCCCGTTCTTGAGTTGAAATTTTGCATGCCTGTCCAATTTCGATGACAATAGAATATTATGATTTCAGCGAACTGATCTGATGATAGAGACGGAAGGTAGACACGGAACTCCTCAGTGACCAACAGTATATTGATGGTGTTTGGACTCATTCTGATCAACTTGCAGTAGGTAGGTATCGAATAAGTATTTTATAAAAAACTAACTGGAAAAAATATTATTTTCCAAAAACTTACATATTTTGGGCGTTTAGTATTGACTGTCGCACCCAATTTCCCAGCGACTGCGGGTATTGGTCTGAAGACGCAGATTGCTCGGGGTAGAGGGTTCTCCTCGTATATAGATAGATAGATAGATAAACTCTTTATTGAAACTCCACAGAACAAAGAAAACTTAAAACTAGAACAAAACAAATTTTACAATTACACCACCATTAACCATTATTTTTTTATTTTTTAGTATATACTTACCAACTATGCCTATTTATTCTATGGTAACGTACTAGTTTCCAGAAGCCCCAGGACTGGCGCGTGATTAGAGCTGCGCCGGCGTCCCAGACGCACGGCGCCGACGCTCGCTCCACCCTCACGCAAATAGACGATGCTGGCGTCATCTTGCTATACGTCAACTGGACAAATAAGGAACAATGTTTATAATGACCGAAACGAATCGGATCACGAATAAGAAATTCGGTCCTATTTCAAAATCCGGGGCTAACTAAATGAAACTAATCAGCGCTTCTATCTACCTGGAGTCGTCGAGAATGATTTAACTTGACATTACCTCACGGGTCAGTCTAGACTATACTTGTAACAAGCGTAGGTAGGTACAGTTTCCATTAAAGTAGCTTAAAATTTCCACAACTTTCAACGTCCTATTCTACGAAAAAAAAACTTTTGATCCCCTGGAAGTTGCGAGATTTTTAATTACTTTCGACGCTGACTGTAATGAAAGTTTAGCCCAATGAATTTTGTCCTTAGCTTATCCTCTGGCGAATGAGTGACTTGCGCAGAGTGCAGAGTCCTGTGGACACAACACGAATAGAGTACTTAAAAATCCATAAATTAAATTCCTGTAGTTTTATTCTATGGCCACAGTGTTGCCACAATATGATCGTAAAATATAAATAAACGTGGAGGCGTGATGCTGGCAACTTTGTGGTTAACGCATTCTATACGGGCCTCGGTGTGAAGTTTAATACGGACCTCGGGTAATGGAATGGAGATAAAAAAAACCCTCTTACGATACTTTGTCGTCAAAATAACATGTTCATAAGAGTTTATGAAGAGGTTTTATAGTCACGATACTCTGTCACTCACAGTTCTACAACTTCATTTTCTGTAGGTTCATTGTATTTCTGTAGCTTCATCATTGTGTAGGTTTTACCAGGAAAAATCATCAGTGGGAAAACGTGATTAATACGGAGGCAACCAGTGAATACTGCACCCAATAATGGAGAGCGAGACCGACGTATAATACAATACCTAGTGAACGCCACGGTAACTGTTTTCGGCTCTCCTCATCTATACGAATACGTTAATCGTTCTCTATTACTTGATAAGGGTTTATCCGGTAATATATAATTATATAATAATATATAATTATAGCTCTGTTCACCATCCAACAACGATGGACGTCTACTCAGAATGCGTCTACGCTCCAACCAGCGATCTAGAAATTGTACTTTTTCCACTAGCTAGCTAATCTGGCTATATACATACGTTACCAATGTCTTACCTTGTTATTATAGTAGAACTCTGCACACTCTTTATCTGCGACGTAGCTCATTTTGTACACTTCTTTTTGCAACTCCATATTATCTGCAAGCATACATAAATTCGTTAGTAGTTGGTGTTAGTTACAATGTGTGATAGGTAGGTAGGTACATACCATCAGTCATTTTGACCGTATACAGTTCTGTGAACGAACCCGCACCCGTGAACGGCAGGCAGACTGGTAACACCGGAGCTGGAAATTAAGATACACAATTATGATTGTGCTAATGAGTCACGCTAAAGCCTCCCTCAGTCCATAAAACACAACTGTCGTGTTTTTCAAAACTTTCCGCGGGTGCGGGAAAACACAACTGCTCCGTTTGTTGTATGGGAAAACACTATGGAGTGTGCAGAGCCGCACCCGTGGCTAGACAAGATAATCGGCTTAGCAGTGAAGGTGTTAATTTACGCCTATCTAGCTTATGAATGAAGGTAGTGGTCAGCACGTGCTGTGGATGAGTAACGGGTCCATATTTCAGCCTAAGTGAAGTCTCGAACTCTAGATCGATGATATGACAATGCTGAAGAGTCTCGGCTACGTACCGATGTTCGCTTGAGCCTCTGTAAACAGCTCTAGGAGTGCGATGGTGGCGAAGGTCTTCTTCAGCTCGTACTCAGGATGCAGCAGATAGTCATTCACGTCCAGGGCGTATTTCAGGGTCTTGCTCTCCCATAGCAGTAACTTTGTATTATTCCTGTATGTATAAATAAATAAGTAACGCGTCACGATCAAATAAATACATCCTGACCCCTAATACTACGATTCACTGTATCTAGGGAAGCAGGAACTACGAGGACCATGTTCAGGAGAGGTTTTCACAAATTTTGGGATACCTTTCGCAAGAGCTTATATGAAGAGATTGGTCTGTTCTCTTTCGCCAGGTGATTGTTCCTTGATCATAGTGTTGTCTTCCACCGCGCTGGTGGGGGGGATGCCGTTACTGAGATCAACACGCCAGCCTAGCAACATGATATGAAGAGATATCTTGGTTTACAAGATACTCACACCAGCTGATCACGTCTGATTTTAGCGATATCTTCTGCCGGTGCAATGGCGTAGCTTGGGTGGACAAGTACAGCTGATGTTACGGCAAAATGCGTCGCGCCACCGATGTCTGCAAAGATCATAGACTTCTCTAAATCCCGAATCGATTCTGATCAAGATTTGAGTTGAGATTTTGATGGACATCTCTACTCAAATCTAAGCTAAAATCGAGATCATTAAATCCAATGGTTGGGCATTTGGCTTTTAGACTGATAATGCAGTCAGTGAAACGATGCCATCTGTTCTTGGATTACATGCAAAAGCAAACACTCACAGAAGCTATGCTGCACTACACCAAGCCACGGGAACCGGCCCATGTCAGCTACCGTACCATCTGTCAAGCTTTGCTCTGGATCTGATGAACATCTTATATTGTCCCACATGGCACTAGCCGTTATGTTCACTGTAAGGAAAATCAATATTCGTCATCGTCATCTACAGTCTCATTCCACTCACTGGGTTTAGATTCTACGAAGTGCAAATTAAATTATTTGTTTAATGTTTTTGCCCGGTTAGTCGTGGTATCTCGCGGGACGCTTCCTGACTCGACTGTTTCGCCTTTTTGCCGCCGGCGGCGCCACTAGTAACGCGGTAGCGCGCGAAACAGGCGATGCGCTGACGCCGCTTGGACCCGCCTTTGCCACGCGAATCTGGGCTTTCTTAACAGGCGGGGTATTTGAATGGCGCGCTACAGTCTCCCCCTCCAAGCTGGAAACACGTCCCGTGTCCAACTTGGGACCTAAATTACTATGACGCGGCCTACCCCTGCGCTTCTTAGGCATGATGGGAACTATGGAATCAGATGAGGAAGTGAAAGGAGTTAAATCCGCGGTATGGTACTTCCCTATAACCTTTCCCGAGAGATCAGCAAGAACAAATGTTGTAGGGCTGGCGATCTTGAAGATACGGTATGGACCGTCACGGCGGGGCATGAATTTACGCGTTACCCCTTTTGATGCGTTACTTAGATCGTGCGTTCTGACCAGGACCAAATCTCCTATGGTGTACTTAGGTTCTTTCTGACGCAAAGCATCAGCTACATCTTTACGCTTATCCTGAGATTTCTCAACGCGTTCTCTAATATCGGAAAGAGAAGTAATAAACGCTCGCAAGTAAGGAGTGACCTGGGGAACAAAGTTTTCTTTGTCCAAAACACTGCGTAGGTCGTGATGCACATCGAATGGAGTACGCAGCTCTCGAGCGAAAGTTAAAAATGCAGGCGTCTTACCTGTAGTGGCACAGCAAGCGCTGTTCATCACAAACCTGACGTGCGCCAGGTACTTAGGCCAATCAGTGTGCGTCGTCTTTACCATCATAGACAACTGCACCTTTAGATCGCGATTCTTGCGCTCGGCAGGGTTAGCTTCAGGGTGATACACAGGTATAAGCTCTTGCTTAACACCCATTAAATGCATGCATTGTTGCATGGTGGCGGAAATGAAATTCGAGGCATTGTCCGAAATGACTCGCCTTGGTAGTCCATATCTTAGTAAATACTCTTCCAGAAGAACTCGAGCGCAGGTCTCAGCAGTAGCATCAACAAGAGCAAAAAGTTCTACCCACCTTGTAGCTACGTCCTCTATTAGGAGCACCCACCGCTCCCCCTGGTCTCCTTCTGGTAGTGGGCCAATGAGGTCAACAGCAAGAACCTCTCCTCGCTGCTGGAGAACCGGAGTTTGCAATAGGCCAGCGGGTTTTTGATTCGACGGCTTGTACCGGAGGCAATCAATGCACTTTTTCAAATACTCAGTAACATACCTACGCATGCCTGGGAAATAATACCGCTCCCTCAATCGTTGAAGAGTCCTTTCGACTCCTTGGTGGCCAGCGGTGGGGGCATCATGAAACTCCTTCAAGATTTCTTCTCTCATGGAGCTGGGCACCACCAACTGCGCCTCCTCAAGGTCGGAATCCGGGTCATAGCGGTAAAGCACACCTTGACACAATACATACCCTCGATCCAACCATCGACTAGAGGTGAGTTCGTCGAGGTCTTCCAGATCACGAACGATTTTCTGGATATCTGGATCATTAATTTGTGCAGCCCGAAGATCGGTAGGATTGGTCGTCGGCAAATTTATCACGACGGAACACATACCACACTGTTCCGTGTCTTCTTCAGTACACGATGGGCGGCTCAGACCGTCTGCAACCACGTTAGCCCGACCTGGCGTGTACTGATAGGTGATGTTGAACGATTGGAGCTTTAATGCCCATCGGACCAACCTACCTGAGGGTGACTTCACCGTAAGTAGCCATTTCAAAGGTTGGTGATCGCTTCTGACTATTACTTGATGGCCGTCGATGTATCCCCTGAAGCGCTCAACAGCCCAGACAACGGCTAGAGCCTCTCGATCGGTCGTGCTGTAGTTCTTTTCAGCGGACGTTAGCAGGCGGCTTGCGTATTCTATAGGCCGCTCCTCAACGCCTTCGCCCTGTAGCAGAACTGCACCTATCGCGTAACTGCTTGCATCAGTTCTGAGTATGAATGGTTGGGAGTAATCAGCCTGAACCAATATAGGTGAGGAAGTGAGGCGCTTCTTCAGCTCCTCGAAAGCATTCACTTGCTCTGACTCCCAAACCCAAGGCTGATTCTTTCTCGTCAGACGTGTTAGTGGTTCAGCAATGGCAGAAAAGTTTGGAACGAATTTTCGAAACCACGAACATGTCTGTAGAAAGGTTCTTAAGTGTTTGAGATTCGATGGAGGCACCATCTCCACCACAGCCCGAACTTTGTCGTAGTCAGGAGACACTCCATCCTGCGTAATAACATGTCCAAGGTATTTTACCTGCTGTCGGCAGAAAACACACTTTTCGCGATTTGCCCTTAAATTAAAAGCGCGCAACTTTTCAAACACCGCATCTAGGGCGGCTATATGACCTGAGTACGTCTCTGTTATGAGGAGCAGGTCATCTTGGTAGGCTAGGAGCGTGACATTGTCACCCTCAATTTGAGATAATGAGCGGTTTACCGAAGAGCGGAGCTTATCGATGAGCCGCTGGAAGGTGGACGGTGCGTTTTTAAGGCCGAAAGGCATGCGACTGAAACGATACGTACCGAACGGCGTTTGGAAGGCCGTTTTGTCCTTGTCACCCTCTCTGACGCTCACTTGCCAAAACCCACTTCGGAGATCAAGCGTGGACATGAAGCAGTTACGCTTGGTCGACTGAACCAACTCGTCGATAAGCGGCATGGGGTACGCATCGGTTTTCGTGACCGCATTTAATTTACGATAATCTACGCAAAACCTTACCTTGCCGTCCTTCTTGGGGACAAGCACGGCGGGGGATGTCCAAGCAGACTCACACTCCTCAATAATACCATCGGCGAGCATCTTCTCCAACTCCGCCTTCATCAACTCTTTCTTAGCCGGAGTCAGTCTATAAGGTGGGACCGATATAGGTGGATGGTCGCCGGTGTCAATATGATGCTCTGCATGTGGGGTAGGGGCTCCCCCTACTGCAAAGACATCATCGTTATGCTGCAACACATCAGACAGCTGCTGCCATTCTTGGGGGCCAAGCATTAGCCCTTCGTCTTCACGCAAGAGATCGGCAGCCGAAATCACCGTGTATGGTCTGGGCTTTTCATACTCTATTGGGTATGTAGCGTGATGACCCGAGAGGTGCCAGGTGGACGAAGCGAAGTCAAGTACCAAACCCATGGCTACCAGGAAATCCATCCCTAGAAGGGTCTCATTGTTTTCAGCATCAGGAAAAATGGTAAACTCGAGGGTTACTGACCTTTCTGGTGTCAACCTTACTTCCAAGGTGGTGAGGAGTACCTGTCGAGTGCGCACGGAACCGTCTGCGAGCTTCACCCTTCGTGTCGTTTCTTCGCACGGATGATTGTGCTTTAACAGCAGACTGTAGAGCAAAGCGCCGGCAACGCTGCTCTTGGCGCCTGTATCCACTAAGGCACTACCACGAACTCCTAAAATTTGAACGCATAAGACAGGTCTTAACCTAAGCTGGTGCTCGGTGGAATAATTTCTATCTATATTGTTTACCGTGGAAAAATCCGTGGCCACCCTACGTTCCTTAGTCATGGTCACCCTATTTTCGGTGGCCATGGTCACCCTACTTCCGTTGGTCATGGTCACCCTACTTTTATTGGTCATGGTCACCCTACCTTTGTTCGTCATGGTCACCCTATCTTCGGGTGCTATAGGTATCCTACTTTGTATCGCCACGTAATTATTTTCACAGTCCGCACGATCTAAATAACGCACAGGAATCTCCTTAACGATGTCGCAAGTTACATATTCGTCGTACCTATAATCGTTATCAATCCCAAAGAAACGCAGAGGGAGAATCGTTTTAAAATCGGTCGGGACATACGGCTCTGTTTGGATTTTATTATTAAACAAAACAGGCATCGCGGCTTTAAAATGTGTAGGTAAAAATGAACTTTCGTGCTTATCACTTTGTTTTAGTAAAAGCCTGCGTTTGTTACTTTGTTTAAGTTGTTCGTTGTTATCGTGTTTAGCTAAAACAAGTGACGACTCCAAGCCTAGATGGGGAACTGTAGGCACCAAATCAACACAAGAATCACTCACCTGTGTCACTACCTTACCGGTAGGTATTGGATTAAAGGCAGGCGAGGTCCAGGCGGGGTCAACGCACCCTACCGCGAAGTGTTCCGAGTTACATCTACGGCACTGCGATCGCGTAATTCCTGGCTCATTACAACCGTAACATGTGGGTGGCACTTTCTCAGCTTGCATATTGTCATTTCCCGTATTAGGCTTAGATGCTAACTTAAAACACTGATCACGTGAATGTCCATAGTTTTTACAATAGTCGCAGAATCGCGATTTATTCTTGTCGGCCGCAGGACGAAAGTTCACGCGGGGCGCACGGTGCTTATCGTTGCTGTTGCTGCTCGTTGAATCGCGCGCGCCGGTGCTCGACGTTTGAAGGCCGCGCTCACGCGGCATCGGCGGCGCGAACCGAGGCGGCTGCGGCGGCGTTGGTGTCTCGGCGGCGGCGGGCGCTCCGCCCGCGTTTCGTTGCGAGGCACGATGACGACCTTCGTTATTATTATTACGCCCGCTGGGGCCGGCCTCGTCGAAGGCATCTTCTATATGTCGTGCTTTACGTAAAAGCATGTCGAAGGAGCTCACTTCGTCTCTGCGGAGTCTTTGGCGCACTCGATTGTGTAGAAGGCCATACACCATATCAATCTGCACTTTCTCACTGAGGTCGTCAGGTGGTAGTCGAGCGAGTAGGGCTCGCGCTCTAGCAACAAATATTTCTGTCTTCTCTCGCGGTCCTTGGAACGTGTCGAAGAGATCCAGATAAATTCGGTGGGGTGGCCGGCTGTCACCGAAGGCGCTGCGTAGTGACGTCACAGCGTCGCTCCAGGAGGTGATAGTCGCTTTGATGCCTTGCCACCACACGGCCGCATCGCCAGATAGCAGGATTGAAACTCCGCGTAGGGCGTTGTCGTCTCCTACGCGGGCGCACTCTTTATACGCCTCCACCGCGTCGATGAAGCCGTCGAGCGAGTCGCCAGGCGCTCCGCTGAACCGCGCCGTGCAGGACGCGAAGTTCCCAGGGTGGTGAGCGGGCGCGGCGGACGCCGTGGGGGTCCCCGGCGTCGGCGAAGACGACGCGCGACGAGTCTCGTGGTCGAGTACTCGGTCGAGAAGGCGTTCGAAGGCGGCGGTTTGAGTTTCTTGAATCGACGCCATGATGGACGCCATGTCGTTGGCGGTGAAACTCGACGTCGGTCCCGCGGTCGAGTCCGTTTCCGCAGCATCACGGAATTCGGACTGTCGACGCGATTGACGACGCGCTCGTGTCATTTTTTTTTTGTGTCGTGGGTTTCACTGCACTTTTAATTGCAGGCCCTCAGTTGGGACGCCAGTTTAATGTTTTTGCCCGGTTAGTCGTGGTATCTCGCGGGACGCTTCCTGACTCGACTGTTTCGCCTTTTTGCCGCCGGCGGCGCCACTAGTAACGCGGTAGCGCGCGAAACAGGCGATGCGCTGACGCCGCTTGGACCCGCCTTTGCCACGCGAATCTGGGCTTTCTTAACAGGCGGGGTATTTGAATGGCGCGCTACATTTGAAAGAATTAGTGGTGGATAGGTTCATTCATCCATGGGTCCTAAATCTTTTTAAAACTTTGCGATAGATCTAGAAAACTGCACTACTGACTTACTGGTTCATGGTATTCACTATCATAGATGGTGTTAGCGCGGCAGCTAAGCTGTATAGGCTGAGCGCGCCTCCAATGGCGGGGGAAGGATAGCTGGTAGAAGAGTAGTACAAAGGAACTTGGCGACTAACCTGGTCTCCATGCAACTGCAATCACCTCGGTTCGGGTCCGTCTCCAAGCTGCTTGTTCCTTCAGGATGTTATGACGTTCGATGTAGTGGACTGTATTTTAGGCGGTTGGTGCGTGTCGGCAAGGAGCGTTTACGCGGCGGGTTTATAGCGGGTTTTGTTTATATTTGCGCGTCGAATTCACGTGGACCACCACAGAAGAGCAGCAGATCCAGTACTTTGGATTCGGCGAGAGCGGCAGCCGCGAAGGACGAGGGTCGATCGCAGACTACTTGCGGCGGCAAGCAGTTTTCTCGTGGATACCACGATATGAGCGACAGAGATAGTCGCCAAGAAATGATAGGAATAGGAAGGTAGGAAGGTATTATGAGTGCCAATGTAAGTGGCGCGAACATTTGCCCCCGGCCTAAAAACCATTGGTTTTTAAAAGAAAGCGGGAAATAAAAAAATATAAAAATAAGAGTTAAACTCTTAAGCCGTCAACGGGTTAAATATAACATAGCGGTTGACCGGGGAGCAAGGGGTTAAATTATTGGGTAGGTAAGATACATAAACGGACGACGGGTCTCTGGTAGACGCCGGTCGCCGTTTTTACTGACGCTACTCGACAGATGCCATCGCCGCCGACATGAGTGGCCACGACGACGCCGAGAGGCCAGGATAGCGGGGGAATATTATCAGTGATAATAAGAACAATAGAACCTATTGTAATGGGATTCGAAGGTGTATTCCATTTTCCTCTAGATTGAAGTAAGTGAAGATATTCCAACTTCCACCGTTTGGAAAATGATTGTACCATTCGATCCAATAAAGCGTACCGTTTCAATAAGTGTCCAGGTTCATCGGGAACCGTGCAAGCGGGTAAATGCTTCAGCGGTGCGGTCATTAAGAAATGTGAAGCACTCAGCGCGGTCGGCTCAGACGGATCTTCGCTCAATAACGTTATAGGACGAGAATTGATAACGCATTCTATCTGTGTGAGTACGGTTAACATTTCCTCATAGGTGAGTAACTGTGAACCGATCGTCTTATGAAGATGACTTTTAAACGCTTTCACATATATTTCATAATTCCCCCCGAAGTGAGGACTTCGCGGTGGATTGAATTTCCAGTGTATGCGATTAGCTGATAACTCATCTGAGATAGACTTATTATATTCGTCGGAATTTAAAAGATCCGTTAACGCATTTTTCGCATTTTTAACGCATTCCGTTAACGCAGAGACGGGAAGGGAGTCAAGGAGCGCGGGTGAGTTACTAGCCCATTTGACGAGATCGAAGCCCCCGGCCTTGAGCAACTCGCAGAGATCGTCTCTGAGTTGTAAACAAGCAGACAGAGTAGGCATGGAGTAGCACACGTCGTCCATGTATGTGTTGTCGCTGATAAGAGATGCTGCGAGCTGGAAGTGGGCACCGTCGGCGGCGCACAGCTTTCGCAACACTCGCATTGCAAGGAACGGACTGCTACGTAGACCAAAACAAACGCGGTTGAATTGGTAGGTATCAAGCGGAAAAACGGGATCGAATCGATACAGGAATTTTTGATATTTGCGGTGGTCCTTATTTATCAAAATTTGTAGGTACATCTGTTTAATATCGGATGTAAAAGCGATTGGGTAGAGGCGGAAATCCAAGAGGATTGTAAAAAGATCGTTTTGTAAATTATCCCCGGTATATAAAACTTGATTCAAGGAGAGGCCTGAGTCAGTTTCAGCACTGGCGTCCATCACCATACGCCATCGAGTTGTTGTTTTTTGTAGTCTCGCAATGGCGTGGTGTGGCACGTAATATCCAGTAAAAGGACTATCATTGTCGATCAGTGAAATGTAACCCTTCTGAATGTACTCTTTGATTATAGCATCGTACTCTAAGCGCAGAGCAGGTGTCGCGGCGAGCTTACGTTCGAGATACATGAAGCGTTTTTTAGCGATAGGGTAAGAATTACCCAGAGAGGTCGCGGGATCGCGGGAGAAAGGTAACGCTACAGAATAGCGTCCCGTAGGATCGCGGGAAACGTTATTTGTAAAAATGCGTTCACATTCTATAGCGTCTGGGCTCAAAGTCGGCGTGCATTGCACCTCTTCAAGCTGCCAGAAGCGTTGGACAAGATTATCTAAACGTGGTCCTTCCGTAAAGGTACAGAGGGAAATATGAGAGCGGCATCTATCTTCAACCAAGGGGTCAGTGATAGAAACAACGGTTCCAATATGAGCGGGCGTAACATGAGCGGGAGTAACATGAGCGGGAGTAACGGGAGCGGTCCCGATTACGATAAAACCAAAAATGGTTTCAAAAGCGGTTGGAGTACCAGGCGGACCAGCGGCGCGGCCTGATAGCAATATTTCAGAAAAGAGCGGCGCGCCTATAAGTATGTCGATCTCGGAAGGCGAAGCGAAACTGTCGTCTGCCAGAGGCAGGCAGTTCAGGTATGAAAGGCAGGATACGTCAATTTTCACTGCCGGTAAATTGTCTGTTATGCGGTCGATAACATAGGCGTCAATTGCAATAAAATTATCATTTAGGCGGGAAGACAAAGTAGCAGAAACTGCTCCCTTGATTGGGTTAGATGCGGAACCTATCCCTTTAACAACGGTGTTCGTCACCTTATTGCATTTTAAATTTAATTTAGCGCAACATTTTGAAGTTAAAAAGTTACTTTGGGAAGCCGAATCAATTAAGGCGCGTACTACATGGCGGCGACCATTTAAATCCGTAGCATAAACTTGTACGGTTCCCAGTAAACAAGTAGTGTCATTAGGCTGCGAAGCGGGGCGTATATTACACAGCGACACCTGTTGTTGTGATGACTGATAAGCAGTTGTAGGTAAGTTCGTCAGCTGAGCGCTAGCGGAGCCCGCGACGGGCGGCGGCGATGCCGAAGGCGGCATGTGATCCCCGGCGGCGGAGAAGTTGCCAGTTCGCGCGCGCGGAGGCGGCGCGTGCGCCTGTGACGGAGCGCTAGGGTACGGGCGATTGTCTTCACGGGAAGATGATACTTTGCGGCATAACATAGAATGATGTTTACATCCACAATAACGGCAATTAAATTTAGAATTGCAAGCAGTATTTATATGCGTAGTGCTTAGACAATTAGTGCAACCTTTGCTTTGTTTTACAAAAGTGTACCTGTCGTCGATAGAAAGCTTATCAAATGCAGGGCATCTATATAAGTTAGCGTGATCGGCTTGTTTGCAAAGCGGACAGTGAGTGACGCATGATGCTGCAAAAGACTGCGTAGACCTTGCAGTACCCGGCCTGTTATCACTGCGGCTAAGAGAAACGGTCGTAGTGCGTTCCAATATTTTGCTTTGTTCGCGGATGAATTTTAAAAGTTCATTGTATGTAGGCATAGATTTACCTCGCATGTGCATTTCAAACGACCGTGCAGTACTTGAATCTATTTTCTTCAAAGCGAGCGATAGTAAAATAAAATCAGACACGTTATCGAGCTTGAGAGACTTCAAACTTGACACAGCCGTGCAGAATTTATCTAGGAATAATTCTAAGTTTTTATTCGTCGCGGTGTTAAAAGATTTAAAATCAAGCATTTGATCAAGATAAGCGGAGGCTAGGTTACGTTTGTCGTTATACTTATCGACGAGCGTCTGCCATATGATCGGATAATTATCACCGTTAGGTACGATACCAGAACAAACTGCAAGGGCCCGGCCTGACAATTTATTAATTAAATATTGGACGCGTTCGTGATCAGTGAGATCGGGATTTTCGTGAATCGTGCGTTTGAATGACTCATAAAATATCCTCCAGGTCATCGGATCTCCATTGAAGACCATCAAATCGAGTTCAGGAATTCTGATGGATTTACGTTGCGGGGCAACATTGAAATCAGCGGTTTTTAAAGGCGGGTTAAGTTTATTATAAACAAACTGACAACGGCAAAACATATCTTCGAAGACGTTTATAGATTGGTAGTTTACCGTGTACGAAGCGTTGAGAGTCAACTCGGTGACATTTAATTTGTTCACAATTTCATTGAAATCGGAGCGTAAGCGGTCTAACGAGATCATTCCACATAGAAATAAATCTTTCTCAGTATCATCAGTGAAAGCCTTTAAAGATCGGTTAAAAATATCTTGTAAGCGAGAAAATATAATGTCACGTTTACCTATCAAGGTCAAACGTTCGACCTGTAACGTATCGAGCGCTTTTGCGTCCTCGTATACTTCACTATCTTTGTCTTTTGAACGAGTAGCCATAGCCATCTTAACAAAGTATAAAAAACTAGATAAAGTATGAAATTCCTAATTTACTGCAACTGCCTACAGCATTTACCTGCCACGCGCGCGGCGTATTGAATACCCACGTGGAGACGCACGGGCGGTCGTTAGGAATACCTTCACTTTTTAATAAAAATTAAGAATTACGGAAAAATCGTTATTTTTACTATTTAGGAATGCGGAATACACGAAATAAGTATATAAGAGCGTAGTAGGATAGTACAGGGTACTATCTGAACTGTAATTGCGGGCGGGAACACGATAATTATAGGAAATTATCGTTGGTAAAAATACCAATATAAAATTGCGGGCGGTTATAAAGAGGACTATATGAGGCCTAAGAGGGGCCAGAGAATAGCGGGAGGACCAAAGAAGATCCGGCGGCGGAGGACCAACAATATGTTAGCGCGGCAGCTAAGCTGTATAGGCTGAGCGCGCCTCCAATGGCGGGGGAAGGATAGCTGGTAGAAGAGTAGTACAAAGGAACTTGGCGACTAACCTGGTCTCCATGCAACTGCAATCACCTCGGTTCGGGTCCGTCTCCAAGCTGCTTGTTCCTTCAGGATGTTATGACGTTCGATGTAGTGGACTGTATTTTAGGCGGTTGGTGCGTGTCGGCAAGGAGCGTTTACGCGGCGGGTTTATAGCGGGTTTTGTTTATATTTGCGCGTCGAATTCACGTGGACCACCACAGAAGAGCAGCAGATCCAGTACTTTGGATTCGGCGAGAGCGGCAGCCGCGAAGGACGAGGGTCGATCGCAGACTACTTGCGGCGGCAAGCAGTTTTCTCGTGGATACCACGATATGAGCGACAGAGATAGTCGCCAAGAAATGATAGGAATAGGAAGGTAGGAAGGTATTATGAGTGCCAATGTAAGTGGCGCGAACAGATGGAATATCTTGATCGTGGTTCTGTGATCCTGATGGATCACCGTATACCATCGGCCAAACATATCACACAAACTAACCTTCGATTAATAGAACTGCGCAGCTCATCCAAATTTTAACATTTCTTTTATTCATTCCGAAAAATTAAAATTCAAACATCTTAAAGGACATTTCACTAACACCTCTTTAAACAGCCGCCAATGGGCAAGTGAAACCCCTGAACATTGTTTAATCGAAGACGGTAGTTTACAAAATTGTATTGTCTTTGCAATTGTTGACCAAATCACTACTATGTGTATTTTCTCACACTTTCTAGTGGCGGTGTTGATGGTTTAAACAAGCAAGAGTCTACCTGGGCATGTTCCACCACTTTACTAGATTATAAGACCGCAAATCAGTAACACTCCTGTATGTCAAGAGTGTGTAAACTGGGTTTCAGTTTCGAGAATACATAGTTACTGCTTCTGCTGCAGTGTATCCAAACTTAGGCAGTTTGGATATACTTAACACAGCATTAGTGCCTAAAATAATGAACTGCTGGCCCCTATAACACAAATATTACTGGTTTGATATGATATAGGTATTGGAAATACCTAGATGCAGTTGTTCATAATATCGATTTGTAAAGTACCATTTATGGGTGCAGTCTAGTCTTTCTTCTTATACTAGGGGCATAGAAACCCCTTTTTTAGATTTGACTGAGTGACGAGACTAGCAAGTCGTTCACCTGTTGGTAAGCGCTACGCCTGCACATAACAGTTACAGTGCCACCCAGAACTTTGCATTGCATAATCCTGCACGGCACTGCACTGCGGTATTCACCCTGAGACATCGGCTCTAAAGTCTCATGTCCTGTAATTGTGCTAAAAACAGTGCCCTTCCAACCGGAACACATTAATGTTTGCACACTACTAGCAAATGTGTGATATTTCCTCAGACGGTCTCTTGCTGAAGGGGCCTCCCCCTAAACGTAGCAAAACAAAACACACCATGGATTCGTGTTTAGCTTCTTCCTTAGGTTTTTTGCCTGGTTTTAATTGTTAACTTCTGACACCGATAAAAAATAATTACTACATAGAGAACCTCACGGCACGCTCTCTCCGAAGCAAACAACGACTGGGTACACAAAAGTGATGAACAAAGTATTCAAACGAAACCCTGCCTTATGCATGCGATTTTAGATTCTATCGCGTTGGAAATAACATCTAGGTAAGAAGTAGGTAAGTATATTCATATTTTATGAGCGTATAGTACTAATATTTGGAGAGATAATTTTCACTTGTTTTCTTTTATAACTTGAAACAAAGCAGACGCGATGCTTTTTCGAATGTACTGCAATATGTTTCAACTCCTCATGCATACAAACAAGATCTTGAAATTAAGTAGGTACCGAAATGAAAATATGGAATTTATAGGTTATATAATTAATAGGTACCTACCTACTGAAAATGTTGGAAAGCTTGTGAAACAACCTGCATACCAGATCATTATACCGGAGTTTTGAGATCCATCAATCCAGACCGGGCTCCCTTGGTGGATTATGGTCCAATTCTCCCAGGAAAGTGAGCTGCTCTGCAGTGTACTATCTATTCTGTGGCAGTGGGCTAAAATGGGTTGATGATGATGAAAAGGTTGTATACTTCGCGTAACATTAAAAGGTAGACCATCAGGGGTTTGTATTGTCTGACAGCGCACGTTTCAATTCAACGGCTACCAATGATTAGTTTCTCGTCTACAAACCCTTGAATAAATAAAAGAAATATGAATAAGTAAGGCCCTGCGTTTGAGCAATGTGTTAGCGAACCTACCGGTTAAATGTAGGGATAAACGTTTTGAAAGGCTCTGAACGTTTGAACAATGAACAATTATGCGCTTTATTGTTTAAGATGCCTTTGTTTCTAAACTTTTTGTTTTTCTTTGAACAGATTTTATATTATAATAAAAACTGCGGAATTAACTTCGTCCTCTCTGCCCTTGCACTATTTTGAGCATATTATTATTCCAAATTGTTTTTGCGGTTTTTGTCTGAGAGCTTTATTTACTAGCTTTTACGGCCTTTAAACGAATCTACGCATAGTATTCGATAAAATCATGAGCTTAATAGGCCCCCAACCAGTTCAAGTGTTCTCCACCCATGTGAACTATAATCGATGTGTCCCTCACCGTTCCGGAAGGCACGCTCGCTGAGCCGACACTTTCACTGCGCACGAGTGGAATTAACTCGCTAACGACGCCCACAAGCCGGAACACTGATAAGCCGCCACGTTACGTCACGTCCTGTTCTTTTATGTCATAATATTATATCTGTCACGTCGACGATTGAAGTATATGTTCAGTTATAAGTGTGTAGCTTTCTCAAATCGGTTTACAACTTGTAGTGCTTGTAGGCCTCTTCTCCAAGATTTTTACCGTAGATTGAGTTTCGTCAGCGTTGGTTCGCAACCCATCGGAGAAGGAAATTCCAAAATCAAACTTGGAATGAAATCTCCGTTACACACACACAGGGATCTACCCGAAAATCTAGCTGATTGTAGTGGTAGATCTATTCTGCAAGAGTCCATCTGGGAAGGTAGGTACCTACCACACCGCTGCCAGATATTCATCTGCCAAGCAGCAGTTTGTAAACATTACTGTTCCAGTTGGAAGGGCACTGTTTCCAACGAAATTAATGGGGAGTTGACACTTTCGAACCCATGTCTCAGGGTGACGTACGCAGTGCAGTGCTGCGCAAGGCTTAGGCCAAGGATGCCATTGCAAATGTTATGAACCCGCGTGGCGCTTAATTAACGACTTACTCGTCTCAGTAAACATAATTAATTCTCTCCGAAAAAACTCGCCAAATCACGCAAAAACAAAAAAATCAGCCGTTCTAATTTTAGTGTGGGAAACAAAGGAAATAGCCACTATTATCAATGATATACTTTATACCCAATAAACTTGAAGTCTGATTGGTTATGGGATAGGCCACGCCAGGCCACGCTACACTATAAAACCCCAATAGCCTAGCTCTAACGTGGTTCCAATTAACCTTTAGCTGACCTCTGGTAACCATGGCAATGTTGGCTAACAAATCCATTGTACACTTCGCCTTGCTTCATATCGGTTGGGTTTGCGGTTTGTGGATTGGTGGTATATTTTTTTTTTTGCCTTTAAGTTATTAAAGTGACATTATATAGTTTTATAGTGACAGTTACGGTGATCATGTTCTTTTGTGTGTGTTGTGCCTGGTATTATAACTTATTTCATAAAAAATAAGTATAGATCAATATTGTCAAAATATGGAAATCCAAGGCAATTTAATTCATGGTAAATATATGAAATTTAGTCACTTACCTTCTCCCCACTTTTACTGCTTAGTTAGGTACCATATACTTATTTACTGGCTACTGGGGCAGGTCTTCTGGGTGACAGGAAAACCTGTAGGTAACTGTTGTATTTATTAAGCAACCTCACCTGTTCAAACCAAGGTCTCAACAAGGTTGTCCAAATACTAGTTAGACAAGGTTACATTATTACAATATTTACAATGTTATAGCTGGCAGAGCTTCGTCTATGTTATTTTTGATTACACTAAAAATTACGTTCTTTTGTTATTTATCTGATGAAGTGAGGATATATGACTTAATTAAGACTTAAGTTGTTGGATGTTTTTCACTGTCCATCCAAAGGTTGTCTGAAAGAAATCGCTTTCAGCGATAAGACCGCCCATTGTACTACCCTTGTTTACCTATTGTAATTTTTCTGTACTGTGTTTATTTTTTTTTCTAGTGTATAATAGAGCCTATATATATACGTGTTCCGTACTGCAAGCTGTTCAAAATGAGCCCAAACACCATGAATCTACTGTCAGTCACTGAAGAGTTTCGCTGTCTACCTTCCGTCTCTATTATCAAATCAGCTTTTACCACAATATTGTACAGTCATCGCAACTCGATAAGCAATATTTCAACTCAATTGAACTACGGTAGGTGGATTAAAATTGATTTCCGATTTACGAAAACAAACATATATCCAAAATCAAGGTGCTTGAAATGGTGTTTAGATTTTTTTTTGTATTAGTAATAATTGCAAGTCAGTACCTATGTTTATCGATTAAAATAATAAAAGGTAGTACCTATCACAGAGTCAGAAATAAAAATGATGATTCGAAACTCGCAAGGTGTCAAGGATCCCCGAGACCTCGTCTAGACTCGACCTAGAGCAAGCTTAAAGTAAAATGGGAGACACTTGCGACGCTGAGGCGAGTGCTAGTGGAGTTGAGATTAGACAGCTAATTTCTAAAGACCGCAGGGCCCACAAAAGCGGTGCTTGCGGTACAAATTATCGTCATTGAGCTTAGAACCGCACCATGCGGACTAAACATTAAAACAACACGGCATGTTCCGCGGGCCATGGGAACTCGTGGCTCATGGTTTTATGGATAAACTGTTTATTTTTCTTTCTCTATCTTTCAATACAATTTTGTTATAAAGTCATGTCTGTCCGTGTGTCACAGACATTGTACTTGGAGCTTGTTGGGATTTAGTACAAAGCTAAAATTAGCAGAAAAGCGTGGTGTGATGTCCGTTCATGTACACTTTGCCGAGTTATTATTTAAATTGATGACCCACTGCTGAGTACCGGTGTACCTCACTTTCGTGAGAAGGGTTTTGCTATAATTCACCATGTAGGCCCGGCCCCAATAACATACCTACCTCCGAAATAATTCTCGGGGAGATATATGAGTTTCCTTCACCGAAAAGCGAACAAATGTTTTACAAGAAATACATTGGCACGTGCCCGCACTGGGATTGAACTCATGACCTTTCCTTAGAAGGCGGACGTTCTCCCACTAGCCTACCATCGCATATTTTTACTTTTGATGATGATGATGATCAGCTCAATTTTGTTTTTAAATTTGTAACACACTGAAAAAAAAAGTCAAAAAATTCTCTACCTACAAATTTTCGAGTATTTTTACTTAATTGAAGATATTTCCGAGATGTCTTGATCGAAATTTAACATAATGTAACAACTCTGATTAAAAAGTAGATATAGAAGAATAGATTAATCAAGTTTATCTTCTTGAACCATCAACAGTTTTTATTCAAAGAATTCAAAGCACTACACCCTGTGCGATCAAAAAAGAAAATGACACCTAGCATGTTATATCTAAGGGCATCTTCTCGATTCTAATCTGTCTAATACTTGGTCAGACCAAGTATAAGATAGATTAGATAGATAGAAAGAATCACAGACTAAGTTAGTTCGTAATTCTAACTAACTATTAGTATAGTACAGAAGTAGACGCTTAGTACACAGGCTAGGGTGCAATGCTTTAGATTAGAAAACGAATAGATACATTATTCATTGAGAAAACCAGCCTTTTTCCTAAGAAGGAATGTGTTTCAAAGGAATGTATTGATTAATTGGATCTAGAATCATTCTCGGTCTAGATTATTTTCTCGTCACTCTTTGTAAATTAGTTACTAAGTGTATTTAAATACAGCGGTTTTAAATATTATATTATTATAATAGAACGCAGAAACCTACTTAATGTAAAGCAAACAAAATAATTACATAATAACAACAGATGTAGTGCCTATACAGTAGGCGATCTTATCGCTACAACGTGCTAATTTAATGTGTCTTAATGTCTTATTTTTCATTTAATTCCATAATCTAAAAACAATAGCCCAATATGATAGAAATATCGAGCTTAAATATGTACAACAATCGAGATTCAAGCGATTTCCGAATTTTCCAAAAGATGGGATGCTATCCTACCATTTCGATTTGTAAATCGCCTACCTACCTACAAATATGCCAGTCTCCTTTATCTCTAGTTTTAAACTAATGATGAAGTTTATTTAACATTCTTTCCTCCATTTGAAGGAAATAAAGGCGTTACTACCGTTACAAAATATTAGCTCTATCATCTCACCCGCAACTGAATAGCATGCATCTCACGCCATCATTATTTATACCATCTAATGCATTGTTTTTTGCCGCCATCTTGTAGGTGTTTTATCATAGACAATCCGATGCCTTCCGCGTGCCAGCTACGGCTCCACAGAATGTTAATGAGGTTTTTTAACGTGCTGACATATTGTCACGAAATCGGAGTAGTCGATATTAACTCGATAGGTTGTTTACGTTGGACACAAGAACTTCGTGGAAAAAGTGATGATGTTGTCACGGCCCCGGAGTCTTTACAGAGTTTTTGTTACGTTTACATTTGGTAGTCATTATTTGTCATTCATATTATAGCACAGCTTCACTTTAGTCGGCTTAATGGTGAAATATAAGCCGAATGCGGGTACTACTTAAAAAATTGCCGATTTCACCTGCCTGAATATTTTAAGTTGTGGTAACATTGTTTTCCGATTTAGGGTAAAGTAACACTTAGGATAGTTGAAAGGACACTAGCTGCATCGAGGCCAATATCCTACACAATTCTAAAGAAAGGTGGAGAAAACGAATTTAAGTTTGAAATTGAATTCTCTAATTAATATTATGTGAGAAACGGCAATTTTTTGAGAACTACCCATACATAGGTACGCACAAGCATGCAAACCTGTTAACTCGTATGTAGATACCTATTGATGATTATTGATGCGGCTATTGATGATTTGAAATTTTTAGATGAATGTGACATCATACAATTATTATTTTAATACGGCAGTGCTGGCTTTCTACTCAGTTGATTGTTTGAGAAGAAGTCTTTATTTTTAATAGGCACCACTTGCAGTGCTAGTTTTCTAAGGGCCCATTGTGTTGTTTCATTATGCCACTGTCTTCGAAAACCTAGTATCAATAGGATGATACATCGTGTTAAAGGGATTATTCCACTAGTCAGTAGGTACTTATACAACGGACCTTTATTGTTCGCTATTGATCGGAATTGCTCAATTCCGTCGTCGAACTGTCAATATAATATCTATACCTACTTACTAAATTATAAAGAGGTTAAGTTTGTCATTTTGTTTCTTGGAAGGAAGTAATCAACGAAAAAGATCTATAAAGAAATCTCAGACCCAATTCTAGAAATGCTCTAGATTCTAGGTTATGTTTTATCTCGGGAAAATGCAGAGCTTATGCGGGAAAACGGGAATTACGCTCTTGAAAACGTGGGGTGCAGCTACTAACTAGCATATAATAGAAGGAAGCGAGCCGTGCCCGCCATCTGGAGCCAAAGTGGAGCGGTAAACAAGACGAGTTACGGAGGAAGCACGTGACATGTTGCAATTGAACGGAAGGGCACGGCGGCGGCGGACCGCGGAGGATTCCTTATTGTTGCTTTAGGAGACGGGCTTGCTGGAAAGCGGAGCGGTACCTATAGATGCTATAAAGAAGGTCCTCTATGGCTGATTTACACGTTCATTAGTTAAGTAGCGAGTTAACTTGTGAAACTGGCGAGTTAAGTCCTTATCGTCGTTTTGAACAGGGCGGTTATCTACTACTTATCTGGCAGATTTCTCCAAACGATGCCAATGAATTAACTCGCCAGTTTGGCCAGTTAACTCGCTACTTAACTAATAGATATATAATATCAGCCTACAACGATCATCATCTAAATGACGAATTGTATTTATGTACTAGATGCGCCCCCGGTTTCATCTGCGTTATTCAAATTTTCCCGCAGGTACTGTACATTTTTCCGGTGTAAAATAGCCTACGTCACTCGGGAAAAGTGTAGCTTACTGTATCAGTGGAAGATTTTTTTAGAATCCAATCAGTATTTTCGGCGATAACCTCCAACAATGTCCCAATTTCGGTAAACCCTACCTCTGACCTCTCAGTGCTGAAACCGCTGAACCGATTTGATAATGCTGTTAGAATATCTAGACTGCCACATGAGACAACCCTCTTCGTCATCATCAAGTGTTCAGCTGCATAAGTGACAACGTTAACCGGTCGCTACCGCTTGTCAATATGGACCGGCCCTAATATCCAAGTTATCCGAAGTATCGACAGTGGAGCTTGTATTACACGAGCGATCATCGGCCGCCATTAGCCCAGTATCGATCACGCGAACCAAACGAACCACTTGTGCCAACACGCACACACTGACAGTTTTTGTAAAGTCATACCCAGGCGCGTGCGCCGCAGTAACTACTCGTTATATTCTGTGGTCTTACACGAATTATTGTCAGATCTAAACTTTTAATTTTGATGCTAGGCACAGAATAAATATAATAGTGCAAGTTTTTTTTTAATTGGCAGACTACTTGCCAGTGTTAATAATGTGATTGTTTGGCCTATTTGATCATTTTTATAGTGAAGTAAGTAAAAAGGTCTTTCAGGTGAGGTAATTTAGAATCCGATAAATTGTTTCTTCAGCTATTGTACCGTGCTATTCCGTGACATTGCTAAATTATATATTCTTCAGTGAAAATGAAATGAAACCGCCAACCGAAACCGAAACCGAAATGTTTATTTTTTGAATTCAAAAAATAAAGTCGGAGTTGTACCCACTGGAATAAACAAGTGGACCTCTGCAGACTGCAGTGTTCTTTAATCCTGTTCACAATTTGAACATAAACGAACTCTTTTGTAGACATGTACTTATTCTCAATTTATGTTTAGTTCCCATCATTTCAAATCAAAATAACGGTTTTTCGAAACCGAAATGGAAACCGTTCGTTCAAACGCGTTGTGCATAGAACACAAGCCGCAGAGCCAATCGTGCGTGTCCCATTAAAATCGATTATTCTTGCCACGCAAATAAACAAGAAAAACGTGTATATTACTTCGTTAAATTATAAATATTCAACAGTATTCAATTCACCTGATTAAATTATGTTTTGTAATAGAAGAATGATATTTTCACTTGGCTCGCCGCAACCTTTTTTTCTCATCTTATATAACTTATAAAAACCTTTTTTGGCAGGTTTTTTGTAATGCATGGATCGTAATAATTCTCACCTTTTTGCATTAGTTGTTAAATCTTCAACGTTCTCATACATTATAATAAAATTAAGTTTATGTTATGATTGCCGTAACTGAATGGATAACTTAATTGCTTCTCCGATATTACGGTTCGATTCAGTCTTCATTTGAATAAATAAAATTAAAGGCATTTTGATTGGCTCTCACAACGTTCATTTTTTATTGAAATCGTACAATATTTAAATATTTAATTGTAGGAAATTTGACCGTCCCTGATAATTTTCATAGTTGATCTATTCAAAAATGCGATAAGCCATTACTTAAATAAAAGAGAAAGTTACTTTGTAATATTTCAAATTGAACTTAATGAAATCCGACCAACATTTTGGATTACCAATGTTGCCAGTTTATTATGAGTAGTAAGCATTATAAGCAAGTGAAATGAGAGCATTATTATGCTATTCTGCCAACTACTTATACCCGAGATAGTTTGTTTATAATTATCTATCCCACAAACTAAGTAAAATACAATGTTTTAAAATAATATCAGTTCTTAGCCAGTATTGACGCGGCCGCCCGTCCTCGGGCTGTAATTTGCCCCCTTTTAATAATAGGCACGGCTTGCGGTGGTGAAAAGAAACTTCTTGGAGTAAACAGCCTCCCGACACCGCACTTAGGTGCCTCTTAAACTCGCGGTTATAGTAGAATGTGGTTCAATTTTGAACTGTGACGTTTTGCAGTAAGGTTTAACTTAGTTGTTTCTGGAGATGATTGCACTAAACTAAGTAGGTGTTTGAAAACGGGATCCTTAGGGTTGCCATTTTATTTAGTTTTTCTGTTATAGTAATTTCACACGTTTGTTGTAAAACTGTCCAGCATCTAGTGATGCAAGTTATATAAGCACTTATCAAGACAAAATTAACAAATATCTATAAGTTCTTGCCTGATATGATAAGTACCTACCTACCTACATATCCATACATTTTAAAGCTTTAACTGAAAAATATCAGACTCCTGCGATAAAATGCTGAGCTCAACTCTAGATGTATTTTTTTTTAAATTAATAATTAAGTTTTGGGTTAGACCACTATCTCACCTGATGCCAAGGGATATTGCTGTTTACGATAGTAGACGCTTATCTAGGACTAATCTACAGACTCGTGAATTCAAGACGCCCAGGTTGTAACTATCGGGAATACAGACTCAGGCAAGCAGTTCCACTCCTTTGCGGTAAGCATTGGACCAAATCGCTGATCATAATAGATATTAACTACCAGAAAATAACCTTGCTTCTTTTTTTTTTTTGAGGGAGGAATTGCCCTCTGCCACGGGACTTCGCGGAAGTGACGAAACTCAAAACACAAATCATTTATTGTAAGTAGGCAAAAAAATGCACTTTTACACGTCAAAACATAGAGGAAAATTAAAAACAATTCAAAAATAATTAACTATACTAGTAAGTAACTGATTGCCTATGGTTTGAGTTTGAAAAAGAAAATTTCCCTTTCAAGTAGCGATTCATGGCTGAATCTCGCACTGGAAAAGGAAACCCCATTAACTCTACCAGTGCTTCGTAAACAGTCCTCCGCCGAGGTGGGGCAAGATAGGGTCACGCTATCAGTCAACATCTTACCCCGGCGCCGGTAGGCCCGGGTGGTTTCCGGGCTTAAGAGTGTGATCTAGCTCACAAAGGTCACCAGATGTGTGAGGCCATGCAAGCCACCCAAAAGCCACCTTATTATATTAACCTAGGTTATCTACTCGGTGATTTTACATAGGTAGAGACAAGTGATTCTGGATAGAGGCTACTAAATCTAGATGGCATGGCAGCCCTCTCATTATGCGGCCGAGTCGGTTTAATGATGCCCATTCGGGAGCTCCATGATAATTCCTAATAGGAAAGCATTACGTCAGTTATTGTTCTCTGCTATCTATAGCATGCGCGGGCGGCTAGAGGTTGGAGCCGCTAAGATACGGTTTAGGAAGATACTAAACGTGTTCTTTGCATTTTCTTAGTATACTCTATCTAACTAGGTACCTTTTTTTTTTTTTACCCGGGGAATGCATTACGCATACCACCAGACCCGGGTGAGGGCCGGGTGGGGAGTACCCACTAAACCCCAGGGTGTTCCACCGGGACGCCTTTGTTGTCGGGGCTACGGGTGCGAGAGTGGACTTCCGCGGCCCCGAACCTAGGTACCTACTTATCTCGGCCTATCATTTCCGTACAATCTAGTTAGAGACTAACAAATAGATACCTACTTACTAATAAGGTTAACCACCGCACTCTGCAATGTGATACAAAGGTTTTATTGTACGATTATTCCCCGCTGTCAGTTACCTACACTTAATGCAATAAATTGTTATTTATACTAGCTTTTGCAACGACTTCAAAATCTAAATTTATCGTAATAAAAATTATCCTATGTCCTACTCCAGGGTTCAAACAATCTTCATACAGAATTTTATAAAGATATATTGAACCGTTTAGCCGTGAAAAGGCCACAGACAAAAAATTTACCGAGAGACAAGACGAGAGTTACTTTCGCTTTTGTAATATTAAATGGGACACTAGGATAATTATTACTAACTAATTGTGAAATGAAGGTGTGTTTTTTTGTTGTTGCAGTGATGGTGTGACCGCGCATGGGTGGCGGCGTCGGTGGCGGTGCGCCCGCGCTACTGGAGGCGGCAACGCGCGGCGACGCAGCGGTCCTCGCGAGCGCGCTGGCAGTGGATGCGCGTGCGCTCATCGTCACTGACGAGGTAACTGGAGTCTTCATCATTGGCAGACAAGTCGATGAACCACATCCTTTTTAGGAATTAGACGCCTTAACAACCCATCAGACAGGACCCTAACTCTGGTGTCATAGACAATAAATATTTAGTTTCGATACAAAATGGAAAAAATGATGATTGAATTAAAATGTCTATTGGTTGTATATTAAAATTGCAGATTTTGAAGCAAAGGCAATAATTTGACGTAAGCTGACACAGTGAAATTTTGCTCCTATGAATTAGAATAAAAGATTATTTATTATAGTAACAGTAGTCGATCATGGCGGTTATTGTAATCGCATCATAACAAAAGAGAAATAAAACAAAACGTATAATTGACCGCAACACACTTTATTGCAAGATTGCGGCACTCATTAATCCTGTCATCAACGAAAAAGTAGCAAAGCTGATAAAAGTTGGCGCCCAACTGGGGACAAATTAATACGAAATCAATTAAAACGTAACCTAAAGCTTAAATTAAGATAAATTTCAACTTCCAACCAAACAGAGCAATAACAAATTTTATGATAAGGGCGGTATTCGCGTTGCGACGCGGCGGCGCAGCGGTCTCTTTCAGAATCGATTAGTGAATACCATAAATCGAGGCGATTAATCGATACCTCGATGACTTTGATAATGGCATATTTAGGATAGATTCCGTTGTGGAGATTTTAGTACGGTATTTACGGTCAAGCGAAGCTGGATCTTACTTGTTCCTACTAGGCAGTTAGGTATTCTGTGAAATGACGTGGCATTTACTAGATATATTGTCGAACTACTGCGATAGAAGAAAGCTCCCCGTTATGTCAAATCGACAGTGGGAAAAATACTCCACTTTTATGAACCAGCTCTTTTTGGAGGATCCTTATTTATGTTGTGACAGCTTTGATATATTAACGGACCCTTCTAAGTTACATTTAGAAGTTGTCTAACCGCACTGTTGTATAACCATTGAGAGGCCATTCTTGTGAATGTTCTTGTTAATGAATAGGCCAAAATGGCAGTACACCAACTTACCTCTATATCCGAGAAAGCCAAAGATCCACAACTGACACATCTGATTCCAAAAGCAAAAAAGCAAAAGCAATAATATTTTTGGCACTTTCTTCTCTAACATGCGTATTTCCAAAGCTGTGGGAAGAGATAAAGGGAATTTCTTTTCCTGTGCGAGATTCAGACACGAATTGGCATGCTTATAATCGTAAACTTTATAATCCGAAGCTTTATGTTTTTATAACTTCGTAATTCCCAAGGCCGCTCCATTAAATAAATGTGATAATTATGTTAAACAAACGTGATAAAAGCTCTGCCGACGCGGCAGCGTTTGATGGTCAAGAGTACAAAATGCATTAAAGTCTTTCGATTAGTCATTAGTTCCATATAGGACATAGTATAAGCACAGTGTAAAGAACCACATAGTCTGTGGTCTAAGCAAATATCTAGACGTGGCCATACCCCGGACACTCCATACAAAAGTTAATTTGACAACTCACACATACTCAATGACGTTTGTACACGCGCCAAATGCCTCAAGCTTACTATGCGACCAAAACAAAAGACAACCCGTTAGTATGAAGCTTTATACTAACCCGTTTATCCATTACAATTGGGCGTGTAATATTGACAGATTCCCAATTGTCCTCCAGATTGCGGTTAGAGGTGCGGAGAAGCGGAAGGCACGGGGTGGAGTGTCCATTCTGTATGTAGTACTACATACTATTGTGTCATCTGTGACGTGGCCTTTCTCTATAAACATGGAGAAAAAGTTGAGAAGCGTTAGCTCTAACATGCACCTGCTTGGCAGTTGGCGATGGCGTCTCCCCGCTCGCGTTCCGACATCCAAACAATTAATTATTTATTCACTATCGTACGTTTTATCATCTGTCATCTAGCAACCAAGCCTTCCCGTATCGGTCCCGCCCGTGGACCATTAAAAAACTAGTTCTCTTACTTACAACAGGTTTTTGAACACACTCTTGTTATTTTTTTTAATATTATTCCGCTGGGCTGTCTGGCATTTCAATGTACGTACGACATGTGGCATGAAACATGGCTGGTTTAAAAAAAGTTGATAACTAGTGAATGCTTATTTTGACTAAGTACATAGTTTTTATGGTCCGCTATCTAATTTAAGCGGAAGCGGTGGTAGCCTAGTGGGAGAACGTCCGCCTTCCAATCAGAAGGTCGTGAGTTCAAATCCCAGTGCGGGCACTTACCAATGTGTTTCTGTAAAACATATGTACGTAATTATCATTCGCTTTTTGGTGAAGGAAAACATCGTGAGGAAACCCACATACCTACCCGATAATTATTTCGGAGGTAGGTATGTTATCCACCAATCCGGACTTGGCCCCCGTGGTGGAATATGGCCTAACCCTCCTCACGAAAGTGAGGAGAGACCCGTGCCCAGCAGTGGGACGTTATGGGTTGGTGATGATGATGATGATGATGATGATCTAATTTACCATCATTGTTAGTTTGAACCAACTAATAAAACACTGAATGCTCTAGTTTGAATAAAAAGAGTTGGCTTAAAACAAGTTTTGAACTGGGTAACTAGTTAAAAAAATTGCGTTAAGTCGCTACTGTGCTGCACAGAGCTTACAGACCTATGCAAATACTACTTATAAAGATTGAACATTAATTATTTTTACTAAGGTTGCCTATGGGTAAAAGTTAACAGAAGTATTTTAATATCAATGTGTTGTTTTTACGAACATTTAATTAATTTTAAAACCCCAATTAACTATTCACCTATATTTTGATTACTTATATGAAATATAATTGATCTTCCGAAACTTAATAATCGCTTAATCGCTTTCAGCGATAAGACCGCCCATTGTACTACCCTTGTTTGCTTATTGTAATTCTTCTGTACTGTGTTTATTTTTGTTTCTGGTGTACAATAAAGAGTTTTTCTATTCTATTCTATTCTTAATAGTAAATTTGCCCTCAGCCCATTCGCCTTATGGAATCTCAGTAAAAAAAAATACTCTAAAATATAAGTTTATATTACATCACCTGCATGTTAGGGGTTAGTCTCGAAATCTTATTTTTATTTTCCCCTTAAAGGAAAATTTAGAGTAGATACTTTTAGTCTCATAATCGTCTTTGAAGTACCAAGTTCAGACTAAAGGGGATTTTGACGCAAAAATCTCAGGATCCCCTTACGTACTCCCAATAAGTAATAAGAGTTGTATCCACAAATGTATCAAGCTAGTATATTGTAGGTTATATAAGCTAACAATCGATAAGTTATCTACACATCGAGTCTCCGTATATTCTATCCGAGCAGCTTCCTCTTTTTGCACTCCGCTCCTTAGGCTACAAACCACTGCGCTGTCCCGCGCAATATTCCAAGCAATCACTTAGATGCCTCGCGTGCCTTCGCGTAGTGTATCGTAAATATGGCTTGCCTCAATGACGGCTGAGTTTGCTGATATTTAATCTGTGGATAACCGATGGTCAACTAAGTAGGAATGTGGGCTGTCGTGTCAGATTTAAAAATCGATTGTATTTTAGACAATCATGAATAATAAATAATACATGAGGACTCGAAGCCCATTATTTGATTGTTACGAGGTTAAATCTAACTAACGTATTAACCAAAGTAAATAAATAATAATGTACGGATAAAATAAAAAACATACACCTGAATAACACTTGAGATGTTTCGGGGACGAAAATGACACGATATACTTGTAGATTATAAAAGGTATAGTCCACTATCACAAACTAAATCTAAATAATAACCGTCCCTTTCATATTCATAAGGTTGGAAAGTGACAGCAAATTATTTGACAATTATTTAAACTAAAATTTAGTCTAGTTTTTTACAATAGAATTGACACCACTGTAATACCATACTAAAAATACTAACGTAGTCCAAGAACTAACTTACTAAATAGATAATAGGTGGGTACCTTTATGGGCCCAGTTGCGCCAAGCTAGACTAGAACCATGCTAGAACTGTCACAGCACAGACCATAGGCTGTCAGTACAAAAAGCGGGACAGCGGCCGGGACCATGTTGGCGGGACAATTAACTTTTATAATCCAGTTGTAGAATGTTGCCAGTTGACCGTACTATGGCAACTCGTCGATACGCAACTGAGATAGAAATAAGCAATTTTTTATTTAAAATTTTTATAATTATGAAACATTTTTCTTGATTTAAACTTACAAATTAGTGAATTTATATTTTAGAATAGACACCCCAATTCAACATAATTATACAGAAACAGAATCCACAGAGAAAAATAGATGAGATTCTGATTTTTTGAGACATAATTATAGAATTTAATTGTTTGATTTACTTCAGGTAAAATAAAACTTATAAAACAGGTTGTTTCCCAGAAAACCAGATTTCCAGATTTCCCAGGTTCCCAGAAAACCGCTACCTTTTTTTTATAAAAGAAAAAATACATAAATGAGCTACCTAGTTATCATGATGAAACCTCCAACACATTCATAAAAAAATCTAATGAGCTCTACAAATCGTGTTAAACAAATACAGTTTCTCTTCGCGCGACCCGATCGAGATCAAGTCGTACCCATCTATATTTCCAACCAGTAATGGTGACTGTCTACTTTGCAACGTTATTTACGATACCAGTGGACAGACAGAGCTAGACAGTGCGAACCGAATTATATTTATTTAATCTACTACCAAACTGGTCCGCAACAGAGACAAATCTATACACCGACATAGCAGCTATCCCGTAATAAAACGTGTTCGAACTCACTATCTGCTTCAAAAAATCGTGTCCGCCTTTTGTGCAATCCAATCATTGCGCTAAAGTATTAAATAAATAATATATACTAGCTGCGCTCCGCGGTTTCACCCGCGTAGTTCCCGTTTTGTCCCACGGGAACATACTATCGGGATAGTAAGTACAATATTACTCAACCCTGGTTATAAAATATCTGTGTTCCCAATTTTATTCGAATCCGTTCAGTAGTTTTTGCGTGAAAGAAGAACAAACATCCATCCATTGTCACAAACTTTCGTATTTATAATATTAGTAGGATTTTAACAGTTGCTTTCATATCTTTTTCTTTGGGATAAAGCGTTAACAAATAATAGTAGTTTAGAAGCAATAAGCAACTCAAGTCTAACCACGACCAACCCAATATATATATATTTTTTAAACTCATACAACATTAAAGAAGATTCATGAATAAATCGAACGCTAAAGAAAATTGATCCATAAAACTAAAGAGGCAAGGTACGGCTGCTCCTAAATGAGACGATAAAAATGCGCGCCACGCCACGCTGTGACCGCGGCTAATCTTTATCCACTCTAACTAAACCAACCTTATTGATTGTTTTGTTGCTTTAACGCTCGTGTTATCGACTAAAATTAGCCGTTACCATTCTAATTGCCGTTTCGAATTGATTGAGTAACGGTCAATACTTTTAAAGGTTCGTTAATAGGGAGAAAGAAATAATCTCGTTACGATTCACAGGAAGCGTCCAATTTTATTATAATGATTGATTTATGTTTATGACTTGAGCTATAAAAATAAATTGGCAACTGTCTTCATTTTTACGCGTGGCAACACAGTGAAATTGCTATCATAACAGTTTGATGCTGGCCGTAATGTAGATAACCGTAACTTTTCTTTTTTTTTTTTAAAAGGTTTTATTGCATTTGCCGGACGGAACTCTCCCTTGTATGACTCTAGTTGTCGTATTTTATGTGGTATTTGAATAAAGTGATGGTCAATCGATAACGACTTTGCCACCAGAAACACAAGTTCCGCATTAATCTATGTGGACATATTCAACACTGATTAGAGATCTACGATACTTGACGTAAAAACCTTATCTTGATCATTGACAGAAATATGTAGGTAGCAAAGGAACTCCTACTTGGAGAACCAGTTTAATTTAAGTATTGGTTAAGTAGTAATAATTCTGTTCTATCAATATTAATAAAATAAACAAGGTTTAAATGTAGTGATTATCCATTTTACGGCAGATTTAAACGGTCAAACGAGAATTTAACATATATTTTACGGTTTAGTGAAAGCAGGCTATTAAGAGGGCGGCCATGTTTATTACTTGTTTTGTCGTTTTAGATTAAACATTTATTTACACGCGGCAACACTTTTATCAACTAAACTAATTGTTATGGCGGGAAAGTGTGACAAAATGGTTTTTATTTTTACTAAAATTAATGGTTTCAAGATTTGAAATGAGATTACTTATTAATTTTAATCTAGTTTGATTTAATAAATAATTATTATTTATTGCAATTTGTCTAGCCGTTTTTACGTAATGAGAAAACGAACGTAATTTTCAAAACGTTGTATTTTTCTTCGGTTACCTATTTTGAGTCTCAGACAATTTTTTTAATATATCTCCATACATAAATACATACTTTTTGTTCTTACATTCAATTCTATTTCATGTCCAATAAGTCCAAGTCCATAAGTCCATTCTGAATAAGTGCGACTATTACTAATGTGCATACCTACTTACCTAGTTACCTACCTACCTTTGGGTGTGTCCAATGTTTTTTTTTCATTTATGGAGGTCGTAGTACAAGTCATAAAAAAGTATATGGTATTGATACGCGTCTATATTATAATGTTATTAATTATTATAATAGTGTTGTTCTATGAATAATTATTATTTTGTAGTTTTAGCTCGCATTCAAACACAAACCCTGGTAAAATATAATATCTAAAACAATTTTTGTAAATAACGAATGAGACAAGTTTCAATAGCTGTAATATTATAAGATACGAAAATAAATGCAAAGATAACTAGCAGGATGTAATTATTGAGTCGATCTGAATTAGGTGCCAATAACTTAGATTTTTTACCAGCACAAAGGTGTTAAATAACTTGTACCTAGTTGTTAGTTGGCAAGCATAGCTACTTGATGGCATACTTTTATTAGTTCACTTCCGCTATTTTTTTAACAAGTAAATTGACCTCTTTGTACTTATTACAAAAAACTTGTTGAGCCACGCGGTTGCACCCGAGTTTACTATTATTACCACACACTATTATTACCCTATTATATACATTATACTATTATATACACTATTATTACTATTATTACCCACGGGAACTGTTAATTTTTACGGAACGAAAAGTATCTATCTAGGACCTCAAGTATCTACTTATATATCAACGTTTCTGAGCCTATTCGGAACCAACTTTCAGACAGACAGACAAATAATCTAAAATGATCATATTTAATTAGATATCGTATACATTTTTATTTTATTTTTTTAATTATGTACAGACATTTCAATTCGCCTTCGATAGAAATCTTATTCTGATTCAAAACAAACGTAAACCAAAACAAACCGCCCGGCATGCGGCATCCCGCATGCTGGCGTGAAACACGGCTGGCAACCCCGCTACAACGTCAATAAATTGTCGGCGCGACATCTAGGTACAACTTTATCGACGGTTTCGCATCACTACAGCTAGGGTTGTGACCGCGGACACGACCGACGCCCGCGGCGGGCGGCGCGGCGGCGCGGCGCGCGGCTGCGTGGCTGCACTCTGCAGTCACCGCAGGCGCTGTCTGTTGTACGGTTGTACTCGTAGTCTAGGAGATGATGGTATATTTGATTACTAGATACTTTAGACACCTGAGAGTTACTTCATTATGTTTCTTGCTGATTCGCTTTAGAAACGAATCCTTTTGGTACTAGATCAAATATTGTGCAAAAGTCTGTTTGAGTTGATAGAAATTATTATTTTAGATTCATTCTTGTTGTCTTTGTCAGTTCTTTCAATCTCCTGATAATTAACTAAGTACTTAGTCGATTTGCAAGCGTAACCGAGGTAGGTAGGTACTGGTCGATAACCAAAACGTCCACAACAGAAACCAGCCCGACAAGTAACCAATCGGAGCCCTACCTCGTGTACTATTCCTACTAAATTCCACGCACGACTCGAGCAGCGTATTTCGTGTCCATTTGTCTCGGTACACCACGCTCCATGACAATTGCATTGTATATAAAACGTTCGATTTAGCACACAAAGATAGAAAAGCTAAGGCTCAGTTTTGAATGCAACTGGAGAAAATAGCTGATGTTGTTATTGCCGCGAATGTTGCTGGACAATACAGGAGGAATGTGGGAACGTCGTTTGCCTAAAAAAACTCACTATAACAAGTATCAATTACCAATCCAATCAATTTTGAAAGCTGCATAATTGTCCACTACTACCCGTGGACCAATAGCCATTGAAGAAACACCTAATAACATTAAAATGTACGCGCGTTGGTCGAACCAGCTCAAAAAAAACGAGATGGCAAGTTCGAAACTGTTGTCGAATAGCCATGGAGATGAGCCGATAGAGGCACTTCAAAAAGCTACACAAACTGAAGTTGGAAGTCCACAAGGAGCTTTTCCTACATTTACTTTCAGTCTTCCTTCATGTCCAAGTTTGAACCAGAAACATCGGTGGCAGGATAAGCTAGCTAGACTTACTCTTACTGCGAAGGGTTCGCCAGATATTTAACAACCATCGATAGGTTCATTAAAACGCCATTCGGACTCCTCCGCTCGTCTTTCCAAGCTTCATCCTCCATTCTATAACCATTAAGCTTATTTTTTCTCGAGGCTGTCTGCAAATTGCATTAGCCGCGATGAAGTCCTCCGCAGAAGACAGGTTTAACGTCCAATTAAAGGCAAGCGGCTTTGAATGCCACCAGTAAATGTCAGTTACGTACGCCCTCCGCTCATAGGCAAACACTTTAAATTCTGCTACTGGATATGTCAATTCTATTTCAATTGAATCTACATTTGTAGATAGATGTAGTGAGGTATTCTGTTCTTACAAATTACCTAGTCCTGCTTAGGGCTCCAATCTACATGTTTTTTTTTTATAAAATTGGTGGCAAATGAGCAAGCATGCGGCCAACCCGATGATAAGTGGTCACCGCCGCCTACGTACATTTGCAACGCCAGGGGCATTGCCGGTGCGTTGCCCACCCTTATTAGTAAGGACTCTTTCAACTTTTTCTTTAAATTTCTGCATGCTGTACATCTGAGGGAAAACCTCGGGTGGAAAATCATTCCACATCTTGCATAGAATTTCCCCGGATTTGTCCTAGTTTTGGGGGTGTCCGGGAAAAATTCGGACGCCGTGAAGCGGTAACTATATAAATAAAGAAAAAAATATTTTCAAAAGCAATTTATTTCGAAGGTATGTGATCCACCAATTCGGACCAGACCCCCGTGGTGGATTATGGCCTAGTCGTCCACACGAAAGTGAGAAGAGACCCGTGCCCAGCAGTGGGCCGATGTGGGTTGATGATGATGATGACGATGATTAGTAAGGAGTATTTATGTTCTATAGTCCTGCTTCATAGTAACTAATTATATTTTACGCCTTTAAACGGGCGTAGCTTCGCGGTTTAATGCATTTTCTTATGTAATCCGACGTAATTATGCATTAATGGCGCATCATAATATTCTATGGACGTAATGATTGCCCTATAAAAACAATCTTGGTAGGTATATTACCAATATGGCTTCCGTTAAGTTTTAGGGTTTGCAGTTGATAAACTGACCACGACCTATCTATATCGATATATGGGGACTACAGTTTTCCAACGGTTTGTCACTCAATCCAGTTTCTTTTCATTAGAACAATGTTCGGTGCTTTCATGGCTTAATTGTATTTTGAATATAGGTACAAGTTTGTACGGAATCCTCGGTCCGCGAGTCCGGCTCGCACTTGGCCGGTTTTTTAACAATTTACTACCTAGCTTATTTACGTATAAACATACATATTTGTATAATATGTCAAATCTTGCAAGTTCCACTTTCCGTTATTCAATTGACTTAATATTTTAGATGCCCGTCAAGACAATACATTAGGGTGATAGTGAGCTGATCTGATGATAGAGAAGGAAGGTAGGCAACGGAACTCCTCAGTGGCTAATACTGGGCTAATTCTGATCAACTTTTTCGGGAAAATCTTACTCACATGTTTTCAACAATAAAGTTGCATCATAAGTGTAGGCGACAAGGGTAAAAAACCCGCAGTAAAACACCGACTTTGCAAAAACGACTTGAGCATATTTTTTTTTCTTCAAACAGGGGGTAGTTATATATGTTAAAATAGGCAATGCGCGACGTGCGTATGAGGCGATTCGACCACTACCACTCCGCGGCGGGTGGTCCCCCCGCGCCTCAGTTCGCACCCCGCGCGCTCCCTTTGACATTACATAAGTAAAAGTAGCCACATCTTTTCCTAATAGCTGTGCGTCGCTAACAATAAGAATTCTGAAGATGTTCAGTAAGTAGGTAGGTGCATAGTGCTTAACTGCTACCTACGTAACTAAATGCCTCGTTGCATGTACTTGTTGCAGATCGGACGCACGGCGTTGCAGCGCGCGGCTGCTGAAGGGCACGTGGAGGTGGTGCAACTGTTGCTGCAACACGGCGCGGACCCCAACAAACAGGACCATGTGGTGAGCAACACTGTCAACATAAGGCTACGTTTGTCCACTATAAAGAAGGCCCTTCCGATCAACCTAAGTACAACGCAAGCATGGTTTATATGCTAAAATAAGCCTGTTGTTTCGTCTAACGCAATGTTTAAAAATAAGGCACTGTTTAAATATGACGTAGAATACCTATATATATTTCTGTTCGTCCTCCCACATGTAAGCCCCTTTCTACTGCAGTACGGCAACACAGCGGCGCACGAGGCGGCGTGGAAGGGCTACTCGCTGTGCCTGCGGCTGCTGGCGCGCGCGGGCGCCGACCTGCGCGTGCTCAACGGCGCCGGCTTCACGCCGCTGCACTTCGCCTGCCAGAACGGACACAACCAGTCATGCCGCGAGGCGCTGCTGGCAGGCGCCTCGCCCGATCTGCACAACACGGTGAGTGTCCAAAACGACGGAGTGGAAGACGCTTGACGTTTGATTCTTAAAACGAGTGGGACATTCTGTCCATCTAGACTTCTAGAGCTAGACTGTATCCACTAGTCTAGTTTGCCTAATCTGTACCCTAGTATGAGTTTGCAGATCACTGAAACGAAAACAGGTTTCATGAGCTATTCTTATACTTTTCTTTGTAATTGACATGAAATTATTTGTAACATGAACAAGTGCAAATTGTGACATGAACTCCGTTTCCAGTACGGCGACACGCCGCTGCACACGGCGGCGCGCTACGGCCACGCCGGCGTCACGCGCATCCTGCTGTCGGCGCAGTGCAAGGTGTCGGAGCAGAACCGCAACGGAGACACGGCGCTGCACATCGCCGCGGCCATGGGGCGCCGCAAGCTCACGCGCATCCTGCTGGAGGCGGGCTGCGGCCGCGGCGCGCGGAACCTGCAGGGCGAGGCCGCGCGGGACATCGCCGCGCGCAAGGGCCTGCCCGACATCGTGAGCATCCTCGACGCGCCCGCCCCCAAGCAACCCAAGAAGAAACGCGACAAGAGCAAGGAGCGGACCCTCGACGAACCCGACTCGCCCAAGAAGAGAGACAAGAGCAAGGACAAGGATAAGAAGAAGAAAAATGTGCACTTCGAAAATCCGCCTCGAGTCCAGTGGTCCCCCTACGGGTGCCATTACTACCCCGACCCGAAGTTCTTCCCGAAACCGAAACTGAACTCGCTCCCCACCGAACCTCTCCAGAAAGGCGAGCAGTATTATTTGGATTTGGCGGGGAACATCAAGAAGGGGCCTGTGGGGGCCGGCTACACTTGCTATTGCGCTCCGTTCTTCAAACACATGGAGGAGAAACTAAATGAAGATAAAAAGGACTTGAAACGTCACATCGACCGAGCTCACGAGAGGTTGGATCAGAAGGTGACCGATTTGGAGATGAAAACTCAGGGTCAAATATCGGAGCTGACGAGGTTCGTCGCGGCGGAGAGAGCGATGTGCAAGGAGCGGCACAAACATCTAGAGCAGTGGCTCACGCGAGGAATAATGTTCAGGGCGTCCGAGAGAGTCAAGAAGTTAGACTTCAGCCCGAAAGGTTCGCTAGATATCCCACCTTTGAAGAGAACGAGGAGCCTCGAGGTTCTGGACACGGAGGAATGGAATCGAGTCCACCGGATAGTGAAGACGTTCAACAAGAACTGTGAACAATACGATAGCCACGCCAAAGACTTGAACGATAGCAAAGGTACTTCTAAAAGCACTGAGCTTCTAGATAAAAGGTCGCCTAGTCCGAGAAGATGGCATCTAAAGAGTTCGAAGAGCAGTGATCACCTAGACGCGGGGCCCAGCCGGCGATCCCGGTCCCCTCGCCGGGTCTCCAGCCCGGAGCAGAGTCACATGCAAAACGTCACGGCGGAAATACACGTGAAATCCAATCGGGTGTCCGTGTCTCAGTCGCCCGTTTCTATGGAACTTCGCGGGTACAGTCAAAGGTACACGTCTCCTAGTCTACAATCCGAAGCCAGATCACCGATGAGACAGAGCGATTCTGACGACATCCAGAGGGAACCGGGACCGTCATGGAAGAGCCAAGTGTTACAGCGAACGGCCGACGACATCCGAAAGAGAGTCGAACTAGAAAAAGAAATGTCTGAAGTGTTCGCCAGAAACAGTTCCAAATCTTTGGATATCTCCCAGGACGGATATGTTAAACTAAGAAAACATCAAATGGACGAAGGTATAGAGAGAGAACCGAGAAAATCTGTGCAAGAGTTAGTGGCTCAAGTTGAGCACCAGCGATGCAAGTCACCCGAACCCGAACTCGCGCCGATGCCGATGCCGGCGATCAGAAATCTGCAACCCACCGAAAACATAGAACCGCCTATCGTTCCCCCGCCACCGAACCCTAGCATTCTGAAAATGCCCCAGCAACCGCTGAGACCCGCCCCAGTATTAAAAGAGAAGCCACCGAAAAGCAAGCGATTCAGCCTGCAGAACCTCATACCCTTCCCGACGAGGAAGACGTTTCAGCCGCCGCCGAAGGACAACGGGAACCACTCCGAGAGCAGCGACGAAGAAGACCACCCGATCAGGAGCGTCACGCAACCGTCGCCGATGAGAAACGCGACCTTGCTCCAGACGCTGCCTCTCCCGAACTACGAGGCGATGTCGAACAAGTCCCCGAGTCCGAGCCAGCCCCCGCAATACCCCGACTGCAGACCGGCGGCGCCCAAGGACGCCTACTTCCACGAGATCCCGAACAGGCAGATGCCGTACCGGGAGGCGGGCGCCGGCCTCCCACAGTACCCCCGGCCGGGCCCGTTCGACTACAACCGGGCGGGCCTGCCGGGCCCGGCGCCGGCTCGGAGCCGCAACCCTCTGTACCACCACCAGACGGGCGTGTTCGGCGCCATGATGCAGGACCACCTCATGCGCGAGGTCGACCGCATCCCACACTGCTACAGCGAGCGCCTGGACCAGAACACGGAGGTGGAAATAGCGAACCAGAACGACCACTTTCGCGGCATGTACTACGATGACTTCGGAGACTCACGAAAGCCGGCGCCGGACCACAGTTTACTTCACACGCGGCTCCAGTCGCTGGCCATCAACACCCACCTGACGGAGACGCAGAGTCAGACCGACCGGGAGTCGCACAACGACTCCGGGTACAGCACGAAGGTGTACGGCAGCTCCCAGGGGCCGAGCCCGAGCCTGTCGGGGCACGCGGAGGCGCCTGACGCGCCCGCCCGCGCCCCGCACGGGAAGGCGCTGGGGAAGCTCGGGGCGTCCAGCTTGGTATAGATACAGATCCTACCTCACTGCGACCCTTCCGCCCAGGATATAGGGCGATGTATTCTAACATACAAACGTCTGTGTGCGTCGTGACTGCACAGTTTAGGCACACTAAAACAATGTGCAGGTAACAATAATACCAGGCGATCTTTGAGAATTTGTGTGTATAAGTCATCAGTCTGAGTGCCTTCAATAGAGTGACAACATTATATCTGTAGGATTAGGTGCCGCGCAGTCAATTTCCATGGTGAATTTAGTCAATTCAATAAAATGATACCTCTTTCCTAGGTTTGCATACAGACGCACGAGGACATTTAGTTAAGGTGTATGTTCGCGTAAAATTCGAAAACAATTGAGATATTTTTTCGCCAAAGCGTCATTCCAGTCTGTCGATGTGAATACACCCTAATGTCACATAGAATATAAAAAAATAAGTATTGCCAGACTATAAAAAAAAAATACAAATAATACTCGATAATTAGTACTACGTAAAACACACGTGTACCTCAGTCACTTTGCCTGTAAGTTTCTAACATAATACATAAGTCACGTAGCACAGAAAAAAATCAACAAAAATATTATAAAAAGTACAAATTATAACGTAGGGTTAAACGCTGCCATGTCACGATTTAGGTATAATAAGAAACACTGTGTCGATTTTTAATGATTAAAATAGATAGGTTATATTTAATCCACAATCTTATTCTAGCTTCAAATTAAAATTAATAATTTCAAAGTAGAAAACAAACTTGGTACGTGAGCAAACTTTTCTCAGTGATTCAACCCTCTATTCCGGTTTAGTGGGGAAGGGTATCATGCATATACAGTGTATCCCGTCGAACCTTCACCAAAACCTTCACCTTCCTAGGTCAAAATTGATCGAGAAAAAAGTCTTGTAATAAGGGAAAGGGGTCCAATGAAAAAATAAGGCTTCGTAAAGATTTTTAGGGCAAAATAATTATTTTATTGGATTTTCTTACGTAAAAGACGAAACTATTTATGTAAAAGACGATCCAGAGATTGGTATGGTAACACCTTAATGGTTCCATTTTCTCAATAAAGCTACGGTATACTAAATACACAGTAGCGATTCGAGGGTAGTTCACATGTTATTTTGGTGCTCCATAAAAATGTATTCTTGCCTAATTAAAAGCCAACTATTTTAAAATTTGTCTGTCGGTGTAACCAAGGCCGTACTTGTGTTGCCATTTATATTTCCACATGAGCTTATAATTTTGCAAAAATAAACTTTTTTTTGCGATGACTAATTTATTAGTATGTTTTTAATTACATTTTGTTTTATTTTTTATTAATATAATAAATTCGAAAGTTTGGAAATTTGTTTGTTTGTAACTTAATCTCGACTGAACGGATTTTAATGAAATATGGTACCATATTTAGGGTTGTATCATACGCTACGTTTATTTAAAAAAATCTACCCCCAAAGGGGTGAACAGTAACAAGAAAACTGCAGGACAAAAATGCGGATAAAAAGTTAGTATATTTGGTTTTGTCTCACAGTCCTCTTAAATTATATTCGTTATTCTATCTATAAAATTATGATACCAGTTTACTTGGGAGGTTAGAAAATAAAATAGCATATTTCAAGCTGGTAACACTGCCAATAAAGTTTCAAGTCTTGAAGTCTAGTATTAGAAAATAAAAGTAGTATTTATAACTGACCTAATATAGTATTGAATAGTGAACAGTGCCTATTCTAAACTTAACAAATAAGTAGATTGTAGTACACGCGTTTGTAATTTTGTGTAATAAATCATAATGTGTTTTATTTATTGTGTTAATTTTGTACTGTTTGTAATTATTGATTAATTAATTTTCAACTGATTTATGGATTCTAATAAAATGCACTTTGCAAGTGTCACAAACTAAACGTATGTCTCTTATTTAAACTTCCTAGTCTACCTAAATGTAGAGGTAAAAAATAAAAATATAAAATCAATCCCTATTGCTCTTCGTCAAGGATATTTTTTGTTTTAAAATATTCGTAATTGTTTGAATCAGACTTTCGCGAAAAAAAAAAATTACATAAAACTTGCCCAAAACATTGAAAATTTTGGGAAAAACTATAACTGCCTTTTTTTGTTGGTGTGATTTCTGTATAAAGTCACGGCTTGAAAATTGTTTATTCGCGATCTTCATTTGTTTATTTTGGTGCGTAACATGCAAACCACTTGCGGGAAAAATGGAATTACACGGGTAAAACCGCGGGGCGCAGCTATTATAATATATTTTTTAGACTTTTAAATAGAAACTATATATTTCTAGGCGGTATACTTTCTTTTCTAATACTAAGTACCTAAATAAAACTGTGTCGGTATTATAAAATATGGCATTAACATAAAGTTGACTGAAGCAAATTACTCTAAGCGATAAGCCCATTAATTATCCTAGCTTATGTTTATGAGATGTTCTTTGATATTTTCTGCACTGTGTGGACATTTGAGGGTACTTTATTAAATACACAAAAATATTGAAAACATGGTGAGTTATATTAAAATAAGTTTTATTCGTGTTCTATAAACTATCAAATATATTTAAACGTTATTTACATTATAACTAAAAGCGTCACAATATCGTTACCAATAATATAATGGTAATAAAGTTGAAAATAACCCTAACCCTCCTTACGAATGACGGGAGACCCGTGCCCAGCAGTGGGCCGATATAGGTCATATTCGTCATCGTCATCGACCTATATCTCCAAGTCTGAGTATTTTACGAAACACGAACCTCGTAGTTCCCGAACGTAAGCTGCGCTAACACAACGGGTGTGGTTTCCCGCACCCACGTAAAGTTATAAAAAACACAACATCTGTGTTTTCTGCGGCTACTATCACGCTTGAACAGCCACTCTCTCCGCCCATCCCCGATCTCTATAAAACTCCGTTAAACTCGTCCTAAACTTCGGCACACCGGACAACACCGACGCCTTCGCCCCCACAATCAAAACCGCCACATAATCCCCGTTCTCAAGTTCCCTTCCATCCAAAAGTTGCTGATCGAAAACGACCTTTATGTACAGCTCGTTACGGCCTACGAGTTGTCCTGTTTTCTTCACTGTCCCCTCGACTAGGACGAGGTGGGTGCGTCCGACCTCGGCCTCGTTCAGCGTCTGGCAGTGGCGGCGGTAGGTGTCCACCATGCGGGAGTGGCGCGCCTTCTTTGTGTGCTCGGGGACGTCGTCTTTGAAGCGACGATAGGCGGTTGTTTTCTGAGAATTAAAATTAAATAAAAAAACATCATATTGCAAATTTATTTATTGACATAAATTAATTTTACAAGTTCGTGTTGAATCCATAGACTCCCGAACTAGGGTAATCTGTGTTTCATGAGCCAGCGGCTTCTGCCATAATAGTTTACTAATTTTTACTTATCAAAGGTAGTTACAAATTATACACTTATAACAGAATGAGCAATTAAAAAAAGTAAACTGATATGATAAGAAAAAAAAGCTAATCTATAAACAAAACTAATAAAATAGTGAATTTCCTCACGATGTTTTTCTTTGCCGAGAAGCGCCGAGCATAAGCAAGCCGATGTCTCAGGGTGACGAGCGCAGTGCAGTGCCGCGCAGGATTATGCAATACAGTGCTCTGGGTGGCGCTGTGACTGTTATGGGCAGGCATAGCGCTTACCATCAGGTGAAAGACTAGCTAGTCTCGTCACACAGTCAAATAAAAAAAAGACCTCAAACACCATCAGACCGAAAAGAAGAGAAGTCTCACCTCTCTCATGCTGTAGGGGAAGAGGAAGGCTATGTTGTACCGCACTTGTTCCATCAGCGTCAGCGTGTCCTGGAACTCCTCCTCCGTCTCGCCGCAGAATCCACAGATCATGTCCGTGGACAGGCCAACTGGAAATTTTATCAAAATTGTTTCAGTCTGTAATTGCGATGATTTAGTTTTGGATAAGAATTTCCACTGAAACAGACACCCGTAGCACTTATCATCAAGGGAGCGACCTGGCTTTGTCTAAATCAAATTACATGCGTCTAATTAATTACGATTTAAAGTAGCAAACATGCAGTAGAATTTAAAAACTAATTGTTGAGATTTTTGCCTATTTTTGCTTGATTAAATGTATTTCAAATCCGGAGGTAGACTTAGTAAACCCATACCATTTATTGTAAGTATATAATAACAAAGCACTCTTACAAAATTAAATTAAACACTACACAGAAAACAATAAAACATAAACTAAAATATAACTGATAATGATTTCAGATTAAAAGAAATTTCCTTTTCAAGTCATCAATCATTCTTAGCTGAATCTCACACGGATAAAGGAAACTCCATTAACTCTACCGGTGCTCCGCAAATACGCCTGTCAGAGAAGATAGCACCAAGAAACTTTACGTGGATGTCATCTAACTCTTGTTAAGTCTTGGCAGATCACCAAGGTCTCCTACCTCCGGGGATGGTTTCTCTGATGTGTTCCACGAGGTCAAGGTAGGCCTCCCGCGTGTGCCCGCGGCGCATGCGCTGCAGGACGGCGCTGGAGCCCGACTGCGCGGGGAGGTGCAGCATCTTGCAGATGTTGGGCCGAGAGGAGATTACTTGGAGCACCTTGGAGGAGGTAACATAGCATTACGACATAGAATGGAAAAGTGTTTAATGCTTCCTTCTTTCTCTTTTTTGTTGTTGTAATTTTTTTACTCGTTTTTTAAGCAGCGCCTTGCAGATATTGGGGCCGGTGAAGATTACTTGGAGAGCCTTAGAGGACATTTAGATATCATCACTATATTATATATAGCATAGAAAACCTCCTGTTCTTTTTTGGACTCTTTTCTTTTTTATATTTTCCTTGTCTATAGAGCCCCAGACACGTTTCTACGGTTGATAATGTCGGAGTTTTTACAATATTTGTTTAAGTAAATTTTGTATTAGTACCCGCGCAATCTTATACACTGCTGTGATATAGGTGGGATGGGACGAGGGACACGTTTATTTATTATCGAAAACATTCATTATCATAATAACATTGCTATAATATTAGCGACCGATAATATCACGCCTGTGTGGTAGTGGCTTAATAAACGAGTCACAGTCAGGGGTCAGGATAGTTATGTACATAAATGATCGCCAATTTTTTTTAATTATAAATGGTTTTCTGAAAAGTATGGCTACTGATTATGTCAACTAGAACATGAACTAGTATGTGTGTGTGTGTGTATCTGATGTGAAGTAATATCGTGGTCACCTCATCGGGGAAGTCCTTAGGATGTGCAGCTGTGAACCTGATCCTCATCTCAGGGTCTACAGCGGACACCTTGTCGAGGAGGTCTGCGAACCGCAGCCCACCCTTCTTAGGCTTGTAGACTGTCTTGAACCCTGGAATTAGGGGGAATGTTGTTAAGAAGAGGAAGGATAGGTTCTATTTTGTGGGTTTTTGTGGTTTAGTTTGGGTATTTTGCTGATGATAGCAGGTTTCTTCGAATATTTCACGGGTTTTGGCGATTTTCCCATCTTCTATCTTAAAATAATGATTCTTATTCTATATAATTAACTCTCGTTTTACTGGTGTTCTTGAGGCATTTCGTGGGTTTTGAGGAGTCATTTTGGGTATTTCGCAGGTTTTAGCGGGTTTCTTCAGATATTTCACGGAATTTTGCAGGTTTCCCGTCTTCACCTTTAAATTCTGATTCTGAACCCGTGGCTAGACAAGAAAATCGACTCAGCAGTGAAAGTATTAAAAAAGTCGAATTAACACATACAAAACCATGTCAGGGGCTTGTGACATATTGTTTGTGGGGGCACTGGAAATATAAATTCCCATTATCCTCACTAGAAATCTTAGTAGTGTAATGCTGGGAAAAATAATATCCAGTGTCCCGACTTTTTTTTGTAATGATGCATCTTTTCGATACATCAGTTCGACACATGAGTTTAACATAAATTGCTATTGCTAAGATTGTGTCCATTAACACATTTCTTACTGTTTCTATTAAGCCAAAGACACTTTGTTAATGTGTTCTTTACTACTAGATTTATCTAAACTACACTTCACTGTCACATCACTACACTAACTGAAAGGGTGTTCCTTTTAAGTCTTCTTACTATATTCGTTTTGTCAATATCCAGCTCCTCGACAACAAAAACATAGAATAGAATAGAATAGAATAGAATATGTTTATTGTTAAAAACTGTGTAGGTACAAAACAATATTGAGGCCTTAAAATATAAAAAAGTTCCAACAGCCTGTCCATTTCGAACATACAATAATTATTTTAAACATGTGGTAACATTATACAATATTAATTTACAGTTAGGCCAAAGTAGCAATAAATTCTTTAAATTCTTAATAAATACAAACTATAATAACATATTAATTAGTGTTAAAATATTCATCTAAATTATAAAAAGCCTGGGTTAATAACCATAGAGTCCCCATAATAATAGAGTCCCCACCGGTGGAGCGGTCAGTGAAAACATTGGGAATATACAAGGATTATAGCGAACCATTCACACTACACCACATCAACATTTAAAAATACCTTTAACTGCTGTATCATAGCTGCCTTCCTCTTTGACATCTCTATAACTGTTCACATTCTGTCCGAGTAGAGTGACCTCTCTGACTCCTCTCTCAGCCAGCAACCGCACCTCATCTACTATGGAGGAGGCAGGTCGAGACCGTTCCCGCCCCCGAGTGAATGGCACAATACAGTATGTGCACATGTTGTCGCAACCGCGCATTATGGAACTGGATAATACAAATACAACAATGTATTTATGAAGATCAATTAATTTTACAGCTCTGTTTTGAATACATAGGCTCCCGAAATAGTGTGAACTGTGTATCTGGACCCTACGGTAGAAAGGAAGTGTGAATGTGAAATGTGATTTAGATTTTCTAACTTACATAAATGCGGAAACACTGTCCTTGTTCAGCGTCACAGGCACAACGTCGGCATATGTCTCGTCAAGCGACAGGAGCACATTGACAGCTGTCTGGCCATTCTCCGTGAGGGCCAAGAGGCGGGGAAGGTCACGGTAGCTATCTGGACCTGCCACTGTAAAGAAAAAGGATATAAATGTAAGTTAGAAGCTTTTATAGATAGAATTTACCTTACTAACATAATAAATAATATTTTGTAACTGCTTACCCACATCCACTGCCTTTTCCTTCTCAATTAATTTCTCCTTTAGTCTTTCAGCCATGCACCCCAAAATACCGATCTTCACAGGCCTATTTTTACTCTTTGCGCGCCTCTTGTACCCCCGCAAATGGTCCAACCTGTGCCATATCTTACTCTCCGCTCCCTCTCGTATTGCACACGTCATCACGAGGAAGATATCAGCTTCTTCTTCTACCTCAGTCTTTTCAAAACCCTCTTTCTTCAATATTGACCATACTATTTCGGTATCGTTCAAGTTCATCTGACATCCATACACATCAAAGAAAACCTTACGTTTCGTAGTAATTGCAACATTATCTGGCAGGTACGGTATATGAGGACGGTCGGTGAGAATTGGCTCGGAATTTCCAGCTATAAATTCCTTCAAGCCTGGGCCCTGTTTGATTTTATCTTTAGTTAATTCAACGCGTACTGAATCGGAGTAGCATCTGCATTTTCTGAATGAAGTTTTGTTTATATGTTTTATAAGACGTTGAGAGCGTTGTAAACACCACATTTTCCTACAATTTGTTTAAATTCGGGGAGCTTTTTATGTTCCTTTGTATTTTTATATAATTAAAAACAATTCGATCAGAGGTACATAACCTTACAAATTTTAGCACAGCTGATTTTGACTTTGAAATTGACATTTGACTATATTATAGTAAAATAACTTTTGTAGAACCTGTGGAACCTTTGTAGACATGTGCTACGAGATTATGTACAATTAGTACAATACAACCGTACTATTTAATTAGTATATACTTGGTAGTTTTCTCTACTCCCGATTTTTTTAATTTGGCTAAAGCTACCGACACATTTGTCTGACGTGTCGTGTCGTGATGCGTCAGAAAGGGTATCGGTTCATACATTTAAGCGTTCACATTTCTCTGATGCAGTATGTTGTGATGGCTTGTGTAAATGTATGAAACCAACACCTATCTAATGCATCACGACACGACACGTCAGACAAATGTAAACCTAGCTTTATAGTACGCTACCGTAGATAATAAGAGTAAATTTAACCTATTTAGTTCATTCAAACCGTTCATGACATGACAGGTTAAATTAAAACTATGAGAAATTAAAATGGTGGATGTTCGTTCGGTCTAATTGGCATGAAATTTCTGTAGAAGTGCATGAGTGCAATAATAATTTGTTAAATACAAACCTACGATGAGTGGCCGACACGACGATTTTCAAGGTATTCGAATGGCATGATCTTCATAGATTTGAGACAAGTGGCTGACACAATCCTATCATCCATTTTCAACCCATTTAGTATTTATTTACATAAATTTGTATTTTTATTTATCTTTGCCAGTGTTTTCGCATTGGCAGGGTCGTCTCGATCCACGCGTGATGATTCTAGGCAGAACAAGAACTTGCATAAGGCGTACAAGGACAGGCATGACAGGCGGCGCTCCAGGTCTCGCTCGAGGTCTCCCAGACGTCGGCCTTCGCCCCCGAGAAGCAGTAAATACTCGCCTTCGTCGCCGAGGTCTAGTCGCTCATATAGCCAAGAAAGAGATAAGAGAAACTATGAAGGTAATTTTTTTGGCACTTACAAAAAATCTTCAGAACAAAACTCAAACCATTTATTGCGAGTACGCAAAAATAATGCACTTTTACAAGTCAAACTAAGTGTCATATCTCTCCGTGGAGTTCTAATAGAATTAATAGAAGGGAAACAAGAAGGGAAGGGACGTTATGTAGACTCCTACATAACGTTGCTTCCCTTCTTGTTTCCTTTATTATTCAATTACCTATAGTCCAAACAAAGTCTAATTATTAGCCTTCTATTATTACTCTCCTGCTTCCTGTGTGTTAACTTTATTAATAAAAACTTGACTATTATTAATTGCAGACAAAAGAAGTCGCCCAAATTTTCCAACTGACTGGGACAGTTCAGAGGAAGATGTGCCAGCGACCCCTCCCCCGCCCCGCATCACCCCCATATCCATCGGGTTCACCAAACCGAAGGGCCCCATCAAAATGAGCCTTGGAGGGCCTGCCAAGTACGCACCTAAGAAACCAACCGTAGCTTCGGTGTTCAATGATGATGATGACGAACCTGAGGAGATGCCGGCTGAAGCGAAGATGAGAATGAGGAACATTGGAAGGTGAGGAAGTTCCTCCAGATAATCGACAAATAACAAACAATGCTGCTGTTAATCAAACAGATTAAATTATTACTAAAAAAAACAATTGTGTGAATTTCCTTGGAGGAAAAGGTTGTAGAAAGTTATCTCCCAAACTGCTGATCCAATTCTTAATTTTTTTTTCACTAATATGAAGCTTCATTTTCCTCGAGTGTTATGCTTATCGAGTGTGAGTGTTATGATGGCTATGTTTTCTCCTGAAAAAATGGAGACTTTCAGGAGAAAACAGTAAAACTACAGGCTGCAGCTTGTAATAACGACTTACTCGCCTCACCACTCAGTCAAATAAAAAAAATACTACTATTTGATGTCTTTACTGCAATCAATTGAGCGAAGGCAATGCATAAACAACAGCTAGAGTGTTGCAGCTGTTCTTAGGCAGCCACAAACATTCACACTTCCCATGCCACCAGAGCAGTCCTCTTGTTTACCGCGTTATAACAAAATCTTTTCTTAATTTTTCAGAGAGACGCCAACATCTGCTGGACCAAACTCCTTTGGTAAAACTAAACAAGGCTTCTGCGATGCCAAGAAAGTCTTCGAGAAGAATCTAAAACAAGCTTTGGACACCGTAGAGAAGCCTGGCATGCCTAAATTTCCACAGACTATCTATAAGATCAAAGGGCCTTGAAACATGACGCCTATTACAGGTTGATTTACATATTAATTAGTAAGTAGCTAGTGAAGTGTTAAGCAGACGTCTATAAGGACTTAACTCGCCTATTTTCACAAATTAACTGGCTACTTAACTACTGAATGTGTAAATCGGCCTATATAAAAAGTAGTCCCTGTTTCAGTTTCTTTGAATTTTTTTTATTACGAGTGTAGAATTAATAACAAATTGATACGAAAATGGATTTAGTATCGGCATGCGGCAATGTCATTAAGTACAAGGGCACATTGAGCCACTAGACGCGACCACTGGTGGCCACCACAAGCTGTGGACAGATTGATACATTCTGTATGATATCTGCACACACTGAGCCTTTGAGTGACCCCATCCAAGCCACAAGCTGTGGCAGCAGTCTGCGCTCGTTACTTGTGACTGTATTTTGTCACATGTGGTTACTTGTAGGTATTAGTGGCTGCGTCTGGTTGTTGCAGCTAGTGGCTCGGTTTAGCCACCGGTGACGACCACCACTTGTTGTGTCTAGGGTCTCAATGTACGCTTGCACAAAGATGCGTTTCTTTTTTACTTTCATCATGTCACAATCACATAAATAGGCCCTGACCCTAACTAAGTTAGGATAGAGGGTTTAGTTTCATCCGACTGCGGATTGCATGTCTATCCTGTGATGTACTCAGTATACATGTTCGTGCTGAATACAGCATTAATTTATAAAGTCGAAGTACAGTCAAACTTTTGCCCAGCAGCAGGAACAGACAGATTAAAAAAAAAATTATAATGTTCACATAAAAAAGCTAATGTCAGGGTTGTGACAGAGGGGGAGAGGGGCTGTTTATGTAAAAATGTAGAATTAACTTCAACAATGTTTCGTTGTCTTCCGCAATAGCAATTTTTAATGTATAGATACTTTATAATAGTAGAATATTTGTATCAGTTACAATTTTTGACTTGATGTATTCTACCTCTTTTTGATGAGGTAAGTTTTTTCTATTATTTAAATTATATTTGCGTGGTCAAGTTGGCTAAGGGGAAGACCACATTATTATAATTTGAGATATTGTGACCTGAATGAATGATGTGTGCACGCACAATGACATTAAAAATATTATGTAAATACAGCCTAACCCACGTAGACACTTTAATAACATAATGCGTCCCGTGTCCTTTCCATATAGCTGCTTTTTTCAGCTCCATTTATATCTTCTAATATAAATATATATCGCAACAGTGTCCTAGAAACGCACGCGTTCTGTAATAATACAAAATGTGACGCAGAAACTCCTGCGATAATAATTATCGCGCCCCTGTGGGGAGAGTTTACTCACATGAAGTTCTTCCGTGTGTTGTGAAGTTGTTCCCTGATATGGTCTGTTTTGGTAGAAACCTTGTGATTAGTTGCCTAAACTGCGATACTGCAGTCAAGCGGCCTTGGATGGTATGGACTCTAGTATTAAAAGGATCAATTTATTTAAATCCGCTTTGGGAAGCTCTTTTCTGCTTATTTCAATAAATTCAATTGCATAATTATTATTGTGATGCCCAGCAAACTTCAATTTCATTAACTGTGTTTAAACTAAAATAATGTCCATATTTAATTTGCTGGTTTAAAATGGGTCTAATTTGCACAAGACAATAAATAACAATCAACAATATCATCACTAAACGAGGATTTAAAAAAATATGTCGACAAAAATTTCTTTATCTTACTTTTAAAATATTAGAAAAAAAGAACATGTAATGTGCATATAATTAAAATTAAAATTGTTGACCCTATTCCCCTTCCTTCATAAGTTCATTTGTAAGGATTGTGATGAAAATGTAATTTTCAATCTTTATTGTGCTTGTGTTTTTATCTCGTAATTAGTTAATTGTAAAGTATCTGAATTATTCTAAATACGAATTGAACTTGAAATATCCTTTTTTTTTTCAATCCTATCCTATCCTACTGATATTGTAAATGTGAATGAGGATGGATGTGTTTGTTACTCTTTGACGCAAAAACTACTGAACGGTATAAAATACTTTTTAAATAAACACATAAATACACACATAGATCCTGACCCCTAATTAGGATTCCCTGTATCTAGGGAATCAGGAACTATGAGATCCACGGCCCTATTTCTACAAACAGACTAAATGTTTTCGCATATTATACGTGGGGCCGTCTATTAAACATTTAACACTGGACTACTGAGCCGTTTTGCTTGATGGATTTTGATAAATGAGATGTCTTTGGATTCGGCAAAATCACGAGTGACACACATATGCAGCCGGGTCGTAAGATTGAAAGAATATACAAGGAGTGCCAAAACCTAGCATCAATAATTCAGACAGAGATGGTGAAACTGTACATCATATTTCAAGATGGTGGAACCAAAAAATACAAAGGCAGCGGTAATTATTCTATTATATTTATTTATATTCTAATCTATATCACCATTGTGTGAAAAACAGCTTTATCTAGATAGGTAACTAACAAGGTATAGCTGTTTTTTTCTTCGATATTCATTCTCCTTACTTTTTAATTCAGCACAACTTTTGTTTCGAATGTATTGTCATTTATGTTGGCAAAAGTTGCTGCCCCTCACAAAAACACATTAGTAATACAGTTTTCTTAAACAGGCTCCTGTATTATCCACTAACTGGGATAGATTTTTTTATGGGATCCCTTCTTTGGGAAAATGAAAGGAAAAATCTTTTCGAGTTAGTGTAGTGATGTGACAGTGAAGTGTAGTTTAGTTAACTCTACTAGTAAAGAACACATTAAGAAAGTGTCTTCGCCTTAATAGAGACAATAAGAAATGTGTTAAAGGACACAAGCAATTTATGTTAAACTCAAATTACTCATTAGTCTTTCAGGCTAGATCGTAATAATTTTAATGATGTAGGCACTTATCGAAAAGATGCATTACAAAAAAAAAACTGGGAAAATGTTCTAAACTTCCCACCTAATAGTGAGGAATGGGAACAACCATACACAACCTGTCTTGCATAAGCTAACCTAGTATTAGAATGATTAAAAATTACTCTTGATATTTACCACAAAAGATAATAGGAAATCTATGTATACAAGTATCACTGGGATTTTCAAGTAAATGGCAAAAGTTTAAGTGAAAACTATTTGTATGATGGCCTAATAGTAATCATAAATTACCATTTTTAGAACTTGTCTGTCTGAGAGTTTGTCACAAATAGACTCTGAAACGGTTCAACACACTTCAATAAAACAGAAGATAGAAGGTGCAAAAGTCACGGATTACAGCTAGTTGAACAAAAAAAAACAAATATATTTTTATGAAGCTTTATTTATAAACTACTTCCTCTGCACATTCTGTGGGCGGGACATGTCCCTGGGGAAGTTGCTCTTGGGCGGTGTGCGGATGCGTCTGTCCTTCTTGGACCTGTTGCGCACCACTTTGCTGTGGATTGCGCATGACACGCAGTAATGGAGCTTGGCATACAGCTTGGGCAGCTGGAATGCTGTGGATGAGAAGGCAATTTAGTGTTTTAATCATGTACAGGATCTATGCTTGGGCCGAAGAAAGATGTACCGTGAACCTTGAAAGAGTCAATATAGGCCTACTGCCCACGGTGGGTAATAGCTACTTAACAGCAGTTCACCTATGTGATAAAACCATAACACATCTTAACAAAATAAAAGGGTTAAAGAGATTATCACATTTTTGGGAAGTTTCTCTATTGTCGCTTTGTTAGGGAATATCAACAACCTATTTAGGTTATTTTAACATGACAACAACGCTAACCCGTTTATCTAGAAGCTGGGTGGGAGGGAAGAATGTAGAGGTAACTCACATGAGTAGACGGAGGCTTCGTTTATGTCCCTGACGGCAGCCGCTTCAACAATATTCCTGATCACAAACTTTTTGATAGCTTTGTCCTTAGGCACGCAGCGCGCGCAGTTGGTGCACCTCACGGCCTTGACGTGGCCGCGGCCGTGCTTGGCGCGTCCTCCATTACGGCGTTTGCGAGTCTGAAATCAGAAATTCACTCTGAAACCACATGCTTCCCACTGATCCGGTGACGCGTGCATCTGCTAAACCGCAAACATTTTTGCACTTATATCATAGGACATAAGAATACATCACTTTTATGAACGTTGTTGTTCAATTTCAACTAATTTTACTACAATTTAGTATTTATTTCCCAAAAATCTTTACGCACCATGTTCCTAACCTCCGAGTCGTTGAACGAAGAACGATAGAAAAGAATTTTTGACCATAGACAATTGACGGGCTCAATGACATTGAACGATTTCCGGTCATTCAATTGGGATGCCATTTCATTAAAGTTCGTTCTCTATAACAGAAATTTAAAGTTTGGAATCATGGATAAATATCTGATTCTGTAAAGATTATTGTATAAAGGGTAAATAATCATTACACATAATATCTAATAAATAATTCAATACGAAGATTAAATAGAAAAAATAAAATAATTAAAGTATTTAACGCGAAAGTTAGTTCATTCTTTCGTTCATTCATTCATCAATCAACCAACCAACATCATTCAGTCAGAAAAAAAAGTAATCGTCTGTCACAAAAAAATTATTTCCTTGTAATATTTATTTTTGTTGCAAAAACCATTAGATTAGAATAAAATAAAAATTTGTTTCGCTTTTTAGAATATCTAGAGTTTGCATAAAAATTATTTCAATGTCGGCTCGTGACCAACCACGTAACTTTATTTACATCGTCATCGTGTGATTGTCCTAGAAGTACTTCGTATTTGTCTGAAAACAATTTCCATGCGTTTGTGTAGTGCGATGTTGTATAGATAGTGAATAGTGCAACGCGTGTGAAATGTCACAACATGGATGTCCGGAGAGACTGTCGAATAGATCCAAGGGCTTCCAGGAGGACGGGCCGAGCCAGGCCACGATGGAGGTGCTGGTGGAGACCCTCACGGGGACCGCCTTCGAAATGACGGTGTCGCCCTCGGACACGATATTCGCCATCAAGTCGAAGATATTCCGTGTAGAAGGTGAGTTCCGGATGCCAAGCTCACTATTACACAATCTATAGTTGGTTTGACAAGGCAGCCACGGCGTGCGTCATCTTCGCTCCACAAAGGACGTAGAGGATTTTACGCGGCGCGAGCAGCCTCCGCGGTTTGTAAACAACGCTGGACAGCAGGAATGTACTCTGCTAGCAATAAGAGCTTGGTAGCTAGTGGAAATGGAATGAAAATTACCATTTAAACTGTAATTTAATTAGTGAGAATACTAAAAGAGGCTGTGGTATGTTGTAAACAGCCCAAACACTGTCTCAAGCATACCCTTTCGGATGGATGATGAGAAGGACATAGCCAATAAGTTTATTGAATTAATTTGAAATCATATAGGCACATCATTTTGTCTTTTAATAAATACCTAATTCAAAGAGTAAGTTACAACTGAATAGAATTCAACATAGCTAGAGTTGAAAAAGAGGATTAATAGGATACTTTGCCAGCTATTACTGATAAAACAAATAAACACTGTATGTATAAACAATCCAATTTTAAGTCACAACAAATAATCACATGCCTCATCATCATCATCATCAACCAATATCAGCCCACTGCTGAGGACTGGGCTCCTTTCACTTTCATGAGGAGGATTAGACCTTAACTTACCACCGAGGCCCGGTCCGGATTGGTGGATACAGACCTACCTCCAAAATAATTCTCAGGTAGGTATGTATGTTTCCTCACAATGTTTTTTCTTAACTGAAAAACAAGTGATAATTATGTACATATGTTTTACAAGACACACTTTGGTACAGGCCCGCACTAGGATTTGAACTCACAAAGTTCTCCCTGGAAAGTAGTCATTCTCCCACTAGGCTTATTATCTAAAACAATTCATCACTGTTACTTTAAAAAATGCAATTAAAACAGTCCAGTTAGCAGCTAAATGGAAACTATATCAGTACTTTTGTTTATTACCATTCAGTATCTAATAAAAATTCAATAAACAATCATTGAACTCGTTTCATTATCATAATTAGAAAGTTGAGAATGCTACGGAAGTGTACCTCATTAGTATATAAAAAAACACATTAAACTTTAGTACTAGGTATATAATATTATAATATACTTATAATATTATAGTATCATGGCCACTAACATAAGTATTAAGCTGCCGACACATTTTTCTGACGTGTCGTGTCATGATGCATCAGAAAGGGTATCGGTTACATACATTTAATAAGGTAGCGTTCACATTTCTCTGACACAGTGTGTTGTGACGGCTAGTGTAAATGTATGAAACCGATACCCTTTCTGATGCATCACCACAGGACACTTCAAACAAACATAGTGAATAACCAGAAGACCATAATCTATATTGATGCATGCGGTTCTTACAGAATATTTTTAATCGTTGTCTTGCGGGATCCATTTGTAGCTGAGAAGTAAACATGGGTTCCAAGAGGGTACTCATAATAGTTAACCACCTGATTTAGAATAGGTACATCCAATCGAGAAGAACCGGCAAAAAACTCTATGGCTATGTACGTAAAATAATATATATCTAATACATTCCAATTATTACATCACTTTTCAAATAGTAATTTGCTACATTCACGTAAAATAGAACTTGACCTCTAACCAGGACTCTATGTATCTCGATAATCAGGACCTGCAAGGACCACGGTCCCACAAACACCCAGACTCAAAGCAAATACCTACTTACTTACTTTGGTACTTGGTGAGCGGGCTCTTTTCCGCAACTAGGCCGTAGATCGGCCCTTTTTGCGTGAGCGGGCGGCTGCTGCTACTCCAGCCACCCGATGTCCTCCAGGAAGTCCAGCAGCTTGTGGATCACGCTGCAGGCCTCCCGCAGGGTTCCCGGTGCTCCCAGGAACTTCGCCCTCTGGGGTGCCACGCTTTCGCACTCCAGGAGCACGTGCGTGACTGTTTCATCTACCTCCATGCAGCCTCTGCATAGGGGGCTGTCTGTGACACCTATGGTATATAAGTGTTTGTTTAGTGGGCAATGACCGGTGACTATTCCGACAAAACGTCGTAGTTTGTCCCGTTTGAGATTGAGGAGTTTGCGGGAGGTTCTCCGATTTAGTACCGGGAAAGCCTCCCTTGACTGCCTACAATCGACAATACTTGCCCAGTGTTCTTGATGTAGTTTGTGCGTTCTTTCGCGAATCCAGGTCCGAGCGAGACTGAAAGGTAGAGGGATCATTGGCTCTGGTCCTACAGGGCGCATGGCCGAGCCTCTCCTTGCCAGTTCATCAGCTGCATCGTTACCTCTGGATCCGCTATGTCCTTTGATCCACTGGAGAGTTAGCGTGTTGTTTTTACTGACCTTCTCCAGTAGATGGTGACATTGAATTGTTAGCCCCGAGGAATGCTCAACCTTTTGCAGTGCTCGTAGAACTGCCATGCTGTCTGAGAGTATCCTGATATTATATCCAGTTACCTTTCTGTTTAGTATTGCGGTGGCCGCTTGGATGATACCTGCACATTCTGCCTGGAAGATGGAGCTAAACGATCCTAAAGCTATTGATATATGGATGTTGAGCTCATCGGAGAATGCACCTGTGCCTGTACCTGTTTTCGTTTTGGAGCCATCTGTATATATTCTAAGTTCTTGGGTATTGGAATTGTCATTTGGCTCCTCGTGTAGTTGTACTTTATAACTTTTTACAAAGATGTGTTGTTTGGGAACTCTGTCATAGATGGAGAGAATGTTAGGGTTTTCCTCTGCACATTCCTCCATGACAGTAGTGTGGGTTGCTTTTGTATTTTGTTCCCAGAGACTAAGAGCGCGGAGTCTGTATGCAGATGCCGCTGCCTCTTGTTGGATGTGTAGCTGCAGTGGTGGTAGGCCAAGTAGTGCCTCTAAAGCTGTTGTAGGGGCTGTCCTCATGCAGCTTGTTGCGGCTACACATCCCAGTCTCTGGAATTTCTTCAGTTTGTTTATTGTTGTGTTCTGTTTGGTCCTTGGCCACCAGACTAGGGCTCCATATGACAAGGATGGCCTAATTACAGTGTTATATAGCCATAGTGTTATTTTAGGGGTTAATCCCCATGTTTTGCCTATCATTTTCCTGCATTGCCAGAAGGAGATGACTGATTTGTTTATTTTGTGTTGGAGGTGGTTTGCCCAGTTAAGTTTGCTGTCTAATGTGATGCCTAGGTACTTTACCTCATCCGTTAGTTTCAACTGTGTGTTGAAGAGATGAGGAAGTGTGTATCTACCTAGGTTCCTTTTGTTAGTGAACATTACTAGTTGCGTTTTAGTTGGATTCACGGATAATCCGTATGTGGTGCACCAGCTTTCCACCACCCTCATAGCATTGTTCATCATATCACATGAAACACTTGCAAAAAGCCCTGATATGAGGATGGCTAGATCGTCAGCATAGCCTACCGTGAGAAAACGTTGTTTGTTTAGCTTTGTGATAAGGTCATTAACTACCATGTTCCAGAGCAGTGGTGAGAGGACACCTCCTTGTGGGCAACCTCTGGATACTATTCCTCTAGTGTTTCCCTCACAATCAACTCTCACAGCCCTGAGTCTTAGCATGTTAATGACCCACTCACTCAGCATCGTGTTTACCTTATGCCTTTTGAGTGCCGTTTTGATGCTGCAGAAGTTTGTCTTGTCAAAGGCGCCTTCGATGTCAATGAAGGCACCCAAACATAACGTTTTGTTGTTTATGTCTTGTTCAATTGTGCTTACTACTTTGTGCAGGGCTGATTCTGTAGATTTGCCCGCGCTGTAAGCGTGCTGCTGTGGGTTCAATGGCGTCACAGTTAGTATGTCGTCTCTTATGTAACGGTCACATAGTCTTTCTAGTGTTTTAAGTAAGAAAGATGTTAGACTGATCGGCCTGTAAGATTTGGGTTCCGTGTAATCACTCTTACCTGGTTTCGGAATGAAAAGAACCCTGACTTCCCTCCATGCTAATGGAACGTATCTGTAGGCTAGGCAGGCTGTAAAAATGAGGTACAGGTCCCCACTTATGTGTCCTATACCCCATTGAAGAAGTCCAGGAAAGATTCCATCAAGGCCTGCTGCTTTGTACGGTTGGAATGTGTTTATTGCCCATTTAATCCTGTCTGACGTGACTATGGCTTTTGCGACCTGCCAGTCGTCCTCTGTCGGGGTTACCTCAACACTGTCCGCCCATGTTGTGCTTTCAGTGATGTGGCATTCTGGGAAATGGGTTTGTATGAGGAGATTGTTTGTTTCAGTGTCAGTTTTGGTGTAGGTGTTGTCCGGTTGTTTAAGTGAGCCGATTACACGCATTGGATCGGCCGCAAGGATTTTCCTTATCCTGTTTGCTTGTGTATTCGTCTCTATGCTAGTGCTAAACTTTTTCCATGACTTCCGGCTTCTGGAACGTATCCGCTTCTTGTATTCTGTGCGGGCGGTGTTGTAATTGTTCCAGTCCTCGACCTTATAGGTGTTCATGGCTCTGTTAAAAAGTTTACGTACCTTTGCTTTGTGTCTATCCAGGTCTTTGCTCCATCCCCGATTTCCCTGTCTATTTGTATTGCTTGAGGATGGAGGGCAGGTTTCTTGAAAGCTCCTGGTAAGACTATTTGTTAGGTGTACAACCGCCTGCTCTATTTCGGCTGTGTTGTTTATTGGTGCCTCTGTTGTGACGGTGTTTAGGTGTTGTTTTAAGGTGTTGTAAAACTTTACCTTATCCGTACGTCGAGGGTTGCGTGTTGGTGTTTGCGGTGTGACGACCATTCCTAGCTCATATCGGATCCATCTATGGTCGGAGCATGAGGACTCGTTCGACACACGCCAGTTCTTAATGGTACCTATGGAGTTACCTGTTGCTAGTGTGAGGTCTATTATTGTTCGGCATCTACTTGTAACAAAAGTAGGTTCCGCGCCCCTGTTCGCTATCGAGAGGTTTGTTGTAAAAAGGTAGTTTACTAGTTCCTCTCCCCTGCTGTTTGCTGAACGCATGCCCCACAAGGGGTGGTGTGCGTTTGTGTCTGCTGAAATAATTAATTTAAAGTTATTTTGCTCACAGTATCTCACCAGGTCCGTTGTGTGTTTGGGTGGGATCTCCTCATCGGCTGGCATGTAGGCCGACGCTATGATCACATGACCACCTTCGTCCCCGGTGTTATGGGTTCTGGCTGTAGCCAGATCCCTGGAACAAAATTCTGTAAGTGGCGCAGCAGAGATACTACTTGGTATGTAGATACATGCCCTCGGACTGTCGCATGTGCTGTCAAGTATTATCTTACCTTTTAACGATCTGAGACCGCTTACACGTCCTGCCCTAATCCACGGCTCCTGGATCAGGGCGACGGTCTCCTCGTTGTCTATGGCCTCCAGCACTCTGCGTAGGTTAGCCGTTGCAGTGAGGCTGTGCTGGAGGTTGGCTTGTATGAATTTACAGTCGGTAGGGGTCACCATCATCTGGTTTACCCTCTACCGACTGTTCCAGCTCGCTCTCTATGTCGAGCTCGATCACCTCCGTTGTCTTCTGTTGGGGCTCCGGCTCCGTGCACATCTCACCCGTATCTCTAGAGGTGGATGGCTTCGGAGACGAGTGCATGGGCTCGCTTGTGGAGTCTCCCTTCGTGCATGCTTCAGTTTTAGTTTGTCCATCACAGGGGGGTTCATCCGACAGTGATCCGTCCCGTCCGTAGAATCGGACGTAGACGTTCCCAAAGATGTGGCTAAGTCGCCTACCACGCTCCATGAGGATTGGAACCACGTTTTCTGGGATTCCCAGAGTTAGGAACATGGTCCCATCCCCCTGAAGCGTGTGGGTGAAAACCGTCCAGGAGTTTATGAGGGCCCACTTGTTCTGCTTATGCAGAAGCAAGTTTGTGTCCTCCAGAGTATTTACACACTCTGGAAGAAACAGGGCCGCTCGTACCCTCCTGGTCAGCTCACTTTGCTTCTTAACCACAAATTTCGGGCAATCCGTGGTGGACATGCTCTCGACCGTTTCTGTGAGCCATCTCAACGAAGGTTCGTCCTCACACCACAGCTTCAGGACCCCATCCGCTGAGATGGGTTTACCTCTGAAGGTGGGGACGAAGGAGTCTGATGGATCCTTTACGGCTTCCATCAGTTTACTCTGGAGGACCATCTTCATTGAGGCGACTTGCTCCTCGTTAAGCTGGACATTGTCTGCCCGTGCTACCGCTACGCAGAGTTCGTTCTGCACGATCTCCGCATAGCTGGTATGGGCACGTTGCGAGGTGTCCAGCCTCACTTTTTTGTATTCACCTCTGGGCGATACTGTGTCGTCCAACCGCGTACGCTTGCTAGGCTCATTGCGGGCCGGGGCCTGGGACGATTTCGCAATGGCGATGGTTGCTCGCTTCTTGCGGTTGGGTCTATTTTTGTGTTTAGCACCTTGGGCCTTACCTCTGCAGCCAACGGACCCAGCAGCCGCCACGGTCGAGACCGCGGTAGGCGCCGGCGGGGCATTCGGTTCGGCACTAGGTTTGCTTTGACCGAATCGTCGCTCGCGGTAGTAAGCACTTGGTCCCGGTTTGCTCTCTGGGGGTCCATCAGCAGCTTGCTGTGGTCCCTCCGAGCCCGTTTCCCGGCGCTCCTGCCGATTCTGCAGCCGATTCAGCTTCCTTCTTTGCTTCTTGCTTAGTTTCTCCGGGGCGTTAGCCACCTCGAGTTTAGGGAGTTTAGGGGCGCTGGAACTCGAAGTTGTGGCCGTAGGCCACTTCCTCTCCTTCCGCACTCCCTTGTTACCCTTAGGTCTCACGACCTTCCATGTAGCGGAGGTATCCTCTGCTGCAGCAAACGCTGCCACGAGGCCCTTCATCGCCTCCCCTTTGGGGGTGTTAGATTTTTGGTTTATGTCCATGGTCTGTAAATATATAAATTCATCCGTTTAGATCCCCACCCACCACGGAGCCCGCACCTTTGGGGATGTTGGGTTGCAACACCAGGGTTACTAAACTGGATATAGAGGGGGAAAAAGTGGAAACCTACGAGACGAACGATGCTTTCTAGCGCACGCATCTATAACGTGGCCTTCGGGCACCGCCGGCTGCAGGGCCCAAATCCCCCCCCTCTTGCCCGGTGTAGTTGAGGACTGCCACCAGTGCTGAATGAATATGGATGGCTAGTCCATATCCTCCCGTTTTAGTTGAAATTCACACCAAAGAGGAGTGTTGTGGGGAGGTAGGTACTGCGACCTAACACCCACTCAGCCTCCAGGTTTGTTGCATCCAACCTACGGGCCCCCCACGCACAGCACAAAATACGTGGGTGGTCATCCTCCCACCTAACATCATTCTTTAGGAGATGTTAAGCCCACAGCGACCTGACCACCTCGACGCCGTAGTAAGGGTTTGGAGGGACAATGGGATAGGAGGGTTGGGATATTATTTAAGAGATTCGTCTAAAAGTATTTGTTACGTCTGTTCCGTAGGGGACCAGACCAAGAGCAGGCGACACCACGTGCAGGAACTTTTTAGGCTTGTTACAGATGTCTACACGACTTGCGCTCCTTTCTGTAACCATTCGTCGAACTTGCTCACCGGACAGGTGGCCAAGCTAGGATTAGTTGTTTGCCCCCTAATCCTGCCCAAGCAAATACCTGTGGTAATAGTATTGTATACTCTGTTCTATTCAGTAGGTGTACTTCATAATTGGTAGCTCAATGACATGAAACCTCGTTCTGAGGCTATTTATAAAGTACACGGGCACTTATCTGCAGTTATTGTGAATTATGAGCGAGGGCCTGGTGGTTTAGATTAGACAATGTCTGGCAGCAGGTACCTTTAGTGAGTTTTGTTATTAACCTTTCACATGCGGCATTTATTATTATGAATTATCTAAAAATAATAATTTCGGAGGAATGTGATGCACCAATTTGGATCGGGTCCTGTGGTGGATTATGGCCTAATCCTCCTCATAAAAGTGAGGTAAGACCCGTGTTCAGCAGTAGGCAGATTTGGGCTGATGATGTTGTTTTTTTTTATCTACATGCAGCTGACAAGTTTTAGAAATATTGACGCTCATAAATGAGAGATTATTGAAAGAAATCAAAAGCTTGAGTTAGATGGTTCTTTTAAACAAACAAAAACAATATTACTCACATGTCTGACGCACAACTAAATAATATTGTTAAAAACAATTGAAATAAACTATATTGTCCTTCTATTATAAAAGTATTTCATTTAGCATTTCAAGGAAATTATAAACTAAATCCCGGTCTATTGGTTTTGCAGTTCGCATTAGCTCCGGCCTAAATTGCATAATTAAAAATAGCCATTTGGAAATCCTTGAAATTTTCTAGCACAATTTGTAAACATAAATTTCAATGAAAAAATGTGTTACTAAGTACATAGTGACATCCATTCATGACTATTACACACATATATGAGTCATATATTCCAAGAAGTACATAAAATTTATTTGAGGTCATTTTTTTTTCTTCACACCAAAACTGTTAAAGGGATTTAGATAAAATTTAGTATACAGATAAGTCCGGGAATAGAATATAGTATACTTTTTATCCTGTAAAAATTAATGGAGCCTGTGGGATAGTAATTAACGCGGGTTAAATCGCGATCTGCACATAGTCAGATATAAAGGAGTTGTCATTTCTCTTTTTTAAAGTAGGAACAATAATAACAAAGTATGTATGGAACGTTTGGTCATTCTATTTTTAAATGGGTCAACTTAAATTGGTCACTGGCAGGAAAATGTGGCCATTATTGTAAACAACTTAAACATTCAAATTTATTTCAATATAGTGATCTGGCAACCCATTAGCCAACCCCATTATTATTCCTAGAGAATTGGGTTAGGCTTTGGCGAAAACTTGAACAAATTGGCTCAACAGTTTACGATATATTTTTGCACAGACAGTATTCTGTGTTGGAATAGAATAGAAATACTTACACACAAACTTACTTACAAAAAAATATATATGTTAAATGGTCACCGAACCGAACCATTTGTATGCCACTGGGAATGTTGGTAACTTTGGTGGTCGGTTAAAATTTCTCAGTCGAACCATTGCCAACAAGCTCCTCATTTAATAAACCATCCAATTTTGAATTCAAAAGGGCAATATTTCCCAAAAAAGCTATTTACACGACGAAAATACATTGTACCTGCCAAAAAAATTCCAACATCGAAGCGAAACATTTGTTCAACAGCTGTTTGTATTTTTAGCTTGATAAAGATCTAGTCGCGGATTCACGTGTTCGTGTCAATGAGGTGTACTTACCACAGATATGTAGGAAATGGATGACGCAAGTTCCTTTTCGTGTTGATGTTTCAAATAGAATGCCGTCAGGTGGGATGTTTCAATCGTCGTAGGGACAGGATTTTCTTGCATTGACTCTGTCGAGCTGGCGTGAGTGCATCTAATAGTTTTACATACAGAGGTAGATTTATTAAAACCCTACTCGAAGAAGCTACTGTCATGCAGACTTTCTCTTAAGTCCGTATGGGTTGATGATAATGATGATGGTGAAGTTCGCAGTATATTTGTTTGTAACGAAGTATCACATATTGTTTGCAATCAAAATAAATGGATTCCGCTACTGATAGACAATATTACAAAGTTACTATATATTTGTCTGTCCTGAGGAGTAGATGTTAGCTATAGCTCAGGATAGACAGAACTTCTACAGTGAGACTTCTCGGGCTCATAAAAATATTTAAAAAATACTATGTATATAAAAAAATTGCTTAATAAAATACTATGTATTTACCGCACAGTAGATGGCGATATTACGGTTAAAGTTTACGGTGGTGACAGTCAATTGATTAAAATTATTGAAGCCAAAGTTACATAATCAACCTACAGGTAACTGACGAATTTTTAAATTAAAATTGCTATTGGAAACATAGGTGCACTGCGCCTAATAATCTCGTAGCTTCGCAACTAGGCTCATCTATTCCTTGTATATCTGTGAGAGATGTATGCCGGTTGAGGTAGTGCCAGCGCCAATGGGATTGCGCTGGTATCGGAGTAGAGCTTGATTTATTGTTATTGACGCTTATGATGTTTGCAAACACTTTTGTAACCGCTACTTTAATTTTATAAATACGAAAGTTACTCAGTCTGTCTGTTGGCTCTTCACGCTTAAACCGCTGAACCGATCTTGATGAAATTTGGTGTGGAGATAGTTTGAATCCTAGGGAAGGATATAGGACTTTTTATCGCGATAAACGGTAGTCTGCGCGGATGAAGATAGATTAAATATATAATTTGAAATTCAAGAGTTTCACAAACTTGTGTCAAATGTAAAAGTATTTACTGTAAACTAGCTGAGTCCCGCGGTTTCACATATTATCCCACAGGAACCGTTAATTTTTACGGGATAAAAAGTATCATGGGCAACATAATTTTTCTAGCACATTTTCAATTCAATATTTCACGAACACCGAGAAACTTAATTGAATTAAGTAATAGTCAGTAGGTACTTTGAGTTTGAAGTGGAAAGTTATTTTTTTATGATTCACGTTTCAATCAGGAAATAAAATAAAAAAAATTTAATTCTCCTCTGAGGCAAACCGTCAAACGCCATAACTTCTCTGAACTCTTGAGGGTGCCAGCGTATGTCTCGGGTAGATACGAAACACGTGACACGCATAATTGTAGGTAACATAGGACAATCATTATTATAGATTCTAGATCGCGGAATCAACTAGATTACCTATATTTGCATGTCTTTCCCAAGTTACAGTATCTAGTTTCCTAGACCATCTGAAGTTGACATTTCGCGGTACTCGGTTTTTCGGCTTCCGAGCAGTGAAAATGTCGTAAATTTCCGTGCTAGCTTTGAGTGATGCGCGTGCAGCACGCGCGTATACATTCTAAGAGATATATATATATATATATATATATATAGGTAGTTGAATAACAAAACTATATAATGTAACTTTAATTCTTGAGGTAGGAGGTGCCATGCGGAAAAAAATAAGATTTTTTTTTTTTACATAGAATCTGACATCTAACTAGGATTCCTTGTATCTTGGGAGTCAGGAACTATAAGGACCATGACTCATAGCAAATACCTGTGGTTCATAAATCCTTGCCTTGCACGGGAGTCGAAAATGCAAACTCACGCTTCGCAGTGGGCTCACACCCGCTTACGCCACGGAGGCCGTGAAAGACCGCTGTTGGTAAGATAACAACTCTTTGCATTACATACAACAAGTAAAAAAAAGCAAAAGGTACAAAAGGGCTTCAAACTAACAATCTATTTTTTCCGAGCAACCTTTGGAGAGGATGAAAAGAATATGACAAAAATATATCCTAAAGGGTTACAACTTTCACATGTTATATAATTGTTTAGTCGCCACTGGCACCGTTCAGTCATAAAACGTTTTATCAATAAGTCCTCTAACTGTACTATAAAGTACACTGTGCCTTTATCAACACATTCCAAACCTACGTCCCTGGGGTCGTAGTTCACATCGTAGTAAGATTTATTAGATGGTTTACATACATTTTCTTCTCAGTTAAGGGACGGGCGGGTTGTTCGCATGACGCCTGCTGGTAACAATTGCTGTGCCGCCTAAAAGTTAGTGTTACATAATCTTGAACTGTATTGGCATTGGTTGTAAGTCTTAAATGTCAAATTATATGAATATAATTAGTCGAAAACTGTTTTCTTACATATTTATAGTAAGAATAAACATTTTATAATTGAAATTGTGTATTGTCTTGCTTTTTGTACTTAGGCGAAAACAAAACAAAATTTTTTAGGCTTCGATCAGGAATGTAGCCTTTAAATGTTTGCAAGCTAGGAAACCCAAGCCAAGGGAAGCATTTTCCCAGCTATGGGATAGTACCTGTTGTTTACCCAGTAGTGGGAAGATACAGGCCGCGGATGATGATGATCCAAAAAAAGTTATTGGTTAAAAAATATTTTTCCAGACAAGCTTTTATAAAACACGTATTCGGTACTGTAAGCCTGTCAAAATGAATCCAAACACCATCAATCTAATGTTAGTTACTAAGGAGTTCCGTAGTCTACCTTCTATTATCGGATCAGCTCGCTGCCACCATAATATCGTATTGTCATCGGAAGTTGACAGGCATGCAAAATTTCAATTGGATTCAACAACGGGAACTGGGACAAAATTGACTTGCAAGATTTGACCCGAACTTACATACAAATATTTAATCCCAATTACAATAAAATTATCTTTTATACATGTATTGTATAGCATCTAAAAGCAAAGCTATTCGTGACAGTCGTAAAGATCTTACTCAGAAGAGCCCCGCGGCCCACCTATCTGTGTTTACCAAACATAAACACACGCCACGTATATTTAGCCGCGGATTTTTCTGTCGAGAGAAAGTACGACATGATGTCACTCTGTTTCCTTGGCCATGGGCCAGGGTGGTGAGTCACGAGGCCAGCTGTCTCTTCTGATGGAGTGCTTTTATCAATGTTTTTCATTGGACACCTGACGACATTGTTAATTGGCTAGTTTTGACCGCTTTTCGCCTACGTGCGGCTTTTGTTGAGATGCCAACGTTATAACGTAAATAGGCTCGCGATTGGCCACTATCTCACCTGATGTTAGGTGCCGATGCGGTCGGCGACGGCTGGCATACACTAGTCTCGAAGTAAACTATTCACTTGTGATTTTTAAACTTTTAACAGTCGTCTTGTGTTTTGGATTCTCAGAATTTAGCCAGGGGGAAGTTTTGTTATAACTAACTGTTCGCAGCAGTTTCACCCGCGAGTCTCGGGATAAAAGGTCTTATGCGTTAATTCAGAGTACCTCCTATTTATCTACACACACGCGTGAAGAGAAACAAACACACGCATACACACAAACTTTTGCAATTATACATATTATACATAACATGAAACATGTTGACAAGAAGGCATCTCTGAACGGTTCCAGGCATCCCCGTGTCGCAACAGCACCTGCTGTACAACCTGAAGGAGCTGGAGGACTCGTCGTCGCTGTGCTCGCACGCCATCGCGGACGGCGCGCGCCTGCGGCTGGTGCTGGGCATGCGCGGCGGGCCCATCGCCACGCGCCGCCTGCCGCCGCCCGCGCCCGCCGCCGCCGACACCTGGCCCGACATCGAGCGCCTGCTCGACTCCACCAGGTGCGCCGCCCGCCTCCTGCGCCTTCGTACCGCCTCTCGGAGCTCATGCTCATGTGATCACCCTCCCGTGTTGCAGGGACGACCTGGAGTGGTCCTCGAGCGGCTGCAAGGTGACGGTGCTGGTGTTCCGCGATGGCGAGCGCGTCAACATGCTGCGGGTCAAGGAGAACCACGACGGGACCTACTCACCTGTCGACAACAACAAGTGTAAGTTGCCGACTAGGGCCGTGCTTGAACACCACCCGGGCTGACAGCTGAAACAAGATCGTGACCGCATCTTGCCCCTCCTCTGAGGATTGCTCATGGAGGGATTTTATTGGGTTTCGAGTTCCATATTACCTCTGTGGCAGAAGGTAAAGTGCGACGGCATCACCACCGTCCCCCGATCAAAAGAACTGTTTTTTTGTGGTAGTGTTGCTCTAACAAAGTCTAAACGATCTTACTACGGCTTAAAAGCACGACCATATTTATAGTTCTGTTTCTACACCGAGATTACGAAGGGAGGATATAAAAGAAAATTGCGTTAAATATAATATTGTGACTCGTGTTGCAGACACCGCGGCGTTGGCGTCGGGCGGCGGCGGCGGCGGGGGCGGCGGCGCGGGGGCGGAGTCCCAGGCGGGCTCGCTGCACGAGAACGTGGTGACGATGGGGAAGATGATGCAGCTGCGGCGCCGCATGGAGGCGCTGTCGCTGCAGCGCACCGCGGCGGACGAGCCCCGCGCTGGTACGGTGCCATATACTGCAGGTTGTCCCGCCCCCATACCCCCCTCCCCCGCCACTCACGGTCCCCCCCTCCGCCCGCCATTCTCCCGCGACCCTTATCACTTATCTCTTCCCTTCGCCCCTTTCGTAGTCCATTCCCGTCTCACCCCAGACACTTCATATAAACCCGATTTGTCAACTCACACATATAAATGACTTTTGTACACGCACCAAATGTATATATGCATGTGTTAGCACATAAATATACTACGCGACCAAAGCAAAAAACAACTCGCCAATATAAAGGTTTCATAGGAACCATTTTTCTATTATATTTAGGTGTGTAGTACAATTTACTGTCACGGCGATTGCGGGTAGAGGTGCGGGGGGAGTGTCCATTCTGTATGCAACAATATATTAATCTGTGACTAAGGTACATTATCACGTCCACAGACAAGGTGGAGATCCAGAAGACCCGCAGCGAGGAGACGCTGTGCGCGCCGCACCTGCTGGAGGAGGCCGAGGAGCCCTACCGGCGCACCTACACTGCCTACAGCGAGGCCGAGGACTCCTTCGCGCCCACCTACGACAGAAACTATACTAGGTACTTATTCACTTACTTAGCTGGAGCAGCTCCTTGTGACGGCAAAGGTGTAAGGGGAGAGGTCGAAGCCCGAATGAGGTCCAATCAGGTGTCGAAAAGCTGGACACCAGGTTAGCCATGCCTTCCACTGTTCCGAGGACCGCCAGAGGTTGGGATCATCACCATACTCAACAGTGAGCGCACGACTACAGGTATTCTTCCGTCAAGCAGTAGTGTGCAAACATTACTGTGTTCCGGTTTGAAGGGCACTGTTTCCAGCGAAATTACTGGACATATGGTATAATCATGATACTTTAGAGCCAATGTCTCAGGGTGACGAGCACTGTGTAGTGCTGCGCAGGATTATGCAATGCAGGGTTCTGGGTGGTGCTGTGACTGTTATGGGCAGGCGTAGCGCTTACCATCATGGACGACTTGCTTGTCTCGTCACTCTGTCAAATAAAATAAAGTTAACGTATAGGTGCGATATTATCGGTCTATAGTACCTGTGCGGCTTCAGATTTCGTGTACCGACATGACTGCTAAGCGACTCTAGTGTATCTGTTGGTGTCTCGCCTGAATGTGTGATGTTGTGTGCAGATACGAGTACGAGTGCGGGTTCGGTTCCCGCTACACGCTGCTGCCGCCCATCGGCCGCGAGCCGGAGCCCGAGCCGGAGGAGCGGCCCCGACAGGTACTCTAATTTACAACATACTAGCTCCGCGGTTTCACCCGCGTTGAGTATTATCCAATGAGAATCGTTCGTTTTTACGGGATAAAAAGTATTCTGTATGTTAATCCAGGTAATTAACTATCAGTGTGCTAAATTTCATCAAAATTCGTTCAGTAGTTTTTGCGTTAAAGAGTAACAAATATCTATCCATCCATCTTCACAATTATAATATTAGTAAGATACGATCGGCAAAATATGAAGTTAATCAGATAGACTCTAGTCGACGTTATGATTCAGTAAAGCTGTGGATGCTTTACTGAAGCCTCCAGGGAGTTTCGGAGACGAAATAATTCTCTTGTTCGGTTTTCCGCTAAAATGAGTTTTTAGCGAGGTAACTATGTATGTTGAGTATGGCCCTGGTCCCTCAGGCGCGGCGCGCGGCGGAGCCGGCCGCCATCCTGGAGGAGTGCCTGGCGGCCGACGACTGCCTCCGCCAGGACTCGCCGCCGCTGGCCGCGCTCGCCGCGCAGGACTACGGTAACCCCCCGGGGACAAGGGGATTCCACCTCTGTCTAATGAAATTACCCCGGGTTTGGTAAACTCGCCCACTGACTGCGAAGCGTGAGGTTTCGGGTTCGATTCCCGCACATTGCGGAGACTCTACTATATAGATAGATTACTGGGCTTTGGAACCGATGTCGCAGGATGATGAGCGCAGTTGAGTGCCTCCCGGGACTTAGTGATGAAAAATTCTGGGTGACACTGCAGCTGTTTTGGGCAGGCGTAGCGGTTACCATCTCGGGCGAATCACTTGCTCGTCTCGTTCCTTAGTAACGTTAAAAAAAAAAAAAAAAAATGACGTGTTAAACACTGAGGTGGGTGTTTGTGGCATACTATGGTTCTCGTAGTTTCCCGCTTGCTTCGATACAGGGAAATACTCCAACAACGATACCCTGGACACGGGGACTCGGGATCTATGTATTTTATTGATTATTTAGTTAATGATTTTTCCTTTCAGGTCCCCTAGTGGGCTCCGGCGGCGGCTCGTGGCACGCACACTCGGCCTCCGCCCTGCAGCTGCGCGCGGCGGCACCGCACCCAGCTCGGGCTCCGCCCCTCGAAGATGCACTCTTCTCCTCCTCCACTTCCGACCTAGAGAACCTCAAACGGAACAGGTACCGGCTGCTGTCGATTTAATATTGTTATTTTGAATGTTGTGAATTTTGGATTTAAAATGTTTGAATGGGTATGTATCGCACTAATATTATAAATGCGAAAATTTGTGTGTTTGTGTGTTTGTCCTTTCTTCACGCCGAAACGACTGAACGGATTTGGATGAGATTTAGTATATAGGTACTTTAGGTCCTGGATTAGAACATAAGATAATTTTTATCTCGTATAACTTGATGATTTTTGTGGGATATTTGTTAACGCGGGTGAAATGGCAGGGCGCTGCTAGTTAATAATCATAATTTCAGAATACAGTTTTGATGAGTAAAAGTGTTTATAGTACTTCGAGAACTGTATAAAAAACGAGTCTCTTAGAGATATGCAATTCAAAGTCGACGTTTTTTTTTATAAAATATTTGGTAATTTTAACGATTATATTATCTAAAGTGTTAGCAGACAATAGGTCCATAATAATATTCTACAGCTTGTTCCACTAATGTGTCCGCTCCCCCGCAGTCGCATCCTCCCCGCGCTGTCCCGACACCGGCCGCGGGAGCACCTGCACCTCTCGGACGAGGGCCTGCACCTCCCCCGCGCCCCGCGCCGCCGCCCCCCCGCCGCAGTCGCCGCCCCCGCCGCCGCCCCCGACCCACCCGTCGTCACGGAAATCAAAGAGAAAAAAATCAGGTGAGAACTCTATTGTAGTTTCGGGAATGGAACCGACCCCAATGAGGTCAAAACTGTCTCCGGAGATTTGACCGAAAGGAATATGCAAACGGAGAGGTCTAAATAAAAGCTCGATACACCGTGAATGGGCCGTGATGATGCTTCAGAAGGGCTTGCAATATTATGGACAAAGTTCCGACCTGGTCGAGCCGGCCGCTGGGAGTGTGTACCATTTTTTTTTATTTAACTGAGTTACGAGACGAGCAAGTCGATCACCTGATGGTGAGCGTTACGCCTGCCCATAACGGTCACAGCACCACCCAGAATCCTGCATTGCATAATCCTGTGTGGCACTGCACTGCGCTAGTCACCCCGAGACATCGGCTTTAAAGTCTCATATGCCCTGTAATTTTGCTGGAAACAATGGCCTTGAAACCGGAACACAGTAACGTTTGCACACTAGTGCTTGGCGGACGAACAATGAGCATGTGCGCATTCCCCGCAGGCTGCGCTGCGCGCTGTGCCGCCGCCGCCTGTCCGTGGCCACGGAGCACGCCTGCCGCTGCGGCGCGCGGTTCTGCGCGCCGCACCGGTACAAGGAGGTGCACGGCTGCCGCTACGACTACAAGCACGGGAAGCTGCCCGAGATATAGCGGGGGGAGGGGGGGGAGGGGGGAGGAGAGAGGAGAAACTTTCGTTTTGAAATTGCGCCGAGGACGCGCGCGAGGATAAAAATGTGATATGATATTTTTGACCTAAAATTAAGATGAAAATGTTAAAATCGTCCGCCGTGTGTGTGTTTGTTTTTGTAATGAAATAATTGTGAAAAAAATTGACAAAAAAATTTAAACTATTGTAAAAATTAGAGGTCTAGTGTCCGCCCTCGACGGTCGGAGGTGCTTCCCTTCGCGCCGGAGCCGCGGGCGCGGGCCGAGCCGCCGGCCGCCGCTAGTCGCCGCGCCCTCCGCGTGGGGATGCTATTTAGTTATATGATCGCCTTCCTTTGCGACCCTTTATAGGTTTTTATTTTAAATCTTTAGACGCTTCCGAGTGACTATATTTTTCTAATTTTGTTTCATTCAGCCTCTACCTAATTTTCATTTTTGAGATATCGTTAACATGTTTATTTAGTAAAACTTATATTTTAGTAAAAAATACTATTACATTTATTTTTCTGAATTGTAATGAACACTTGTTATGTAATACACTTGCGCGTTGACGAAGCCGGAACGTTCACTTTTCATTTATCGTTTTAAATATATAAAACGCATGAAAAGTTGATAATTGACGAGAATTCCATTTTGATTTTCATAATTTATTTTCTACAAGTCGTACGACTTTATCATTGTAATTATTATCGTCGGTGAAACCTGTCGAATATTAAAAATAATTATTATTCTCTTTACCATTATTTTTATTTATTTATTGCACGCATTATTTACGTATTATTGTTGATTCATGATTTTAGTCAAAAGTATTTAAGCTTCCAGGCTAGAAATATAATATTTTGTCATTTATAAATTAACAGTAAATACATATCCGCAAAATTTATTTCCAATATTTTTCTTATAATATTAAGGTCTTCACTCATCACGCACGACGTCATAAGTATATTTTATGTTAAGATACGTAATCAATGTCAAATTGCACGTTTAAATATTTTTATTGACACAACTTATATAACAATTAAAAGAAAACTAACTAAAACTTAAAAAATCCATGAGGCATGGCGCCAAAAACACTGGCTGCATTTCCACGTTGAATAGCAATAGCTATTCTCTGTGCGAGAAATGAGCCAGCCCTTTTGTTTAAATTGTCTTAATAAATTTGAACCTAATGTTATAGAATCAAAATAATAACTGACAACGTCAATTTGTCCTTGTTACACTAATACAAATTGTAATGAGTTAAAGAGAGATGTCATGATATAAAACAATTCATAATAAGAATAGTCTTAGTTCATATGGCCTCAGATTCTAATTCAATTTTGTTTTTGATTTATTTGACTTTTTAGATATTTTTTTTACCGTAGTTTGACATAGATATAACATCTTAGGATATAGTATATTTTATCGGCGCCGTATGTGAGGGTGACCTTAATAACAAAAGTTCCTAAAAGCATAACCCTCGCTTTCTCGGCGTGCGCCCGCCGGCCGGATTCGTTGTTGTATATTACATTCTATAACATAGCGTAATGGATGCTTTATAATTATATACCTAATTGATTTTATTAGTTGTCGCCCGGTGCAGACGTATGTTTATGTGACATTCTCGTGTGTCGATTTAACAATGTGTATTTAAAAAAAAAGTTGCATGTTTAAAACTATTAAAAAAAACCGAGGAGTGTGGTCCACTAATCCGGACCGGACCCCTGTTGTGGACTATGGCCGAATCCTCACAAAAGGGAGGTGAGGCCCGTGCTCAGCAGTGGACGTATTGATATGGAGTGTGATGGTGATTAATCTGTTTTATTTGTGCCGTACACGTAACTACATACTTACTTACTTAAGTTTGCATATTACGTCAGTTATCAGAAAGTCGTGGCGCTTACCATCGGGTGAACGACCTGCTCGCTTCCTAAGCCCAACTGGTCTGGATTGGTTTTATGGTGTTTACTCTTAGTTGAGGTTACGGCTTGTCTATAAGGGACGTTTTTTTTTTAAATTCATATATATGTTGGGCCAAGATCTTCCCGATCTGTGTCTAGTTATATTATGTGGCCAGTCACTTCGGAAAGCAGCTAAGTCGTCCCGCCAACGCTTTCTTGGATTATATCGACCAATCCCACTTTAGTTATGGAACGAATATGATTTTCTATATAAAATTTAATGTAATGTTCGCTTTCCGTGGGGCTATGTTCCTCGTTTCTATCTAGAATATAGATTTTAATCTAGATACAGAAAATTTTAGAGGGACCTAAACGTACAGGAAATCTTACGGGGTTGACATTTTGTATTGACTTTAAGTATTTTGATTTTTTCGGTGTGCGGTGCAAATGAAACGTAGAGAAGTAATGTATTACAGCTTCATTATTTATTTATTACAATTGCACATTATTGTTTTGCAAAATAATAAGTGTTGTGTGATAAAGCGTATCGGAAACTAGCGAAACGGTACACAAAAGTAAAACTCTTTGGTAATTATATTGAGTTAATTCGACCCCGGGAATGTCACGCTAGTTTTTATGTTGATATATTGAAGGTTTGATCACTAAATTATTTATTTAAAAATTCGTTTTCTTTAATCTAATTTATATACGAAACCAAGCGCCAATTGAATTTTTTTTTCTATTGGCTGGTTCCTTTATTACCTAATAACTAACTACTTCTCACGACAGTTGGGCTACCTACAAAATGAAACTTAAAAATCAATCACAAAGTTATTGCTGTAATTTTCTGTTATGAACCGATTTTAAACAGGTTTTTATTAATGTGTGCTTTTTAACAAACATATCACTGGAGTTAATTCAAAGCTTTCTTCACAATGGCGTCAATTCTGTCGATGCAATTGGTCAACATTTAAGTTAGGTCGCATTAAATTATGTGTTGTCACTTTCCAATCGTATGAAAACGAAAGGGGTGGCAATAACTCTAGAGCTGTCAAATTAAGTTTGAGTTTAGTTTGCGGCAACATAATCGGTGCCAACATCTCAGCACTGCCTCGCCAATGAAACCTCGAAGCCTGTACAAAGTCCGTCCATTAGCTTTCGAGTTAAGTAACTAAGGGAAATAACTAATAAAACGGTCAATTCTATCCATGTGTTGATCAGACATGGTTAATTTAAGGTTTATTGTTTAATACTATACATATTTATATATACAAACAAATGAGTTATCGTTATGTACACGGGTAAGGCACCGGTTTAATCTCATAAAATATATGAGCATATAAATTTGTCAGTATAATTAAATGACATATCTAACGATTGCTACACTAAATCTTATGTACTTGTCATTTGTGTTTTTTCTTTTAATTCTACGTCTAGCGAAATCTCTCTATATAAATGTGACAGGCTGTATTGGTAGTGTCCACGCATTCTTGATACTTACCTAAGCTGCATTTTAGTTTCTGATTTTTCAAATTAGTCAATTTAGTGATCAAACCTTGTAGGCCTCAACTGACGGGTCTAATATAGATAAGGAACTGTATGTTCAAACACTGGTTTATTGTAATTGGACCTTTAATGTTATAGAGTTACGACAATATTTTGTTAGATGAAAGATCATCAGTACATTTGCACAGTTTTCGCTTTGAAATTGCCTGCTTTCAAATGTATTGGTTAAATTGCACGGCTTTGAAATAACATACGTTTTGTATGAGTTTACGGATGCAATTGTGAACTAACGACGTTTCTAGACTAAACTAATTTTTTTTAAATTATTTTTCGTAAAGAGTGACAAACGATTATAAGCGATCCTGGATGATTTGAATCGATATGTATTTGTGCCGTTGACATTATCAACGGCTAGCAAACGTCTGATGTTGCTTTGTTTGTAGTCATCCATCACTAATGTTAACTAGTGTGAAATTGTGAATGGTGTCAATTGAAACTTCGTGCTTCAGTATCGATGATGAAAATGGCATTAGAGCATAGACCTTAAATGCAAAGTTGTTAAATACAAAGTATCAAGACATGTGTGCGTACTCACTGTTTCATAACGTAGGATGTTGTTGCACGCGCCATGTTCTACGTCGCTTCTAGTTGCGCAACATTCTCCCTAAATGAGTTGGTTTTAGATAAATAGTGAATAATCGATACTGAATATGCACTGTTCAATTGTAGGTGGTTACTGATGCGATGTTATCGATTAAAAGAAGGAAAAAAGTGATATTTGCGAGGTTTTCGAGAATATGACCATTGTAACGACGATCTTTCATACTGTCTCTATTTACCGATAACTGTACAAAGTCAAAATACATTGAGATGTATTTTTAACACAAATAACAATATTTTGACTATGTACAGAGATTTGACGGTTATTGCTATTCTGGCTGGGTGTGCCACTGTATAATTTTCTTAATAGATTTTTGTATACTTAAGTTTATAGATAATTTTTATTTGGGAGAAATAATTTTGGCTGATTTACGAAAAATAAAATATTTATAATGCGAAAGCGAATAACAGTTTATTATTTCATAAAGTCCCTTAAACTAATGTTAGTAACAAAATTGTTTAGTTATAACTAATACTAACAATTTGGCATAGAGAGAAATGCAATAACATTAGAATAAACATACAAATATAGGACAACTTTGGAAATAGGATATATACATTTGTAACTAGGATAATTGCATCATCCATATTGATAAATTACTTACAAAATTGAGCTTGAAGTCGACTCGGCGTTCATAACGATTACAACTTGTATATAAGTACACTATACATAGAAAAACTTGGCTAACTTGATGAAGCTAACATTAATCATCCAATATTTCCCATTGCCTTTCCACTCTGGGTTACCTTTAGGTTACAATCCTCTATTGAATAAATCAATAATAACTGAATTAAGTCTTGTAATTTATGCGTATGTACGAATGGATAGATTTTCGTCTATATACCAAGAACATTTTTACAGTTTTCCTTTTAAGTAAGTACTGTTAAAGTCTTCACAACGCTTATTTTAAAAAATACGCTACTCAATATTAAATGCGTTATAATACGCTATTAAGTAAATAACGTAAAAATAGAAGATGAGACATTTTCTTTGGACCCTGTATCTCAAAATATATTATTAAGAGGATAACATTACAATACATTTTATGTAAACACTAAAATATTGTACAAGTCGGTAAGGTCGGCCTCAAAAGTAGCTGAACATTTCCATTATCAAATTTTCCCATTCTACGTTAAAAATATAGTTTTTTCCGGCAGTAAAATTCAATTGGAAATCAGAACTTGTTCAGCAACTTCTAAGGCCGACTGTACAATATAGAAAATATGATATAATTATTCTGCTAATATGATTTATTGCTTGCAGTATTGGCTGCTCATTCCTAACTATAATTTTTTTCGAAATGTAAATTTTGTACCAATTCCCTTTCGAAAGCTACGATTATCATATAACCTGATCATCGGTTTCTCTCAAGAAACACTCGAATATCTCCACAAAGTTGTCTATGCCCTCCCTGAAGTTATCATCCAGGGTCCTCTCGTCTTCCTCGTTAAAGAACGCGTGCGCGAAGTCTATGATCTTCACCGTGCCCCAAGGGTTAGGATTGGGAGAGTCGTAAGAGAGCTGATCCAGCATCGCTCGGTAGTTCATCTTGATCTTCGACAGTTTATCCTCGTAGTTATGATCGAAGGAGTGGTTGTGGTTGAGGCGTTCCAGCGCGTCGGTCCAGGGGGAGGAGACGGCAGGGGGCGGCTGGGGGGAGAAGCTGGCCTGCGCGAGCGACAGGGGCGCCAGCGGGACGGACGCCAGCTTCCTGTACACGGGGCCCTTCGCCGACAGCTGCCCGCTGAACGGGGAGCCCGCGATACTGTGCAGCGAGTGGATGGAGCGCCGCCGGGGCGCCGCGCCCGCGCGGGGGGCGGAGCACGACCTGGGGCCGAACACATTCATTATTAAGTTAAGTTCGTCATTGTATTCAATGCGACAAGCCTCGCGAAACTAAAGAGGCATTATAGGTAAAGGACATTCTGCAAAAGGGACATAGTTGAGGGACATTAAGAATCCAAGCACTCACAGGGGGTCCCCGGTGGCGCAGCAGTCCCGCAGCTTGGCGGCGTCATACAGCAGCAGCAGCGAGGCGGAGTAGAGGCGCGCGGCGCTCTGGTGCCGGCTCCACTTCTGGATCTTCCACAGCTCCGACAGGAACTGCAGCAGCAGCGCCCGGCACAGCCCCGCGCCCACGCCGTTCAAGTAGTTCCGAAGAGCTGGAACAAAAATAAATCCTCTTTTGAGTACCCCAAGTCTCCGCCTCTACACCTGACCCCGTGGACACGTGGCCCCGTCTCCACTCACCGTCTATGACGGCGTGCGAGTGCAGGCGCTTGCCGTACTCCTTGCCGTACTTGCAGAGCTGGCCAGTAGCCAGGCGGTAGACCTGGAACCCTGGGATACAGAAGCTGTACTGCTGCTTGCACTGTGCGTACTTCCTCTGCTCGTTCTTGATCTTCTCTTCTGTGGCCAGGGGGTCCCAGGTTCTTTTGCCTGGAGGGAAGAAGGAGATAATTCCTTAATTAATGTTTTTCATTACTCAATCGCGCCAAAACAGCTGAAAGAATTTAATTCATAAGTATATTATACTTGTAGTTGTAACATAGGCACTTATTTATCTTAAAAATCTACATCTAAAGGGGTGAAATGGAGTGGCAATGTTTATATCAAAAACAATAACGCGGGGAGGAGTTACTGATCAGCATTTATTTTTACTAATAATAAGACTTTTCTTAGGGTCAGATCTTGAAACAAAACTTGGGATCCCCCCCTTCTGTCGCTCAATATCGACGATTGCTAGAGCGAGACTCACTGATTTCTGCGCTTCCGTGCAGAAGAGCGGGATAAATATCCTGATTTATAAGGGAATAAAATAAAGGTAAGGTGGAGCGGTTAAAACGCGACCGACGTATAAAAGAACTGCCCCTAGTACTAGTTTTGCTTATAATAATATGAAGGTTTTGATTATAGGAAATCCAATGCAGCGCCCCTAGCGGTAAATTCGTGTAAACATCTGATTTCATACAAATGTTTTTCTATACTCGCATGCGACTGTAGCAAGATAAACTCGTGAAGGGGTACAGTCTTCCAATCACCCAACATTTCAGACACTCATAAAAAGCCTCACCAATCTTAACATCCATAATGCAGGGCTCCAGCATCCTGGTGCACAGGTCCTCCAGTATGATGTAGTCCTGCGCGAAGCCCCCGTAGGTGTAGCGCGTGCAGCCGAAGTACTTCGGCACACAGTTGCGCAGCTCCGCCAGGTCGGCGTCGGCGGCGGCCGCCAGCCGCGCGTAGAACTCCACCTCGCGCTTCTGGCTCTCCTTGATTATCGGTTTGAGGATCGTGCCGTTGTTGCATTGCAGCAAACCTGGAGAAGAATAAGATTTTTAGTGAAAAATATATTTTCAAAGGCCTCCATGGTGTGGTTGATGACAGCAAAGCGTGACGTTGCTGTTTCGATTCCTGCTCAGGGCAAAGATTTGTGTGAGCCAGAAGTATTTGCTCTGAGTGCGGGCGTTCGTAGGACCATGGTCCTCGTAGTTCCTGATACCCCAGATACGTATGAAATCTTAAATAGGGGTAAGGACTTATGCTTAGCACGTTCAGTGTTGAGAACAGAACTGTCGTGTTTTTCATAACTCACTGCGAGCGCGGGAAAACACAACTGTTGTGTTTGTTGTATGGGAAAACACTATGGAATTTGCAGAGCTGCACCCGTGGCTAGACAAGAAAATCAAACACGACAGTTCTGTTTGCAACACTGAACGTGCTTAGCACCAATGCCATGTTATCTATCTATCTATCCATCTATCACAAGCTGAATATCTTACGGACAGTAACTTACCAAGATACTTAGTATCCTCGGTGTTCTTATGTCCCGCGACCTGCTGCGCATACTTCTGTATCTCGAGCGAGCTGGTGGGCATGACCATGGGCTTGGCTGTCATCTCCTCTTGCTGCTTGATGCAGTAGTGGACCTGGTAGATGGACCGCTCTCGCCGAAGGCTGGGCTTCTTCTTCCTAGCCTTGTCGGGTGCATCGTTCATTTAGATCGCGGTCTGGACAGAAAGAAACAACTTTTTTTAGAGCACTGGCCGGATAATAAAAAAAAACAAATAATGAGAAATAAAGCGTAAGAACTCTTTGTTACTAAACTATTCATAGAATAGAATAGAATAGTATTGAATTTTTTTTATGGTACACCAAAAAAATAAACACAAAACAATGAACCCCTTCAGTGCTGAGAACACAACTAACGTGTTTTTCATAACTTGCCGCGAGTGCAGGAAAACACAACTGTTGTGTTTGTTGTATGAAGTGTGCAGAGCCGCTCCCGTGGCTAGACAAGCAAACCGGCTCAGCAGTCAAAGTGAACAAAGAAATGTAAGCTGTAGTTAAGTGTAACACTGCATGACAAATAAATGAAAAAAACAATGAGTCTATAATGGCACCATTAAAAGATCACGTTTCTAGTCAATGAATAATGTTTACATGAATCACTTGGTATTCCTAAATGACACAAAGGGAACCACTAACCATCTAAATATTTCCTTCCCTTCCATGACTTTTATTATCAATGAAGAGAAAAATTAATTTAGTTATATAATCAAAAAAGTTCACCAATTTTTCAACTCTTAACACGTTTACGTCTCGTGTCTTCTACCACTGAATACAATCTTGCTCAATCGGTATTTCGATACGATGTTAACCTTCACTGTATTGTATAATGTAAAATAACAATTACTTAGGTTAGTACCTCGCTTAATCAATTAGTCTAGTTCATAAGTTCAATGGTAGGCTTAGTTGGATAATTTCCTTATACGCATCATTTGTTAATGTTTCGAGGGTAGTTAGCGCACCGATGTGAACGGCAAAAAAGGAGATTCTCAATTCGAATGTATGTTTTTTTTTTTATGATAAGAAATGCAAAACACGTTCTTTTTTCAAAACATCTAGACAAACTTCTAAAAAGGTATTCGCTACAGCAAGCTGATCAAAATGAGCCCTAATATTCTATTGTCATCTAATATTGTACGTAGCCGTGGCCTTCGTCGTTCTGTGGCAGGCTTTATACGTACTACGTCTTAGTACACACGTTGTACTTGTCATCCGAAGGACAAAGGCCACCGGAATGTTATAACTTCTACGGCAGGTATGTAGGAGTCCATACACCTACAATATATGTTAGGAGAAAGTATTCCATCGATTTGAATTGCCACAGAGCGCGTTGTTTTGATATATATATATTTGTTATTTGACTGTGTGACGAGACGAGCTAGTGGTTCACTTGATGGTAAGCGCTACGCCTGCCCATAACAGTTACAGCACCACCCAGAACACTGCATTGCGTAATCCTTTGCGGCACTGCACTGCGCTCGTCACCCTGCGACATCGGCTCTAAAGTTTCATATGCCCAGTTATTTCGCTTGAAATGCCTTTCAAAACGACACACAGTAATGTTTGCACACTACTGCTTGGCGGATGAATATCTGGCAAAGGTGTGGTACTTCCCCAGGCGGTCTCTTGCAGAAGAGGCCTAACACTACAATACGATATGTACATTGTACATTGTTCAAAATAATTAAGCTAATATTTGTATTGCGTGTCACTGGTCACCAGAAAAGTTTCAAAAGCCATGACTAGTTAACCATGACGTGAGGTATTTAGCACATTAAACGCTTGTCATAACTATTATCAACAAGCGGCGCCCCACGGTTTCACCCGCGTAATTCCAGTTTTTCCGGAGGTAATCTGTATTTCCCAGACTTAAAAAAACCCATGTCACATATGAATAATAAACAACTGAAGATCACGAAAAAACACAACTAAAAACAAATGTCACGCCGTGACAAAAATCACACAAGGAAAAGAGCACTTTAATTTTTTCTCAAATTTCCCAATTTTTCGGACAAATGATCCATTTTTTTTTCGTAAAAACCTTATGAAACTATTATGAACATTTTAAAACAAAAAATAGCCAAATGGCGTGACCAAGGGAAATATAATATGTACACTTATAGCTAGATACAATCTCATTTCTTTAAAATAACTCCCTGAATCCTGTTGAATAGACGAATAGAGAGAGAGGGGAGGGAGTCTTTATTTATAAGAAATCAGATGGTTTAGTAAATAATTATGATATTTAATGCACTAAACACCAGTCATGGTTTTCGAAACTTTTTTGATAATAATCTTTACGTTTCATCTTCATGTTGGCTGTGATATTTACAAAAATAATTGCCTCTCAAATTCAATCGCCAAAATTTCGTGCGTACAAATCATAATCAACGATTATTTTCCATACGCGCTTTCCGCGTTTCGTCATCACTAAATATTACAACTGATAACGATATCATGTCAGATGTGAAACAAACTGCGAATAGGAAACAACACAATGCTAGCTACAATAATATTTTGGTGTGGCAAAAACGACCCGCGCCTTACGATTTCCCGTTTTCCCAAAAAATATAAAGCCTATATCACTCAGGAATAGTGTAGCTTTCTATTAGTGAAATAAGTTTCAGTATCGAATAAGTACGTTCAGAGCGTATCCGTAACAAACCAACTTAACCTCTTTCTAACATTAAAGTTTATATTTATTGATCAGCTGACAGGAAATGGCAAGAGCTCAGTTAGCTGATTACGTAACTGCGGTTGCCATACATTTCTATCAACTGATTGCAACACTCATTGTCAAAACGATGGCCAATTCAATCAGTTCTGAATGCAATATTGTAATTGATTGCAACTGAGATACATAATCGACCCCCATATAATCTTATTGCTTTTTTCACGGGCAGAAATGATAAAATTGTAATCCCTTGATTGATATGAATTAGGTAAGCGGTAGATTTATTGTCTTTGTGCATTTAAATTCAAACTTTGGCATTATCTAGTCACATTGAACGCGTCTGATCGCTACCATTCATAGTAAACCAAAAAAATTGACACTTTATATAAAAATGGGATTTTCCCTTACAGTACCTAGGTTGACTATAAACCGTACCTATAGGTATGTAATTACAGAATTACTATAAATTAATTATAGATTGTAGAGTCGGTCATTTTTTAACATAAAACCTAACATTCTTATATTTAGCGAATAGTACATGAATCCACTTTTCTTTTAATTGCACTGTCCTACTTTTTCCATACATTATTTTGCACTTTACATAGATTTTCACTATTTCATAAATCAAGATTTTTTTTGATAAACGCAACGCGATCACTTCACACATTAAAATTAAGAAAACCCCCCGACATATTTGTAATCATTTCTTATTCCTGCTCCATCATCAGATCCTGATCACCATTTATCTGAGGAATATGTATTTATTGAGATCATTCCAAGGAGCCCAAGACCTTTCCAATACCTCTGCTGTGAGTTGGTGAGGAGTTGCTTATCCTGTAGATTCCAGATGATGCTGCATCAGGTCAAGGTTACCATGTCCTTGCAATATAATTGAAGTAAGAGGAAACCAAATTTCGAATCGATCAGATCTGTGATAGTTGCTCACATCCTTTCATCAACTGGAAAAGAGCGAACGGCTAAAACGATTTTCTTGAAACATAGCTCAGATCGCTTTCGAACAAAACAAAGAAAACTTTATCAAAATCAGTTCATCCGTTTGGGAGCTTCGATGCCAGACACACACAGTTACACACATCAAACTTATAACACCCCTCTCTTTTCGTCGGAGGTTACAAACAAATTAGTATAGTGGCTTAGGTACCTTAGCACTGGGGTAGAAAACGCGCGAACAGTTCGCGAGCCAATTTGAGAATATTTGCGAAACAGTTGGGTTTGTATAAGGTACTGATTTATCTAATCGGAACATAAATCAAGATTGAGTCGTCGTTATCGGCCGATAGGTTAGCAGTTTTGCCGTAGGAGGAAGCCATAGAACAAACGCTGTTGTATTTTTAGAAGATATGATATTATTTGCTTGCTCTAACCCGCGACTCCGTTCACGCGGGACTTGGGAAAATTATATTATAGTTTTAGAAATAACCTTAAGTACGCCACCCAGGGTGGGTCGAATCTAGATCTAGAATCGACTATCGAAAAAAGTTTTTTACTGTCCATCCAAAGGTTGTCTGGAAGAAATCGCTTTCAGCGCTAACAATAAAGAGTTGGCTAGTGTACAATAAAGAGTTTTCTATTCTATTCTATTCTATCCTTTGAACCATGGAAGATGTGGAAATAAAACATATGTACACAAAAATTTAGTTAAAATCCCTGTTATTGTCATTGAAATTCGTCGAGCCGTTTCACAGCCTCTGGGAGACAAACTATCAGACTGACAGACTAAAAATAATTAAATATAACCTGTTGTGTGAGCGCAGCTTACGTGCCGGCTGTGCGGCGAAACAAATATGTGTTTAACGCGGCGCTACAACAATGCGGCTCACACAGACGGCAAGCCAATGCTGGAAAACACACACGGTCTGCACCGGTGCCCAAATGTACAAAACCGGTTCAGCAGCCAACGTGTTAAATAGTTTATATGGATGGATACCTTGAGTGCGGCAATAGTTAGCAATAAGGGAGATCTGCCACCGAGAGCGCAAAAACAAAAATAATACTACAACGCCGAGTGCTGGGAGAATAAACATAATTTATTTCAGTACTTATTTACATAATAGAAACGGAGTTTTTGGTACATGAACGGCACTGAAACATCTTAATTTTTTTTACTAGAACTTAGCAAGTTCTTCACAAACTAAGTTGATCTTCCTTCTCATGAACGATGATTCACTATCTTTTTATGTTTGAAGGTTTATAAAAGCTTACAAAGTTCAGGTTCAAGAAAAGTTTTGCGTAAGTCTCGGTATAAATATTTTCAGTATTATGTAGGCACAACTTTACAAAACCCGAGTTAAATCTTCCTCAAACCACGAACCATAATAAGACGGTGAAATTTAATGCGAAACGTGGCGAAATTTCACTGTCATTTTTTTTTTACGTTACTGAGTAGCGAGACGAGCAAGTAGTTCACCTGATGGTAAGCGCCACCCTGCCCAGGACAATTATAGTGCCAGAACTTTGATCTTGCGCGGCACTGCACTGCGCTCATTACCCTGAGACATTGGTTCTGAAGTCTCATATGCTCAGTAATACGCTGTCGCTGTGTAATCGGTACTTCTGACGCCAAGACTGTGCCGCTGAGTTGTCAAAGTCAGTTAATCTTCAATTTCTTCCCATCTTCATATTTATAGATCCCCTCTCCAGTCTTCCGTCCAAACCTCCCTTCTGCCACGAGCTTGTCCAGGACCTCTATGGGTTTAAACACAGGGTCCCCTGTCTTCTCAAGCATGATAGCTAGGATGTACTTCTTGAGGTCCAGGCCCGTGAAGTCAGCTAGCTCTAGGGGGCCCATGGGGTACCCGGCCCCCAGCCGCATAGCTGTGTCGATGTCTTCTGCTGACGCATCCCCTGGAAGCAAGGAAAGTGGAAAGTAGTTGTAAGGGAATCAATAGTTCAATTTTGTATTAGTACTGGTATTTGAACCCTCGAACTATGTCACAGCGTTCGACCATACTACCTGTAGACGCCATCATTGCTTCAACATCGTAAACATAATAGTTATCGTAATAACACAAATAAAAACATTTTATCAACATACCGATTAACCTTTATCAGATCAAAACAGAATTATATCCTCTTTGTTTTGACATTTTCCTCAAAGCACAGAATAAATAACTACTATACTATATCTGGCGCCCGTGGTGGATTATGGCCTAATCCTCCTCACGAAAGTGAGGAGAGACCCGTGCTCAGCAGTGGGACGTTATGGGTTGTTAATGATGATGATGTCTAAAATATACACTAACGTAAAGAGGCTGCTGTTTGTTTGTAAATTTTTACGGCCTCCGTGGCGTAGTGGGTGATGTGCTGACTGCGAAACATGAGATTGGGGGTTTGATAGCCGCACAGGGCAAAGATTTGTGTGAACCACAGGTATTTTCTGAGTCTGGGTGTTTGTGGGACCATGGTCCTCGTATTCCCTGATTCCCTAGGTACCTACAGAGAATCTTGGTCAGGGGTCAGGTTCTTTGCATGTGATCGTGACGCGTTATGTTATATGTTTGCTACATCTAATTTCTGAAAGTATTTATTCTCTAATAGAAAGCCACTATTCCCGACTTCATATAAAGACTAAGCAATTCCATTAGTATCAACTTAGGGATGTTACGGAGCTCCGATAAGTCGGAACTTCAGATTTATATTACACTTCCGGTTCCGACTTCGGCTCCGACATTAAATCGGAGGTTTTAACCGGAGGTCTTTCTACCTTGATAGACAATTGATTTAATTTGCTAACTTAACTGTTATTGAAAACATGAATATTTTTTGCTCATGTCAAGTAAGTTTATTATTGTTTAATTGAAATTAAACAGGCTGATTGAATAATTTTTACACTATTTTATTTCATGATGCCTGCCATTAACACACCACTCTTCTACCACCACCTCCGACTCCGACTCCGGTTCCGACAAACCAAATTTAAAAACTCCGACTCCGACTTCGGTTCCGATTGAATCATCCTGTATCAACTATCTACCTTTCATAAATATTGTAACATGTGTTGTATTGTGATATGTAAATGTTGTAAAAGTATTGAAATATTGTATCAACCATTTGGGAGTTTCATTGATCGCAAATGAACAAATTCCGGCTGTTCCGTGTTGATGGGTCACCAAATAAAAACACATTTGTTTGAAAAATAGATATATTTTGTAAACAGCTTATAAAACAGGATCTCTAAAATCAGTAAATAATTAGTAAAAAAATATTAGCTTCTCGATTTAGTCTTACATTGATCGGTGGTAGTCGGTTCACTTTAATGGATGCCTTTATAAGGGTCCATGTGATGCTTTAATATTGAATTTGATCCATTTCATAAAAAATGTAGTGTCATGTTATACATTATGAGCTTAGGATTTAATATTATTGAGCAATTTCATAATTAAATATATTCAATTAAATACAGGTAGCTCAGTGGCGACCTCCGGGGGCTGATTCTTGTGCAATAGACATTAATTTCGAATTCTACAACGTCGAAAACCAGTTGCAAAATGATATAAATTGCTTCTAAGATCCGTTATCGAGAATAACGGAATATTTACTACACATTATTCTAATAGACCATGTTAATAATAAGAAATTTTCAATCGACATATTTTGTCATGCTGTCGAATTCGATATAATATCTATAGTGCGAGAAAACACCACCGAAATAACAATCTATATTATTGTCATATGTCCTTGAACATTCACAACATACATGACTGTATAGAATGGGGATCTAAGAAGCCTTCTCCCTACTTTTTATACTTATAGAACCCTTCTCCCGTCTTGATGCCAAGCTTGCCCTGCTCCACCATCCTGTCGAGGAGCGGGATGGGGCGGAACACGGGGTCCCCCGTGAGGTCGAGGAGGACTTGCATCACGAACTTGTTTGTGTCGAGGCCGGTGTAGTCGGCGAGCTCGAAGGGGCCCATGGGGTACCCCGCGCCGAGCTTCATGCCAATGTCTATGTCCTCTTTGCTCGCGTCACCTGGAATATTTGGTCTTTTTGTTATTGGAATAGAAATGATTAGATTATTATTGAATTTATTATTATATTGAACCAGACGAGGAGAGCCGAAGATTCAATAGGAAGCGTTCACTAGGAAAGGCCTACGTCGAGCAGTGGTCGAATATGGACTGGTGATGAAGATGATTATTAAACTGGAATAGAAGTTGTTCATACTTGTTTAATTTATTCTTCTCCATGTACGTAAGACTTAACACGTTGTGCTGAACCGGTTTTTAAACGGATCGTAATGAAATTTGGCAAGGAGATAGATTATATCCTAAGATAACTTTTTATCGCGATAATCTGCAGTCCACGCGGACGAAACCGCGAGCGAAAGCTAGTATGTTATATATTTCGTTACCGTCTCAATTAATCAATCATCTTATCATGTAAACAATGTACTTACAAGAAGCTGAACATAAGCCCAACTAGATTTAGCATACACCATTCACACGCAAATAACGAAATTTTAGAATTAAATTTAAAACATTATCATGTTTTTTTTTTAGTTCCAAGTTAGTACCAAAAATACATGAGAATGAAAACGTTTTTTGAAAGATGGCTATACACCATACCGAGATGAGAAGCTCCAGGTTTCCACGTTGGAAAATTGTTTAACTTTTTATTTTTTTTTTACTTTTTTTAACTTTTTGTTGTATGGTTCTGTTATGTGTATATGTTTGTATTGTACTGTGTGTTTATGTCGAATAAAGTGATGCCGGCCTCATGTGTCAGAGTTCAACAGGTCGTCCAACGGCCTGCGACGTGGCGAACGACAGCAATCAATGTATAACGACCGGGACCGACTGCGTGTAGTGGTAGTAACTCTAGAACTGAACAGTCAAGCAAGCCATGCAGTCAACTACGCAAAAGAAAATACGAAAAGACAACAGCGTCATCAACAACCAACCTCGCTCGTACATCCTCAGCGCCTCGGCGCTGTAGGGCCCGAGCAGGCGGTTGACGACGAAGCCGGGCGTGTCCCTGCAGGTGATGCACGTCTTGCCCACGGCGGCGCCCCACGCCGTCACGGCGCGGTACGTCTCCTCCGACATGTGCTCGCTCTTGATCACCTCCAGCAGGCGCATGATGGGCACTGGGTTGAAGAAATGGAGACCACCGAATCTGGAAGATTGGATTGATCAGAAAATTATATTATTTTTTATTTTTCTGAGTAGCGAGACGAGCAAGTTGTAAGCGCCACGCTAGCCCACAACAGTTAAAGTACCACCCAGAACTTTGCATTGCATAATCTTGCGCGGCACTGCACTGTGCTCATATTTATGAGACTTGAGAATGATTAAACTAGTCTCATAAATATGCGTGAATATGCCCAGTAATTTCGCTGGAAACAGTGCCCTTCAAACCGGAACACTGTAATGTTTGCACACTACTGCTTGGCGGATAAATATTTGGATAAGCGGAAGGAGTTTGGTAGTTTTAGGAGTAACCTACTTGTCTTTCCTCTTGATGCCGGCGCCGATGGCGTTTACAGAGATGGAAGAGGTGTTAGTAGCTAAGATCGTATGCGCAGGAGCGAGCTGAAATGTGAACATACATATGTCAGACAATGCAAATATTGAAGAAGAAAAATCTATGTAATAATAAAAATAAAAGGCTTTTCTACATACATACGTAACGGACACACACAGTCACACCTTTCTCCCGTTGGCATAGGCAGAGAGTACATATTTCCACATGCTACGATCCCAGCGGGAAGCAGTACACCAACTATATGCTGCATTCTTTTTTATATATAAAATATTTTTAAATAAAAATAAATTTCATTGATAAGCGCGTCACCAGAGAACGGGTGTTTGTTTTAAATGATTTTTAATAGTTCAAAATCGGGTTGCCAGGGAAATAAAATAGGATAAGCTGCATGGAAAATGGCTTTTCCATTCGATTTTTGTATGAGCTCATGATTTAAAAAGTTTTACTAACTTTTTTTCGTGTTTTTGTTTTTAACATGGATATATGCGGAATTCTCGCGGGTAAACACGAATGACGCGAGTGAAACCGCGTGGCGCAGCTAGTAATGACATAAATTACGTAACTGCCCATCCATCATTACCCTGGCAGCCTGGGTGAGGGCAAAGGTATTCCAGTAATCAAGATTTGGAGCTGATTAGATATGGATAGAGACAATATAGCAAATAACAAAACATGAATGCTTTATCAGTGTTTTAACATCAATGTTTTTCGGCAATGTTCAAGTCAAAATCGAATATCTCCTAAGATATTCGACTTTGGTTCTCTTTGCGTTGGTTCTTTGGTGTTTGGTTCTCTAGAACAGATTAGGATGTGAGTTCAGCAAACAGTGGAGGCACTTTTCTACAATTCCTAAATATTTCTAGTACAATCACAAGAAAAACTCAATAAAGTATTCCTCTATGATGCATAGGTATAATATAAGGGACGAACAAATACGACACCATATGGTCCGATATCTAAAAGACCACGGATACAGATAGATAATCAGACACTTACGAGCTCGCTTTTAAACGCAGCTTATAGTTAAGGTAATGTGCACTACATTTTTGTATTGTGTAAAACATAAATTACGTTCTCAACTTTAAGAGGCGTTTATAAGCAAGGCTTTTAGTAGTGCGGTATAAAGGTCTTCCTATTATCACTGGTTTGAATTCTGGTTAAAGATTGTCTTTTCCTTTCCGAAAAACTAAGGAAGGAATAGAATAACTTATGTAGTAGGAATTACCTTATCAAGCTTATTGAAAAGCTCCTGTTTAACGTCCAGCTTCTCCACAATAGCCTCGACTATCAGGTCGGCTTCCACTCCATCCTCGACCTTAGTTGAAGTCTTGATCCGGTCTAAAGACTCCCGGACGAAGCCTTCGATCTTTGCTGCGTCATCCTTGTGTACTTTCTTGGCCACTCGGGTGAGATTGCTCTGGATGGACTTCTGAGCCTTCTCCAGGAGTTCGGGTTGGAGATCCACGAGGGTTACGTTCTGACCGGCTTGGGCTGCAACCTTTGGGCGGTTCAAGGGTTAATGAATGAAAGGTTTATTTTCAAAAAAGTTTTTACTTTAAAATATTAGTTGTTCAATATATCTATGTAAATAGCACTGGTAGAGTTAATGCAGTTTCTTTTTCCTGTACTAGATTGAGCTATGAATAACCACTTAGAAATTTCCCTTTTTAACCTTCACTGCTGAGCCGATTTTCTTGTCTAGCCACGGGTGCGGTTCTGCAGACGCCATAGTTCTTTCCCATATAACAAACACAGCAGTTATGTTTTCCCGCACTCGCGGCAAGTTATGACAAAACACGACAGTTGTGTTATCAGCACTTAAGGTATTAAACTCAAACCATAATCATCAGTACTGTATGACCGAGCTTTGCTCGGTTTTTTTTTTTTTTTAATGACATTTTCTAAAAATGATTCCTAGCTAGATCGATTTATCGCCCCCGAAACCCCCTATATACTAAATTTCATGAAAATCGTTGGAGCCGATTCCGAGATTCCAATTATTATATAAATATACAAGAATTGCTCATTTAAAGATATAAGATTATCCACTATCATTTACAAAATAGTTACCCGTCTTAGCTCCAAAAACGAACTGTTTGGAATTAAAAAATTCCCGCCATAAGCGAAATTTTAACATTATATTTATTTATGTGCATAGCAGCAGGTAGGTAGAGATCTATATCTTTGAGTTTTACAACAGTTACACCTCGGGATTAAAGAATCAGTCTTTCATGGCACTATCTTATCATCTTTTTGTGATTGTGTTCAGGAAGCTAGAGTATTTACGGTTCGCTATCAGTTAACCTGCCTGAGAGAGACAGAGAGCTGGGGAGGAGATAACAATATTACAAATATACAAACGAATGAAGAACTTCCTCCAATTTTGAAGTCAGTTAACATGTCCACTGCTGAAAACATAACTGTGGTGTTTGTCATAACTTGGTGCGAGTATGGGAAAACACAACTGTGGTGTTAGCTGTATGGGAAAAGACTATGGTGTGTGCAGAGCCACACCCGTGGCTAGACAAGAAAATCGGTTCAGCAGTGAAAGTGTTAATGAAGGGGAACATAGGCAGGGGAGCAGTATAAATAGTAGCATGCCAAATGAAATGCAATTGCAAATAGCTGTTGAAAGTTTTGTCCTTCTCTAGGCTTAGTAAGTTTACCACCTTTATTCCACAGGGACAATGTTCAAGGACCTGAATCTGACCTGAACTCACCCATAACATCAACATGTTTTTGCCCAGATATTTTTACAATTCATAATTATTTAATACTTTGAGTGCTGAGCCGATTTTCTTGTCTAGCCACGGGTGCGGCTCTGAACACACCATAGTGTTTTCTCATAGAACAAACACAACAGTTGTGTTTTCCCACACACACGGCAAGTTATGAAAAACACCACAGCTGTATTTTCAGCAGTGAATGTGTGATAAATAGATAGATAACTCTTTTTTGACACTAAAATGTATAAAACACAGAGAGAACAAAAATAAATCTTTATAATAGGTACATAAGGCGGTCTTATTGCTTAAAGCAATCTCTGCCAGACAGCCTTTGGATGGATAAGATAGAGAGCAGGAATAGGGTTGTGTCAGTTGACATTTGTGTCAAAATATCAATACATACATACTAATAATTACACAAATAAGGGTTAAGCATTATGTACAGGGTGTCCTTACCTACCAACTAAATTTTCCGAAAATATGTCCTCAGATTTTTTTTAAATTAAGTTGTATAAGTGAATTTTCCATATTTATTAATTAATGGAAATTAATATATATACTTATTCATATATGAACACAATTAGATTATTTCCATATTATGAACAGAATTTTGTGTTAAATAAATCTATGTGACTATATTATTTTTATAGCTGACTGTACACAACATACTTAAATAATAAATAATATATAATAATAGTGAACCTTATAGTAGCCTTAAATAATAGTGGACCCAAAATCATTGACATAATACAGTTAAAGCCATGTACATTTTATTGACTTTTGAACAGACACACCAACACTAGAAAACATTTTACAGCACAACTTTAGTAAGTTGACATACAATTATTATTGTAAATATAATGTAATTTGAACTTGATAAGTAGGTAGGCATCTAAACTTACCAAAGCAAAGTCGGTAGAAAGTGGTCACTTCGCTTAACTTTCACTTATTATTTAACTTAAGGAGAAGTAAGAAATCCAACTTACCTGAGCGATTCCAGAGCCCATCAAGCCACCGCCGACGACAGTCACATTTTTAATCGCATTGTGAGTCAGGGAAGTAGAAAAACTTCTCGAAAATCCGACTAACTTATTCATGTTTGAACCGGTGATAATTAAGCGAAAGTCGCCGGCGAAGTGAAGCGCACAGGTTGGACAACACACCGAGTAAACTATTTATATTACGCGTAATAACACACACACACTTCACTTCACACCGATCGAGATATTCAGTTATAAAAAACGGTACAAAGTCCAAAACAAAGATAAACACATGATACCATGTAATCAGTTAAGGTTAGGTATTAAAGTATTACTTACCTGCCATATAAGCAGCATAGGCAGGGCAGCAACATTACACAACACATTTTGAGTACACTTGATAAGGCTTATCTTGAATTTATACCAGTAAATTCAGCACAAATGTTTATTTTTATTTACTTCAAAACTTTTAGTCAGCTGACTTGACTGACAGCGACAGCTGTCCTGTCAGTGCAGCAGCATAGCATTATGCCAACCAAAGAGATTGTACTAAGTCTCTTTGATGCCAACTAGGGATGGCGATCTGAGATCGATTAATCGAAGAATCGATTTTTCGAGTAGAAAATATCGATTTTTTAAATCGATATGAAGTACTGTATCGATTCACTGAATCGATATATCACCCTTGAAAATCGACATTCGATTTTTTCTGTTTTGGTATAAACCATACAATTATTTGCATTTAGTTGAATGTGCCTGAATTATAAGAGTGCTGCCGGTTAAAGAGTTAACTACTCATAAACTCGCGAGATGGCTGTATTTTTAGTATCCTTTACTCTTACTAAATGGCTAAGTGAAAGTAAAACAGTAATTAAAGAACGAAAAAGATAGTTAATTTAATAAAATTTATATTTTTCACTACTAATGCATCAAAGTTATGAGCGTTTTTAGAACTAATATTAAGACTCTGATATTATGACGTAATGTTTTTGAACGTTTCTGACGAAAGTTGCCAGTGGTTTTTGTTATAAGGAATTGATAACTATGCATTGTTTACCCACGGATTATTAATAAAGGGAGTGTGTAACGCCTATTCATAGCTTACTCACTGTATAGTAATACAGTTGTTACACAGATGTTTAACTTTTTTTTATTAGTAAGGCCGTTAGTATATAAATACTTTTTTTTTTTATAGTTGATCTTATAGTTTGATACGCTAATAAAAATAATAGCTATTTTTGAATTCCCTGATTTTATTGATAAGATATCGTTAATTGCAATATTAATCTTGTTTTTAGTAAAATTGATACAAATTTACATTGTAAACGCAAACTTGAAAAAAAGATCGATTTTTTAAGAATCGATTTTGTAGGCCTCGATTTTTTCGTGAATCGATTCATTAGACTACGATTCGAATCGATTTAAAAATCGATCTTTTTCGTAAAGAATCGCCATCCCTAATGCCAACTGCCAACCAAAATGCGTACCATTGTTACTAGTGGTTGACATAGCTTGTCCTATTCTTATTCTGTTTTTTATGTTTCGCAGTAGTGTCGTTTTAATTTTATTTATATACATAGATGATAATTTATCAACTGTAATATCCACAAAAAGGTGTATTTAAATTTAATTCTATTGAAATAGCACCATAAATATAGCCCCCAAATGTTGATGATTTGATTAGTGAATGATGTATTCTGAAACGGAACGTATTTTTTTAATAGTTTTTGAACGTAGCTTTATCTGTCAAACAAAAGTTTTGTGCTCCGCTCTTGTTTTTCTCATGGTTTTATAAATCTTTTGTCTCTGTTACACGAGTTCTTGGGTGGAGGGGTCGAGCGGGGAGAGGAAGAGGAATGAATGAACTTTGGATAGTCGGAGAAAATTTTTTTTGCGATAAGTTTTTAAGTTAACTTTAGTTTTACTAAATTTTAAAAATAAATTACTTTTACAATGTCTAAAATGGTTCAGTTTGGAGTAATTGCAAGAAACTTTTCAAGTACTTCTGCTGTACAAAGTGCAATAAAAAATGTTACTGTTATTGGAGGCGGTTTGATGGGGTCCGGTATCGCCCAGGTGAGAAATTAAGCTCATTTCCACTTTATTACTGTAGAAAATGACATGCATTCATTCACTCATTTATTTTAGGTGTCAGCCCAAGCCGGTCAGAACGTGACCCTCGTCGATACAAACTCGGGTGTGCTAGCGAAGGCCCAAAAATCTATCGCCGGTAATTTGGGTAGAGTCGCCAAGAAAATCTTCAAAGACAACCCTGAGGAAGGTGATAAGTTCGTATCCGAATCCCTGGCTAGGATCAAGACCACCACAAACCCCGTGGAAGCTGCCAAAACTTCAGACTTGGTGGTGGAAGCTATAGTCGAAAACTTGGAGGTCAAACATCAGCTGTTCAAACAGCTGGATGCGGTAAGAGTGGACTACCCACTATCAAGTTTTTTTTTATTTACTCCAAATAAATGGTCCATTACATATCATATAAGCTTATTGTTTCAGTGAGACGTAAAATAATTGTGAAGTAGCAATTCCTCTCTTGCTCTCAACAGTTGCTATAAAGTGTGAATGAGATTATTTTTTTATTCGATACAAAGAGTTTGTATTACATACTACCCAGTTACCCTATTTTGCAGCCAAATGAAATCCTGACTATTTTTACTATCAAAGTTTTCATTCATGACATAATAAAAACAAATGAAATTTAAAACTACACAGCTGTGACACATAATAACTTTACACGGTGTGACCTAAACCCACATTTAAGTCACACTTTTCCACGATTTAAATAGTCCTTTTTACATGGAAAAGTGAGACTTAAATGCAAGTTTATGTCACAAGTGCTATAAAATAGTGTTTGATTCTCATGACTGAAGTAGTCTAATATTACATACCATGCAATAGGCTATTTAAGTCACTCCTATCATAATATACTATTTTTGTTGTTGCAGGCTGCCCCCGCACACGCCATCTTAGCTTCCAACACATCTTCTCTCTCCATCAATGAAATTGCCACAGTCATCAAGAGGAAAGATAAGTGGGTATTGTTTATCATGATTTTTAATTATATGTATAGTTTTAATTATGGTCCCGATTTCATTGTTGCATGGAAAATCATTCCAACATTATTTTATAAGTGAACCGGTTCTCCATCTTGTGATTGTGAAGCCCCTTGTTAGTGCCAATTATCTAACAAAACAATACACCATCAGGGTTGGTGGTCTCCACTTCTTCAACCCTGTGCCCGTGATGCGGCTACTGGAAGTGGTCCGTGGAGCTGAGACCTCTGAGGAGACCTACACCTCCATGATGGCATGGGGGAAGTCCGTGGGCAAGACCTGTATTACATGCAAGGACACTCCTGGCTTTGTGGTAAACAGACTCCTTGTGCCGTACATCTGTGAAGCTGTCAGGCTGTATGAACGAGGTTTGTGACTTAGATCAATAAGGGAATCAAATAGCCTAGACATTACTGAAATAATAAATAATTCGTTTTACGATCTGAAATACAATACTTATTGCAGAGGTACTTATATTTGTATACGTACTGCATATGTATTGTATACTTTACTATGTATTGTATATGTACGGTATTGTTTTCAAATTCAAAGTTAATCCTTGAATTATTGTTCCAGGTGACGCATCTGCCCGAGACATTGACATAGCCATGAAGCTGGGGGCAGGCTACCCGATGGGTCCCCTTGAGCTCGCTGACTATGTTGGTCTGGATACCAACAAGTTCATCCTTGATGGCTGGCATAAGAAGTACCCCGAGCAGCAGCTCTTCAAGCCCATCCCTCTGCTCAACAAACTTGTCTCCGCGGGAAAGCTCGGAATCAAGTCGGGAGAAGGCTTCTACAAGTATGATAAGAAATAATTATAAGGAAAATGTTTATATGGATGTTGTAGAGTCTGATATTTTATTAAATCATGTTTAATCTTTAACTCTGACTATTTCACTTTACTATTTATCTTTTGATACATAAATAGGAGTTTATAAGTTTCAGCAGCTTTCAAATAGATACAGAAAAACTATTATAATGCAAAAAAATATTACCTTTCAATAAGAAATGTAATTGCCTCATTATAATATCTAAAACATACAGTATTGCAGAAAACTATTCATGCTACAAGGAAAGGATGTTGAAATTCTTGCTAATAAAAGACAGAGAAACAGAATCAAAACTAAAAATGAAATGAGCACATACTGTTTAAAAATTATATTTACTATCAATAAACTTATACACATAAAACAACAAACTTTACATCCTATTCATATTCTAATTAACCAAGAAAACTTAAATTCTACTCTACATGTCATAATCTTGATCATCGCGCTTCCGTTTCTGGGTGCCAGGCTCGTCAACTTCCATCTTCACCTGGGGTGGGCCTGCCGTAACTCTGACTGCGGGTTTCACCACCTGGAAGCCACAGAGACAAATTGGGAATAGCCCCTAAACTGCTTACACACATGTAATAGTAAACATTGAATTTGAACTTTGCTCGTATTGAAAATGTCAAATGTGAATGTTTGCCATTAATCTCTGGCATACGGCATTTACAGAGACAATAGATTTTTAATTGTTGTCTAATCGGATCCATGTCTACACAGCTGAGAAGTTTAGAATTGTATCCACCGTCAGCCTGCTGGGTTTAGTTAAACTTTTTGAATAAAGTTACTTTGTTGGGTTAACACTGACTGCTGAGCCAATTTTCTTGTCTAGCCACAGTTATGGATCTGCACACACCATTGTGTTTTCCTGTACTGCTTACACAAAGTTGTGCTTACCATACCCGCGGCATATTATAAAAAACAACAGTAGGGTTCAGCAATAAACATGTTGAACTGTTGTATGTCTCAATTTAGAATCGTTTGTATTGAATGCATGACACTCAACAAGTTAGATTTTATCAGAATGCATGTTAGACCTGACCACACGTGCAATAACCAAAACTATTTAGACTATGATGAGATTTTACCTTGCTTGCCGATGTAAACTTTAATACAGGTTTCGGCACCATACTAGGTTTGGCTCCAGCAACGCTGATGATTGCTCCTGGTGGTCTCTTCACCATCATGCTCTGTGTCAGAGGAGGCTTGGGCGTTGTCACAGTCTTTACGGGTGCTGCGATTTTGGTGATTACTTTCTTGGTGGCCGGTTTGAGGCGGTAGTTGCAGGCCGAGAGGCAGTAGCTGAAGAGAATTAATCAGTGATATTAGTGTAAGGCAGGGCTGTTCAACACACAGCCTCCTATGTGTTTTTAATCTAAAAGAAATTAAAAATAAGCCATATGGAAATATTTTTATAATCTATGAAAAGTGAGTGAGACAGAAGGCGGTTGGTGAGATTTGATTACATGGTCGTACTGCAAATGAAAGAATTAGTCAATGTTTTACGCGAAGCCTTAACGAGCAGCTTGTTTGGCCAGCCTTGGTTAAACTGGTAACTTTACTGACCGGTCAGGTGGCAGCCTCAGCCCACAGTGTGGCTTTATGAGCGGCAGCGGGTGAGTGTTCTTTATCCGCGACAACTCTAACAGCACCTCCCTGGGTGGCGGGCTCGTGAACGACTTGTCTAGCTGCATCTGCACTGCCAGACGAACATCGTCCAAATCGATGGACTTCTTCTTCGCGTGGTTAGCAAAAACGCGCGCGTCGTCCATTGCGGACGTCACGTACTTGTACGTGAACTCAAGGAGCTGGTTCACGACCCGCGGTTCGTAGTCCGTGATCCCAACCTCCTTCATGATCGACATTATCACTTGGGCATCTTTCGGAACATGTTTGGTTTGGATGTTTCCCTTCGATTTCTCCTTATCCGCCATGGTGTATTCGATGAAACGTGTTTCAAGTTTTTGTTTGGATATTAAATTGCACCATTTATTCAAATGAGCGGCTCTCAAGATTAGTTTTAGTGAAAACCTGAAAAATTAAAATATTCGAGACCGACACGCAACACAAAATGAAAATAAATAACTTCTTTTATTGTGGTACAGTTTAGTTGACAATGACAGTTGTATGGTCTGTGACAGTAGTTTGATCAGTGTTGCTACTTTTACAAAACAATCTGAAACAGTACAATATTAAGCTTATATAGTGCTCCTCATATAGGAAAGACAATAATGGTCGATAATATCGCTGATTATTTTCCGATCTCTTTTTTAGTACATTTAACACGTTGACTGCTGAACCGGTTTTTACATTTAAGCACCGGTACGGACCGTGTGCATTATCCAGCAAATGGCGTGGCGTCTGTGTGAGCCGCAATGTATTAGCGCCGCGTTAAATACTCGTCTGTTTCGCCACAGAGCCAGCACGCAAGCTGCGCTAACACAACATATGTTTCCCGCACCCGCCTAGAGTTATAAAAAACACAATGTCTGTGTTTACAACACTGAACGTGTTAATTGGGATAGATGTATAATAAATATCATTACAATATAGTTACATGAGGCAGAGTGGAAGAATAATAGGAATAGAAAAGGTTAAAATTAAACCAACTTTATAATAACCATTTCGATTTATTCAGTTAAAATATGAAATAACTTACATGTACAGTAAAAATAAGTTGTTTTTAGATAGTCATCGAAGTGTTTAACCCAAATTTAAATCGCTAGAAGCCGCGCGGCTTGCGTTTAACATTGCGACTACCTTAACACCTTGTTTACCAAGAGTACTAAAATACATTCTAAAGATTACATTATTGTAATTTGTATTAGGTACATTTTAACGTATAAATGGACATTTTGGACGTACAGTTGTGATTTTATTTATTTACTATAGTGATTAACTGGATGTTCTAAGGTTGTTTGTTGTTGTTTTCACTTTTGCTCCACACATGAACTCGATAGTATTATTTACAAAGATTTACACATGTTAAACCTAAATCAATTATTAATTAATTAGGTACTTTAGAAATTACATTCATTATACTGGACCTTGCTCAGGAGTATAGCAGCTCCCGAATAGCACATTTAGAGTTGGTATACACAACAATTGACTTGGACTTAGCACACAATGTAATGACAAAGTAATTTTCATTTGACGTTTCTCACAAATTATGGAACAAAAGTAAATCAACAACACAAGATTGAGCGATCAAACTATCATGCATTGATTGTGTCCAAATTATTTTAATACTCCAAGATATGTGGACATCCAATTAACAAAATGTTGAGCACAAATGCTTGATCGCTATAGAAATAAATAGAGAATAACATATGTAGTGTAATTATTGCTTTCGTTATTACGTTAATTTATTGGTTTTACAAAACGACTTTCGAAATCCACGAGTCATGGCCACACCGCCCTGTTTTTACTCTATAGCTAATAAATTGTGCTATATTCCGAAATCACCCGAAAAGACCACCATCATTCTTTATTATCCTTAATTTACATAATTATATCACCTAGTAAGGTTTCAAACAATAGCCTAGGACGTCCCTCACACGTTAAGTGTTGTTTAAAATACTCAATTATTTAATACAGATCAATTCTACTTTAGCTATATTGCTTTAATTTGACGGGATATTAAGACAGTGTTCCTACATAATATTTAAATAAAAAAATAATAATATGATACTACTAAAGTGAATATATGTGACCAAATAAAATACATCGAAAAGGTCGACCGCCAGTCATGCATGAGCGTCAATTATCTACATTTAAAAGATTATACGAGAACTTGTCGATGATTTACGTATTTCAGTTCCCTAGCTAGAGGAACGTGTGAGGAGATCTAAAAGTGACTACTTAGGTAGAAATGTACTTAACCATCTACTACCGTTCCGTAAATACAAGATTAACAACAACGTAACTAGGAGCTACTTAAGAAAAACTATGAACATCACAAAATCCCAACTATTTGACGATGTGTATTGCTAAGAAATAAATTCATAATTCACATTCCAAAGTCACTCAAACTCACGATTGCAAATTCATTAAATCTCTAGCAATAATATTATTAAAACTGACAAGTACCTATGGCAAAAGGTATTTAATGGCACTGTACTTAAAATTCATTTTGATATTCAACAGGTTGTTGGCATTTTTGAATCCCAAAAATTTGCAAAAGTGATCTGATCATACAAACCAAATTGTTAAGATTAGGTATATTTTCATAATTTATAATAATGATTGCACAATATAATTAAAATAAAAAATAGAATAACACATTTAAGCTCAACACTATATCAATAATAATTATTAACATTTCATTCCATGTATTAAACAAAACACACATTTTTTCAGATAAAAATATTATTATTTAATGTTAGATTAGGATAGAACTTCGATCATTATTTCATTAAACATGTCCTCATTTACAAAAATATTAAAACATATGAAAGTCTAGCTGTAAATCACCAACTTTTATTAATAATTCGCAAAAGGCACTCCTTAATGCAAATTAAATGTCCAGATCGCGTACAACGGGGGTGGGTGTATAGGAACCGATATTTAAAACCGTTGAGCTTAATATAAAAGCGTTCAATATCTGTAAATTATATTAGAACTTACAAACTATTTTATATTATAAGAAACAGGAAGAAACTACAAGTAGACAAGATGATAACGGTTTAAAATGATACAAACAAACCAGTAGGTACATGATTAGAGTACAAATTTACGTCAGCTACGCTACGGGTTATCCTTTATAATGCTGCCTAACTTTATTATCATAAGTCTCTGAAACATTCACTCTCGTACATTATGAAAATGAACGACTCAATTAAACTTTTTAATTATTTTGCACTTGATTTCATTCCGTCGAGTATTGCACATAACATTTCCACGATAAATATATACAACAGTTGTATAACGAGTAATGTCCGATCACTTGTAGCCCCGCCGGTTGGCCACCTCGGTAGCACGTCCACGAAAAATCGCGGAACACTTACAAACTTGTCCTTACACTATGCTCTTGGATTAGATCTCGGCGGTTAGCTCAGCTGACACCTGTAAACATTCCATCTATTTAGTTAATTAGGCTGTTATTTTCGGTAAATCGAGCGATGAGCGACGAGCGAAAACGCGGCGACTCGCTTTACTATGATTTCAGTGCAAGCGATTATTCGTGGGAGATAATGTTTATGTATGGTCGTGTTTTACAATACAAGGTGATCAATTTTCAACTGTACATGAATATAAAACTAATAAGAAGTTACAAGATAGATAGGATAGATCACAAATAAAATTAATTCTTTATTATACACCAAGATTAATAATTACACAATTAAAACAGAACTTATTGTATAGGAGGTGATCTAATTGCTTAAAAAACGATTTCGTAGTTTATTCAAACGTGCCCATGGTTTGCGATATCACAAATCACTCGCGTCGTCAAAGCGTCTCGCCGCGTTTTCCACTCTCCGCGCCGCCGCCACCGAACACACTTTATTCAAAATATAGGGACATAGCGAATCAACGTCCACTCTCGCGCATCGCCCCACTGAGTACCGAAAATGCACACATAATCACTCTAGCTAGTTGAGTATATTCAAGTTAATCCCCACATTACAGCCAGTTTTTAACACGCTTTTATTAGCTTGGTATGTACGTTTGTTTTTATTTCATTAGGCTCATAATACAGATTTTTTAATTGGGCCTTTGATTATGCGAATACAAATAAACTGTATCAAAATAAATAAATAGCAGCGACCTCTATATCTCATAATTTGTGGTAGGAATTTAGTTAGTTATGCGGGCAACTCTGATATGTCAAAGCTTAGGTTGTTAATTATTTCGATGAGATTCGGCGGGAAATTTCGTAATTTTTTTAAGAGACTAAATGTTTGAACTTTACGTTGAATTAAAGAAAGGAAGGTGGCTTTGAAGAGATCAAGGATGACAGCTTAATTATCCGTGAGTAGACAATAACAACAAATACGCAATTATATACAAAATACTCAAGGTGAAATAAAATAAAACGATGTTATCACGGTGTCTGAAATATCTTGGTTGTTGACGTCGTGAAACAAGAGAGGTATCGCAAGGTAGATGTACCCGTTGCGTTGCTTATTCGTCACGTAAGTGGCGCGGGAGTAACCAATAGGCAATGAGGACCACTTCCCGCAAACATACAATCAAATGTGTCTCCCACCGCCGCCCGCGCTTCCTCTCCTCCCGCCAAATCATAAAATCATCTAAGTACCCACTGCTTATTTATGCTGTGGCACTCGGCTATTTATTAATTTAGTTCATCATATTTTGTTTTTTTTTCTCATTGTTCATGATACTTGTTTGACTTATAAAAGTACTTTATTATGGCCTAGTTACAATAAAAGATTTGATTTTTGACTGTGCCAGCTATGTACCTAAGTTCGAGACCCGTATTCCCGCCCAAACTCATATTTTCGATTAGCATTTAACAATATGTACTCGGTTTGAACTACAGAGTAATTTACATACTTATTTGGCTGGCATCAAGTAAGGTCCCCCGGGCTTTTATACCCAAGCTCGGGACCCGCTTTTGTGACCAAATGTATTACTTTCGAGCCGGATTCAATAAATATTCGAAAATCGACCTACAGAGCTCGCGCTCGAGTGAGGTACCCGGCTAGCGTGGAGTCCCCGGGCGCGTGCGAGCCGGCGCGATACGTGCCTAGGTGGTGAGCGCGGGCTGACTGTGGTCGGGGGGCGGCTGGGGCGGGTCGGGGGGCGGCGGCGCGGAGTACTCCACCACCTCCTGGTAGATGAGCTGCTTCCACTGGTCCACCGTGTGCTCGCGCTCGTCCACCGAGTGGTCGTACGCCGCCGGCGCCGGCTGCGGGGGAACGGACGCTTCAGCACGGGGAAATAATCACAGAAGGGGGTGACGACGCCCAATTAAGTACAATTGGTTATCCATAGAACTTGTTTAAGTGGGGGAAAAAAGTCACTTTAGATCATATCAGACTAATATCATAAATGCGTGTTTGCTCTCTTTATGCCGCGACGGCAGAACGGATTTCGATGCAATTTGGTATAAATCTAGATACTAAGTCCTAGAATAAAACATAGGACTCTTTTATTATCTACGTAAATGTACGGTTCTTGTGAGGTAATGGTCAACACAGGTGAAACCGTTATGTTTGAATAGAAACAAATATGAAACAAGAGAAATGTAGCTCACCGCGTTGACCTCCCCCTCGTCGTACCACACGTTGATGTAGGGGTGCAGCAGCGCCTCGTCCACGGAGATGCGCCGCTCCGGGTCGATCACCAACATGCGAGACAGCAGGTCCCGCGCCTGCGACGCCTGCGGAGGAACTCTGGATCAGAACTCTACCCTACTATCATCATCATACACTCATATGACTGCTGAGGAGAACGAGTCTTGTCTCACTTTCATGAGAAGGATAAGACCATAACCTAATCTACCGTATGCTGTCATGACCACCTTTGACACATTTGACCTATCAAAACGAGGTCTACTGGAACAACAGCGTTCGTATGTGTTAGGAATTAAAAAGAGAATCTGTTTGCACTCACGTTGTTTCTAGGGAAAAACTTATCTTGAGGTTTCTTTTAATATTTGCTCTTGCGCATTAGATGGCCATCTTGCTTATTGATTGAATGAATGAGTGAACCTCCTAGATCTTCAAGTCGATAGGGATGGGCAATCTTTAGGGTTGTGCATCGACTGTCCTTATTGATATAGAGTATAAACTTTGTTTGCCTATATATATGTTTGTATATTTTATTCATTGACAACTAGGGTACCTTTGATTTGCATATATTAAATTTTACGGGGTCATCATAGTTCATGGTAATAGTTCATAGTCAAAATATATTTTTTTAATTGTAAAATGGTCTGAGGGTAGTTAAGATGCAGGGGTGGCAAAGTCAGTTTCGAAGCTAACTAATAGTAATAAATCGATTCCAAACGTCCACCTCGCCCCAGACAGCTAGACTGTCATGACAGCCTAGCCCTGCCTACACAGTAAGGTATCTCAAGCCATAACGCTAGAAGAAGGAAGCAGCGGCTTGCCTTGAGCCGGTTGTGCTCGTTGCTGTCGCTGGGGAACAGGATGTCCGGGAACAGCCGCTCGAAGCTGTAGCCGGAGTAGCGCGGCCGGTTCTCCACGTAGTTCCGCACCGTGGGCTGCAGGCGCGCCATGAACGCCGCCGACGGCGTGCCCAGTTGCTCTGCAAAACACAAACGAACATTTAACTCTTGGAATTAAGTTTTTGCGGAAAACTGAAAATTTGACGTTGTTTTATATTTTGTCCAACAACATGCAGTTTTTTAGCCTTTACTGCAGGATATAATTAGTATTTAAAACTGAAAACTGTTTAAGTGTAAGGTTTTGTCATGTTCACATTCATTCATTGATATTTCATTTAAATTTAAATCAGTAATCACTGTTTTAGTTCCATGTAATATAAAATAACACTTCCCCAACATGCAGTATAATACTCCTAGGGAATTTCCAAATGCAGAAGTATTAAGATTTTATAATATTAGGGACAAGATAATAAAAATAGAATTTTGATGTTATTAATCCCAAACATGTCGCAATTACTCTAGTCTAGAGGAAAGTATTCTTGTATTCATTTTATAATACCAAGAAGAAGAAGAAGAAGAAGAAGGTAATAAAAGAAAGATAATAATATCATAACACTCAGAAATAAAAAGAAAAAAGATGATGAAATCATCATGATAAATTTCATATTTCATAAGGTCTGTTAATCTAGATTAAGAAAGGAGATAGTTCCGTTGGATACTGACCTATGATCTTGTTCCACTGGTCGATGTGGTCGGTGCCGGGGAACAGCACGCCGCCGCGGATCATCTCGCCCATGATGCAGCCCACCGACCAGATGTCCACGTTCTCGGTGTACCCCATGCCGAGGATTACCTGAAATTTAATTTATGGAGGATTTATATATGATTTAGTTGGATTTAATTTGAAATTGTCGATGCTTTCTGGTGTGGTTTAGATAAAATTGATTATTGTGGGATGATCCTAATGATCTAAGAGATTGGGTGGGTTTTGATATGCTAATAGTTGTACAATTAATTCAAATACAATAAAATCTCACTTGAGGTATTAATTAGAATCCTAAGCTACTTCTACAACAACTGGTAATATGTTTTATAACTTCATATCCAATGAGAATATCTCACAATTCATCTACAAATTCATCAATTTGCCATCTAATCATATCAACTGGCGACTGTATGGAGAATACGCAAAAAATAAAGTTTAAAGCCCGGTCCACACGATAACTCTACCTTATCACTGAACCATGCTGCACCTCCACTTAACCAAAACAGAAGAAAAGCTCTATTGCTTGATCGCTGAATAATGAATAGACGAATGACGATGACGAAACCTCAAGGTCGACATCTAGTCTGGTGGCTGATGCCTGTGAACACATGTCTACATACCTCAGGCGCCCTGTAATATCTGGTGACGACGTAGGGCGTCATCATGAAGGTGGTACCAGCGGTACGTGCCAGGCCGAAGTCCAGGATCTTCAACGTGCAATCGCTCTTCACTACTATGTTGGACGGCTTCAGATCCTGCACCAGAGAAATGTGTCAATGGAAATTTGATAACGAAGAAACTCAAACATTAGTTAGAAGGACCAACCATACAAGATAACCCAACGCAATCAGAGAACCACTCGGTTTTGTTGAGTATTGTTTTTCTGGTGTTATAGGAATAGCAATAATTCTGTCATTTGACTTGACTTAACATACCCGATGAATAATCCCAGCTAAATGCAAGTGCTTAATGCCGCAAAGCATCTGATAAAGCAGATAGCTCATCCGCTCGTGGTCTAGGTCCATCTGTATGACGTGACACAAGTTAGCGTCCATGAGTTCCATGACTAGGTACACGTCTTGGAACTCCTCGAGACTCCGCTGCGGTGTGAAAGCATTTAGAAGACCGATTATCTGAAAAAAATCACGAACAAAGATTAGTCTTGGATCGGGATCGCACATTAACTTTCGCCAGCGTTGAGAGCTGTGAAATAATAATTTCAAATTTCAAGACAGATTTGTACATATTGCTAAAAATAACAAATACAAACATTTATAAAGTTACTTTTACAGTTTTCTAACTTATTATCACTTTTCAAACTTAAATTATGTTGAAAAGAACATTTGTTATAAGTTTCGTTACACTCGACTCTGGCAAAAAGTTAAAAGTTCATCTGCGAAGTTTCTAAGTTGACTGAAATAAATTACAGCTGTTATGACAAAATTACGAAAGTAGGTATTACGTAGGGCGCCATTAAAGCCAAGTGGTGCGCTAACTGGGGCTACCAATACTACACTAATAGTAGCACTGCAACTTTGAGTGCCTTGCATTTGATTTTATATCTATATATCAGTTACTATGTGTCCCCCCAGCACACATTGAGTTTTTTTTTAATGTTGCAGCTTACTCAAATTAAGTTTTATTTTTTTTTAAATAGTGAAATGTGAGTGGTCTTATTATACTCAAATTTAGAAAACTGAAATTATTTTTACTTACATTTTTGTGATTGACTAGTTTCATGAGTTTAAACTCACGATACGCACGTTTAGCGTGCGTCACGTTCTGAAACGGCCGCGATAACTTCTTGATGGCGACATTCTGTTGTGTCACCGTGTCATAAGCGGCACTGCAATGAAATATCAATTATATACTTTAAAAAGATATTGATAAAAACTTGACATTGACATGATGTTCATAATTATTCCGTCGATAAAAAAACAATAATTTGTTTGGATATGGATGTACGAAGTGTCTAAAACATATTAAATAAGTAACAGACGATAGAAACACCATGATAGTTAAGGCCATGCATAATTATTGTGATTAGTTTGGTTAATCAAATTGGTTGATCGGAGTACTGCGTATGCATCGACACGTCCCATTATCGATTTTACCAGAAACAGCATACACTGTGAAATTAAAATCATGATACAATTGTTGAAAATCATGACACAAGTAAATGAACCAAATCAGTACAGAAAATACATCATACTCTTATTTCGTGAGATATTTTAACATTTTAGTTCCATGCGTGCTTAACGCAATACTGCCGCTACAGCTTGTGTATTAAAAACAGCCAAATATGTAAGTAATGTTGTGAAGGTATTTGAAAAAGTCTTTATATCTAACCGACTCCAAAAAGATTACTTTTCAAATTTTTGAATTGGACCCATAACTTTGCGAGTTTTCTGTGTTACCTTCAAGATTGATTTCTAAAAACGTTTTGCAGCATTTGAAGTCGATTTTACAACAGAAAAACAATCCTAGAAGGAAAATACAACATTGAATTAGTTTATTAATAAGTCCTGAAAAAAGCGTAACATTGAAAGCATCCGCCATTTCGCATAACAAAACCGCCATTTTCTCGCGCTGTCGCGATTCAACAAAATGGCGGCTAGTCCTTACCACACCATCCCCTGGGCGCCCGCGCCCCGGCCCTCGAGCTCAGTGTACCGCGTCGGCACAGTGAACACCGTGTCACCGAGTGCCACTGAGTAAAACTCAACCATGTCTACTGGTTATTCACTACTCGATCAGCTATAAAGAGAAACAAATCACATTGGTGTGCGGCGGTGTATATTCTACGTGTCGTGTGTTTGACCAGGGCTGTGACGAATTTAAAGTTGATTAGAATTTGAGTTAAATTAAGTTTGATGTGCTTTTTTTATTTCACTGTAGTAGGTCAACTTTGTCCGCGATATACGTGCTGTGCGCATGCGGTGATGGCCAGCGAAGTTACCGCTACATATGACGACTTCTTGTGTCATTCCCTGTCGGCTGCCACCTTATATTTCATACCCACTCGCAAAGCTTACTTCCCATGCCTGTCATTCTTAAGCGTATCACCAACAAATTTGACTGACTATCTATAACATTATATTTTACCTATAGTTAAACTTCAGTTGTTTTCTTTATTAGGTTGGTTGGTTAAATTACTCGTTACAGCCCAAAGACGAAGCGTCGTTGATATCAGAGTATAGTGTGGTATGGCTGTGCATTACACATGCAAAAAATGAGTGCGTGCAAAATAAAAAGATGATGGAATAACTCTACAATGAAATAAACGAAACAGGGATAAAACTAAGAATACCACGATGCACCAAATTATTGGCATGCTCATCATTAAGTAAATTTACAGAGTATTTTAAGGTCATGAAATATGTAAAGAGTCTGAACACAAAGTGGTACAATGAAAAGTTTGAAGACCGGAATCCACCAGAATCGTGCTGTAAAAGATTTGGAAACTAATGTGTAAATCGAAACAATATTATTTGTCTGTAGAAAATGAAGATGTCTATGTACATTATGTACAATGGATTTAAATATGTACATTTTAAAGATACAGGAAGATCACAAAACTTACCACAGCTCGAATCTTTAAGCCAAAACACGGTTACAAGAATTCTCAAGAAGACTCATCACACCATTATGGTTCCACGAGAATGATCATCATCATATTCAGCTAGTCTTCGTGACAAGCTGGTTATGATTTTATGAGGTTTAATTGAACCCAGCAGTGGTTCATTCACTACTGGGCACATCTGATTCCTACAACAGGAATGATATGATGAGCAAACTCGTAAAACTCTTAACTTTACGTAGACCGCATTATAGATGCGCAGATGTTGTCTTAATAAGTCGCTTATTACTATCTTCTTTAATTATAGAAAGACTTTAACACACTATAATATATAATATATATATAATAAAATTAATAAGACTTCACCGTATGTTCCTCACCCCCAATTGATGCAAAGTTTATAAGTACGGTAGAATTTTGAAACCTTGTTGGAAACCTTTTACAAAGTCGTCATTGCAGTTTCTTCTGAAAGATGGCAAGCTTGGCTTTCTTTTTCAAAAAAGACTTACCACTCGATGCTTCACGCGATCTGAATTGTCACAAGATTTTTCTTGAAGGAGACTCAGCAATGAGCCATATCGCCTCTATTCAGCTCGAAGGACCAAACTGTACCTTTTAACTAGGAAAGGAAGAGAAGTTCCCAGCTGCTCGTATCAGGCTATACTCACCATACGATACCCTGCGCGCCGGAGCCGATGGGTTTCAGGTTCTGGTAGCGCTTGAGGATGGTAAACCTCGTGTCGCCGACCTCGACGGTGTAGAAGTGAGGGTGGCGCGGCGGGGCCGACATGGCGGAGACAGGCGCCGCGTGGGGCATGGACTACCCCTACCTACAAAAATGAAGATAGCATGAAATGAGAATCACTATACTTTAAACTTTGTACAGGTACTTTAAATTAATTTGAAGCAATGTTTACTGAGTTGGTTGACACAGCGCCCTAATTCGGGACTCAAAACCTTGGGAGCAGTACTGGAATGCAATGGTATCCATCTGAATAACTATCATTTACGCAGAAAATCTATAGCCTAGCACTTTTCGGGGAATTCTGGGTAGTCCTTCCTACTACTTTCTAGAAAACAAAGAAATGGGAAAAAAGGAAAGAAGGAAGGAAGAAAATAAATAGGACAGAAGAAAGTTAGGAAAGGAATAGATATGAAAGAGGACGAGGGAAAGCCAGGAAAGTATACGAGACTCACTATGTTTAATTGTCCTTATTATAAGGTGTGCTCGCTCTCCATAAATGACGTGCCGTGAATTATTGTCGGGCAGCCTGAAGTGTTAGGCTATCACAGGATCAGTCTTGGGGCCGATTGGAAGACTAGCGCAGGTTGCGTCTGTGAACAAATAAATACTAGATTAGGAGAAGGTTCGTTCGTTCGACACATTCAAGTTTTGGTGCATATATAAACACCGGGTTCAAGACCTCGGCCCTACAGCAATGATTTAGCTACCTTCGTAAAATGTACGGATTTCCATAGCTATTTGAATGTAACCATTCCTCTGAGATAGTCACACTTGAATTTCAAAAACATTTGCTCTGATTTCTTTTAATTAGTTCGACCTGACGTCCGTTTATTTGGCAGGTACAAAGAATTATTTTTGAGGTGAAATGTATGAAACATGATTGTTTCAAAAGGCTAAAAATCTTTAATAATATTATAAGAACTACCGTCGGACAACCTATAAGCTTGAATTTCTTACAAATTTTCATTAGATCACCATTTTCCATTTTAAACGGAGGCACGAGGATTACAGTCACAAAGAGATCAAATATCTTTGTCTGCAAAGCCATAGTACTTTCTTTTTATTAAGAAAACTTTTCATCAATAACAAGTAGGTACTGTTCACAAAGACTATATTACTTTGCAATGAAAATACGATATTCAGTGTTCCATAAGATTCGAAATGAAGCCAATTGTAGTCCAACGGCTTACCGCCTACAACCTACAAAACACTTGTTACGGTATAAGGTTTTCTATTGCTGTATACTTTTTCATATCTTTCTGTTTCTTAACCCTTGATCTCTTTTACTCGAGTCCTTGCGTGCCACTATTTATTTCTTATTCTTTACTTTTATTCGTTTATTAATTCTAAATTCTTATGTCTCTATTTTTATATTGTTTGTAAACATTACTGAAAGATGTCTAATTTTACTAATGTCATTTATAATCTTATTTCTAAATTCTGTTGTATTCTCGTACAATTCAATAATTTTGTATACAGTTTTAGTTTTAATTTATCTTATTGTATCAGGCAGCTTTTAACCTTATCTTTCTTAATTTTCAAATTTTCAAATTGCAGAATTACTTATTGACAGTTTTGGAAGTGATGCCTTTAAAAACGGCTGACATTCGGCAGTTCGAGTTCGAGTTCTTGTTTGGCTTTGGTCTGAGCCTCTAAAACCTTGAAAATTGCAAGAAGAAGTTCTCAAGCACTTTTAAATCTTTACTTAATTGTTATAGTCCTGAAGAAGTCTTGAAGTTTAAAACATCGGAGCCCTATAACCCTCCGGTGAAGGCCGCTCTCCACGAGCGCCTCCCCGCCTTTGGACACCAGCTTTCTGCCGCAGTCCTCGCCTGCCCTAGCCTGGGGTCACTCTTCATAAGTATCTTCATGAAGAACATTTACGTATTTACCGTCTTAAACAGTGCTTCATTCTAGACCGACTATTTCTAACCATTTAATTTCTAAAGACTTTACTTCCAGTTGATTATCGCGTGTGACCACATTTTCTCTTTCTATCTTCAAAGACTTTAATCCTTAATTTTAATTTCTTATTTTAATATATATATTTTAAGCTGTCTCCTTTGTTTTTCCTTCTTTTGGGTCCTTCTCATAGGAATAGGGAGGTAGCCCTTGATAACGTGTACTTTACACTCTTTTGCCAAAATTGGTAAAGGGGTGTAACGTTACAACGGCGAGCTTGAGGGGCTTGGCTCTTGAGGTCTGACGACCACTTGACTCTGCAACGATCTTAGCCAAGGGCGAGTTGGGGGTTTTACCCCCTGACTATTCTATGGAAATAGAGAGTAAAATTGCAAGATTACAAAAAAATCTATAGAAGGTGTAAGGTGCTAGATTAGCTTCTAGGAAATTGTGACGTTACTTCAGCACATGGTTGTATTTGAAAACTTAAATCAAGGAAGGATTATGTTCTCGTATTTTCAGACATGTGACTGTAACCCCCCTGACGAACCCTGATTTCACCCACGCTCTGGTTATTTATATTTCGTCAACAACCCCGGCTCTTGATAAGTTTTTAAGGAGCCCTCTATTGTTCCCATTATGGTGCTTCAGGGAATTGTGGTTTTATTAGGTTTCCGTTTCGTTTGAGATTTACGGCTTACAGCGTAATATTAAAAATTGTTATTTTTCTAATCACGATGAGGTCCTCGTATTTCTCCGTGGTTCAGTTCGGTCTGTTGAGTCCGTCGTTGTATGGTTTGTATAAGCGTCCGTCCGTATACCGTAGTTTGTGGTATTCTAATTACTTCTCAATAGATGACCAAGGTAATTTTATATCAATTTTGATTAAATAGGCCAGCATCTAGTTTGCTTGCTTTAACTGTCACGCCTGCCCATTTCCTTCAACGTTGTATTACAAAATCTTGCGCGGCTCTGCACTGAGATTGGTTCATTATGCCCATTAACCTTCGAGCCGCTTGGAATTTTAAATAGGTTCCTAGTGAATCTGGCCTACTTTAAGTAGGTCTTGAAGAGAGAATAGTTTTAAAAGTAGGTCTGAGAACCTGAGGACTTTAATTAATATTTGATTTAAATTAGCTCCGGAGCATGTCGCCGGTCGCAATTCATTTTGGGATCGCAAAATTACTCATTTGCATTTTTAAGTGGCAATTTCCTCCTCACTTGGAGTAGAAAGATCGTAAAAGCTGTGATAATGGAATGGCACGACCTCAAGGCGTATACGGTACGGTGCCTACGGTAAACGTATTAGTAAAATACATATTTTGAACGTTTTTGAACCGGTTTCAATGGAAGTAAAATATTATGTTCTTATGTGTAAGCAATGGCTTAATCTAGAACTCCAGAGTTATACTTATAGGTCAAATCCTTTTTGTATAAATTTATTTTTTAGGCTGCTTTCTTAAAAAGAACTATTAGCATTCAAAAATTAGTCTCTAATTAGTCTGTAATAGTAAAAGGCAACGATAAAACTTAATAGCGTCTTGCAGAACAGACAATGAATTTAGAACTGCTAATACACAGCGCCACAAATGTCGTACGATTACAGCAGTATTTGAATATTTGTGAACAGAGACGTAGTTAGGACCTTGTTTCCAGGGGTCAGCGAAAGCTAAAGAAACCAGAACACAATTAATAAATGGTTCTTTTTTGGCCTACAAATGAAAGGAGGTTGGAAGTTTTAGAGAAGAGGCGACGTTTGCCCAGCATTAGAAAAGCAGGAAAAAACAAATATTGCCCAACGATAACCAACCAACAGAATTCAACATTTGACGCATCATTCCAATTATTCTCTATTCGTACCTATGGAATCGAGAACTAAGAACAAAATTATTATGTACCTATACCTGCCATAAGAATTAAACTTCAACCAGAAACTACAACACGGGGCGTAGAACCCCAACAAACTTGATTGTAAGGCTATGCCACAGATAAGAGTTCGATAACCAATCTCCCTCCCTTGAATACTTCGCAGTTAGAATATTTGAGTATAGTTTGACAGCACAATGGGTTGTAAGATGGTGTCTGGAGTTGCCTCGGCTTTAATGAACGCTCAGATGCACAATGACTAAGTTTGCGGTTGACTGTCGGTTTGATTAAACCAAAGTTTAACAAATATATAATAACCACAAGGTAGGTAGGTATTACATAGGTGCTTTATATGTGATAGTTCCTGAGATCCTAGCGTTCAAACAAACAAACAAACTCTTCAGTTTTATACATTAGTATAGATTTGTAGATAATTTTAAGGATTTGTTTTCTAATAAACATACGACTTAAGATATCTAGAAACTTCTAGCTCCACTGGGCCTATTTATTTAACCGCCCTTTTCAGGGTGTTTTAGCAGCAGCAGTACTTGAAAGCAAGTTTTAATAGATTCGGATTATTGTCATTAGCACATTCACCCAAATCGCCAGATCCACTAGATGAGGTAGTGGGTCAAACGCTAGCCAACACAAACATACATCAAAATAATATGAGTAAGTACGTAACATCAAATCAATAGCATCCCTTTCTTTAGGTGTGATATTTCAAAACAAGTTCCAATTGAAAAGGGGTCTATACAAACCGGTTCATTATTTGCGAGCCTCCACCGCGCCTTCAAGGGCTTCAAGGCATAAAAAGGTCGCATCACATCCACATATTACAAGTTCTTACTTGTAGGTACTTACTTCTTACCTGTTACGAATAGCTGCTAGTGGATGCTTGACATTTTACGTCACTTTTTTGGGTCACCATTTGCCTACACCAGCGAGGGTGAAAAAGTGCAGAAATATGTTCTGAAAATGGAAGGTGACGTGAGGCAGACATGACGGTAAGGAAATCCTGAATTTTACCAGCTCAAATTATATGAGAATAATATTTTACGAGTATGCTAATACCGCGATAGATCAACTGTAAACATTCTTGTAACTACAGATGGAGCTCATGTAGCTTACAAACGCCAGCAATCCTTGCAAGTTGCCCAATCCAGCTGTCTGTAAACCTAAGTTGGCATATAGTAACATTTAGTACGTTTTCCTTCGAGCTTCCGCAACCGTTTATGCCAGGGTGAAACTATAAATAGATACCATCCTTCCAAATGATCCTAACCATACATAATTCGCTCGTGATTTGCCCGGGCCGGTAATGGCGGGAGGCCTGAGTCGGCAAGACCGATGCCCGCCGGCGCCGGCCCGCGCTCCGAGACGGAGATCGCACACGAGCCGATCATTTATTCAAGGGATAAACCGCCTCGCTGTTTTACGCGACCCTGTAAATAAATGTTCCGAACATACCGCCTACGGAATTTAGGCTCAAAATAATGTTATTTCAACAATGGACTCTGAAGCTGTTCGGAATATATTTAAGTAAGCGTGACAGTATTTCACCTGTTAAGTATATCATTATAAATTCACTGTTGAATAATTAGAGTTCAAATTATGTGAATTTTCGGTAATTTTTGCTTATTTCTGGTAATAATTTTGTAGTTTTTATTCGAAAACAGTTCTCATTGAAAAGCTCCACTTGCTATTACTCTGCAATTGGGGCATTCTTTGTGTTTCACAAATTTGTGGTAAAACGCCATTGTGTACGTTTTCGAAAAATCTCCAACGAATGGAATTCGCGAGTGCGCCCACAAAGGCGGTTGGGGCTCTGTAGCAATGCAGTAGATCTGTAGGACTCCCGTGCTCGGTTGCTACGGAACGGTCGAGTGCGCGGAACCGTGTCAAGTGCCCGGCCCAGTAATTGGAGCGAGCGGCTGTGCTGCAGCTGTATGCGCCTTTTTATTTTCGTGTAAATATTGTGTGTGACTTTTCAGGAACATGGGAACATATCGGCAGGATTAATTAAAAAAATAACCGGCTTTATATTTTCAGAGCTTTAATTAATTTTGCAGTAATCAAAGTACAAACCTACAATACATAAACGTTAAATTGACTATAGTTTGGAAGTCAGGGAAATGCTTTCACTTTAGTAAAGGAACTGCTATTTTTAATAATGTCTTAGGAACCTTCCGTGCATGCAGGAACTTAGCTGTCTTCTATACAGTAGTAACAATAATATTATCTATTATAATATTCACCCCCAAAACATTTTCAAACGGACGGTAAGCAAATGGAGCAAAACATATGAAAAGAAAAAAACCTGAAAAGAAAAATCGCGTTCTAAAATCGGACAAGTAACGAGCTAGTGGGATGCTCGGATAGTCCGACGGAGCTGGTCAAGTGCTGGAGACAGTCAGTGGGGCCTTGACGTAAATGTCAAGTAGCCATCGCAGAAATAGAATTTACTCACGTGTAGCCACATGCAACGCGACAAAATTTTGTAAACGACTTTAAAAAAGGAGCGATTTTGCTATTCAACGCGTATTTTAAAGAATTCGTATACAGAAGGGTGCATGTATGTGAATTAAAATAATTAAACATTACAAAAAGCGGACAGGCAACCTTTATAATACTGGCTGGGCACTTGAAAAAAGAAAATTATATAATTTTATAAGTGGTTCGTTTCGTGGTGCTATATTGTTAAGTTTCGCGATCATTGTTCATTAATTTGTAAATTTGGGTCTCCATCAACACAGATTACACTGTGTAAGTGTTCCTTAATTATAGGAGATCACATTATAGTTATAATGGCAGTTTCGACTAACCTTGCTCTTCGTGGACGTCATTGTTCATTGTGACCATTTCATTGCTATCTCAGAAGTGTTTAAATGCATTTTTAAAGGATTAGGATGCAACTTAGTACTTGTAAGTAAGTAAGTATAAGTAAGAAAACCTATTTACTCTTGATTTCAACATTCCCAGATTATATTTGAACACTGACAACAGTAATAAGTTCCACTCCACAGTTCTAATCGTAAATATGGATTCGTAACGTTCAGTTGTACCAACAACAGAAATAAGTCAAGAAAATACCTTATGACGTATTAAAACATGACCTTGCTGGCACAGAACCAAAACGGTACAATATACCGTCAATATTGTAGAAGCCTTTCTATTTTCGTTCCACGGTAGCGCGTCAGATAATGCCCTAATACGACCCTGGCCAGTTGCCAGAGTCGCTCGGAGGCTGTTCAGAACTTCGGACGGTATCGAGTCATTGCATCTCCTTCAAAACGACCTCAATGTAACGTTTTTATATCTTCAGTGGCACACGTCGGACACTCCATACCAACCAGCTGATTTGACAACTCACACATTTAAATGACACTAGTTCTCGCACCAAATGTGTGTGTATGTACGCAAACATACTACGCGACCAAAACAAAAGAGAAGCCGCTAGTATGAAGGCTCATACGAACGGTTTGTTTATTACATTTGAGCGTATACTATTGACTGTTCGCGATTGTCTTGTGGGGAAGCGAGTTCCGCGGGGTGGAGAGTGGCCATTCTGTATGTAGAACAATACATTATTATATCTTCTGTGACAGTGGGAAAAAACATGTGTATTTAATGGTGCCACTTGCTTTGAATGGCACAGCGATATAGCAATATTTGAAGTTTTAAATAGACTCCTGATATTTCTTTAGAATCATAATGGTAGGCAGTAATTTAGTTAAATATGCGTAACTTTCCGTGGGCGAATTTCATTTTGATTCAAATCTATCCACCCACACACCTCCTTAAAAGTGTAGGCAACTAGGCATCAGACCTAAAAATTAATCAATTTACCTGCTTTCATTATAACTTCACAATTAGTTCACCTTAATATGAAAAGAAATCCCTCGAATTCTCTTACAATGAGCAGATACTTTCTTTTAAGTGAAGTTAAGCTCTATCTTATAATAATTGCAAGAGCTCCGAGGGTGGTAATTACCTAAATGGGGCTAATTATCTAATTAGACCTTAGTTGTGTTAATGAGGCCGTACCGAGGGAGCTAACAAGCTACTGTGAAGATTCGGCTACTTTTCGTGTCAGGTGGTTTTCTAAGACAATGCCGTCAGCTTTTTTCTGGGAAATGTCGATTTCTATCCGATTTCATGTCACGAATCGTGCGAGATCGGACCCTAGATCACACTCAGAAGCGAATAAATGATCGTGACATACGATAATTTATTCGCGTTAGAGATAAAACTGGGGTCTTATTCTCGTGCAATAGATATAACGTCCAATACGAAAAAATTGCGACAATACATGCCAAAATATGTCACATCGCTCACATATAATACGACGGCTCCTTGGCAGAAGTTGATGATGAGTTGACTGAGAAGCGTGAAGTTGTGGATTCGATTTTCGCACAGGGCAATTTGTGTGAACGATAGACGTTTGGTCGAAGACTAGGCGTTTGTGGGACCATGGTCCTCTTAGTCCCCGATTCCCTAGATTAGAGAACCCTAGTTAAGGATCAGAGTCTAAGTATATATGAGTGACATGCGTTAAACAAAAAAAATATAGAGAAGACAACTCTTATACTCACCAGATATTATATAATGCTAATCAGTAGGTAAAAACAAAAATAGAAACCCAATTCTAAGCGTGTTCGTTTACATTCAAGCTTACATGAATGAGTTGAGAAGGGTACGCTCCATTATTAGAACTACAAAACAACGCCTAAACGAAGGATCGTGTTCTCTATAAACATGATGAATATTCTCCCAAATGGTAATTTCATTCATGGAAAATGTAAATAATGATATATTCTGGTTCTTTATCAACTCACTTACGGGTTGTATACGAGGCTTTGTTATAGTTACCTTTCGCACATGTACTTTGTGTGTAATTTTGTAACAAGGTACTTTTTTAATTATGCGTACACCATTTTATTCAAAGGGCCTTCTTTCATTCTTTCTTTCTTATGGCAGCTATCTACCTCCCACGTGGGGCATATTCGAACAGTTTCCGAGGAAACAAACTTTCAAATCCCGTGAGAATCAAGTCTTTGTCACCACTTGGCCAGTCCACATAAGTAACAGTTAGCTTCAACTGTTGGGATCGGGACGACGGAGACGCGGTCAAGTTACAAAACACATTCGGCGTCCAGGGAAATAAATGCAAAATGCAACTCGACACGTGTCCATTCGTTACAGTTTCGTATTTAATCTCCAAGTTACAAGGTTCAAACTCTGTTCTAACGCCGAGTCAGGATAAAGTTTTAATTTCTCTACGGACCCTCGTGGCGTGTACTGTAAAGCGGCATATGAAATCTGGAATACGTTGCTAGAGTAACTAAAGCACCGGGGATAAGTTCAATAAAGGATATTATTTTGTGAAAGCACCATGGATATAGGTCGTTACCTATTGTTTTGTATTTCTCTATTCCGAACACGGCAGCCAGTCACTTATTTCGTTAAAATTCTACGATACATAGGTACATAATGGGCTACAGATCTTTAAATTAATACTATTTTCGTGTGCTCAACAAAGTATCGATTGGTAGCTGAAAATATCGGAGGTAGGTACCAAAGCGAAGGTTGAGGCAAAGGTCAACATAACCATAAACAAAGAACAGTCAAAGTCATCAAACAGAACGGAATAATCGTAAAAAATATTCATATTGCTGAATCAATCGCCGACAAACGCCCCAAATCCGGGTTTGGCAAAAATCTGTAATATTAGTATTCCGTTTACTACACTATGAGGAAGTAGCGGCATTCTGCAACAAATTTATTCCAAAACTGGCCGTTTCTGAGCTACGTCCCAAGCAGTTAGGACCAGAATAAAATCTAGAAAAATGTGAGAAAAATTGCCTACAGAGGAACCTATTTATCGGCGGCTGGGCCGACTTGGCGCGATCGAATCGTTTCAACCCACGCGTTTAATAAATGTAGCTATTTGGCATAAATTTTTCAATAACGCTTTTTTCTATCCATTTTATTTTCAGTTTCATCTGATTTTGTTGTTACTTATATCTTTACCATAAAGAGATTTTGATATCGATAATCATGACCTCGTTTGCTAAATTATGCCAGAGCTTCGTCTGGCTAACATCTTTGGGGGAATAATACTTTCTTTGAGTTATAGTCTTTTAGTTTCGAAATAATTTTAAGTAGGTGTTTGAAACCTCCTTGAGAACTAGTTAACTATTGGTTGTTAGTTAATTATTATAGACCACTTACCATAAGCTCCGAACTTGCATTTTGTTTGATAAAATCACAATCTCTTTGGTTGCACACCATCTGTAACAATCAAAGGGGCTAAGTTAAATTATATAAGTACAAGTGCTAGTCATACAAAATATAGATAAAAATATAATAAGAAGGCTATCTTCGACAAAATCGGAACGAAAGGATATCCATCGCGGCGAAATAGCATAAATCCCTAATCTTGCGGATAAGCAGGGCACAGTATGTAGGCAACAGTAGAACATATTCGCCAAACAAATCATGCATTACGTACAATCACGGAAGATTCACTGAATATTTTTAATCTTTCAATTTACCGTTTCTACGCATTTTTTTGTCTCATTTGCGTTTTAGCAAAATGACGTGATATCCAGGGAACATAAAAAGGGCAGTGATACTGCAAAGCACTGAAAGGCACACACACTGACTACTGCCTTGTATACTGTGGCAAGGATCTTAAGATCCGATATTGTGTGAACTGGGCTGGAATAATGGCAGCACTGGATCCAAACGGAGCAATGTTGTGGACAATGTTGCCCAGAAAAACATTTACCTTTTGGAAAACATCGATAACAGCGGTTGATAAGGACACGGTCTGTTGATAAGGTTTTGAGGTTGTCATGAAACAAAGGGATATTTATGTGGTGATCAGATCTAATGGGGTCGAGTGAGAATGTTAATCTATTTTATCAGGTTATTTTGTGTGAGCTGTCGCTGAGACCACCATGCTTTCGATAAAGTGGAGTAGGAAATGTCAAGATTGAATAGATATCTTCAGGGCAATCATGGTTCACCTTCGGCCACATTGTCGTTTCCCATCAGGTCTGATCGTGGTCCTCCTTACAAAAGTGAAGGGAGACCCGTGCTCAGCAGTGGGTTGATATGGGTTGATGATGATAATGAGATAGTGGTCAAACGGTGGCTTGTACATATGAATAAAAAAAAAAAGGCGGCTTCCGGGAAAAAATATCATACTTATCTTACCGATAGCATTCGGCAGTCCGATGGGTTTTACCCAATAACAGAGGGCCGGTATGGGTTTATGTTACCTTAATTATTATGTCGTAGTAAAAACAATTTTCTCGAAGTACCCAATCCGTTTCTAAGCAACGGACCTTGCGTAGGCTGTTATTTTTACTATAGTAATCCGATAAATCCGTGAGAAAATATTTGCTGCTACAGAAAAGATATCGAAATCTTTCGTAATTAATCGTTACGATGGTAGCTATTTGTTTCCCTAGCTAGTGGGCGGTGGTATTTATGTAGACTTTGGGAAATAATTTTCCTGCTTTGTATCTAAAAATACATTTTCAATTTCGTGTTTTTGATAGAGAATAATAAATAAGATAAATTCTTTGATCATTTTATCTCTTGTGTAGTCCGAGCAAAAATAGACAGATAAGTATCTACTTAATTGAAAATAATAATCAAAACCGGCATGTAAAGCGTAAAATCGCAAAAAAAAAGTCTACGAAGATATTGCCTTGAAGCGTACCCAAACTTTTTCTTTACCAGAACACACACATCGATTGCTCACCACCACGCACGCACAAACAACGCACCACCGCACAGTGCACATATAACTAGGGTTGTCGCGAGCTTATTTGCTCTCTTTTAACGTCCACCGGCGCCCATGCAGGCTTGGCGCTTCAGATTGGCGCAAACACCGCCGAATGGGGAGTAGTGTTTATTGTGCTAGGGCTGACAGGATGGCCGGCAAGTAAAAGTTTTTCTAAACCTACATTTGACTACTTCTGGTCAGGCAGTGCGTCCATTTAGCTGTAAACGAGCGAATTCAACTGCCAGTATTTTTTGAGTAACATTTTGAGAGGCCAACTAAAACATTTTAAACCTTTAAAAAGTTAAAGTTAAGTTCAATTAATAACATAAATATAAAAGTTGTTACGAAAGAAAAACCTTTCCTCCCCATCGTAAATATTGAACGCGGTAACCCTAACTTGGAAAGGGGAAACCATGGCGAGTATAAAAGTAAAAATATCCTCTTTTGTTAGACTTCCTTTCTGATACCATGGATCGTTCGGCAATTAGAATTCAGAATTCTGAAGTTTTTTGTCTTCCATTTAAGACGAGTAGTAATTAATGAGAATACATTTCAGTTATTAACCTTTTATTTTGACAACTGTCCACTATTTTGTAACAAAGGGATTAAATTCGAAATAAAATACTGAACAGGTTTAAGAATTAGAAGTCAGAAGCAGCTGCCAACGAGTATACCTAAACTTGGCCTCTTGGAGACCTAAAAACATAAAGGGAAAAATAATTTTAAGATTGCATTTCCATTATCATTTACAATAGCTACCAGCTAGTAAAGAGTGCGGTCAAATGCTTTCACCCAAATTCAGCACAAACTACCTGCCTTAACAGTGACTTGATTGCCACGACACCCGTCAAATCCATATAAAATGTACCAACTCTCAGAACTGAACACGCGTTCTATACGTAATCAGGGGGCTAGTTGTAAAATGAAATGGTAAAAACATAAAACCCGCTATTAAACACAATAGCGGTGGCTTACAAAAGCTGGTGAAGCTCGCGTGACAACTGAACGTTTCGCTGCCAAATAAAATCTGCGACACCAGCGCACGGTGTGAATCGAAGTAGAAACTGGGAACTATTCACTTAGTTAGTGGAATTAGGCGTACTTTTGCGGATGTTTTTGATGAAATTCCGGCTATGGCCTCATTTTCCTCACGAAAGTGAGAGGAGACCTGTGCTCTGCAGTATGGATGGATGGTACATACATACATATATATATCTTATTCGCACAAGTTTTATTTGGTTTTGTACGGGTTTATAAACTATCTCAGGTAATGTAAAATGTTATTCTACATAGTCGAGCATCGACCATGCATTATGCATGCGTTGGAGGATATGTACATAGTCAGTTTCAGCAACGTCATGATTCAGCAATCACAAGTTTGAGAGAAAAATACAGAATCAACGTCACACTTTGTTTTCTGCCAAAACTATCGACGACTAGCCGACATACACTCTATCATGAATATGTCTTAGGCATCTATTTAGAAAAACACGGCTTGTGCATTACGTTATGCCGAAATAATATTGCTTGCCCACATAACATGTACAAGTGAATTGCTACTGAATGCCCCCTACATATAAAATACATATTCTAACTCTGTGTTAATTAACCGCCCGAGAGTTGGCTGCCTGCGACAGATATAATCTGTATGTAAATTGACAATACGCGCCGCCATGTTTGTCAACTGTCGAAAACTCCAAATATTGTTAACCCTTCAATGCACGCGCTGCGTGTTTCGCGGCCTATTGAGCCTTGTAATTGAGGGATTATATGTGACATATTGACAAGTAAACACGTATTGACGTTTAGGCTTTTGGTTGACGGGTAAATTATGATAATTTTCACCATGTTTTATACGAAACCCTTAAAAAAAACCTACATTCAAAATGTTACAATACGATTGACGCTAATCCGTTAATTCTAAGCTTACACAATGCGACAGCTCTCGTTTTCGCTTTCCTGAAACAATCATGCAACATCGCGAGGAGCTGAGTAAATCTGGCAACGTCGCGCGCACACGTCATCGGGCCAATTATGCATTCCACCCCAGGTCCGGGCCCCTGAGGCCGTGAAGGCAGTTTCCCGCAGAATCGCGCGGGTATCGGTTACTGCGGGAGTGCGAGACGCGGGACCAATTGTTATGCTTGCGGCGAGTAGGTGCTATTTTTCGGGAGGCACTATATTACGGTCGTGGTTGTAAAGCCGTCAAAGCTGTTCTTGTTGCGTATCGATAAGGGATTTGGTACAATACAGAAATAACTAAGGAGTGGTTGGACCCATTTCGTTCTTCTAATCTAGATAATTTGATGATTTGTTCTTTTGCGTGGAACCAGTGACACTTTTATAAAAGCAGAGCATGTCACGCCATGACACTTGTGATTAATACGTAACATTCATACACATAGATTGTGGATTATGACCCAATCCTACCCACGAAAGTGAGGGGAGATCCTTGCTCAGCAGCAGTGGGCCGATATGGGTTGATAATGTTGACATAACATAGAAATAGGCATATAAATTCACTATTGCGAATTCATATCGCACATTACAATAAACAGCACTTAATTACGATTCCATACTAGTGTATAATTCTATAGAAAACATTTTTTTAAACTAACCATTATATCTTTACAAACGATCATAAGCAAAATTAAAGCGGTCCTCAGGGGGACGTAAAAAGCTGCCTCTTCGAACCGGAAATATCCGGCGCGAGCAGGTTACGTGCGGATTAGAGGGGCTACCTACGTATTGGTGTGACGCGCGCCTCGGGCAGTAGGGAGCTTCACTACCCAATAAAAAAATTAATAGATATACTTGTATTGTACTTTGTGGGGTGTAGGCTCTTGCAAATGTCAAATTTCCAATTCCAATTGAAGAAAAAAAAAATTACTTAGAAATATTTAAAAAATCGTATCAAACTCAAAAATTTAAGAAATATTTTTTTGCAACAACATAGTTCAGCGACAAAGCTGTATACTATGTTGACAAAGGGACAAAGGAAAAATCACTTACAGCAGATAAACACACGCAGTACGTGGTGCACATGATATAGACTATGAATAAGTTACTCTGTGCGAAACCGAAATAGTTTCTTTATTAAACCTGACATAACTAGGATCGAAGGGCTTAGCCGTTGACATTGATAAATACTAAATATGTCCCCTAAGTAGTCCACTCACTGCTGTGTACTAAAGTGCCTTTAGCGGTTACAAAAATCGAGTTCCTATGAGGTTAATTATCGGAAACGTCAGTTTGGTCCGTGAAAGCTTTTAGAAAACACTAAATTGATTTTATCGTGGTCACTGGTTGGGTTACATCTGGCGGTACAAGAGAGAAAGAGAGGGAACGAATATACGCAAATTGAAAAAGTAGTTTAACTTTAAATTGAAGTTTTAACACCTTCAGTGCAGAGAAAACAACTGTCGTGTTTTTCACAACTTGCCGCGAGTGCGGCAAAACACATCTGTTGTGTTTGTTGTATAGGAAAACATTATGGAGCGTGCAGAGCCACACCGGTGGCTAGACAAGCAAAACGGCTCAGTAGTCAAAGTGTTAAATCATCATCATAGACATCTCCACCAATTCGGACCGGGCCACCGTGGTAGATCATGGACAAATCCTCCTCACGAAAGTGAGGGGAGACGTCGACGTCGGATTTCTACGTTAGGCACTCGATCTCTCAGTATAGTACCTACTACCTACATAAATAAGATTTCATAGTTAATATATGTTACAAGTTATTCTACGAAACATCAATATTATCTGACTATATCTACATAGACATCGGTGTCTATGGAGAAAGGTTACCGGTAACATTTCTGTGTTCGTAATGACCTCAGCAAAGTTTGGAGGTTAAAATAAACAAATTTATTGTTGTTTTGATTACAATCTCAAGGGATTTCGAATAAATCGGTCTCAAGTTCGGCTGAGCGAGATTTAATGGCTGCCCAAACGAAATTAGTAGCAAATAAGCACAAAATAACACACGGAATTCTAATATTTCTTATGTTTAGGGTTCGCGCAATTTGTGAGTTTCACCTTTATTGTAATTCATATTCATTTATTGTTCTGTTTTCACAGGCACACAGTTAGGTTTAAAAAAATCTTACAACATGAAACCCTGGTGCGCCCTACAGAATAAAAATTTTTGTTTTCAAGTTTTTATTGAAGTTAACCTTTTTTTTCGACGTAAGGGATACATTTTTTAGCAATCGTCACACTTTTCTGATATTCGACCGTCTCGTCAGAGTTAACACTGACATGAAGGTTTATTGAAAGAAGTTTGAATTAAGACTAAGAGTTGGGGACTAAGAGGTCGTCATAGAGCGAAATTATAGGTAAGTTGGTACGTTGTGTGTGTACTATACTGCTCACACTCATTTCACTAAGTTTCAGGTTAAAAGATGGGCTCGAAATAACTCTTAGGCCCGAAATGCACGCGCGGTTCACCCGGCGCGGCGCGTGAAATCGCTCTATATACAATATAATATGGAACTCGTGTACGCCCAAACGATATCTTCATATCCTTTCTATTAAATCGTATCTAGTGCGAGTCAGAAGCGTATTCCAGCGGCGGTAGAACCACCCGTGTAGTTTAGGCCTTGTGGTACGTGCATTAAATTCCGTATTGTTTATATCACGAATACTTTTATCATACGTTACGCTCCTCTACTGTACTTACTTTAAGTATCAGTACTCATGCTCTCTGGCATGCCATACCAGAGAGCATGATTGCTGAAGTACTGATACTTCGGTACGAGTGGTTCGTACTAGGTCATTACGGAGGTTCGTGCCAACCGGGTTTCAGATATAGGTTTACTACTAGTACTAGTATTTGAGTACTTTGCGCTGCATCGATAACTACGATATCTAAAGTGCTTTTGCATATCTCGTGTTTTCTGTAAGCGAAAACATGTTAGTGCTTACTGGTGGAGTTAAGGTTAGATGGAACATGTGTAATTTATGAAATGTTATCGATCCTTAGCTTCTGGAGTCGGATCTGAGATAACGATTCTCTTGTACAGGAACACGAGGCTTGGCACGTGACTTCCGGAACATATTTTGGAACTAGTAATAGTTGCCAGCATCTCCTCCGTTTCCCGCTATCTCGGCAACTTTCCCGACGTAAGAGGTAAATCACCAACATAGACAGCCCCACGCGGAGCACTCGCTTCGAAATGCTGGATTCAAAATGTGGGTGTTTTATACGCAGCATGACATACCCACTGGGCGACCGAAAACGAACAAAATATGGGCGAAAACACAACATCGTGTGGCGTCTCTTTGCTTGTTTGGCTGTTCGGTACAAATTTGGTAATCGATTTTAAACTAACTTTCCGATGACCTAGAGACTAGAGACTTTGAACATAGCTCAAAACTGGATGACAATGCTTTACTCGATTAAAAAAACATGGTAAATAAAAAAAAATTACTTTAAGTTCACGTTTGACCACTTGACTCAGTGGTCAAGTGGTCAAGACAGTTCTCATCTGATATTAAGCGAGGATGCGGTCGATGATGCTATTAAAGCCATTCAACTTAACCACGCAGTCTTCTGCGATGCGGCGCCGTTACACACTGTTGTGTTTCAGCCCAACCTACCGGAATAGGTTATCATTTGAGATTACAGCTTTTCCAAGAAATTGACTGAAAATATAGATGAAAAGCGCTTGGATTTATCAGGAACATTGATTATAATCCCAAATGCGAACGTTTGGAGCAGCCCGAGTTATTGCCTTCGCTATATCAAAGGATCTTCATTTATATACGTCTCATTAATCTGAAATTATTGTCTGTTACTTTTATACTGAAACGAACCCTGGAATGAAACGTAAAAAGAAAATTAGGGTTTTTTGGAAAAATAAGAGGAAAGCTCCTCAGTCTTTCTCGACTGTGGTGATAGGAATTAAAATACGACTACTAATACCTTCTCAAATACTGTAATCATTTCCCACAATCACAAAACACAACAGCATAATTTTGTTGTTATAATATGAACTTATTTTTTATACATATAAGTAACAAGCAAGTCACCCATCTGAAGGTAAACGCTGAGCCCACCCAAAACAGTTGCAGTGCCCAAACACAGCACTGCAAAAAAAATTTAATGCGCGCTAAAATGTCCTAGAATGCACATGTCAGGATAGAATTTTAAACGCGAACGTTTACAAAACATAAGGCGATAGAACATTTATAACAGCGTCCAAGCATGTACATGACAGGGAATTGCACTTTGTTCGCGGACGTGTCTAGAACAATGGTCCCAAGACGACAGTCGCCAGGTGAGGAGGCCTCCTGAATGCACTAAATGCAGTGTAGATCTGTGCGAACTACAAGTTGGGTGTGAAATAGTGTTTACAAGTTGGGTGTGCGGCAGACTTGCGTCTACATTTGCAGGTAGTTACCGTCATGTTAGTTTGGAATAGTTGAATAATTTTTTGTTCATTTGTATTTGACGGGCTCCGTGACGTGCGATTCCCGTACGCGGCCCTTATACGCTATGCCACATGAGATGCCTTGCCGAATACGCGTGTTGTCATAATGCTTTGAATCTTAAAACTTCTCGAAATATTTTGACAGTTCAAAATGAAAGCGTTTACGAATCTAGGTGGTCATAGTGAACAAAGGCCATGGCAAATATTTATGTGAACCACAGGCATGAGTCCGGGTGATTGTGGGAACATGGTCCTCGTAAGTCCTGATTCTATATACAGAGAATCCTTGTTTAAACGTCAGAATCTAGCTAGATGATCATGACGCGTTTTTTTGGCGACTTTAAAATGGATATTCACAGTCCCACGCGTATTGACTTATGTCACGAAGGACTTATATTATATGGAAAGTGCTGAAATATGTTTATCTGTATCCAAGTTCTGAATTGGCAACAATTTCCTAACTCACGTATTATTAAAACACCAAACTTCGTTCAAAAGTTCAAATTCCGCCAATGGGCCAGTTAATTGATAATCGGGGAATCCGCTTAATTACCCCGCGGGTGCCGGCAATGCGCGCAACTTTACCGGTTGTCGCAACTCTGTTACGTAACCAGATTAAACCGAAACGCGTCGCAGTTCGCGCGGCGAGACTGCGGAATACAATTGCCATTACTGCGGATTGCTGTATGCAATGCAGTTAGCATTTTGGGAACGTATCCCGTTGCTTGTTAAAGTTAACACGTTCACTGCTGAAAACACAACTGTTGTGTCAGCGGTACGGGAAAACTCAACGGTGTATGCAGATCCGTAACCGTGGGTAGACAAAAAAATCGGCTCAGCAGTCAGTGTTAAATTTGGAGAGCCATCAGTATCTACGTAATTCAAAATTACCCTTTAGCCCGGTTTTAGTGCTCGACCGACCGTGCCGGTGCGTACGTCAGTCGCGCTTGTCATTTGTATGAAAACTAAGCAGTATACACGTGCGTACGGTCGGTCAAGCACTGTCACGACTTGTCAATTTTCATACAAATGACAAGCGAGACTGACGTACGCACTTATGGACTTTTCAGTTATTGCACCTCAATAAATAATATATTTTTCGAGCAGAACTTTGCATTCCCAAAGCGCTATTCGGTGGCGAAGCTACTTTAATTCTAAATCCTATACCTAATTATAAATCACAATATTCGCCATGACATTGCGCATTACTCAAAATAAATAAGAAGCCGCGAAATAAGCTCCAACGGGTGCGGCGCGAGAAAATTGAGTTTCAGCGATGTTTAAAAATCCATCGCTCGTATAAGCGCTTTAGCCGCTGACAGCGCAACGCTATTACCTTTGCGACTTTGCGAGGTTTTGCGAAAAAATCTTTTTAACGCTTTGTGTCAGGCTGTCAGCAAAGCGCTACAGCGCATAAAAGGGAAATAAAGCCCAATACGCTTGGGCATTTTCGAACGTGAATATTCTTGGATATGATGGACGGGACGCATATCCAGGGAATATTCGGGGGATTTTAGGGTAAATATTGGCAATGCCGAACAATAAACAAGTGAAAAGCGTTGTGAAAACAATGGCTTTTGTTCTCTTTATCAAACTCATTTCCCATGTTGTCCACTAACGTCCAAACAGTAACAGGCAAAAAAACCGGCCAAGTGCGAGTCGGACTCGCGCACGAAAGGGTTCCGTACTTTGTTGTATAGGAGCCCCCCTTAAATATTCAATTAACTTTAATTTAACTATTTATTTTTAAAGTGAATATATAACTAAATTTTCTGTGAATATTTCAAGCGTCTTCCTGTTGCCGTTATCAATATCGAGCAAAAACAAGCAAAAAAAAATCACGTTTGTTGTATGGGAGCTCCCTTCATTATTTATTTTATTCTGTTTTTTAGTTTTTGTCGTTATAGCTGAAACAAAACTACATCATCTGTGAAAATTTCAACTGTCTGACAATCACGGTTCATGAGATACATCCTGGTGACAGACGGACAGACAGCGAAGTCTTATTAATAGGGTCCCGTTTGAGTACGGACCCCTAAAAAAACTAAGTAATTCTTTTTTTACTGGGTAAGTATCTTTTCTAGTGCAAACAGGCGAACACATAAGATTTATATGATCTATATCGGTTGTTCCATTAATGTTCATTGTCTAAATCTGTCTAGTGATTTTTCCGTATGTGGTCAATTTAAAACCTGGAATGAATCCTTTAAATTATTGAATTAATTTCAAGCCCGAGTTAAAATAATACTGAAGATAATATGCAGTTGCAGAATTCACAAATGTTTCCGAGCAGGCCAAAGAGCGGGAAGTCCAATAACTCGGCGCCTCCGCTAGTACATCGTGACTGCGGCCCCGGGTATTTGGCCACGACCAACAAAACACACGGGTCGCGACTTCGGAGAACATGCACCGGGTTACGGAGCGGAATTGTTAATGTTGTTAATGCGACATAATGATAAAAGAATATTCATGAAAAAGTGTTGTAACTTAACTACTAATGGGCCAAGCAAGGCTTGGAGCAGAGGAAATATGGCTTGAAAACGAATTAAAGATATGGGTATAGAGTTTAGGTTAGAGTATTTAGGACCCTTAATAATAATAAACACAATTACCTACAAATTAGGATAGAATTTAGCTACAAATTTAAAATATTTTTTTTCGAACATGGATTCTGCTAAGTAACACCCAAGTTTATAAACTAATAATAAAAATGATTTTTTAAAGGTAGATTGGTATTTAATCTATTCTTGTCTAAGAATACGATAATAAACGAATTAATAATAATAATTATGTTAATTAGTTCTCTTTTCAAAATTTCGGTCTGCGGATTCAGCTCTCCACAAATGCCTTCCGTATATCACTCTCCAAAAACACATGGCTCAGTGTCCGTCGGACCGTGAAAACTCCAATTACAGTTTTGTTCTACTGTGCAATCATACTAATGCATCTAAATCAAAGAATTATGGACTCTATCCCGTCGACTTAGGAGCTTTTTGGAGAGTCAAGGATCTGGCCGCGAAGATACCAGGCGGGATTATTTGAAAGCAAATGTTTATGATTATTACGGCTTTAGTAAGAGGCTGTGGGGTCAACGACCTTTCAGATAAGGGAGCTGCCGGGAAACGTGACTGAAAGTAAGATTTGATTTTATATTGGGTGGAAGAATACAATCATCTCATTGGCCGCATTTGGTGTTGCAGGTTGTAGAGTAACCACGTATTGTAACTTAACTATTTTTTTTTTTGGCTTTGCACGAATAACGCATTTCGCCGAGGCCGAGTAAAAAAAATCATGTTTTATATTAATTATCTTTAAAATAGTCAATGTCGAGTCCCAGTTAGTCAGTAGTCTACTCAAAGTCATGATTCGGGAAGTTGTCGGTTTTACTGAAACTTCTTGGGGGCTTTGAAGAGAACACCCAATGCCACGTGTTTATGAAGGTTGCATCATTTACCCACACTGGTACACGTTAACGAACACTCAATGGTTATTATATCCTTAGTTTTAAACAAAAACAAGCGAGGTATAAAATGAGAACAAAATACAAATTCAACAACGTCACATTTTCAGTTTCCCGCCTAAACTCTGCCTAATGGAAGTTTGACCTGGATCAGTTGACTAAAAAAAAAAGCAGCAACTATGCAAGTAACTGGAACGCTAGATTCGAAACACCAAATTAAGTTTGAAGCAAGGAAATGGAAAGTTTATTGGATTTTGCGACATCGCGTCACCTAGCTTTTTTATAAATTCGACATTATTTCATTTTATGCCTACCATTAACAACAAACCCTTATTAGAGTGCTGAACAAATAAAATTGGAAATGTAATTTAAACAAATTTGTAGATTTCAAATTTTTAATTCGCCCTTGTATATTCTCCGTCCCAAACTAAGTAGTTTTCCGTGTACACATCACACGAGCGTCCAATTTGCGTTGCGTGCATAATTCAGCCTACCCACCATCTTTTTTGCCGCCAACTTTTAAATCGGGAACGAAAGTTACTGGCTGTTTCAACCGCGAAAAAGTCCGTTCGAAAAACTCTGCGGTCAACGTGGTTTTTTGTGAACGGGTAAAGTTTTTATTGAATGGGGACTGGAAATACCCTTTGCTGTAATTTCACTTTGCGAACGTGTACCTTTGACCGGCATTTAACTTCGAGTCTATTCTGTAAAACCTCTTTGTGAGAGGTAATTTTAGGTTTTGAGTTTTAATCGTTCAATGATCAGAATACATTGTGAGCAAAAGAACATTATCGAAATATAGACTTTATTGTAAGCTTACCTTAACTTTCGTAACATAAACATAACAACTCCTCGGATACTCCAAATGCGTGTAAAGACTTAAAGATATTACTCGACCAAAACAAAAGACAACCCGCTAGTACGAAAGTTCGTACTAACCCGTTTGTCTATTGTCATTTGGGCGTGTAATACTGACAGTCTTCCGATTTCCCTCCGGATGCGGGGAAGCGGATCGCGTGGGTTGGACAATGTTCATTCTATATGATTTTTCGGACATAACCAAGAACAAACAATCTGAAAGTTGTGCTTACAAAAATGTCCTAGAATCTTTAAGGTAACTTCGGCCACAGTTTGTATAATGCGACCACTGTAACATTCAAAACTTTTATCAGAACTCCTAGCTAGAGTATAAAAGAAACTTTTTCTAGGAATTATTTGCCAACATCAACCCGACCGTTTTACTGTGGAGTGTAGCGTGGGTCGAGGCAAGGAAAACCAGAGAAACAAAAGGTAAACTTAAATTACCGTGTATCTTTAGCACTGTAACTGCTATGGGCACCCGTAGCGCTTACCATCACGTGAACGACTTGCTCGTCTCATTACTCAATAAAATAATAGACAATAGTGTTTTTGTGTTACAAATGATTGATGATGAATGATTGATAAACATTTTTGATTTTAGTTTTAAAGTTTTCTTTGTTCTGTGGTGTTTCAATAAAGAGTTTATCTATCTATCTATGATCGTGGGACAGACTTTTCAACAGTTGAGGTATTCCCCTTCTCTCCATCAGCTTTGCCCCACCAGCGGGAATAAGTTTTGACTGAATTCCAACAAAAAATAATTGTCCAAAGCACAACTTCAACCTTATTCCCCCAAAGCATAAATTTTCGATAAAGACATTTTCAAATGTCAACTTTCCCTATCAGCAAAAGCTTTACATTACAGAGGGAGATAATTCGAAATAAATCAGTGTTCGTAAAATTCATGATCTCTCTATTATAGAGCCGCGCGCTGTTTACGGAGGCCGTTATAATTTATATCTTATGAGCTTTGTCGTTTGGACCGAGGGGAGTGAGATCGATGACGAGGAATCAATGAGGCGGCATGTCATGACCTAAGAATAGGGAGTTTATCACAAACTTTTTAAATACTCCTCGTGTTTTATTCTGTGACGCACTCGAACGTACTAAGGCCAGCCTTTGACCTCATCTGATGGGAAGTGACGATGTAGCTGAAGTTTAAGCATTTACGTGTAGCTGAAGGAAAACAACGGAAAAACCCGCATACCTACCCGAGAACTATTTCGGAGCTAGGTATGTTACCCACTAATCCGGATCAGGCCCCCGTGGTAGATTAAGGCCTAATAGACCCACCCGTGCTCAGCAGTGGACTGATATGGGATGCTGGTGACCTTTTCTCGTTATTTTGTGTCTGAGTGTTAGTGTGACTATGGTCCTCCTCGTCAGGATATGTGTAAGTGACCGTGTAGCTTTTTTAGTTATATTTTTATACGCGTAGTTAAAATTAAAACCGTTTCCGATCATTTTTAAACTTCACCAAAAGCAATTGGTAGAAGTGGAGTCCATTCGCGTATACTCTATTGACTATACACTTGTATAATAGTGTATCTACAGACCAATCCAATTTGTCATAGTGGGCTGTTGGTGCCTCCCTTTCACTATTTGTAAATTAATCTCCACTGATGGACTCTGGTTTGACCACAGTGGACAATAGGCTTAAGTGCGTCCGTTAATTTGAGATTCTGCTTTATGGTCGAGAGGGTTGATGGCATGTTCCATCGGTCTAATGGGGTTTTTACAGTTCTGTTTGGAAATATCATGGGTCGGTGAAATATAATTTGTAATTATTATAATGATTTCTGCTACTGTCATTTGAATAGATTATTTTTATTTGTGCTTTATATGGCTTTAAAAATGACATCCCCGTAGAGTTTCTTGGTGCTATCTTCTCTGACGGGCATATTTCTGAAGCACTGGTAGAGTTAATAGAGTTTCCTTTTCCTGTGCGAGATTCAGGAATGAATCACCACTTGAAAGGAAAATTTCCTATTCAGACTCAAACCATAATCAGTTAATCTTTAGTTTAATAGATCATATTTGATTTATTTTTTATTTTTCTCTACGTATATGATACTTGCGTGATTGACTTGTAAAAGTGCAATTTATTTGCCTACTTGCATTAAATGTATTGGAGTTTTGCTAAAAATCGTACAAAGTACTAGCCGTGTATGCCACTTGGAATTTGGATGGGGCTGCCAAATTATCCGTAGATATTTGCCGCAGTCTCAGTGCTTGCCGCATTGTTAATATACGGCTAGATGGCCATTATCGATGCAACGGCTCTGCAACTATAGGGGTCCGCATGAATATCTCAGTTTACACTAATTCTCCAGCTGTTGCTGAGGTCTTAGGGCCAAACTACTCGGGCGGTTCTCCCACCGCGGGAAACCGCACCAGATACAGATTTAATATGAAACTTGAGCACGGCGCGAGAACCGCACACGTGTAGTATGACCTATTCAACTTTCATATTAAATTGTATCTAGTGCGGTTCAGGAGGAGATTCCCGCCGGTGTATTTTGGGCCTTGTAGTTATAGGAATGTTTATAGTAACATTTTGGACGCAGTGCAGCAAAATTTAGATAACATTGAAGGTGAATTGATATCATTTCATGTTTTAGCTGACCGAAACTCCGTACAAAATTAAATCACAACTTCTGAAGCATGTTTGTTAAATGGACGTGTTAGGATGAATGGGAAATATTTTTTGGTTAATATATTTGCATGAGGGCTGACTCAAGCATCTGAAGGCGACAGCACAGCTTAATCCCAAAAGAAGATAAATGAAAAAGAAGATGAACCTCTTTTCCTTCTGGAAGATTTAAAAAGCGAATAATGCAACATTCTATTGTAGTCAATGTGAATGCTATCTTATCACAAAGTTGTCCTCTAACGAGCCCCGATCTGGCAGATTGCCTGCCTGATTTCGCCCAAACCTTGTATAACACTGCAGTCTATTTGGCATTGAAAAGCTATATTCAATTGTGTTCCCCGCCTTTAGATATAATAACTAAATATCTACACAGTCCTTAAGCAGATCTTAGGACTTTATACACTACCCCCGCTACGGTTTTGAAACTGCGCTGCGTCCGACCTCTAACGTGCTTTGTGGTATGAGATGAGGCTATGAGTGACCTATGATAACAGAGATTGAATCGGGCCAGGCTTCTTGTAGGTCAAACTGACCAAAACTCCAATACTAGTGACGTCATCCAGCACATGAAAGATATAAATAAATCAGTGAACATGAACACATACTGTACAATTCCCGAAAAAAGTTAGAAAAAGAAAGAAAAAACATTTATTCTGACACAACTGCACACAACAGCGAACAACGTACTTAATTGAGAGACAAGATAAGAAAAAATTTAAACACACGATGAACATAATAGTGTACGCAAATAGCCGGCGCGCAGTGATGTCAGACAAGGCCTGAGCTCAGCATAATGCTGTGGTCAAACCACAACGCTGATTATCAGCTCTTACCTTTGGTGACACACGGACTCAGTTTGAATTTGAAGATTCAGCTAAAATTTACATAGAAACCTAGACTGAGGAGTATTCAAAGTGAGCCCCGTTCTGGTACACAGGGCGCTCTTACAAAACGGTGTTTATTAAAACTTGGAAACTCCTTCAAATGGTAAAGGCGCCTTCATAATGGAAAAGATAAAAGCTCGCGCGCCGCTACTGAATCCGCAACATCGCGTCCGTAAAACATAATTTCAAAGCTTGAATTCACAACCAGTGAACAAATCATATCATTTTCCCTTCTCCAATAACTCTATTGAATAAATTGTAAAGTAGACTTTATATTGACAGAAACAAAAGCTGTTTTTGTGTGAGTTCTACCACCCCTTTGCAAGGGGTGATAGATCGACGCGTATTGACAAAGTGCCAATTCATTTCGTTGGCAGTAGTTTGAATTATTCAATGCAATAATGATGTAATTTGGTGTAGGTGAGGGTTGGACTAGCGTTGACGATGGAGAGTTAATTTATATCATAAATAAGAAGCGATCATTCTTTTAATCACATACCGACTATATAATTCATCAAAACAATTTTTTTAATCATCATCATTGACAACCCATATCGTCCCACTGCTGAGTACGGGTCTCCTCTAACTTTTCGTGAGGAGGGTTAGGACATATCCACCACGGCCCGGTCCGGATTGGCGGATAACATACCTACCTCCGAAATAACGAAACGAAAGTGAGGAGAGAGTGGGACGTTATGGGTTGATGATGAGGTGTGTAGGTTTCTTCACGATGTTTCCCTTCACCGATAAGCGAGTGATAATTCCGTACATATGTTTTTACATAAACACATTGGTACGTGCCTGCACTGGGATTTGAATTCACGACCTTCTGCTTGGAAGGCAGACGTTCTCCCGAAAGGCTATCACCGCTTTTTTAATCAGTTAAAAATAAATGCTACTTTATAATTTAAAAAATATGTTTGCCCTTTGCTTGGTGCTTCCTAGTAATAATTCATGAAGCAAAGAGATGGGGCATCTCTTATTTATCCCGAAGGTAATCACCACGGTTAGACATCAAAGGTGCGGGCAGAGGGAATTATTCATAAGGAAATAAACCTGGCGATGGGAGGGGTGGAGGGGGTTGCAATATTATGACGAGCATGTGAAATGTCATCAGCATATTGACTAAAGTCGCTAAAATTTCGACGAAATCGATAGAACAATTCTAGGCTTTACTTTCACTGGATCTTATTCTAATTTTACATACAGCACTTCTATTACCTTTCTAGTGTTTGCGAATAATAGAAATTAACTTAACATTAGTACAAGATTAGCTTACCAATTTCTGCCAAGATAATTCACGCTGTATCTGAAACAAGATGAATATGTTTTTTATTATAATACAATAATCATTATTTACTATAGTGATACTTCATGATATCTTACTTATATAATAAATGCGAAAGTTTGCGTGTTTATGTAGTAATTTTAGTATACAGATACTAGCCCCCTTATTCATAAAAAGTTATGTGACGTTTCATAAAATCGCGTACTATTATTTTGTACTGCGCAGTACTAAGTGACGTTCTATAACTTTTTATAAATAAGGGGGTTTATAAATATAAATAATAATAATAATCTTTATTTATATAGCCACACAAGTCAGTATTACGAACAGTGAACATTAACTTATAATAATAGGCTGTGGAAGATGACTTGAGCAGTGATTTGTTGTTTCCGAAACTAGACTTAAAAAGCCTGTATTTTCAGAAACAGCAAGACTCCTCTTGACGATAGACACAGCACTAAAAATTACATTGAAATTTTTACTTGACACTGTTAGTACAGCTAGTGGGTTTTTCAGAGTGTGAATGTGTGTGTGTGTGTGTGTGTGTGCATGTCAGTGTTTATTTGTTTTGATTTATAAAAAGAGTTTGTTTGTGTTAGGGTTTTTGGTTGTAAGTATGTTATTATGAATTTTTAGTGAGAAGCAATTCTGTTTGATTATAGGTAAGATTTGAAAGCCAGTTGCGAATCTTTTTTTTACATTCATATTTTGAGAATCCGTAAAAGTCAACGTCTTTATTGGCAGCGTTATAAAGCCGTGAGCTTAGTACGGGATATTGGCGGCCCAAGAAGGCAGTTCTGTGAGGTTCTACCGCACAAATTCTGTCTTTCCAACGCCGTTTTTTCATAATATCTGTGTCATACGTGGTGGTGGAGTGTTTCCGTAGGATTGTACGGTAAACGTATAGTTGTCGAACTGTCAGGACTTTAGCATCGGTATAAAGTTGAGAGGTGGTGTATCTAAAAGGTTTCTTTAGCATTACTTTTAAGACTGCCCTTTGGGCTCTTTCTAATTGAAGGAATAGTGTTTTGTTTGCTCCGCCCCATATCGTATTACAGTATGAAAGTATGGATTCACATAGAGCAGAGTAGGCAATTTTTAATGTGGATATATCCGCAGAGTGTCGGATAAGTTTAAATATATAAATTAGACGCCTGACTCTTGAGACCATTTGCTCAATTTGTGGTTGCCAGTGTAATGTAGAATCGATTTGCAGGCCAAGGTATTTGATGTTGGAAGCTCTGGTGAGTGATGCACATGTGCAATCTGCCTGGAAAAGTGACGAAGGATCTTGACATACATGGGCTTTAATCGTGAAAGTATTTTCAGGTTGTGAGATGTGATTAGTGGAGAATGTAACATAATGAGTTTTTTGAATGTTTAGTGTGAGTAGATTAATGTTGAGCCAGGTCATGACAACCGAAAGAGCATGTTCTGCTCGAGCTTTGCATTCGTGCCAGTTATTGGCGTCAATCAGCAACGCCGTGTCATCTGCATAAGTTATTATATGACAGAAGGGTATTTGAAGTTGACAGAGATCATTTAGATACATAATAAAAAGTGTCGGACCAAGGATCGATCCTTGGGGGACGCCAAAAGTTACATTATTTTCGTTACTGGTTATATTTTCTATCTTAACCTGTTGGGTACGATCACTAAGATAGTCTTTGAAGATTTGGAGTGCGATTCCACGAATGCCGAGCCTCTCCATCTTGAGCAAAAGTGGTTTAGGTCTTGGAATAGATTATAGAAAACTTTTTATCTTTTTATCCCGTAAAGAATTACAGTTCCGTTTGGATAATAGTAAACGGGGGTAAAACCACGGGGCGCAGCTAGTCACAGACAGGGAAATAAATGTCAGCAAAAAGTACATAACATCTACGTCGTAGAATCTGCTACGTGCTACATCGCTACGCCTCGTAGCACATTCGTAGACACGTGTAGGGGGTGGTAATTGGTCACCCATTCAGCGTGATCCGTGACTCCGCATGAATTAACGTGAATTGAGATGTATCCAGGGGAAGGCTTTATATACCTTGGAAGGGTTTCAACTAACAAGGATTATTCATTCACCTATGTTATAACATTTTCATGAAAAACGGATTATTTACAGGCTTCAACGAACTAAAAAGATGCATGAATACGCTGAAACTAAATCACGCAATTACTCGGGGATTATTCGAAGCAGAAAAAAAAACATTATTCATGTCAAATAATTTAATGGAATTCACGACTATAAATGTACGTTAAAATAAAACCGAAATTACCGAAATAAAATCTGAATAGTCAAAATATTCACCCTTGAACCTGAATACCGACATAATATACCCATAACCATAAGTATACAGTAACAAACTCATTAAGCCCCGACTTCGCCTGTACGCATAAAAAATGTCGGCCTGAATGCCTCTAACCTTTGTTGTTCATAAGCTTCGTTTAGCATTAAAAACTCCACATATTTCACGTGCACATATTTTAAGCAAACATGTTGATTACATTTCATCATTGAACGCAACAACGAGGGGTTAAAGGGAAAATTAAATTAAAATGTTTATTGCCGGTGACGAAATTGTGTTGCGGAGTTTAGTAACTTTATTTGAGGCGGGAATAAAAACGAGTTACAATCGTTTTTATTAATTAAAAATATTACATCACAACTCGATCGCTTTAATTTACCTTATTTTGAAACTTTCTGTACGCGTTATACGTTGCAATGCCGTGCAATTCGTTTGCCTGATGGCAAGCGCCACGCCTGCCCATTACAGCTACAGTGCCACCCAGGACTTTCCATTACAAAATCTTGTGCGGCACTGCACGAGACATCGGTTCTCAAATCTCTATGCCCAGTAATGTCGCTGGTAACAGTGCTGTTTACACACTACTGCTTGGCGGCTGAATATCTGGCAAAGGGTATTTAAACGTCTTTATAATCATCATCAACCCATAACGTCCCACTGCTGGGCACAGCTCTCTCTTCACTTTCGTGAGGAGGGTTAGGCTATATCCACCACAGGGGCCCAGTCCGGATTAGTGGATAAACATACCTACCTCCGAAATAATTCTCGGGTAGGTATGTGGGTTTCCTCACGTTTCCTTGTTTCCTTCACCGAAAAGCGAGTGATAATTACGTACATATGTTTTACAGAAACACATTGGTACGTGCCCGCGTTGGGATTTGAACTCACGACCTTCTGATTGGAAGTCGGACGTTCTCCCACTAGGCTACCACCGCTTCACCGCTTCGCGTCTTTATAATACATGCTATTAAACATAACCCTCCTGGCGCAGTCGGGTAAAACAAACAAAACTGAGAAAACAGATCCGGGGATACGACTTTCAGCAGATATGAAAAATAGTCTTATATTCACAGCAATTAATATATCTTAAATCAGACGATCAATTAATATTAAATTTCTACATCAAAGACATTACTAACAAACCAAACACAAGTACAAGACTAACTAACGCAGAGAAACAGATAGAGCAGGAAGGGATAATCTAATGAACACCTAATGGATCTGTCAAGAGCAGCCCGACCGGAGCCCCGCGAGGGCTCGGCGAGGGAGGAAGCGGCTTCTCGCACACACTTGTAAAAAACACATTACTCTTAAATTGAATATTTATTAGTAAAGGATTTTTCCATAATATTAACTTTGGAATCTAGAGATTTTTGTGACGCAACTGGACGCAAGACGAGCGTGGCGTTAGCTTGATGACAAGCGCTGTGCTTGTGCATAATAATTGCAGTGCCATTTAGAACTTGGTTACAAGAGCTTCTGTGACTCTACAGTACTGCGATCTCGCTGCTATTGAACCGACAAATACACCGTGTGACTAGAAAATATTATAATTGCAATAACTTGTTTTTTTTTTCAGCACGATAGCGCAAATTCATATTAAGATAGGTATTAATCGCGGAGCAAGAAGTCAATGATGAGAACTTGTCAGATTATAGCTCCACCGTGGTTGACAGTTACGCAGTGACGCGCACTGAAACACTGGAAAATATGTAGATATCCCCAAAGAGGACGAAGCTTGATACGGGCTTCTCTAATCTTACAAATTCCAAGAATAATATTTTTTTCCCAACCTGTAGTGTCCCATTGCTGGGCCATGGTCTCTCCCGATTCTAAAAATAAAAGAAGAAGTTAGCATAATAATCCGAAACCGAAGTATTATATTATCATTAAAATTTTCCAGTAAACTATAACTTTCTAGTACTAAGCATATGTTAAAACGCGAGTTTATCGAAAAACGGATCGCCTCACCTCAATAGCCAGCGATCGATCGTCTGCATTATTTATCGGGTAAACACCACGTGGCGCCCGCAAAGGTCATTAACGACTCGGTGTTACTCCACGGACATGCGATCGTCCAAGGTGTACATTGTTGATGGACGGCGTAAGTGCCTTGCATTTTTAATAGTTGACATTTTGAGGCTAGTTAGGCCTTCACGCATCGACAACCTTTCATTAGCATTTGTTGATTTTATTAATGTTTAATATCGAAGAAGCACACAATCACTCTTTGTAGTCGTAGACATCTTTCCAGATATTTATCCGCCAAGCAGTAGTGTGAAAACGGTACTGTGTTCCGGTTTGAAGGGCACTGTTTCCAGCGAAATTACTGGGCATATGAGACTTTACAGCCGATGTCTCAGTGCCGCGCAAGATTATGCAATGCAAAGTTCTGGGTGTCACTGTAATTGTTATGGGCAGGCGTAGCGCTTACCATCAGGTGCACGACTTGCTCGTCTCGTAACTCAGTCAAATATGAAAACTAAACAATACGTGCGACAATATTCGAAAAGCTGCAAAGTTATACACTGCCAAGCTTTGGAGAAACTTGAGCCGAATAGGTCGATCGTGTGTTGAACCCGACGACACTTTAATCGCTCAAGTTGAACCCTATTTTGCCATTATTTATTTTCCCTTTAGGTGAAATTTCCATGTCACCCAAAACCACAACAGAACAATCTTTTTCAAGTTGGTTTTATAATTAGGACATATATCTATATATATAAAAATGTTATGTTGGTTTGTGTACGCTTCAAAAACTCAAAAAGTTCTGCACCGACCGAGCTGAAATGTTAGCACGATATATAATCCGCATCAAGGATTGTTATTATCTATTTTTTTTATCAGTGACATATCAGCGAATGTGCGAATGTGCCACAGCGAAGCATGGCAGGGCACAGCTAGTAATACATAGTTACTATTGTTGTGAACACCATGCGCAGTTGATGAAAGTTCATTGACGCTTTAGTCTTTAGGGTTAGTTGGCTTAGCGACTATACAATGTCAATGTGTTTGGATGGTTTTATATACAACGGAACAACCGCCTTCCTTCCCGTCAAGTGTTTACATTTTCTGGAGTCTTTTGTTTTCTTTTACTCAAACTGAACGGCGGACACTCGAGGACATAATTACACGGTCATGCCTCAACATACACCGCAATACCAAGTGTCACGGCCACAGCACGTAGCCACTTACAGCTGACTGCTCATGAATAACTAGTAATGTCACGCGCCGTCACGTGAGCGAGCCGAAAATCGATACACACATGTCAGTGTCCCGTTTGTAGTGAGCTTAGACACCGCGACACTGCGACACTACTCTAATGTTAACTACTGCGACACTCGGAATGTAATATTGCAGCATAAATAATGTCGCAGGTGTCGGGAATGTTTTATTGCTAGGTTATGCTCTGTTTTGCGTCAATGTTGTTACAATGATACAGATCAAGAACCGTTTTATCTCTTTAGCTTCTTTCTAAGTATGCTTTTAGCATATAGTTGGCAGAATATGTTCAACTATACAACAACATTGCTTTCGATTAGATGAAAACATTGTTTTATGTTCTTTTAAATTGTTTTCTTGTCTAGAACGTGACCCTCACACGCGGTGTGTGCTGGAGATGTGTTGAGTTGCAACATTAAGCCTAGAATGGCCCTTAAAGACCACTGCCAGCGCCCCTTAAAAGGAGCTGATGTGGTCACTAGAGGCCCTACCACTAAAGCTTGATAACGATGTTTCTTACACCGAAATCATATGCCCACATTGCATAATTGGCTTGATAACAAACTACGACCTACAGCGTGCGATCCGGACACATCCCATTGAGAATCTTTGGTTCATAACCAAAGCAGTCACCAACTCTCTCTAAATAGGCCTTCCACACAATCTTGAGCAGTTCCGCAGACACATTCACACAACTCGAGCCAATAATATCTAATGACACCCTATTCGGCAGCCGCGCGCTAATGCGTATCTGAACTGCGTTTGATGGGGGCTTCGCAACTGTGCCTACAAGATATACGGGCCGGTTGCTGGGAGAGCAGTCTAGCTACATCCAGACCTAAATATTCGACCTGAGGCCGCGGTGGCGTGTGTAGTATATACTCCGGTCAACGACCATCACAAGCCGCAGCGACCTTAGCTGAACTATAAGCTCATTATAAACAGTTTGGCGGGCAGATTTGTCTGCACTTTGGTCTTAACTTTAGGATAGAATATATTGTTGACCTTGAAAAGAAAAGAAAATATTCGCTTCGCATCAGTTTATAATATGATTTGAAGAAATGTTCACCTCAATTCGAATTATGAATACGGTACATATATTTCCGTAAATAAACTGCGACACCTTAATCTTGAAAAATAAGTATATACCACAATAGAACCACACTAGAGCCAGCCGCCGGAACAAAAGGAACGCAGACTAACACGCAAATGAAAGCTCTTTAATTAAAATTATCTACGAGAACTGCTGGCATTTGCATATTTTTTCAAACGCTGTACAACAGAAGTGTGCTAAAAAAGATATGAGAATTCCTCGATTCAATATGGCGCGGCGCCAACAGACTCGTTGCTTTTAGTTTCACATTTACTACGACTTTAATCATCATAACGGAGATGCGGTTAGTTAAATACCAGCTTTCATCCTCTCAGAGAAAGAAAGAAAGTAAAACAAAGAGACAGAGGTAAAGAATTATAAGAAAAAACAAATACACTTCTGAATAATGCCATCCGATAACAATAATAATTAATAATATCATAAATGCGAAAGTGTGTCCGTTGCTTTGGTCTTCTTTCGAAGTCATTTTTACATAAAGAGAGAAGGAGAGAGAGAGAGAGAAAGAGAGAGGTGAGAAGTAAAATAATCAACTTTGTATCCCGGAAAATGTACGACTCTGCGGGATAACATTAAACGCGGGTGAAACTGCGGCGCGCAGCTAGTGTTCAACAAAGGGTAGACGTCCCTACGCAGACACTCGGTAGCATTTCTACGTTGCTACGGCGTAGGCTCCATTATGATAATTCGTTCGGTGCGGAAATGACTTTGCCGGTAAGTGGGAAGTCATTTAAAGCTTTTCCATCGGTAAGCCGTTTAATGTAATTGTTTAAAGGTATAATGCCCACACATGATTCAACGATCGCACAGGCCTTTATCATTTAAGACTGTTGATTTGGATATTGTAGACAGTTAATAGAACATAGACCACTGCGAAATCAATGTTTCACAAAATATAGGTAGCATTGTGAACTCTATTTATTCAAACTAACAGTTTTTCTTTATTCTTCATGACACTTTTTCTCAGGCACTCTTTACAGAATCAATCAATCGAGACTTAAGCGACGCGGCTGATCAATCGAAGTCGGACTATTGGGAACTCAAATTAATGTTTTCAGAATGCGTGACAAAGGCAATTGGGTCCGATAAGTCCGGTCGGCCGGTCTGTCGGACGACGGTCGGACAGATTTATTCGATTGTATTCGTAAATTGGTGCCGCAATTATCTGAATATTTATGAGGGAATATCTGTATGCTGGTTTGTTCATCGATTACCTACTTTACTATTACAGCGCACTGTGGCTACAGTTTGTCGAATGAGGTAGTGGTGTGGTGTCAGTTTGTCAGGTCGTCTAAAGGCGGATTTCCGTGCGCCGCGATGCACAGAAGTCTACCTGAAAAGCTTCTGATGTGTCTCGACAACGGTTATCAATGGATAACAACCGGGACCGACGGATTAACGTTCCCTCCAAAGCATGTATGGTGGTGATGCTCATACAAAATCTACTAAAAAGAGACATCGCAAAAACGGCCCATAATATCACGCCTGTGTGGGGAAAGCTTAATTTCAGCACTGATAATTCGTTGGAGGTCACCAAATTTTAATCCAAAACTGACTTTTTGACTTTAATAAGAAGAAGAAGAATCTAGTAAACAGACAACGTCAAATATTATCTTTTTATTACCTTTATTATCGACTGAGAGATAGATGAAACTCTTTATCGAAACACCACAGAACAAACAAAACTTATAAACTAGAACAAAACAAGTTTAACAATTAGCATCACAATGGGCGGTCTTATCGCTCAAAGCGATCTCTTCCAGACAACCATGAGTGAATCTCAGGAGCGTGGCCATAAATATTTTACAGCGTTCTATCCATGTCGTAAAACTGTATCTACATGTATATTAATAATTTTAGTGTCACATAAAATTTCTAGTGCTAATCGACAGGATAGCAGGTCGTAACATTAAATGGTATTCCTCTAAACTACGAAAGCACTCGCTCTAAGTATCTAGCTCTAGTATTCATGAGCTTTTTTTTTATTCAGTTAGTAAATTTTAAAACCACACTTGATATTACACCGCGCGGTAACATTAAGAGTGTAGCGATTTTTTTTTTATTTGACTTAGTGACGAGACGAGCAAGTCGTTCACCTGATGGTAAGCGCTACGGCAGTCGCAGCACCACCTAGAACACTGCATTGCATAATCCTGCGCGGCACTGCACTGCACTTTCTTTATCGTGATCATCAGTCAACATTCGTCCGCTGCATGACGTAGGGCTCTCCTAGTGAACGCCACCGAGCCTGATCTTCCGCTCAGTAAATTAGTTTCTGCCAGGCGTGTTTCGCAAATCGTCAACCGCGCTGACCGCAGGGCGTCTTACGTTTCCCTAAACGCAGTCTCCACTCTAGCAACTAAATTTCTTTCGACTGTTAAAATTCATAGTAAAAAAGTATGTTTTTTTTACTGCTGGCAACACTTTCTCCGAAATGATACATGCTTGTCATGTGATATAGCCGAAACGAAATACAAATATTGGGTAAATATGATCCGCAGTCCACGGTTGTACGAGGGACTTTGTTATTTTAGGGGTAGCTACACGGGCCGACGTCCCGATGTTTAGGGTGAGATGAACCTTATTGTATGCAATGTTATCCCAAATCCAGCTGTGGGGTGTTTTAAACTAATATTTGTCTGCACCACACGAATGTAAAAAACAGTGAAGAATTTGGTATTTTTTTGAGGTTGGTTTTGGAAAATGTTTTTGTTTGATTTGTTTCCCTAAAATGACATTGATTGCCACTTATGGATATCTCACATTTTGCTCCGTGACGATAAAATATCTATTAAAAAATATAAAAAATTATTCCGTCATTTCAATATTTACATATTCAGTAATAGTTTAAGCAGTAATACTTTCACATTCAAATTTTATGGTTTCGCGGGTGCCAACTGTCTTTTGGGACCAATATAACATGATGGTGGTTATTTCTCATGACAACGGACACAGAATTTAAATTCAGGCGATGGAGAGCGTGTAGCATTGCAGGTAATAAAGTTAAAAATGCGGATATCTGTAACAAAATTTTGATAGTAAAAGTGATAAAGGAGGTCGAACTCATTGCCCGAGAGTCACAACCTGGGAGTCTTCAAGTTACGAGTGAATAGGTTATTTCTAGGTAAGCGTGCACCATCGTAGACCACATCGTCACTCAACATCAGGTACGATAGTGACCAAACGCGAACCTTTCTATTAATAAAAATAAAAGTGACAAACAGCGATATATAGATCAAAACAATCCATTAGTTCGCCAGCCGGCGGCGTCGCCGCAGTTCAGTTAGATTTATTAATAACCCACAACCGTCTAGACTGTATCTAGACTGCGCATCCACTAGGGATGGGACAATTTACCGTAGAACTAAAAATTGCACCGGTCAATCTACCGTACCACAATCTGAACATGAAGTGGTGACATGAAAGATTTATCTACTGTAATATAAAAGCCGTACACGTAAAACTTTCAGGGCTATATACTATAAACAAATTTGTACGTCTCTTAGTACTGCGCAGTCACATAACTTTTTATCAAGAAATGGGGCATGACTATGCAAAGTTTTTTTTAGAAATATGTAGAAAAAATACTAAATGCTTTATGCTTGCCATATTATAATGTCAAAAGCGCTAAAAGTTATTAGTTTCATTATATTAAAGTTAACCACCCACGCTGTTAAGCTAAAGACACTAAGGAGCTACTTACGAGTTACGCGTTAAAGCCAGAGTTAATCCGGTTTGTTACTTCATACTGCGTAATGCCTTCAGATTTTCATCTACATAATCTTAAGATACCTATGAGTATGTTACACTTTATGTTTAGCTTTATACCATGACCTAGTTAATATCTTAACGATTCAAATTTGCGTTTTTATCAGTTTAATGATGTAGTGAAAATCAAGAGTAAAATATTGTTTAACTGTGCGTTGCTAGCCTTATAGGTTAACTTTAAGACAGAAATTGGTTCGTAGAGAAATCGAACACTTCACTCACTTCTTATCTTATTTATTTATTTATTCTTTAGCACACAGTAGAAATGTACAAGGAGTACTTAATGCTAAGTAGCATTTTCTACCAGTCATCCTAGAGGTTGCAGTTAAAATGGTGGCGATGTGGCAAAAACAAAAGAGAAAAAAGAAATATATATATTCAAAAGATATTTATAATAGGATCACTTCACTTCATCACTTTATCAAGATATATAATAACACAGAAAATATATACCTTAAACTGTTATTGTAGTAAAGTTTCATCTATGAACCCAGGAGCTTTATCAAATCCACAAAATACTTGACTTGATATAAAGAAGTAAATAGAAGAGAAAAGTCAACAACTCTAACACATCGTAGACTATACCTGCCATCTGAATCCTGATACATGGGGCGACGTGCCCCGAGGGACAAATATCCAGATTGCCATAATGCCGGCTGAGGGAGGCAGTTCCGCGTGTCGACTAGACGACGCGGCTGGCGACATGGCCCTTTTAGATGTAGGAGTAGGACACTACAATAAAATGACAGGACCACGGTGTTAACTTCACCCGCCTTTATATTGTATGTTGTTTGCGGATTTTCATTGCTTCGTGCTTTGAGGGCCGGTTTAGCCGTCGGTCCCAATTGCTATATATTGATAGCAGTCGTTAAGGACGTTACTGGCGCTTAGGCGGCCTGACATCAAGAGACCAGCTCTAACATATTCGACGGAACAATAAATTAAACAACACGTACATCACCAAACAACACACCCTTGCGTTAACAACACCATTTTCTTAATAACTTTAAGTCATGCCAACAATTTAGAAAAATCTCGTGAGTAAGCTCGAAGGACCAAAACATTCAAGGACTCAACCCAAGTGTCAATTCGCTTTTACTCCTTCTATTTCTCTAGAGTTCAGAGAAGATTGTCCCAACAGAGGGGATATAATAGGCTTAAGATTATAATAATGTAGAGTAAACTATACGGCTAGCCCCCCTACATGCACGGCTGAAACAATTTGTATAATTTGAGACTATTCCAGTCTGGATAGTTTCAGTAAAGCGGCATGGAGAGGTGCAGGGGTAATTGAACTTATTTCCTCCGTGTGTCTATTGTTTACCCGATTACGCGGGGGAGAGAAAAGCGATGCTTCGCCTGGAGCGTGGGACGGTTTCTATTGCGATGTTGTTCTAAGATAAATATGCTAAGTGTGATTGTTGTTATAGAAAATATATTATTGTCAACGAGATCTGTGCTGTATGTGATAGAAGAAAAGATGTATTTTCACATGGCCGATACCTTTAGCAAAATCTCTCGTATTAACTAGTCATGATATTAATTTTGTATCTAGTAATTACTGTGCTTTAGACAAGCGTTGTTCATTATGGACGCGTAAAGTGTCGGTGCCTACCCAATACCTACCACAAAAGTAAAACACCCATCACCAGAATTCATCGAAATCCTTTTACATATTAATAGCATAATTTGAAAAACAAACATCTACTCGTATATTCGTTGTTAATACGATCTCGCCACCGGTTCGGTTTATGTTTATAGTTATTATGTTTGGAATAACGGAAAATAAGACCTACACAGTAGTTTTTAATGCAGGATTCACGGAACGGTAGAGCGGTAGACCTACACAGATGAGCCGGAGTGTGCGGGTAGTAGTGTGAAAAGTTATATCACCCAATCACGCACCAGTAAAGGTGACACCGAGGTGACCTGAGGAGATAAACCTTGTCAGGGATGTCAGCCCATATAAGATATAACCCCTGCGATAAACAGACCGTTATAAAGATCCTCAATTGACATTATCTCTATACCCATACAAAAACTGAAGTATATCTGTGATTTCGAAATAAATGACAAAGTTTAGGTGAATTCTACTATTCATGCGATGCCTAATCATAATTAATGGTTTTAGGATATTTTTCAGTCTGAAAATTTGGCTCGCAAAGGTTCTTTAACGGCTTGACATATTTCAATGTAAATTACAAAAATTAAAACCGGGATTGTAGCTTAAATTTTCTTGATAATTTCATTTTGTTATTCTCCAAGGCTAACAAGATATGATTAAAAAATATAATGCTCCGCGAACGAAGTCAAGGGTTAATGCTAGTTGTTATTAAAATGCTTGCTAAAAGCTAAGCAGCATTAGAAGCGACCTATCGGGCCAACCTTCACAAGAGAAATGAGGGGCACGGCACTTGGCTCGGGCGGACAAGGTGCCGTCTAGACGCCCGGCGCCAAGTGAATCACTTTCTTCACTCGCCTCCCAGACTACACTGGAATCCAGGCCCGAAAGCAGGAGGGTAGTTAACGAGGGGTATCAAATCCTTGAAATAAATCTGGATTTAGTACTTTGCTGTAATAAAAATAGCAAACGGAAAGTTGAACCCCCTGCCAACTATTAATCCTAGATACGTCCTGCCATAATCGGCGATTCAACAACACAGGCCTTGGTTTTCGACAAACAATTCTGCGTACTAGTTGAGTTATGTGGGAGGGGAGACAAAAATATGGGCATTAACGCGCGGTTACAAGCCATATATTACAAATGAGACTTTTATCGTATCTCTCTGTAGCTTTAAGACCCTACAATGGAACAATTTATGTCAATGGCAACAAAGCTGCCAGCTAGCCACTATTTTACAAAAATATTTATTAAATAAATCTACATCTAGATTAATATTATAAAGAGTTAAAGTTTCTTTGTGAGTTTGTAAGAAATAATCTCCAAAACTACTGATCCGATAAGAATAGAAAACTACTTAATTCCTGAGTATTATATAGTGTGATATACAAATAAATGTAGGCACACAATCGACAGTGGCGCCTCTCCTCATTCCCAATCTGTCATTCGGAGCGGGCGGTCATCTCTCTTGAGCGTGTGCCTACTTACTGATAATCTGGTTGTTTTACTTTAAACCCAAGCCCTAGATTAGTGAACACAACATATAGTATAGGCTATGTTTTAACCCGGGAAAACGGAAACTTCGCGGGCAATATCGCGGGGCGCAGCTAGGATTAAAGAAAATTACTGAAAATAGTGCATTAAATTAAAGTCTCTACAAATTAAAACACTATTTAAAATTACCCATTAATTAAATAGGAAATTAACACTTGCTGCATTTCCACGTTGAATAGCAATAGCTATTCTCTGTGCGAGAAATGAGCCAGCCCTCTTGTCACCAGCGGCGTCGACTAAACGAGCAAATAATTGCTTAAAACATTTCCTCGTACTTTCCTTTTACTTTCCCATTAATTGAGATTCCTTTCTTGAAACTAGTATCTTCCCTCCAGTATCTTTCGAGTGAAAAGCAATCAGATTACGTTCCAACGTGAAGTTATTCGCGTCTTATAGTGAAGTGTCGCTTTTGTTGTGCAAAATGTATAAAATAAATTGTATTCCCCATTTTATTAAAAGAGTATGGTTTTCCGATAATTGCAATACAATTGTAGAAAATCATTCCATGTTATAGTAGTGATTGTTTTAAACGATCTCCTAATGGTTGTAAAACACTATACGATAAAAAAAATAAGGTTTTAAAATGTCATAGTCAATAACATTAGTAGGAATACTATAAAATATAATACCTGTGAGAGCCTTGACTCGACTTGCGAGATATAAGTAGATTTTTAACTCCTAGGAGTTCTTTTTTGAAAGACTGGAAAGGATGGCATTTAGAAGAAAAGGAGGCCTATACTCCAGCAGTGGGCGAAGAAATTTCTATTTTATTTGACTGAGTGACAAGACGTGCAAGTTGTTCACCTGATGGTAAGCGCTACGCCTGCCCATAACAGTCTCAGCGCCATCCAAAACCCTGCAATGCATAATCCTGCGCGGCACTGCGCTCGTCGCCCTGAGGCATCGGCTCTAAAGTCCCATTATGCCCAGTAATTTCGCTGGAAACAATGCCCTTCAAACCGGAACACAGTAACTTTTGCACACTACTACTTGGCAATATAATTTAGAGAAGAAAAAAATACAGTCTTTTCCTACGTTAACTACCTTTAACAGCGTACCCTAATTAAAGTGGGCTCGAAGCTTCCCAAGCTTAAGATCTGTTGATGCATAACTTGAGTGTAAGTTGAGATCTCGTCTTGTATGAACTGAGATCTACTCGTATATGAGTTCAGAACTGCTCATGTATAAGTTGCAGTTGAATGAGGTCGCCCTTAAAGTTTGCGGATGAATACTTGAAGCGGAGTTCTGACGAAGGACATGTGTTGGACATGTTGGGATGTACTGGTCAGTTTTTTTTAAGTAGAACCTAAACGTAATGGGACTTTAGTTTAATGTATACGGAAAATTAAGCAGTTAATTAACTTTTAATATCACTAGTGACAGTACAGATTAACAGATTTAATACCCTATTACAAACTGCGACAGTACATTCTCAAGCAGTCACAGTCCACAGGAGGTAGCCATAGATAATATAGGCGCAACAGAATAGAATAGAATAGAATAGAAACCTCTTTATTGTACACCAAAAAAATAAATAAGAACATTTACAATAGGTAAATAAGGGTACAATAGGTTCGTTAATATTTTAAAAAAACATACGGAGTTGCACTTACAATCGGATATGTTTTGAACACGGATAGCATTGCTGGCAAATATTGCGTTGTCGATGCCAAATTTCCAAATTGTAAAGTACGGCTGGCTGGTCTGCCAAACTGGCTAATTCTTTAACGTTAGCTTATTTACACTGGCTGGCTCATTCGGTTACACTTCGGCATCGCGCCTCCACGCGCCGGTTCACTCGAGCGCTTATATGAATAAAGTTACGGGATAAGCAGCGAAATTATGTTTACCGAGCTTTAGTTGAATTTAAAGGCCAGAAGTAAACAATGATTGTTGGAATATAATTTCGGAACTGAGATACAGCGCACGCGTTGTGAAACTTACAGCGCGATATACCTACTTGAATGCTTTTCAGTGTTCAACGTCATGTATAGAATTAGAGAACTTCGCAATACAATTTCTTAGACGAAAATATGTAGTAGCAGGTAACTACGTAAGTTGAGCTGAAACTGAATATTGTTTGAGAAGAACGACATCCTTTCTTTTTATATTATATACTCGATATCTAAATTTCAAAATGGCGGCCTAAATTGAAATTCATCTTTTAGCAACCGGAGGTTTTCAGTCATTTGCATGTACAACTGCCACTAACATGCACTTTAAAATAAAAATAGTCGCGGCGACATCTTCTCCTTTACGAAAATCAACACATTCTGCATAAATTCTCACTCCATGTGCCGAAGCAAGCATGAATTGCTCAGAGCATATTAAACTGAGCGGTATACGGGTTTGTTTGCTTATGTTATATGCAAGGGCGTAGGTACACCCGCTGTTTGTGTTGTCTGTGCTTAATTAGAGGAAGTAAGCTGGTGCCGCATTAGTTATGGGCGAGGGATCATGATCTCGTTCCCACTATGTGGAATTACAACACGAATAAACAAATAGTAGGTGCCACTGAGAATTTATGATGAAACACAAAAATGTTAAATTATTTGCTCGGGCCCTGGATATGGATTGAAATAGAAAACATCTCCATTAAAGTGACATGAAACTATATTTAAATTGATTAGTTTGCAATCGAACACAGTATTCCAAATTTATTAGGTTAGTTCGGTACGGTTGAAGCCCCAGATAAACTAACTTAAAAAATAAAACGCATTGTTTTTAGATGGAACGGACATGGTTGTTACTTATTTACCATATATACCATTTTATCCTCTCCCAACAAATTGATGTGTCACATACTGTCCTATCACATTATAGAGCCGTGTACGAAGTATTGAGTCATTTGTCAAACTTGATTAAAATCCGTACACTACCAGAACAAGTGCTCTTGCCTCATCCCCATCAGCACTACAACAGAACATCATTAAAAATCTCTCTATAGCCTTTAGCGTGTATAAAGCACTCCTTCTAGTACTGAATGCGTGTGATTTCGAATAATTACACTTGTATAGTCTCCCTCCGAGAGCCGTTAGGAGGGGTGCGGTTACAGGTACAGGGGTACACGATGTTAAGGGTTCTTCTTGGCTCCTCGCATCAATGTGTTTTATAAACAAATTTGTGACAAATCAGACATGAATCATCAAATCGAATCGAATGAGAAACTGTAAAGACCATGGTCCTAGAGATATCTAGGCTCAAAAGAAACAAATACCTGTGGTCCACATAAATATTTGCGGAGGAATCGAACCCGGAACCATGCTTTGCAGCCATCTCATTACCAACTACGCCAGAGGCTGTCACAACGCTACGAACACTGTCAAACATTTTTCATCTGTGTAAACTTGGTATAGTTTATGCATGCACCGTGATAATTTCCGATTGCCACTTTCCCCTTTCTTAGCAGCCGAGTGAAACAATCCATTAGTAGAGGAACAAACATCATTAGTCATAGCTGTCGGCCCTTCGGGGCCGGTCGTGTCCCTTGTCGCCGAAAATACGCAAAAACGGCGACCGACGGCCCGATTAATGAATGGGCTGTGATAGTAGTTTTTGTTCCTTCGGCACTTCTCTAATAACCAAATCACGGTTATGATGGCGACGAGTTTTCAAAATAATTATCAAACAGTTCAGTACTGATTGACCGACACACTACTGTACCGATATATGTTCTTTATATAATGTGGCGGTGCACTCAAGACGGGTTTATCGAAATTCAAAACCGCTTATGTAACTGTAACTTGTGGAACACGAATCCATATGTATCATTCTCTTCATAAGAATTTCAATTCGTATCCGGGAGTGTTTAACATTCAAATAGGGCGCTTGTCTACCTCGGGCACGTTCTGTTTAGCGCCGCCCTGGATACTATCCGGCGCAATCCACTCGGCGCCGTCCGGCCAATCCGCGATTCCTCGTCTTCAGCGATTATCGCACGCGATCACTCACAGACAGAGAGGCGGCTATTCTCTAACTGGGAATTGAGACGTTTAGCTATTTGTAGCCGGCTTTGGAGAAATAAATGGACGGGCTTATAAATGACGGCGATATCTGAAGCGATTATTTTGGATTGTGTTCAATGTATTCAGAAAATGAATTGTTCAATTAAAATGTAACCCGACGTTGTTGATTGCTCGGCACCTTTCTTTTTTAAAAGCTTTTTATTAACTTTACATGCATGTTATGGAATTTTGTAATTAAATTTTGACCCAGTTGCCGATGTTGAATTGAGCTGATATTTTGCATACCTGTCAAGTTTCGACGAACTGGGGGGGGGGGGGGGGGGGGGGGTAACCACGTACTTATTCTTATTCCATGCAGTTCATTTTAAGCCCTTAAACTGAACGGCCTAGATTGGCACCACACACTCATAAATGACAAACTTGACGTGACGTCACTCAAAAATTTACTGACCAGAATGAGAGAGAAAGAGAATGAGATGGAGCTATATAAACTCCCATAAATGCAAAAAATTGTTCCGATATTTTTGGCTATCTCTTCTGGTCGACTTATGAACGCTGAGCGATATTGGTGGTGACAGTTAGCAGGGCTGTTCAGTTTAAGGCCTTGAACTGGATGGATTTAACTGTTCGTGGTGAGGCCCCAGGTCAGCTGTACATGCAGAACTGTCAGCTATATCCCGCATATGTGAAAGGCATTACACTTATTTATTTGACAGGCAAACATTATTTGATAAATTTATCCGTCAGTCATGCAACTTAGTACAAAAGTGCTCCGGAGAGAAGCGACGCACACGCCTCGCCTTTCCAAACAGAATTCTATATTAGACTTCTCAAATATTTACGCTGAGAAACTTAATAACGGACCCTTTTTCGGCGTGTTTCTGTATTTTATCTACGAAATTGAATAATGGCTGTATGGACAGATAATATCTGTACCTTTTATCGGACGGTTATTGGATAACATTTTGGGAATATGTTTTCCTTTAAACATGGGTGGGCTGTTGCTGTTGGAAACTGTTTCTTTTTGTTTTGAATATCAGCGGGGAAAATACTTTTACTGGTCGGCTTAGCGACGCATAATAAATCCTATATTTTCTTCGGCTTATAATCATATCTAAAAGTTATCAGTAAAGTAATTTTTCTCTGCTTCCGAGTCCTCTGGAAGCAGCAGTGCAGTCATTGCAGAGGCGGTGCACAGTTTAATTTAATATACCACGAAATCAATACGAAAATATACTGCGCTTTTGTTTTTTTTTTTAATTAGTTAAGCTGCTTGTTCCACCTATACTCAAAAACCAATTATTGTTTTTCGTACTTCTTTTGACTTCTGTGGAAACAATACACGCCAATAATGGATTATCCATTTTTAATGGCCGCTAAAACTCACCAGCCAAAAAACTCCATACAACTTTGCTGAAGCCTATTCGATTTGCAAGCACCTACCCGAGTAGCTTGGAAAGGTCAACTTTGCTCAAAGAAGTTTGTCAAAATAATAACCACATTACAAACATATTTAAGTACAATTAATTCCAATAATTCCTGCACACGCCAATAAACATTACAACCAAATAAAACACAATAATATTTAAGCAGTATCTCAATAATAGAGCGACACAGAGCGATGAAATAGGCGGGTCTGGAAGGAAATGAAATTCCACATTTAATCATTTCAGGAGATTTCAGGAGCCGCCGTCCCGCAATAAACGGATTTACATGAGTCCTGCGATGGAATTGTATCGGAAATGGGGCGTTTCACTTCCACCAGGACATAATGGGAATGTTATGATGATATTTTATCGTCACGCACTGGGCTAGAGAGAGTTAGACGGATTGTTGTAGATTGTCCCTCTCACTCTTTATGATACCAACGTTAATTTGGATTACGATCTGACGCCTGTCGATTACGGATCACAGATTATGTCATCATATGGTACGGCCAATCTATCTCAGCAAATCATTACTGTATATTTTTTTATTTGACTGATTGACAAGACGATCAAGTCAGTCACCTGATGGTAAGCGCTACGCCTGCCAATAACAGTAACAATGCCACCCAGAACTTTGCATTGCATAATCCTGCGCGGCCCTGCACTGCGCTCGTCACCGTGAGACATCGGCTCTAAAGTCTCATATGCCAAGTAATTTCGCTTTAATTTCCCAGTAATTTGGGTTATCTATAAGCATGTTAAGGATTTATTTTTTATTTTGAGTCCCCGATAACTGTACTATGAGGTGTTTCAGGATTATCCATTCTTTCTGGGACACCCTGTATATAAAGCTGAAGAGTTTGTTTGTTAGGATCCCAGGAACTACTGGTAAAAATTGAAAAATTCTTTTTATGTTGAATAGTCCATTTATCGAGGAAGGCTATAGGCTATATAACATCACGCTACGACCAATAGGAGCAGAGCGGCAATGAGCAATGTTGCAAAAACGGGAAAAAATATTGAAGTAACATAGTGGTTTTTGACATATGGAATGGAGAGTTATAGCAGAAAAACTGAAATTATGCGGGTGAAACCGCAGGGCGTAGCTAGTATTTTATAACTCGATATTTTATTTCAACTGGAAATCACATTTAAAAATATAAGCCAAGAATATTTTAAAAATATTTGTAAATTTTCTTCGTGAGAAAAATAGATTTAATTTTAGGTTTTCCTTCATTAAAATTGGTTTTAAACATTTTAGTGTGACTATAGTAGCAAAATCCGAGTTTCATCAAACGAAACCTCCCAAGGCACGAGACAAGTTTCACGAGCTACAGCAAACAAGTGTACGTAGCAAAGTGCTCCGGTGCTACGTGTCGTAGCTGGTAGCGCTACGAAGTTTGCCCGTCGCAAACTTTGCCTTGCTGAAAATTTGGTTTTTATCGTACTGAATTTTTATCAAAATTATACTGTGAACTACTCACGAGAACTAGTCTTGAAAACTTCACGCAATGAGTCAGCTGATGACCTTACCTGAAAAAAGTAAAAAAAAATAGGTTATTTAAAAAAAAAATTAACGGTACATCAACACATGTTCAGAACCGTTATTCGCTATGACCACCTACACTCGTAACGCGCCCGATTTGAACTGTCAAAATACCGTACGAGAAACTAGCGATTTTCGAGAAGTTGTAAGGTTCAAAATAAGTTAAACACGTTGGCTGCTGAACCGGTTTTTACAATTGGGCGCCCTTATGGACCGCGTGTGCTTTCCGGCAATGGAGTGCCGTCTGTGTGAGCCGCACTGTAGTAGCGCCGCGTTAAACACACACGTCTGTGTTTCGCCGCACAGCCGGCATGCTAACTGCTAACACAACAGGTGTGTTTTCCCGCACTCGCGTAACGTTATAAAAAACACAAACGTCTGTGTTTTGTGCAGTACGTGTTAAAGCGCGTTATGATTTCACGCGTTTTCGGCAAGGAATTTCACGTGGCTTATCGAATAAGGGCAATATCGAAAAAAAGGTTACAAATTGACGAAACACCGGCTTATAAACTGACGAAATAACCAGTGTACCAACGCTACCCCTGGCGACCAACACAACCCACCACACCTCTGCTGATATCGATCAACATTTGCTTATCAAACTCAATAAACGGACCCTCCAGTAGCGCCGATCGCTTCGATAAAGTACTTTCATGTGGCGAGTTAAAAGGCTGTATAACTTGATTTACTGCGACAGTTCGCTTGACAACGTCAACCTAGATAATGAACTATCGACCAGGGCCCGTTCAGGACCTCTGGTAATACCACAGGCTTTCAATTGCACTGAGAACTATCACTTGCTTTGTTATTTTTAAGTTTTTTGATGTGAAACTTCTAAAGGTCGGGCCAGCTGTTGGCGGGGCGGATGTGGCGATTAGAGTGTTTTGCATTCAGCCAGGGTCAGTTAGATTTTTAACTTTTTTGTTTAAAAACATTAAACCGCAATAAACCGTCCTTTCATGCATATTTTCTTTACAAAATAGTATAGTTGCATTAATTTTTTTTTTAGTTTCTAGTTCTACAATCACGCTTGGGGGTTTTTGGAATAAATACTCAGCTACGACTTGATTTCATTATTTTTATTTATTTAGGTAATCCAACAAAGAACTAAAATATTATTCACATCAGTGCATTTCTAATTTTAGATTAAAATTTTGTACAAAATGTACCAATAAATTCACTGGAAACAAAATGTTAATGGAGTGGAAATGGAAGTTATTGAGGATGGATGGATGTTTATTACTCTTTCACGCCAAAGCTATTGAGCGGATTTGGATGAAATTTGGCACTCAGATAGTTTATTACCTAGAATACCACATAGGATAATTTTAATTCCGTAAAATTAACAGTTCCTGTGGGATAATACTCAACGCGGGTGAACCGCGGGGCGCCGCTAGAAAGATATAACAACCAAGTTACTTCACTACCCAATTATCTTTAGAACTAAGTACCCCCAAAGGCAGAGGACGAAAGTCAAAGAGGATGAACTAAGTTAGCAGCGTGAGGTCGCGGTCCTGGTATTTAATTATTCAATTAACTGCACTTACTTAAACTTGGGGTCGCGAGGGGAGTTTCAGAGGTCGGGCGGGTAGTTGATGGAAGTGGACGGGCCTGTCCGAGAGATGCAATGGGGTTCGGCTTTGGTTAACTTTTGGCGTAATAGATAAAGGGTTTGGAAGTTTCTCAGCGGTTGCGTAAGTAGAATTATAAACGGGAACGATTAAATTATATAATAATATGACGTTTTAGAAAATCAATAAATTTTTATGCACCGTTAGATAGCATGTACATTAATACCAGAGAAACACTAAAAATAATAATAATAGAAGAGTCCGCCAACAACTCACATTGCATCGCATGCTCCACCCACGTTCGTCTGTTATGAGACTGTACATTCCGCGGAAGTGGGGGGGTCGTGGCTTTTTAAATGCCAAGAACCTCCATAACCGCGAAGTGTGCAGCCTGAGGGAATATTTTCTGAACACCGAGTGTGGGATGCATCGTGATGTGGTGGTTGTTGATAAGACCCTCACACCGCTCTCCTTGGCAAACGGGAACTGGCGAAAACCATCAGTGTTGAGCACCGATGACCGCAAGGACGTATGGAAGGGAAAGGAGCTGCACGGGCGGTTCTATCGGGCCTTAACAGGACCTGATGTGGACCTGCTCGCGTCGGTGAACTGGCTACGTTTCGGTGACCTCTTTGGGGAAACTGAGGGTTTTGTCTGTGCAATTGCGGACGCAGTTATCAAGACGAATAACTATCGGAAATATATTATGAAGGACGGTACGGTCGACATTTGTCGGGCATGCCGCCGTCCCGGGGAGTCCCTCAGGCATATAATTTCCGGTTGTTCTCATCTTGCTAACGGAGAGTACTTGCACAGGCACAACCAGGTAGCCAGGATTGTCCACCAGCAACTTGCCCTTCAATATGGCCTTGTCGAGTTAGAAGTGCCATACTATAAGTACGCACCAGCACCAGTTCTCGAAAATGGTCGTGCGTTGCTCTATTGGGACCGCTCTGTCATCACGGACAGGACTATTGTAGCCATGTGTGACGTTGACTCAACGATCATTGTCCCGATAGTTGTTTCGGCGAATGGCCTTGTAGCGAAGAGCCTCGACCAACACCTTAAGAGGCTTTCGCTAGACGGCTGGATTAAGGGTCGGATGCAGAAGGCAGTACTCCTCGACTCGGCGCGTATTGTCAGGAGGTTCCTCTCTCTGCAGCCCTAACCATCGGTAGCCTGGGCCTTGCTCCGCTACCGGTGGTATCCTAGGTTTAAGTTTCTTTTATAATATTTTTACTAGTTAGACTGTATTTTTATTAGTTTTGTAAAGCATTGTAAAAGAAATTTAAATTTAAGAAGTTAAATAAATATAGTGAATAATAATAAAAAGCAAAGACGTTTTTGTGTTTTTTTTGTGAAAATAAGTGAAATGGTGACCGTCTTATAAAACAAGAGACTTAAACAGTTACCAAACGAAACGTAAACGTAATTTTGTAACTAAATGGGTGTCTTTACAGGTTCATTTTAAGTTATTTATTTATTTTTCTTGTGTCGTGTGTTGTCGTAATCAATTTTCTTTGTTTCTTATTCTATTGACAATTATACAAAATACGTCTAACAATTAACAGCAAATACCAATAAAAAGAATCAATTACAAAACATGCGTGCGTTGTGAGGCTTCAAATCAAAAAACTAAATCAATTTTATTGAGCTCGGCGTCGCGCGCCGCCGACAATCAATTTGTGAGTGAATTACAAGTTGAGCGAACTCGGGTTAATGTATTATAACTGCTCATGTTGCAGATACTATTAAAACGAGCTATGTAAACTACTAATGCTACCCCGATGACCCCGTATTGCTTTTATAACTATTGATCAGTTAATTTAACAATAAAATTGAACATTTATCATGTGTGTGTGTTAAGCTAGGTTCACATTTGTCTGACGTGTCGTGTCGTGATGCATCAGATAGGTGTCGGTTTCATACATTTACACAAGCCGTCACAACACACTGCATCAGAGAAATGTGAACGCTACCATATTAAATGTATGAAACCGATACCCTTTCTGATGCATCACGATACGACACGTCAAACATATGTGTCGGCGGCTTTATCGTGTGTTTTTCTTTGTACTGAGGTGTTTTACCACGTTCACTGCCAAAAAAACAACTGTGGTGTTGGCGGTACGGGAAAACAACGGTGTGTACAGATCCGTAACCGTGGGTAGACAAGAAAATCGGCTCAGCAGTCAAAGTGTTAATAAAGAGTTAATCAATATCTATCTATCATAAATTTATCGGAATTTATTCACGTTCATCCGGCACTGCAATGCCCTTGTCTGTCAAATAACTGTATAGATTGGCCCTAGGGCCGGTTGGTTCCCCTCGAACCCTACGGCTAAAAACCTGCCCGTAAAAAACTGTAAAGTGTAACAAGCTTTAACTGTTAATTCAACTAGGACAGAAATCGAAGAAATAGCTTTAAGCGATAGAACCTTTTGACGACATTTGGAAGTCAGTGAAGAGTAGCTTGCTCATTAAAACGTGTTTGGTAAATTAATATACAAAGTGTCTACTTGAGTTTCTTCACAAGCAGAATAATAATATTACAATACTTTTCTTGAAAATTCCTTTCACGGTAAACACTGAGGCGTTCTCATTTCATCCCAAAGGAAATTAATTGACACTTTAAGAAATACTTTACCTAAGGGAGAGGTTCGCTAGTTTCGCAAACAATTTATCTTTTAGCACAAAGTTTTTGCGCAAAATGGAGTTGATGTTTTAGAGGTACATTTTAAGGTTGGCTGAAACACTTGCTCATTTTAGATAAAATTCTTTGTTGTAATTTAGCACGTCTTCGAAAAAAATATAAATGGATCCAATTTTTTTCAGCCGTTTCTTCTACTTTGTTACTAATATAGAAATTCTTTGGCCAAACAAAATTGTACCACCAAGACTATTTCTACGTCTTACCCAAAAGCCTCTAGCTATAATCTAAAATAACTGAACGTAACGAACGCGTGTTAATGTTTCACTACCACATAAATTACTCTTTGACATAAACCATTCATTCCCCGCTAACGAGCGCGTGGCCGTAACATCTACGGCGTAGCGGCGGTAGTCATCTACGACGTAGCTGTCTACGGCAGTGTAGCCACGTAGCGCATGGAACGGTGATTACAGGTGGGGACGCCTCAATGAGCGTTTATTACCCGACCGACATCTAGAGAGGTACTAACGTAACTCGAAGCAAAAATAAAGGTGAGAAGAAGATATTTTCATTTTTTTTTTTGTTATTGCATAATAGGAAGCGGTGGTAGCCTAGTGGGAGAACGTCCGCCTTCCAATCAGAAGTTCGTGAGTTCAAATCCCAATGCGGGCACGTACCAATGTGTTTCGTTAAAACATATGTACGCAATTATCACTCGCTTTTCGGTGAAGGAAAACATCGTGAGGAAACTCACATACCTACCCGAGAATTATTTCGGAGGTAGGTATATTATCCACCAATCCGGACTTGGCCCCCGTGGTGGAATATGGCCTTACCCTCCTCAAGAAAGTGAGGAGAGACCCGTGCCCAGCAGTGGGACGTTATGGGTTGATGATGAATAGTCAAGCATTTGACCGCGGTCTCACCTGGTGGTAAGTGTTGACGCGGTCGAGGATGGGGCATGCTTGCCTAGAAGATACATATTCACTCTCGACTTGGAGACTTTCAGATTATAATATCATTAGTAACTCTGTCGATATTGGTAACCTTGAACGACAACAATTAACAGGTGTTTTATTTAGAAAAGTTGAAGGTCAACGTCGTATTTTACTAGAATTTTTAACTACCTACTTATTAGTAAGTAAAATCAAGGTATCTTTATTGTTCGGAATACTTATATAACGTTACATAAGAACAGACAAAAAAATCATGGTTTCTCAGTATGAATATTTATATTAAAGTCAACCTATAATCGACTTCGTAAGTTTGCATAACAATTTCGCGAAAATAACGTGAATAGTCAAGCACCACTACTAAACTAACTAGAACTATAATCTGAAAGTCTCCAAGTCGAGAGTGAATAGGTATCTTCTAGGCAAGCATGCCCCATCCTCGACCTTGTCGACACTTACCAACACTGCGGTCAAACGCTTGCCTATTCTGCAATAAAAAAAGAAAAAAAAGAAGCAAACAAGTGTTAAGAAAGTTACGAAATTATGCTAATTTGAAATCTTTCAAGCCGTTCGAGAACCGAGAGTAGGCGGGGGCATTAGCACGGGGCGCGTTGCCGCTACAATGCGTCACATCGCGGCGAGCGCGTCGGGACGCGCCTACTTTGAAAAATGACTTCTCAATACGAGCCAACCTCACGGACCCGGGGAAAATCAATACCCTACACTTGAGATACAACTTGTAAGATTGATGAGCAGATAGATAGATAGATAGATAAACTCTTTATTGATACACCACAGAACAAAGAAAACTTAAAAGTAGAACAAAACCAATTTTAAAATTAGTGTCGTGTCACAATAGGCGGTCTTATCGCTCAGAGCGATCTCTTCCAGACAACCATGCACGGAGAGGAGTAAATAGGATATCGGACGGTGGCTTTTCTTTTATACATAGAATAAAATAAATAAATAAATAGATACATACTATACACAAAATAAACTTAAATATATAGTAAAGTAATAGATAAACTAAAACAAAGAGCAGATAAATTTAATGGAGAAGATTCAGGTTGGAAACTTAAAACTTTAACTTTAATTGGTCCCGACTAGCTACCTACTCTTCACTGTAAGTAATCCATGTCTCAAATAACCTTAAAAACGTTATATTTATCAAAATACGCTATAAATACTACCTTAACACGTTCACTGCTGAAAACACAACTGTTGTGTTTTTTATAACTTGCCGCGAGTGCGGGAAAACTCAATGGTGTGTGCAGAGCCGCAACCGTGGCTAGGCAAGAAGATCGGCTCAGCAGTCAATGTCTTAACAACGTTATAAAAACCGCTAAATACAATAGGTATGTTATCGTCCAATCCGGACCGGGCCCCCATGGTGGATTATGGCCTAACCCTCCTCACGAAAATGAGGGGCGACCCGTGCTCAGCAGCGGGACGATACGGATTGTTGATGATGAAAGCCACTCACCATTTTTCTTCTAGGTAAACGTGCTTCACCTTCAGCTATATCATCGCTTCAAACGCTAATCTAGTTAACCTTACAACAAAAAGAACATCCAGGCCTGAAAATACTTTTTTTTTTGTACAAAATTATTATCCGATTGTAGTACCTACAACTCTCGCGTTATGGGCTCTTATTGCATCCCTCCCATCACTACTATACCGAGGGTGTCTGCGCAGCTTTACATCCCGGATTAATTTGATGGGATTTCCGGATGTCTACTAATGACGACACGTACGCAGATACATTACCGCTACATGTGTTTGTATGTATGCATGTACATATAGCGTCCAGTTTCCTATAAAATATACATGGTTTGGTTGCCCTGGGGCATGTTTGCCTAAACTCATGTTAGGGTTAAATTTAACAGAGCTGGTTGAAGTTATGAAGTTACGGACAAACTAACCCACATCATGATTCTAGAACTAAGTATCCGAAATATATATAAAAATAAATCCCTATTTCCCTTGGTCACGCCATAGCTTGAGAACGACATAACCGAGTTACCTAGTTTTTGTTTTAAAATGTACTTAACAATTCCAATCAGATTCTTACAAAAAAAAAATTAGTAAAGTCACCCGAAAAATTGGAAAATTTGAACATTCTTTTTTCTATGAACTCTCGATTTGACATTTGATTTTTCGCGATCTTCGACTATTCTTAAGTAACATGGTGGTTTTTAACCTAGGAAATTTAGATTAATTGCGGGAAAACTGGAATTACGCTGGTGAAACCGCAGACCGCAGCTAGTACGAAATAAAAAAAATATTCGATACCGAAATCGAAAGGAAAGTTCCGCATAACAAGCAACTTAACTAATAGTTAGTAGTCATGGTCACCACTTGTCGACAACTAAACACAAAAGTAATTATCACGCGCTTTTCGGTGAAGGAAAACATCGTGAGAAAACCCACATATCTACCAGAGAATTATTTCGGAGGTAGGTATATTATCCACCAATCCGGACTGGGCCCCCGTGGTGGATTATGGCCTAATCCTCCTCACGAAAGTGAGGAGAGACCCGTGCTCAGCAATGGGACGTTATTGGTTGATGATGATGATGATAAGGTATGTTAAGTTGGTCGCTTTACTACTTTAAACTTCTCATCATCATCATCATCATTAACCCACAACGTCCCACTGCTGGGCACGGGTCTCTCCTCACTTTCGTGAGGAGGGTAAGGCCATAATCCACCACGGGGGCCCAGTCCGGATTGGTGGTCTCACTTCTATCCAATTAGCGGTTTCTATTGACAGCACTGAGCATCGAGAACATGTCATTCGCCTAATGGCAAGTATCTTGCCTGCCAATAAGCCCGGCAATATACGTCCGATTTGGTTTCCGATTGTCCGTTCCGACTATCGGATTGGACGTGCATTCAGCGTTCAAACAAATGCATGTTACTGAAATTACCGTTCATATGAAACTTTAGGCCGATGCCTCAGGGTGAGGAGCGCAGTGTAGTGCCGCGCAGGATTACGCGATGCAAATGCTGGGTGGCACTGTATCTGTTATAGGCAGGCGTAGCGCTTACCATCAGGTGAACGCCATGCTCGTCTCTTCACACAATCAAATAAAAAAATGTAACGACCGCTTTCCGTTAGTCGATTCAGACTGTCGGATGACGAAATCGGACACGCCGGGCTAACAGTTGAAGCTATGCCTCCACACATGTTGTGTCCATTGTACCTATGTAGCTCCGATAACGTCCGGTAACGTCCGGTAACGTAGCACCAAAGTAGCTGTGACGCACTAAATACATGTATAAAGCCAGTGTTGATTCTGTCACGCCCTCTGTACATCGATTGTTAGAGCTGTAATCATGTACTATTGTTATTCTGTGGTAGAGGGTAGCCACGGACGTCCACTGCGGTACTTTCTGGGATAGGTTATGTAACGCATTGACAAGGTTCTGACCGCTCAAAATTCTATTAACAAAAGAACTGTTGATAAGTCTGACATCTTGAATTCCAGTAGGAACTAACTGCGTGTAGCTAAATGACATTCGTATCTAAATTTAAATTAATGTTTATAATTAATTACAAACGACTAGTCTCTAAAGCGAGTCTCGAAAACGAATCGCCGAGGAGTATCTCACATATTGACGAAAGAGTTTAAACGACAAACGTTTATAAAAACGTTTTCCAAAATAAGCGCCAAAGCGCGCTTACGAATATAAGCTTCGTTTAAACATTGTTTCATACTTACTATACTTATTCGTAAACCATAAAATATAAAAACATGAATTTGCCTCATTAGTATTTCAAATAAACCTCCATACTTTATTTATTTACGTTACGATCTTCCAACAATAACGACTAGTACTACTTCTCGTTTAAAAAACCGTTAAAACGAAACGCTGTTTAAGCGTGCTTAAGAAAAAAACGTATCGTTTAAACGTGTCGTCAATTTAAAGCCTGTCGTCAATTTATCACATCTCTACTCACATACATTTGTACGATATCGAAGGTAGCGAAGTGTGTGAATCGCAGTTCAAATATACATTTGAACTGCGATTCACTATATATAGTGTCGTCTATAATTATCGTATTGTATGTATGATGGGCGTAAGCAATATTACTTAGGCAGTGTAAAAAGCGGTCGTTAAAGTTTAAAGTATCCTTCTTCCCAGAATTCTTTAGACAATGTTGATTTTATAATATAGTTAACATAATTTTTTGTTAGTAGAGTGCTACACACTGCTATTTTAAAGGTTATTGTTTGCCGAATGCGAGGAGTGCGTCAAATGGGTAGTTGTAAACATTTGCGCCACACTGCTGCGGCTCGCCGCTGTCGTGCTACACCCCGCTTAAACTAAATCACTTCAATAATACCGCTATTATCCTTTTGTACTGTGAAAACGCTCGAATATAACGAGAAAACATTTAAAATTTAGAATACTAAACGATTTTGAGAATTTTCAAGAAAACGCTTGAAACCTTGCAAAGAGATACCCATCTTTAAGACGCCTTTGATCCGCTCTTGCTGAAACGAATTACCTGGCCTGGAATTTTTTTAATTTCGTGTAGAAATATGCCTCTACCTTATACTACAAAGGGTAAATTAGAAGACAGTAGAGATCGCCTTAACATTATTTCTAAGCGACCCGTCCTAAATTTGAACAGGTTACCAAAGCCAGTCTTAAAAAAAACCTACGCATTGAGGAAATAAACTCGAAACAAAATCGGTACCATCCTGAGAAAGTTTTTTTTTAAACTGTTAGTTGATGATGATAATGATTTATGAGCAGAATTGTGTAACAATAATAAATCTTTATATATTTGTACAAATCTATACTTTACACAATAGGTTAATAAAAAAATAGACTGTGTAAATGTAACTGAGCCCAAGCAAATCAGCGAACAGCCAATGAATGCAAACTCTCAAAGGGTTCCCCACATGCAGGGCTGCGGGTGGAATGACACCTTAAACGAGGTTAATGGCGCACTGTTTGGATGGGGTAACGGGGAGCCGGCCCTTTGTTTAGGACTGATTGATTGACTTCACGGCCAGTGTTGCCAGGCTGGCCTTTAGGGCTGAGAACTTCGGGAAATTTTAAGGCTATAGGCCGATCCACAAAGTCCTCTGTATAGTAAGTTTTGTTGAAAACGTAAACCTTTTGGCGTGGCCTGATAAATTATTTAAATAGTTGTGTGGATGCTTTCAACATTCAGTTCAATTGACTTTAGTTTGGAAAGTTAGCTTTGGTATGTACTTTAGACACCTTGAAAATAAATATCTGTAGGTTCTATAAGTTACTTAATTATGTACTATTAGTGTTTATTAGAAGTATTGTAAAATGCCAGATACTGTACATTGTAGATTATTATACCATTTCACTTATGTGTGACAGACAAGTGAAAATGTTTAATTCTAATTGTGCGCGCGACACTCAGACGTTACCTTTATTTTAAACAACAAAAACGAGACCGTAGGCAGGCTGTAGAACAGTATATATTTGTAATTTTTTTTTAGGTGTATTTCACTTCGAATTTCATATTTGATTGTGGTTGCCAGCAAATCGTAGCTAGCAACACTAGTAAGTGCCAACATTATGTACAGCGGAGCCCCGGCAGTGAGTAGGCACAACGGGGGCGGTGAGTTCTGGACTGTTGCCGAGTGGCGCCAGGGGATTCCCCGTAGTCGTGCATTGCGCCAACTTAATGGGAATTCATTTCCTTTTCCTGCATAAAGTAGTCGGTAAGGCTTAAAGTTAGCTAAGGATCGAAGCTGTGAAGATTCATGTGGGGTGTAATTGTCGTAAATGAGGGAGCGACACGACGCGACACAATGGAAACTACACGTGGGTATTGTCGCGTGTATCATTTATTTATTTATTGCGTAAAATCCACAGATCTTAATTTGGAAATCAGTTCGTGATGTGAGGTGCTAAGTAGGTACAAATAGGTTTACATTCTATTATTAAGTATTGGACATTTGTGTTTGCGAGTGACTTCATGATGATTCAGAAACTGAATTTTTTCAGAGCTAGTTTTGCCTTATTTCAAGAATCCCATGAAAGAGGGATTTTCGCACTATTTGTGCAGAAATCCCCGTGTGTGCTCTTCTTATGTTTATGAAGGGGATAATTAGAAAAAAATCCCCAATATTTTTTTTTATTATTTAAAACCGATGCTTGCGGTTTATTGTTGTAAGTACTCGTAGCTATTGTGGTATAGTCGGGCAAAGGGCTGGTTCAGCCGCAGACGATGAGTTTCCGAATTGGTTTGCACCCGATTGGCGCCGAGGGATTTGCCGTAGTCGAAACATTGCCACAGTTTATAATAGGTTTCACTTCTTTTTGTAGCGGCGGCGCGCGGGGTGGGTTTATTTGCAGGTAAAGAATAATAAATCTTCTGCAAAAGGTTTAAACGATTGCAATTCGCTGAAAGGGAAAATTTAGACTTTTTATGATCCACCTCCAGATTTACCTAATAGTGTTTCTATACATTATTAATAACTAATAACTAATAAGTATAATAGTATCGCACAATACTAAGTGGTAAGTTGTATACGATAACGTTTGTAAGTTAAATTTCCAAGTTACTTTTATATTGCAGGTGTTAGTATAACAAATCTATTAATAAACCAACCACTTTTATGAACATGGAATTCGATTTATTTATTTAATTATAATGAATTTGTATTCCCCATTTTAATAATAAGACTAATATTGATTTTATAATCAGCCAAAATATCTTATTTCATGCCCTTGTCAGAAACTGATTAATACATCTAAACACTAAAAAATTTATCACTCAAATAGATACAAAGTCATCCCAACAATACATAACACTACGTATGTTACATAATAAATAACTTTTTAATTCTGAAAAGTAACAAATCCTTTTCAACTGCATTACGGACGCGGCACGCAGCGCCATCTGTCGAGTGGCAAATCAATTACAGATCTCAACTCACCGGTTCGCACCTCTGTCGTTCGCTCGGGTCACGGACTGCTTCAGCAAGTCATTGCTCGCAAGTGTACGAGGATATGTTCACTAGTGAGTAGTTGTAGTGCACTGGCGGGAGGCGCGACGTGCGGTCCCCTCGGAGGTCGCGCGGTGACTGTGGGCCGGCCTGCGCCGCGGCCTGCGCAACCTACCCTCGCCGTTTCGACGCGGCACAAAGATATGTCCACGCAAGATGTGGCATCACTGCAAACTTGCGAAGACGAACGGTCTCACCAGCGCCCAATCTCCTTCAAACAACGACGCTTTTGGGGAAACCGCTATTCGAGGTGCGGCTTCCAAAGTGAAGCTTTAGATCCGAGTTGCGGGTTAAGAAATAATTGGAATTGAGTCATTTGAAATTATGGATAACGAGACTTCTAAATTTAAAGTTGGTGAGTTACGAAAATTTTATAAAAAATTCCTTTTTTACGAACAGGATTTACGAAGTACACTCAGATTATAAATTTCAATGTGGCTCTATTTTCTTAGGCTTCAAGTTACTAAAAGCTAGCTTAGCCGGGGCTTACCTAACGTTGCTAGAACGGGTTCTAGCAACGTTAGGTATGTCGAGTAGCCCTCAAATCCTTTGTGCTGGAATCCACGCAGAACGCGCCATCTCGGCGATTTATTTGCCTCACAGTGAAGACGGAAGTTCATATTGACCCAGAAACCCACGATGTATGGGACGGGGGATTTAATAGAAAATGTTTCTGGAGATAAAAGCCTGGTATATTATAAAGGGCGAGAGTAACCTATGTCGAATAAACATTTCACTTGCTATGGTTAATGCATATTCAAATTAGATCAACTAAAATAAAATAATAAGGCATTAGGGACTCTAGTTCTTGCATGTAACCAAACAGTTAGCGTAACGTTATATTTTAAACCTATTCATCCCGTGAATATTAATTAGCAAAGTTAAATTGAAATAAACAATGCATTTCCTTATTCACAGAAGACATAATATACACTACATACAGAATGGACACTCCAACCCCCGCGATCCGCTTCCGCGCACCTCTACCCTCAATTCGGAGGGCAGTTGGGAAGTCGGTCAATACGACACGCTCAAATGACACCCTTCACCTTCATACTGGCAGGTTGCCTTTTCTTCTGGTCGCGTAGTATCTTTGAGTACTTATTTGGCGCGTGTACAAACGTCATCTGTTTTTGTGAGTTGTCAAATTTGCTTGTGTATGGAGTGTCTAGGATGTGCGTACATGACAGGTGCGTACGTACGACCGTCACAAGACGAGGAGCTGTTTGCGTTACGCAACGCGAAGACGTAGGAATCCCTTTAACCATTTCTATTTTTGCTTTCAGCCCGCTTTTATTGAATTGTTACGCAGAAGCGATGATTTTGTTGGTGAGGTTTGTAAATTACGTTATTGTGTTTTTAATAACTGAAGCCTGACTGTTTACGAACTGCCAACTTACAATATTGAAGAGTTCTTTCTTACTATACTGCAGGTGAGTAGGTACTTACGTACGCAAGGCAAATACACATTCAACGGTTAGTAGTTATAAGTAAATTATAGGTAATTAATGACCACGCTTTCTAGCTTACTAATTATTTAATGACCATTAAAATGTATGGTTCAAAATTATAATTTGCATATTAAAATCTGGGGAATTATTAATTTTGGATTCGGTATGGTATAGATAACCGAGACATTTTTTTTTTAAATTTTTCTTAGTGACGAGACGTGCATGTCGTTCAACTGATGGTAAGCGATACGCCTGCCCATAACAGTTGCAGTGCCATCCAGAACTTTGCATTGCATAATCTTGCGCGGCACCGCACTGCGCTCGTCACCCTGAGACATCGGCTCTAAAGTCTCATATGCCCTGTAATTACGCTAAAACAGTGCCCTTCAAACCGTAACACATCCCCGTCTACCGTCTTGGACTAAAAATCTGCAAATGTCAGCATATTCTGATAAAGATGACATTATGAACGTAAAAGGGTTTTGAAATACTATCAAAGATAACAAAATAGAGGCCCATAACATTATAAACATACTATACTAGCTTCTCAGACGACCTAAGCCATAGGGGCCAGGCAACAAGATAAAAGTGCCACATAAATAGGCTGGATTCCACAGCGTGCTCTGTTTCCCTTCCGTCGCGTTATTTATGGCCCAGTGGCCAGCTCAGCCCTTCCTGAGACGATCAAGGGCATTATCCCCCATGACGGATTACTAACGGATTAGCTACATTTCAAAGAAGCTGATTATTGGTCGTTTCAGATTACATTCGGAATTTTAATTTAGTTTTTTTTAATATGTAGGTTTGCCGTTTATTGGTTAACACAGGATCATAAAGGAGGTCCATCTGTGGGTAGAGTAAGGCTGCAAATGACGATGATGACGACGATGGTAGCATATAACAAAACCAAATAATTGTGTAAAAGCCAATCAACATGAATTCAAGTCAGATCTCGCCAATCATCTGTCAAGAGTTAAATCCCCCCGTTCTTCAGCTAAGCCTTTCCCGTTAAAATGGCACTATTCAACTGATTATCTTGAATTTGCCAGGAGTTCAGGCAGGAGGCATGACGCAGCATGGTTTTATTACCGCTCGCGGATGAACGCAGTTCTCGCGCGAGTGCGCTGGATTGGCCCCTAAGTCGATTACCTGCCACTGAACGGTGGATGGAACGGAATTTGGTTACGAGGCTGTAGCTTTTAGAATATATGTTCGATTTGCGCGTTCATGTGAGCCCATGGATATTTTGCATTTTCTCGAGAAAATAACACTTTAGAGCGTACACTTTTCAACGTTGAATTTCAAATTTTTAAATTGGTAAATTCTCCCAGCGAATTCGCTTTTTTTTTTAACCAAAAATCGTTAATCTAATAGCCCACTTTTTATAATTCCATAACCATTTATATCGTAAGGAACAAAATCTGGCCGCATTTCTAGGGCAAAATAGTTTATTCTGTTGAGCGCTATTTCTGAAATCAGAGTATCCCTCGGGAACATCGCGCGGTGCGCGGTCGACTTTCGTCGGCATTACATTGACGCCGCGGAAACGGTCTCCAGGCGGCCACTTATGAAATAATAATAACGCCCAACGAATAACCCTAACTAGGGTCCCTAAATCTGAGGAATATGAAACTAGGATCTCATAGCAGGGCAGCGAAATCGGGCCGGCTTTCTCAGAAACTTTATCGTGTTTTCGCCTTAAATATTTTTACAGTGAACATGATTACGCAGCCGGGCTATAAAATGGAATCAATGGCAAGGGGCTATTGTCGTAAAACGGAACGTAGAAATATTGATGGACGAGTATTAGGCGGTCGGCCGTCGCCGCGTGCGGGACATGTGCTGAATAGGCCCCTCGAGAAATTGGATTTCACCATCTCGAAATGATAAAACACCCGCCTCTGAAGGCGCGAGAAAAGGTTTTGCAACAGCCGGCCCGCACCGCCACATTTCAGACACCAAACAAACAAAGCTATTCTAATGAACTGTTAATATATGTCGTGTGTAATAATAACAGCCAATTCTGTCCTTAATGAAACTGCGTATTTTCTTTACTGAAAATGTTCAAGGAAAACAATTAAGGGGAAATAATAAAGGACTTGTAACGCATCCTTATCAAATTTTCATTCTACGTATTAAAAGGTCTCGCATTACTTGAACGTAATTAGGTAAAGTAATTAAGAACACGCTCGTTTCGACAGTGGAAAAACAATTTAAATTACGGTATCCGGCGTGCTGTAGATATTGATACTGATAAAGCTTGCGCCAGTGCGTAGTCCTGCTGGTAGTGACCCCACTGATTTTTCTACGTTACGAGGGGTGGCGCACATTTCCCCGGTTTTATTATTCTTAGCCTGCGTTAAAAAGGGTCCCGCAGCCGCGCCGGCGAAGGACGGCGGAATGATTTAGAACGTTGGACTTCCGTAATTTGCGTGCCGGCGGTGTCTGACAACATTTTTATCGGACGCCTATCCATTAAGCCACGCGCTCCCATTTAACAAGACGGCTCGTTTATCCCTAAATTGGCGCAATAAAACGACATCAAGCAAATATCCATTTACTCGACGCCGCAAGAGAAATGTTAAAATGTGTATATTTTTCGTGTTTCTTCAAGGCCTATAGTTCAAGGCTGCCGCGGTTGCTAGCGGCTGAATGTGGCCCAAGGGCGGCCATGGCTGCGGCAGCCACATTGGCGCTATCTATTAGACCTAGATACCGGACTTGCAGTCACATTCTGTTATTTTTTTCTAGACTATTGATAGCATTTCTCGGGACAATTTCTGGTGCACTTTAAGTTTTGAGTTAGCTAGTTTTGTAGCACATATTCTGGACACCATGTTGTTCTTGGGGAGTTAGTGGGTTTTTCCAAGTTGTATCTGAATCTGTCACACCAAGTTTAAAATAATTCATCACTCGTGTAACTGTTGATAATGAACTAGTTACAGGGTCTAACATCATTTGGCCGTTCTCGATAGGTTTTCGGTTCAATGTATTGTTTCCAACAACAACTGGCAACTATTAACTAAACTTATAAGTGTGAAAGCGTGACAGTCTGCGTCATAGAGTATCGCAGCACTGCGCAGAGGGTCCAACAAAACGAAGCGCCCGCCGCGCCGCCAATGTGATAAATAGAGCCAAGTGTCGGATGTGGCGTGATTGAAAGGATAATATCTCTACATACGTTTCTGGTACAATGTGGAAGTTCATTTGTTTCCTTTTATGGTCCAGATTTTTCAGGACGTTGAGTTATGTTTAAGGAAAAGATAACAAAAGCATGCTACGTCTGGAGTCGTAAAGCATTACGCTATACGTTTCATTTGAACCAAACAACTCTTATTTCGCGATCTTGTGTAACTGAAAATGTCTTTTTTTATTTGCTTCAGAGAGCCTAAAAATTGATATTTGTCTTGGCCATAATGTTAGTGAACAAAGTTCACAAAGGTCATTTCCAACTGACGTTGTGCATATTAACCAAACCTCTCGAGTCAAATAATAAAGGAACTTCATCTTGGACCCGCATTTTAGAACGAAGCTTAGGTTGAATCTAGAATAGTCTAGGACGGAAATACAAAGTGAATCTCAAGTAGTAAGAGTGCAGCACAAAGTGATTGGAAACTTGATTACGCCGGACGGTGGTATCAAAGACGTTTTTGATGCCGTAACCCGGATGCACTTACCTTCCACAGGGAGGCAGGGCTTACTACGTTAGCCCTCAAGTTATGGAAAGGTAAGTTATCTATACAAAGTCTGGGCGTCAAAGGAAAATTATATTTCTGTTACTAGGAAGTTTTTATTTAATAACGATCGCTTTGAGTTTGTTGTGAAGAGGGTTCCTTCACCAAGACAAAAGATTCTTTGTAAGATTAAACTCAGGTGTTTAGTCAAAAAAGATTCTAATGGAGGAAGTAATAAATTACGAAGTTCTTTCTGACCAAGATGTAGTAGTGACGTGAACAGACAGATAAACGAGTCTTTGTGCACGTCGCGTAACAACAATCATAGCTAAATGGAATTCGAATAATAGAATGTGTTTGTACCAACCAAACAAACGATCTAGCGGATGTGCCTACCCGGAAATCCTCGATGAAAACATTCCGCAAAACCCCGAAAATCTGAATAAGAATACTACAGGGCCATTCATCGAAACGCCATGAATAGGACGAATCGAAAATTCCGAGCAAAAATCACATTAGACGAGTAAACACAAACATATGGTTATATACCTCGCCTTTGCCTTCGGAAATTCAATAAGCGAGGCGGAGGTAACGACCGGCGGTAAACGTTTTTTCTAGTAAGCGCTACCTGCCCTGAAACTTCAAATAGCTAGAGTCCATTTGCTTGTTTTACGTCGGACGTCGGTATGTCTACACGAAATAGTAATATTAAGTTTACAGCGTCTAGTCGGATTATTTCAGTCTGGAGATTTGGTGGCCAACGGCGATCTACTGTACGTAATATTTCAGGTATCTACAATGGAGATACGCCATCTAGGGTCCCATAAAACTGTATTCATATCAAATCGGTCCAGCACTGGAACTTTTTATGATGGCTTTGATATAGCTTGGTGTCTATCTATCTATGTATAAATGGATTTCTTGCGAAGAAAAAAGAAGAGGAAGAAACAAGAATCTAATTTTGTCTGCCGACACATATAGTCGAAAAATCGATCCCCTGGATAGAACTTTTAATATGAGCAAACTATACTTCGATACTAGATATTTTCTTTTGAACGATTTAATTCACATTTGCATGTTCTTGGGTTTAGTTTAAGGCGTAAAAAATCCTAGACTATTTTATCTCGTAACTTTACGGGCACGTTCGTTCATCGCGTCGGCGTCTGAAAAAGCACCTATACCGGCACTAGTTATAAATTCAACACAAACAATGGCAGATAAGCTAACAACGTTATAAAGTTTGTTTAGAACCCGTAAATCCACTCATTGTTCTGGGCCTCTGCAGTACTCTACTAGAAGTTAATTAAGAATTTCATAAATAGAGGAAATAGGAAGCGCGTCCTGCTATACGATTTGTTAATAATGCCTGGCTTGAAAATATAAAACAGGTTTTGTTATCTGATTAAACATGCAATCGACCCGGAGAATGGAATGTGACAAGAACGGAGTTCTAAGAGCCTAAGCACACGGCGTTTTTATGCGCACACACGACGCGAATTTTAACGCGATTCAGACGCAGCCTTGTAAGCTTTCTGGGCATCTATGGCACCGTAAACGCGCGTTTCACGAACGCGCGCGCGCGCTAAGTGTTAATTCATTTTGTAATTTTACTGTACTGCACACGATCACGGGTAATCCATAATATAGATAACACTACTTGGCAAAGTTAAGTTACCTACATCTCGCCTCACCTCTACGCGTTCTTTCGTTCACATGAAATCGATTTCCGACGCCTTCATTAGCTCCGCTCCTTATGAGGTTAAAAAGCTTCGGAATTCACGTCCACTCTCCAACCCTTAATGCCGTTAGCCAATTAACAAATCGGCACTGGCAGCACTAAGCGCGTTATTAGAGCGAGTGCTGAATAAAAGATCCGACGTGCCTCCCAGAGTTTCGCCCTGTTACAACTTCGGGGTGTTAATAAATTAGCCTCTTTTGTCTGAGCTTGGACCTGTTTGCTGTGCCAATCTAGAATAGTTGATCTTAGTTCTGGGCTCGGAATAAGAACTGGCTATAAAAAGAAAATTAAAGGCAACAGCTGTGTTACAGCTCTCTTATTCACATCTAGAAATACAGCGTACACGAGAGTGAGTGAAACAGAAAAATTCCCATGGTTTTTATTATTTCAATTATGGCAGACAATATAGATGGTCGGGTTATCTTTGGGGTTGTCTATTTACTACTAAATTATGTCATGCGTTGAAAATTTTGTGAGCGGTTTGGTGAACAACTGGTGACAAGTTGCCAATTTAGTACGGATTCCATTTATTCATCATCATCATCATCATCAGCCTTCTTTGGTGTTGGGATTTGTAAAGACGTATCTGGGGTTGCCATCTTGTCTCCATGTTTTTTTACATACATTATAGGCTAATATTTGACTACCATGTCACCTAGTATTAAGCGACGATGTGGTCCAAGGTAGTTAGCTCACTGAGAGTGAGACTGGCTCACAAGGACTACTGCTGGAACACCCTAACCCTGGTGACGGATTTTCGACTGAAGTGGTTACTAGCCAGGTGAAATCTACAGCGCTGCACCAATGCTTGCATGTGTCCATTGAGATTGAACTTTAGTATTCCAATCATTTGAAGGTCCGGAGACGTCAGTCCCTGTTTAGCCCATTACAATTTACAATAGTGTAACAAGGATAGATTATTTCATTCGAATAGAATAGACAATACTTCATTGTACACAAGTTCAGAAATACACATGGTACATGAAGAATAGAACTTATTGAAATAAAAATAGTACAATGGGCGTTCCTTTGTTAAATATTATCAGAATTCTATTTTTTTTTTCGTGATTCAATGGTCTGGGGTCAATGTGTCCTCATCAAATGGTTGACACCTAAGTGTGCTCGTGGGGCTGAATATTAGTAGTCTGTTAGTGGATTTTCTGAGCTTGACATTCCACCCACGCAAGTTTTGTTCATATTATCACGCGCAGAATTCTTTGTTGTCTGTGTTTTCAATAGCTATAGGGATCTCCTAATTGAGAAGTCAACGGAGATCTACCTACCAAAATATCTCTAAGGGAATTCTTAGGCTGACATAGAGCGACGTTACTAAACAGGTGCTTAGCGCAAGTACGTGCTTATTATCGTTCTGTAGTTTTCTTATTATGGACGAAGCTTTCCGATTTTGGACAAAAGTCTTATCTAACTAACGCCTCAACAACTTTATTAGAAGATTAGTGAAAAGTGATATTTTGAACGATATTAGGTACGTACTCAGCCCGTGCTTTGTCTGAGACACGTCCATATAAATCGGCCTGATAGCTGTAGTAAAGCCTGCCGTATTCCCCATGCATGCATATAAGTTGCAGTGAGTTAAGTGGTGCATCCACTTCGCCGCAAGGAGTGCCGCGCCACTCCCATGGAAGCCTAGAATAGCGCAATTTTCAACTGTCACAGCAGCTTTAAAGCCCTCCAGTTTAACAGTTTTATGAGCCGGCACAGAACGCCCGCCTCGGAAACCATATACCACGATAGTTAGTTCCAAGCGAAAGCATAACTTAGTTCTAAAGAAACAAGTTGCAATATCCGCTGGCTCATTGCGGGGGTTGGCTTTTATATTTAAGTGCATAAGGATTTCGCGAGCTTCGGTGACTCTTCAATGAGCATTTTTTCCTTGTTGCTAGAAAAGTTACTGCTTTCACGATTCGAATAAATATAATACCCTAGTTTTAATGGGAATGCGATTCAGTGCCGTGGCTACTTTACCCGGAGTTAATAATAAATTATGGGTGGGGTTAGGTTATGGAGTATGGTTAGCTTAAAGTGGGATTGTCCCAGATCTCTAGATGATGAAATAGGGATAAATAAATATGCAAAGCATCTAAAAAGGACATAACTAAAGGCGCAGACTGAAAATGCAGTACTTTAATGCGACTTAGAAAAGGTTTTCTATGTTCGTTCCTATTCTCAGTATTCTTTGATGTTTTACGTCATCGATAGCCATTCCACTCACTCATATTCACTCGTCCATTCGTTTGAAGTGAAATCCATCGAGTCTTTATGCTATAAGTGACGTAGTTACGCCAAAGTACGAAAGCCGCTAGATCAGTCCGTAGCCGTCCCAGCTAAGTTGCAGGCCCGGCCGCCGCGCCGCCGCGCTAATGGCCTAAGTTACCGGGCTAGGGTTTCAGTGTTATCATTTAATTAACTAACTTCTGTAACGTTAATTAGATTCAAGCCCGTGTAAAATTATTCATAATTAAGATTTGAGGCACAACATATATCCGGCGCGTTCAGACCACCCTCCTGGAATCAACTTAACGCTTTTGATTTTATCAGTCTTTACGTTACCCATGAAATTACAATCATTTCACATAGCTGAGACGAATGCCGATTATGCGATGGTAAGCGCTACGCGTACCTCTATAATAACAGTGCCACTCAAAACTGAGCATATCAATATACCCCGCTCGACATTCTTTCACTAATAAATAGTACTAGTAGTACCTAAGATGGGACAGGTTTTCTCCACGTCTTAACACAAAGGCTTGCAAAATCTACATCATAACGCTAAAATATATTTCAGCTGCGTAGGATTTTAAAACATAAAATATATCTGTGTAAAATAAAATGCAAAACCAGGCATTTAAAGGAGTCTGTGAGGTTTTAATCAAATTATCTAGTCCCGTTCCAACATACAAAAATACTAGGATTACAAAGGGTCATAACTGTCTTTCGAGTTTTTGTGGGGCAGTTTGACCTTTGTTGCGACAGGTGTAAGGTCATAATGCAGCTAAGTATATGCGGCTATACGTATGAGATATTATAATACTCAGGCGAGTTATGAAACTCCCCTTTTACGTCGGACACAAGAACCTAAACATTTTTGAGGTCGGGTCAGCACCGCCACGCTTACGTCGCGTCGGTCTGTGCAGTCGTGTGGAGTTGGTTTTATTAGTAGTGGTAATACATTGTTTCTATTTTGATTAAGTTACATAATATATGATGTCTTAGCTGGTAAATACCTCAAAAAAAAAGCTGTAGGTCTCTAATTTGTTTCGTAGCTACTTTTAATTTAGTTTTGTTGGTTAATTTCGTGTATATATCAAATATTATTCGAAGTTAACTTCTTTTTGAAGTTGATTAATTTATTTTTGGTGAATATTGGTGTTAGAACCCAGCAACACCAAGGTCAACGTTCGCCATGTCTGTATGAATTCGACAGGAATCGTGCCATCGAGACAAAGTTAAACAGTATGGAATTATGGACCAAAACGCGCCAAATGGAACTGAAACGTTATCACCCCCACCCACACCATTCTTATTTTAAGCTATTGGGTCATACTGTCATGTCCAGGCAATGCTATTAGGCTAACGCTATTTGACATCGTTACATTAAAACCCTTGTAAAATATCCGCAAGCAACCCCATGCATGGCTGATACGATTTGAAAGGAATGTTTGCCAGGTTTTAGGTCAGCGCTCGACACGCGGCCGCATATCCTCACGCCAGCCTCTGCGGGGCCAGCTACCTCGGAGGAAAACCACATAGGTTTTATAATGGTAGGCCTCTTCTGCAAGAGGCCTAGCAATAAGTTTGAAAAAAATACTGTGTTTTGGTTTGAAGGGTCCTGTCTCCAGCGAAATTACTATTAGATCTAAAGTCTCATATCTAATGTCTCCGGGTGACGAGAGCAGTGCAGTGCCGTGCAAGATTATGCAATGCCAAGTTCTGGGTGGCACTATAACTGTTATGGGCAGGCGTTCCGGTTACCTTCAGGTGAACAACTTGCTCGACTCGCTAACTGTCCAGTTTTCCTATGAACGGAAATGATGTTGCAAAATCATTCTCATGAGCCCATTTTTATCTTTAGTTAGGCCTGTTTGGTCTTCCCGTGCCCCTGGGCTTTCTGCTCTCAAATTCAGTTCCCGATATGCTTTAGCAAAAAGCTTAGACAACAATAAATTCAACGATCTGAAAGGGCGATCACGTTGCAAAACCCTCGTGTCGACCGCGAAGACGCGAAGAGTACAAAACTTAGGACTAAATAACTTAACAATAACGGTATATTTAAATAGCGGTATGGCGTACCGTAAAATCATATATGGGATTATTCCGAAAGTCCCCCCTAATCAAATCGAGCTACCTCGACGGGGATTTCGGGAGAACAGATTCCTGAAATCACTCTCATTGCTCGAGCTTTAGCGTTTTTCTTTACGGACTTCCACAAATATAATAAGTGCACCAATGTGACGGTAATGTGAGATCTAACGAAAAATTTACCATCGCAGACACAACCTGTCGCTTGTCCTTTTATTTAGGTGGGCCAATGCGTATATATTCTCCTTCCCAAAACCTAGTGCCACGCCGCTCGCTTAGTTTTTCAATATTAAAACCGATAAACGTAAAGTAGTTCGAATTATATTCCAAGATCGAAAATGGTGAAAAATTACGATGCGTATCAGCACTATTAGCGGTCTCTAGGCAGAAATATACCGTTAAATTTTCACCAATGTCAGTCTTGGAAAATAACAAAATGAGTTATGCGAGGGGGGTGCCGCCATCGTTATTTATGATCGACTTCGTTATACGTCGCCAATTAATTTAGGGGTTGAAGCTCTTTTCCTGTAAAAACTTAATGGTTCCGAGGAAATTCAAGCCGATTGTATCGAGTTTGTGTTGCGAACTAACTTTTCCCAGCGGCTCGGCCTAGTTTTCGACCGGTTTTTGGGCACGCATACCAATACACAAAACACTCAACATTGTAAAAAAATCCTTCGAAATAGGTACATGAAGAGAAAGAAGTCTTGCTGATACCCGCGATTCTGGGTCTAGCAGCCATGTTGTTACATCAGTCTTCCTTTAACTGCGAAGTACGAATTTTACTAACGCCGTACTTTATCCACCACTCTGCTGGACTATCATTTGTAAGTGTAGGTAGAGTCTCATTAAACCTTAATTAGATTGGTCCTTCGAGCCAATGCCATGATCGGAAGGTTCAGATATTTCAAGCCCTACAAACGGCTTGTGACATTTACATGAGACATTTATATTTTCTCACTCTCGCTTGTTGTCCCAAGTGTAGGAAAACTGGGATATGAATGACAGAGCAAAATAAACGTAATTGGATAATAAAGCCTAAGGCTCACATGATGATCTTTGGTAAATGACGTAGGAAGCTTTGAAACGGGGTAGTGAAATAAATACAAACGAAAATATACTTTTGTTTCGACACGAGTAAATAGATGACGTAGATTAATTTATAATTGCTTCCGAAGCATCATTAAGGGGAATTAGCCTATGTTACGGGGAGATATTATGGCCTACGAACTTACTTGGGAAATCCGTCGATGGCCTCTCGGGTGTGTAATCAGCGCTGTCTTCGGGTTAGATGGGGGATGATGGTGCACAGAGATATATCCATAGGACGCCGATGGGGCGGTTTCTTCTGATCCCGTATCACCTTCCTCCGGGATAGAGGTGTGATCAGGCAATCCACACTACACTTAATCCTGGAGCTCGTCTCCGAGGATGGGAATGGCGTCCACGAAATGGAGCTACCGGTGAAAGCTCAAAACACCGCGACGCGACAAGTGCTCGCACGCGCATTTGAAGGACGACTGACTTCCGGTTGGCCAACCCAAAGTCGTGGGCCATAATAATCTCGTACCAACACAAAATATTAAGCGGAATAGTCTTTGTGTAGTTACGTTCGAAAACACTCAAAATAAAAAGAAAAGAAATCTGTTTCAGTACGAAACATGCCGCTCACCTTAAAAGACTGTAAGTTCTTTTAACACGAAAACTCAATGAACAGAAAGTCATTCAATCTATAAACTTAAACTTGATCTAAGGTTGTTGTAAACAACTAGTATAGGTAATTAAAACTTAGGAACTAATTTTACGAATTCGTAAACAATAATCATTCTAAAGGCAGTTTACAATATTTACGATCGCTCGTTTGAATAGACTCTTGCCCGTTTGCAAAGTCACAACCCGGATGGAGTGTATGAACACGAGCAAGTTTCCATTGGAGTGGTGGAAGATTATCGTCGCATACCACAACAATGTCGCCTACACAGATAGGAGCACCGCGATCCTTATACCATTTGCCCTGTTTCAAGGTTTGATAATTCAAAGCACATTGAACAGAGTCATTTTTTAAAAAATCGTACGAATCTCTCAAATAGTTATGACAACCCTGGAAGTTCTTTCCGCAATCAGAGTAAATGTCGCTGCACAAACCTCTGCGCGATGTAAATCGGCGCAGGGCTGCTAAGAACGCCTCAGTAGATTGCTCCGATACGAGCTCCAAGTGTATAGCCTTCACACTCATACACACGAACACGGCGACATAACATTTGATGATTTTAGCATTACGAACCCTATTAGCTCGCATGTAAAACGGGCCCGCGTAATCAACAGCTGTTTTCATGAATGGGCGCTCGGGTCGCAGCCGGACCGCTGGGAGCGGCGCCATCGCAGGCTGTAGACGTACCGGACGCACACGGAAGCGGCGCACACAACGAAAGATTTGTTTACGTATTATATCTCGGCTAGATAAAATCGCATATTTTTGTAAAGGTAAATATTGAACGGCTTGAGTGCCCGCATGAAGATGCGTAATATGGGCATCGTCAATTATTAAAATCGTAAGAGGGTGTTTTTTGGGTAAAATTAATTGATGTTTTGACTCGTACGACAAAAGGGATTTATGTAGACGTCCGGAGACTCGCAAAAAACTCGAATCATCGATAAACGGATTAAGACGTCTCAATTGGTTTGAGGGCGGTTTACCCTGTGAAATGTTTTCAAAATCTTCGTGAAACACTTGGTGTTGCACTACATAAATGAAACGATTAAGCGTGAGTTTATACTCGTGGACTGTGATGTAACTAGGATAGGAACTCTTTTCCTTGTTGACGCGAGATTTAAGAATATTGTAAAAGCGAAAAATATAAGAAGTTATTCTCAATAGTTTACTCAAGGTTGAAAACTGGTTTATGACCTCAACATCGTCGATCAGCGTAGCTGATGCAGACGCGACCGGTTGATTACGTTTCTCCTCACCAGTGCTAGGGATACTTTTAAATACTGGCCACGCAGTAGGATCTTCACGGAGCCATGCTGGGCCGTGAAACCACATGTCGTTCTGTAAGAATGTGGAGGGTAAAAGTCCCCTTGAGTCCCTTATTTTGGGTTGATGGTCATGTTCCATGGGAGCAAAGGGCACCTCTTCCCGCCGCTCACCATGAACCTCTGGCGCCTGAACCGCGGCGAGTATCGCCGGCGAGTTACTGTGCCATTTACGTAGTTCAAACCCAGCTGATTTGCAAATACCTAACAATTCCTGTTGTAGTACCAGAGCGTGTGATTCATCGCTCGCGCCCGTGACCACATCGTCGACGAACACTTGGTCGGTTAAAACCTTTGCCGCTAGGGGAAAATTAGATGCTTCGTCACAAGCCAATTGCTTAATGGTACGAAGAGCTAAGTAAGGGGAAGTGCTCACACCAAACGTTACCGTCCGCAGACGATAATCACGGAGGGGTTCATCGGGCGACGTACGCCACAGAAAGCGTTGCAAGTCCCTATCAGATTCTTGTACTAGTATATTTCTATACATTTGTTTAATATAGTCCTGCAAGCACGCGTGAGACTCAATTTTAAGACTCGGGTTCCGTTGTAAACGTTGCTCTAATTTATGGAACCGAGCGAGGACAATATCTCGTGATTCACCTAGGGGCGTAGCATCAGGTTTACGTGGTAAAGCTACTGTGTATCGTCCCGTGACGTCACGATAGTGTGAGCGTTCAAATATGGATTCACATAGACGTTCCTCGGGGGTGAGTGCCTTCACCTCAGGCACTGACTCCAGTTCCCAAAATCGTTTCAAGTCGCCGTCATCGGATAATGAGCTAAAACAAGCTTGAACTGAGGATGGAGTCTGAGAGTTGAACGCTATTTTTCCCAACAACAAATAACCGAAAACGCTGTTCATAGCGATCGGCGAACCGGGCGAACCCGTTATTACGTTTCCTAAAATTATGTGAGATAGTACATCTGCACCTAACAACATCTCCACCGGCTGTGGAGTGTGAAACAAAGGATCGGCTAAATTTAAATTTTGAATGTGTGCCCACCCCTTATGAGGCAGTGGTACACTAGGCATTTTAGGAATAAGTTTCGGCAATACTAAAACTTCAATCGGTATAGAAGGTTGAAGTTCATTTCTCGGGGTTATGCAACACGAAATCTTTCCCTTTGGTCGTACCGGTTTGGTGTCACCTATCCCGTAAACAGGTACATTCGCATAACAACGCTTTATACCTAGCCGCTGTGCGCACGATTCCGTCATGAACGAAGCCTGGCTTCCCGTATCGATAAGACACCGGACAGTCGAACGCTTTTCATTACCTACACATACATCGATGAGTGCGGTCGAAAGCAGCACAGTATTTGTTGTGCCAAAAGGAGCATTGAACGACGCGCAATTAATTTGTGTCGCTTGACTCGCGGACATAGCGTGCTGAGTACAGGTGCTCGGAATGTTCTCTTCCCGTTCCTCCGTGAGCGGTAAAGAAACACTTCTCTCACTCGCACGGCTAGTATCACCTTCAGAAGTAAAGTGAATCAATGTATGATGACGTTTTTCACACGAACGACAAACAAAACTCGACTTGCATTGAGAAACGTTATGACCTTTGCCTAAACAATTGAAACAAACATCTTTATTTTTGATAAACGCATACCTATTGCTTGGTGACAAATTCAAAAACTTATTACATTTTGTTAATGGATGTTGAGCATCGCAACATACACAATTCTGGTTCTTGCGCGTATTGACAGAAGGTTGAGAATCGCTCGCACCCTGAGTCGAAGAGCGGCTGGCCACGCCGGCAGCCAACGCTCGACGGAACGTTGGAGCGACGTACTCTTTCCTCTGACTACCTACATTTTGAATCTTTCTACTGCCAGATTCAACTATTTCGCTGGCGGTTAATTCTCGTTCTAAAAACTCGATTAACAAGTCGACGTTGGGTACATCGGATGGTTTATGCAATGTTAACTCGAATCGCATACGAATGGAAGTAGGTATTTTACGTAGTAAAATATTCAACAACAAAAAACTCCACTGCTTTGTAGGAAAATGCATTACTTGTGTCATGATTTTTAATACAGTTCCAAAAGAATTGATTTGTATTAGTATTTTATTCAGTACTTTGATATTTTTATAATAGCAACACCTACACTAGCTCGTGGTTGGCTGTCAAAATCTACCAATGGTAGCTCAGGGTGATCAACCAATCAGAGAAGGCCAACCACGAGCGAGTGTTGGAAGGGGGGAATATGAAAAGGGAAAAAGAAACTGGCAGTTAAAAGTTAATTCTGTTCCAGCGGTCGAAACGAAAGGTTGTCTACAAAAGTAACTATTGTAAAGATAAGATGATATACTGATATATTATATATGCTTAGATGAATGGAATAAAGAAAGTGATCTGAGTTATACGAGTTGTTTATATAATTTCTTGAAAACTCAGAAGTGACACAAAGAACCCACGTAGCTACGAACTACAAAAAGGTAAGTAAATTTATAATCTCATTATGCCCAAAAAAAAAATGCCCATTTGCCACGCTTTCGTTTGCAGTTTCAAATGAATCTGTGAAATTATATTATACAATAGAAATGGGTTAACACTCGGTCAGGCACTCCATGACAGTGTTAATCCAGGACGTTGCTGAAAAATTTTAGACCAGGGCTACCCTCTGGTAATATTTTTCATGTGACGGTATGTATACTAATAATTTCACGGGTACTTAATTCAAAGCAGTTATAATTGGGTTGGTAGTTGGCCAGGCACTCCATGGCACTATCAATCTGATTGAGTTGCTGGAAAAGTCTTGATCAGGGCTACCCTCTGATGATTTTTCTACGTAACCTATTACTGCAGTTAGAGAATAAAACTGTTGGTGTTTGTTGGACTATTACTTGGTCAAGGCAACCCTTTGACAGTAGTAGTTTGATAAGTATGCTAAATTATTGTATGAACCATTTGATCAAGGCTACTCTTTGATAATGCTGTTCTACAATTGGTGTTGGCACACAATTTTATCACTGGCTAGAAATAAAACAATTTACGTCGATAAAAAGTCGCTATTTTATACAGTATCAAGCGTGGCAAAAGGACAACTCGACAAATAATATTAATAAGTATACAAAAGCACATTTTATTTAAAAATGGTCTTATGATTAGAATGCATCTTGTAGTTGTACCGAAGCCAGCTTAGTCACATTGGAGATTACTAAGTCTGGATAAGGTGCGATTATCCATCAGTAGTGCCGAAGCCAGCTTAGTCACATTGGAGATTACTAAGTCTGGATAAGGTGCGATTATCCATCGGTAGTGCCGAAGCCAGCTTAGTCACATTGGAGATTACTGAGTCTGGATAAGGTGCGATTATCCATCGGTAGTGCCGAAGCCAGCTTAGTCACATTGGAGATTACTAAGTCTGGATAAGGTACGATTATCCCATTACTAGTGCCGAAGCCAGCTTAGTCACATTGGAGATTACTAAGTCTGGATAAGGTCCGATTATCCATCGGTAGTGCCGAAGCCAGCTTAGTCACATTGGAGATTACTAAGTCTGGATAAGGTACGATTATCCCATCACTAGTGCCGAAGCCGGCTTAGTCACATAAGAATCTTACTACATCTGGATCAGATGACAGATGTACCTAAACCAAATTTATAATGATAGATACCATATGTTCACACCCACTTTATATAGCAATCTAGCGATTTAAATGTTTTTAATACTTAATTAAGTGACTAATTTTATTTTTTTTGTCGAGGCAATGGAGTCTGACGAAGATGCTGTCACCACTGGTGGCCATGTACGTAAGCGAACAAGAACACAGTCCTCATTGCCGTCCGTAAGGAGGCGCCCTCGTAAGATGCGTAAGAAGACTCCAACATTAACGTGGGTGGTGGAAGAAGTTCCGCCTACATTGCCGAACCCCACACCTACATCAGCAGGCACCCTATCTGATGCGACTACGCGTCCAGTACATGAAGCATCGACGTCAACTGCTGCTCCACTGTCTCATACGTCGGGTCCAGCGCCTGCTGCAATTGCAAGTGAGTCCTCTCAGCTACCAATAGCTGCGAGCTTTACAGCGGATGAGGTACTCAAACTTTTATCTACGTTACGTAGCGATGATAAGGGTAAACTTTCTCGTTTGAATAATAATCACCTCCACAATGTAATACCCACTTTCGACCCATCCAGCAAAGCTCAGAATATAGAGACTTGGCTGAAGAAGGTCAATGAGTGTGCTAGCATTTATGAATGGGAGCAGAAACAGGTCATACATTTTGCTCTTCAAAAATTAGATGGCCTTGCGAAAAAATGGTACGAGGCGTTACCATCGGTTAGTTACAGTTGGGAAGAGTGGCAATCAAAACTAATAAGAGCCTTTCCGAATGAGCAAAACTATGGCCGGCTTCTGGAAGAGATGCTAGCGCGCACTACTCGTAGCAATGAGACGCTACGTGAATACTTTTATGACAAGCTTACATTATTAAATAGATGTGATATAACGGGGAAAAAGGCAGTAGATTGCATTGTACACGGCATTTACGACAAATCTGTTAGGAATGGCGCGCAAGCATTAAATTGTAAGGAACCAGAGGAGTTACTGAACTTTCTTAATTCACAGCGCCCTGCTGATCCAAATAATGCTCGAAAGCGAATCGATAATTCACATAATAATCGTCCTATTGCTCTCGCCAGTTCAAATCAAAGTGAAAACTCTCCAACATGCTTCAATTGTCGCTCCAAAGGTCACACATACTACAAATGCCCTCAACCCATTATCAAGTGTCAAAAATGTTTTAGAATAGGGCACGATTCAGCAGCATGTAAATCTAGTCCTCTCACTCATTGGCAGACTAACGACAACAAGTCCGATACACGGGAGCGAAAAACTCTATCAATATCTACCATTAACAAAACAAACGACAAATTCTTTAAAAAATGTACAGTTAATGGAGAAGATTTTGTGGCGTACGTAGATTTTGGGAGTGAATGCACTCTGATGCGTGAAAGTAATGCTCGAAAGCTAAATTTAACTAAATGTTCGAACGAACTCCCGGTTATCAAGGGTTTTGGGAACTCATCTGTCGTACCGGTCTATAGGAGTTTCATAACGTTACGGATTGATGATGTTGAGGCATGCACAGAAGTCCTGGTTGTTAATGACGAATTCATGCGCACCGCTCTATTGGTTGGTCAAGACTTTACTGAACAATCTTGTGTAACGGTTCTAAAAGATGCTAATAAACTTATCTTTTACAAGAGCCCTCTTAGCGACATCTCTGACTACAACAAAACTTTAAAATTATTGACCATGAGCTCTACAGAGCTAAAGGAAATTGGCTTGGTTGAGATTTGTACCGAGGATCCTAGATTTTGTGGTGATATTTATGTTGAGGGACACAGTTGTGCTGAACCCGGTAAAGAATATCATTTACATCAGGGTGCTTATCACATCAACCAAGGTAAGGGTCACCTTGTCATCACAAATTTAGGCTCTGACGAATTGGTATTAGCTTCAGATATTATACTAGCTAGAGGTATTCCTTTTGTTGAAAGAGAGTTTCAGCAAGTTAACCGGATCGTCACAGATGTTTCTTCATTAGAGCCCATAGAGCGGGCCGACATAAAGGTCGGTAAGGAAGTCAGTAGTGAAGTGGTTGACAGGCTACATCACCTACTTCAATCATATCGAGATTGTTTTGCGATGAATCTTAGTGAGCTAGGATGTGCTACGGGTATCGAAATGAACATTGACTTAACTGATAATAAACCAGTCGTGTACCGACCGTATCGTCTGTCTTATTCCGAAAAAGAACAAGTCCGCGGTATTGTGGATGAATTGTTGCGGCACGACATAATACAAGAGTCCAGTTCAGATTTTGCGAGCCCCATTCTCATGGTGCGGAAGAAAACAGGCGAACAACGGTTGTGTGTAGACTTTAGGGCACTGAATAATAAAACTCAAAAAGACTGTTTTCCTCTCCCATTAATTGACGATCAATTAAGCAATCTTAGTGGCAATCGGTTTTTTACATCATTGGACCTAGCTTCTGGCTATTACCAGATCCCTATGGCTGAATCGAGCCGGCGGTTGACTGCATTCGTTACACCGGATGGCCATTACGAATTTAAAAGGATGCCGTTCGGTTTAGCCAACGCGCCGGCTGTTTTTCAGAGGTTCATAAATAAAATGCTCGGTACGAAACGTTTCGAATCGGCGCTAGCATATTTAGACGACATTCTTGTACCATCAGGAGATATAGAGCAGGGTTTCCATAGGTTGGAAGATGTCTTGAAACTCTTACGAGAGAACGGGCTAACATTAAAGCTCTCTAAGTGCCGATTCTTCGATAGTTCCATTAATTATCTTGGTTACGATATCTCAGTTCAGGGGATAAGACCCAATGAACAAAAGATTTTGGCGGTTAAAGAGTTCCCAGTCCCAAGATCTGTCCATGAAGTCCGTCAATTTTTAGGTTTGGCCGGCTATTTTCGAAAATTTATTAGAAATTTTGGTGAAATTGCTAGACCTCTTACTAACCTATTAAAAAAGGATACTCCCTTCCAATGGTCCGACGCGGAATTTAGGTCATTCTGTTTGTTAAAAAAAAAATTAATAGAGCGGCCAATCTTGTCGTTATATAATCCAAAGCTTGAGTCCGAACTTCATACGGATGCCAGCGCTCTAGGTCTGGGCGGTATTTTACTTCAATGGCAAGAAAACCCGCGTGTATTGAAACCGGTAGCTTATTTTAGCCGGCAGACTACACCGGAAGAGCGCCACTTACATTCTTATGAGCTTGAGACACTCGCCATAGTATGTTCGTTAAAAAAATTTAGAGTTTACTTACTAGGACTTAACTTTAAGGTCGTTACGGACTGCCATGCTCTTAGGACTACGCTCACTAAGCGCGATCTCGTGCCGCGTATAGCAAGATGGTGGCTTCTTATAAGCGAATTCACATTTAATATTGAGTATAGGCCCGGCACTCAGATGGCTCACGTTGACGCCCTAAGTCGCAATACTCAGTCAAACCATGTAAATGACGACTCAACTGTTACAGTTTACAATATTGACACAGAGCATTGGCTCTTGACTCTACAAATGGCGGACCCCGACGTTTCTAGGATAGTAAAGGTTCTCAAACCTGAAAACGACGAAGAATTGAAAGATATTAAGAAAAACTACGTCATCCAAAATCACAAAGTTTATAGGAAAGTTGAGGACGGGTTACGTATGTTAGTTCCTCGTGACGCTCGATTTCAGGTTTGCCGCGCAAATCACGATGAGTCTGGTCACTTAGGTATGACCAAAACGTTTGAGAAGATTCAGGCACACTTCTGGTTCCCTAAAATGCGCAAATTTGTAAAAAAATATATAGAGTCTTGTATACAATGTGCATACAATAAAGATAATTCGGCAAAACAAAAATCAGGTTACTTACATCCAATTCAGAAGATAGACATTCCCTTTCACACCATCCATATTGACCATCTTGGGCCGTTTGTAAAAAGCAAAAGGGGCAATGCCTATATTCTGACAGTAGTAGATGGATTTACGAAATATGTCTTTGTAAAACCAGTGAAGGACACAAAAACTAAAAGCACTCTGAGGGTCCTTGAGAATATATTCTATGATTTTGGTCTCCCCTCTCGAATAATATCTGATAGAGGAACTTCCTTTACTTCAGGGGCTTTTAGAAAATTTTGTGAACTTCACGGTATTAAACATGTGCTAAATGCAGTCGCGTGTCCCAGGGCAAATGGCCAGGCAGAACGATTCAACCAGACAATCTTAAGCGCATTAGCGAAACATAATTTCGGTAAAAATGAAATCGACTGGGACACGTGTCTGGGCAAAATCCAATGGGGTATTAATAGTTCGATCAACTGTACTACCAAAAAAACGGCATCGGAGGCGGTTTTCGGCTGTAGATTTCGCGATAGTTTGGCCAACAAACTCGATATTGGTACTGATGCATTACCCGGTAGTATACAAACTATACGAGGGGAGATTACTACCAATATCCAGGAAAGTCAAGAGAATCAAAAACGCCACCATGACGCTGGACGCGCTCCCGCTGCCGTGTATAGGGAAGGCGATTTGGTTAAAGTTGCGAGGAGCAATTTCTATAATAAGGGAAACAGTACTAAGCTTTTATCAAAATTCACAGGTCCCTACAAAATAGAAAAAGCTCTTGGTAACGACCGATATGTGATAAGAAATATGCCTGGTTTTAATAAGAAAAATAAGTTGTTTGAGACCGTAGTAGCAGCCGATAGAATTAGGCCTTGGATAAATGTAAATAAATTAGATTCTACTAAATCGAGTGATAGTTCAAGCGAAAGCGACGACAACATCCCGTTATCAGATTTGCGCAACCAGCCTAAATCAACTAAAAACTAGTCCCGAATGTCATGATTAAAATAAACCGTATAATCGTTAAGGAAGTAAATATACTTAAGTTATTTAATTTTAGTAGTACTATGATGTAAACCATGTATTAACTATAAACTGTGTATAATATTAATCTAGATTATATTTAATATGCAAACATTAATAATTGTAAATTTAGGAGGGAAAACTTTACTAGATATTATTATTGTACGTTTACATCTTGTTTTGAAGTGTATAACTTATACCGTATCTTGAGCTAGTTCTGGTTACTTAAGTAACCGAGTGGGGGTTATTGTGCACCAGGAGGTTGCACTAATTCGGATGGCCGAATGTCATGATTTTTAATACAGTTCCAAAAGAATTGATTTGTATTAGTATTTTATTCAGTACTTTGATATTTTTATAATAGCAACACCTACACTAGCTCGTGGTTGGCTGTCAAAATCTACCAATGGTAGCTCAGGGTGATCAACCAATCAGAGAAGGCCAACCACGAGCGAGTGTTGGAAGGGGGGAATATGAAAAGGGAAAAAGAAACTGGCAGTTAAAAGTTAATTCTGTTCCAGCGGTCGAAACGAAAGGTTGTCTACAAAAGTAACTATTGTAAAGATAAGATGATATACTGATATATTATATATGCTTAGATGAATGGAATAAAGAAAGTGATCTGAGTTATACGAGTTGTTTATATAATTTCTTGAAACTTGTAACGCTTTTATATTCTCATGGTAAATATTCAACAAATTACGCACACTTTGATTTGATTTCTCGGCACAGGATTGAATATCCAGAATACGATCAATATGTTGAGAAGCTATGACTCGTTTGTTCTCATATCTTGAAATTAAAATATCTAACGCGACGGTATAATTTTCGTCCGTGATAGGTATCGATTTTATTAAGTTATAAGGCTCGTTTTTCAAGGTAAGAAGGAGATACCTAAACTTCTCGCTATCTGTGTAGGCGTCATTATTATCAACCATGGAGCGAAATAGGTCATAAAATGGTGGCCAATCGGTCAATTCTCCCCCGAATGACGGCAACGGAAGATTCGGTAACCTACTACTGCAACCCCCGTGAGTCGGTTGTATTGTATTGTTAAAGGAAACTCGACTCATGCGCCTACACTCCTCATCGTTTTTCTTCAGAACTTCGACATGGCTAACAATTGCGTAATAAATATCATTGAATTGAGTTCGAATACGTAACTGTTCCTCTCGGTCAAATGTCGACAATTTCATTTGTGACTTCTCAATTTTAGTTTGCAATTTAAGGAATTTTCTCTGAATAGAAAGAATATCTTTTGCTCGCGCTTTAAATTGCTGTTCATTGAGTTCGTAAAACTCTAAAGTACGTTTGACTTCGTCAAGTATAACTTCTCTTTCGAAAATATCTTGTTCCGCCATTTTTAATGGACACGTAATGTCGCACACAAAAAATCAAAAATCGGCAAAATCAAGATGAAAAACTGGGAAATATTGTCGGGACGCGTAACGCCGCTACGACAAACACTAAAATATACTCGGATGGTTTCCAAAAATGGGAAAATATGCACTAATAACGGGATTTGGACAACGTGACTACAGCAAAGAAAATCCGCAGATCCGGCTCGAACGGATCAAAAATGTTACGGGGAGATATTATGGCCTACGAACTTACTTGGGAAATCCGTCGATGGCCTCTCGGGTGTGTAATCAGCGCTGTCTTCGGGTTAGATGGGGGATGATGGTGCACAGAGATATATCCATAGGACGCCGATGGGGCGGTTTCTTCTGATCCCGTATCACCTTCCTCCGGGATAGAGGTGTGATCAGGCAATCCACACTACACTTAATCCTGGAGCTCGTCTCCGAGGATGGGAATGGCGTCCACGAAATGGAGCTACCGGTGAAAGCTCAAAACACCGCGACGCGACAAGTGCTCGCACGCGCATTTGAAGGACGACTGACTTCCGGTTGGCCAACCCAAAGTCGTGGGCCATAATAATCTCGTACCAACACAAAATATTAAGCGGAATAGTCTTTGTGTAGTTACGTTCGAAAACACTCAAAATAAAAAGAAAAGAAATCTGTTTCAGTACGAAACAGCCTACTTTATTCTTTAATTTCCGCTAAAATTGGAGTCTTCTTTATTTGAGCTCAATAAAGCTTGGTTAATTCTTTTTTTCATTCCGATTTAAAGAAAAGAGGTTTTGAACCCGTCGCTCGTCTCAATTATGTCGAATCTTTTGTATTCATTAGTTTAAACTGTAACCGTGACGTTTGGGAGTGCCATGTGTAATTATACGACAAAGTTAGAATAGGAGGATGACATACACAGCCTACGAAGATAATATTATACGTGATACATATTGCTTTTTGTATGGTGCATGCCTCAAAAACAAGGTAACTAGTTTTCTGAGGTTATGGTGTGGAATTTTGGGTCACTGGGTCGAGAAAAGGAGCCCCTGCTAATAGGGGTTGCTAACGGCCACCCTATTAGCTAAGACTCTTTGTTCGCCCATCTGTAACAAAGCTCAAAACTACTCGGCCGAGCCTATACTAATGTGTCTGGGTCAATTAGACAAAATCTTAATGTACACCTGGAGCCTCACCACGAACAGTAAAATCCATCTAGTTTAAAGCCTTAACTGAACTGCCCTGCTAACTGTCACCACCAACATCGCTAAGCGTTCATAAGTCGTAACAATTTGTTTGCATTTATGGAAGTTTATATAGCTCCATTCTCTTTTTATCACAATCTCTGTAGTCTATTTTTGCGTGACGTCACATCACGTTTGTCATTAATGAGTGTGTGGTGCCAATCTAGGCCGTTCAGTTTAAAGCCTTAAAATGAACTGCATGGAATAAGAATAAGTACGTGGTTACCCCCATGTCCCAATTAATAAGCGTATCTAAAATTGCACAACAAAGACAAAAAAGTTTTTTAATACAAATTGATTTGATTGATTGGGCCTCCAGGGGCTATTCATGAAATTTAAATAACGCAACCGAATACATCCATTCGATAAGAACCGAAAAAAAAACACGAATGCGATTTTTTTTTTAAAACGAGAATTAAATATAATGAGAATCACTTGAAGCGACGAGGAATCGAGTTTGATTCAGCGAAAAACGAACTCACAAAAAGCATAATGGAGAAACTCGCGTCAGACCTCTAAAAAGAGATCTTAGGAGATCAAATCGAACGCGGCCCCGGCCGGGTGCTTTATCAAATTATCTCTGAGCACGTCGGCGTGATCAGTAATCAAGCCTGTCCCCCTGCTGACAGGGAGGTACTTAGCGGCACAGGGGCAGTTGAACACTGAATGTTAGAAGCATTGGCCAAATTTCATACTTTTTAGCTTCTTGAATGTATTTAGAGGTATGGAGTGGCAGGAATTGATGTATTAACTTTTAACAATTTTTTCCATAAAATGTAACAGTTGAACAAAGCTGTGTACTTGTTATATTTGATTTTATATTAAGCCTTATTGTATTGTACCGACCATTTCTATCTTTGTTCTCACATTTATACTCGTAGCATATAAATAATTCAGTCATTCGAGAATTTACATTATACGTAACAACGGCCTACGTTTGTCCCCCCTTTTATCCTAAATCCTGGGTGCGCCCACACCCGCTGATAAAATAACTGGGGGGCCAAATCTGCGAGAACATTAGGATAAAAAAAATCCCGTTTTTCCGGCCATGCTGTAATTTACACGTTCCCGGGAAAGTGTGGATTTTTCGTTTAAAACAGGACTTTTCGTTTAAAGTAGGCCACAGATGGAGGCTTAATATACGGCCTCCGGTACGAAGTTTATATATCAACGGCTGGAGTTAGCTGGTGGAGTCGCGGTTATGACAGTTACCACGCCGCACAGGCTCGTGTTGATATTTAGATGGAGTTTGATTCAGTGTCCGCGACTTATGAACTGATATTGTAAGTTTATCGCGTTCGTGTTCGTTAATAGCTTTGTATCACAACACGCCGAGTTCGCAACATTAAGCCACATTTCAAAAAGGATCCGTGTTCTTCAACGGGGGGTTTAGTATATGCTGCCTTAATGGCCAAGCATTATTTTACATGCGGCGACTACTGACGTTAATGTCCCAGCACACATCTGCCAGTAAAAACAAAACGTAACAAAACGCTTTAAATAAGTCGAGCGAAGAAACATCCAACTTCCATAATCGCCGATCCGCCCCCGCTAAGAAAATCAGCCATCGTGTCGCCCACACACCGCTCACAAGTCACTCGCAGGCATTTCAACACGACGACGGCAAATAGGCTCGTTTACGGAACGATTCCCCTCTACACCCTGTGTCATAGGCATGGAACATACCACAAACTAGTAGGTAATTGAAAACTTAACCCACTGAAGGACATAAGATGTGCCAATAAGCCTTCCTTTTTACACTATTCCACCAGAAGAATACTCAAGTTTAACAGCGGTATGGGATTAACCAGCCAACCAGCGCGAACCGGTCCAATTCTAGCTTAACATGGCTTAACACCCGGTGAGATAGTGGTCAAACGCTAGCCTATATAGGTATAAATAACCTTAAGTCATTCAAGAAACTGAGCTGTGGTAGTCCTGCGTCGTGTGTTGAATTCTTTTACACGCTAACAGCTCGGTTTATAGAATCTTGTTAACCAAGTGTATCAGCCATTTGTACATTCGCAAGCTCTATACTCCCGATACAATGTGTTAGAAGTGAATGGTGACGTCACTTCACACGTATCTGTAATCTTACACCTAACCGACGACAATTTGAAATCTGCAAAGGACGGAGCGCATGAAGCTATTTTCTGCTACCCATTAAACATCATAACCCAAGTCATGCTGCCTAATAGATATAACCATATTTGCTGAATCCTTCACTTATCTGACTTCAGATAAGTTTCCTACTCAAACTCCAAGTTAAATACGGACTGGCTACTCAAATACTCAAATATACTGTAGTACAATCGGCCTCAGAACTGTCCTAACTACCAATGTGTTGTTGCGGAAGAATAAGAAACAAGTACTTGAAGGAGATGTTCAGGTATTTTTGAGGGCGACCGTACCGAGCTCCCGGGCTCCGGGTAAAGGCACGGGCGCGCTGCAGTGCCACATGACGTCACACGATCAATGAGCTGACGTAGGCGCGCCCCCCGCCCGCCCGTCGGCCCCGCTTTGTGCCACAGAATAGTCATGAACAGAGGCATCGCTTGCGGCATCGACTCCTACCCGATCGGCTGAAAACCTCAGTGCTTTGCATGGTCAATTATTCACGATGCTAGACAGAGCTGCAGAATCTTTAATCCCTAATACTTTAGGTCTGTGCGGAAAAAGGAAGTAGAAGGATTGATAAACGTATATTTCTTTGGAATTCATAATATTTTGTACAGTGTAAGAGGGAAAGCGGCACGCTATCGTCAGGTTGTAGCTAGGTACATATTTCTTTTACTAATCGTAAGACGAGACTAACATTAAAGTGGATTCGAGGTAAATTAATATGTGAGACAAAGACCTGTCAAGATCTTCTAGGTCATAATTAGACTGCATGTTTGCAAAGAGACACCGATGACGCGTGTTTTTGGCTTATTTCTTAGTTGCTCGTCTGCACTGGACACTGTGGGCAACACCGAAATAGTTGCGCGGCTGGACCGAGTTAATTAACTTTATTGATAACAGTGCAACTGCAACATGCTCGCTTCACGAAATTGACTGTGAGTAGTCATGTAATGTATCATACTAATATAATGAATGCAAAAGTATTACTGAACAAAAAATATAGAATCATCTTTACCATCGTCTTCAACTCACGTCAGCTCAATGCTGAGCATGGGTCTCGCCTCACTTTCGGATTAGGCCATAATCCTCCATGTGTCCGGTCTATTATGTAAGATAGAGTATTTCCAAAAAAACTACTCCAAAAAGGGAGAAAAAATTGTGGTGTCAAAGTTTATAATATGGAAAACCAGAGCGCAGCTCGAAATATTCTCAAGAATATTTCGAGCTGCGCTGTGCGGCTTTACTTACGGTTGTTACATGCTCAAGCATGTCCCGGTATTTTCACTTGCTTTTCGTTTTAGGTATTTTTTTTTGACATACGACATCTACCAACCAGCATAGGACCAGTATTGTAGCATATCCTGACAACCAGCCCTGTGTAAACTACCTTTTCTAAGCCTGCAGAGTACAGCAGTACAACTTCCTCAACTGCCAAGAAGTGCTACTGGATAAGATCGGGTGCTGCAAATAACTTCACGAAGTGTTATTGTGGAGCATCTAGGTGTAACATCAAATCTATTTTCTGTAATGATTGTTCTGGCAATAATCAATTTTTATTAGTATTATGGTCAATCCTATACGTGAGAGGGTTCAGATCGTCTCCATTATACCTCTTCATCATCATCATCATCGACCCATATCGTCCCACTGCTGAGCACGGGCCTCCCCTCACTTTCGTGAGGAGGGTCAGGCCATGATCCACCACGGGGGCCCGGTCCGGGCTGGTGGATAACATACCTCTGAAACATAGCCACATGTCAGAGATCTAATGTCTTCAAATTTCAGTTCGCAAATTAAACATTCACAACTAAGACGTTGAAACTAGAAACCCTTTCTAGAGTATGAGCCTGAAATCCGTAGTATTTCTAAAACTATTAGGAGATAAATCCTCTGAAGGTCAGGTTTTATCACCTAAAACCACTTAGAACTTAAGTAATTCCATTAAACGCATTACTCTTACTTGACAAAAGCACTTGGCTTGATGTCAAATCTCTTAAGTTTTTTCGTCACCCACTCGTAAAATACATTAACTTGAAGAATTCGTGTTTTTTTTTATAAAATTGTATTAATGGCTAACGCTATGTATGTCCATAAGAATTGCAATGCCATTCAAATGCTTATCATACCAGAGTTAATGAACATTAAATGAATAAAAAATCAGAATGCAGTGCCCTTTACCAGAACACAGTAATGTATGCAAAATGCATAGAACTGCTTGGAAGTTGAATATTTGGCAAAGGTGAGCTTGATACTGCTCTAAGCGGACTCATACGAGAATTGGCGTACCATTTTTAATAGTCCAGCCAACATTCATTATGTCTTAGAACTTGCCCATCTATCTATATAAAAATGTTATGATGGTTTGTGTACGCTTCAAAAACTCAAAAAGTTCTGCACCGATCGAGCTGAAGTTTTAGCATGATATATAATCCGCATCAAGGATTGTTTTTATCTATTTTTTTCATCAGTGACATATCAGCGAATGTCCGAATGTGTCACAGCGAAGCGTGGCAGGGCACAGCTAGTGTTTCATATAATGTTTTTAGCGCGTCACTATTACGTACATGGGACCTGATCACTAACTTGAATTGCCTGTATCTAACTCCTACATTCAGAGCAAATACTTGTGGTTTCACAAAATCTGTCACTTCACGTTAACTTTTACGCATCATATGGAACCCTCGACTTGCATTAGAACTTGACCGAACCAAAGCCAGGCTCATTTCCCGAGATTAAAGCATCATCTGAGGGCGTTTCCGTAATGAGCCCGCTTCCTAACCTCCTTCCGGTGCCGGGCCCGGGCTGGCGTCTCCATCGCTCTCGTTTAAGCATCCGCAGCCTCCGGAAGGCTTCTTGTATGTGGGTTAATGGATTTATCTGTGTTGTCTATGTGAAATCATTACATCATAACACTAGCTCGATAAGACAAATAGAACGTTGCATCTTGAAAGTCAAATGCCTTTACGCTTCGCTAAAGTTGACTTAACAAGATGTTATAAACCGAGCTGTTAGCGCGTAAAAGAAAATTCAGCATACGACGCAGGGCTACCACAGCTGTTTGTTGAATGAGTAAGTTTTTTATACCTAAGAGTAGCGATTCACCACTATCACACCGGGTGTTAAGCCATGTTAAACTAGAATTTGACTGGTTCTCTCTGGTTGGCTGGTTAAGAAATAAGGCTCCAGGCTGAATTACCTCATATTATTATTCGTTTCAATCCAGATTTTAAACTACTTTAATTAACTCATAAGTTACAAGGATTGTAATTTGTTTTGTGCATCAAATCTATATATATATAAATGTTATGTTGGTTTGTGTACGCTTCAAAAACTCAAAAAGTTCTGCACCGATCGAGCTGAAATTTTAGCATGATATATAATCCGCATCAAGGATTGTTTTTATCTATTTTTTTCATCAGTGACATATCAGCGAATGTGCGAATGTGCCACAGCGAAGCGTGGCAAGGTACAGCTAGTATTAAATAAAAATAAATAATAAAAAATCGCATTTATCTCGATCACTGGGCAAAGACACAACAGAGAGGTTACCTGAAGAGAGACGTTAAGCCCTTCTAAAAGGTGGACCTGCACGCATGCCAAGAATTGTGGTGTGAAATGGCGCAGGCCGCTTGAAAGGACTTGAAGGTCTTTGCATAACAATGGGACAGTCAGTACTTTAGTAGCAAAAGTAAACTGGTGGTACACAATGTTTCGGCTCATCTTTCTCATTTTTAAAGCAGATATCATTGAACATCGACCGTATCATCTGCACAGTAATATCCTACTTCCGACAGTCAGTCAATTACATACCGCGACCAGGCAAAGGCTTTCGTTTCTCGCTTGAGTCACTGTCTTACCTAACACTGCAAGTGCATAATACAATAAGAGATAGGTGATACGTGACGCAGTGACGAAAACCATTGACTCCGGTGAGTCACCACTGAGGCATCCGTCGAGTTTCCGGTTGTAATACTGTTTTGTACACAACTGTGCTAATCTGTGATAACGGCGGTGACAATGTGCTATTTAATTTTTGTTTACATGTAGATACGACTCGTACACATCAATTAAGATAACTGTCTAGTGTGAAAAAACAGGGAGTCATCCCTAGATTTAATCCAACTGGATGCCTAAATATAGTGTTCTCGCTGCGACAAAGTTCACATATTCGGGTGACATTAGTTTCAAAGTACTTTATTTGTATTCCAAAACCCAAATTGCGAATATCACCGGGCAATTACTTTACTGGCTGGATACATTCCCGAGTTTCCCATGGACCGCTTACATAACGGCGCGGGGTGGGGAGGGGGAGGCGGCACCCCTACGAAACCATGCTGTATCGAGCGGATTCACTCTCCCTCCTTGTATCGCCGTCTCGCTCGCGCTCGCTAGGGTTAGTACTGCCTTGGAATTTTGGTTAAATACTGCAGGATGAAAACGTGGAGTGGAGAACTGGAGAACACTTTTCGTAGTGTAGGATACCTTTGGGCGAGACGGAGCGAGGATCACTGCAAGGAGGATTACAATTGGAAGGAACAGTGGACTAACACGACCTATTGATAACGATTGATTAGACTATTTAGGACCATGGACAGGGTTGACAAGACATTATAAGACGCTTATTTAGTCATTTTAATCTGACGACCACAACACACAGCATTTCGTATGTATGTTAATTATTAGCATTGTTAGTTTGATTTTCGGTCAATTAGAATTATTATAGATCTGTACAGACAGTGTTACTTCACGGATAACAATGCGATAACTCCGTCAAAAGACCAGGTTAAATGCAACTTCACTCAGCTCTGAACCATTGTGAATTGTAACAACATAATTTAGATGACAGCCCTAACAGTCCACTTCTCCGTTCTATTTGTTCCGTCTCTTTCCCTCCCACACTCCAAGGCGCGGACGTCACTGCCGCGACAATTTAAGCACTCGACTCGTATGACAGTTCGCAATCTTGGCACAATCGACCTGGCTTGGCTCACGCACGAGTGTACACGATTCTATACGAAAGAGATATGCATGCGGTCTTGGTGCTGATATCAATTCATATTTCCAAAACGGCGTCTTGCAAGAATGTAATATTTAAAATGAGCGTCCAAGGGATTCTTCCGATCTGAGACCATGTAAGAGCCTCTTGGGCAGCCTAACAAACTCTGCCATCAGAGTACGTCTACCTATTCTAGATTGATAGACCGAATCCAACATTTTACCAAACTTAATCATTGCCAAAATCAAGAGTAACATTTAGAAGTCTGAATTCACCAGAGCTGTACTACTGGAATGTTGTATGTAGTGTATCATTGAGGCGTACATTGCTCGCTAGCGACGTGTGACACAATGGGCCCGGCAGGCGCGCCGCCGATGGATCGTACACAATCGAATCAAGCACACACAACAGGCATTGAACTCAAACAACCATAGGCAGAACGGACGGAACATTGGCTGCTTGACACGCCATGAGGAAAATGTGTCTTAATTTGTAAAATATAAATAGCCAAAATATAATAAAAAGCAAACTGTTATATTGTAACAACATGGGAAGGAAAAATCTATGTTTTATGCAGAGTTATAATAATGTAACATTAATATCTGCGAAATAACCTCAAGGTTGTTGAATTAAAAAGTATATGGCAGAATAAAATCGAGCAGAGGTCTTGTTTTCTTTGCTACACGCATGGCAAGTCACCACCTGCCTACCGATTTTTAGATGAATGGGAATAGGCCGGTTCTGGAGTCTCATTCTCAGGTCTAAATTTGCAAATGCACATATGTCCAGAATGTATAATATTATACGTAACATAATATGTATAATTATAAGCGGTGGTAGCCTATCGGGAGAATGTCTGCCTTCCAAGGAGAAGGTTGTGAGATCAAATTCCAATACGGGCATGTATGTATGTACCAATGTCTTTCTGTAAAGCATATGTACATAATTATCACTTGCATGTCAGTGAAGGAAAACATTGTGAGGAAACTCACATACCTACCCGAGAATTATTTCAGATGTAGGTAAGTTATCCACCAATCCGGACCGGGTCCCCCGTGATAGACGATGGCCTAATCCTCCTCGCGAAATTGAGGGGAGACCTGCGAGCACAGCATTGGGACGATACGGGTTGATGATGATGGTATAATTATAGTGTAAACTTATTTTTAAATAAAGCACCTCCAGCAAAGATAACTACATTAAAATTTAAAAATATGGATATATTATTATGGCTGCCACTCAAAGGTGTTTTATTATGTAAATGATTAATGTAAAATGTAGAAAAACCAGATTTTAATGTGTCAATATAATTTGGGTTGTTATTCGTCTTTGGTTTTTATTTGGTGCTAAACAGTAATTTTAGAGAATATAAATGACATGGATATAAAATCAATTTAATTAGTGCAAATGCAAATATGGAAATGCAGCCAGTGTTCTAGGCACCATGTCTCATGGACACCCCCTTTTGATAGGTTTTAAGTTTTAGTTTTCTATTTAGTTTTAACTAATTATTGTTTTTTAGCATGTTCACTGCTGAAAACACAACAGTTGTGTTTGTTGTATGGGAAAACACTATGGTGTGTGCAGAGCCGCACACATGGCTAGACAAGAAAATCGGCTCATTAGTCAAAGTGTTAAGTTCTGTAAATGAAATTTAATTAGTTCTTATCCCATTGCGGCCACACTATATTGGCCAAGGTTATGTTAAAAGTTTTTAAACTCTCGTAACTTGAATTTATATTTAGTATGTAGGTAGGTGATCCACCAATCCGGATCTGGCCCAGGCCCAGCCCTCCTCACGAAAGGGAGGGGAGCATGCTCAGCAGTGAGATGATATGGATTGATAATAGATGATGAAGATAAGAAAGAGTCTGATTTGGTGACAAATTAATATCAAAATGTGATTTTCACATCCATCAAAGTTTTGGTCAAGATACGTTGACCCCGGTCACAGGAAGACTATCCACGATTGACTTTGTCGAGTGACCACAGTCAATATAACTTGACTGAGATCTCGTAATGTGTCAAAGTTACATTTTAATATAAGTTTAAGTGCAAATGAGACCAGTTTTCATCTAGTAAAATGTAACATTTTTACTTCTTGAAAAAGTTATTACAAACTCGAGGTCATCTGACGTCCACTAACCTGCACTAGATATTGAGCTATTCTTTCAGATAAAGCCTGAGTATGCTAAGCATAATGCAACTGATTATCATTGATCTTCATAATCAACTGTAGGTATTAAACATTAGCCCATTGCCTCAACTTGGACATGTCTGATAAGGGGAATCAATACCGGCGACACAAGCTCAGTGATTCCCGTTCCATTACGCTCGTATGTCAGGTGCTTTTTTTAAGATTTAGGTACTTCTATCAACAACTTCTACCGATGTGAGACGTTTGGAATGCTAGCACTTATGAGCGAGTTAATAGCTCGCGATGCGCAACGTAGTCAAAACAAAGCTCGCGCATCACGCCGACCGGCCGTATAATTAGTAAAAATGCCAATAATTTAATAATTCAAAGAAACATTTGACCTATTTTGGCACCAGTAAATCTAACCAAGGATAAACAAAGGTAACACTTACCGACTGCGAACTGGTTGATGAGAACCTCTCCTTTATACGAAAGATCACAAAAACACTGTTTTCACTACAAAAAAAAATGGATTTTCTGGTTACAATCCCAAAATTCTTCCGCGAACAACCAGCCAGACTGGGCGACAGGATGATAGATTAGGTGACAGTTGATGAATTAAACTTGACGGCTGGACTTACAACAAATTTGACAGTGACAGTTACTAAAAATATATTTTTTTACTCTCGGAGGATTATTTTCCTCAGGAGTTAGCACCACAAAAAAATTGCTTATATTATATATTAAAATGTTATGTTGGTTTGTGTACGCTTCAAAAACTCAAAAAGTTCTGCACCGGTCGAGCTGAAATTTTAGCATGATATATAATCCGCATCAAGGATTGTTTTTATCTATTTTTTTCATCAGTGATATATCAGCGAATGTGCGAATGTGCCACAGTGTAGCGTGGCAGGATACAGCTAGTTGCTTATATTTTAAGTATTACATCTGCGTGTTTGAGAAGCGTACTCATAATAATTCGAATGAGACAAAAATCGACACTGAGTCGTGATTCGCCGTCTCGATGCATGCGTGACAGCTGGCCAGCTAGCGTTATTATGGCTACCTCCCTGTGACAACAAGCACCAATCAAGCATTTTAAAGGGTCACATGGTGGCAATGAAATGTGAGAGAAATGAAATATTAATTTTCAGCTCATTTATTTTTTTATGTCAATATTTCATCACGACATGGCATCACTAGCGCAAGGAACAGTTTACTTTCAACGTCATTTTATTTTGTTCATTCGTGACATACATTTACGAATGAACGAGAGTCATTTCTAATGTTGCCAGTATCGCTTTTGAAAGCTAAATTAAACTGAATTTCATTAATGTTACCGTACCACGAATAGTTCTAATTAACTAATTTTTATAGCATTTGGACTATTATTTTTGGTCTGCGTACATCTGTTTTTTTAAATTAAATTCAAACAAGTTATTGTTCTTGTAAACATACTTGAATGAGTTTGTGTATTATTATGACTATTCGTTACCATTACCATACCTACAGTAAAAGTCAATCAGTGAGCCATGTAATTAAAATTTCAAGATGAATGGGTTTCTTTGGTAATATTTGATGGGTGGTTAAAAAACATTTTTCTTTGCCTTGTAATCGCATGATTTGTTTTTTTTTTTAGTCAGAGTTAAGTATTAACAATATAACTATTGGTTATCACATCACACATTTACATATTCATCATCATTCCTTTTTCATTTTCATCTCACATTTTATTAATTTTATAATACTGAATTAAACAGTCAATGTCAACTCCTATACAGTCAGACAGCTTGTCAAGAAATTAATATACAATACAACAACATTGGATACATTATCAGTTTCCCGCCAAAACATCAAAATAAAAAAAAAAAGGTGTGTTTATTCTTAGGCCTAGTGAAAAATACAACGTAAAGGCTCTTTTAGTTATTATCAGAACATAATTAGTATTTTGTTATTTAGCTCTTTTTGACGATGCCAGCTTCGATTAGTTAAAAAGAGCTTTTTAGCTCTTTTTACCTTTTCGAAGCTGGCATTACTGTTCATTTCATTCATTACATTGTTTCATTCATTCGCATTCCAAAATTGTGCGTGCCTGCGTGGTAAAATAAAGGGAGACGCCATTTTGTGTGAACTTGAGAAGCAAGCTCGAAGATTGCAGTGCGTGTTTCAACCTTTTCAAGGTGTTAAAACCGTGTAAATTTTATTCTTTATCCCTGTGGTATTTAACGGCTTCATCCTGTCTTCCTCACCAGGTAAGTACTACAAAAAATCACCAGTTCGGGACAAAAAAAGACCGTTACCTACCGTCGCGACGCAATACCTCTAATAATGGACGCTGCTGACTCATTTCGTGAATTTATGTATGCGTTTCAGAAACTAAAATGCCGGGCGCCGGTACTTTCAAAATCTTCGTCGGGAATCTATCCGATAAAACAACGGACGCCGATCTTAGACCGCTATTCGAAAAATACGGTACGGTCGTAGAATGCGATATCGTCAGAAATTACGGTTTCGTGCACATGGAGAATGAGCAAACCGGCCGCGAAGCTATTCAGAATCTCAACGGAGAACTAGTTCACGGTCAAGCTATCAAAATAGAGGCTGCCAAGAGTCGTAAGGCACCCTCGACGCCGACTACAAAAATCTTTGTCGGTAATCTGACGGACAAGACGCGCGCGCCCGAAGTCCGAGAACTGTTCCAGAAGTTCGGATCCGTCGTGGAGTGCGATATCGTGCGTAACTACGGCTTCGTGCACCTGGACGCGACGGGCGACGTGAACGAGGCCATTAAAGAGCTCAACGGTATGACGGTGGATGGCCAGCCGATGAAGGTGCAGGTCTCGACGTCGCGCGTGCGCCAGCGGCCCGGCATGGGCGACCCCGAGCAGTGCTACCGCTGCGGCCGCGGCGGCCACTGGTCCAAGGAGTGTCCCAAGGCGATGGGCCCCGACCGCAACGGTTTCCGCGACCGCGCCTTCGGCCGCGACCCCTACCCCCCGCCGCCGCCGCCGCCGTTCCTCCGCGATCGCATGATGGGAGGATTTGGGGTAACGCGTTCTCTGTCTTACCTCCCGTACCGCCAGTCTCGCCGTTCTCATGCATCACGTAGGCCGAGCGCGCGGATGCACCTCGCACGCGATACCTGACGCGGACCGATAGCGTAGTCCCCGGTGATGCTACAATTCGATTTCTCGCTAAACACTCAAAACACACTTTTGATTTGGTCAGATATGTTCTGGTTGATCATGCGGCTTATGTTTTCTTTTATGATGCAGGATCCTTATGATGGGTACTACGACCGCGCTCGTTTCGACTCGCCGAGGGAGCTGTTTGAGCGGCGCTATCCCGTGGGCGCCTCCAGGGGACTAGATATGGGCTCGTCGCGCGGCAGCCGAGGGGACTTCGCCTCGCCCCCGCTGCGCCGCGAGCCTATGCCACCGATGCCGAGCCTGCCGCCGTTGCGCAGCGCCATGGGATCTATGAGGTCGTCGTATGATGCTTTGTACAGCAGGGGGAGCCCCCCACCAGGACCCCAGATGTCCCGGGGGTGAGACTTCGCCACATCTACGTGTTCCGCACCATGACCTAGTGGCCTGCATCACTCGATGTTGTATATTGAGCCTCTGCTCCCTGTCTGTACTTACTATATGACTTTCTATGCATGTCTGTGAACTAGATGGCATATGAGTAAACTGTCTTCCTGTGAATGAATGTCTAAATTGCTTCTCTGTAAATGTAGTACTTGTTAATTTATTTGTTTTGTAAAAAGCTTTTATGTAGTATGTGTTGTGTAAGCATGTTGATTCCAGTTGTACACAAAATACTATAACTTATTTATTTATCTTTACAGGATGTATGAAGACTTCAGCCGCGATACCTTTGATGATAGAAGGTAAATAACTAGTTGTAATCCTAATTTCTGCTGCTCTGCTGGGGTGTTTAATTTGAAAAATAAAAGTTCTTGTTTTCGGGAAACATAGACGCTGATAAGGTGTTCCATTCCTTCGCTGTTCGCATAATAAATGTTGATTGAAAACGCTTCATGCGGATTGGAGGAACGTCAACCATATACTAATGCCGTGTTTCTGTGCGTCTTGTTGTCCAATGGTGAAAAGATGATGGAGGAATCAAGTTGTACAACTCCATAGCAGAGTCTCCGAAATGTATCTTATAGAAAACCATCATCAGATATACTTGTCACTATAATATGGTATCATCGTAGGAACTTGACAGAAAAATCGTCACTACTATCTACTATGTTTTAGACTATAAGCCGGGTGTCAACTGTTTTCAGTTTTCAATTGGACGATCCCGGGCCACATTTATAATGGCAATTTTTGCTTCCAGACCCGGCATGCGCGGACCATCTCCCTCCAGAAGATACGCTCCATATTGAATATAGTTAGTTTATATTAGCTAGATCAGTTAGCTGCATAATGCTCATTGAAACAAGTGATGGGTATCATCGTTGACTGTCCGGAGGAATGTTAGCATTTGATAGACAAATTAATGTAAATGTGGTGTGACTCAGGGTGACTGTGACTGAATTAGAATCCACGGTAGGGCGATTTATGTGACTGCAATACCCGTTTTGATAAATGTAAATAACAGAATAAATATCATTTTTAAGTATTATTACTTTTTTATTTTATGGCTTTTGCTATCTCCTTTGCAACATTAACTAGGACCTACAACGGAAAAGCCATTAGTTGTACGTAATGAATAGGTACCAACAGCATTGCTTGCGAATAAGAGATTTCATTTGACAAAATAATTAAATACTTTGAGTTGTCACAGTTCTTGGTAGAGAGTATCAGTATATTCCTTGAAAACCAAAGGTCTTTGTTGAACACTGAACACTGCTACCTTCTAACGTAGTCGTCGAACCACTGGCGACAATAGATAAGACTGAAGGACTAGTACTGTAGGCCCAAAAGTTAATTAGCTATGTAACGGTTAGCTGTAATAAAAGAATATTTAAGTTTAGTATAGGTCTAATAAGTATTTTCATAGTACTCGTTGATGTTCCAATATTTTGTACTTGTAATAAAATTTTATTTACTGCACATTAAAATCCTACTATTACAAATGCGAAAGTTTGTGAGAATGGATGGATGGATGTTGGTTCCTCTTTCACGCAGAAACTACTGAACGGGTTGGAATGAAATTTGGAACACAGATAGTTTATGTCTAGGATTGAGTAATAGGGTACTTTTTGTCCGGATCGTATGTTCCCGTGGGACAAAAAAGGAACTGCGCGGAGCGCAGCTAGTTAATAATAAGTAAAATGGTATTTTGTAATTACTCTTCGTGAAACAACGCCCTCTATTAGGTAAATACAGTACTTCGATATAACATCATAATATAGATATCAGTACTGTAAAGCTCGTCTTGCTTGAAGTCCCTAGATGGCGTCGTAAATAAATTGTAGCACGCAATAAGTGTGTAACACAGCTATTGACTATGAATTTTTAGACACAGCGATTGCTTTTGTTAAGTTATCCCATTACTAGAAGAATGTATAGGTACCACAAAAGAAACGACGGACTATTGTGGCTACGGTTAAGTGTCTTCGTGTAATTTCGAGACAAATCAGTTGTTTCATTTTCTTTCCAAAAAGCGAGCAAAAGAAAACAGTAAAAAAATTTAAGTCACCATTCCAGCTAAATGGGTTGCAAACAAAATGGAAATCCAAATAGTTGATAATTGTATCCTATTTTGTATTGCCCGGTTATTATAGTAACTGAAACTTCTACCTAGTCTTTTTCAAAATTACTAAAGAAATAATCGGTCGGCACCTGGCAGCTGCCGTTTGGCTTTTAGTACCTAAATGATTAGCTTGTAGTCCTATGCCTTTTTGAAAATTAGGTATTGTAACGTAAACCATATGAATGTAATGTCCTATCCTATTGTACTCCTAAATATATTATCTTCTTATAGGGTGGATTTTGTGACTCTTTCACACAAAAACTACTTAACGGATTTGGATGCAATTTTTAACCCGCAAAAATAACAGTTCCATTGGGATAATACTGAACGCGGGTTTAACCGCGGGGCGCAGCTAGTCATCTATACACATAACAGACTGGGAATGAATAAAACTAAACAGTAGTAAAGTCTTAGCAGTAGAAACGGTGTGAGTTTATTCTATTATAGTATTTCTTTGAGGAGAGGTTGCAAAGAATAATAAATACATTGTATGTCCATTAATATTTAATTGTAACTTAACTATCAACATGTATTAGATACCTATGCAATGTCAGCTACCTATATTTACAGAACACTGTACAGGGGCAAATGCCCTATTAAATGCTACCCTCGCACTTGGCCTAATTATTCTTACCAAATACACATCTCTATAGTATATATTTTCAGTTGAAGATTGTTTTACGAATTCAAAGGTCAACTTCAAGTCGTGACAAAGGCGAGCGCGGCGTTATTTCATAAAAAAAACACTGTTAAAAAACAGCTCTTTTTTTAATGAAAATGGTCCCATTTAAACATATCTCTCAATGATGAACACTTCGTAAGACAATCCTCAAGCTCGGGCCGAGTGCGCGGCGTTACAAGACAACCCTACGTTAATACTAGTCGTGGCGAAGGCATCTCCATAAGACACTGCGCTTGTTGCATCCCAATCCTAATACTCACACACTAAATATTAGTCTTTTTATCAACTTTAAGTACAATCACAAGTTACATCTGAATAAAAATGCACGTATATGGCTCCTAGGCAATAATTTTGAAGACAAAACTGTTTTGTACGTTTACAAAGGCTTCTTATTGTCAAAATATCACAATAATGCGGCGGCGGAGGTCGCAGCCGCCGTCTCAGTATAATTACATTACAATCGAGTATCCGGGCCGTCCCCGTAGCTGCCTCTCCACGCGCACTCCGAGCGCTCACACCGACGGAAGACAACACATTTATCATTTATAAAACCCACTTCACATCAACCACTCGTAACAACAATAAAATAAAACATCACTCTTCGGAACAACTAAAATCATCAGACGAGAGATTCGAGCGGGCGCGCCGATCCGCGTCGGCGCCGGCCGCCAGCCGCGACCGAATAAACTTAACAATACTGAGATTTTAACGAAACGGTGGTCGACTCGAATCCACACTTCGCCGGGGTCGGTCCCGCGCGGCCGTCGATTCACAATTTATACAAAATAAATATCGAGGAACTTAACGTTGAACCTACACTAGGTACGAGTCCGGCGCTCACACCAGCTTGACCGTGGCCTCCGCGTTGAACTTGGCCAGCGTCTTCTTGACTCGCAGCGCCGTGAGCCGCACCGCCGGGTTGGCGTGCCAGCACTCCGCCATGAGCTGCGCCAGCTGTGCCAGCGCGCCGCCCGCGCCGCGCCAGCGCGCCGCCACCGCGGGCCTCCGCGCCGCCGCCACCACGCACGAGTGCATGTCCTCGAACGACGGGTCCGGCGGCACGGCGTCGTGGTACGGCAGCGCGTAGGGCTCCACGTGCTGCCCCTTGTCGCCCGTGGCGCAGCGCCGGCACATCTCCCACAGCACGAGGCCGAGCGAGTACACGTCGGCCATCTTGAAGGCCTCGAAGTTGTTCGCGTCGAGCCTCTCGGCGAGCACCTCGGGCGCCATGTAGCGCCGCGTGCCCACGCGGGTGTTGGGCGCCAGGTCCACCTCGTTCCGCTCGGCCACGAAGCGCACGGCGAGCCCGAAGTCGGCGATGGCGCACGTGCCGTTCCGCTTCACGAGGATGTTCTTGCTCTTGATGTCGCGGTGCGCGATGGCCGGCTTGCCCTTGGTGCCGAAGATGTCCATGTGCAGGTGCGCCAGGCCGCTGACGGCGGAGTAGGCCAGCGCCAGCAGCGCCGCCTGGTCCAACGCCACCGTCTGCAGATAGTCGTGCAGCGAGCCGCTCTCGTGGTACTCCGTGATCAGCAGCATCTGCGTCCAGGAGCCGGTGCCCTTGATGTCCGCCGCGATGAAACCGAGGATGTTGTCGTGCCGCATCAGCACCGTCTGGTAGATCTCGGTCTCGCGGAACCATGACGCCTCCTCGGTCGTGAAGAACACTTTCACGGCGACGCGTTCGCCGCGCCACCGCGCGAGCCACACTTCGCCGTAGCGGCCCTTCCCGATCGACTCGACCATCTTGATCTGTTTGGCGACGGTGCGCTGGACTAGGAGCGGCAGGCCCGAGCCGGAGCCCGAGGAGACGTCGGCGGGGTGCGGCGCGGGCGGCGAGGGCGGGCGCTTGGTGGCGCGGCGCCGCCGGCACAGCAGCAGGAAGGCGGCGAGGAAGGCGAGCAGCGCCACGCACAGCGCGCACGCCACCAGCAGCGGCGGCGCCCCGCCCGCGGCGGGCCGCGCGCCCGGGCCCTCCGTGGCGTCGGCGGGCGGCGGCGGCAGCATGGGCCGCAGGGCCCGGTTGCACAGGTCGCGGTCGTAGCAGCACTCGATCGTCTTCGGATGCTGGTGAGGCACTTGGGAGCTTTTGCACTGGAATAGGAGAAACGGATCTGATTAGGAACTGAGCCGATCTGAGGAGACATCGTAATTTAATGGCTATTTGACGAAATGCGTTCAAGATGTATAAGAAAGTAATGCGACGTTCAATCCCTCACCTGCATGAATCCCGCTTCATCGGGAGGCAGGCAGCCGGCCATGCGCTCGAGGCCGACGGAGCCATTGTCCTCGAGCACCTCCTCGACGGCCACGAAGCAGTACCCGCCGGGTTGCGTGACGCACGTGCCGTTGGCGGCGCCGTCGGGGCACGCGCTCACGCCGCTGCACTCGCACACCAGGCCCCGACCTGGAGGAAACCAACGAAACTCCGTAAGTAAAACAGTTTAGTTCAAGATCGTGCGTGATGAATCATATAGAGTGGCAATAAGCACACGTCATGTCAATTGACAGTTAGATCCTAACCCGTAACTAGAATTTTCTTTAGACCTAGACATTGTACTCTCCGCTGTAGATATAACCGAATTGTGGCCGAAAGAAATAATAAACATGTCCAATGTCAATTATAGCTAACAGTAAAATAGCTGCTATGCTTTCTTTCGAAAGCGAATTTCCCGAGTCCTTGCTTCTATCTAATCAATCTACGACAACCTTCACAAAAATGTTAAGATAACAGTGAAATTAAACAATCAACGTAAATCAAGGACGTTGCAGATATAAAAAAGAGTACTTTTCCAAGTAAACAGTTCAAAATACGACACGTCATGATAAGGAAAAACAAAAAGTTGGGTGTGCCGAGAGTGAATAATGTGAGAATGAGTAATGCGACAATGATGAGCGCCCTGTAAAATCAGCAATAGAACATAACACAAATAGAACGTTACCCATCAAAAACCGTACAACAAACTAAACACAGAATACTTTTGAAAACAACATAAAATATCTAGTACAACTCAGATATCTGAAAATCCAAATCCATTTAACAAACACAGTTTGAGTCAACGCGAGGTTTAGCACAAAAAATACTGAATAGTGTAATTAATACATTCAGAACAAATACAAGAAACTCAATGACTATTTCAAAAACCGCAATGAGGAAGACTTCAAGCACCATTGCTACCAGTGAGTACCCCTAGGTAATCAAACAATGAACAACTACTCTTTGGATTCGTATTGTATAAGAATTGCCGTCACGGCTATTGAAGCGCGGCCGCGGTGCCATTGACACTGACGCTCGTTGCTTGGATTTACTTGAACCTTACACACGGGCCCTATTTAAGATCCTCTAAATCGATGGAATCAAGAACTACGGTCGTAACACTGGAACCGGAAAGGGGCTGCGGAACAACTGTACGACGGCAAAAGTGTAAAGAAGCAACACACTTAAACAACATGCTGATACAGCGAATTCTTAACTATTCTTTAAACAAAGGTTTATTTCTTTAATTAAAGAAAATTCTTTATCAAAATGTAGTGGTTTCCAATAGCCAACGACTTTACACGTGTTATATAGCTGTTTTACAAAGTAAGCACGAAGAAAACCAGTTAATTTACATGGACGATGGAACCGATCTCGCGGATAATGAGCCAACAATGTTGTTGCCATAAAATTATTTAAAGATATCGAGTAACTAAATAATCAGACACGTTAACGACGCTATCTAATTTAATTAGTTTTATGCATTAGTTCGGCGTCAAATATCGCATACGAAGTGGACTGGACGGCTATGAATAGCTAAATGGTACTCAACGATAAATAGTCGAGTCGATCGATAGATAAGATTGATCGAAAGATATTTCATAAAAGGTTAAGTTTTAAATAACATATTAATTATATAAAATATTATAATTCCACAGTTGCAAAGCTAATTTTAGATCGAAATTATTAACACACTCAGATAACAATTTTAATCATTTAGAGAACAGGTAAATCCTTCGAAATTGACACATCAATAATAGTGGTATTGGTAGAATTCCAAATGTAAATGATGTTGAAGAGTGTGAGCTTTACAGCTCCGATCAACAATAATCAACCGGCATCCCAAGGCGTCTGAGGTTGTGCTCCTTTTTTTGGCAGGAGCCGAAAAAACAGGTAAGAGACGCCCTCGGTTCGTATACCCGAGAGTTCGAGCGTGGCGAACAACAAAAGGTCCTGGATACAATAGAATTTAAGCAGGTACAGCTTGAAAGCCTCATACATATGGTAATGGGAAATATTCAAGAATATGAGAAGATTATGTTTTAAATTAAATTATCATGCGCCCGGTTGATGAAATTCATAAGTTCAGGATAGACAAACTTTGTAAATATAATTAATTAAAATGTTATCGAGTCGACAATTGACGCGGAATATTATCAAAGTCATGAATTGAGGATTGAAAACGTCCAATAAGTGGTGGAAATGGTGGAGGTGGTGGTAAATTAAAGCTCCACCGCACGTTTATAAGGTTGATAGCAAAGTAGCTTTGCGTTATGGAAAATGAGAACGACCAGTTATTGTGATACGTATAATTATCAAGTATTAAACTATCAAGTTAACTGACGCTGTTGAGGTATCAAACAGCAAAGTACAGAACATTGAAAATCACGTTGGTAACTTTGATTACACTGGACAGATATAAACGGATTTTACTTTAGATCATTTAAGTATATGAGATTGTAAATATATGAGTGGTAAATGGAAATACATGTTCCTATATACAATACATGAATCGTTTGTAGTAGAAGAATAGAAACCCAAAACTTGTAAACACGAATCAATTGTAAATACTAGATGTAACATTTACATACTCAAACAATATCTTGTTAAAGCTTCGACACAAAATAGAAGATTCCGTAAACTTAAGTGAATCAAGCTTTCTACTTACGACAGATGAAACTTAGAAATGCTACGACAAAGACAGGAAACGCAACAGTGATTCAACCTGCACATCCTTTTATTATACAAATCCGTTCTAAAAGCGGAAACTGCACACACGTCTAGATCACTATTCAACTTTTAATTTGGACAGAGACGAAGGCACAAAACAAACACTGCAGGAGCATCCTCGGGAACATTGATCGAGACTCGCAGTGTTGCGCCGGGTCGCGGGTTAAGGCCTAGCTCTGATCTATGATCTAGCTCAGGTGTCGCACGTACTTAGTCTCATGCTGGCGGAGAGCGATCGAGGCGAGCCCGGCCCCGAGTCCGCGCTATCATTTAAATATAACTTGGGACGCCGCCGTCTGTCGCCGGCTTTATTTTTACACCGCCGAGATTATATACGGACGGTGACAACGCACGCAGTCTCTCGGGAGACACTAGAGTTCGCACTGGACACGTCGCGCTCGGATGACGCGGTCGGCGCGAGTGGCGGGCGGAGCGCGCGCGGCTGGCGGCGGCGCCCCCTCGCGCCTCCGCCCCACCCGTGCAGTATGCACCGCTGCACAGCCTCCACATGGCTCCGTCCGAGATAACACGACGAGCGCGCCGCATCACACATGAGTGATCAGAGATACACAAATGCACGATGCGATTCATTGACGCCACACAGATTTATTGCCAACTGTTTATTGCTCCACTTACAAAACATAAACGGTCATGTCGCCGGCCCAATAATCAACGCGACAATGACGTTGTTGTAAAAGAAGAAACAGTAGCAAAAACAGACATCGAACGTCCGAATACAGCAAGTCTATTAAAAAATAACAAGACGCGGTCTTTGTGCGCAAAACAAGGACTTCACTCAGCGTTCGAGGAAATGTATCAAAAGTGTACGCGATAAAATATTGTAAGAATAACGGAGTCTTTTATAAACTGTATGCCACTGCAGATAAAAACTGCGCGCTAGCAGATATCGTAAATAAGCGAGTAATTTTAGCGAAAGACATAAATTTGGTAGCAGTTCTTGAAATTCAACATCTGTCGGAAGCTGAAGCTTTTTATAGTTTACGAGCGGCGTTTATACTCCTACTTCCACAAGTTATTAGAGAAACGCCAGCTATAAACCCGAGCCGAGCGCCGGCTAATCGGAATACAGCTATAATGTGATAGTTTAACGAGCGGCTCATTCCGTACGTTTCCCTATATTGAGTACCAGACCAGGACCAGCTTTTGCTTGCGATTCCGTACGCGTCGTCTACCACGATATACATGGCATTGCGGTACAGTTTTAAGGACCTTCAGTGGCCAATGTTGATAGTAATAGAAGTTTGCAGTTTTAAGCGCAGTCGGCAATGAGAGTGAGTGGTGACCCCGCCTGCTGATGTTTATTATTTGTCGTGGTTTTATTTTGGCAGTCTTATTTTTACCGTAAACTCTAGAAATTGCAACTGAGCATTCCTTTCAATGAATATCATCCATATATATCCCAATAAGCACGTTGAAATGACCACTCATTAGCAAATATTGTTGTGTAACTCTTCAACCATGCAATGAAACTGATGAAAGATACACCGGTTTTAAGATTGAAAACAAAGCTACCAAATGGCGGAACCTATATACCTACCTATAGTTTCGAGAATTTACGTAACAAACATCCAAACGGACAAAACCAAAATTTAAAAACCGCTTTTGCGGGACTATTGGCATTTAAATAGTCGATCCGATTGAAATACGTTCACAGTAACAGTTCAAATACGTTCAATGTGCAGATATGGCTCAGTTAGAATTTTTATAAGTCTTTTCAAGTCGTAGTCGCTGAACGTTTCCGTGGAAGGCAGGCCGAGTATTGTGCGGTCCCGGTAAGGGCAGTCGGCGGGGTGGTCGTGTCTGACAGATTTGGGCATCGGCCTTATCTCGCCGCTGCGGAGATCGGCACATGTGGTCGCGTGCGAGGCTGCACTCACTAAATGTTGCAAAACATCGGTTGCATTATAATTTATATCAAGGAGGCCGAAGCCGCAAGCCGCAAGCCGCGCCGCGAGTTTGCGCTCATACAGCGCTTATATCAATATTTATTGTCATAAAATTGGTAGCTCACAAGCATGCGCCCACCTGAAGGTGCAGCGACGCCAGGGGCATTGCTGCCTTGCCGGTGCGATATCTGCATGCTGTTTTTTTAGGGAAAAACCTCTCACTGAATCTAGGAAAATATACCTATTTTAGAAACTGTATATGTATACACAAAGTATGGAAATAATTTCGAGTGAATGAGGAAGATTTCAAAATATAGCGTGACGGCGTAATATCCAATCTCTACCAAAATATAGACTATCATAGACTTACAATAAATGGATGTGAAAGAAAACACTTAGTAATACATAGTTATTTAACACTACAGTCCAAGCCCCAATTGTAACAAAATAGTAAAGTGCCGAGTGACGGTTGCCGAACCCTATGTAAATGAGTGTTATGAATTCAAACGACACGTGCACGGCCCGACTATTGTTCTTGAGCCTCGTCCGGGACATCAATTTGCAAATAATCGTCGCTATTACACTAATGCGTTCGCACCGCGAGTTTTGATTGCGTGATTGTGTCACATCGGGAGACCGTTTCAGTTCCGCGACGATAACACCCCGTCCAGCGGTTCCGGGCGCTGTTTTCTCGTGGGAAGCTATCCTGACACATTATACACACCATCGGAAAGCCATCAGCGACGCTGCGGCTCCAATTTAACATGAGAACATCGCAGAGCCTCTGCGGAGAATCACAAATAATCTGTTTCAAATGATATTGTTTGTCATGAGTGAAATGAACTGGGCTGCTTTGGCAACACGTGCAAAAGCGGTCGGGTTTCGGAGAACGGCCGCAGCAGATGTTCCCGATATCGACGCATGCGCATCGGACGTCGAGAGAGCTGCAATTGCAACAGATCATATAAATCGATTTGTAAAAGATATCAGTAAAAGGGCGATCGATCACGCTGAATCCGATGTGGAAAACCGCATCGTGATCAATCTCGTTTTAGATATGAATAAGCTCGACCGGCGTTCTGTCGACCGAATCGGATTAAACCGATAAACATCGCAACGGTTACTTCCGAGAAAGTGCGAGACGCGATTAAAGCAAAAACTCGTGTGATAGGTTTTAAAAGTAATTAAAAGCAACAGAATAGGATCGCTGCAGCGCCGCGCTCCGGGTTATCGCGCGCGCTTTTGTCGTGACTGTTGCAATTGGGATTCCGGCGGGATCAGGGCTCGGCGCGGCGCTGCGTTGGCGCAGGGTGAAAGGTCATCGTCGTACGGAGCGCAGGCGCCGGTGATCCAGCGACCTCTAGGATTATCCGAGCTGATCGATAAGGCTCCACGAGCGGTGGTCGGGGCGCGCGGGGCACCAGATAGGGCCAAAGAACATAATTTATTCGGCGGCAGAGTGGCGCGTCTGGAAGGTGCCGCGCGCCCCCGCGCCCTTCTCCACCCCCGCTCATCTCCCGGGTCCTTTCAAAACAGGATCCTGTCACTATTTTTTGTGGTCCGGGGATTATAGAGTATCAGGTTAAACGCAGGTTACGTAATAGTTTTTACACACCCTTAATCTTGCGCAGGTTTATAGTTAGAAACGGCTATATTTGTGGCTGTTTGTTTGTTAAGACCTACATTTGATCAATTTAACTACTTCATGCATTTGATAACATGATTCGGTGTAAAGGAGAGAAGACCATAAGACCAGCAGATGATGATGATTCGATAACATTGGAAAGCACAGGGACGATGACTTCTGAAACCGTCATTGTGAACGATACGGTTAGCGCTCTAAAGAGAGGCAGTGGACGGACATAAGACATTAGCTGACAATGAACATGAATATGATAAAAATTCGAAACACGAAGTTAACCAATATCATAAAATAACATCAAAAATGTAACCAGTAGATAGTAATATCAACAAACACTTGTACACGACTCGAGTTCATTGAATCCTCGATAAACAGCAGACAGCGGATCAATATTTACCAACGAATGTGAACTGCTATCTCTTTACCTGACGTGAGAATTACTATTACTTCATCAATGATAGGATTGGCCAACAATAAGTTGAACAACTTGCAATGGAGCATGCCAATAACTTCTTTTAAACTTATTCATTATTATTGAAAACACAATAAATAACTCACGCAAACATATAAATCTTTAGAAAAACTAAAAAACAAGTAATTTTATTTATAGGTAAAATTAAAAATAGCGCCAACCAGCTAGCGTAATTACTATGAAATATAGACAGTATCAGATAACGGCATTTTTTTTAAACTACGTAAAAGATCTAAGAAAGAATTCGCCGATACGTGCCGAATGCCACGAGCCTATTATTCCGATTCCGACATAGTTAATCTAGGATTAGATTTGGTATTATGGAACATCGTCACGAGAACTGCTCTTCGACGATTTACAAATCCAATTATTATCAGGTGACTAGCGACGGACGGTGAGACTCGCAAATACATTATGAAGGCAAGTACAAGTCAGTCCGGCGTCCAACCAGCCCATTTGCGCCGTATGGAGTGCGTCCAGCGACTGACATTAACGCGCTGATCGATTTCTCCTGCATATTCATGTTCGAGATAGTACGCAGCATCGAGATTTCTACACATACGACGCGAGCGATTCACTTTATCGTGAGTTTAATGTCTCGGCGGCAATTATGCACCCATCAGGACAACACTGGTTCGGCGCCTCATGCGATATATCACGCTCCATTTCAACTGATCTCTACAAAATAATAACACGAAATCGATGTTACGCTATCTGGAAATGAATGAGCACCATTTGCGCTAGTGTGTGATCGATTACGCATTAAATTGTCAACGCTTAGTAAGCTCGATAAACATGTAATACTATTATCACCGAGCGGACTCGCATCGTCTGCTATTTATGATATGGTTGTACACAGCATGTACGCGATTAGGCGGCCCGAAAAGCTAAATCCAGCTATAAATTCGGTGGCGAAAATATTCCACGATAGATCATAAACAGTGCGAAATTCAAATAGTGCGCGATTTGAGGTCGCCTGTAATCTCTTAATCACGTAAAGATAGATAATCTAATTGCAGGGGCGCGGCCGCAAAGAGAACCGCGATACCAGTTATCGCGGCTGTACGTATCAACACCCGATAACAAATTTTATTTTTGTCAAACATAATATCATGCGCTGGATTTACGATGAAAACGACCTAAGGACCAAAGACGAATCGCGTTCAACCTTAAACTTAGAACAATAGATCCAACGGTACACTGCATCACAGTCGAAAATACAATACCAGAACGATACTGCGCAGTTCCAAATCCGATACGCACGCCACGTATCTATCGATAATTCGATACCAAATACAAAAGAGACGTAATTTACTTAGATACAATGAAATCTTATCGAATAGATTACAAAGAAGGATTACGAAGTTCGATCGTATAATAAGCTTGGACAAATCTGAACAATAGAGGCATGCACGTTATTAATAAAGTGTCAAGATGAGAACAGGCAGGTTAATTGATAGGGACAAATAAGAATATTATAGTGGGCGATAGATTTCAAAAGCAAAATACGAAATGGCGTGTCAATCAAACTGGAATCAATGTCGCAATTTATAATGTTCCATTGCAACGGATGACTGACATCGAACAATCGCATTGGACAGCAATACAAAAACTACACGTAGGCGAACCCGCAGTTCCTAACGAGTATGCTAAGGAACAAACAGAGCATTACATTGGAACGGAGACGAGAATAATGAATATGAAAAAGCGTGCGCTGATCTCCGATTAATATTCAATAGTGGCATCAACCAACTATTTATACAGCACCAAATACCTATATATGTATCGGATTACTAATAGTAAGTATAAGGAAGATTACACATTATACTAATGTAACGATGTCTGATTAAACGAGTATCAATGTCGTAAGCCGCACGTGACACAATAAAATTAACAACATTTATATCCTATTATCTAAGCCTGATTATTCAACGATCTTTGTATTTTAAAACTTTATGGCGTTGCATTTACTTTCAGAAAGTAAAAGAAATTACAAAATAAATAAATATTATACAAAGATAAATCAGAGACAAAAATTACATTGTTTATAGGAGTGATATTTGATACGTTTACAACAATTTCGTAAATCATTGACCAGAAGACAGTAAAAGCTCTATTTGATAGTAACGACAAGTTTGCAAGCGGGCGGTAAAGCACGGCAGGTGACGCCCACGCCGCGGGAAAGTCGCGCCAGTTCCGAGGGGCCCCAGCCCCGGGGGGGCTGAGTTACTGTCTCTCCGGACCAAGGGTCAAAAGCTAACGAACTTCATCGTGGAACTAATATGCCCAAAAATCTATGATTTAACAATTACCCGAGACAACGGCGTGGGGCAATAAATTTCGGTGTATCGATTCTTCACACCTACGCCGCATCGACACACGATTTATCTGCGGCGATTTATGTTTTGTTTGCGTGTAATGTACACGATAGTCATGACAGCATCGCTTTACGACACGGTGATCTCGAACAACACGAATCTTCAGCACGATATAGCTAATACAAATATCATGTGAGCAATATATCAAATAAGCAAGCGGCTGCCGTCGGAAACATTCCCGGCTTCTACGACCTTATGAAAATTCTTATATATCACGAGCAGCTTTTAATATTGAGAAATGATGTCTTGCTTGGGCGTCTCTAATAGCGATTTGAAATGCCACAAGAGCCTCCACTCCACCGCGACGCAGCCCCGGGCGTGGGCGGAGGCAAGCGCGAACTTTTGACCGGAATATGTGGCCCGGACTGTGTGGGCACTTTACTTGCGCAACGTCAATACAGTTTTCATGTACACATAACATCCGAAATCCGAGATGTTTTATATCAAATTTTCAACGGTCGGAGCTTAACTTAAATAGCGTTATAATAATTTGCATTTTGCCTATAGATTAGAACTCACCTCCCGGTCAGAAGTTAATTGAGAATTAGATATGCTGAATAGCATTAACATCAACGGTAGCCCTTTCGGATAACAGTTCTAGAAAACGTACGAGCGTTTGATTGGTCACGTTCCAATTAAGTAGAGGCGGGCTCATCAATGGGTTTAATAGTTTTATAATGTGTTTCGTTAATCCCATTATCGAGGAAAATAAAGTAAAATGTGACAAATACGATGGAGTAGGAAGAGGTTGGGACTCGTCGAGTCGGAGTGAACATTTTAATCGTGCCGCGTAGGCGACTTCCGCAGCTTTAGCTGCTGGAGTGGACATTAACGTCGAACCCGCCTGACACACGACACACATTACTATTATAATTCCGTGTTATGGCTCTTCGGTATCGCCTACGAATAATTTGTCGAAATTTTTGACAATAAACTCATCTTAATGGCCAAGAGAGTGACAAACTGGATTAGAGTGTATGCGCGTACCGTCGTGAAATATTAAAATATATAATTTAGTAATGCTATTAACCTCCCCGACATTGCCCCTTATGAATTTAAAAATCAAAAAGCTTTTTATATAATATTTCATTTCTCCAGCGATATTAAAGTAGAGGTATGTAAGTTGATATTTTATTACCAAAACATGGCGGGCGACGTCGTCGCGCGGAAATTTCTGTCGTTAACTAATACTTAGGTTTTTTATTGTGAAACTCAATACTCGCCATTGACAGCTGCGGTGTGTTCAACCTTGCTCCGGCTTATTAAGTGTCACTGATGCGACAAAAACAAAGTTATTTTAAAAATATACGCCACTCTCTTAAATACGTGACCTATGAAGATGGGTTCCTAGAAATTCATAACGGACGTTGTATGTAAATTAAAGAATTAATCCAACGAAATTGCCCCAAAAACAGCAAACATTTGCCATTCTAGTCGATTAACAAAGAAAATTTATAAAAATATGAGATGAATATTCATTTTAGACTAAAGATTAGGACGGGGCGGCGTCGGCGGATCTGTAGAAAGTGCCGCCCACGCGTGGCGAGAGGTCACCGCCGCCCACGGCTGCGATCGGTACGTTAGACGATTGGGAAACAGCCCCCACCGAGCAGCCTCTTGGTGCTGTAGAGGTGTTCCGCGGGCCAATTACCAGAGTAATTGATGAGCATTGCAAAACGCGGGGGCTTCGTCTCGCGTCCATTAGCGATGCGTCCCGGGGGCGGGTTGATAACGTCAACTGATGGAGGGCCGATTAACGAGACAGCCGTGAATTTACAAAATTGCATCCTGACTAATGGATGCTAGTTTAGTTAGTGAAGAATACTGTCTACCTTGTGGAATTATTCAAGATCATTCGATCATCCGGCATGCTCATAACTATATACAGCCGTTGGAGGGGGTCACTTAAATCACATTTGAAATAGAATACAGCAAACCCAGTTATTACAAACGAATCGGAAAAAGCAAACTTGAAAATCTAATTGTTTTACTTTTTTTTTTATTGGCGCTCTGCAAACCTTGCATGAGACACACCGAGATAATGTTGTAATGGAAAGGTAAACACAAACTGAGACCACAATTTCGGCCCTAAAATAATATAAAAAGGTTAAGATAAAGGTGTATATCCATTGGCTGGTATTATCAGGTATGGCGCGTGCCAGGTCACGCGAGGGGTGGGCGGCGCTGCCGTTATCATCACCGCCGGTTGCAAATTGATACTTCTGATAATAGCGGCCAGGTCGTGGACGTGCTGTTTCATTAGGTGTTATTAAGCGAGGAATACGCGAATCAAGAGTTATTATTAGGACAGATGAGCTACAAAATATAGCTTGTAATTTTGGGGCTAATGTAAATAACCATGTAGGTACCAGGGATTTTAGACTCGAGACGATGAACAATCTGAAGATAGTTGTATTCTTTTCTCAACACTACATACTCGTAATAACAATGATATAGTGTGTTGAACGAAAGTAACGGAAATGGTCCCATAAAATAATTCTAGATTTGGCAGCATATACAAATACCATTAAAATTTTACGAAGCAGCGCGACTGGCTGATTAAAATACCTAATTGGCCGTCAATAATAATATATTAGGCGGTATCAGTCGCGGCCACCTGCCTAATCGAATTAATAGTATTGCGAAACACAGACTACGGATTGACGATCAACCGGTTTAAAATGATTTTACCAACTCGATAGACCTTCATAAGCTTAACATTCAATATAAGGATTAAATTGTCGTTAGCAATAAAGATTCTGTAGGACAGGTACATGATACTAATGATATTAGTGACAGTACAGCACAGGAGTTATTTCTTAAAGTTATTCATAACCGTAATAACAATAAAGCAGCGGTGTATAATCTTACAATAATCTAAGAAATAACTCATAATAACCATAAGTTACAATTGCGAAAACAATCATTATGCAAATGACAAGATATTTTAATTTGGAATTCCGAAGAACTTTCGTGCTTGTGAATGAAGTCGACTCTACAAGTGTGCATGGAGTTACGACAGAATGTTTATGCTAATAGAGATACGTGGTTCATTGATGGCCACCATTCAGCTGTACAATATAGCGGCTCAGATGCCGCTTACATTTTATTTCGGCGTCGGAACTCTCGCGGTGCTTAATCAACCGCTATTAAACAGCGTCTATTTATTTAGAGCTTGTTGAAGCCAATATTTCAATTTCGAATTATGTACTTTTTGTCATCACAACAGGTGTTCTTTAGGTGTTTGTTAATGGAGTGCCACCATTTTGAGGTCGGTAAAGTCCATAAACAAGTTGTTATTACAATTATGTGAAGCATTAGTGCAGCTTTTATAGCTTTGTAGTAATATTCGTAGGAATCTCGATTGCATCTACCTCGAGTAGAATGGTTTATTACAAACAAAATTAATAACCATTATCGAGGCAAATCAGTCTCACATAATTCTCAGCTTGTACTAGTTAATTGCAAGTATTTTCGTATACTAAATGCATTCGAGTCCTTGGAGCGTACAATCTACCATATTTCAATAATTAAGCTCCCAAGAATTTACCGTTCACCAAATGGATTTGTGTAGACCCGATTAAATTTAACAAAATTTGACTTCTGGGTGTGTCGATTCGAAGCTGCTATATCAGAAACTAGTTTTTGCAGTCGTGACCTCTTACTTTAGACAAGTCTCGACGGGATCGCTTTCTTTTTGGTGTATCTCATTATAAAAAGCCTAGACAGATATTATATACCGGCTCGAATAGAGATCGTACAACATTTATACGCAGTTCGATAACACGACATGAACCCGGCACAGTCGGCGCAGCACTCCGAAAACAATTAGCTAATCTCTCATTATTAAATATATTACATAACTGCATGTGTCGTCTGTCGATAACAATGGAACGCTTTGCAGCGTGCTACCATGTCCATACGTGATGCAACTGTCTTCAAACAATATCTATGTCGAGCGTCTTCTGTATAGGAATGACTTCATAATTTCACTGAGCACACACACAGCCGCACGAGTGACGTGTGCATGTGTTCCCAGTTCGCACACACGCCCGGTTTCCGGCCGTGTCTGTGAATGACGCTTACGCATGTTTACTACCGGCTGTGCTCGGCTGTCGATCATTTCGGTGCTAGTTACGTCATCACTCATTACAGTACAGATTCCCGCTGCTGCGGTGCGCGCTACCTAATTGTTTCAGTACACCTTTTTGAGCTATCTTTGGCATGTCATCCTCGTCTGTTTCTGCAAATGTTACGTCATGTACTGACGCAGTTCTCTGTAAGTAGCATTCTACAGATACATTCCCATTTATTCCAAGCCAACTCAAGGTTATTGGAAGTACTTCAGTACGAGTCACTTTCTATGTCTATTTGTGTGAAAATGCCCAAGTATGTCTTATCTTATTATTCTCAATTACGTTATCTTCTCGACTAGTCTCATCCTCGAGCTTGTGTGCTGGTTCGATAAGGTCTCAATTTGTGCCCTTTCTTGTTTTGCTCTTAGCAATAATATGCTCGGAGCGTATATAATTAATCATTTGTATATTTAGAATGAACACCTACGTCACACAAGCTCAACGTGTAACTTGTACCCAATCCACGAAGATGAATGAATAATAACTAGATATGTATGTTATTTACCAAGGTGGTGATGCTGACTTGGGAACAGGGTCCTACTGAGACTGGATATTTTACGCCTGGTAAGAAAATCTATGTTCAGAAATGAATAGGCTTTCGCATTCGAATGTCTCTTATAACAACAAATAGATGAGACGGAAAAACTGGTCACTTATATGATAATTCGGCAAGTCCCGCATGTGTCGAGTCGCCAAACCCATCGAAAAAGAAGTAAATTTGAATGGAAATTGTATTCTATTACGAACTTACACCGAAGCTTGTGTCTAAGTGGCCCTTACAGTTACGTCGCATGAATATTGAATAGCCCCTTCCTGGGCCCTGTTCTCGTAGAGTTCGGTTCGAACTATCAAACCTACGATTGCAATTCAACTGAGCAAAGAAATTTCCAATTGTCGATTTGAAGTTCTCTTACAGAAATGATAGGGTCTACATTCCACTTATACAATTTAGTCACAAATGGATTGATCCAAATTTATTTTATGGCATTGTCGTAGGCCCCTATGGTCACGTTTATATTCGTATTAATGCCCTTACAGATACCGTTCCAATTGGGAGCATGAGGCCCATAAGCCCCATAACCCGACGCGTTTGGAGCAACATTGTCATTGTCGCACGGCTTATGCGATCGTTGATCGTCCTCTACATATCGTGAATCATTTATTTATAGACAATAATTTTAACTGTTTCCGAGATAAATAATTTAGTCTGCCTCGCTTAGACGTCATAAATCTTGGCTGGTTTCCTTTACTGTCGTTAATGCCGTGCAAGTGTAGCAGAATCATAACTTTAACTCGTGGCTACTGCGTCTGGCTGAATATTGATGTTACATTTGATTTATACTTTTATTCTTACTTGTAAACTATAACGATTTTAATAGGCAACAGGTGTGTTGTTTTGAATAGGTTCTAGAAAAAGTCAATGGCTGTTTTTTTTTTTTATTTTTGAGTTAGTGTTTTGATTTTGCAACAGTTGTCATTATCTCTACCTTACAACAAGACTACAGATTAGTGAAGTTTCAAGACATTCGCATTCCTAATTTAAGACCCCTTCTTAATTTTGATACCAACATACTCCAACTGGGGCATAAGTTTTGTTACTGCACTTGAATAAAGAAAGAACAGTATTAAACTACATTACTTATTGTCAAATCTTCAATACATGGCGTATTATAATTAAGAGACATCTCGTTAGGCGTCCGTTCTCGAGTCTCTATCAGCGGATACGAAAGGTAGATCATCATGTTGATTGCTGAATGCACCGAATTCTTAATCTGTAACCGTGTAACCGGCGTGACCTTACAAGCTTATTAATACTGGACCCGGTTATAATGCGAAATTGAGTGCCTTCGTATATTCGATTTCCCTTTAACACTCGTGGGAATTATTACTTGGCTATTAGATATGAATAAAAATTCCGATATTGGCATATTGGTTAACTGTTACATTACAGATCTAGTGTTTTTAACAAGCTTTTCTTTAAGTCATAGGGTTAGTATAGACATATGCATTTGTTTGGTCAAATCTTGCATCTAAACACGTTACATCTTTCGCGGTTGGCTAGGTTTAGGAATAACTATTTATTCTCTCTTTTGTCGATAAATGTTAACTACCGCTACTACTAATATTGAGATTGCGGTAAATCTATCTGGTTGCGCGGATCGTTCATACTGTTTTTAAAATAACGTTGCGCGAGTAGCTATCACGTTTCAGAATTTTAACTTGTCCAATATTTGCTTTCGATGGCCTACCCTCTAAATCTGAACAGCTAATAGCTTCTATTTGGGAAGATATACAGTTTTCATTATTCGATCCCTTGATCCGCCTGTAAGTGCTATTATATCTATAGTTTTTAAAGCTGCTGATATAAGGAACATGCCTCACAGAGTTACCTATAATCGTAATAACTACTGATTAAGAACCATGTGTCCCAATTGCAATTTACTAACATCAAGATCATGGTGTTAACACGGTAAAGTTAAAAAACAAAGTATTTGTCATCGCAGTTGTACCGGTGTACCAAATGGGAATAGTAATGAAAAATTTGAATGTACGAATCGAGACGTAGCTCCTCGTGCTAAAGACCCCTCTCTCCAAAACACGCCAGCGGCTAATCGAGAACGCTCGGTACAGGTGTGGCTCGTCCGGAATAGTCCAGCCATAGACATAGCACGACACATCCGCGAGTGGATGCCAAGCGAGGTGTCGCGATATTTCTGTGCCTGGCGGAGCCGGGCCGTCTGGCTGAAACTGGGAACTGATATCATCCGCGGTTCTAATCTAATGCCAAATGGCCGATGTGTCATTGGCGTGTTTCAGTGCAAGTGCAAGCTTCATCTTTACGAGAGAGGCCAAAATGCCATATAAGTAGTATGTTAACAGCTAGATAAGAAAATTCCAAAATGCTACTTTAATACTAAATCAGGGATACCTCAAATAAATTCCCTAAAACTACTTACGTTTGACTAGTAGTGGACATTGCTACATTGTACTAAAGTGTATCGTGATTTGTACTCTTTCTATTTAAGATGCGAAGCGAAGTCATAAACAAGCCAATATACCAGTACATTCTAGCAGCAGGGTGTAGCTCGTCAAATATGATGATTTGAAAGTCGAGGGGGCTATCATCCACTCAAGGCGTTGTGCTGAATTGCCGCAACAAATCGAAAACTACCGTCGTTGCATCGCGAGCTCGTTTCACCAACTGGCTAGTTCCTATCGCATAATCTAACTATGACATCAGAATAAAAAAGCAGATGGAACTAACGAGAAATGAACCAAGTATTTTTTCTCCACCTGTCTGTTTCATTCCATTCTCTGTCACGCACAGCGTGTCATGCAGACAGAGAATGAATCTTGGCATGAACATAGTTGCAGACTGTTCCATTGAACACTTTTTTGTCATCAACTACACAGATTATGAAATAACCACCCTTCTCAACAAGTGTCGTAAATGATTATTATATGAGTGTAACTGATATTTTGGATACTGGCCTGGGGGGCAATGAATGATAGAACATATTTGAACAATATTGTGCTTTCATTTTTGTCTCTTGCAGCTTGGACGGTTGCTAAGGCTGTGGGCAAGATTTTGTAATGGAAACTTCTGGGTGGCACTGCGGCTGTTATGGGCAGGCTTGGCGCTTACCATCAGGTTAACGACTTACTCGTCTCCTTACTTTCTACTAATATTATAAACGTGAAAGTTTTTTGAGGATGGATAGATAGATGGATGGATGTTTAATATGTTTATTACTCTTTCATGCAAAAACTACTGAACGGATTTTGATAAAATTAAGCACACGGGTATTTTATTACCTGGATTTACACAGGATACTTTTTGTCCCGAATAAATTAACGGTTCCTGTGAGATATAACTCAACGCAGATGAAGCCACGGGGCACAGCTAGTAGTAACATAAAAAGAATAAAATAGATGACATATAAATGAGTACTTTTAGTGTGAACTAAACCCACAGTAATCCGAAATGACACAAGCCAAGCCACGGGCAAGACTAGCTTAGCACATAGCGCGGTACAACCATTTCGAGACGCTACGGTTCGTCCGCCGTCTCCAACACAAGGGGACTATTTTACGAGCCGTAGCAACAGGTATAAAACCCCGTGCACATGTGCATCGAATCGGACGACTTCTCGGAAATTCCAACTTTTTCTCACGTAACAAAAGCCATGAGGCACAATGCCGAGTCGCATCTGCCAGACACGGCGTCGTCTGCGGACAATGGCAGCCTTGATTTTATAGGATTTTGGAGATTCCATCCATGATCACAAAGGTCTACCTGCCCAATACCTGCCATTGTGCAGGTCGCTGGAGCGTAACCATTAGAGCCTTTTCAAATCTACCTATTCACGCGGACAGCGGAATAAATTGAAAATTTAAGTTTATGTTGGTAATATATTTTTTATAGAGACTCAACTTTTGTGATGGCTCTACGGTCACAATCATAATTTCACAAGAAAATGTTCACAATCATTCTAATACCGTAAGAGCGCTTTGATTAATATTTGTATACAAATAAAATATAATAGTAGTGTTCTTTGAAATTCCAAGCCAAAAACATTAATCACAGTTTAGCACCGTTCTAATATTACACGCTTCAAATATATATAAATCTTCTCCAATTATACGAGTGTGTGCGCTTGTAATTCAAACCCTGAGCAATTTGCTCGTCACCGCGCCTGTTATTACAGCAAACACGTCAAATAATTCACATGGAATTTAACGGTTTCATTATTACGTTTAATGTACCTAACAAGGAATCGGGTTCTCCACTAACTTTTAAATAATTTGTAGTTGAGCTACTATTATATTTCCAGGCCATCCTTTCCTTTGCTCACAACTGTCTTATCTGTTAATCGGCAGCCAGGGTCCGTGCCAGCTCATAACAGCTACAGTGCCATCCAGAAGTTTCCATTAAAAGATCTTGCGCGGCACTACACTGCGCTCGTAACTCTGAGAAATCGGTTCTCAAGTCTCATATGCCCATTAATTAAGCTGGAAACAGTGCCCTCTAAACCTTCAAGGTTTGTCTTATAAATGCTAGAGTACGGCCATCATGGCGAATGACATTGGTTAACGTAAAAGGTAGTGGTCACGCTGATTTTAGATCGAAGTACCCACCATGATATTCGAGCAAACCCGTTACCACTGAAGAAACAATGACCTGGTGTACAAGTTCTCGGTAGACGGGTGGCCGACACCGGTAGAACGTACAATGCCTCATTGACTTGTCACGGAAGGTGTGCCTGCCCAAGAGGCAACGGATACAAGAGTGTTCATTCAGTTTTACGAAGCTGTTATGAAATCTGGTTACATTTCCGTAAAACAATACCTGAGACTGTGCTACAGAATCAAATGGAGACGAGAAGGAATCTTCTTGGCAACAGGAAGGATTGAGTCCGGTCCAGCCACAGAGAAGCCTACATAAAGCTTACGAATACAGGCTGCTTTCCAGTTCGAATAATTTCCTGGGAGAAACTGCAAAATAAACGCTAAAAGACCACCAGCTAATACTGAAACTGACAGTAATTATTTATTTTCACATGTCTCGCTGTGCTAATGGAACAGATAAAGAGTTTGATGACATGCAACGAAATCTGAACCTGGCTAATAGGTGAAACTAGATATCACGGTATAGAAAGAAATGGTATAAGCTCTGAGAATAGGAGTACCTGTTGACAGATATAAGTTACACTATAATACAGCTAAGGTGTCGAGTCGACTAACGGACAGCCGCCTCAGCGCAAAGGAAAATATCAAATTAACCTCGCTCCATAACTCAAAGTTACGAGAATCCCAATTAAAATTTGATAAGTTGCCGCACACCGTGATCAATATACACTTATATAGTGAACAGTCCGTGATAATCTCGAAACCAATTAATAAACCTTAAGCCTGGGTTTGGGTGATAAAAAGCGATTCAGACTTTTAGCAGTGGCTAAATGAGCTCATGTCCAAATAGGTTGCAATGGGTAAAACGTGAAGTCGGTAGGCGGGTCCTTTGATAAACCATTAATTATATTCACACCTTTGTCGACCGCGAGTCGGCTCAGGATTGTAGTTTTTTTTTTGTTGTCGAGCGACAGTTCTCGGAAAGATGGCGGCGCGACGGACCACTGAACAAAAAGTCGGAGCTCCAGCACGAGCGACTCGCTCCGTGGATGTTTGAGGCCGCGCCGTGACAAATATACAAACAAAACAGACATCACAGGCTATCTTAACGAACTAGATATTATATGCCTTTATAACTGTCTCTACCATAGCTTAAATGATATCGACCATATTCAGAGCTTTGACCGTTAAATGGTTGTAAAATAAATCGGAATTGGGAAAAATGGCGAATATTAAGTCTGATTCGAGCCTTCGTTTGGACGAAGAGCAATAAATTGTAGAAAATATTCAGTTCGAGACACGAGCGACATTAAGTTGCGAAAAACAAGGAGACGACGACTGCACAAGTAGTTCAGTAAGAAACAGCTTCGACACGAGTTTTAGGTGACCCTGGAGATCACACCTCGATAGAGCTTCAGGAATCTCGAAACTTGTTTCGCCGCGAAACAAAGACTTGGATTCCGTGAGGTCGTACCGCGGAGCAGTTAATTCTAACCCTGTCAAGTAATTTTTTTGTCGCCGTCTGCGTTTCGGTGTAAAACGTGGCATATTCACTTCACACCAATTTAGGATGCTGTCGCTGTCGCTGCGACCACATAACTGACATTATCTTTGCTCCTGTCGCGACTTACTAACCATTAGTGGTTTTTTATGGATTTATAAAGCTGGCTGGCGTGGCATACGAGGCTTGTCTATTTTTTTAGGTTAAACAAGTTGTATACCACTTAGTCCTAAATGGAATAAAGTTAATATTTATTGCGACACGCAAAAAATATAATGGAAAATACTTCTATACATCGGTGCAAGCTGCAAGACTATCTATGGGTAAGTAGTAAAGAAATAATGATAAGAATGATACCGAATGCTGAGATAATGAAAAAATCGGTTCCTTAAATCTGGAAAAATTGGACAGTGAACCAAACAAGCTCTCTTTTGAACAATTGATTTAAGCTTCTTGTTTGCGGAACTTTGGGGATCAATATATGTGAGTATACGTGAGTTTCCAAACCCAAAAATCCACAGCTGTCTCCCTGTTTCTAAGGTGTTCCACCAGCATACTTTATAGACATCGAGCTGACCTTACAAAGATACAGGTCGCGGTGGCTGCGGTCGGAGGCTCAGCGCACCCATGACGCGCTCTGTCGCCCGCCTCTGAGCTTGCTGATCGCGCCTCGTAAGGGTGGTACGGTGGGAGAAGCTCATGCGATTTATTGGGATTTGATTAGTTGATCATATACTTAGTATTTTATTACAAAAAAATAAATAAATACATAAATTACAAGCAAGCAATGCATGCATGTGCTAGATTAATTTAGATATCGTTGTGGCTGTGGTTGGTAAACTTTTCATATTTTTTGATTTCTGAGTGTGTATTAATAGACAATTAAGATTACTTACGTATTAAATGGGACTGCGTTTATATTTATGCGATCTGTTATGTTGTTTAACATTTATAGTTGACAAAGGGCAAATCGAATAAGAATAATATCTCGATTACGCTAGAAGTCCATTAAACGCCGTAATATAACATCAGCAGCAGTTTATGTCATTGAACATAAATATTATACAGTGTTATTTATATTTGTAATTAAATTCATAAGTTTATGTGACATTAATGCAAATCGCCGCGTCTCGCCGTCGCTCGCTGTTGTAGCGCGCGCGCGCGCAGCCTTACGGCAAGTCTATTAAATAGTTATCAGTTCAATGATTAGACGCTAGGTATCGATTTCAATTCGGTCTCGACTCGGTGCGAGTCCGATTGATTGCGTTCTTTATTGCTTCGAAATTGAAACCGCATCCGCGGATGAACGGTCTAGTTATTCGTTTACTGTATTTCGCGGCTTGAGGAAATCTTCGACGATAAAACGCGAAGTGTGAAGGCAATCGCATTACGTGTATGTTACCGGATATTATCAGGTTACAGAATGTTTAGCCAGGTGTAAAGTGCACACAATGTAGTCTTGTGAATGTTTTAATAATGTTTCTTTATGGAAAAGTTTGTTTCCAATGGAAGAAGCTAAACCTTGAAGAACCTAGTTAATAGAATCAGGCGTTATTTTGCGGAAATCCATAATCAATAAGATAATATAGAAATATATAGTTTTAATTCCGCCAATTTTTAATTTACGACACGTGTTTCGTCTCTGCACGAGACATCCTCAGGTGCTGTTGACTCGCCGAGCGCTAGCAAGAGAGAACCTTCTTGACTATGAAATTATTACACCCGAATATTATAAAAAGGTAATTTGTTATTGTAAAATTTTGATACTAATCTGTGCGCGTAAATATCCGTTTGTGTCTAGTAAATATACTTAGTAGTAGGGTACTTAGTAGTTTTTCAACACTCACTTTCAAAGATTCTCCTGTCCAGTAGAGCATAAAAGTTCACGTTGCATGATGGTGTAAAATATGACTATCAACCTTTCAGCGCAGATCGTGACCAATTAAATCAATGATCAATCATGATCGATCTATTCAAACCTATCTATGAACTGATAGCTATCTACCAGCTTCCAAAGTCGGCAATTGTGCAAGGAACAAATGAAATCAAAGTGCTTGGAATAGTTTCGAGTCATTGCGTTTGCAACAAGCTTCGCAGTAACAATTGCAAAGCTTTGTTTCAAGCTCTAAAAATTCAGGTTTGAAACTGACAAGCACTTAACCTATGTCAGTATAACTAACAAATATGCTTAGTGACCCTAACGGCTAAGAAGAAAATAGGCACGCAGACTCAAGTAACATTTGGAATAGATTAATTATTGGGGCCAAAAGCTCAGCTTAATCTTGCCGATCGCCGAGTGGAAATGTCCGCCCAAGGACAAATAGCCAGACAAAGTGTGACACTTTACATTTAGGCTATTTCTGTATAGACAATGTGAACGAGGAGGTCAGAAGTATCACGATCTGTCATTTCTTTAGTGAGTTTGAAGTATATGACGACTACATAAAGAGCCCGAGTTCAATTTTAAAACGTTTATTTATTCAATTATTTTATTTTATTTGGAAATGGTACGATGTACCATAGCTAGGTTACTAAATTATGTATGATTCTAAACACCATTTAGAAACCTTCGCATATCGAAGCTATTTGTTGGTTTGCATCAATATTGTTTGTTTGTTATTTTTGTTACATATCCATTAGGAGTTTATGTATTGATTTATAAGCTTGCGCTTGGCCACAATCTTACATGCGATAATATGATCGAAACTGGTAAACGCGGTAATCCTCGAATGGGGGGACTCATTCTCAAGGACCGCCGCCGGAACACCTCGAAGGGAGCTTGACTATAGATTTTTGCTCAACTTTTCCTAAAACGATAACAAATCTACTGGTTCTTTCTGTTCTATTAGTCACCACTCCGCTACCATATCAGAGACATAATAAACAGTTAAAGGCTCGAGACGAGAAGCAGTTGCGAAAGCATTTCTCACGTTTTACCATTACGCGCAGGAAGCGTTGTTTGCATGGACGATTTAATTGCTTAATTAAAGACAGCATCACTCAGTTTGGCCGAACGACGACATTAGCCGAGAGGGGCAAAAACTTTGCAACTAAAGGTAAACGTCCAGTAAATGCAATGACACAATAAGACAGAATAAATTGTAGTAAAAGTAGCCAGTTTCCTGATATTTTTTTTAAATACATGTTACCTTCTGGAATTGTTATCCGAGATCTTCCAAATAAAGGCGGCTTCTAATTATATGACGAAAACTTGGACAATTTATACGTTGTAATTATTACACTATGTATCTTCAAAGAGGCGACCACAAGTAGCTTATTAGCTGTAACGAAAAGCGTCACAACTAACAATGCCTGCCAAAACAGTTGGTCGGATAGACAGACCAACATTTATCACAGGTGCCAGTCAACCGATTACGAATGTAAGTCATAAGCAGCATCGCCTCGCTCGCTTCAATGGGTCTCCGGCCCCGAGCTGGATTTGATTAAACTACAGTACTTCTACATGTTACCTACTCGATGATCCGTCTGTGATACCGTTAAAGAGCTGCAAAAACTCTAATTTCGACGTCCGGTGTTTTATATTCATGGATACTTAATATAATCTTATAAAAACTTGTGAATGGGGAAAATTTCAAGCCAGTTTGGATGTAGTTTGAAAACTATCGCGAATATATAAAATTACTATATAAAATTCACGGAATCTGCGAGTTGTGGCTGTTTTCACATTTCCATATAATGGCTATTGCAGAATGAGATATTTTTTTTATATTTTTGCGTATAAGTACAACAGTACCAAAAGTATGGATATAATATCAGACTTGCTTGAGTTGATAAAACTCTAAGCACTTTCCCATGACATGACAAAATGGTCGATACCACTTTTCGTATAAGAAGCTAATCGTCGTCAAAATTCATCTTTACAGATTCTATTTCATAGTCATACGACTGCTTAAATACACGCTTCCCATGCAGCCAAATGAATTCAACAACCCACTTAACTGTACCGTGACAGTAAATAAACACCATCTTCGGAGAAGTATCATCGCATAATGTAGTCTGCTTCCAACGGTACACAGAACCGGACACAGTTCCTATGTGACCCGCCGTCCAATGCGATCGTGCACTTAATATGCACAAACTGAGAACTGTACGTTTGCAGTTGATTAATTATATTATTTAGGCTTGACCGCGCTCCTGTCCGTCAATAGCTACTCGAGGGGAATAGCTAATTGGAAGTCGGTGAGAAGAACGTAGGGACGACGTAGCATAAACAATCTTGTAGGAACCGAATCCACGACTGAAGCTATATTCTAAACGACGGGCTGTGAGGGACGTGAGAAAAAATACAAATTGGCTACGATTAATACACTAATCTGATGCCGCACGGTGGATCGAAAATCGGCTTTCATAGACTTAGGGATTTAAATTTGCAAGTGCTGGATTTTTTGGCGGATATCGCTTCTATTACTTATTACTAGGTACAAAAATGAGACCCCAGTTAATTTTGCCCAAAAACGGAGGAGTTATAATTTTTTTACGAAAAATTTGTATGAAGATAGTATGAAAAATTTAATTATCTCTAAAACGGCAAGGAAAACCGTAATATCCTTACAGGTGGTTATAGTACTTGGTCGAGAAAAGGGAGAAAGGATCGACTGACTCACCCGTGAATTCCTTGTAAAGCTTCTTCGATAGTAAAATGGATGGCTGGTTTCGTGGGCGAGTTGTCTTTCTCAACCATTTATGTTGAGGTGCGTTGATTTTGCTGATTTTCCTATATATGTTGAGGTTCTATGCTTGCGGAAAGGATTGCGGCGAAACAGGCTAACTGGAGCACTATTGATCGGCAAAAACTATCCTTCCTTGGATCCGCGATGTTAACGGTAGCGAAGATGGACGCGCAAGACCGATGTCGTCATAGGGCATCTGTCAGTCGATCGGGATGTGACGTAGGGAGGGAGGATACGGGTAGGTGTACCCTCACATGAAAAGATTGACGTTTAAGTATGACATTCGTACCCTCCATTTACAAGTTGAATGCTGAGGGCTGAATTTACATGTGATTGATGAATTCGTAGGCGTACATTGCACAATAAACCTACCAGTACTAATTATTTATGATCTTTTGGCATATTCCACATAAAGATCATCGATGCCGTTTTTTTTTTAAAAATCGTCGAAATATTTTTATTTATTTTTGCATAATGAAACAGTTACAGTTCCTTTTTGTGTCTAATTAAAGAACATTGACATGAAGAATGGTTCAAATATTAAGAATATAATTATATAAATCCATAAAATAAAAATATTTATAACATATTTTTATTGATATTATAAGTAAATACAGGTTACAAAAATATTATTTAAGTACTATAAATAAAATTCTATAATATATTTAAAACAATAATTTATGGAATTACTAATTAAATGTATTGGAACAATAAACGAAAATATATGATAAAAAACCGACCCAGTGCGAGTCGGGCTCGCGCACGAAGGAGTCTTTACCATTCATTATCTATAAAAACGGCAAAAAAATCATGTCTGTTGTATGGGAGCCCCCCATAAATATTTGTTTTGTTTTTATTTAATTATTTACTTTAAAGTGAATATAACTATAACTAAACATTCAGTGAATCTTTCAAGCGTCTATCTGTTGCCGTTATCAATATTGAGCAAAAACGAGCAAACAAATCAAGTACGGGATGGGAGCTCCATTAAATGTTTATTATTACTATTATTTTATTCCGGTTTTTAGTATTTGTTGGTATAGCAGCAACAGAAATACATGATCTGTGAAAATTTAAACTCTCTAACTATCACGGTTCATGAGATACAGCCTGGTGACAGACAGCAGAGTCTTAGTAATAGGGTCACGTTATACCCTTTGGGTATGGAACCCTAAAAACATAAAAATATGTCACTATCCCTATCACCCTCGTTGTCAGACTTCAATATTCTGAGTCAGAATCCAGATTGGATAATAATATTTAACCTCCATTTAGTTAAAATATCAATCAAAATGTTCAATATTTTTATTCAAAACATATTATTTATTTCATCATCAACCCATAACGTCCCACTACTGGGCACGGGTCTCTCCTCACTTTCGTGAGGAGGGTTAGGCCATAATCCACCACGGGGGCCCAGTCCAGATTGGTGGATAACATACCTACCTCCGAAATAATTCTCGGGTAGGTATGTGGGTTTCCTCATGATGTTTTCCTTCTCCGAAAAGCGAGTGATAATTAATGAGTGAGTAATTAATTAGTTGAGTGATTATTTATTTAAATATTTTTATTTTATTTATTTATATAATTATATTCTTAATATTTGGACCATTCTTCATGTCAATGTTCTTTAATTAGACACAAAAAGGAACGGTAACTGTTTCATTATGTAAAAATAAATAAAAATATTTCGACGATTTTTAAAAAAAAAACGGCATCGATGATCTTTATGTGGAATATGCCAAAAGATCATAAATAATTAGTACTATAACCACCTGTAAGGATATTACGGTTTTCCTTGCCGTTTTAGAGATAATTAGATTTTTCATACTATCTTCATACAAATTTTTCGTAAAAAAATTATAACTCCTCCGTTTTTGGGCAAAATTAACTGGGGTCTCATTTTTGTACCTAGTAATAAGTAATAGAAGCGATATCCGCCAAAAAATCCAGCACTTGCAAATTTAAATCCCTAAGTCTATGAAAGCCGATTTTCGATCCACCGTGTGCCGAGATAAACAGACGACGAGCACTGCTAAATATCTTTCGAAACGCAGTTTATCCCTATTTTTACCCGACTGCCAAATAGAGGTTTTTTGCATTAATATTTGCAACTAAAGCTAATTTTAAAAAATAGTAGTTTGGTTACTCAATAGTGGTTTTTAACGATATGCTCAGCTCATCGGCTAAGTAACATGATTTTATCTCAGCAATTCTCGGCTTTTGTAATCAACGTGTAATCGACGTGAAAAATGCCGAGAGTATTGTCTGAGAGGTGAGCATTTATCGTTGGAACGTAGCAAAAAAAGACGAAAGCAAAAGCGATTGATTAGACTGCTTTCAAAGGAGTCCGACATAATCTGTTCAACGGTTTCCACAACCTCTCGATTTGCCTTCCTGCTATAGATAAGAACTAAATATTACCACAGACGTTACTACAATGAAGCTTGTCTGATAGTCCTGTCTAGTACAGAAAAATCCTGTGGTCTTCAAGTTTGGCAAGATAACATCGTCCACCGCGTGTCTAGCATATAAGTTCACAATTAGCGAGAATTAGCGCACGCGCGTAGAATGCCGCTCGCCTGAAATGCCGACGGGTCCTCCAGGAATCTCGATGTTTCCTTTAATCAGGCATTGCGAGGCGCATATTTGTTCTAATGAAAGACGTAAACAAGCAGTTGTTGAATGGAGCCGCTCGGCTGGACACAAAAATGCAGCTGTGGATACTTCGAATCGAGTATGGTAGGCTTTTTGTTCCTAGTAACGCGTAGAGGGACGACTACTTTACACACTGGGATATTTTTTTTAATTGCTTGGTTTCTATCTCACGTGGTGTTAGGTATTGATGTGGTTGAAGGTGCTCAATACGCTAAGCCTAAAATGAAACTGATTACGAAGGAACACGTCGAAAAGGGCTAGCGACAGATTTTCTGCAAGAGTGTTATCTAGCTTAGCCATACAGTCACTAGTGCCCGCCACCAAGATTTTTTCGATGTTTCCTTCACCCGCCTCTCTACTTACAGATCATTTTCTTGACTACATTATTAACTAACACTTCCGCACACCTTGTGAATGATAAAAACTCGATAACGTACCTGAAACAAACAAAATAACAAAATTAGCACTAAAGCAAAACACAATGTGAACATACAAAACACATTTCGAGGCAGCAAAAGTAAAAACAAAAAAATAAGGACACAGGGTCTAACAAAATAAAGTGGAACTTGATAAAAAAAACGTTATTCTTGTACCTTTTGGTACATAGATGGACTACGTGACAATACAATGTCACGTAGAACATACCTTACATGGCAGACAAAAGAAAGGGCACGAGATGGAGTAAACCGTCCGGAGAGCAGAGCTCACGTATAGATAAGAGGAGGCAAACAAGCCGAGCTGGGCTCATTGGGCTCGGCAAACAGACGGACGTTGTGTTTGTACTGCGCTTTACGCGTCTGCACCACAAATATTTGAACACAATTTGAAGGTACGACGCCCTCCATCAATTAGCCGGCTTAACAGCGGAGACAGGATAAACCCGCTAAGTAAAAACTCATACAAGAACACTTTAACACCGAGTGTGTAGTAGGGAACCATAAATGAAATATGAATTTCAAAAGAACCGCAAGAGTATAATGCATTCGGAGCTGGATAAAACCCAGCAGCGCTATGGTAATGTGTCCAATCGCGCGCATCTCGGACGGGAGCGAGCGTGCGCGCGCGCTCTCTTGCTGGCATCTAGATGCGCGGTCACCGCTCACCGCACAGCGCGACGCATTTGCTATTCCATCCTGGCCGCCGCTGCACGCCCTGGATGGCGCCGACGCCCTTGTTAATCCACTGTCCATCGCACAATACGCCAAAAAGAAAAGACACTGCGGACCGCCGCGGCGGGCACGGCCAAATGGCATAAGAACAAACGTCCATATTGCCCATACTTTTATTATTCCGATTCGATCCAACACAATTGCGGAGCCACTCATGAATAATACCTTATGCGCATTATATTTAGACCCATTATTCCTTCTTTCGTTTTCGTCTCTAGAAGCATAATCACAGAAGGATTATTTTTAACGAACTTCGAAAGTGAAAACTGCATGTTGTTAAACATTACTACCTCTTTGTTCTATATGAGAATGCTATAAAAAGTTTGCCTTAGCCGTACGTATGGTTAAAGAATTGTTGTAAAAGGAACAAGACTTTTTATATTGCCGAGAACGTAACAATTTTTCTCGCACGAAATAAAAATAAAACTTTGACCGAGAAGGCACGATCAAGATGGTGCGCGCTCGTTTAAATTCCCGCGACAAAACGAGAGGTGGGAAATGGTTCACGAGAAAAACGAGCCGGAATACACAAAAATGTGGAGATCAAACCCTTGTAGGAATGCCAGTGACCACGCCGGCGGGGTATAAGGGGACACGTCCTTATTAAGAGCCCCTTTGAACAGCCGCCGACCGCGTGCCGTATTACCATATAAAATAAATTAAACACTACCTACTGACGTCGAACGTTGGAGCTCTACCTAGGGAATGCAATAATCAGTACAAATATGTTACTTCGAGCTCAAATGGATATGCTATTAGGAAATCTTGCTTACCGGGCCGGGCCACCCGAACAAGATATAATTTCATTATAAGCCTGAAATAGGAGTTACAAAATCTCTTGTTATCCGTACTGAGACGATATAAACTATCTTAAAAGGAGCTGTCCGAATCCGTGATCGGAACGTAAACAGGGCATTTCCGCGCACATGTCGACGGGCCCGTTCCCAGAAAGGATGAATCCCGCGCTTTGAGTAACTCAACACGCTTTCAGCTTTCTGTACCCGCTTCAAAGGGAGCTTCCTTAGAAAGGAAGGTGTGATTTTCCTCACGTATGTCTTCCTCGAGAGTTAATTGTTGAGTCACCGGGGCGGCCGGCCTAAACGCGCTTATAGTAATAACCGCGCTCACATGATTTATCGACAAAAGAAACCCCGGTGTGATATACAGCGCGCTACGACCGCAGACCCGATCCCAACATTTATAGTTCGAGATTTATAGATCTGATCAATAAAAATATTAAGAAATATCCAATAGGACTGGCCTGATGCACCGTGACGCCGTTACTTATATCACTGATGCTTTACGACCTAAAAGATATAATTTTAATCGGATTATTGGAGCCTCTGATTTTTAATGTCGGCTCGTTATTATTATATGTTAGACCTTCCGAAAATGTTTATAAGCTCCGGGCGGAGGTTTTGTTGCGTCGGAGAATCTATTCGATTTGTGAGGCGGTATTTTTATTGTGTCCGGCGCGGCGCGAAATTCGCACTTCCCGCGCCGAAAACGAACAAAAAAGTTGAGAGGGATTGTAAAACACGCTCTTCTAAAAAGGCTGGTGGAGAGAACACGAGTCCGAGGAGCTTTCAACAAGTGGCGGCGGCGGCGGGTGGCGTGCCAGCGCCTCATTAGTGCCCGGAAGCCGCAACTAGCACCATAATTGTGGATACATTGCAATTTTAAACAAAAATTACGCGTACGACTGTAAGTACGTATCACTCGTTGCTAATTATTTCAGATAACTCCACCCGTTACTACGTCTACGTAACTCGACTGCTACTTCCAAAACTTCACATTATTGCTATGTCTATGTCTTTAACCTTCGATCGTAAAGCCAAAACCATTTTCAATTTATTTCTGTTTTGAGATCAATAAACAACGAGACGATGCGCTTAGTTTTAACAACTCTGTAACCTAGAGCGAAGTTAGTTTTATTGGTATCTCTTAGCACATTCAGCTATAATCCGTAATGGCATCGCTAAACACGTTCTTATGTTCTCGTGTAATTATTTAAGTTTATTGCGAGAGCGTCTCCATAGAGCTCTGTTCTCGAGAGCGGTATAAAAGTGCACTTTAGTCGCGACAGGACAATGCTTCCCGTGGATTTATCGCGCGTCCCGCCGAGCCCCACTACACCCAAATGTACAGAAGAACAACACTTTTTGCATACACGTTCACGATCAAGCTGCAGACGCGAGAATCGTTTGCAAGAATTTGCAATAAATTCCGGATTTACACTTTTTTGTAGAACCTGCATTGCGTCTCGACTCTTTGAGAAGAAATCTTGGATATTCGATGTTTTAAGATAACGATATAGTGGTGATATTTCAATCCTCTTAAATATTATTTAGAAGACAAAAAGAAAATAACATCAGAGCTGGTACTTAACAACTCTTCCTCACTGAATATCCGGCGTTTAAGAAAAGTTATATAAATCGTTATCGGCAATAGCTGGAGGCCTTGCAGCGAATGAAATACACACATTAGCGATATAATAGCCGTTTTACATGCAGCTGATAGGTGGCGAAGCTGACGCGTAATCGCCTGTATTGGTATCGGCCACGATTGTAATGCTCCAAGCCCACGAAATCAGCCCACGCGTACACAAATTGCAATAATTTACCATTGCTTGACACTGGCCTGCATAATTGTGCAGTGCTGCAACTGGGTGCAGGCACAGGTTACTGACAGCCAGGAATCCTGTTACTAATGGATTGCTACTAATCTACCGGACGGTACGTGAAACATTTATTTCTTTGCACATAAACTTACAAGTATGAGACTAAAATTTCGCATGGCTGTCAATATCAATAAAACTTTTGCTAAACCTAAAACGGTTTTTAATAAATTAAACAGATTTCACTCAGTATAAACTTTAGATACGTAGAATAGAATGTCCATTTTCAAAACCAAAACCCATCAATTTGAAGTAAATCTCTCCAGTTCTAGCGTCACAATGAGACCAATAACCAGTTTTACGCCAATAAGTGAATGAAGCTGCACCACTTTACCAAAGAGTGGAAAACCCCTTACGGCTATCTTCGGACCCTGTTGTGCCGAGCAAAACCGCACCTAACGGAAACTAAACATAACACCGATAACTCCCACTTCCATATACCTACTGCCTTCCCTTCACATTGCATTAAAGACCAAGATTCCGCGTCATGTGACGTTCTCATGCCAAGAAACAAGAAACTGCACCACTTCATTACGAGCGAAGTAATGATAAAACCCTCGGGGCGCTCGTTCTTCGGACCTCTGATTTATGCAGAACCCAGCGGAAACCGATCATTACGTCGAATACTGCTATTATTTAAAAAATACTTGTCATGTCGTTCAGTACATCTTAATAACGTTTTTATGATAAATCACTATCACTAGAAAAAAATTAAATATACTCGTAATAACTACAGTGGCGAAATGACTCAAATCTAGATAACTTTACTGAGACACAAAATGTAGATGATGAATAAATTGCATCAAATTAAGAAAACATGGTGATGGAGTTTTGGATAAGCTTAAGACAGGACTTACGCTTCCAGCAGACATTTGTGGCAAATTTCATTTCAAATAGTCTACATTACCAATGTTTCAATCAAATGCCGGAGCCATCACATTACCATGAAATTGAAAACGCTGCAAGCATGCAAATCGAGCACAGAAAATGTACAGAGCGCAACTTTATTCATGCAGCAAATGACACAGGACTCGATTAACAAGCAGTTATATCAATTTAGAGTAATCTCGGCCCCTGGCCAATTGGATATTACCATTTACCATCTATCGAGGCCCGCATTCACTCGTAAATGTATGAACTAGTCATACATACAAAGTTGTATGACATTGTGTGAATATAGTTCAACTACGTTAACCTACCAGGACCGTGGTGGATTATGGCCTGATCCTCTTTACGAAATTGGAGTGAGACCAATGGGTGGACAATGAGATGACTTAATGAAGGGGTTGTTACTCCAGTATTGTGTTTAAAGCAACAGACGCTTCTTAACTTTCGTCTATCTATGCATTGGCAAGAGCCTTCGAAGTGCTCTCAATACTATTTAGATATTTCTCATAAGAAAAAGTTAAGAAACTCAGTAAAAAATGGTTAAATCTAAAATGATATTGAAAGGCGACGAGTAGAGCGATCTACACTTATGAAATAAAGAGCAACAGTGCGACTAAGCAAGACACTTGATTTTCTGTATTCAACGCCTTTGGACTTTACCAGCGTGGTTACACTGTGCATGTAATTGAATGATATTGGATGATAGCAGGAAGCCGATCGTGGAGCGGTGGGTGCATCCATCATCATCTTGGGAGACAACTCCAATTGCATGTAAATTGGTAAAGATTGCTCCTGGAAGTTAAACTTATAGACATACTTACTTACGTGAGACTGCTTGAGCTGAGTTCTATTGGTACTGACGAGTGTGAATAGATGTGAACCTCACCCATACAACCCATTACAAACGCTGGACTTCACAGTCACACTTAGATACATAATTACTTTCGAACGCACACAAAGTTAACTAGATTCGAAGTCATACAAAATTAAAAGCTTGAAGGCGAAGAGTCTATGTTACTGAGAGGTTTCTCTCGATACCCAAGAGACACATGCTAATGGAAAATTTAAAGAAAGAAGCCAGTAACTTTTAAGACAGATGAACCAAGTCACTAACAGAAAGTATGATCTCAATACGAGAGCGTCGCGTAACGAAAGCTTTACTCTCACGAGTATTTCACAATTCTGATCACCCTCGTTAACAATATGTACGGATAGCATATTTCATACATTAGTTTTAATGGCATCCGTTAATGAGAACAATTTAACGCGACCGCGAAATTTTAAATTGATGTTGCGAATGCAGCCATGTATAGTTCGTGGTAGCAACTTTCGGCACTGAATAAGCACCAGTAATTATTGAAGGAGATGGATGATTACATGAAATAAATATGAATACAGATAAAAATAAGCCAATACAATAACCAGTTAGTTTTAGCCACACAATTTACTGGCATCAAAATCGAAAGGCGCCCGATAATTTTGCCACTCAAAAGTAATTGCAAAACTATTCGCCAATGGTACGTAGCGTGGCGACAACACAACCTCGATTCCGCGTAAACAAATTGGGCTAATTGAGTTATTTACGCAGCATTTTCCAGTACCTGTGAGTGTTATCGCGCTAAAGAATTTAGAACGGTGACATAACCCGAGCCCGTGTGGTTGGGTTATCGTACATCGTACAGCGATAAGAAAAACCCCATCGTTAACAACAAGTAGCACGAAAGAGCCGCGAAAGAACAAATTAGTCGTCATTGTGAGCCTGCTTTCAATCTTGTTATACTGACAGTTGGCATCGACGCTCTGACACTAGACACCTCTGAGGAAATGATTGATGGCTTAGCTCGAAGGCGTAGACTTGAGATCGCTTTCGTAGACACGCTAACTTGATTGTAACATCTGACAGATGGACAAACGATTTTGATTCTGTTCATAGATATATCAATAAGATAACATCGTTGGAATCACAAATATTGATTTGCATTTCGAAGAACTTTCTCTTGGGTAACAAAAAAAAAATCATAGGAATACGGTGTTAAAATGAAGCAATATGGACTTAATACTAAGGCAGAGAAGAATACATATACTAAATTAAATTAAATGTGAATCTACTAACGTAAATATATTCTTATATGAAGCCGACGCCAACGCTGCCAACTGATATAAACTAGGATAGAGAATCACCGGAAACATATCAATCGAGATGCCAAGTACAACATGCGTGTAAGTACACCGCAGTTTCCGGCGCGCGGCTCAAATCCAGAGCCGAACCGACTCCAGCATAGTGTCGATTTCAAAACATGGCGTGTCCGAATGGGTCACGATATAGAGTTACACGAATCGATATGTCATTCAGCCGGTGTATCGATTATATCTCTCATTGTACAGATCTAGTTTCCCACGGTGACTCACACGTGACCGTACTCCGTCAGAACGGTCCACATAAGCGGTAAAAATACATCAATCGTTTCCTTCACATCCCAAATTGCTCCAATTCACATCAAGTTAAAATTAACAAGGAAGTTAACGATTACGGAGCGGATAACGGAGCCTGGTTAATCGCGAGCGAGAAGGGATAAAGACTTCGTCTAACAGAGATATTATACATGTCGAGATAAAAGTTGGAAGGATCAAAAGAACTTTGTGCGATAAGTAAGCAATCAACGAAGATGTTAAAATTAACTGACTCAAAGGGGTTGTGAAGCTTAATGAGAACAAATGTAAACACTCATATGATGCTGTAAACGACGAGTAAATTATAAGAGGGGCAATAATAACAGTTGGCGACGCGATATGTCGCTTTGATCATGCACACGTAGACATTTGATACGCATCAGCCGCGCGCATTTGATTTAACCACGATTCAACACTCGGGCACGCTGTAAAGATATCTTGCGCAAGCCAGTTATGTAGTTCACACTTTAAATGTGACGACTTGTTTATATTTGAAAGCCTGACAAATATCTGCGACGTTGCAAACAGGTTAATAGTCAATATAATGGCCACCGATGCGATGACCTGAAATAGCAAAACGAATCAATTCGTCAAATTAGCCACTCCTAAAGCGTCTAGACGACGTACGTCCATCAACAACTCGATGTTTATTAGTTTCGTCAATTTAAATTCGCAATGAGAACGTTAATAAAAACACCGCGATTCCATATATGATACAATACAGGTATCTATCAAACTGCAGACCTGTGAAACTGGAGATTAATCGAGGAGGAAAGTAATGACGCTCAGCTTTTTAACGCCTCAGGATTTTAAGATCCCAGCCAAGAAATTCCAGAGCGTAAAATCACCCACCCACAAGAATACGGTTACAGCGACCATTTCGTTCCGTGTCAAATCTTTAATCAGTCACCTAGGGAATGTACCTGGCACGCACCAGAGGTCCTAACACTCGAAATCTATCTGGTAACGTGCGAATTCTGCCAAATGCCATAACCAATCGACGCAGTTGCGCGAATATAATTATGACCCTGCATTCGCAATGCCTAGGAGTTGAGTCAAGTGAATCTTCTATGTTCCTTCGTGGGATCATGGTTTCACCAGACTAACAGTATGGTGAGACGCTTGGCTTGAGGAGTGATACTCGCATCTCGTTGACCCTGAATAATGCAACAGCATCGTTATATCTTGAAGAATTTCGCTTACAAGATCACAATGTGAGATTAATATTTTCCAGAAATAAATGTACCGCAGTTAATGATCAAAACACTGATACGCGTAAAGATCTCTCAGTATGACGTGATTTGTAATCTTGTTAACGACTTTATAAAAAAAAAATAGCAACATAAAACAGATTTATAGATTCTTTTTATTAGACATCAGAACGCGGTAAGAATTACTGAGCGACCATAAGTCCACAACACAATATTTATATTGGTGAAAGACTAAAAAGTTCTCGTATGTATACATCTATTTATACGTATGTTTACAAAAAAAATAGTGGTGCGAAATTCGGAATACCTTATTGCTGAAGCCAGAGATGTCATACTGCAAAGTCTCAATTGTAGCTTAACTTTAACCAGCTTTCTTATTATAATTGTAAGTAGCGCCGAAGACAATTAAATGCGTAACGGTCCGTCGCTACCAGGAATCCGATTGACGCCAAAGATGGCCACCAAAAGAGCATCCTCTCTAATAAATCACACAGGCTTCATGGCGGCGTGCTATTAGGTATTCTGTACGGGAGCGATCGTAGCGGGCCAATCTTAGGGCTGACTAACTCCACTAAATCTATTAAGCCCTCAATTAAAAAGGACTTGATATTGCTTTTTGGTGCAGCGTCAGAACTTAATAAAAGCTTGGCTAGCCGAAATTTTGTTGGCAGCGACGATTTCTATAGCTTAATTTGAGTACATTCCCGTCTGCTAAATTCTAACTATAGCATAATACGCACATTACTAGGGCTTTTGGCAGCCCTAGAGACTCACGAGGCGGCGGCGGTGTACATTACAATTAATTAGCGGCCGAGCGACGCGTCCCGATTTCAAGTGTAATTGGTGTCGCGCACAATGTACGCTGCTAATTGTACGCCCTGCCAACACGTCTACATCTGGACTTATCCATTACTACAATCAGAACAGTAACAACCACCTTGTTATATACTAAAAACATCGTTCGATGAACAGTGGAATACCATTGGAATCTAAGTCCATAGAATACCAAGAATCATACGAAAATGAACGTTGCATAGCAAAACCTTATTCTTCTAGTAAATGCTTAATACTGTCTGAAAATAGTTAACGCCCCAGATCACCTGAATAGTTCCTACGACCCCGACTCTCGGTCGCCAAATAACCAAGGTTTATTAGTGACACCAAAATAATTTTGAATCAAAACAAAATTTATTGGTCGTTACATTCACGAATCTTCAATAGTTTATTACACCGATAAACAAGTTCTCCAATCGCAATATTCAACACCTGATGAAGAAGTTGTGATCGTATAACAAATTAATATGAGATTACCAATCAATAAAAATTTACATGCAAATGAGTTTGTCTTCCGCCAATTTTACACGTATAATTCTATGAAATCACGATCACATCATAATTAATTTATTTGTAATAGTAATTTGGAGAAATTATATGGCTGGGAGAGATAATATGACCCAAGTGGCATCTAGATGTTCAGCTCGTGGTCAAGCAAATAACACTACGGAGAAACAGTCTGACAATGATATTGAAGATAACTTGAAAGAATTCAACGTGTTATGCCAAGACTAGAATACTACGAGACGAATTCAGCAGACAAGGAATTTTTACGAAAAAAACAGGTCAGTCTATTTAAAGCCGATGCAGACACCGTCAACATAAAAATATACGAGCTAAATCTGTGTCTTCTGAATATTATTTATTGTGTAAACAAAAATATGCGTTCCCATAACGTTCTGGAAACATTTGCCCGCGACGAAATCGCAGAAGGAACTCCTGTTTGTTATTACAACGACATTCGACGGAGCAGCAATAAAAATAGTTTTATTATTGACAAAAATAATAAATCTCTCTCTCTCTTTCCGTCCAGTATAATATAAGGAGTACGTATCCGGAATGAACAAATTAGCGAATCGATTTAAGCTAGCTAAAAGCGCGTGCGATGTCTTACGAATGCGAACTGGTGACGAGTCCTCAATATATAATAAGCTTTGGCAGCAATCAGAGGGGTGGAATAAATTATAATCATTTAAGTGGGAAATATAATGTCATAAGATGAAAGCGCTGGAGCTTATTAATCAACGCAAGCACCTTGAGCGAGCGTAACACATAGTAGGGCAATATGCACACTGCAGTAGTTGAAAGTTTGTTAAAATATAGACTATGCTTAGATTAGACTGGGCACATGTTCAGAACTCGTAATTAATTAAGCCCAAAATGATGAAGGAAGCCACCTTGATGCAGTTCTGAATGCAGTAGCCGATCTCTAGAATGGCTGCGAGTTGCACTCTCTGGATTAATTATTCTATCATGGAGGGAAAGCGTCGCGTGCGCACCTCGAATCCGTTTTATTTCTAAAAATAAACGAACCTAACTGGGAACGAAAACACTTTACGAAAGCCTGTGAAAGTTTTATTGGGGTTAGTCAACTTATGTTAGTGAATATTTTTTTCCAATCTACCAAACCTCTAGGAATTGTGTACAAAAATCAACAAGTTACAGGAAAGATGCCAGTCTGAAAATTAACTCGGCTCTATTCTAGATCATACATGTGTTCAGGGGTGTTCCTTGTTCCATTCCATCAGACGCTAGACGGTAGAACTTTGTCTGTCCCAAGAACAGTTACATTATTCTCACCCAAATTTTTTTAATGATCATTTTTGTTCACGATATGGTTTCAGTTAGTTCACAGCCCATACCTGAAATAGAACTGACTCTCAAAGACTGCTGCCGTAGTACTGATACCGATATGAATTGTATCATTCTAGATTTAGAATATCAAGAATTCATAACTGAGCTTATTCTCGAGTCTGCCTCTATAAACACACATCATGCCATATATCAACTTACACTCGAAAATGTTAGAGTTAAGCTATACCCCCCAAGCCGGTTCGGAGCTACAGGTACAAGTCACAACGAATCGACGTTAGTGTGAAATATGATATGGCAAAAAGCGACAACATTTAAATAGCCGGCCATTTGTCTTACTCGATTACTCGGCCCACATTTTAAATGGACTTTTTCGTTCGCTATTCATTAAACATCGTGGAAACTTTTATTTGGAGTGATAAATTTGTTTCTCTACGTGCACCGGATATTTATTATTTCGTAAATCTTTCTTTATTATAGCTGTAGAAAGGGTTGTAGTTATAGCACGATACAACGGCATAAATTGCCAAGTCGTCGCGCTCAACGTCTATTGCTATTGCCACCACATCAAAGAAATTGTAGTTTTTTGTGTGCCACTAAATTCTTGTTTAACTAATGAAAGAAAAATAAAATGGAGGCCTTATAATAAAATTATCTATACACAGTGAATATATTATTTACAAATAAAAAAACGTTATAGATGCTAAATAACCACACTTAGCTATAAAAGATATTTTTAAAACGGACACAGTTTTAATGAATATTTTCTATAAGTTCAGTGATTAAGCAAATAGTTGTTGGCGACACAGCCGACAGACCATAAACTTTTATAGATCTTCAAGATTACAGAGCGCGTTATACAAAATTACAGAACTTGTTCTTATAAAGTAACTGGAGAGCAGTCGGCAGCCACTGCACAGAGCAATTGCAAGTATTGTACAAGAGCATTGATAGCAGTAGATATGATAATCTTTAAAATGGCTTCAAATCATTCGGCCTCACAAATAAAGATGGTAATGTGAGAAGGGGAACCCAGAAGACATCTCAGGAATGTCAAACCCAACCAAAAATCGTATGATCTAGTGTAGACTGTTACAAGTGCTATAAAATGTCCAGCTTCTAAAAAGCGATTGACATGTAACGCGGATAACTTGTTCTGAGCATTGTGTCCATTGTCTTACTCAGATGTGTTGGCTAACATAACAGTTTGTATAATTATGTAGGAACAGTTGCAACTTTATGACAGCCAAGATTTACACAAAGGAAACAAATACACGCGTTCGTTTATTATCTCGGGCGATGTTTACTGTTGGTACGAGCGCGATGCTAGCACCGCACGCGCAGGCGCCGCCGCGCCGCGCAGGCATTTGGATAATTCATAAGGGCACGAGTTTCCACTAGTTTCCAACCACGAGCCTCTCGCGCCGAGGAGTCCGCGCTTCCGGGTGTCCATATACAGATTATTGCATACCTAAAACGGTAGCCTAATAAGCTAAATTACTCTGCAAATAGACTGGCTCGTTACGAACCGCCAGTCATTCGACAGGCGCGCTGGTTGCGCAGCCTTTTGTTGTCGACATCGACTCTATTAGCGACAGTCCCTTCGGCAAAGTTATGGGCCACTGGGGAAGTTGTTGCGCAAAGTGTACGGGCAATAAGTTGCAAGCCGCGCTCGATCGGGAAACAAAGGGGACAGTAATAAACAAGCGGCCGCCGCCCGCGCCGCGCCACCGGTGGAGCGCGAGCTTGAAAATCTGCTCGGTTTAATGGTCCATACCCGAGCGGAATAAAAAGTGGTCATTTAAGACATGACGATGAGGGCAGGACCGCCGGCGCCAGCGCCGAATCGTTTTGTTGCTCCGAACAACAAGTGACGGAGAAAAATTATCATATTTCACTATAACACCCGCGCTTGACTTTAATGGGATAAGAGATGAGGGTCCTACGTTTCTGACGATATTTATTAAAATTGAAAATGGTGTAAGGACGTTTCTTAAAATTTTAAATTGGGAGGGTCGATGACAGTTATACAGCCATCAGCAGTTTTATGACTATCGTGAAACGACCCTAGTTTTAATAAAAACGGCAATCTATAGAGCTCGATTCGAGGATAAAAGCGAGCGCGTATAAAAGTTAATTTGAGATTACAAGTTTCTCAATAAGACGCTCGAACAAAAAGGTTCGAGTCAGGTTAACTAGAAGCCAACGTAATCGAATAAGGTCTAAAAATGGTGGTGAGTGGGTATGCGGTCGGAATCATGCATGCGTGCTCAATCCCATGCCACGACTCGGCTGGAGGCAGACGGCGACAGAAAAAAATCTCACTTGCCTAATAAGGAGGCAGTACGTGCTCGGACACTACCGTTTGCGATTATCTCACGGTCCGCAACGGGGTCACGTGAGAACCAAATTGCAGCTTCTGCACTTAATGACTGCTTTTAAAATAAACAACCCTAACTCGCAGTCACGGAATCCTGATTCGTGTTCGAGATGCGCGATAAACCTTTTTTGCGCAGCGGAGGAAACTGTTTAAAAGCTAGATAATGACATTTATGTGACGTGCGAGCCAAGAAAACCAGTTGTGAGCACCTCGTATAGAGAATGTTTCGAGTCGCTTAGCAGTTGTAATTGCGCAGAGTTCCGACGAATTATATCCTTAGTGAGGACTGTAAGCGGAGCAATTTGCACGTAGACGCCGAGTGTAGACGGAACCGTTCCCAGTATGGAGGCTCAATTGGAATAAACGACCAAGTTTATACAAAAATGCATTACCATACCTTATTGTTACGTATTCAGCTGTAGTACCAATCGCTCGTTTAAATAAGGTAATGCCGTCGATTAAACAAGCATGAGTAAGGCGTATTTGTACGTCCATACGTGGAAAACCCTTATTGAATGAAAATAATAAATGTTAGTAACTTGACTTAATTGACGTTTTATGTTGAAATATTGATTTATGTGAAAATATAGAAGAAAGCGAATTCCTTCGCCGAGTCAGACGGAAAAACAAACGGCCTTTAGCACTAATCAAATAATGGAAATGACTAATTGGTGTGTTCATCGGCGGTTGAAAAGCTACGGGGCACCTGCGCAATGCAATAAAAAACGAGAAAGTCAATCGAGGATGAAAAATGTATAGTATAAATGATAATTTGTAATAACGAGCACGAGAATGAATAATACTCGTAACAAGAAATCCAGATTAGGAATTCTGTATAAACCCGTCCGGAGAGTTGAATATCAAGACGGTCCAAGTCCGACCCATAAACGAAAAACGAACCGGTCGGTAATCGATGGCGAGCCGCGATAGGGGGGCGCGGCGCCTGCGCACCACCGCGCCGCCAGAATAATTGGGCACCGCGGGACTTCACACCATCACCACAATGGCCCTCTCGAGACCAGACACACTTTATTCCACCCGAGGACCACTAAACATACTTAATTTCACAAATAAATTGTCCCACGCGACGTGTATACGAATTGGAGTACATATTCAAATCGACGTTATAAATGGTACGGGAATGGAATCTAGGGACGTCGGAGTTAATCGAATCGATTTCATTGGAACATTACCACCCGGTTCGTAGAGAGGCGAGGTAAAGACGGAACATAAACCAGAGCTGATCATGAAAGACTTGACAAGACGCAATGAGGACCGAACTTGAATAATAATCGGTCCAACAAACGGACAACTAGTAGCTGCTCCGAATTTAGTCAAGAAACGTGACGAGCATTTTGCTACAGTAACGCAACAGATAAAATAGTTTCTAATCTAAAATCTAAGAAACGGTAACAACCAAACTGCCATAACATCGTAAAAAATGTTAGCGTCGAATCGTACGAGCGACCACGTAGAACATTCATATTTTTATCGCTATCACTTATCATCCGTATAAAAATGCTGTAGTTCGTAACTGTGAACGTCCGAAGCGCCATATGTCACCGAGATCTAAAGCTAATGTTATCATTAGGCAGTATTTCACGAAGTTCGTTCACCCGCTAGACGTCGCGGAATTCAGCTGCGGGTGCTGCGGCTGAGTATTTCCGTACCGGCCGACGGATGCTGCAGCCTTCCTCGCCGCTAAATCCACGACACATATAAATAAACCACGTTTTCGGAGTATCAACAGCACACACTTTATGCAGACTTTTAAAACGAGAACCGCCGGTACGATCGCCCTTTACAACACCGATTATGCTCATTCGGAGAACTTTAGCTGTACTAAAAGTTGCAGGCAACCAGTCAAACCAGATCCCTCATGAGCCTGTAGGCGCGATCTAACTCACGCTTGCAGAAATTGATAAGAAAAGGAACAGCTCCACTAACAATTGCCATCATAGAAACAAGGTGTACTACAATGTAACCGATTGATATTTTAAAGTCTACGGAGTTAGACACGACAGTACTCAAAACTAATATTGATGTTATGATGTTGAATTTCATAGAAGCGGGCTGTTTGAATATTCATAGGATTATTTAAACGCGACCTACCGAGAAAGCTTCACAAAAGTAAAGCTAACAAAGTAGTCTCGCGTCAGGCCAGCAGTAAATATTGGACAGTTGTTTGCTTGGTAGAATTTCACCCAACATTGTTAGTGATTCAGTAACCTTAAAGTTTTCGGTTAAGTTAAGCGTGAATTTAAATGAAGATTTCTCTTTTGTTGAACTTACTAAAAACTCAAGAGATCACACCAAACCCATTGACAGTAGTTAACGTAATTTGGTCAAAGAAGTAGCGTATTAATGCTAAAATAGGCACGAATCTGACCCTGTTTGATGGTAAGCGATGACGATGCGGTCGAGGATGAGACAAGTTTGCCTAGAAATAACCGTTCACTCCACTTAAACACATAGATTGCAGCTATTGGAAAATACAGATGCTGGAAAATCATTGCACTCCTTGAATGTGTTTATGTCGAAATATTTTTTTATTTAAGATTCTGATTTAATCCGCTATGCAAGTTTTAAAGAACTGAGACCTCTAATACAGTTATTTAGTGCTACAGAACTTGATAAGACTTTTTGTTAGCTATATTCTATCTTCAATCCTCTACTATGGTTAGGCAACGTTCAGCAAATAAGCCACCCTATCCGACAATTTAAGAAGATTCAGGAGGCGCGAGGTCGATCGTGGGAGTGAGACAGGCACACCCCCACGCTCCCACCTGGACTAATTAAAAGGATTTTGTTAGCTGTCAACTTGAGATAACACAAACTTTAAAGTCACCGCCGCAGAATGCCCTTAAAGGCTGTTTAAAGGTAGCTTACTGACTTAATTGGATATGAAGCAATGATTTGATACGAACATCAGATTTGGAGTTAGAACCGAGAATACTTTATGACGCAGGTAAGTACTTGTTACTTGAATTGATTTAGAGAGAACGTAAATCAACAACTTTAATTTGAATTGGATTGCGGGTGTCTCGTAAATGTTATTAGGACTATTACTAGAGAACTACACCATAAAAACGTTGAGATTTTAATTTATCGTACGAAGTCAAGCTCGTTAGATAAAAAACGTACCTACATAGTTCTAATAGCTTAAGCGGCATATGTAGTGAACTAATAGGTAGTAAAGAATAATAAACAGCCTGATATCTACAGAGGAAATCAAATAGATTAAACAAGTGCATAAGTTAATTAAGATAGATTACCTATTGCACTTTTATAGCGTCTATAGATACAACAAGTGCAATCTAAGCTAGACTTAAATATGTAATCAGGATTAGTCTAGTCTAGATATATTGAAACTTTAGCCTCTTCAAAGATTTAATAGAGCTCATTTTCCTATAGTAAATTTTCGCTATAGTTTTGACAATAGAATGAAGTTTCCCTGGGTAGAAACATACTTATCTGTAGTAGAAAATGTATTAGAAAAATTCTTTTACGGATATTAAAGTCCGTTTGGTATGCTTTGTCTAAGATTGTTGTACCGCGTGCCGAACCTCGGGATCTCTCAGTAACGGCGAATGTCACAAAGCTACATCGTGGCTGAGCGGTCTTCGTGAGAAAGAAAATCTAGTGCAAAATTTCAAACTGCAAACGACAGTGTCATGTCACACACACCGCCTATCATTCATTAAACCAAGGGAAAACCCGTAATAGCTATTTTTTGCGAACAAAATTATTCATTCACATAATTTTTTGGCCCGCGGCTCCACTTGACAAGCTGACAAGTGTCTCGTTCTTCCGTCATCTTTTGTTACCACTGGCAGGGTCCCAAAAAACCGCAAACCCGACACCTAGCGTGAGATCATCACTGCAATATAACAAATTGATATTGCCATATCCATCTTCTTCTACTTAAAAGACAGGCTGATAAATCGCAGACCTCAGCCGCTGAAGGCAGAAACGTGCAATTTCAAGTCGTCCCCTTGTACCGTTTTGTAAATACTCAATGTGTGTCACGCTTTGATTAGAGATGGCGATCGGCGTTCTTCTCAATTGGACTTCGTTTGTGTTCGAGCCTGTACAATTTGCAATCATAGCGAACAATTTGGAATCATAAGACAATCAAGGATGCTGCGTTTATACATTGTTTCGAATCGTGTGATTAGTTTACAGATAAAGAATTGGATGTCTTCATCATAATTATCAAATATCTGGCGGAATCTAGTCCAGCAACAATTTCTTGGAGTTTGCTTCTTAATAATCGATTTTCATATTATAGCCCCCCCCCCCCCCCCGGGCCGGGTGGTATGCCTAATGCATTTCCCCGGGAAAAAAAAAAGTGAACGGATGTCAACGTCACACTGACAGTTTCAAGATGACGTTTATTTGTGAGATTCGAACATATTGGGGGCCACCTACACCAAAAATTTATCTTAGCAAAGGTTAATTAACTTATTTCCTAATTGCTCAGAGTTACAATCTTTCCACAGTTTGTCCTAAGGATAAAATACAAAGACAATCGTACTTAGAGAGTAAACTCGTCGTGCGCTGGAGCTGACACATACACACAGTTACATTTGTTGAAAAATATATTTTTCCATACGAGCTATCATAAAATACTGCTGTTAATAAGCTGATCGAAATTATGCCAAATACGATTAATCTACTATTAGTCACTGAGAAGTTCCTGTGTGTACTTTCCGTCTCCATCGTCAGATCAGCTCCCATCACCATAATATTGTATAATCATCCGAACTTGACACGTATGCAAAATATTAACACAACAAAATTGACTTGCAAGATTCTAACGAACCAGTTAATTATAAAAAGAGAGTTCTTGAAAAAAACTTATCAAGTTTCCATAGCATTTTCTATTCGATTATGTTTCTTGTAAACGGGTGATCCGCTCACCTCGCTTATACCATATCATGCAGAAAAACTAGGGTACTCGGGTCGTGACCACAATAGAGGTCTAACGAAAGGATTAGAGCCGGTGTAGGATTGAGTTAATGAGCCCCTTTGTGGACGCCTCCGCGGCCACAACGACGGAAATCATTTATTTCACCGTAACCAATTGACATTACCATTTTTTCTCTTTTATAACGTGCTACAGGTTTGTTTTTAAGCCGTCGGAGTCGCCTACGCGCCTACGCTACAAAACTAGCCGAGAGGGCATTTATAATGTTCAATTAAATCAACCATGATACATGGACGCTCAAATACTTAGCTAAGCAGCAACATATTTATTGTTTTACAATATATTTTGTATGTGATTATCCGGAAAGCTTTCGCTAAGACGGTATGGTAATATCTACGAATGACCGTAGAATAAACAAAGATGGAGGATGACGAGAAGATGATTCTAAAAGTATGCGAGAGACGTAACACTAATTCTATGAAAGCAATCTGGCCCAGCAGCGGCGCGAATGGCGGCTTGCTGGTGTGGTGTGGCGCCTACCGTCAATCAAAGTGACTGGCGTTATATCACTGGCGGGGTGCTTAATAAAACATCTGCTGTATAAACCTCAGTAAACCGCACAGATTTCTCGCCATCAGAATGTTAATACTGTTTTATTTGCGGTCTGAAAACATTCTTTGAGTAGATTTAGTGTGATTCACTTCTCGATCGATTCACGATGGATGGCACGACGACCATAGAATACCGATATCTTTTAAGATCAAGCATCAAGAGTAAAATAAAATCATTTCATCAGAATAGAAAAAGAAAAGAAGAGTCAGATTATATTTAAGTTATTTAAGAGGGTCTGACAGTGACATGCAGAGCTATAAAACGTTAAAAGGATGAAAGGACTTCAACGGATAATATCAAGAAAAAAAACAAGCCGAGAGAGTATCGCTTTCAATTCCGTCAAGCCACACCTCGCTGGAAGTAAAGGGCTATAGAAAATCATTTTAGTCCCACCGCAAGAAACATCACACGTCGTAAATGGAGATGAGATCGTATTATTTACGAGTGACGCCGGCTGGCAGGACGGTGTGATGGTACAAGCCCACGTAGCTTTTGAAGAGCGGCTTAACGAAGCAGCCGGGACGTCAATCATACGCGCCTGTATCATTGCACACAATACACCACTCCGGACGCTTCGATGATCGGCCGAATTAAATCACCGCCGCATCTACCACAAAAGAAATTCCACACCGATATAGTTAGAACCCATTAAAAACGAAAATATCAAATTTTAAAACAAAGCCAAACAGTTTTTTAACAATAAAGATTACTTTAGTGAGCCGTTAAATAAACTGTTAATATGCATTTAAAACGGAATGCCTACTTTTATTTCCGGTGGAGATAATAGAAAAAGCTTGTCGCGGGCGTCGACCAATATTAAGTTAAAAGATATTTGAATATACAATTCACGCAACTATGACAGAGATTTAGGACAAAATCGAATTAACATAGTTTTAGGGCAATTAATCGGTTAATTTAAAATTCCTTTTAATGTTGGTATTTCCGGATGCCATTAAAACTGAATCGAATCAAAGTAAAGTGTTTCTCTAATTGCGTTTTCAAAGTTTTGCATATCGAATGGGTTTAGACAAAAACAAAAGTTGTATAATATAATTGACACGCGGAAAAAAACTTTAGCGCCTTCCTCGGCGGGACCCGGAGCCATGCGGTTCGCGCTCAAATAATTTCAGAGTAAACTAACGACAGTCGGCATTTAAAACCAATTAATTCTGCTATCATAAAGAGAAGTACACGCAATAAAAATATCGTTAAGATAGTCGTTCAAAAGTCGTTTAGATGAGCTAGACGTAATAACAATATTTAAATGCCAATAACTGAGGTATAAAGTCATGTTGCCGACGGATAAGGAGAGCCAAGGAGATAAAAACGGATGATTGGCATTGTACAGCGGCAAGAACCAATCGCCAAGAACGCAACGTTACAGAGCCTTTTATAGAAGCTGGCATTCTATCATTTTAAGACCCTATTTTTCTCACGATGAACTTAAGGGCATGTGTGGTTAACTTCCATTTGTGGTCGAAGAGCAACATGGGGACTTGACAGCTCATACTAATTCCAACGCAAATTCTTCAGTTGGACGTATTGGCAAGTGAATAGTCCGATGGTAAAATGTTTTTCTTGCGCGCATCACAAATGCTGGAACTATGTAAATCCGTAATACGGTAGCGTTTCTCTCGACAGCCACAGACAGAAAAGCCGTAAACCAAAAAACATGTAAACCAGTAGTCATCTGCATCAATTAATTAAATACTTCTATATAATGTTGTCTAAAAACTAATTGATTAGCAGACTTTAGTATTGAACCTACTTGTTTACGTATTGGAAATCTTGACTCCAACCTTTATTTACGACGCACACACACCCAATGCATTTAATTTGCAATCATAATCACCACAGCAGAGATTCGCCTCGATCGTCAGACATTTTTCAAAAGGTAGAAACTATATTTATTCCATTTGTCAATATATTTTCAAGTGTAAAAACACGCGTTCTTAGGGCACAATGGAGGCGAATATGATTTATAGGTGGCCCAACGTATGCATGTAGTGCATTTAAATTAAAATGATCCTAAAATCAACGTGATAAGAGCCTTCGTTCTTTTTCTAGACGCTGTTTGAATGGACCGTGCAGGCGCCACGAAGGCGTATTTTTTTTGAAGTTGGGATTTTATTTTATAATCCGACGCGAGGTCGGGTTGGCATCGGCATACCAATTGGAGAATAATTCAGGTATCTATGTGGAAGCTCTTGTCAAATCAATTCAGGGTTTAAGATATACGTTTAATTTGCTTGATACTAGAATGTTGAAGTCAAAAGTTATGACTTGATAGAGCACCATCACCAGAGCTGAGATATATAGTTCAAAATAGTAGTAAGCCTAGGTCTAGTAAGTTAAGTAAAAACCAAACTCGTTACTTACTTGTAGTTCGTTACTTTCAAGATAACATAGGGTCAAAAAGTCACGACGACAACACCTTGTCGTTTTCAATTAGTTTCTTAATGAACAAAAAACTGTACAATAATTATCGCTTTTCTTAGAATTTAGATAACAATGGCCCAGTTATAGTCGGTCGTTATTATAAGTCCGATATCACATTGTCGTTGCCTAAATGAAAGTTAGAATTATAGCCGGGGTGGGGACGCAGCAGGTAGTACAATCCGTGCATTTAGATAATGACGGGGTGCGTCGGCGCCGGCGCAGCCTCCGCTCCGCTGCCGGTAGCCATTAGCGTTTAAGCCCTATACAATTATAGAGCAAATCAATGGAACCCAAATAAAAGCACTGCCATGATACCGATTTATTGAACGGTCACGTTCAAAATAAAAATATGAAAAGGTCCGAGAGGATGCAATCAAGGGCGAACATAATTGATCTCAAACGCTGCGACATGGAAAATTAAATGACACTTTTCGGTGGAAAAAACACGAACGCTATAAATCGTCCGTTCCCGGCATAAAAACACGCCCAAAAAGAGTTAAGCGTTTGGGAGATCGTCGAACACAGATTACGGGGCGCAGGTGTTAAATAAAAATAATAAAATTGGACGCGCACCACGTTAAAAAGAGGAGTCGGAGCGGCCGCGCGGCGCCGAACGAGCTGTAATTTCGTTTGCAATGCTTCAACAAAAAACGACGTGTTCCTTCGAATGAAGCACGCGAGTGCTCGCCAACGTTCGCCATTCAGAGTCACTCGACGCACGTCGGCGCCCATTCTGAGCCCTTATATGAGCGCTGCTAACTCAAACGGGCGACCGACACCCGGGACCCTAATAGGCACCGATTATCAAGATTTAAAACTCCACCGTCGTGGAAAAGCGTTAAGGAAACTGACACTTACAACGCCGCACGCACGATAAAGCTTTGAAATATTGCGTATGAACTCTCGAAAAGACTTCAGATACGTACTAAGAAAGTGGCTGGGTAATCAAGCCTCATTATACATGCCGGGCTCGACTGACAAATTGACCACTTCCGAGAAGAAAATTCGATGCGAGAGGTAATGTGAAGTAAATAAAATGGACGGCGAGCTCACAAATAGCAATTAAGGAGGCAATCCTTCTTCGCACGTACGAACAAATTGCAGGCAATAGTGCAAGCTTCGCTCGACCGCAGAATCGCAAACCAACGCACAAAACAAGAAACTCGAAATCGAGGCGGAATCGTTTTAATGGGAGATGGTCCAGAACTGCAATAATATAAAAACAATACAAATTTATATTTCAATTTTTTGAGAATAGGAGTCGAACGCTATCCTAGTCGCGACTGAAGTTTCATTACCGAGAGATATGAGAGAAGGCTTCATTTAGCACAGCGCCAGTGAATCCGGCAAAAAACGCCAGACCTGTACAGCAGACGGTAAACAAGGAATCTAGAAAGCTCCAAGAAAAACAACACCGTAACCAGCTTAAAAGGCGGAAAGGGGTCGTTAAGCGCTTTACATTTGGTTGTAGGCATTCGTGGCCGGTCAGTAAATACCACCAAATATGTCAGCATTAGTGGAAGTTTTTCGAGCTAAGCCGGAGTTTAATTAGGGGCATTGAGAGGATGAATAAATAACAGGATTATCGCACCATCTCCGTGATCCGTGCGTCCTTCTTCAGGCTACGCCATTAGATTTACGATTTGTGTTTAGGAAAGCTTGAGTTTATTATGCAGCGTGTAGGAGTGTTATGATAATTTTAAATAGGACACTTTACTTTGCATAATTTTATGTTTGGTTCTGAAGTTGTTTTGCTTGAAGTTTCATTTTAATAATAAGGTCTAATTCTTCTCTGTGGTAGTAAAAAGCAATGGATGAGCCTACCACATTGCATTGGCCTCAAAAGGATGGAAGCCATAGACTGGATTTATTATTGTAATTTGTACTCAGAAGCGGGTTAAAAAAAGATAAACGTTTAGTGCACATATAGAGTAGGTAGAATTCCTTTTTGAGTTGCATCGTCCGTAACCAGACACTGTTTAGATTCATCTGCATGTATTCATCCGTCTAGTTCAGCCCACACCAACTCAGGGTTCGTATCAGCAGAACTACGGTTAATAGCCCTCAGTTAGAAGATCGTTATTCACGCGGCAACTTCGACTCTATCTTCAGATCTCAGATGTTGATATTTAATTTCAGAGGTCTTTGATACGCCTACGGGGTCCTGTCTACTTTAAATGCATCGATAAGGGTACCAATGTAGATACAGTGTGTTTGCACGCTAGTTGAATATAGGTTTCAAAGGGATATGAATAAACGATTTAAATATGTATTGACCAATAATTACCAGGGGCAGAGACTGGTACTCGGCTGGTATTATAAAAACAAATCTGGAAATACAGAGTAATGTAATCACTAATCATGCAAACAGACTCTAAAACAATTGTAAAGTAATCCAATGGAATGCGATACGTAGTTGTAATCCAAACTGGGCATTGTTGTTAAACAACAGGCTCAATTTAGAGGGGTAACGCCCTAGATTGTAAACTGTGTTATGCTTAACAATACGTTCTTAGTATTTTCCACTGGGGTCAGCGACTCGTAAACAGACGTGTGCGAGAATCCAGAAATACGGCAGTACGTAATAATCTGTGACGTGTTAAGAAAACTTTGAGAAAAACTAATTCAGAGAAAAAAGTCTGTACTGTCTTTATGAGCTTCAAGCGCTGAAAAGTGAATGGGTCTACCTAGTGTGTTGGGAGTTGAATGAGACCATGTTTAGACAGCCGTAGGAATCTAGCGCACAGGTGGAGCAACGACCTACGTAAAGCCGCTGGAATGAACTGAAAGTAGGAGAATCCGAAAACCAAGGTCAGCGGCTACAGAGACGCCAGCAGTGTTGATGCTGGTGGCATTCAGTGGTAACTTGGGCGGTCTAAACTAACCTACATATCTGTATTTACATATTTGAATAGAGTCATCTTTTAGAAGTACGCACAAACATTATAATTAAGTTGTCATGTTAGTGGTCTTATCTCAGCGTACCTTTTGTCCGTCACCGTCAACGTCACCGCATGGGCTGAAGCATGAATGAGCTGTTAGGTCAAGGGCTAAAGGCATTCACAATGTGTATATCATTATCAATATATGTAATATATATGTAATTTATCTGTACAAAGAAATCCCTGTGGTTATATATTCTTGACAGAATGCATTACGGTAACAAAGAAAATTACATCAGAGCTATGTCTAGAACATTAAGATCAACATAGCAACGTGATCTTAAAACTCTACACATTATACACTAGTATTTCTTCTCGCTCTTAGCGGTAAGAAAAGGGATGATATCATCAATTCAGTCCAAAATAACCATTACATCGATCAGTCTTTGGAAGATACTGCGGTTACAGCAAAGGTAAAATTATATACGCTCCTGGAGATCAAGGGAATCGGATTTATACGTGATCGCATTATGGGGAGTGTCTGATTGGACACGGACGACGGGACTTGAAGAAGATGGTGCTATTATTCGAGACGTGCGAGCAGCTAGCTAGCCGAACGATCAGATTACACACCGAAATATTCATCTTCTTGTTAATAGCCATGGTAACCGCATAAATTACAACTCTCGGCTTAACTTACTTGCGCCTACATAATCTTCGACAGCTGAGCGCATGTCGCGCCCTATACGCCTGCTAGTTCTGACGCCTACCCATAAACCACGACAGAAGACGTTTTTATACGCGGAATAAGATTCATAGACGTCGTTCCCGCACTCGGGACGCAACAACGAAGGCTTCGAGATTGTGGGCGGCGGGTGTGGACCATTGTCGAGCGAACACTCAAGACGCTATTACACATCCTGTGGCGAGACGAAGAAAAGCTCTTTATTATTCTAATTCTAGTAACAGATGGGCCATTCAAACATCCTGTAGACGAATAGAATACTGAGAATCATAATGATGTTAGCGATGTTGTAATGTAACCTATTTCCCTGTGGGTTTTCCGTCATAGTGGATAATAGACGTTGTAGTTCGAAAGATGATGCGATGGAATTATGAGTATTATATCTTGTGAACATATGAAATTAGAAGTATCGATTGCTGATTCATAGGTTATTTTAAGAAATTTTTATAATGATATAATGATAATTAAGTCATTAATTATCATTATATCAACCCATATCCGCTAACTACTGGCCACGGGTCTCATATTTAGCGAGGATTAGGCCATACGGGAGCCCGGTCCAGTCCAGTGGACCTCTGAAATAATTCTCGGACATGTGTTTTTCTCCACCGAAAAGCGATTGATAATTACGTACTTATCTTTTAAAATAAACACTTTGTATCGTTCCCGCACTGGGATTAGAACTCATAGTCGCAAACATCTGCATAGAAGAACGTTCTCCCAACTAGTCACCACGGAGTTGGTACTCTTCTAATAAAATTACGTTAACTTCATATTTCTTCTTATGGTAATCGATATCTTGATCTGCTATGTCTGGACAATGGTGGGGAGAGCTCGGTAAGGGGGTGTGGGGGAGGTAGAGTAAGGCGCGCGCGCCATTGTTACGAGGTGTCGGCCTTCGGAACCGTCGAAGAAAAACGAAAAGGAAAGCCCGACCGGGCTTACGGACGCGCATCTAGGGTTGTATCCTTCAAGAAGAAATAAATTAACTATGTTGTTGATTAATTGTGATTCCGTCACATTATGGAGCTTTACGTGGCAGTCGTATTGGTGTTATTTTTTATAATTATTTTTAGCCATGTTCGTACCACTGCAGGGCCAAGGACTCCCTTCCCATCTCCTCTCCCCTTCCTAATCTTTCTAATATAATAAATGCGAAAGTGAGTGTGTTTGTAGTGATAAAATTTTGTAGGTATACAGATACTTTAGGTGGGAAATTAGTCTACGCGTGTGAAACCGCGGGGCGCTGCTAATGGTACAACAAAAACGGTTTTTGCAAAAGGCGGGTTTAAAATACAGGTTAATGCTCGACAAAAGACAATGATGTTTGCAAGTGGTTTAAAAAATTGAGGTTTATTTTATTTTACTGTATTAGGGGAGCTTACAGCGATCATTACAAAGAAGTTAACTTTGAAATTCGCTGCCTGTGCTCTGCGGTACGCAATCATGAATGCTTAGCAAGCAAACGTATTCTACCAGCAACAATAGAATAACACGTAATGGTGAAGATTCAAATTATTTATTAATTTAAAACATGCTAGCTGTTACTCGCGACTTCGTTTACGATGGTAGATTTTCTTTATATCGATATTACTAGACAGTTTCTCCCCAAAGCCCAGTTGCCATCGATCAAGTGGTTTTTACGTGATGCGAAAACAAACAGACAGACTCCATTTCTATAAATTACATAGTTCTCATTCAGTACCGAGTCCGTTTCTTTTTTAAATAATCTCTAGTCCTTTCCTGCTTAATTTTATGTACTATAATAGATAACTGGTTTACAATGAACTCTGACACAGTGGAATGATTTCCGTGAGTCACGACGCGAAATAGCTTTTCTCTGGCGTCCTAAACTCGACGTTATCTCGTTTATGGTAGGAATGACCACCACAAGACAATAATTATGATAATTTATTAATTAAAACGTAAAAAATATTCATTGAGAGGTCAGACAATTTCGATAAAATTTATTCGGTAGCTAAAATTTTGTAGCGATCTACCTACATCGACAAAAATGCGTTGTGGGGACATAGTTATTATGAAAGCTTATTATGCAATCTTTGCTTTAATGCTGCCCTGCCACAGAAAAAAATAACAATAATATCTTACTAATATTATAAATCCGAAAGTGTTTGTTTGTCCTGTCTACCCGCCGTAACGGCTGAACGGAAAATGCTGTAATCTATATCTATGAATAGTCCATTTATCGAGGAGCATTATAGGCTATATAACTATATTTATGTTATATAGCCTATTTTCTATTCCAGGACCTAAAGTAACTACTTTAGGTCCTGGAATAGAAAATAGGATACTTTTTTACAAAATTAACGGTTGCTGTGAGACAATAGTTAACGCGGGTAAAACCGCGGGGCGCTGCTAGTGTACAAATACAAATTGAATACTGATTTATATATTTTGTTCTCGTCAGTGACAGCCCTGAAGAACATCCCTGCTATTGTTATTACAAAATGACCCATCTCAATGTCGATGGGTTCTCGGAACGTTGCTTAGCGGATACAAAAGGTACAGCGTGTAGTCTGTACAGAGAATAATCTTTGCACAAATTTATTCGTGTGTTTCACCTCCGATTGATTCCTAATTCGCTCGATTTGAGTAAACATCGGGGCGGGCTTGGCGGACTTGAGTACACAGTACAGGTACAGGTAGGAGTACAGGTGTTTCGGAATAGAATATACTTACAAATCGAGGGCTAAGGTTTTTAAAAGCTAGATTACGCACGAGTCTAGAGGGCTAATAATCATTATAATCGACGTTTTGAAACGTTCGCCCAAGATCAAGCGCGGATAGTTGGAAACAACACCTGGCGCTCCCGACGGTGACACTCGGATTCTCCAGTCTTCTTGTGTCACGGTCAATACGTAACTTGGTCGAAACGTCGAGGGCAGTCAGAATTTCATTTTCATACTAATCTGTGCGCGCAAAGACCTGTTTTTGTCTAGTATATATATATATATATATATACACGAATAATTATAATTGTTGACTAACAGGCTTGTACATCCGTGAATGAGCTGAAAACGCGAAGATAATTTCAAAGATAACTATCGTATCCCTGTGGTAAACGCCCTAATCTTTACGCAAAGTAGATTCTCTTGTTACTGTACACAACTCGCCCGTCCCATTGAAGTGATAAGTGGTACTGATTAACAACAACTTTATCTTTAGAAATAGACATATTCTTGCGTGAACAAACGCAGAGGCTTGGCTTTAAAACATGATGGGCAAAAGAACATTCATATTTGGACACCGCGCGTAACTTTTATATTGTCGAAATCGCGGTACCTAAGGTACTGTTACTAAACTATACTGTGCCAGTCGTATACGTCGTAGGCGCCTTTAAGCGTTTTATAAAAGGCTTATTTCTGACACCTCGGATGAAACATGGCGCATAACGAATGCGTACGCGCATCCTAACGTGAACCTACCAAATTGGAGTTTTAAATTGGATTCTGACGATTTATTGTGTGACAGGGTAGAGGAGCTTATGTAAAGCCTTCGTTTCATTTCATTTTTTTATACTTTAAGATTTCAGAAATTTTTAAGAATATAGAAATATTTAAGTATATATTATAACAGTTTTCACTGGACCAGCATGGTGGATTATGGTCAGGCTTTGTGTTTGAGAAAAGGTATGCATCTGAAGTTGTATTTATTGATTTATTAATTTTTTTATTTATTTATTTACATTAATTAATTAATATGGTATAACCAATTACATTAAGTATTGTTTTCATCATGCCTGAGAATTATTTCAGAGGTAAGCATGTGATCAGTCAATCTGGAATCTGACCCAGTGGTGTGATGTGATGCCCTTACTTAGCAATGGATGTTTATAACTTTAATGATGATGATGATGATGCCTGAACTATAATATAATAGGCTCATGATAAAGCATCAATTCAAATACTGAACTCTTTAAGTGTCACAAGTAGTTTTAACAAAGGAAATTAAAAGTTTCCACGTAATAAAATTGGGACATGGATTGGTTTAATATCTTCATGTGCTAGAATGTCTCAAAATTCAGTTTGAAACCAAATGAGGATTCTAATTACTGTGATTTGGTTACTGAAATAATACTGAATACAGAATACTGAAATAATACTGGTTAGTCTTCAGTTAATCAATCTCAAATTGGTCATTTGGAAATCAACTGTGTCAAACATTTAAGACATTGGGTTTCTGAAGTTTCAAAGGCTAAATCTGGGAAATTAATATCATAAAAAAATATGTTTGATAAATGTACCGTTATGTATGTGTGTGTCCCTAGGTATAAGTTTTAAAAAGGAATAGGATTCTATTAGAAGTGTACACTTATTCAATGCTGCTAAGCGCAGACAGCTGTGGGGTTCCTTATTGATAGTGAAAATTACATGCAGCTTTATATACCATTATTTCTAGACATCTATCTGACACAGTTGATAATAATGATACCCAAAAAAACCGCTAACGACATCTGTTGACAAATATTTTAGTTTAAACTTTCGATTCTTTTTTGCAGTTTCCAGGATTTACGCAATCTGATACGAACATTTTTAAATAAAATTGTATGGAAATAGATCTCTATTTTGTCGAGAGAATAGAAGCTACTATGCATATCTTTATAAACAAACGAGCTTCTGGAAGATCACGAAATGCAATGTTTTGTTTTTCTAAAGCATTGGTAAATCTCTACAATATGAATTATCCATGCCGTCAAATACATAATTTGTCAGTTATTGGTTCAATATAAGTTAAAAAAATTCAAAGCATTATAGGTACATAGAAAAATAGTTCTCAGTTCTCAATCATCTGAGCGCTGAATTCGGTATTTCTGTAAACTGGATGGAGGCCTGAACATTTCCCATAAATTGAAGACAATGTGGGCATTTTTAGATTGTAGTAATAGCTTATAGTCAATAAATGATAGAACTTACCCATTTTCTGCTAAATTCACTTTATAAATCCACTTAAATATATATTTTTCATAGAAAAACATTCACACAGAAACATCACAAAACAGCAGCCATTTTGCTTTTTAGATACAAGTGTTGCCTGTCTCAAAATTAAATGAGTTTTTTCGTTCATAAATATAGTACATTAAATTTCTAGTTTTGATATTTAAATCTGTTACATACGTGAATGTAAAGATAAATATGAATAGTACCATCTCCTACAATCTCATAAAAACTCCCACATATTAATAAATAGATACATCCATCCTGGGTACAGATTTTAAGGATAAATTACTTCTAGAGAATGTTTAACGCACTCCCTGCCTGAGACTCTCTCACCCATAAAATTAATTAAATGTAAAGAGATTGATTAGATGGACGATGGACCTAAATAAAATTTAAACAATACAGCTAAGGTATACCTTTATATTTAGAGTCACGTCAACCATCACCCAGCCAAGACCATTTCGTTCAAAATTTTGTAGAAATACAAATTTTTAATCTGTTGAATTTTGTTGTATGTATTTTTCGATGTTGCCAGTTTCGTAATTGTTTTTCTTTTCCTGTCATCAGTTGTCAAAAAGGTTGGAATTTGTGTGTCCAGTGAAATATTTAATAAAATCTATGTTAATCCTACGATAATTGAAGTAAAATAATACGTATAATAGTGATTCCCATGGTTCGTAGCTGGTAGATTTTAATTACCTTCATATTTCAGCTCCATTATGGTGCAGCGGCTAACGTTCAGGCGACGACTGTCGTACAATACTAAGTCAAACCAGAGGAGAATGTAAGTACTTTCCTATAATTACGGCCTATTATTGTTCAAAATTACATCTCTGAGTGGATATCTAAACATTGCTATTGTTACCTTCGGCAATTTTTAGTTTACCAACTTAACCTTAAAATTGCCTATTGATTATTTCGTGTTGGAATGTAAATCGTGATAATTACTGCGTTTATACACCGATATTATCAACTCTATTTAATTTACTTCATTAATCCATTCATACAAGTTACATTTAGGCCGTGACCACTCTTGTTTACAGTAGAAAAACAGTGCAGCAGTTGCTAAATAAAATTAACCTATATTTTGTACAGCTAAGTTGACATAGAAAGGGACGAACAGCTGAAATCTAGAAGCCTTAAATGTTGTACAAGAAACAACCGATCATCCATCAAAGTAGGGCTACATAGTAATTCAAGAAAGGCAGTTTGTTGATTGTTATTTTGATGGACTGATGTCTCTGATCATTAAAATTGTGCTTACCTAGCTTGGCTATTTAAAAAACTGCAGTAGGAAGCAGCTTGAAGGTAAAATTACAGGTTTTACCATAAATTACAATCAAAAGCTTATATCTGAGGCAACTGAGGAATTCCAATATCTTTTTACTTATTATGGTAGCATCACTATTTAGTCAAAATTCTATGATCTAACTCCAAGAGAAAAATGTCCGAAAATAGATTTGTTTGTTTATATCACATAATGTTGAAGTCACTTTACAGAAATGTTCTCTTTTGTTAGTTACTTAGAAAGCAGTTATTAATTTTGTTTGAAGGTACATTATTAAGGTACCTGATTAATGGGACACATAACCCAACATGTTTAGTTTGCTGCCATCTGATAGGAGGTTAGCATCTGTAAGCACACCTTTAAGGTTATCTGTAGGCCTGTCTTGGTTTGTAGGCTATGTGCAGTAACTGCGTTGCACAGGCCCCCTAACGGTTTCATACAACAGATGCCTGTGCCTGTCTAGCGACATTACTTTCTATGAAACTGCGCAAGCGTCGTGTAATGCAGTTCCAGCCCTAACTTTTTATATATCATACCCCTGATCATAACTCTACATTAGTGTTGACACAAGTCCCTTCACATAATTTTACACTTTTTTAATAATAATTTATTAGTTCATAGCCAGTTATAGAGTTAGTTTTTAACACCATCAGAACTGAAATCATAACTGTCGCGTTTATCATAACTTGCCGCGAGTGCAGCAAAACACAACTGTTGTGTTTGTTGTATGGGAAAACACTATGGAGTGTGCAGAGCCGCACTTGTGGTTAGACAAGCAAATCAGCTCAGCAGTGAGAGATAAAGGTGTTGACAGAGGTGGCAGGAATAACATTGTCCGGGAGTAAATTCTAATTGTGCACCACACTGAGGAAGTGGTGGGAAGTATCAGTGTTGCTTGGTGCACGAATAATTTAGTTTAGACATAGGCTTAAAATAACAGCATCCTTCCTCAGTCTAAATGGAATTAATGTCCTTTACTAATTTCATTGTTTCTTATTTCAGAGTCAGAACACCGGGAGGCCGCTTGGTCTATCAATATGTAAAGAAGCCCAAGAAGATCCCGAGGTGTGGCCAGTGCAAGAGCAAGCTCCGTGGTATCCAGCCGGCCAGACCTGCTGAACGCTCCCGTCTTTGCTACCGCAAGAAAACCGTCAAGCGTGTGTACGGAGGTGTCCTCTGTCACAAGTGCGTCAAGCAGCGCATTGTGAGAGCCTTCCTCATTGAGGAGCAGAAGATTGTCAAGGTCCTCAAGGCACAGCAAGCAAATATTAAAATCGCCAGTGGCGGTGGCGGCGGCGCTGTCAGCGTCAAAAAATCCGCAAAGTAAATGCTAGGCTAAAATAAAATTTGAAAAATCTATGATTGTTTTTTTAACTAGAAAGTATTCCTTTGTTACAGGCTATAAGATTTTACTCATTGAGCTATTGATAACCATTTTATTACATAGATACATGGTGTCATCAATGCATAATGTGTAGCTTGCTAAAAAGTAAATCTATATCTGCTGTATCTGTATTTATTATAATATGTATGTACATAGGTTAAATTGGATGGGTAAATCAATATGTACCCATCCAATTTAATTAGTTCTGGACTGTTGGTCATCCACAAGGACTATAGTACTCGGTCATCCAGCAGCAAGACGCGAGAGTGGGATGCATAAGCTAGCCCTATTTCCAGTAATAGCGTAGTATGGCAATTGGCAAGGATTTCAATAAGATATGCCGTTTTGTAGAGTAAAAAGAAAAATGTTCCCGGGCGTTAGTAAGCTGTGGCTCTTCAAACTATTTAGCATGAGCAATCTTTCACGCGCCAAGATAAGCGTTATTTCTATTTCTAAAATAACATTGATTGCCATTATAGTTTGAAACAGGTCCAATTTAATTCCGTAGACAAGGTATGATATTATTCGAACTTATTTTATTTATTTATTTCAATGTAGAACTCAACATATCGAAGTAAAACTTCTCTTTATCTTCGATCATATGTACATTATTTATCGAAGTTCTATACGCATGCTTGACTTGGGGAGTAAGCTGGTGAATGCGTTACGAATAATGTGAACGGGCGAGGGGAATGGCAGTTGAGAGGGAGATATAAGTTAGTGAAGACAGAGAGAGTTACGTTTCGTATATTTTTAAAATATATTTATGTTGTTTTTTTTTAATTATTTTTTGTTGAAGTTTTACTTCTACTTTATTAATATGCCTCAGCAGGCCACCACACATTTAGTTAATGCGTAAACGTAACGTGGTATTCTTCTAGTCTGTGTTTCGTGTTTCGTTCATTCATTCATTCTCAATTTCCTGATATTCCTGCTTGTAGCGAGTTCACTTTGTGTAAAATTATTGTAATTTAGATTTATATTTCCTGCAACAGGATTATCTCAAAGATATCTGTGATATTAGCTTTATTTTAAATAATCTAAAATGTCGAATCCCTGGAAGAAAGTCGGTGCACCCGCCGAAGTGCAAAACCTATCTGAAATCATGTCGGAGGAATTAGCGCGAGGTCTGCAAGGTAAGGAGGAAACGAAGTTCGCCGAGGAGATGTCTGACCAGCACGTGAGCTCCTCGAATGATATACCGCCAGAGCTGATCAAACAAATCGAAGAAAACAAAGTGAGCAGCTATTGCGACTCGGATGCAATTATTGCAAAAGTGTTGCAATGTCAGTTCGACAAAGAATACGATGAAGAAATCAAACGCGTGGAAAAGAAGAAGAACGGGGAGGCGAAGGTGTCCGTGTCGTATGAGAACTACCGTCACGTCCCAGACCACTTGGTCTACGATTCCGACTCCGACGATGAAGACCTCGACAGGGCCCAAAAGAAAAACTGGGATCGATTTGAGGCTAACGAGAAAGAGTTCGCCAGCTTACCCAAGCGCGGCTTCATCATGAAAGACGGTGAGATGGTTACCAAACATGACAGCGTGATCAATGGAAGGAGGAATGCTTGCCGAGTGATGGCATTTCCACCGGAAGTATGCACCGGCGATGGCGCAGGATTCGACATGAAACTATCCAACTCTGTGTTCAACCACCTGAGGGAACAAACAAAGCACCATCAGACTCGCAAAAATAAGATGTTGGACCGAAAAGAGAGCCATGCCACTGCCGAGATGGGTCTCGATGAGCCAACAAGACTGATTCTATTCAAGCTTATCAATAATGGAGTGTTGGAAGAAATCAACGGAGTGATCTCCACTGGTAAAGAATCTGTTGTCCTGCATGCCAACGGAGACACTTCATTCCCCGATTTTGCGGTGCCTAAGGAGTGCGCCATAAAGGTTTTTAAAACTACACTGAATGAGTTCAAAACTCGTGATAAGTATATTGAAGCGGATTATAGATTTAAGGACAGATTCTCAAAGCAGAACCCGCGTAAGATAGTCCACATGTGGGCGGAGAAGGAGATGCATAACATGATGAGGTTGCAGAAGATTGGCCTGCGCTGTCCCGATATGGTTTGCTTGAAAAAGCACATTCTGCTGATGTCTTTCATCGGGAGGGATAATAAGCCTGCTCCTAAGTTGCGTGACGTGATACTGAAGCCTGATAAATGGCAGAGTGTGTACAATGAGGTTGTTGACGCCATGCACAAGATGTACAATGTTGGGCATATGGTCCACGCGGACCTTTCAGAGTACAACATTTTGTGGTGGGAAAATAAGTGCTGGTTCATTGATGTATCTCAGTCGGTACAGCCTGATCATCCTAGCGGCTTGGAGTTTCTATCGAGAGATTGCCGTAACATTGTTAATGTAGGTTAATGTTGATATAAGAAGCTTATTTAAATTCTTCTCAGGGCCCTAGACCTACAATAATATTGTGCAATGTTAGTATTGCTTTGGTTAGTCATAATATTCAATATTATGTCACAACAGAGTTATTGCACAATTTCATTAAAGGTCTAGGGCCGGCCTCATTTAAAATCATCATCAACCCATAACGTCCCACTGCTGGGCACGGGTCTCTCCCCACTTTCGTGAGGAGGGTTAGGCCATATTTCACCAAGGGGGCCAAGTTCGGATTGGTGGATAACATACCTACCTCCGAAATAATTCTCGGGTAGGTATGTGGGTTTCCTCACGATGTTTTTCCTTCACCGAAAAGCGAGTGATAATTACGTACATATGTTTTTACAGAAACACTTTGGTACGTGCCCGCACTGGGATTTGAACTCACAACCTTCTGATTAGACGGCAGACGTTCTCCCACTAGGCTACCACCACTTTTAAAAAATAATCAAACGCATTAAAACTCATTCTCTCATTTAAAATAGTCAAACTATAACAATAGATCTGTGAGTTTTTAGTCCATTTCTAATACAGTTTCGATCCAGTGAACTGAAGGTCAAACACGAGTTGGCCTTCTGTCATATTAGATTCTATAAATAATGGTGACAGACTTATTAACACCTGAATTTTTGTTTATTGTAAATTTTTTTAATTATCGAATCCCTATTTTTGATATCAGAAATATTTACATAACTTATCTCAACTTATATTTTATACTCTTTTACAGTTCTTTGAGAAGAAAGGAGTACCGGACATGAAGTCTGCTGATGAACTGTTCAAGTTTATCACGGGTTTTGAAGAGGTTGATGTCAACATGCTGGAGGGAGTCCATACCACATATAACTCACTATCTTCGCGATTTGAAATAGCCTTGGATGATAACAGGAACACAAGCTACCCATTTGAGTACTGTTGGCAGAAAACCAATGAGAGCAAGCTGGTGAAGAGTGATAAGAGTGGTGATGATGAAGAGAATGACGATGATGAGGACGAATTTGAGGAAATGTGGACAAAGTCCATAAAAACGAAGGAAGTTGATACTGGCGCTAACTTTGGGAATGCTGTGAAACTTGAGAAAGTTGAGGATACTCCTGTACAAGACAGTACCCCAAAGCTTGACAGAAAAGTCAATTTTGCCAATGAAGTTAATATTATCATACCAAATAAAGATGAAGATATAGGCAGTACGAGTATTGAGAAAAAATCTTAAAAGTCCTAACCGGCTCACCTACTTTATGTAGTAAAGGAAAAATGTTGAAAAACTAATTTTGTACAAGCAAAATGATGGAAAAAAATTAAAATTAGCTGATTATGTTTGAAAATCAGTCATGTTTATACTAATTTAGTACTATGGGGTTTTATTCAAATAAAAGTAAGAATGACATTGAAGCTTGCATATTTTATTCATCAATAGAATGGATTATTCCTAGGCTGTCCCCCTCGAGGGGGATTTGCGGATTTGTTTTCCGGTAATCCCCCTAATCAAATAAGAGCTACCTCAAGGGGGATTTTTGACAAACATATTAATGTAACAGATAATTGCTAATATTTTGGAATGTACGCTTTATGAACTTGTGAAGTTGTAACATACATCTGGCATTTGTTACTGACGTACATCAATGTAACGACTACATCCTACAGCACTGTATTCACTTGTGTTTATAAAAATGTTTAATTCATTCAAACTCATCTTGATCTGGTCTCTAACCACCAGTCCGCTCAGCAATGACTGCCATCTGTCTAAATAAAAGAGCGTCGGCGTTACCGCTCTTCTCGCTCGTCATATGTCTACGTAACCGGCAGTCGCTCCGCTCGCTCCCTTGCCAACAGTGTGCCGAGCAATGATTCTTGGCGCACTGAGATCAGCCGCCGGGTTTCGCTCGCGGCGCTCGTCAGGGTGATCACGTCGCCTGTTACGGCCGATATGATGATGGACTGGAGCTTTAGGAACAAATCTTTGTTGAATGGTAGCACTGGAATAGATTTCAGAACAACCAATTAGTGTGAAATTCCTTCCTTTTTTGGTATTGGTATAAGCAGATTGATAATGTAACTGGCTACAATCAGTATATACAAATAAGCAAGAGAGAGGCCTGGAACGATAAAGTATAGCAGTAGTGCAATGTAAAATTAGAAATACTATTATACAAAAGGAACCTAAACCCTAACCCCTCAATTATAAAAGGTTAATCATCAACAACCCATATTTTCCCCATCGTCCACACTGCTGAGCATGGTTCTCCCCTCACTTCAGTGCAGAGGGTTAGGCTATAATCCAACATGGGGGCCCGGTCAGGATTGGTTAAAAGTTATATGAAATTAGTTAAAATTGCTCAATACAACATTGTAGGGTGCAGTATTAAGTGACATTTGATATTTTTATATGAAAAAAAGGTAAGGAAGGATTTATAGTAAGATAACATAGGCCTCAGTAAACTTACAATCAGTTTCGGTGTCATTCATCACATCTATGAAGAGTTGCTTCAATGATGCGGGTTTGTTCTCTTCTGAAGGCTTCACAAGCAGGGTAAGAAGCACTCTGTTGATTTGGATTCTGTAAAATTACACAACTTTTTTTTGTAATGTGAGCAAATAAAATTATCATGCAAGATTTTCTTGCAGGAACAGTGTATTTAGGGCTCAAAATCATTGGGTAAACTAAACTTGGGAATAACTTAATAACTTATTCTTGTGTGAATCGGAGGGTTGGTCACAAATTACATCGGCTCAGCAGCGAAAGTGTTAATACTCAAACTCTAACTACATCCTGTTTGAGACCTTATAATAAAACTTAAGGGTTTAACTTACTCGGCCAAAATGTCATCTGGTACACTCAAGTTGGAGTCCGCTATAGCATTGGCAGTTTCTAAGGCAAGTTCATATTTCTCTGAAAAAAAAAGGAATATTTTGGTATTGTATAAAATGTAAACACTGTTCTTTATTAATGCAAGAAGCTTGCAATAGACATACTAAAATCTTCAATAGGATTTTAGCATGTCTATTGCTAATCTTGATCTTATAGAAATTAATCCATTTCATGAACTGCATCAAACATTAACACTTTCACTGCTGAGCCGATTTGCTTGTCTAGCCACGGGTACAGCTCTGCACACACCATAATGTTTTCCTATACAACAAACACAGCAGTTGTGTTCTCAACACTGAAAGGGTTAACCATCCAAAATCCTTTTCACTGGACCCTGCACTGGAGTTCATACAAACGTTTTACTTTACTCGCTAGTGACTGTAATAATAAAAACTCATAAGGTACATGTAGGGTACTGCATTATGGGGGAGTTTAGGAATCCCGTTTATTACTGGCTGGTGACAATGAGAGGATTTCAATTACAGAATGACACATCATGACTTACCACAATCAATCTGTAAATTAAGCTTATGTCTTAGGCACATCACTCTCATAGTGCTTTCTGAGACATTCTCCAAAGCCTGTTCATAGTATTCCAGAGCCTCGGCATTGTGATTCAAACAGACCAAGTCGCCGGCTAGTTCCATCAGTATGGACGTCTGTAGAGGTGACTTTTTAGGGTACTTGTGAAGAGCTTGGATGAAGCAGCCGATTGCCGCCTAGAATATGCGTTCTTGTTAGTGTAGTGGCAACATGTTGTATAAAATATGCTTTGACAAGATTCTGGATGACACTGGGGTTGCACACAAGATTGAGAATTAAAGTGAGGCTTATTGTCAGTATTGGCTGTGCAAACCAAGCAATTTCCTTAAGAAAATACATTTTACCTCCAAATTTTCTCTATCTGGGCTGTAGAATTTGAGTGATCTTAACTTTTTCTCGGCCTTCATAAACTGCCTAGCGGCGGTAACGTAGTGTTCCGCCTCGCCGAGGGAGTTGCCCACGGACGCCTCGCACTTAGCCGCGCCAACGTATGCGTGAGCTGCAAACGCTGGCTGCTCCGAATGCTCACACTGTATAGCCAGTGCTATGAACTCATTCGTGGCTTCAGATATGTTCGGTTTTCGCATAAAACGTCTGAAAATCCAAAAATATAATAAGATTGTAGGTTCCTTCGAAACCAGTGCGTATTGGGAGCGTTCTGAGGTAAACTTACTTTTTCAACTTAATGTTAATGTTCATGAACTGTTCACTGAAACTAGCGTTTAAATCTGTAGACATTTTGTTTATAATGAAACAGAATAATTTCAAGCAAGACAAATCAAAAATATGTATTTAAGTTTTAGTCTTTTTCAGCTCAGCTGTTGTTGATGCGAGTGAACACTGAGTGAACACAGATAAGAAAATTAACACTGAGTGATGTACGTTAAAACAGACCATAAAGATAAACAGAAACAAAAACTTTTTGCTCTATTGAAACGCAATTGATTTTGACAGCGACACCCAGCCAGCAGCTGTTGGTTGGTTGTCAAAAGAGTCGAAGTTGCTTGACGTGTCTCGCGTTGTGTCCACGGGCTAAAAATTCTATATTTTCGAGTTTATAGTGTTTTCTGAGATGATTTCTCATTATTAATTACAGAGGGTCTTATAGAGTAGTGTTTAAGTAGTTGTGAAGAATGGATTTCTTTAAAAGCGGTCTGAAGACCGTTCTTGGGGCACCAGAGCCCGGCCACCAACCGTCTGGAGCAGAAACGGTAACTTTTTCCACAAAAACTAGAATTATTAACACTTCTTGACCTATTTATAGTGAATAGTTGAGTGCGGCAGCTTTATATCCGTGATTCGTGCGTAGGCGGAGCGTTCGACATGCGACAATTCCTTGAATGTTTTGATTTGCATCGATAACATTGTAATGCACTTTCGAAAATTTTTCTGCAATTTAAGCATCACAGTCCTTTTTAAAACCTATCACACAGTTATAAGTTTCAATTAAAATTAGAACATTCTGTTATGTCCCTAAAAAGATGATAAATCTGTTTTATTTTCAAGTCCTTCCAATAATATAATTGTTGCTAATAACTTCGTTCCACAATTCCAGGTGGAACGTCTTGTAGAGAGACTAGAATGCTCTACTCTTCTAGAGGACCGCAGAGACGCGTGCCGTGCACTGAAGGCCATGTCCAGAACTTACCGGATCGAGGTTGGAGCTCAGGGCATGGCTGGGCTAAAACAGGTAAAAAATTAAATAAGTTTTCGTTATATAGAGTGAAGAAATCTGATTGCTATTGGCATAATCCTCCTCATGAAAGTGAGGGGAGACCTGTGCTCAGCAGTGGTCAGACATGGGCAGATGGTGATGATTGAACTGTGTTATCGCTGCTAAGTCGTTGATTTTCGGCATTTTGCAGTGATAGTTCTTTTCGCCAGCTATCAAGATTGAGGCCCAAGCAGGGTTAGATGGAAAGCTTCTGGGAAATGTAAGGTGGAAGATAGACATTTTACCTGTTAGCAAAATCTTATAGAAATAGATATAAAACTCTGATCTGAATTGCTTAAACCTTATCTTCTCTTATTCTTCTTTCTTGCTCTTATCTTGTCTTCTTTCTTTTCTTATTAGTTTGACATTCAAATATGTATTCATCATACAATTATTTTTGTTTTCTATGGAATTTCACCCTCTACCATTAACTTTGGTACACAATGTTAGATATAAACAGTGCGACCTTGCTCATTGATTCATGAAGTACACTAATAGTAAGTTATTGTTGTTTCAAAAGTATGTATATATATTTTTCACACAACAGTTAATGTTGTTGTAGTGATAATAATTAACATGTGTTATTAAAATTGATATTTTCATCATCAACATTGATACTTTAGCTTTTGAGCCGATTTTCTTGCCTAGCCACAGGTGCGGCTCTGCACACTCCATAGTGTTTACCCATACAACAAACACGATAGTTGTTTTTCCACACTTGCACCAAGATATGAAAAACACGACAGTTGTGTTTACAGCACTGAAGGTGTTAATAACTATGTATTTTGTCAAACTGAACTAAATTTAATAAAATTATTTACCAGACTGCCATTTCTTCAAATTAACGAATAAAGTAATTAAAAAGCAATTAAGTATCATACTAAAATTATAAATTGCATGTGGCTGATATCACCAGTTACTCCACACCCCAGGACATAACAAAAGCGATTTTAAAGCATTTGAAGATTTGTAAAAAGTTTGTAAACTAAAATTATTGGACCAATCCCAAAAAATTCTTAACTCTTAGAAAGCTACATTAATCCTGACAGATTAAGGCTATGTTTTATTTTCAAAAGTTGATTGATTGATTCCATACAAGAATGTAGTCCGGCCTGCTGCGGCATGCTAGTTAATAATGAAAATAGAGAAGATATTTACATACATATTTAATAATGACAGACTTCATGGGGTTAGTGGGCGATGAGCTGATATGAAGTATGAGGTTGCAGTGTTTGATTACCCCTCAGGGCAAATATTGGTGCGAACCACATTTATTAACAGTTTCGGTGTTTGTGTGGCTGTGATCCTTGTAGTTTCTAATTCCCTATGTACAGGGAATCCTAGCTTAGGGATCAGTTATGTGAAGGAGACTCATTAAAAATTGAAAATAAATATTATAATGGGTTCTAATGGGTCATTCACGTTTACAGGTGCTAGAACTAGATCGAGCAGACAATGAAATGATGAGCTACGCTCTCGACACCCTCAACAACATCATGTCACCTACCCAGTTTGATGAAGAGGAAAACAACCCGTGCGTCCCCATGAATATTGGAGAACAGTTCACGGAAATGTTTATCAAAGACCACAACAACATCCAGATGATATTAGACTGCCTCGACGAATACGACTTCCGAGTCAGACTGTCTGCCGTACAGTTGTTAACGTCTCTCCTAACAAACAGGCCCAAAGACGTCCAAGAGATTGTCCTAGTCAAACCTATGGGCGTCTCCAAAATGATGGACCTACTAGGCGATGCGCGAGAAGTGATCCGCAACGAAACACTGCTACTGCTAATTAAATTAACGAAAGGCAATGCCAATATACAGAAAATAGTCGCTTTCGAAAACGCATTTGATAGATTGCTCGAAATTGTTTCTTCTGAAGGGTATTCTGACGGAGGAATCATAGTGGAAGACTGTCTCTTACTAATGCTGAATTTGTTGAAAAATAACAGCAGTAACATAAACTTTTTCAAAGAGGGTAGTTACATACAGAAAATGCTGCCAATGTTCAAAGCTACTGAAGATCTGGATGAGGCCGGTTGGTCTCCGCAGAAGGTGTCCAATGTGCATTGTATGCTGCTTATAGTACGGACCTTGGTATCTCCGAGCAACTCCGTTCACATAGTGGCTAGCTGCCAGCAGATTATGAAGAATGTTGGACTGCTCGATGCATTGTGTAATATTCTTATGTCGAGTGGGGTGCCGGCTGATATTTTGACGGAGACGATAAACACGGTTGGGGAAGTGGTGAGGGGTAATGTGGTGAACCAGGAGTTTCTAGGAAACGTAATGGCGCCTTCTAACCCGCCACGGCCCGCTATTGTGGTGCTGCTGATGTCTATGGTCAATGAGAAGCAACCTTTTGCGTTGAGGTGAGTTTGAGTTTTTTTAAATACTGTAATCAAATTGTGAGTTGAATGGTGGTAAACATGATAACTATGAGTAAGTCAATCTGTGCCATTTTCGAAATCCAGGTTTTGCAACTTCCTTTATAATAGAGGGGTAAGGATATTTTAGTGCCTTGAAACTCCCAGAGGCTTTAGTTTATCAAATCAATTGTATGATCATACATCAATACGGGAAAAATAATTTTTAAGACATGGGTGTAAATTTTTTCAGTGTGGATTGAGTAATTCTGCCTTTGCTTGGATAAAACATCGCAAGACCTGACATCTTGACTTCAAGTTCAACCCACTTCCTTCCACAGGTGCGCAATCCTCTACTGCTTCCAATGCTACCTGTACCGCAACGAGATGAGCCAAGCTGCCCTGGTGCAAACCCTCCTGCCTTCCTCCACCGAGGTGTCGTCCCTGACCAGCGGCCAGCTCCTCTGCGGAGGGCTGTTCTCGTCGGACCCTCTGTCCAACTGGTTCTCGGCGGTGGCCCTGATGCACGCGCTGATCGACAACCCCGGGCAGAAGGAACAGCTCTTGAGGGTGCTTCTAGCCACCAATATAGGGAGCACGCCGGTCTCACTGCTGCATCAATGCGTTCTGTTGTTGATGAACAGCACTAAACACAAGCCCAAGGTAAGATAAGAAGTAACCGATGAGGCAAGCGGGTCGTTCATCTGTCGGTAAGCCGGCCCGTAACAGTCGGACTGCCAACAGAACTTTGCGTTTCAAAAACATGTACAGTAGTAACGAGAAGGAATATGGGCGGCAATAATTCTCTCTACAACATCAGAAGACACTTCCCAGGTGGCCCTACTGATGCTGCTGGGTGCGTGGTGCCACGCGTGCCCCGGCGCGGTGGCGGCGCTGCTGGCGGTGGAGGGCGCGGTGGCGTGGCTGGTGGCGGCCGTGTGCAGCGCCGACGAGGACGGCGACGGCGCGCTGCAAGGCCTCGCCGCCTTCCTGCTGGCGCTCTGCATGCACTACAACGACGACTCCGTGCAGGAGTACTCCAAGGTGGGTGGATGTGTGGGAGGAGCGGAGCGAGCTGAAAAGTTTCGTGCCGTTTAACGAGAAACGTGACGATGCTCATTTTTGTGGGTACCGTTTTTATGAGTACCGTTCGTACGGCCGGCTTCAAAAGTGATCGAACATCTCTAGAACTTTATTCTACGGTAAAAACATGTTCCCCGGCAGGAGGCGCTGCGGCAGCTGGTGGCGCGGCGGCTGGGCGCGGAGCCCGTGGCGGCGCGGCTGGGCGAGGCGGCGCGGCTGGAGGCCTACAACCGCGCGGCGCGCGCTCCGCAGCTCCGCGCGCGGACGCCGCACGACCTGGTGCTCGACTACGAGTTCTGCGCGCTGTTTAAGATCACTGAAGGTACACATGTTGCCCCTAGAGGTTCAAAAACGATCGCGGATGTCGCTCGCGCTGCTAACGTAAAGCGGTCAAAATCCCCAGGGTAAAATAAATCGAAATCGTTATCCTTTCGTTTTGGGCGACACGAACTCGACTCGTATTCCTTTTAATTGGATGTGAATAAAGTGAAAATGGTAACTTCGGCGTTTTGAACGCTATTGCGAAACCTATATTGACATTCACGCCATCTGTCGCAGTGTACTACGGTACATACTAAAACCGTCTCCCTTTTACGTCTAAATACCTACCCGCATTGGCTACGTAAGTTTTTTGATTTAGTGCATTGTTATCTTTCAGGAATCCTAATCCAGAGTCTCACGGCAAAAGAGAACGGGACGTCGGAAGCGGCGGAACAGGCGACCGACACCAACCTGGAGCAGTACAAGTCCCTGATCCGGCAGCAGGACGCGCGCCTCCAGGAGCTGATGGCGCAGCTGGACCAGGTGCTGCAGCAGAACCAGGCGCTGCAGGTACCCGCTGTAATCTACGGAGCCACCTCGAGACGAGGCTTGGCTTAGACCACTCTGGAACTGATGAAGATTATTAACTAATAAACTTTGGAACCGTTGGATGCAACCAGCTATTGCTAATATACAGAGCTTATCAAATAATTAATCAAAACGAATAATATGACAAAACGATTTCCAATACGTGATCGTCCGAACAGCACGACGTCTCGAAGGAAAGTGAAACAGCCGCCGCCAGCACTTCTTTATATACTTTCTTGGCCACTTGCCCCAACGTTATGTCTTTTAATATGTACTAGATATATTTTAATGTTTTTTTAAACGTGGTTTTTGTATGTTCCAGGGTTCACTACACGACGCGATACAAGCCAACAACCACTACAGAGATGAGAACACGGTGTTGAAAGCGCAAGTGTCGGCCGCACCGCCCTCCGGGGCGGCACAGGGGCCGACTGACGACCCTAGGTAATATAATTATCTATGCCTGATATGAAGGGCGTCACCCCATGCTATAGTTTAAACTAGCAGCGCCCTGCGGTTTCACTCCCTTTCACTATAGTATTCCACAGGAACCATCTACTATTTTAATGCGATAAAGATTATCGTATATTCTATTCCAGAACCTAAAGTATATAATTTCGTCAGAATCCCTTTCGGCGTGAAGAGAGGACAAACGCAGTAACTCACAAACTTTCGTATTTATAATATTAGTGAGATTAAAGCCGAATGTTTTTGAGAAGTTGCTTACCATGTGTTTCAATGGATGACCACACACAGCGAACTATACTGGATTGGTATCTCCACCATAAAAGGATGAAATTAAACTTTTAAGAGATAATGATTTTAATTTTGACTTTCTCCCAAGGCTACCCGAAGCTGAGGGTAAGATCGCAAGCTACGAAGCCAGGGTGCGGGAGCTGACAGCGGAAGTCACGAGGCTTAGCGAAGAGCTTAAGATATGCCAGGAGACGAAGAACACCACTGCTGAGGAGTTGGAGAAGTTGACGAAAGACCAGGACGACTTGCTGGTGCTGCTGGCTGATCAGGTGAGGGGAGGGCTATTGTATAATTATGCGAGACTATGCTGCGCCCTGCGGTTTCATTCGTGTTGAATATTTATCCAACGGTAGTCTTTCATTTTCCGTACCATTATTTAACACTAGCTCCGCCCTACGGTTTCACCCGCGTCGATTATATTTTACGGGATAAAAAGTATCCTATGCAGTAATCCAGGTAATAAACTATCTGTGTGCCAAATTTCATCAAAATCCGTTTGGTAGTTATTTGCGTGAAAAAGTTTTTTTTAAAGTGAGTGACTTTTTACGCATGTTTGTCTAAAGCTATAGTTAAAAGTACGAATAGTGGGCACTTATATACTGGATGGCTGGCTTTTTATTTTTAAAGTTAATATATAACTAAATATTTTGTAAATATTTCAAGCGTCTACCTATTGCCATTATAAATAACGAGCAAAAATGGGCAAATAAAATCACGTTTGGTGTGTGGTATCACGTTGGCCCCTATAAATATTTATTTTATTCTTATTTTTAATATTAATTTGTTGTTATAGCGGCCATAGAAATACATCATCTGTGAAAATTTCAACTGTCTAACTATTACGGTTAATAAGATACAGCACGGTGAAAGCGGTCAGACATACAGACAGAGAGCGGAGCCATAGTAATAGAGTCCCGTTTTACCCTTTGGGTACGGAACCCTAAAATCATCCAAGCTTTCCTTATTGGACTTTTCGGTGGTGTTTATTAGTAAATTTATTTGAAGGCGGTTTTTTAGTTCAAAGAATTGTTTTTATTCCAGGACATGAAACTAAACGAGTACAAGCTGCGCCTGCTCTCGCTTGGGCAAATAATCGAGGACGATCCCCCGACGGAGCCCGAGGTGCGCACGTGATGCCGGCGCCACCGCCACCGTCAGGGTCTCCAGTGCCGTTAGTGGAACTACCGTTATTGTGTACTGCCTTAACACGATGAATGCTGAAAACACAGACGTTTGTGTTTTTTATAACGTTTTGCGAGTGCGGGAAAACACACCTGTTGTGCTAGCGCAGCTTACGTGCCGGCAGTGCGGCGAAACACAGACGTGTGTGTTTAACGCGGCGTTAGTACAGTGCGGCTCACACAGACGGCACGCCATTGCTGGAAAACACACACTGTGCGGTCTCATTCTCGAAAGTTACAGCAGATTAAAGCCCTGTTGTTTACTACGTATTTAAACTATAGTCAAAAACAAAAACAGAAGATTATTATGGCCTTACGTTTTGAGTATTAGTTATTTTAATGGATCAAACAACTGGCCCTTAGTATATTGCTGCCTTTGTCATTTATTTAGTGCCAGACAAAGACAGCAAAAGATTCTTTATTTGGCGTGTGTGGATTATTTGTCATTCAGATTCATTTTCCTTTCCAGAGTTTGAGGTTAGTCTAAATATGAGCAACTGCCACACGTGCTTATAAATAAATAAATACAGATGTACATTTTTGTGAATAAATGTTACCATAATATTAATAAAAAAACTATTAAGTATTTTTAATGAACAGCAAATGATATTATAATTTGTATTAATTTCATATTTTCATAGAATCGTTATTTATTTTAAAACTGGATTTAATTTATTCGTGCACACAAATTCAAATATATGTTTTGTCTTAGCTGAATATAAATATGTGCCCTAAACAAATCTATTTATAACTAGCTGTACCCTGCCACGCTTCGCTGTGGCACATTCGCTGATATGTCACTGATGAAAAAAATAGATAAAAACAATCCTTGATGCGGATTATATATCATACTAAAATTTCAGCTCGATCGGTGCAGAACTTTTTGAGTTTTTGAAGCGTACACACCAACATAACATTTTTATATATATAGAGATTAAGTTTATCATTGTTTGGATGAAGTCTATCAAACATTCATTCGTTCCTATTACACAGTGGTAAAAAACTAAAAGTATGTTTAATGTTATTTACCAAGAGAAATTTACAAAAAGTTTTCAGTGGTCCTGCACTAGGTTAGGCCTGTGTCGCGTTTACAGCAGACTCTTATGAAATTCCCCATTACCTCGATGTTGCTATATATTATTCATAAAGTTTCTGTTGTATATTTGTCGAAACAGTTAATATAAGAGTTTATTGTTTACCTTATCAGGATTCATATTAGTTATTAATATTATTGTATAAAAAGATTGACGAACGATTGACGACGTCTATTAATGTGTTACAGAAATAATTATGTAATTTAAGTAAGTAAATTAATAAAAGTCTTGTATAGATTGTGAATTTATTCTTCATATTTAATTATATACTTCACTAAGCGTCGAGACTTGAAAACTATACTTTGCAGAAGTGATACGCTTATAGATTTTTTTCTTTGAGCTAAAGGATGATGGTGTTCTTAAAGTTATTCCTGAGAACATATCAACCCATATCATCCCACTGCTGCCCACTTTTGTTAGGAGGGTTAGGCCATAATCCACCACGGGGGCCCGGTCCGGATTAGTGGATAGCATACCTACCCCCGAAATAATTCTCGGGTAGGTATGTGGGTTTCCTCACGATGTTTTCCTTTACCTAAATGAGAGTGATAATTACGTACATATGATTTTTAGGTAATAACAAACAACATAACGATTAAAGAAAACATGTATACTTTGAAGCATAAACGTTTAATTTATAGAATTGTGTATATATTCGACATTAACAAAGCTAGACGACGTAACAGAACCCATCTATTAACTAAAACAGTCTGGTACTTTAGACCCAAACCCACCTGCTCGTAAATCACAGAATCGTATTTCTCCGTAGATCTATCTGGTTGCGATAAAGCGCAACAAAGAACATACTCATTGCACTATCCATATTATAGATACTTTATTAAGTAGAGAGCGACCGCAATTTTCAGTCTATCTCGCTCTAGCGAACGACATCTGAGCAAGAGAAATAGATCAGAAAAATGCGTTTCCTTGCGAGCTTGTGAGGTCCAACCATAACACATAACTCAAATTTTTAATCATTCATAATTTCTTTACTATGGTTAAATTATTATAGTAAAAAATAAACAAAATTGAGCTACTTATATGAAAACTTAACAAATAATAGTTATAAAGAAATCGACCTATATGTATGTGCAAAAATGTTTTCTAATTATACACAGGCATTGTATATTTGCCTTCGACAAAGCTGATTGATAATATTATGCATCTAGAAGTGTTTATTTGATTGAGTAACTGGTAGACACATACAAAGTACATATTTGTGATAGTAATACAGTTAAGACTAGTTCTTTTTTAAACAGTCACTTAGGTACTAATATTATAAAGTTTATAAACAATAAAAAGGTTTAAAACTGCACACTAAACATGGAATGTTTATAATGGAATTATAAATTACATTGATTACATGGATACCTTAAACAATCTAACCGAAGGACCATGCACGCTCACGTTTACCCCTCTGCCAAAGTTATATGATCGACTGTTCGTATATAACGGTAGTAAATTAGATATATCTGACCATTTTGAACGGTCTGTTTTTCGGAATCACTAGTGTAATGGTGTCTTCCTCGTCCTCGCGAATTTTTGTTTGCAGAGTTGGTTGCGTGCCGGCCGCCGGGTCCACAGAGTATAATTTTACATATAAAACGCCATTGATGATTAAATACCATTAAAAATGCTACAGATTATATTTTTAATATTTTCTCCTACACATTTTATAATGCACTATTTCTATCAGTTTAAACATGATTAATTATAATATTATATAGAAAACCCAGTAAATCTTATATAGCCAATAAGTATAGTGAATTTCACACTGAGTTTCAATAAATTAATTTCTTACACAAATCATTACATAGCATAATACTAAGGACTTTGTTATCCTCTAGCCCTAGGGTTACACCATGGAGTAAACAGTACACTAAACATGTAATACTGGGCTTCCAAATTCTAAAAACAGGTCAGTGTATTGTTACAGATACATCCATGCATGTTAATGCACTACCAATCAAGATTAGTGGCTATTTTTGGAATGTTTGATTTAGCAGAGCGCTAACACACCGCGGCCAGTGGACATCATTATTTTCTAGCCCTCTTAATATGATGCGTTGAATTGATATCATCAGCTCACAAGATCAGAAAAATATAATGAACAAATTTTCTAAATATTATCTATAACCATTACAAATTATAGCACAGATAGTCATAAATACTGTTCATAATAATAACATAACAGTCTTAAATAATAAGATACATTTCCACTATTTGATTTAACAATTACATATTAGTGAACAGAAATGAAGAAAAAGCACACATTTATGCAAAAATGTTAAAAACAGTTACATTTCAGAATTAGAAATTCAAGATCCTAGAACAACATTCAATATCGGTTAAGCCTCCCACACATAGCGGCACACTACCACGGTTTCATATAAAAATGAAAGATGTCAGATTTATGTTTGACGTTAGGTCAAAGAAATCTCACACATAGACGTGGGCATCTATGTATGCCGGGCCTTACACATACTTTACAACTTTACACCAACCACACACGTTCACTGAAGTCACTGAACTAGCCTTTACGGTCCTTAGTTCCTTAGTCCTTAGTCCACGCACTGAGATTGACACTAGTGTCTTTGACGTAGGCCCATTACACAGATTAAATAATATTCACTACGTAAAACAGTCTCAAATAATAGAATACATTCGCCAATCATATTTGTGAATACACCACCAAGCACATTATAACAAAAACGTTAAGGAAACGGTTATATTTCAGCACTAGAAAATCTACATCCTACGAAATAATCATACATTGCATACACCATTCACACATCACTGAAGTCACTGAACCACCTTTTTCGGTTCTTAGTTCATAAAGCCTATACCCCACTGTCGCGTTCTATCGGTCGACAATATCGCAAGCATTTTTGCAATCTGTTTGTAGCATATTTTCGTATTCGATCAAAATATTGTATGCGCTAAAACAGTATATTTTTTGCTTTGAAAAATAATGAGCCCGCTATACATTTATATTTATGATATCTGTATAGATATAGACTAATCTATACGGAAAATTTAAGGCTTACTTCGGTCTCATTTCTAAGTAGCAAAGAAGCAGTATTTGATAATTTAGTCCCTACTGTAAAACCTAACCAATTACGAAAACATTTCCGAATATTATTATATCAATGCCGAGAAATATATCAAATCACTACCGCCAATATTTTCAACGAACTATCGACCGATAGCGCCGTGGCTGTACGATAAAGGCTTTATCCCTCGTAGCAGAAGTAAGCGCCGAGGTCGACGCTGTAGTACGGGTAGTGGACGCAGGCCGGGCGGGCCCGCAGCACGTGCTAGGTGATCACTACGTACAGCGCCGAGAACATCAGCAGGCCGATGATGAGGAACAAGAAGGTCAGCACGACCCGGTCCTGAAGCGCGCGCATCACCATGGTGTTCATGAGGCGGGCCGAGCGGCTCAGTTGCTCATCTGTCTCGCGGAGCTGGAATGAGAGGTGGAAATGTTTCTTATGGTCCACAGAGTCAGTGCCAGTTTTGCGTGATTAAGCAACAAACATCCAAACATACAAACGTCGACATTAAATATCAAAGCAGTATCCAAAAAAATGCGAATGTTTATGTGTTTGTTTGTTTGTCCTCCATTCAAACTGCAACAGCTGAAAGGATTTTTATGATATTTGGTATATTTTCTGGTCCACGGTCACCACTCGAGAACCTTTCTTCCCCAATAGTTGAGCCACATGGCCTGCCCACTACCACTTCAACTTGCTAATTCGTAGAGCAATGTCAGTGACCACTAGCCGCCTGTCGGAAATCTGTACCAATAATTAAATTGAAGTGTCTGTTACAAAACAAAACCAAATGTAGGTCAAATCTAGGAGCTCTCACCCTAGACCGCGACCGCTGGATCGTCTCCCGCTGCACACTCAGGTCCTGCAGTACAGCAGCGCCGATCTGCTCGGACTCTAACACCATCCGGTAGCCCTCCGTTAGGTTCTTGCCGGTGCGCTCAAGTCGCTCCGAGTTATCAAGGAGCTTGCGCTGCTGCTCGTTCCCTCCCCAGTCGTCATAAGCTTCCTCCATGTCCTGGTTGTCTATAATAATAATAATTCAATCACTAAAATCTAAAAATGAGAGCAAGAAAACTACTGGTAGTAATACAGTTACCATCCGTAAACTATTGTCTGGAAAAAAATAAAACTAATTCAATCAAGTAAATAAAGTTTTTTATTTATCGATAAGTCTGCTGGGCCTGCTGCTCCGCTACTGGTGATCTGTCTCTACCTGGGTACTTACAAATGTCGGAGCCACTGTTGAGGACTGAGCGGTATTCCTCCCTGACTCGCAGCAGCTCGGCGCGGTACGCGGGCACCCGAGCACCGGCACCTACACCCCTGGACTCCAACTCTAACTGTTCCAACTGTAAATTAAAACATGGTCACTTTTCTTTATATTTTCATATTATTAAGTATGATGCAGTTCATGTGATGGTCAGCACCACACCTGCAAATAACAGTTGCAGTGCCACCCAGAACTGTGCATTATAAAATCTTGCATGGCACTGTACTGCATTCATCTCCTGGAGATATTGATGATTCTAAAGTGTCAAACGTCCAGTAATTTAGTTGGAAACAGTGCTCTTCAAATGAGATCACAGTGATGTATACACACTACAGTTCAATGTGGCAGTTACCACGCCTTAACATTACTCCCCCTTCCTACTTCCTCAGGATTCTTTCGGAAGACGTCCACGACTATAACCTGTTTCCCTAGGCTAGATAAAGTAATACAAAAATAAATAGCTAGGTCAGGTGCTACACAGCAGCTTTGTTCACAATAGGAACATATTGGCAAATGTTGTGTATGCCAACTTGTATTTCTTACTTCCCTCGCTATTAGGGGTCATCCATGAAGTATGTCACACAAATTTTAGGATTTTTTTAACTCTCCCCCATCCCAGTTACACTTGATTACATTTGTGAGTCCCCCTCCCCAGTGTGACGTCACATATTTTGCAATTTTAAAACTAGAATTTTTAAAATTAAAACAGCAGTTCTGAAAGTAGGTTTACTTGCCATTTAAATACTTAGATGTATTAGTTTTTGAAATGTGACATCACAAAACTTAGTACCTCTCGCACCCCTTGTCACATAAATATCACACTTCATCGATCCCCTCGCCTTTAACAGGTGTCATACTTTATGAATAAACAGATCACCTTTCTGTCACCATAATATTGTATAGTCATCGGAATTTAGAGACATGTCAAATCTCAAAACTATTCAACAACAGAAACATGGGCAAAACTGACTTACAATAGTCTGCCTACACATTCTTCCATACTAACACTTTAAGTTAAATAAAATCTTGTAAAAGGTTAACAGTAACACTTACCAAATCATTAGCTTCTTCGAAGTTTGCTTGGATTTCTCTCATCAACTGCTCACGGTTTTCTGTAGACATTATAAAGTTTTACAGTCATTGAAAATACAACTGTCGTGTTTTTCATATTTTGCCTCGAGTGCGGGAAAACACAACTGTTGTGTTTGTTGTAAGGGAAAACACTATGGAGTGTGCAGAGCCACACCTGTGGCTAGACAAGAAAATCGGCTCAGCAGTCATAGTGTTAACCTAGTCTGGTCTCCATTTGTGTCATATAATACGGCTGTAGGCCCCTGCGGTGGAAATGGTCTAACCTATCTCAAGAAAATCAGGCAAGACTGTGCTCAGAGGTATGGGTTGATGATGATGATATAAAGTATCCAAGAAATAGGAGGACTTGGCTCATGGATGATTAAATACAATAATACTTTGCATAAAACCTCTCCAGCCTGTAGCCACATTGCAGACTGGTAGAATACAAAAGACAAATTAAAAAGCTGGTGCAATAGGCGATCTTATCACTTGAAGTGATATCTGCCAGACAACAACATTTAGACTGTCAATAAGATAGACTGGCAAAATAAGTAGAATCAGTAGAATAAAAATATTTTATGAGCATGTAGTGTTAACATTTCTCAACATTAACATTTAATTTAAACACAAGGTGTTATACACATCTTCTTTATCAGTGGACTGGTATTTTTCAAAATCAATATTATAAGGTGGCATATGCCGGCGCGCCCCGTCCGCCTAGTTCTCTATCAACAGCTCGGCGTCTATTCGTTGGATGTAGATGAACCTAAATTAACTTCTAAATCGGATTCTAAGCTACCAACAGGAAAAAACTGCACTGGAATACGTGCTGTAGTTTTTTCGTGATACGAAAACAAACAGACACCATTTTCTAAAATGTCGAATTCATTGTTCAGTACAGCCGATTTTAATGTCTCATCGACCATTTTTTAAAAGACATCCTCTATGGTATATTTATCCTCTTAAGCTGCTTTATTAGATGATATTACGCTGAATCGTCTACAAGAAAGTATTACGTGTTTAATTGTTAAATAATCCTAGTCATCTAACCTTCATTGTCCGACTTTAGTCTTCCAATTTTAGACGTTATATCGGCTGTAAGCACTGAATACTGCTGCTCGTAGGATTGGATAAGCGTAGCCATTATTACAGGTTCACTTGTTTTCTCTGAAAGTTATTTACTTTACTCCATTTACTACTACTACTACTTGCTTTCTTTTTGAAAATTACAAATCATCAAATCACCAATCTCACTTCATATCACCATTACTCACTGACACTGACACTTACTGTCTGAACTGCCTGCCTGCCTACTCCAGTGTTGTTACCCGCATAACAAAAAAATTCTACCTTTGGCAGGTGTATTACTCAGTCTTTGTTACTCTTCTTAAATCCAGTAAACTAGTTTGTTTATTTATCTTAAGTTTTTATTTTGCGTCATTTCTCCATTTTATTGAAGGTCATGTCAAGTAATAACTGTTTTTGTTAAAAATATAATATGACAATTAGTACCTTACTGCCTCGCTCTGTAATGACTGCGTTGCTAGCCGCAATTACGATGGCCGAAAGCGCAGCATAGCGTAGGTCCATCACAGCGTGGTCAGCATCGCAGTCCTTGATGGCCTCTGACAGAAAGGTCGACTTGGATCGCAGAAGGTTGTCAAAAGAAAAAGAATGACCGGATTACAAGCAGCTTTGTGTAAAATACGGCATTTTCAAGGCATTATAGAAGTTATATTCCCTTAAAATACGGCACGCATATTTTATATACACATCGTCACTAATACATAACTAATAGATAATATTATACAGGTTCGCTGTGAATTCTCTGATACGGCATCTCAGATTTTTACGATGACAACACACGTCGTGGTTAAATATGCTCTTTGGACAACACTGGTGCTGCGCACGCACTTACGGAGCCAAAACAAAAATGAATTAAAAAAACTGTGAAAGTGCAAAGAACAAGCTCATTTAATTATTTCTTAAAATTACTAAATTATTAAAATTATGTATATGCTATATGTTTAAATAATATAAAATGGGGACCAAGTTAAGCCATGAAACAATGCACACAAGTAGTTATTTAATTGTCTCACCATAAAAAACTACACAAACTTTGTAAGTACGTACCTAACTGAAAATATTTCGAATATTTTCGAAGTTGCAAGATGTTGTTTACACATTCCATTTCATAAAATGCTCTCTTGTTTTATATTTGTTGCTCATTTTCCACTTGTAAGATTCCTACCTATTGTGTGTAATCATTCCATTGGCATGCTGATATTACTTTCTCTAGCTGGCGTGATCTCAGTTGACTCTTGTAATTATATAATAATAGAGTTTATTCCCGTTTATAGGCCGTCAGATCATGCATAAAACATATGTACAGAATTATGAGACTGATATTATATTGTTATTTAATTGAGTAAGATCACAGACAATGACTCAAATACATGAAATATTGAAAGATTGTTACTTTACCCTATTATATACCACTTTCTGCTAATAAAGTACCATTCAATAACATACATATTAATATGATATTATATTAATTCCAGCACAATGCCTCGAAACTTTGATGAAGACTCTGGGCGAAGCTCCTGCTCAGCAGCCTCAACAGGCCTAAGCCCCATCATGGACTTCCACTTAGATGACCTGAACCAAGTAACCCGAAGACACCCTAAAACGCAGGAGGCAAGCACAAACACAGACTTAAAGGTCAGCGTCAGACCAAGGAGCTGTGTAGGCCTCTTAAAATCCCCCGATGAGAAAGATCCATTCCCGAGCTGCAGAATACAAAGAAACCACAGAAAGGCAGTATTCAATTTGTTTGAATCCTCGAGGAGAGGCGGACTCAGCAATGCACATTCCACTCTGGATATTGCTTGCAGCACTCAGATTGAAGAACCAGCATTAAACAGTAATGCTGTATCAATGAATGCTATTGCTGCAAATGATGGATCTAAGAGCCAACAAGGACATTTGAACATCAACTTTAGAAGAGGAAAACCGGTTCAAAGAGCTGCTTCAAGGTTGTACAAAGCTGATTGTGGCTTTAGAGGCAAAGAAGGATGTACAGGACCAGAGTTTATAGTTAGAGCATCCCAGCCTGTCAAGTACATGGACCTAACTCTGTCGGCTAATGCCGACAAAAGAGTCATCACAGTGATTCTGTTAAATGGTCAAAAATTTGAAGTCACCTGTGATCCAAATATAATCACAGCTGGCCAACTCTTTGAAGCTCTGGTGCATTGTGAAAAATATGAACACAACTTTATGCTTGGCATAGCTGTTTTAATTGGTGGAGACTTTGTGTTTCTGCCAGATGATTATAAAATCAAGAAAGTTGCTCCAGATAACTGGCATAAACCACCCGGAAAAAAGAAGAGTGTAGATGAAAGTGTGTCAATCACCGTTTTCTTAAGAATCAAATTCTTCCTTCCTAAAAATATTACTACTAATATACAAGGTGGGGAATGGAGACACAGGGTATATTTACAACTGAGGAGAGCCACAGTAGAGGGGCAGTTGACTTCTACAATACAGAATCACATTTTACTAGCGGGGTATGCTTTACTAATTGAGTTTGGGGAGTTCTCATACAGAGAACATGGCTCTGCAGATTATTTTCTGCTTGAGCACTATTTACCAGAGACACTAATTACAGATGACATGGCTGATGTTAAATTGCGCATGAAAAGAGCGCACGAATCGAGACGTGGATTAGATAGGAATAAAGCTATAATAAACTACATTACACTGGCGCAAACGTTTCGCGACTACGGCGCGCATTTTTATTCTGCCATCTGGGCCACCAGAGATGGATTTTGCAGAGATGTCTGGCTGTCTATTGGACCCAGAGGCGTTACGCTCTACTCTCGCAACAACCATATTGCTGATGACCCAAGTTCTTGTCCAAATCGAATAGTACTGCAAAGCTTGCCCTGGCATCATATTCATACATTTTATTACAACAAAAAAAGTTTATACATCATGCCTAATTCATATTCCGGGCTCTCAAAAATCGGAGTTAAATATAAATTGAAGATGGTTGACAACAAAAGCTATTTCACCTTTTGGTTGGCGTCTCTACACCACAGGTTATATTTGAAACTGTATGCAAAGTCAGACTTCATCAATTATTTATCAGATGAGCTCAGTTGTCCAGTGAATACTGATGGGAGTCCTAGGAAAGCCGATTGTAGCAACTATCAAGACAGTTATAATTTGGCTGTTAGAAATCCAATCAGACCAAGGAGACCGATCAGAAGAAGGTTCAGGGTTGATATTTTTGGGGATAAGAAAGCACAGAACAAGGAAAACGAAAAACCAAATACAGAAGAACTATTGAGACAAATATTACTACCACAGTATAGTGATGAGCTCATGGTGGGAACATCAAATATGAATCTTGGAAACTCTTCAAATGATGGACTGTCATCTTCCGAAAGTTGCAGTCTTCCAAGAAGACAGGGGGTCAAGATGGGCACAAGAGTATTTCATGGCATGAGATCACCATTGTACAAGTCCCCGGGAATCATTACTAGTTCAAATGATTGTCTGAGAATTGATGGAGACATAGCCACTACACATAGTGACTCTGATGACTTGGGCTCAGAGCTAAGACAGCATTGCAGTGTGAACAGCATGAAGCTATTACCAGAACGGAAGTATGTTGCGCCAACGGCCTTCGTCCTAGAATCTCCTAAAGTATATGCTGAAGCATTCAATTATAATGCAACAAGTAATGATTCATGCTTGAATACCTCATTATTCGAAAAATTAGACAACATGGAGTGTGTGCAAGGGGAAAGAATATTCGTTACTGCCATCCTACACAGGGATGATATGAACGCATTGGGGCTACAAGTGGCCGAGGGCTCTGACGGAAATGTTTATATAAAATCTATCACATCTGGAAGTCCCTCTGATTTATGCAACAAGCTCCTGCCTGGAGATCAAATTATATCTGTGAATGGAAAAACCTTACTAAATGTTAAGTACGACAAAGCCTTGGCGATGTTACAGGCTGCACCACAAAAAGTGGAGCTTATAGTTCTACAAAATGCAAATAAGCCTAGCACCATGGATTATCAGTCTGAAGGAAACAATACGAGACAGGCTTTAACCAGCAGCATTGCAAGTGCCTTAGATGGAGAGTTTACAGATGACGAGTTATTAAATGAAGAAGCTTTGAAAACAATTTACGCTCTCATCAAACTAACGAAAGAGAAAGTCATTAGCAAGATTAAAGACAAGTCTAGTAGACAGACAACTCCAAACAAAAGTAACTTACAGAAAAGTGTATCTGAGAAAAATGTTTATGAGGACTCTGATATAGGCATATACTCTTCTCAAGAAAATACTCCTCAAAAGAGGAATGTTCAAAAGTTTAACACTTGGCGATGTCAACTTAGTAATGGAAAAACAAAGCTACGTCCATTAAGTCTAAGCATTCCCACAGATTTAGAACTTCCTGATGATTACTTGTATGAAAATACGAATGAGTTATTGAAAAAATCCTCTTTGAAATCAATCCAATCATCTCTAAACAGCATAGACAAATCTGTTAAGAGCAGTGCCTCGAAGAGCGTCGCGCTTCCAAGAAACTTCGGCGTTAGCAGGAGATGGCTAGGGCCAGTCAGATATCCTGTAACTCCTTGTAAGAATAGCAATGTTGCGTCCGATAAAAGTGCAATCCCTGATGACGGAAATGTCCTGCGGAGACATTTCGTGTATGGTGCTGGAGACTCCGATGAAGATCAAATATTTTTATAACTATTTACTGTTGATATTATGTACATTTTTATTAGTTTTAAGAAGAGACAATTATAAACCACCAACATTATTTTGTATGGCTAAGTATAATGTAAACAGACAAGTATCTATATACTCATTTCAATAAAAATGTTAATTAAGCTGGGCTCTATTCATTTTGACGGAACAAAGGTGACTCTTATCGGCAACAACACAAAGTTACACGCTGCCTGTGTTGGACAATGGACTGTGATAATGATAAAATACTTATCAGATAAAGTAATTTACAACTGCAAATAAAAGCTAAAGGCGGTCAGTAGTATCAGTTTCGCGGGCTCGAGCACTATTGCATAATATCTACATAACATAGCTCACTATCTCACTTGACACCACGCGTATTTTCTAGAAACTACGAGACATATATAGAAGTACATATTCTATAGTAGATACGTTTCCAAGGACTTTGTTCTCTTAGGTACTGTGTACTAGATACTTGTTGCTATTTAGGTACATGTATAAACTAGGACTAGGTATAATATATTCTATGGTTGAGCTCACTCATGCTTCATACTATGGAGGCCATTTGCAATTATTTAACTTCTATCTGAGCCAGGTGATGTTAAATTGTTAGACCTTGACTATACTTAGTAGGATAAACCTAGGATAAATAAAAATACCATATAAAAACATTATATTTAATATTTTATTAAAAATAACACCTTGCTTGCAATAAATCAAGCAAAATTAAAACTAAATATTCTAAGGAGCCAAATAATTGGCTCCACTACATTTCAACACAATCAGACTCAAAACAAAAAGAAAAAACTTCCATTCACTCCACATATTTGTAACACAGTCGGACTACAGGATTCCAATATTTTCTATATCCATAACGGTGATGTAACTACTAAGTAACAGTTCAATTTACACCATAAATGCATTGAGAAGTTCATTTGTGCGGTTTACATCATTCCACCCATACCGCCCATGCCACCCATACCTCCCATACCACCCATGCCAGCCATGGGGTTGGATTCCTTCTCTTGTGGCAAATCACAGATGACAGCCTCTGCGGTGGTGAGCAGAGATGCAACACCACTGGCGTCAACTAGAGCTGTCCTCACAACCTTTGTGGGGTCAATAATTCCCTTCTCAATCATGTTCACATATTCATTGTTGAGTGCATCATATCCGAATTCTGCTCCCAAGTCCTCAACCTTAGCAACTACTACTGAACCGTCAATACCAGCATTCTTTGCGATCGTCATGCATGGCATTCTGAGTGCCTTCTTTACAATTTCTACACCAGTAGCCTGGTCAGAATTTGCAGTTGCTAGCTGATCCAGAACTGGAATGCATCTGAGGAGAGCAGAGCCACCTCCAGGGACGATACCTTCCTCAACAGCAGCACGGGTTGCGCACAGGGCATCATTAACACGGTCCTTCTTTTCATTGACTTCCACCTCACTAGAGCCTCCAATGTGCAGAACAGCAACACCTGAAGCCAATCTAGCAAGACGTTCTTGCAGTTTCTCCTTTTCATACTCCGAAGTGGTCTCTTTAATTTGGTCACGGATTTGCTCAGCCCTTCTATCAATGTCGGACTTTTTGCCCTTACCCTTCAGCAGAAGTGTGTCATCTTTGGTGATAATAACCTCGCTGACTTGTCCGAGATCTGAGGCCTGTACATCTTCAAGTTTGATCAGGTTAGCATCATCTCCAAATACAACGGCACCAGTGGCGATGGCCATATCACTAAGAGTGGCTTTGCGGTTGTCACCAAAGCCTGGCGCCTTCACGGCCGCCACCTGCAGACCAATCTTGAGCCTGTTTACTACAAGAGTAGAAAGGGCCTCACCGTCAACATCCTCAGCAACAATGACCAAAGGTTTCCTCTGTTGGTTGGCAAGCTCAAGAGCAGGGATGATAGTCTGAACATTGCTGATTTTCTTCTCAGAGAAGAGGACTAGAGCATCCTGGAATTCAACTTTAGCTCCTTTCGATGAGTTGATGAAATATGGTGAAATATAACCTCTGTCGAATTTCATACCTTCGATAACTTCAAGGTCGTCAACCAGAGTTTTGCCGTCCTTGACGGTGATAACACCGTCTCTGCCCACCTTCTTCATGGCGTCGGCGATGAGTTGACCGATGGCGTTGTCTCCGTTAGCGGAGATGGTCGCGACCTGCGCGATCTCTTCGGGCGTCGTCACCGGCTTCGACATGCTCTTCAGCTTGTCTTTTACGGCGTCGACTGCCAACATCACTCCTCGACGAATCTCGATAGGGTTAGCACCCTTCGAAATTTTTTCGAAGCCTTCTTTAGCGATAGCCCTGGCGAGAACCGTGGCAGTCGTTGTGCCGTCTCCGGCTTCTTCGTTTGTGTTATTCGCCACATTCTGTACTAGTTTGGCGCCGATGTTCTGGAATTTGTCTTTGAGTTCGACGCCCTTGGCGACTGTCACTCCGTCTTTGGTAATTTTAGGTGACCCCCAGGACTGCTCCAGAATGACATTTCTGCCTTTTGGACCCATCGTCACGGCGACGGCATCAGCTAGGACGTCCACACCCTGGAGCATGAGGGCTCTTACATCAGCACCGAATCTCACATCTTTGGCGTAAAATCTTGTAAGCTGGTGGGCCTTCTGCAGGGAGATAGTCTGACGAACTACACTAGGTAAGCGCAGCATTTTTGTGTTGATTGAAATGCGAAAACAGAACTTTGCAGAGGATTTCCAACCTTAACTTCTCGAAACTTCTCGCCGGGATCGCAAAACGTGATCTTCACCGATTGTAGGTTATGAAATACTGACTGAACGAAATGAATGAGTTAAATGAAAGCGAATTTGTAGTTATTATTAGCTGTGGTAGTGTAGTTTTATTATACAATCATAGACAATACAAAATTCCCAAGAACTTTTGGCCAATCTGGATTAAGCGTGCCATTCAGTGATTGGATAATGAGTAGATATTTAAATAAAAATATATTTACCGGAAGTGACAATTTTCTTCATATTTTATCGGTATTATGAAGTATACTTTTTGGTGATTCACCAATGTAGTTTTTATAATCTATTTTTGTAAAGTGATTATGTATATAGGTTGCAATCAATCTCAATCACAATTTATTGCAATCGGGCATTTATAAGTTAAGTTTGTACGTTTGCCAACGAGGAGCGTTGGAATATAGCTTTAGGCATTTTATAAATTGTCGTTTTTCCTTTTTATTTGCCTGAAGGTGGAACGCTTCGCATAATGGTGGGAAATTTAAATTTAAATTTCAAATAGTTTTATCATCTTCAGAACTAGACCGTAGTGAATTTAAATGATGATGGAATTTGCGACAGTAGCGGATACTTTTTACGATGTTGAAGTTAAATAGTTCATAACCACTTCAGTAGTCAGTTTAACGGTTACATGGCTTATATGAGAAATCTGGTCCATCAAGATTACTCTCTATTGAGAGAGAGAGAGGTCTTGATTGTTCGTTGCAACTAAAGTTGCGTAATCAATCACCGTAGTCTTCTGAAACCATAGACAAAAATGATCCTAGGCTACAATTGAAACCTCGAAAAGCTGGAAGTGTTTGTTTAACGATTCGACTATTTATAGTCTGTGAAACAAAAAGAGTACGGTTGTACTGTCTGTACTGTCAATGTCAATTAAATTGTCAACTCAATCAACTTCAAACAAAACAAAACTCAGTTTTCAAAGTGTCAGATCATTCATACAAAGCTCATGCTGTGTACAGTGAGCACGTTTTTGATATTTTTATCAAAACACGCGATAATCTTCTCACGGCGAACATTCTGATAACTGGGTTGTTTATCCGCTTCAACTTATTTGAAAACTTTAAAGACACGGCAATTTACCGGCGGTTAAGTCCAAATATTACATAATGGAGCCTGCTTGGTAAGATTTTTTTGCGCTTAATAACTACTTCCTCTTGCAGTTAATGTGGTTAATTTAGCAGTAGCGTAAGGATTTCAATTTATTACAATAGCGTGGTGATATACAAAGTGTACTTTTGTTAGAAAAATCTTATCAAAGTATTTTATAACCATAGTGATGTGAAGAATTAGATACATTATTCTTTAGAATAGTTTTGAAACATTACTGTGTTTATAACAAACTGTAATGAAATTATGACAAAAATTTGAAAATGACTTGTACCAAATAAATGAGTTCTTATATTTTCTTATGAGACTTATACAAAGTAATACACAAAAATACTGAGTTCTTAAAATATAAAACCAATTTTAATTCACTTTGTATCTATACCTTTATTGATAAAAAAATAGTCGAGTAACCTCTATGCTCCTAACCTCTATCTAAATAAGAATTATAGAAATGCAAAATAAATAGAAATGGCTATGAAAACTGTATCTATTTGTTTTACTTCTATTGCTATCCAATCTAGAATATGAAATTTTGGCTTACTCCTATCAAACTTTTGACGATCATCACTCATTTGACCTTTTTAATAGGGTGTTTAGTCAAATGATGCAGTTACCGTTACAGTACTCCACCAGGTACTGCTACTGATAATTGCTTTATTAAATGTAACTACATAGATGACTTCAGGTAGAGGGGGGCTCACAGTCAGCCGCTCTACTGTAGTGGAAATTGCATTCTGTCATTACATAGGTCTATGGGCAGATTCTATCGAATGGCTCATAAGCACATTCGATGTGCTGAATTTTTTTGAGTTCCTCCTATTCGTCATCTAATGCAAAGATGCATCAGGGGCAACAAAAGTGTTAAGCTTTTCAAGCCATTATAGTCGTTAACCTTTTCATCTCACAGTTGTAATTGCAATGAGGGTATGCTACTGGGCATTGGCAACCCACTTTTGGACATATCGGCGAGAGTTGGGGAGGACTTGCTTCAGAAATATGACCTGCAACCCGATGGTGCCATCATGGCTGAGGAGAAACACATGCCACTGTATAAGGAGCTAATGGATAAGTAAGTAAATTCAACATCTTTCCATCTATAATGTCCATCATCATTATCAACCCATATCGGCCCACTGCTGAGCACCGTTTTCCCCTCACATTCATGAGGAGGTTTAGGCCATAATCCGCCGCAGGTGCCCAGTTCGGATTGGTCGATCACATACCTCCCATACAATTCTTGGGCAATGGGGTTTATTAACGTCTATACTTCTATACTAATATAATAAAGAGGTAAAGTTTGTCAGCTTGTGTTTATGTAGAAGGAATCTTCAGATCTACTGATCAGATTCTAAAAATACTTTCACTAATAGAAAGCTACATTACCTCTGAGTGTGGAGTTCATGAGGGAAAACAGGATTTATGTGGGTGGAACTTTAGGGACAAGCAAGTATGGTGTACTTGTAGGTAAAGATAGGGAACTGTCTTCCACATTAAAAAATACCACCACAAGGTTCCCAGCTAGTATATTTAACTGGCATTTTTTCTTTCTAACTAATTTTCTTAAATTTTTTTATAGGGCCAATAAAACAAGGTAATAAGAAGGCAATCGGTGAGACATTTGCACAGTGACTAACTACATATGCAAATAGATTAGCAAACTAATTGTAGGATTAGTTAATTAACAACTAGAATAATAACTAAGTATCTATATGTTTAAAAGTATGTTGTGAAATGTACCCTTTTTTTATTTCCCATGACCTATTTGTGAATGGGTGTATTTCCGAAGAACTCGTAGCAGTGAAGTGAGTGCGTGGCGTTTCCTTTTCCTGTGCGAGATTCAGCCATGAATCACCATATGAAAGGGAAATTTCCTTTTTCAAACTCAAACCGTAATCAGTTAAACATTAGTTTGCTATATACATAGCAAATATATCATATACATGAGACTTAGGTGTTTAACTTATAAAATGTATTTATTATAGCCTACTTATAATAAATGATTTGGGTTTAAATACAAACTTATTTCTTTACCAGCATAGATTTATTTTGAAACAGTGTAGAATGTTTTTTGATGTACAGTGGCAAATCAAAGTTATTAAAGTAGGTGTTCACTAGAATGTAGTAAAGCAGTGATAATGATAGATTTTTTTTATATTGTGTCGCAATCACATACGTAAAATTGACCAAGGGATAATCGGAAACAAACACCCAGTCTCAGACCAAATACTTATACAAATTTTGCCCTGCCCCCAATCTAACACTTTTATAGTCGGCCATGAAGACCGTCAATTATCTGACCTTACGAAATAAAAACAATACGGCAGATCTATGATTTTTAAATAAAAAATAAAACCTACACAAATATAGCTTTCGAATCCTGGAACATCCATATATTGTACCTACTACAGCATGAAGAATGCGTTGAACAATAGCATGTCGATTAGTACGATTACAAAATAATAAATACCTTTATGTAGCACCTACATATATTAGTTTTGAGCAAGTATGTACCTTTGTATTATATATTCTTAGTTAGTTACACAGTGATGTGCATGAAGCCCGCTCTACACTCGCGCTGTGAATCTGCAGCGCCCCACCTATCCCACCAACCAAAGACCGAAAGAGGTAGTCGGCGAGCGGTAACTTGTGCGCTTTGCAACGCATCGATACCGGGTTTCATCTTCCACCCCGCACCAATGACTTATTCTCGTGAGTTACCTATGTGCGGATTTCCATCGCTTTAAGTCATATCAGAAGCTAATGGGCGGTGTGAAGTGGCTCAACGATTGCTATTAGGCACAGCACTGGACACCAAAAGCCGGCACTATCTCATTCGACAAACACAACCGAGACGGGAAAATAAAACAATATGCTGCAAAACCGCTGCTCGCAACAGAGTGTAGAGCGGGCCGATGGACAGATTAACATAGTTACTCCAAAACTGTTGCAGATTCAATGCCGAATACATTGCAGGCGGCAGTGTACAGAACTCACTGCGAGTCGCGCAGTGGATCTTCAAGAAACCACACATCTGCACATATTTCGGCTGCGTAGGGAACGATGAGTATGCCAAAATTCTGCAGGAGAGAGCTGTGTAAGTATCAATACCATATAATCAATTCCTGTAATAGGACGCTAGTCTCCGCCTGGCACCATACCACTTTCAGGGCGAATCTTTTATTATATTATTTTCTCCTTTTTAGTTAATATTGCATTGTAATCCAGTTCTGAGCTAAGTTTAAACCTTCAAGTTTCTAGCTCATCGCAAACTTAGTTGAAAATCGCTTCCAAATGTACCGAACAGACAAACGGACAGAGAAGAAAGCTAGTTAGGAAGCTAAGTTGAATGTGTTAAAAAATAAAAATGTTTCAACCAAAAGAGCCTATCACGCCTTTACAGACCACAATGATTGATCATTTTGAAACCTCGACACGAAAGAAACGTGCATGTCGTTCACCCGATGGTAAGCGCTACGCCTGCCCATAACAGTTACAGCACTACCCAGAACTTGACATTGCAGAATCTTGCGCGGCTCTGTAGTACTGCGCTCGTCACCCAGAGACATCGGTCCAAAGACTCATATGTCTAGTAATTTCGCTGGAAACAGTGCCCTTTAAACCGAAACACAGTTTAAACCGAAGAGGCCTAATATTCTCACTAAAAATAGAATAAGAAATGGCACTATGTGTCATCAATTCATCATTCACGATAAAGCGATCTAAAACAACTATCATGCTGAGTACGGCCGATTGAAACATCGTGTTACGCCGATAAGAATTTATCACAGAGCGTGCCGATATGTTAACTCGATAACTTCAATTCAATCGCCAGTATTCAATCAATCAACAGATCTCGTAATTGATTGTAAGTATTTAATTATAGATTTATTACGAAATGTTTGCTCTAATGATGAAGCCAAAAAATACAGTTTTATTGATTATTTCAATCGGAAATTATAATGAAAAGATGATTTATCGACTTAAGCTCCTTTTTTATAATAATAGCTGAAAATCACAACGAGTTCGTAGGTTTGATTCCCGCACACGGCAAAATAATATATTTTTCCAGAATAGTTTTTATGAAATAGGTAAGTACTGCAAGCTGATAAAAATGAGCCGAAACACATCAATCTGCTATTAATCACTGAAAAGTTCCGTGGCCGTCTCTATCATGAGGTCGGCGCACTTTCATAATATTGTATTGTCATTGGGAACTGAACAGGCGTGCAAAATTTCAACTCAATTGAACAATTGAAACGACATAGGTTTAAATTGAATGCTTGGAAAAATACAAATGTCAAGCATTACATCACCTTTTGTTCGCATAACAACATTTGGGAGGATGTACTTAGTTATTTATACTTCCAAATAAACAACTTTCATATTTTTTTATTTGACTGAGTAACGAGACTAACAAAGTCGTTACTAACAGTTACAGTGCCACCCAGAACTTTGCATTGCACAATCCTGCGCGGCACTGCACTGCGCTCTTCACCCTGAGACATCGGCTCTAAAGTCTCCATTATGCTTAGTAATGTCGCTGGTAACAGTGCCCTTCAAACCGGTACACAGTAACGTTTACACACTACTGCTTGGCGGATGAATATCTGGCAAAGGTGTGGTACAACGAAAACTGGGTAAAACCAGATTGACTTGGAATATTTCACATACACATACAGCCATCTTTTAAAATATAAACCTGTAAAAGTGAAGATATAATATTTTCCAAAATAGCAGTGGTAATAATGCGGGCCTAACAACGTATTCCTCAGTTCGGATCTCAGATAAAGCCTCACTTGTGATACCGAGAGCAAATGTTATCATATCACTGACAACGGACGGTGCGACTGTTATCTTATTTGTATTGAAAGTATGACGACATCTCTAGAATTACTTGTACAGATATGTAGGTAGTAAGTATGTTTTTTTATTTGGTTCGCAAACTGGTTGTTACAAGTAAAATATCTTAAAAATAAAGTAATAAAGTTTAACATGACTTGCTGAACGACCTTCTACGTGTGAACACAGCTTGCACACAAATAGAAATATCAAGATCATATTATTATAGATTACTAGCTGCGCCCCGCAGTTTCACCCGCGTAGTTCCCGTTTTTTCCCACGGGAACATACTATCGGGATAAAAAGTACCCTATTACTCAATCTTGGTTATAAACTATCTGTGTTCCAAATTGCATTCGAATCCGTTCAGTTGTTTTTGCGTGAAAGAGGAACAATCATCCATCCATTCTCACAAAGTTTCGCATTTATAATAATATTAGTAGGATAGGATTTATCTATGAAATAATTTATTGCAAAGAAAAACAAATAAAAATGTAAAAAACTAGCAAGTGCATTTATTGACTGACTTCTGGAACGTACAGCTGCCTATCTACAGCTTGATCTGATGATAGAGACGGAAGATAGACAACGGAACTTCTCAGTGACTTACAGTATATTGATGGCGTTAGTAGTTTTTTTTATTAGACCTAGACTAATAGTTAAATAGGTATAAAGAGGTAAAGTTTGTTAAGTACTTAGAAAATTCTTTCACTAATAGGAAGCTATATTACCATCGAGTGTTATAGGCTAGGCTATGTTTTATTCCGGGAAAATGCAGAATTATTGTAGGAAAAAAGAAATTCCGCAAGTGTAGCTGGTATTTTTAGCTATATAATTTGGTGACACAACCTCGTCTCCATCTTCAGCGCAGAAGGCGTAACGGTGCGCTATCAAGAGACAGATGCGGCTCCCACTGGCACGTGCGCTGTCCTGATCACCGGCACTCGCCGCTCGCTCTGCGCCAACCTCGCGGCCGCGCAGAGGTTCACCCCCGACCACCTCGACAAGGAGGACAGTAAGCTGGCCATAGCGAAGGCCAAGTTCTTTTATACATCAGTAAGTTGAGATACCACAGGTGATAATTCTATTTCGCGAAGTGATTGGAACAAAATAATGTACATAATACTTGGATGAAATAGATAATAGTTATTAGTGTATTAGGAACTACACCACTATAATAATTAAATTTGTGAGCTGACTATAGCATTTTTTATGAAAGAATAGGGTGTAGGTTGATATGTATTACAATATAAAAATGTAAAAAGATATGAACCCCCCCACTTCCAGGGTTTCTTCGTGGCGGTGTCCCCCGCGTCCATCCTGCAGCTGGCGGCGCGCGCGCAGGCGCAGTCCCACATGTTCATGATGAACCTCAGCGCGCCTTTCGTCTCGCAGTTCTACAAGGAACCCTTGGAGACCATCTTGCCTTACGTCGATGTCCTGTTTGGAAACGAGTCGGTAAGTAGATACTATTTAGTAGCTTCGCCCCGCGGCTGAAAAGTATTGCAATTTGTTTGGTTCTAGTTTGTAAGTTTGTTCTGTGGTGTTTCAATAAAGAGTTTGTCTATCTATCTATAATCTTCACCACTTATAAAGAAGTAGCTAAAAAGATCGCTTTTAAAGTATTATTGCTAATTTCTTTAATATAATTTGGAATCGTTTCATTTCCCGTTCTAAAATAAATAGCTAAACTAAATTCGCGCTATTTTTACAATGGTATTTGGAAATATTCTTTCTCTAATTGTACTTCGTATTGTAAGTCAGCTAACTCGTTCACTGCTGAAAACACAGACGTGGTGTTTTTTTTAACTGTACACGGGTGCGGAAAAACACACCTGCTGTGTTAGCGCTGTTTACGTGCCAGCTGTGCGGCGAAACACAGACGTGTGCGTTTAACGCGGCGCTGCTACAGTGCGGCTCACACAGACGGCACGCCAGTGCTGGAAAACACATACGGTCCGTAACGGTGCCCAAATGTAAAAACCGGTGCTGTAGTCAACGTGTTAACTTTCCCGAGTCCAATGTGAATAAAGATTTATGAACTTTCAAATTTGACCCATTCCAGGAAGCGGAAGCATTCGCCAAAGCCTTCCACATAGACGGGGCTAACCTGGAGGAGATAGCGGTGAACATGGCCGCCCTCCCCAAACTGAACCCGACGCGGCGCCGCGTGGTCGTCATCACCCAGGGCTGCGACCCCGTCATACTAGTGGAAAACGGGAAAGTATCTCTCATCCCAGTCACGGCCCTCAGTCGAGAACAAATAGTAGACACGAATGGCGCCGGGGACGCCTTCGCGGGCGGATTCCTCAGCCAGGTCGTGATGGAGAAACCCTATGAGACATGCGTCAAGTGCGGCATCTATGCGGCAACGCACATCATCCAGCACTCTGGCTGTACTGTGGTCGGAGATAGCCATTTTGTGGAGAGCTAAAGCTGTGATGTGTTCCGTAGCTGTCTTTGCTAGACGATCGTGGATTAAAGTGGAATGTTTCGCTCATAGCGGGAAATATACATTTCAAACAGTTTTCTCGGTTTCGGAGCTAGACCGTGTAGCTATTGTATATGATAAAGGAATTTGCGATATTCTTACGACTATTTTGCAAATTTGCAGCTGATAACATAAATAAGTCAAAAAATACATCAGTCCTCAGTGTAATGGTTCATTGGCTTATTTGAGCAATCTGGTGCATTAGCGTTAAATATGTTATATCTGCAGAATATCGTAAGGAATGATCTACTATTGTCGCGACTTTCATTATCATTTAAATTTCCGGCCATAACAAAAACGTACCACTTTAAAGCCGCTACCACACAGGAGCGATGTTATCAATTCCCGACGCGTTCAGCGTTTTATCGCACTTTTTTTACGGCGATAGTGAGTAAGATCTCGCCCGTCCAAGTACATGGAATACTAAAAATATAATTATATATCGTAAAAAAGTCTGCGATATCATCGAAAGATAATAACGCCTCAGTGGAGGGTAGGGTTAATATTGCTGCGATAATGGCCACGGAACCCAGTGCGTGGACCGACACGCGCATGACCGGTCAATTTGTTTATAGTTAGATACATTGTATATTTCTGATCCCCTTAGATTCTTATTGGAATTTGGTACGGGTCATTTTGATCCCGTTTGATAATACGCAGCGCGGGTGAAACCGTAGGTACTAGGAGCATAAAGTATGTACATACATTCAAGTTTAATTAACATAATGTATCTAACTATAAATAAGTAATCCTTATAGTATGTCATATGGCAATAATATACACATAGTGTAAGAAAAGTAAGGTACTTTCGCACAATTCATACTTAGGATCCCCAAGACGGTCAATTGCAATTGTCAATTGTTACGAAGTGTTGCCAATTTAGCATATATAGAGGTAAAGATTGTCTATTGTTACGTGCAGTGTTGCTAATTCAGCTATTTTAGAACCAACAACATTGTCAACATTGACATTTCAATTGTCATTTCAACATTGGCAGCTCTAAAAAAATGTTTTTAGTTCTGTAGCTCTTTCATAAAGAGTTTTGGCTATATTTTACTTGTTCACGTACCTGTATCCAATATTATTGTGAAAATTCTAATAGAGCGAAGTTGGCAACATAGCACGATAAAATTGACCGTCTGGCTGGACCCTTAACAGTTTATGCGGGCTGGCCACTTCACACACCACAATGTTACATACTAAGATCATAGATACGGATCTCTAAAAATGTTATAAGTCGGTTAACGTCAATTTTATGTTTGTTACCACAAATCCTCATTATAATTCACAATGACAATAAAAATATTTCACACTTGGTGGAATAATTATGAAAAAATTTTATCATTTCATTGTGACATGTAATCCATGAATATAATTGCATCCTCGCCCTTGCACTGCCCCCGCTTCACTATAAAATAAGTAATATGTTGAGTGAAGAGTAGTAAAGACCAACAGAACCTATGATTCCTTAGCCTTAGACAACTTGAAGTTGTAAAGGTACCATTTATTTAGTATTATGAATAGATCTGATGTCAATAAACACGTTTTGAGCAGAAAAAATACGTGAATAGCATTGAATAACATAAACTAAGAAAGAAAAAAAAGAAATATGATACTGTGAAATCCCCACCAATAATTTTAATGCAACCAGCAGCGGTGGGAGCTACGGAAGCCCTTGGAGATTAGGGGAATAAACCCAACATGTCTGTCTTTATTCTTTATTCTAAGACATTTCTATCCTATGGTCCTGCAATAGAAATGGAGGGCAATGAAACCAATGCCGTGTAGCCAACAATTTATAATTAGAAGTTCTGGGTGGCACTACAGTTGTTATTTGTTTTATAAGACTGAGTCATGAAACAAGCAAGTCGTTTACCTGATGGTAAGCGATACGCCTGCCCATTACAGTTACAGCACCACCCAGAACTTTGAATTATATAATCTTGCAGGGCACTGCACTGCACTCATCACTATAATATACACTGTTGGTTCTAGATTGTTGATGTTATAGGCAGGCAGGCACTTACTATCAGACGACAGATGAAGTATAGTCGTCAGGGGTACTTTTAGTCCAGAAAAATAGATTGCAGTTGCATTGAATAACGCACACAAGGCACTCAGGGATTAGCCTACAGTAAGCTTCGGGGATTTTAGTCCTCCGTAGAGAATAGTTGCTTGTGTATAAAGGCCCTAATAGTTGTGTTTTTTTATTCACAACACGTTTTTTCTGCTCAGAATACATTTGAAATGTAACTGTGAGTCTGTGTTATGAAGCAATATTTAGTGCGAAAGCAATAAGGTTCCCAGGTACTGATTGTTTTGATGTACCTCGCTGAAACAGCAGACTCTTTCGAGGCGAAATGTGATCTGAAACGCTGGTTTGCTGTAGTAATCGTGACTAGTTCATGCATACATACCTACTTTTTTTTTTACCACTACAGAGGTTAACAGGGTTTGTCTGTTATTCTAAGTGCCCTCAGAATAAAAATAATATTTAGAAAGATAACAATAGTAATACAGTGTATATGAGAGCAAGTGAAACAAGAAACTTTCCATGGTTTTTACTATTTCAAAGTTGTTCCATAGGATAGATTGGTCAATGTGTCTAGTTGCTACTAAATTATGTAATGACTTGAAAGATTTGATTACGGTTTGGTGAACAAAACAAGTGAACAACTAGTGACAACTTGCCAATTTAGTATGGATTCCATTTTATTTAGTAAAACTTCCTTGGAGCTTATTATGAGAAAAAATATAGGGAGCAAAAATATAAATTAAAATATTAAATATTATAACAAAACTGTATGTACTCAAAAATAAAAACCTTATGAACTATTAAAGATTACTTTTGGCACTTTTTCTTAACTAATGATTAAACATAATATCTATGTCAAGGTTGTTTATAACTTACAAACTATTAGGAACATTTTTGTAATGTAGAACCAATTATCAAATTGTCTTGAAATTATCGTATATCTAGGTACTTACTAATAAATGCAATTATATTATAATCAACTGGATATTTAAATATCCTTCTTTTTGATTTATAATTAAGTTAACAAGTTTTACAAAAACAAACAAATTATAAACATTGAAAGATCAACATCTAAAACATAACACAGTTACTTTTTTAAGTCATTTCCATTAAATTCTTATAAAAATTGTAACACAAGTCTGGAACATTATTATAATGTATCTTACCATTTTTTTTCCTTACCTGAATTATATAATAGTAGTATTGTAATAGTTTTGAATATCATAAAGTAATACCGATTAATCAGTCTAATGGGTCACTTCATAACAAAGCAGTTAAGTGTCATTATAAAAATTATACATAAGTACTAACATTTACTATTTTTTTTTAGACATAGCAAAGCTATGTTTTTAACCTACATAAAAAAAAAAACTTATATTAACTAATTGACCCTTTTTATATTCCTACCTATTTCAAAAAATCATGTTGAAATAATTAGTAAAAACTTGTCGACAAGCTATAAGAATATGTCTTCTTATTAATTAAAAGTCCAGCTAATTAATATTAACACTTAAGCTTTTTTAACAAATACAATATGGTATCGAACAATATGCTCTTCCCAATCCGGTGCATGGACTTTTTCATCCCCAAGCAGCGGCATACATCTGTAAGTCTCGTAAATGATTACTTCACTAAGCTCCTTCCTGAGCTTGCTCAAACTTCTTGTTATCCGGTCACATATGTAACTTTTGTATTCATCCCGGCAAGGCTTGACCTTGCACACAGGGCAGCCAGTGTTTCGGACCTTCCGCTTCAGCCTCCAACCCACTTTCCGGGCTCGAACTCTTATTATAGGAGCCCTGTATGTAATGTACATAAATGTTATGATTGTACTTATGTTTGTATTTGTTGTAGAATAAAGTTGTTAATGCAATACATTTTATTGATTTGATTTTATCAACTCCTTAATAAAGTTTGTCACAGATTCTATAAGGTTGCAGTGGGAGCACAGTAGGTGCTTAAATTTAGTTACAAGTTCAATAGATTATAGATAGATAAGTATCACCATTTAATTGAAATTTGTTATGTTTCTAGTGGGTATTGATAAATTTATGCCAGCCTCATCAAAATGTCGATAAAAACTACCTTCGCATCGGCAAGTCGTGTGGACATTCCCGAATGAAATCTAAGCTCAACAATAAAAGCATCAATGAAATATTGCGGAATAACTTACCGCATATTATTATCGTGTCGTGTATAAAAACTTATATTAATCTGCAGTATTGTTATTTTATTGAAGCTATGCCTATCTGTTCGTGTCGAATTTCAACATGAAAAGGGCGAACAATAGTGTTGATTGGATACATAGGGACATTTGGAAATATTACTCTCACTTAGAAGTCCATAGTCTGCGACATTATAGTAAATAAAACTTGTTATAAGACTAGAAAAGTCATAAAAACCAATTGAAGAAAGTTTGACCGCCGAAACTCAAACCTTTCCAGCAAAATAAACAAAATGTTGCCATAAACGAATTACAATACCGTAAACCGGAAGTGTGTTCTGACCACAGAAAACTAAAAAGACTGAACCACTGTACGTACCTATTTTTTGTATTTATTTGTGGGTAAATTAGTACATATGAAAAATAAATCATATGTTGGTTAGTGGTGTCTTGCGCAGCTTACGGCCACGCCAATTGCCACCCGGTTCGGCAAATCGGTGCCAATGGTACCAAATCGGTTATGTGAATGGTACCTATTTCTAATGGATATCCACAGATAAACTAGAACAAACTACAAACACACATACTCTAGAAACAACAGTGACATTATTTTTAAATATTTTAGTCATTGCCATTCTATTCATAGTTGTTGCATTGTTGGCTCATAAGTGGACTAATATTAGAAAATCTTTAATCTAGTTTCATTTCCCATTACGGAAAAAACTATATTTAGTCTGTGGTGTGGTCGTAGTAGAAAGAAATAAAAGAAAAAATAAAACAATGAAAACATGCTGTCCGATCATAGACAAAAAAGGAAATAATTAAAAATGTTAATGGCAATACAAATCCGACCGACAGGATATCAAAATATTTTTTTAATAAGGCAATCTAATTGATAGCCATTTTGAAGAGCCTTTTGTTGGTGTTTTGTGAATGTTTTCAAGTAAATTTTGTAATAAATCAATTCTATGAAAGTGGCAGAAGTACACAAAACAAAGTAAAAATTGAAACGTTAAAAGACTAATCATTTATACCAGTGTTATTTATCTGATGAAGTCGTATTGTGGATAAAAAAGAACCGGAAAATTATCTACCGTATTATAGTTTTGTTAAAAAGTTATTCAAGTTTAATTAATCTAATCATTGCAGTGTTATGTTATTGTATGGTAGTCTATGTTGAAGTGTTGACTTGAATAGTGAATATCGTCATTATTATTTACGTCGCGTGTTTTGTTCACTACGTAAAATTTAGATCGCCACAAGATGGCGGCGATCGGATGCTCGTTCCGCCAAAACCCGCTCTCACGGTTCGATGTGTCATCGGCGAGCGGTGACATGGTGTAAACCGGCGTCTCGAAGCGCGGCCGACTAGCCGGCCGCATTCGGCGAGGTTCCATTTCAAAAAATGGAATTTCGCTCGAGGCGCGAAAACGCGATGGGTGTTGACATAAGTTCAATACCGTACCGTTATTCAGGCGGTTGTACGTAATAATTATCGCAGACAAACGAAGATGTGCGAGCCGGACGAGATCGGAAAAGAAGTGTGGAAGCGATGGATATTAGATGCGATACACAAGATACGGGCTCAGAAGCAGAGGCCGAGCGTGGAGAGGATCTCTCACGCGATCCGGCAGCACCACAACTATCACGAGGACGTGGTGGCGGAGCGCCTGGAGCGCGCCGTGCGGGACGGCGCCGTACTCAAGGTGTACAACAAGGGGCAGAGCTCGTATAAGGACCCGGGAGGCGCGCACTCACGGGGGCTCAAACTGGCGCCCGACGCCGACGTCTCCAGGGCCGTGGCCAAGGCGGTGCGCGAGCTGTGCGAGCGCGATGGCTCCACCTTGAAATCTATCGAAAGACATTTGTATTCTGCTTACCAAGTGACTGTTGAACCTGAAGTGGATGTGAAGAGTGTGTTGAAGTGTGCAGTGAAGCGTGCGGTGGCCAGAGGGTTGCTCACCCACCACTCTGGCCTCTACAAGGCCACTGCCAGGCCTGCGTCCAAGTCAGGAGACTCTAGTTCTAAGCAAAAGTCCAAGCATTCGTCTGAATCCCCTGAAAAGGTAAGAAGTGAATAGTTGTTTATATTCCATCATGTTATTTATATCCTATTTGAAGTAAACAAACATTGATATCAGTCAATTTAATTGAACATTATTCCAATTTCAAATTACAATACATATTTAACTTGAATCTACATTGGCTATCCTATTCAATAATTACAATTATTAGCCAAGGTCAACAATATCATGATTGAAAAAGTTACTTCAAATAAAAATACTATGCATCATTCACGCATCACCAAATAATTTAATATTGTACAATGTGTCATAAGTTCCTCAATGGAATCCATAAATATCATAAAACTGATAACTGGTTCCCATTCAGTAGCGAGGCCGATGACCTACTGAGCAACCTTGAATCATTCATCTGTGGAAAAGAAAAAAAGGGTTTGCTTTTGTGTATTGCACAACAATACAATAATTTTACATCCTATCTAACTATAATAAGTTAATTCTAGATCTTGAGTAATGTTTTGAAGAGCCTTTTATTGTAAGAAAGTCATACATGAGATTTAACCCATGTTTCTAATTACTCTTATTTATCTATTTATATGGATATGCCTATATCACACAGTGTTGAAAGTCACCACACAAATAACTTTCTAATTAAATTTATTTAATATACTGTATGATATATTTTGTATTTTCTATAGTATAAGATTCTAATTTGAAAACTATATTGACTTTTTCTTTTTATTTGGTCTGCAAACTGGTAGTTACAACGGATGACAACTGTGGTGTTTTTCATAACTTGCTGCGAGTAGGGCAAAACACAATGGTGTGTGAAAATCAGCACAGCAGTCAGTGTTAAAAATGAAGTAGCAAAGTTTAACAAGGGTTGCTGAACAACCTTCTAGGTGAACGAAGCATGCACACAAATAGACATTTAACAATATTAGATTAGTATAAAAAAATAATTTTTACTTTTTTTTCATGTATTTTTGTTTATCCGAACCAACATTGCATTTGCCACACATTTCTTAATTCCTGGATATTGGCGGTAGAATCTCTACATCCAAGAAATTTGATAATTGTAATGTAACAGACGTTTTTTAATCTAATGCGAATTGAATATATATATATTTCATGGCAATATAAGCATTATAGTTATATCTATTTTCTGTGCATTAATTATACTAATTTATGTGTAGTAAGTATAATATTTGTTAGTTTTTAATTAGTTAGGTACTTAGAATATAATAGACTGCTTTATTATAATATAGACTTAAATGATTCTATGAACATTTTTCCATTTCTTGTAAAATTTAAAGTACGTGTGTGGACTTATGACTAAAATTAATAACTTATAGTAAAAATACATAAATTCATTGTCTGTATTTTAGGAGTGTCAGACAATAATTAGAGTAATGACTCACTGATATTTTTTTATGAATTGCGAGCAATGTGAAATCTACAAAGTGAATTTATCCCCTCATGTGTCGGGTGGTCAATTGGTGGTTGCCCTCTAGTGTAATAATATATCCATAGATTGAAGTCTCAATTTTATATCAGTAGATATTGATGAGTATACAGCAACATATTGAATTTGAATTATTTCATAAAAAAACCACTTGTTTCACTCATTCTCTAATTTGTTTTCCTTCATCAGAGTGTAGGCGGGGTGCCGGTTTGTAGTGAGTGCCTCGGTACCGACGCCAGGAACCGACTCGGGGTGGTTGAACCTTTGATCAGCTGCCACCAGTGCAAGTCCTACGTGCATCCATCTTGTCAGAGTTCATTGGAACAACTCAGTCAAACTATTATCAAGGTATGTTCTAAGGTATGGTACTGTCTGTACCGCTAGCATATTCAAAACTTAATCAGTTTAATCAATAATCTGATATGGTATTTCTACTCCATATAAATAAAATGAGTGGGTTTGTCCTCCTTACACACTAGTTGTCGTTCAATCTATAAACAGAAATAAAAATGAGAACCGACTCGGCCAAAATCTAAATGCTTCATTAACATTTAAAAGGCTCATTATTGTATTATATTAGGAACTACACTATTCACTTTAACACTTTCACTGCTGAGCCGTTTTTTATGTCTAGCCATAGGCGGGGCTCTGCACACTCCATAGTGTTTTCCCATACAACAAATACAACAGTTGTGTTTTCAGCACTGAATGTGTTAAGCCAGTCACTACGCGTACGTTAGCGATGTCTACAGAAAAAGAAAATGATCACATGAATTCGAGAACACAAACAGAAATCGTCTCGGAATAATGTATTCAAATAGATGATGATGAACGAAATGTTAATGTATCGTTTCCGTCCCCAGTCCGCGCGGTGGTCGTGCGGCGAGTGCACGTGGTGCGACGTGTGCGGCGCGCGCGGCGCGGCCAGCGGCGCCGCCGAGTGGACGGCGCGCTGCGCCGGGGCCTGCGCCAAGCACGCGCACCCGCGCTGTGCCGCGCCGCCCTGGCGCTGCGACCTGTGCGCCGCCCCCATGCCCACGCCCCGCAGGTGACGCATCGCCCCCCGCTCCGCCCGCGCCCTCTGGCCAAGCACTCACCGTTCTCTCTGCTCGCAGGACGCCGTCGGCAGCCGCACGCAAGCCGCGCACGCCTGCGCGCCGCCTCGACTCCGACGACGAGCCCTCCGACGGTAATGCCCCGCCGCCCCCTCGCCCTCCGCCCGAGCAGCGGATGTCCAAGGAGAAGCAGAAGTTTTTCAGATTCTCCGCGTTCAACCTCGTGAAGCGGCGGCGGCGCGAGTCCTCGAGTGAATGGGAGGGGTGGGGGGCGGGCGGCGCGCGATGGCGCGGTGTCCGCGTCACGCGTGTTCAGCGCCTCGAGCTTCGCCTCGAACGCCGCGCCTCCGCGTGCGCCGCGTCGCCTGTCTCACTCGCATCGCCCGCTTCGCTCGCCTCGCCGGCCTCGCCAGCCTCGTTCACATCGCCGGTCTCGCTCGCTTCGCCGGCATCGCTCGCCTCGCCGGCCTCGCTCGCCTCGCCGGCCTCACTCACCTCGCCGACCTCGCTCGCCTCGCCGCCATCCTCAGCATCGGCCGCTTCGCCTCTCGGCGCGCTCTCGGACGCCGAGTCCTCGTCGAGCGGGTCCCGCGAGCCGCCGCCCCCCGAGCTCCTGCGCCCCGCCACCATCACGCCGGCGCACATATCCACTGTGTTCGAACGCCTCGCGGCCGACCCGGGCCCCGGCGGTGCGTGGGGCTTCGCCGCCGAGGCGCGCAAGCTGAGCCGTGCCGACGAGGACGCGCCTCCCTCGCGGGCGCCCGAGCCGGCGGGGGCGCCGGCGCGGCGCATGGCGCGGGCGCGCAGCCGCGGCGGGGAGCGGCTGCTGACGACGTTGTTCGACGGCTTGTCCGAGTTCTACTCCGTGCGCTCCAAGTCCCGCGCGCGGCCGCGGGCGCCGCACTACGCGCCGTCCGAGGACCGCGAGGTGCTGAAGGAGACGCGCAGCACCTTCCGCCGCTACCAGGCGACGCTGCGCCGGCACTCGGTCGCGCCGCGCGAGCGTGGCGCCTCTCGCGAGCGGAGCCCGAGCCGGCCTCGGGACCGCGCCCCCTCTCGGCCACGGGCCCGCGCCCCGTCTCGGCCTCGGGATCGCGCTCCCTCTCTGCCCCGAGATCGTGCTCCCTCTCTGCACCGAGATCGTGCTCCCTCTCGGCCCCGGGTACGTGCCCCCTCTCGGTCACGGGATCGTGCCCCCCCTCCGCTTCGAGATCGCAGCCTCTCTCGGCCCCGGGACCGTGCCCTCTCTCGGCCCCGAGACCGCGCTCCCTCTCGGCCCCCAGACCGCGCCTCATCTCGTCCCAGGGATCGTCGCCCTAGTAGATATCGAGACGTCGACCCGTCCCCCGACCGAGCCCCGGTGCGAAGCCCCGGGCGCGCGCGGAGTCGTTCTAGACCCCGGCCTGTGGAGCCCCGGGCGCGCAGCCGCTCGCAGAGCGCGTCGGGTGCGCGGGCGCCGGCGTCGGCGTCGGCGCTGGTGGTGCTGGCGGCGGCAGAGCGGCGCGGCGGCGCGGGCTCGGAGCGCAAGCTAGCGCGCGGCGTGGCGCTGGCCGGGTGCGGGGCGGGCGGCGCGCGACCCGCGGAGGGTAAGCAGGGGAGGGCGCGGGGGGAAGTGCCTGTGTGTCCGCCGCGCGCCGCCGCCCCGCCCCGCCCGCCGCCCGGAGCGCCGGTGCCGGCGCCCAGTGTAGTCGCTCGGGGCCCGGCGGCGTCCACACGGCACTTTCGCTCGCGCCTCCGCCGCGGAGACGCGGGCTTGTCGCGGCTCCCCGCGCGGCCCCGACGGCTCGGTCGGGGCCGCGCGGGCGCTCAGCCGATTGCTTGATTCGCGTCGACCGAACGTGTTCGTTCGATGGGTGTCCGCCGGCGGTACAAGGTGTCATCCGTTCGCAGACGGCAAGCGGCTGCCGCCGGGCGTCACGGAGGCGGACTCGGAGCTGTTCAACCAGGCGCGCGACGCGGCCGGCGGCGAGGAGCCGGCGCCGGCGCCCCTGGCTCCGCCCGCTATGCCTGCGCCGCCGCCGGCGACCCCGGGAGCGCCTCCACCCGCGCCGGCGCCGGCGGCCCGATGCCCTTCCGCCATAGAGTTCGGACAGTGGGAGATCGAGACTTGGTACTCGAGTCCCTTTCCTCAGGAATATGCTAGGTAATTCAGTTTATCTACTATTTAATTTTAAAAAACAGTCCCCGCAGTGAGTCACTCAGACGTAAGTTGAGGAATTTCGGGGCAAATTTTGTAGATGTGGGGGTGTCTCAATCTATACTAGTAAAACGACGTCAGTTATGACAAAAAAAAAACATTTAAGTCTTGGGGCGATGTGTCAGAACAATACTTAAAAATACAAGTACATACTTATACCACAATAATATATGGACAACATTTAGAGATTTATTAAAAAAGTGAATTTGCCATCATTTTGCTACTACATTCCAGACTGCCCAAGTTGTTCCTGTGCGAGTTCTGCCTGAAGTACGCGAAGAGTCGGGCGGTGCTCATGCGGCACCTGGACAAGTGCCTGTGGCGGCACCCGCCCGCCACGGAGATCTACCGCTGCGGAGACATCTCGGTCTTCGAGGTCGACGGCAATGCCAACAAGATCTACTGCCAGAACCTCTGCCTTCTCGCCAAGCTGTTCCTGGACCACAAGACTCTGTACTACGATGTGGAGCCATTCCTCTTCTATGTGCTGACGAAGAATGACAGCAAGGGATGTCATCTAGTAGGCTATTTCTCCAAAGAGAAGCATTGCCAGCAGAAATACAATGTGTCCTGTATCATGACAATGCCACAGTACCAGAGGCAGGGCTTTGGAAGATTTCTCATCCATTTTAGTGAGTGGTGGAATCCTCATTGCATTTTTATTGCTTTTTTCTGAATATTCTTATAATAATAGCTGTTTCAAACTTAAAAAAGAAAAACTGAAGAATGAACATTTTATTATCTTCATCCACAGGTTATTTACTTTCGAAAGAAGAGGGACAACCTGGCACGCCGGAGAAACCTCTTTCCGACCTCGGCAGGGTTTCATATCATGCCTACTGGAAGTCGGTTATATTAGAGTACCTGTACGACCATCGAGACAAACCATTCACATTCGAAGATATCGCTCACATGACGGGAATGCATATGAACGACATCGCCGTGACTTTCCAGCTGCTGGGATTCGTCAGATACATACCAAACGATGACAACATTAAGCTAGGTCTCTGTATAGACTGGAATAGAGTCGACAGTCACGTGAAGAAAGTGCGAAGTAAACCTCGACTGGAAATAGATCCGGAATGTCTGAGGTGGACGCCGCTGCTAGCGCCAACCGTCAATCCGTTCCGGTCTCCGGAGGAAGTCTCAGGTGACCAAGAGACAGAAAACGACGACACGGAAATGAAAACTGAGAGCGAAGACACGGCAACGGAATCTGAGGAAATATCTGCCCCCAAAGCCAACGCTAAAGAAGCCGAGAAGGAACTGGAGCAACCCGTTGAGGTCACGTCGTCGGGCAGACGGCGGACGAGGCCGCTTAAATACAGCGAGACCACATACCAGACCACGCCGACCGTCAGTGAAGGCGGCAGAAAACGAAAACGTGACCTCAATAGAAAGATCTCCGAGACCGCTGAGGATGCTAAAAACAAAGAGGACGAGACCCCACGGCGGCAAAGAAGCAAAAGCGTAGCGAGAAGGTCGTCTCGAGTTGCGCAAGACATTAACGAAGATCGGACTAGTAGTACGCAGACCAACGAACCGCTCTCGGCTAGATACGCGTCCGACAGCCAGGACAGTCAAGAGAGTCAAGAAGAGCTTGCCGATTCAGTTAACTCCACGCCGGCGGCCGGCGCTGTTAAGGCTAGGAGTAAAAGAAAAATCCCGTGGCGCGGCCGGACAAAGAAGAGGCCCAAAATCAACAAAACAACGCATAGGAACACCTCACCAGCGCCTAAGAAGACTAAAGTTAATGAGGTCAAAGAGGTTGCAGGTGAATGTAAGACCACTGACGGTGACTCGATGGAGCAAGAACGAACCGCCGCAGTGGAAACTCCTGCTGGATCTCCTAAAAGTCATGCAGAGCAGAAAGCTCAAGACAAAAAGAATTCCGAAGCGAGTTCAGAAGATTCGTCGGGAGAAGCCGACGATGAAATGGATGTGGAAGAAGGGGAAGACAGGAGAAGCGTGGCTAGCAAGCCGGCGACGCCGCGGCATGTCGAAGAGAACAGCACAGATCATCACACAAGTGATATGGAACTTGACAGTATACATATGGATTCACCGAAGTCGATAGCGGAAAAAGCCCAAGTTATCAACGAAACTTCATCGGCTGATAAACCTGAGAAAGAAATTGAAGAGAATAGAACAGAAGTGCCAACTGAAAATGCAGAACCAAAAGATGACAGCGCAGCAAATGATGAAGACAAATTGTCAGACAGCAGGAGTGATGAAGTAAAGTCGCCTTCTTTGTTGCCGCCGAGTTTCGATGAAAAAGACACCATCATTATATCTGAATCTGACGACAATAACAGTCAAAGCTGTCCACTGCCATCGCCGAAACCGAACACTGTAGCGCCCGTGCCGCAAAACAATGAAAACAAACCAAAGGAAGTGAAAGAAAATGACAGTCCATCCAAAGTCATACCAGTCGTATCTACAGAGAATGCTCACATAGTGTTAGACCCGAAGGTTCAAGAAGAGGTCAACACGATAAGGCCGTCGGTCGAACTTATTGTTCCTAGAATACATCAAATTGAGACAATAGTCGTCGAAGGTGAATCCGATAGCGCGAACTCAACTCTTACTGGAATCTCGCCTAAGAAAGACAAGTCTGTTATCAATGAATCTTTCAAACATACCAAATCACCCGAAAAGTCCATAACGGAAGCGGTTTGTGAACAGAAAAAGTGTGAAATTAGGAAAGAGACAGTCATACAACATCAAACACTGGACGAGTCTAAAAGTACAGAGAAAAAATCGCCTAACAAAATAGAATCGATCTTACAAAACTTTGATCCACATAGAGAAATTATGTCTAACTTAAAAAAACCGGATCCGCCGAGAATAGACTCTTTTACGGAAATAGATAGTAGAAATAAAAGTCAATCTCATATTCCTGTAACTAGTAAAGAAAGCGATCTTCCCTTTCGTAATGACATATTGCACACACGGAAAGACGAAATAATAATTACAAGGAACTTGATAGAACAAACATTACCAACATATCAAGCCCCGGTGGCCAACTCCATGACGATACAGCAGATCAACACAGCGCAACATTCCTATCTCAATCACAGGGCGAATGTGAGCAAAGAATCACAAGGCGTGCAGACGGACAAGGTTCTCAAGACTAGTGAGCAAAATCGTGTTGTCAACAGTATGGTGGAACCTTCGCCGGTCATTAGCAAACCTACGAAGCTGGAAGTGCCTCACCCAATCTCGTCTCCTGTCATAAACCCGGTCATCCCGAAAGTACCGAACGTGACCGACGTAAACTTTTTACCTCGATGCCAGAGCGCCAACGCCGCAATCAGTCTAGGGTTGGATAGAAGCGATTTGGATCAAAATTTTGTCAACAATTTACAGAATCCCCTATCCGGATCCATGACTATAATCCCTACAAATTCGCAAGACAAAAACGACCTAAAGCCCAGGGAGAGGAGTAAACTTCGAGAAGTGAGAGTGAACTCCGCTCAGAATAAAAATGAAAAGACTGAAAAGAAATCTAAGAACGACAACACTCCTCGAAGCACGCCAGAGCCGAAGATGTTTTTTCCGGAACAGAATACGAACGCGGCGAGAAAGCCGGAGACGTCCGTCCCAATAAACGTGATCAATTCCGTGTCCGTGACGACCAAGGTCGAAAGCAAGCCCGCGCCGGAAGCTCCTAAAAAGCAAGATTATTTTAAGAAGGAGAAGTCGAATGCCGCCAACTCGAAGAACACGTCGGTTAAACACGACAAGAGTTGCTTGGCGCAGATCAACAACTACAAAACCGATCAAAACGAACTGAACAAGATGTTGCCAAAGTTGAAGTACGACAACGAGCTGGTTCCCAAAGCGGACTACGCGATGAACCAGCTGCAGAACTACCACTCGACGCACGGCCAGTACCAGTGGCCGCCGTGGGACCCGGCGCGCCTACAGGGCACGTGGGACCACAACCGGCTATTCGAGATGAAGAACAACGACAAGAACTACCTCGACAAGTTGCAGAGCTTCAACCTGCCGCATCTCGACCAGATGCAAAAATCTCCGCAGAAGCTGCACCAGAAGGACTTCCACAACATCCCGTACGGCCACCTCGGGGGGAGCATCTACGCGACTGCCGGCCTTCCGCACTTCAAGGAGACGAAGACGCCCACTTCTAAAGCAGAATGCTCGCAGAAAAACGAGTGCAAGCCGGCCAAGCAGCCGAAGACGACGACCGCGTGCCAGACGCAGTGCGACAGTAAAAAGGCGCACGGGGATCAGATGAAGCAGATGATGCAGCGGCAGAAACAGGAGGCGTGCGAGTACCGGCAGCAGAGCCCGCACGCGCTCTCCTCGCCGGGCTGCAAGGCGTATGGGCAGAACGGGCCGTGCCAGGACAAGACGGACATCGAGAAGAAGTCGCGTGCCAAAAAAGAGGAGTCTCCCAAAGAGGGCAAGGAGGAGATGGAGGCGATGTCTCCCGCGCTGCAGTCGATGGGCGTGTACACGCCTGACTCCACGAGCAACAGCGTGCATTCGGTTCAGTACCCGGCGTGCGAGCTGGACGTGTCGCAGCTGGGCCTGGAGTCCCCGACGTCCATCGGCTCAGACCTGGCGTCCCCGTGCTCCATGCTGCACCTGCACGGCGCGCCGGCGCCGCCCGCGCCCTCGCCGCAGTACCCGCACTCCTCCTTGCACATCCCCTCCATCATGACGCAGCCCAACCAACCGCCCAAGCATCAAAAGATCAATAATAGGAATAGGTGAGTGACACTTGTAAATTACTACACTTTGGACTTTACGTAAGTTCCCTTGTGATTAGGGTTAGCTGACGATCGTTATTCCCTGGCATTTATAATAGAATTGTAATCTGCACTCTGCAAACTATATTTTTTTAATTTATTTGTGCAGAAATAGTGCCAACGCTAGCAATAACAGCAACAACAACAGCGGCAACACGGACGCGAAGCAGTCTGCGATGCGCGGCGCCGCCACGCCGCCCGCGCGGCACCGCGCCACGCCGCCCACGCCGCACCAGCCGCACGGTATGGCTTCTTTGTTTCCGATAACTATAATCTGGAAGTCTTCCAAGGCGAGAATGAAAAGGTATCTTTTAGGCAAGCATGCTCCACCGTCGACCGCGTCGCTACATACCAACAGTTGAGACTGCGGTCAAATGCTTGCCTATACTGCAATAAAAGAGAAATAAAAACGGTAAATGAAACCAATAAAAATTATAGCTATTATATATTATACGATAATAACAACATATATAGACAAACGTAACTTTATGAGAGAGAATTCTGTATCTCCCTGTACCCGACCTGTTATTATGTTGGTCCTTCGAGCCGAATCTTTCTATAACTCGTAACGGTGCCGAGACTTGATTCCCGTTTGGTGTCGCGCAGGGTCCGGCGGCGGCGGCGCCATGCAAGGCGGCGGCTACCAGGGCGGCTACCTGCCCTTCCAGCAGCAGCAGCAGTACGCGGGCGGGTGGCCGCCGCCCTCCTGCTCGCTCGCCAAGCTTCAGCAGATGGCGGAGGCGCCGCAGCACCCGCATCAGGTAACCACACTAATTCGACCACTATCATGCTTTCTATACTTTCACTTCCACTTGACGTTGTTTGTATTTGTACTTGCGTTTAACATTTTTTTTGTCCCTAGTCAATGTTTGCTTTTCCTGTAGTACGGTTCTGGCTGTATTGTGATTTTAAATTAACTTTTTCACTGGTATACTTCACTTTTTCACTGCTGTTACTCTTCTTTCAACGTTGGTAATCCCGCAATGTATCCATTCCAGTACGCCCAGCAAGCGGGGACTCCCCCGGCGACGTCGGGCCACTACCACGCCGCCGCTAAGTACTACGCGCCGCACAACCAACTCGACGCGCCGCGGAACGCGCGGGCCGCCGCCAGTGAGTACAGTAGGTGGAAAACATCAATTATTTACTACTAACCACTCGATCTAACACGTAACTTCAATAATGTCTTGGCTTTTTGGTTTATGGGGCTTCTGTGGCTTGTTATAATTTTCAATTTGCCAATTTTCTTGTCTAGTGACGTTTGTATCTGCACACACTGTAGCGTTTTCCCATACAACTAACACCACAGTTGTGTTCTCCTGTACTCGCGGCAAGTTATAAAAAACACAACAGTTGTGTTTTCAGCAGTGAATGTGTTAAAGCTAAACATGACTTTACTGATAGTGTTTGATGGATGGTGGTGCCCAACTGGACTCTACAGAGAAGTTGTTGGGACGGTATTTTTGTAAACTGGATATGATGTCATTTTTAACCCGCTTTTATTAGCTTCACCTGTACCTATGTTATGGAATCTTTGAACGTAAATTTCACCAGCTTCAAGACGTCTGATTAACATGAAAGTTTGAGCTACTTCCCAAAATCTCCAAAGCCCTTTTGTTCAAGTATTGTGGAACGATGACAATAAATTAATAAAATAACACGCTTTAATACCATCAAATTATTTATTTTAAGTTCTGTTTGCTATAAAAGTGTGTTTATAATTTATTATTTCAATGTGTTAGGAACAGTTTTCTAATTGTATCTTCACGGAGTCTTGCAAGGAGCTCTCTATAAGACCGCAGTTTAACCGTTTTTCTAATTTCGCCGTTCGATTGCACTGCTTTACAATTTCCAATCGACAAATGTTGTATTTTTTTTCCTGGATTTGCAGGTAACCTGAGTTCTATGCAACACATGCAGATGGCGCCTGGGTCGCGCATGTCCCCCAACCTGAACACACACATTATCAGCCAATTTGGCATGAATGGGTACCGCATGCCTCAGCAGCAGTTCAACAACCTGCAGATGATGAATGTGCAGCCGGCAGTGCAGTACCCGTCTCCAGACCCTCGAGCACAGCAGTCTAACGTCTATTATCAGTACATCAATCCACCTCCACCTCTGGCCATGCAACCTCTCAACTCAACAATGCGGCGGTAACAGTGTGTGAAGTGGTGAACAGTTACAGTGAACCTAAAGTATTATTTCAATACTCACTCGGCCCCGCTCCGATGATGACATTAGACATAACGATGACCAAAAACTGACAGTGTATATCTCTAAGGCATAGTACAAATAAAGTGCTTCTAGTTTTAAGTGTAAATATAGATATCACTTCAGTTGCCTTATCCTTCGGACTGAAGGTTTTGATTGTATTACTTTAATGGCGGCTTAGCTTTTTGTATGATATGTACGTAATTGAGTTCGATACCCGGTAAGCTGAATGAGAGTACAAAATTACAAATAAAATGTGTATTTAAAATCTGTTTATAATAATGGCAAAATGTAGCATAATCTTTAGTGCAATAAATATTAATGTGAATTGGTCAAATATGACACATTCTAATAATTCGTGTCGTTCTTTTGTTTGGGCACGCTAGACTACTGGGATCGGACGGATCTGACGGCGTGTGCTTAAATTGTAAAAAAATAATATTATTTCCAAAGAAACAATAATGTTAAGTCTTTGGTGATATCTCACATGAGTAATTTGTGGAACGTGTCGCATTGTGAAGTTTTGATGTAAATGTTTGTTTGGAAACTCAATTTATATGTATATCCTGTTACTTAAGATTTTTTATACATTATGTGAGATGTACAGTAACTCTTGTACAGTCAGCATTTTTAACAATTTTATAATAGGATCCTAGTTCTTGAATTCGTTCTCAAGTGCCTCTTTCATGTCCCATTCGCTTAACACCAGTGTAAGATATTTGTAAAATATGGTACTACTTACTGCTTGAATTAACACAAGGCTGTATACATAATTATAGTTATGAGCATTCAGTAATATAAGTATATTGTACATCAGTTTTATTTGATCAATGTGATAGTAACAAGAGGAATGGGATAGGCGCATTTGCAAATAGGCCTAATGGACAGTTACTTTATTTAAATGTTTTATATTCTTTTTACATTGTTAGGTTGTAGTTTTTTAATTATGATTGTCTTTGTTTTTGCTTCGCTTAAGATTATTTTCGTTTCCCAGTAATTTATTGCCAAATGTTATTAACACTGATTTTTGTTTAAAGTTTAAGTATTGTAGGTAGTGTTTAGTTTGGTTCGTTCCGCACGTTTAGGCAAGCGCCGCGACTATCGGCACATTACTCGTAAGATCTGCTCCTCTGAGGTTATGATATGAATGTTATTTGTTACATACTAATGTGTAGTATATGAAATATTGTAAATACATTAACAATAAGATATGTAGCAGGTGTTATGACACAAAATATAATTTTGTGAAAAAGCTGGAAGTTTTATTTAACTACAAACCCAAACTTCGTAGGGTTAGCTTTGGCTTTATGTAGTGGGCTTGGAATAGGTATGGTAGACAAAAAATAGTAACATTGTTATGATTTTATTGCACGTAAAATTATCACTAATTGACTACGAATTAACAGTTTTATTAATACAATATGGTAAGAAATTGCCTGCACACATAATACAATGAATTAGGAATGGTCGGGCTTTCAATAAAAAGTCGGTTGAGAATGGCATTCAACAGTTCTTATTGGCTATGGTTGCTGCGTATCACAGACCACATAACCATGTAAAAGCATTAAAATATCCTACACAATAATTATTTACTGAAAATGTCTGTTTAGGACACGCAGACAGTTCACTAAAATACCGCAAATGAGATTAGGCTCCAAAAAGTTTTACAAACTACCACACAGCCTCACATGAACTTAATTACTTGCCGACTTAATTTTAGGAAGGTTTTGCTAGTTTCATTCTTAGATTACTGATTGTCGCAACTCATGTTTACAAAAATCTAATCAATTGTACACACACAACACACATGCACATAACACAATACAATGAGAAGTCTTGCCCTTGAAATGACATACCATCTCAATTGATGGGGTTGTATCAACCAGAGTTCACTTCAAACAGTGTAAAATGTATGGAATCTAGCTAAGGCCAGATTCATCGATAGGAATGGACTTAAAGCCCTGACCTTGATTGATCCTAGTGGGCTGATGGATCTGGACATTCGCCCTATAAATTCAAATTCTTAATCAAGAAAGTTGCAAGCCCCAATAATTTTGATTTTAGTGGTCTGCCTGAAGACATTTATAATTTTCTGATAGAGTGTGTTCGGAATGCTCCTATGAGAAAACTTATTTGACATGTTGACTGCTGAAATAGTTTTTACACTTACGCACCGGTACGGACCGCGTGTGTTTTCCAACAATGGCGTGCCGTCTGTGTAAGCCGCACTGTAGTAGCGCCGCGTAGAAACACACACGTCAGTGTTTCGCCGCACAGCCGGCGCGTAAGCTGCTCTAACACAACAGGTGTGTTTTGCCACACCCACGTAAAGTTATAAAAAATACGTCTGTGGTTTCATCAATGAACACGTTAAAGAATTTAATTTTATCCCACTTGCTTTTGCTGCTAGGACTCTATCAATCCACATAATCAATATTTAAAAAGGTATAGCAAATATTAATGTTATACTATCGCACCACCATAGTAGTTGGTTGACTCAAAGTTCTTAAATTATAAATTAAAATTATCCTAGTGGGCCTCACAAAAACCTATTTTGTTATTCCTATCCTAGATGGGAAGCAATAATACTCACATTTACATAACATTTAAATCTTCAATAAGTTACCTGAGCTCAGCCCATATTATAGACTTTATAGTGCTTGGTAACTTTTCATAAAATTCTACAATACTTTATACAATATACTATTAGTTTCTTTTTTATTTGACTTAGTGACTAGACAAGTAGTTCACCTGATAGTAAGCGCTACGCTTGCCCATAACAGTTACAGTGCCATACAGAACTGCATTGCACTTGCGCGGCACTGTACTATGCTCGTCACCCCGAGACATCTGCTTTAAAGTCTCATATGCCCGGTAATTTCGCTGGAAATAGTGCCCTTTGAACCAGAACACAGTAATGTCCACTTCTGTTTGGTGGATGAATAGATTGACAAATGACTATTATATCGGCCTTACTTACAACAGTTTCTTAAGGTTAAGGATGTCACTTAAGGTCTGCGCACTACATTTATGTATTGTGCATAAATTAAATGACAGGCTCAGCTTTAATAGGCTGTTAAAAGTAAGGCTGTATTTTTTTGTAAAGCTTATATTATTATATTTGTACATAGATTGGCACAGGGACGGGTTCAGAAGGTCTTCTGTCGATTTGTACTCTGTTCCTCATCAGCCTGAGACTGTTTTCAGTCACCTTGGTGCACCCCCGGACGATTAAGCCTTCTAGTTTGCAACTTTGTAGTGCCAGCGCCCTGAAAATAGACAAACCTTTACCATTTTGACTGCTGAGCCAATTTTCTTGTCTAGCCACAGGTATGGATCTGCACACAACATTGTATTTTCCCGTACCGCTAACACCACAGTTGTGTTTTCCCGTACTCGCAGCAAGTTATAAAAATTACCACAGTTGTTTTAAGCAGTAAATGTGTTAAATCATATCCAAATTAAAGTACTAATAAACTAGAGAATAATAGCTCACCTCACACCCTTGTCAGTGATATCATTACATCCACCTAGATTAAGCAACTTCAAGTGAATACTATATTTGGCTAAGGCATACAGAGATTTGTCTGTGATTTGTTTATTGCCTTCTAAGTTGAAGGTTTTCAGATGACAGAACTTTTTAATGAATATGAGTATGCAGCTCTCGGACACAAAAGGACAGTGAGATATATCCACATCTTCGAGCATGCTCTGGTGCAGGGCGAGCGCCTCCACGGCACCCGTGGTGAGCCACGGGCAGCGTGACAACTTGAGCACGCGTAAGTTAGTGCAGTATAAAATCACCGGCTGCAAACACTTAGCCGACAAGTTCTTACACTGACTCAGGTTCAAGCTGACCAAATTCTTATTATTTACTAAAATCGGAATTACATCAGAGTCCGTCAGAATTGGGCTACGGTTCAAATTTATCATTCCTAATCTCGTACAAGTCAAAGTGAAAACCTGCAAGAAAACAAATATTCTTTTATAGACATCATACAAACGCTGAACTGAAAAATCATTTGTGCCAAATAATATTTACACTCAATGCGTGGGGAGGGAATCCTTTGTCCAGTTTCAACGATTTCATCTTGGAAAAGTAGATATTTACGATTTGCATGCATGTTTTGGAGACACATCGAAAATTAAAACATTCGCGGATCGTTAAATAAGGTATCAATTTTGATACTAAAATATCTTCCCAATGCAAATCGAATAGTAGTATATTTCGGTCTTGGTTCATTTTATATTTTAGAAGTTTTCATGGGACTTTAGCTTCTTTCATGGAAAATTTAGGAAAACTAGCTAGAGCAATTTCACTTTCCACTTTACGTGACGTTTCCTAACTTGACGCTTGTTTTGTTTAGAAGTTTCGTTCAAAGAGTTTGGTTTTAGTTTGGTTTCGTTCGTAATTCCGATTTTAAGAATATTATTTTAATGGATTGTTTTCTAATTTGTTTTGCCAAAATACAATATTTCGTAATTTGCTAAAAATACTTGAGTGCGCCTTTTCTTAGGAACTTTCAGGGTTATCTAGAGCCGATGGGGAGAAAGTTTGGCCTGACATTCTGTCAGTAATCAACTTTTGCATTTATACCGGCGTAAATCGGAATTCGCATTAAACGTACTATATGATCGGAATGCAATAGTTTTATAATTTAGTAAATATGACTTAAAAATAATAATAAAGGTTTGTACAATATAAATAATAGACTTTGATTCTATATCTAATGGTGCAAGCAATCTAACATCATAATAATTATGGCCACCGTTGGGACTACCCATAAAACGGATGATGTTAAACCAACTAAGTTAGACAAATGAAGCTGCTATAGAGCCTGATTTAGGATTAGGAGCACACAACATCAAAACTCCAGGAAGAGAAACAATGTGCAATGCCTTGTTGCAACGAATGTAGGTAAGTATACCTTTTGAATAGCCTATAATGTGTGCCTTGTAGATGTGTGTAGGCATGCAACTATTAATCTTATAGTGGTATTCATTTTCCCAGCACGACTGTACCTAAGTGCATTATACTTATTCACGCATTGTTCTAGAAATTGCAGCTGAATGTATCTACTTAGGTAAGTACTTAAAATTCATAGCTATTTACGACTAGTTAACGTAATAGCCTAATAGCACACTTATAACAGTTATAACTCAAAAAACAAGCCAAGTGCGAGTTGGACTCGTGCACCTAGAGTTCCGTACAAACTTGTAGCTCTTAATAGGTCAACCGCAAAGTATCCTATAGGTTTTGATTACCCTGTGAATTCCTATTTGATTGCATGACTTATAATATAACTGTGATTTTTTCACAGCTAAAACATACCGTTTCCGTATATCCGAGTATTTGATTTGATATAAATTTCAACTTGATACCTCTACGCGTTCTTGAGAAAATGGAGTCATGACAGACAGACGGACAAAAAAGTGATCCTGTAAGGGTTCCTTTTTCTTTTTGAGGGACAGTAGTATTTTTTATGTACCTTGTGTATTTCTGAACTGGACAATAAAGTATTTTCTATTCTATTCTATTCTACGGAACCCTAAAAATAATGAATAGTTATATACAAGATCAACAATGCAATCTAAGAACTAGGCACTATAATTTTTGCCTGATTTGTATCTTATGCGGTGACAACTGTTTATTTACACGTTTGCTTGCACTGTGACTTCTTGATTTTACCTACACATAGTTATAAGTAGGGTTTTAAGGTATAACTAGAATCTAGTAAAGTCTAGTAATTTAATTCAATAAGTTATATTCCATACTATTCAATTCAAGATATACAGTCATAGTTGTATTTAGTTACTGTAAATCTGAATTTACATGGATGGACCCATTATATCGTCCATAACCGAAATATTTCCTTTACCTCAACGATCTCTTTATCTAGAAAAATTAAGGTATCTACCTACCTAACAGTGACGATGTGGCTGAAATTGGGATAAGTACACGCTAAGTTTGTCTCTTTAAATATATCTGATTCTGCTGAGGGAAAAACCACACAAATTGAATAAAATCCTACGGCTGCTAGCATTGAAACTCTTTGCTGTGGACGTAGAGAAAGGCAAAAAAGGTTAACAAGTTTTAAAAACAAGGCAACCACGGAAAGATTTTAATTTCGGAACATAAGTCTGAAAAACTCATCTTTTAGTAAACTTCAAATACTAGCCGCTGTCTTCGTCGCAGAACATTCGCACTAATGGCGCGAATTACTTCAGTCATTAATTTGATAATGGCAATCATGCCATTATAACAGCTCGTCTTGTGGAACCGCGAGGCTTCCACGGTCACGGCGCGGCGGCGGGGCTGATGGGTTCTGAACATATTTCAACTGAATCATTAATTTTGAAAGCGATTATTCAGGACTACGGCTGTGGAAGTACGCAGATATTTAAACCGCAAAACAGTGGGAGGTTTCACTTTCAAAGTAACGATCGAGAATTGTGGCTAAGTGTAAAGGTTTAGCTTAGGGTCTAGAGCAGAGGTTCCCAGACTTATTTTCTCATGGACCCCTTTCAAAATTAAGCTAGTTTCGGTGGACCCCCTGCAGCTACATTTCTACCATATTTTTATTTATTTCCTACTATATATTATTTTATGTCACGCCAACGTAGACCCCGTCGAGTTTCCCGTGGGCCCCTGGGGGTCCACCTGTACCACTTTGGGAACTAAGGGTCTAGAGTATGACCACTATTTCAATCAACTGTTGTTACAACTAATATGTCATCGAAGACGGTAAACATGACAATGGCAGAAAATGGTATTTGTGATATTTTATTTTCTTAGGAAAATTACAGCGATAACCTTTTAAAACCATCTCAGAACTATTTATATTAAAATATGTATTTCTAAAAGTGTTAAAATATTCTGAGTTTATGTCGAGGGTAACAACTCTGTACACTGTACACGTCCTACTAACGTTGGCAACCGCCGAATATACCCAGGAGTAGGTATAAACTAAAACAAAAACTGAAGTGTCCGCCAACCTCCTTAACCTTTCCTATTAACTTTTCCAATAGCTAAAAACAAAAGGTCCATATCCACAGAACAAAAGTCCGATGGGTTAAATATGGGCCCAGTTGTCCTAAGCACATAAAAACCGCCTTGTTTCCGTTTTATTTGATTTAAGAAGGCCGGAAAAGGCCGCCTGTAGTTTGGATGGGAGACACAAAAGTTTGGTGCATTAGGAAGGTCCAACCGTGATTTTATATGGCCCATCGAACACGCAAAAGAAAAAGGGAAAACTTTCGATGGAATAAGTAAAAGTAGTGTAAAAGTTTTTGTAGTGGGAGGCCTCTTCTGCAAGACACCGTCTGGGGAAGTACCACACCTTTGCCAGATATTCATCCGCTAAGCAGTCCAGCGAAATTACTGGGCATATGAGACTTTAGAGCCGATGTCTCAGGGTGACGAGCGCAGTGCAGGGCCGCGCAGGATTATGCAATGCAAAGTGTTGGGTGGCACTGAACTGTTATGGGCAGGCGTAGCGCTTACCATCAGATGAACGACTTGCTCGTCTCGTCAATCAGTCACATAAAAAAAAGGTTTTCAATGTCTTCACGTCTTTCAGCTCCGTTTTCCGATGGTGAAGTCATTGTGTTGTTTGTTCAAGTATTTATAGAGCTTATATTTTTAGAGGTTGACGGTGAAGTTTGCTTTCCTAGAAGATACGAGAGCATATTCAGTGTTGTCTTGAACAATTCAAGATTATAGTTATCTGGAAACGCTACGCTGTTAAGGCGATCCATTTTTCGCCGTTCTAATTTAAAAGGTCGATGAAAATAGTTTTGTTTGAATTGGAGGAATGTCAACAATCGTGGTTATAGTATTATTTTTATTATAAAATTATTACTTTATCACACCCCTAGATTTTAATCATAAACTTTGTAATAAGCGGCAATAAGAGCCCAGTGATTCCTATCTATTACCTTTATTGTTCATTATAACTTAATACTAGAAATTAGTACATACTTACACATGTACTAGGAAACGGTTATGTAGATAAACAAATTAGGCATAAACGCAGCCACTTTATAGAATTGTCACTGCTATACCACATTGAGACCTTTTCCGAGTAACACGTCTGTGATCGCGATTTCTCGATCCTCGTGCGATAAAGTAATAAAGGATTCCACCTGGACAAGGCGCCTGTAAGCTAGAGGTAGGCAAATCTCATGAATTACTTATTTTCTCAGTAAAGCAGGGCAATCTTGGCGGCACCTCGATCGAGAGACTTCTTGGCGAGAGGTCCTTTAACGCTATTGAAAGCATGGAACTTTATATCAGGTGGCTATCGATCACACACTCGAATTCCTTGATCGAGAGACCGTTATCCTGGCCCTGCAGTGCATGTCCAATTTGTCCAAATAATAATTATTTAAGGTTTTTAAAAATACAAAGTCTAGCGTTACCTATCAAATGTAACCAATACTGAAATTTTTATTTGTTGTAAAGTTAAGCACCGTCCCTAGTGGTACACATTTAGATGGGAGACCGTTTAGTGGCGTAAGTTATGAACGAATCCGTGCTTCGGAGGATTCGGTAAGGCAGTTCTGATGATTAAAATTCATAAGAGTCCACCAGCCAGAGGCCAGAGGGTGGCCTGACATGCCCACTGACAGCAAACAACGCCAGGAACGATTGCTCGAATTTATCTAGAATAATATATTCAGATGCAGTTATGGCTGTGCCTTGTTTGCGTATTGCTAGCCTGCGCCTACGCCCTACTGTGGAGCCGGCTGCGGCGCACCAGGGCTCTGCTAGCGGGCTTGCCTTCCTACCCTCAGCTGCCACTCGTTGGGAATTTGCTGCAGGTGGCTGGAGACGCAAGGAGTAAGTACACGGGAGACACTGAGGCTTAGATAAATTGCTCAAATAAAACGTCTGTATTCACATCGGCCGCAGAGGCAATCTGAGTCTACCGCTGTATGTTCAAACACAAAAATACCAATAAACCGCGGATCAATCGGGCAATAACCAATAGAATGCTAAACATTACAAAATTTTAGGACCACGATTTAAACTCGGTCCTAACATAACCCTCCGTTTGACAGTTGGGTAAAAATACCTAAGGCTTTTCTAGCTAGCAAACGGTGCTACATTCTTTAACCAAATACGTAAGACACACGTACGTATCTAAATCGCCGAAATGAAGTTTTAATAACTAGTACATTTGTAATAATAAATTTAATAACTAGGAAATAAAAAAAAAATAGAATTGGTGCTCAACAGCTATAGCAATTTATTTTTAGTTTAAAATGTTATCTAGCTCATAGAAAATATTTATCTAAATTAGATAGATAGATAAACTCTTTATTGAAACACCACAGAACAAAGAAAACTTAAAACAAGAACAAAACAAATTTTACAATTAGTGTCACAATGGGCGGTCTTATGGCTCAGACCGATCTCTTCCAGACAACCATGCACGGAGAGGAGTAAATAAGACATCGGACGGTGGCTTTCTTTATATTCCCTATATATTTCCTTATTTCCTTAGGTATGATTTACAAAGATATTAAAGTATGTAATGCATATTGCATGCACTTACTGTAACTACGAGTGGAAGCTCAATTTGTTTAAATTGCCCATCAGTAACGTTGTTTCGACTCATGTGAACAGGTTCCTATTAGATTCACTATAAGTGATGTAAATAACCCACTAGATACAGTAGTAGAGACGTCGCTATACCATACGCCATCGCAGTGCCATATTCCCATACTGGGAACAGTGTATGGCAGTAAGATTCCCAGAGTAGAATAGAATATAGAAGAAGTATAAAAGAAAAAATCTCAGGTATAGAATTGGAAGTGGATTGCTGGGATATTGTTTTTAGCTAATGGAATATCTTAAAGCTTCTATAGTTCTCTAACAACAGAAGAATTTCTGATACTAATCATTATTCTTCAGGTATTTTTCGTCTTTTGAACGACGTGTCACAAAAGGCTGAGGAATCGATGAAGCCTTTTCTGATCTGGTTCGGATCATTTCCTGTCATATGTAAGTGAGTCACAATCCAACTATAATATACTAGCAGCGCCCCACGGTTTAACCCGCGTAGACCCCGTAGACGCGTAGAATCAGAGCATAATTTCAGCCAAAGCACCAGATTTTTTAGTCAGATAAGATAATTTTTGTACGCAATTCCAGTAATCAGCGATCCAGAAGACGTAAAGAGTGTTACCAACGCCTTCATCGAGAAGCCTTACTACTACGACTTTGGTAAACTCTGGCTGGGAGACGGGCTGGTCACAGCTCCCGGTGAGTAGAAGGAGACCAGATGAAGCTATTACAAGAGTCTGGCTGAGGAAATAATTTTTATTTTTTCGATGTAAAATTTTGCTGCTTTAAAATGACTTTGTTAATATTAGGTGCAATATGGAAGCAAAACATCAAGATGCTCGCAAATACTTTCAACGCTTCCGTAGTGGAGGGTTTTCAGGGGGTGTTCAACGCGCAGGCGCAGAAGCTGGTGAAGAACCTAAAGAAAGAGGTGGGAGGAAAGCCTTTTGACTGCATGTATCAATTGACCTTTACCACGCTGGAAGCGATTTGCCGTAAGTGCTGTAGTTTTCTAAATTAGTATAGACAAGATGTGACTGTACGTGGTCTAAGGTAGTTAACACGCTAAGGGACTAGCTCTTTAAGACTGCTGCCGTAAATTTCCAGCCAATTTACTAGGCATATGAGACTTTAGAGCCGATGCCTCAGTGCAGTGCCGCGCAGGGTTACGCAATGCATTGTTCTGGGTGGTGATGTGACAGTTACGGGCCGGCGTAGCACTTACCATCAGGTAAACGACTTGCTCGTCTCGTCACTCAGTCAAATAAAAAAAAAACCTGAAAATGAGCTACAAAAAACCGCACCGCTGAAGAAAACGCAGGCAACAGCAAGCAGATAAAAAGCTTATTACTGATATTAAAACATTTTGTTCTTAGAAACAGCATTAGGTACAGCTCACATATCAGATATCATTGTGACTGATGAATACTACAACGCCTTTCAACGGTGCCTAGAACTGCTGCTCAGTCGAGGGTTGAACCTGATGATGCACCTAGACTGCCTGTACCGCCTCACGCCAGCATACAAAGAGCTCAAGAGATGCGTCGCCGTTTTGCACAATCTCTCTGACAAGGTAACTATACTTTCGGTACATTATCTTTCAAAAATGGTACAGATATTTCTTCTGATGAAGGCAGCTAAGCCCTTAGTTCAGTTTAGTTTAGTTTAGTTATGCTTTTGTTCTTTATAGGCAATGTAACAGACCTGTACATCTTAAATCTATGGGCAATATCAACAATTAAGTAATAGCGACATTTAGGACGATACTAAGCAAGACTTTAGCATATGCTGAGTAACGACTATCGATCTTGGCCTTCGAAGATCACAATCTACTAATAATATTAACATGTACCCAACAATTCATGATAAAGGACCTTGTGAAGTCTGTACCAGTGACGCACTTTTCTGTGTTAGGGTTCAATGTGATGTCTCCGCAACCATACAAAAGGACTATCGATGGTGCGTTTGAAATATACTCTTATTCTTTCCAGGTATTGAAGAAAAGAAGAATGGAAAGAGAAAAAATAAAGGAGAGCGGGATATCAAGCGTAACTGTAGGTAGGTAAGGTTTCTCATCTGAAAACCTGTGCGTCATTACTGCGTCAGGGAGAACGAAGTAGGATGATAATCATTATGATACATTTTTAAGTATCTTCGTTACAGGTCAGGAAAGAAGATTCAAAGCCTTGGTGGACATCCTCCTAGAGCAGACCGAGACGGACCCTCGGCTCACGGAGGAGCAGATCAGGCACGAGATCGACACCATCATACTGGCCGGCCAGGAGACTTTAGCCACCACATTGTTATACACCATACTTATGATTGGTTGCAACCCTAAAGTGCAGGAGAAACTGTATCACGAGTAAGTGCCTTTCAAATTTCTCTTATTTGGTTGTCTATGGATTTGTGATGCTGATTTCAAGAATTCAGAAAATATCTTTAGACGTTTTTTGCTTCTGGGTATAGGATTAGCTCTGTTCTTGTCCGTTAACTTGTTTGCCATTGTATTACAAATCCATGCATCTCCAGAATGCAGTCTATATTCGGCGGTAGCTTCCGTCCCGTGGAGAAGGAGGATATACAGCGGATGCAGTACTGTGAGGCAGTCCTCAGCGAGAGCCTCCGCCTCTACCCTCCGGCGCCGGTCGTCATGCGCTACTCGGACCGGGAGCTGCAGCTCAGTACGTGTTTTGTTGACTTTTTCCGATGTTATTGGAAATAGTAACCGCTTTGATTCTGACAGGACATTTAAGAATCAACGCGTTGGCTTTTATCAGAATGGTAACGTTGGCGAGTGTTCTGATATGGATGACGTACTGCTAAGAACTAATTTTTGCTCCTTAGATCCTAAATAGTATTATCCATAGTGCTAAATATCTTTAATTTTTTTGGGGTTAAAATGGGAGAACGTATCTTTAATGACCCTATACTGTGTCTTCTTGGTTAAAGATGCTTCTGCAGATGTGGTGCGGGTGACGAATGGGATGCCGAAGCAAATTATAATGTTACCTCTCGTGACAATAAGGAAAGAAAACTTTCAAGCATTTCACCCAACTAAAACACTAATTCAGATCATCAATGGATTTGATATGATAGATATTTTGTCAACACGATATGACATGCTGTAGAATGCTTGTTGTCCTTAAGTTTTGCTATGCTAAGTGTTTTTAAAGGCCCCATGTCTTCTAGAATCATGCCGAGTTCCTAAAGGCGTAGGATGCGGCATTAACGCTTGGGGCGCCGGAAGGTCCAGACGCTTGTGGGGAGCTGATGCGCTCGAGTTCGACCCTGAGCGATGGCTGGACGGCAGGGTCCCCAGCAACTCTGCAGCATTCCTACCCTTTAGCTATGGGAGAAGGGCTTGTATAGGTAAGGAACGATCCATGACGTCAAGAGTTCATTGAAGAATGAACTTCTACCTTCTATGAACTCTCATCATTCTTGGAATTATTGGGCGTTAGAAGCAAGGCGGATATTTTGAAGAACCTAGAATCGATAGAGCAGATTGGTTTAGCGTTTAGGTCAACAAGGTGACTCCGCCGTGGGTTAGCAAGTGCCATCAATGGATAACAGCCGGGAGCGTGCTCACTAAGGCACGGGGCGATGGTGATCCGCGCTAGTCAATGGTGCAGGACCGGGGATTGAACCTGGTGTTGTTAGGTTTCAAAGCGTTTCCGACTGACTTTCTGAATGTTGATGATGATGTACTTATTTCCAGGTAAAAAATACGCCTTTTCCATCTTGAAAACCATTATTGCGCACTGCGTGAGAGAGCTGAAGATCACGTCTGAAGCCGAACACATGGAACTGAAGGTTGACATCGCACTGAAGCCTATTTCTGGCCATCTGATACAAGTCGCCCTGAGGAAATGAGGCTCAGCTCCTGGTTAGGGGATCCGAGAGATATCTTCACAATAGAATAGTTCCAATAGAATATGCGTCTATTTTACACAAGCTTTTTTTTTACAAGAATTTTAAATACAATAATGGATTCATGGGGAGTATGGATGGGCCAAATCTTAGAAGTCACTTTTGACTTACTTTTGGTTGATCAATGAGTTGAAATTTCGTATACTTACTTGTCAAGTTCAATAGCTGACAATACAATATTATAGTAGCAGCAATTGTTATCTGATGATTGAGATGGAAGGTAGGCAGCGGGACTACTCAGTAAGTAGCAGTAAATTGATGGCTTATCAGTTTGCAGTACCGAATAAATCTTGAGATGGAATGAAAACGACGTTGGAATTTCCTTGGCTTGTAACTATGTTTATTTAATACTTTATTGCACACATTAAATAGCTAGTACAAATGGCGGACTTAACGCTAACAACATTTTTAAGAGAACTTTGACTGGATTCTAATAGCTTACACATATTGGTTTTTCGCGACAGTTGAAAAGTTATGGTTTTAGTTTTTTTTTTGTAATGATGCATGTTATCGATAAGTACATCATTAAAATTACGATCTAGCCTGAAAGACTAATGAGTAATTTGCGTTTAACATAAATTGCTAAGTAGAATTATGGTTTTAGTTAATCGTTAAAAGTCATTAGTTGTAAACGTATAATAGATAAAAGATGTAAATATTTACATTATTTGATGTGTATTTTTACATTGAAGCCAATTGTATAAGTACATTCATTGTTCATCTATTTCATGGTGGACCTCAAAGTCGTGTACGCCGAATAGATCGATCTGATGACCGACATCAAACAACTGAAACTCAACATCGTGATCCCCCCCGCCGACAGCGTCATCGTCTTCTGCGAGTTCTGCAGCATCAGCAGCACTATTTTCATGTTGTGCTGATCAAACTTCTCCCATCTGCAATCGTACACGGCTCTCTCGAACACCATGCTGGCATCCATCAGTCTCTGTCCAGTCAAACAGTCCATGGCTACTTGCATGAGTGCATAAGGTATTTCCATATACGTATTTTCTAAACCACCGAGTAGTTCCGCTATTAGCCCAACTATGAGTAAACAGAATTCTACAGCTATAGCTCCTCTGAAAACATCTTCCATTTTTCGAAGCACCATGATGTTAGCTGAGTGCCCTTTTATAATTGTCTTGAGATGTTGTTTTACATAAGCGTTTGCTGCTAAATTTTTCACTTTGTTGTATTCTTGTGAATTGTGCTGTAAAATATATGTATCGGCAATTTCTCGATGGAAATGTTTTTCGGCGTCTTCCCAAAGAACTAGAAGTTCTTCGCTCCAAGCGAGCATTTGAGCTTCAATGTAGCCAGTGATGATGATGAGGAATGCTGTGATGTTGGCGGGAAGGTAAACAGTGACGCAAACTCCGACAGCCATGATGACGAAAGCGAATTCGTAGTTTGGAGACTCGAACATTGGCTCCAAGCCTGTGGAGAGAAGGTTTAATTAAATACAGAATACTACATGTACCTACGCTGTGAGGTCAGATTTCAATTGTTGGCAATCGTGATACCTAGCTAAATCAATGAAATATAAACCCCTTTAACTTTGTTTCAACGTGGACGTTCGTACTGAGAACTTACATTTAAACAAAATCGACTCACCGTAGATAATGAAAATATCCTCCATCAAATGCCGACCAGGCAACAGGATTGGCTTTATAATATAAACGACGCCGTTCCCAATGATCACAACCCAGAAGATCATGGCTCTCCGCTTTACGTGCTTTAGAGTCTTCATCAGGTTGTAGTAGAACCTACTGCTGGGAACCACGAGGGCGTCGGTGGCAAGACACTGCGTGACGATTTCTCTTACTTTTGGCCTGGTAAAGTTATTAAATTATTAAAATACCTAACACGTCATCAGGTTATTGCGATCCTACTAGTAGAACACAGTACTCTCAGTGAAAAGGTTGGTCATTTCATAATGGTGGCTCAAGGTAGATTCTGCATGTCTTAAAATTTTGAGGTTCTTGGACATGCCGGTTTATTCACGATGTTTTCCTTCACCTTCTTTGCGGCATCGTCAACTATTATTGGCTCATGTAAGCGATTACTTGTCACTTACACAAACAACAATGCTTTATGAAAAGTAAAGAAAGATGGTCAGTATTAAATTGATGCGAAAGAAGAATTTTAGGCTTTGACATCATCATACATACGCATAATAATACATGAAGAACAGCTTGATGGATCCTATCTCGCTGGAGATGCCAAGGGAGAAGACTATCAGCGCTGCGAGGATGTCTCCCGTCTCCGTGCACTTGCAGTAGATGAACCAGATCATGGAGATCAGGTACACGTAGAAATAGCACCCTGCAGCGACCAGAGTTAGGACGTAAAACAATATGGGGACACCTGAAAATTTTAAAAGAAATATAATTGCGAAAATGTATCTAAGATTCAAGATTTAAAAGATTTAAAGTTGCCAACGTCTTAACAACTTGCAACTGATGATATAATTATTAAAAACCTGAACCAGCCTGAACTTTGAAACCCTTAAAACCTGACCATAAAATTAAGCTATTTTAGTATTGCTAGCCTTGTCATTTGTTCAGTACCAGATAAAGACAGAAATTAGGCTTGGATCAGATTTCAATTAGCCTAGCACAGCTTCTTAAACGGACTCGTCATATATATAATAATTCAATTCAAAGAATAATTACAATTTAGGCAATACCTTTGAGTATTGAAAACAGCAAAATTGTACTAAGAATCCATCGTTAGCCTTCATGGAAACAGGAATATAGGCACGTGTCATGGCATCAATAGTGGTATCCGAAGGTAGCACCAATCAAATCGATGTGTCATGCATGGTAAATTATAATTCCATTAGGTTAGGTGTTTGAATTTAAAGGTACACGGCGCGACGGCGTGGCACCTACTAACAGTATTTTGTCAGCTTTTACCAAACAGTGAAGACCATATTAACTATAACTCAGTTTCTTTTTGTGATATGAATACAAACAAACAGACAGACAGACACCAAAAACACTATCTACATATTATTCATATTCAGTAGCTAATTTTAAACCCACTTTTTTAAAATGTACATTGTATAGGTATTTCAATAATCAGGCGACAATATTCGTGGTGCAAGTTGGTAATAAGCCGACTACAAAGCGTAAGTTGCGGGCTCAATTCCCGCACAGGACAAAACTTTGTGTGAAGATCAAGTATTTGCTCTGAGTTTTGTTGTTTGTTGGACTATGGTCCTCGTAGTGCCTGATTCCCTAGAGATAAGGAATACTAGTTAACACTTTCACTGCTGAGCCGATTTGCCTGTCTAGCCACGGTTGCGGCTCTGCACACGCCATAGTGTTTTCCAATACAACAAACACAACAGTTGTGTTTTCCCGCACTCGCGGCAAGTTATGAAAAACAGGACAGTTGAGTTCTCAGCACTGAAGGTGTTAAAAGATCTATTGTTACGTCGCGTGTGTTTTTTTCTCTGAAATGCTTTATTATAAGAATTACTATTGATAGATGAAGTATCTCATGTACTCTGCCTTACGATTCTGATTTCTATTGTCGATGTTCAGGGTAAGAGTCCGTAAGAAGCACGCCACGTTCCACAGCATGGTTGGTAGGTCGCAGTGGGCCAGCCCAAACTTACGTACCGGATCCCACATCTTCGCAAGAGACGGATTCCTAGTGGAGCAAGCTTATCCAAGGCTCTGCAAAAATGTTTAATAGTGGTAAGCACGCTTTGTAACTCGCTCATTGTTACATAGCCAAATCATGGTTAGGATAGCCAAAAGCTCACGGTTACTCACAAAGATAGTCGCTCTATAGAAAGATCTAATCTTGCCTAAGTTGAAGTTAATAATCTGTTTTGTTGGAGGAGGCTCCTCATGGATCCAGTTTTATTTTAGGCAACATTTCGAGAAAAAGTTAAATAATGTGTCGATAAAATCTCCCTTTTACAAGAGCTTTACTGAAACAACAACGGTGAACGAGATCGTTCTTAACTTTTTTTATAATACAACACTTGGCTCTGAACTTATTAACGAACCATTATCAAAATCTTCTTGCTTTGTGCCAAAAAAGGAACAGTTAAATGGACGAATAAAAACTTTTTTACTTAATACCAACCTAATTGTTCAACACCGATAAAAAAGAAAATCACCTTCCGCCAAAACTTTTTACAAACACAAGACCTGTTATGAAAAGTTGAAAAAAAAGTTCAAATCAAAAGTCGTAAGCCGACTGGCACAACCCGTTTACTTCTTGCTCTCTGAAAAAAGAAATGTTCAAGGGCTGTATTTAAAGCACCACAAATACACCCTTGCTGTGACTTTGATGTAATTTGTTTGCTAATAGATTTTTAGATTACGCCCCACACCTGTCGTATTGAAGCTGTAGCAAACAAGAACCGACGCGAATGATAAACCGAGCAGGTACCTACTCAATTGGGGAAAATAGTTAACGTAGAGTATTTTTTATGAACCTAGTTACATATGTATTTTTTCGATCACCAATTGAGCTCATTTTTATCTAATTACTGTGAAGCAAAGGATTAAAAGAGCTCCGTGTCTGGATTTTTAATTTTTAATTTTGGAATCGTTGTCCTTTTTCGTGGGAGAACGTCCGCCTTCCAATCAGAAGGTCGTGAGTTCAAATCCCAGTACAGGCACGTACCAATGTGTTTCTGTAAAACATATGTACGTAATTATCAGTCGCTTTTCGGCGAAGGAAAATATCGTGAGGAAACCCACATATCTACTCGAAAATTATTTCGGAGGTAGGTATGTTATCCACCAATCCGGACTGGGCCCCCGTGGTGGATTATGGCCTAACCCTCCTTACGAAAGTGAGGAGAGACCCGTGCCCAGCAGTGGGACGTTATGGGTTGATGATGATGTTCTTTTTCAGTAATATGTCAAAATTACCAATACTATAGTGGTACATCCTAGACGCGGATTCTATTTTACGACAGGGGTATGTATAGAGACAGAGTTTTAAATTATTTTCTAATAAGCACATAATTACATATCAACATTGATTGACCTTGACTTACCTAATTATAATCATAGATACCCTTAACCCTATAACTGTAGTAATTAAATCCTAAGCTGATGCAACGTACAGACTAATTATACCTTACGTAAATAAAGCTAAAAAAACGTAATTGTTTAATAAGCAGTGTTTAACTATGGAGTTTTATGATTTAATAGTTGTGTCCCGCTGCTTCGTCTTCGTTTATTTAAAAACCATTATATGTATAGATAAGTTAAGCTTTATTTAATTTCGTTTAAGAATTGTTTATTTAACTGAGTAAAGAGACGAGCAAGTTGTTCACCTGAGGGTAAGTGCTACGCCTGCCCATAACTGTTACAGCGGCACCCAGAACTTTGCATTGCATAATCTTCCGCGGCACTGCACTGCGCTCGTCACCCTGAGGCATTGGTTCTAAAGACGCATATGCCCAGTAATTTCGTTGTATACAGTGCCTTTTAAACCGGAACACAGTACACTTGCCGCAAGTGCGGGAAAACACAACTGTTGTGTTTGTTGTATGGAAAAACACTATGGAGTGTGCAGAGCTGCACCCGTGGCTAGACAAGCAAATCGGCTCAGCAGTCAAAGTGTTAAGCCTGGTCCATCTGGTAAAGAACATCGATCCGTTTTTTACTCATTATCTCGTATACCTCCTCTATCTTACTTTCATGCCTTCTCCAACATTCCTCGTAGCAAAGTGGTTTGCTGTTGCGCACTCTTCGCCACTTCGGTAAACATTTTTAATGTTAAGCTTCGTACAATTTGTGCATTTAGCTAGTCTTAAATATTTTGTTGTCTTCTTCTATTTAAAGTTCTGTGGGTTTCTATATAGGTACAATATATTTTCGCTTCGGCAAGGTCAGAAATTGGCAAATCTGAAATATCTCTAACAACAAGCCCTTACATCCGCGTTTTCAGCAATATTCACTAAAACACACGGGTACAACAATTTTAATTTTTTCGCTCATGCTGAATCGAGGAACCGATGAAAGGGTTCCAAAAATGCTGCGATGGCAAGCATAACTCTGATTCGGTAAATGGCGAAGCTGCCTTGCACAAATTACAGTTTTGTTTACTTCCATTCTCGCCTGGTTGATAAATTCGGAACGCGGAAAAGGTTTCTGAAACTAAGCATTCCAATATAAATGCAACAAAACATTAAATTATTTCCAAAATAAGAGCACGCTCGGGCAGTAAGCACTCTGACAAGTCCAGATATCAAATGGCAGTTAGGGCTTTCTAATTGGGTCCCTTTCCGCAACTAATACTCCCTTCGTTATCCCTGAAGGGTCCGGGCCTCGGCCACAGAATAACTAATAGTACTAGGTACCTCAGCATAAGCGGCAAGCCACACTGAAGAGGTGCGGTGCGCCGCGTGTCGTTCCCGATGCTTTTTTCATACATTTTCATCTAAATGATAGGCGCCGCGCGGCGCTGCCAAAATGTATCAAGCTTACAGCACCGCACGCCGCACTGCATTAACCTGTTTTTCGCCTAAGGCTTGTGGTATTCAATAGAATTAGTTTTCTAGAATTCTCTTTGGTGGCAGGTGCACAACCGAGAGTGCATGCGGCTCCGGCTCGTGGTCTTCTTCGTCGTACAGTCTTAAGATATGAATTTGTATTATTTAGTAATATACATTTTATTTAAATTGGGTTAATTCTAGATTTAATGACATGGCGTAAGTTGAGTGATGACTTCGTTTGCCACCCAAGGTATAATAAATACATATTTTTTTGATGTTTTTATTAACTTATAATTCGACCTATTGTTTATTATGTAGTGTTCCAAAATATCAGAATGTTATCAAATGAAACTGGCTTTGGGAAAATAACAAATAACTTTCGATACATTTTCGGATGGAGTTCAATCAATCATGTTACTGTGAACAGGCAACTAATAACTGAGCCAAAAGGCTTCCGCCAGCCATGAAATTGGCATTTGAGCAGCAGACGGTTGGCTGTAGCGAGTCTGTTTTAGTTTGTCTATCTTTACTGAACCATCATCATCATAAACCCATATCGTCCCACTGCTGAGCACGGGTCTCCCCTCACTTTCGTGAGGAGAATTAGGCCATAATAACTTTTTTTTATTTTACGGAATAACTACTAATTTTCATACCAACCTGTAGTTCCGTCGCCCCCAATCCTCGGTACCATAACCTAAGGCAACCGTCGCCGTCGTCAACATTTTTTCAATTGTGAAAAAATCATTCACATCTTTAAATAAAAAAAAAAAAGAAAAAATAAAAAGAAATAGTCATAAAAATTTTGAAATTTTCGAGTAATGTATATTTGTAGAGTTTGCAGTTCCGATTATATTTCATAAAAAATTGTCTAGAAAAAAAAAACAGGTTATCAAAAATATATATATCGTCTTTATTAATTTAATTTTTTACAGTATCCTAGTTTTGCCCGTGACTCCACCTGAATCCAACTAGTGACCATAATTTTCGCCGTCCCTGTCAATCATGCGAGCGCTAAGTGTTGGGGATGACTTCGTATTTGATGCCGCTATTCGTTAGTCTTTGTATTAATGTAGTATCATTGAATGCTGCTCCAACATTGATAACACCACCACTGGAAGAAAAAGAAAAATTACCAATATATCCTTATTCACATCTTGTTCTCTCATTGACCTCTGAACCGGTTTATTTTGTGTAAGACTAGATATCACTATTCTAGGCCCCGTCGGAGTAAGTTTATTAAATGATAAAACATTACTCAATACGTTCATTGTTTTTATTTCTTTTTCTCAAGACAATCATACATTTTTTTAATAACAAAGTCTTACGCTCGATTCTAATTTTAGAATGCCGCACTAACATACATTCCTCCTTTTTGCCCTTTTTCTTTTCGTCCGACTAAGGTCCGCCTACTCAACCAAAAAGTTGTCAACATAAAGAGGTATTAAGTAACTATTTAGTTAATTGATATCGATTAATTGTTACAAATTAACAAACCCTAACATTTGGTTGGCTATTTTGCGAATCTTCACGCAACGTGTGTCTTTAATAGAACTGTCGTTGCGTCTTAACTAAACTCAAACAGCTGTGCGGGCGCACACAACTGTTGGGATAAAATTGACAATACAGCAGTGCAAGTTCGCAACCCAGGCGTGTTTTCGCTTGCCGCTTTGCTCGTAAAAACACAAAGGTGAGATTTTCAACAGTTCAAGGCCTTGCAATGCAAAGGTTTGGGTGGCAATGTAACTGTTATGGCCAGGCGTAGCGCTTACGATCAGGTAAATGACTTGCTCGTCTCGTTACTCAGTCAAATAAAAAAAAGAAAGCAGGTTAGTTAGTACCTGAAGCAACTACGTGTAGTAAAGTTAAGTTTTCTATATAACAACATATGCAGAATCTCAAAACTTTGAAATCACAAAGTGGGACCATTATAATTATATTATATCGAGTAATGTACCAATGTGTTTTGAGGAAGTATAGGTTTACCTGGGCATTTGTGAACGTTCCTTCAGTATTATGATCGCTGCTATGATTATGACCACAGCTGTGCTTCCGTACGGGTCCTTCGATGACAACTGAAATGGATATTCTAATTGCATATTTTGATAAATTTATGATTGGTAGCTTGTAGCTAGGTACGCGTGGTTCGATTATATTGCCTTTTTCAATGTCAATTTCACCAGTTCATATATAATTTGAAAACAATTACACGTAGTAAAGCTGAATTGAAGTAACCCTTTTTATTTTGGCCTAATATACTTTTATTTCAAACGTAATCAGCTATAATTTTTTAGAGGCCATAATAAAACACAAAAAATACATTAAAAAATAATTTTGTTCAATCACATTTTATTTATTTTTTTACTTCTAATAAGCTAATAGCCGGCGGTAGCCTAGTGGGAGAACGTCCGCCTCCCAAGGAGAATCGTGAGTTCAAATTCGGAAGCGGGCACGTACCAATGTGCTTCTGTAACGCATATGTACGTAATTATCTGTAAAATTTGTTTTGTTCTAGCTTTAAGTTTTCTTTGTTCTGTGGTGTTTCAATAAAGAGTTTATCTATCTATCTATCTCTATCTATCACCCGATTTCGGTGAAGGAAAACATCGTGAGGAAACCCACATACCAATTCGAGAATTATTTCGGAGGTCGGTGTGTTATCCGCAAATCCGGACCGGCCCCTGTGGTGGATTAATGCCTAGCCCTCCTCACGAAAGCGAGGGGAGACAGGCAGTGCGACGATATGGGTTGATGATGGTGATGAATAAGATAAACCTAAAATTACCTTAACTTTCACTTTTTTACTTGTAGGCTTAGACAAATCCTCTTCGCATCTGTCCCAGCCTTTTCCGATATAACTAGCGGTATACTTCGTGTCTTCCCGCATCTTCTCAGAAGGACCTTCATGCGACATATATCCTAGAGTAAAGAGCCGGGGGAACTTCCTGAGTAAAGTAGCGAACCAGTTGAAGTAGCTCAAGTGAAAGTAGAGAACCAACGCTGGGATGATCAGGTAGTGGATCCAGAGCGGCATCTTAGTGTAAATCTTGCAGTGGACGGGTCTCTTCTTTTGTTTCTTTTCGAGATATCTTTCTGACATTTCTATAACTGCCTCATCAGGTCCCATATAGGGGTACCACAGCGTTTTTCGGCGCCAATGGAAGAAATTTCTGTAATTCAACAATTTTCTTTAACTCCACTTGTGTTTTATCAAATATTGCACAGATTTTGAACTGTGCTTCGCCAATTCTAAAGAAATAGGGTAATGTTCGTGTTTGATCTAGTTCATCTAAGGTTTGTTCTTATGATAGTTACTCAAGCATTAAGAATTGAGGATCAAATGATCCTTAAATCTTGATGCTGCAAGGGTCATGCCTTTTTAAACCGTGAGAACTGAAGGGCAGTTTAGGAGCAGTCTCTTCTACGGATTCCAACTAAATTTAAATGTTACAGCGGTAGCATTTAATAGTAAATACACAATCTTGTGTTCTTACTTATAGATTGTTCCTTTGCCAGATATTCATCCGCCAAGCAGTAGTTAGCAAACATTGCTGTGTTCCGGTTTGAAGGGCACTGTTTCCAGCAAAATAACTGGGCATATAAGACGTTAGAGCCGATGCCTCAGGGTGACGAGCGCAAAAAATAAAAAAATGTTTTTTTTTAATTGACTGATTGACGAGACGAGCAAGCCGTAACCTGATGGTAAGCGCTACGCCTGCCTATAACAGCTACAGTGCCACACAGAACTTTACATTGCATATTTCTGCGCGGCCCAGCACTGCGCTCGTCACCCTGAGACATCAACTCTAAAGTCTCATATGCCCAATAATTTCGCTGGAAACAATGTTCTTCAAAGCGGAACACAATAATGTTTACACACTACCGCTTGGCGGATGAATATCTGGAAATTGACTTGTTTTAATAATTTGATGCTTGACTATGGACCGTCAGCCCCATCAACAAATAATTGACAGTTTCAAGTACCTTTTCATCTCCTTTGGCAGCGCGACCGGTGGGAACGTCTCGTTTTTCAGTTGCTTGTACTGTTTGTGGTTCCTCATGACATGCACCGAGGAGTCCCACGTGCCATAGCTAGCTAAACTGCCGTAAAAGGGAATGTATGCTCTCTTCGGTATGCCCAGCTCCACGTAGCATTCCGCTGAATGTAGCGTGCCTGGAAATGTAAAACTTATGTTAGGGAGAATTTTGCATGCGGCCCGCAGCTTATCTACTGTACGGGCTCTTTTGTTGTATGATTTTTTTCTACAGTTACTAACGAAACGAAATTAAATGATGGATTACTTATAATTTGTAGTTGGAGGAGTCTTTTCTGCAAGAGACCGCCCGGGGAAGTATTTATATATCTTATATGTATGATGTATGTCCTGGAGAAGTATTTATATATGAAAAAAGGCAAAACCTTGGAATTGTTCCTTTAAGTACAAGAGGCCAGAAGCCGGCAGCAGGGACATGTATCCACACGACGGAACGATCAGAACATTTTCTTCTTCCGCCGCCTTGTGGTACTTTACATACAGGTTCAGAATATGCTAAAAAGAAATTTGTTTATGTTAAAAAAATTGGTTGTCTTTAAAGATGGTTTTCGGATGATATTTTAACGTCACAACGTCATAACATTCAAAACATTGATGAAATGATTGCATACTTTTATAAATAAAATTGAATCATTTTTAAATAATAAAAGAATAAATACTTGAAATTATACTAGTAATCAGATTTTTAAAATGTAAGAATAATTAACCTGTCAAGAAGAGAAGAAAGATAGATGCGGCGCAAGTGTACAATGAGCGTTACGGGACAATGTGTCAACTTTTTCGTGCATGCAGCCGGCGTTCATCGATTTATTAGACGTTCTCTCGTCAAAAAAATTCAAAATATATTTTCATAAATTTATAAAATACGTATTCGGCCCAACAAGTTGTTCCAAATGAGTCTTAACACCATCAATCTACTGTTATTTATTGAGGAGTTCCGTTGTCTACCTTCAGTCTCCATCAAGAGATCAGCTCGCTTGGCTCGCGGCCACTATCATATTGTATTATGATCTGAGCTGGCATATAAAACAAAACTAACTTGCAAGATTACAAAAATAAAACATTACCAAGATAAATAAAATTAGTTAAACTTGGGTTCCTCCCTTTATTCCCACCATAATTGACATTCGACTACATCCAGATTTTAACATAGTCTAATATACCTAAACTCAAGCTTTTGAACGTTGAACGGTGTAAATGACTTCTCCATGTATTTTAATTTATAACCTTCCGATGTTCATTATAAACATGTTTACTACCATAAAATTATGACGCACGGATTAAGCAGGCTGATATTGGAGCTGCAGCAGGTCGGCAAGCTTCCACAACCGGCTCGTTCAGGGTCGCGTTAAGTCCGACCCTGGCATCGTTAAAACTACCAGTTTCCAAGGATTTTTTTTTATTAGATAATTTTAATGATATAATCTATATATCTATATGTAAACAAAGTGCATGACACTTCATTTAGTTTGTACAGTTTGAATTTCCCGCTTAATAAACTTGATGTATAATTTATCTGTGAACTCGTTAGATTCTATGGAGTGGTCTGCCATATTGAATGATTGAGACAGCATGATAAAATATGGAGATTCCGTTAGGTTATCGAAATATGAATTATTTTGTAATTTGAATGTTTAAACGATAGTAATTAATAAGAACTGGTGAAACAATAGCTTTAAATGTTGTTTCTCTTTTCAGGTCAGATTTGTGACTAATTAATATACGGTTTTGTAAAAGTGTTAAAACTAGCTTATGTAGGTACTTATTATAATAAACTTTACTCTTTTCAGAGCAACTCAATTTTGGTTATAGTTTTACCGTTCACCATAATATCCAAGGATGAATAGAAATAAACACATTATATATATATACATTATAGACTATGCAATCGTTTGATTACGATCTCATCTGATAGAAAATGTCGGTGCATTTAAAGGTGTAGCACGAATGTGTTTCATAATCACCTTATTCTACAATTTAATTCCTACATTTAAATAGCAGCCGAATATAATTAATTTTTAAATATTTTTAGGGTTCCGTACCCAAAAGGTAAAACGGAACCTATTACTAAGACTCCGCTGTCTGTCTGTCCGTCTGTTACCAGGCTATGTCTCTTGAACCGTGATAGTTAGTCAGTTGAAATTTTCACAGGTGATGTAATTCTGTTGCCGCTAAAACGACAAATATTAATAAACAGAATAAAACAAATGTTTAAGAGGGCTCCCATTAAAACAAAGTACGGAACCCTTCGTGCGCGAGTCCGACTCGCACTTGGCCAGTTTTTTGATAAATCGGAGTTACACACCCGTAGTAAGCGTAGTAACGTTGCGTAGTCATTATTAATGAATCGGACCATACAAATTGGGATCGCGTGCACATGATTTTATTGGCTAGTTGTTTTTTTAATTACAATTTTATGGTACCCGTTATTTATTTAATAATTAGTTTTGTTGATTCGTACTCACTATTGACGCAACACAACGTATTGCGCAGGAGGCATACCATGACCTCTTATAGCGATTCAATTGGAGACCTAAACTGAACCCCGTCGCATAATCGTACCGTGACGTTTTATTTTTTATGATGCTGCCATTTCCAACCTAAGCTGGATATAGTTTAATTTCAAAATGGCTTTTTAGCGATTCAATTTAGGTTGCTGCCATTTTCAACCTTAACTGGAAGGTGGGGGAGACCCGTGCTCAGGGACGATATGAGTTGATGATGACGATATAATATACCATAAGGGTCCGGTCCGAGCTGAGATCACATCCCTCGGAAAGGATTGTCGGGCACGTGAGTTTCTTCAATATGTTTTCCTTCGCGAGTTATATGATAATTAATTACTATATAACTTACGTTTATTTCAGCGGACATGTCGACGTAGTGCGTTCCCGAGCGGATGCAGGCCTCCACGACCGACTCGCTCAGGGTCGTGTTGGGTCCGACACAGTTGACGACAACCCTGGCGCGGCGCACGGCATTGCGGAGCGACTCCTTGTCATTCACGTCGACTGTTTGCGTAGGAACGCGAGATATATCCACACCTGGAGAAAACAATGAAATAAAAAAAAAACAGAATTACATGAATCGCCACTTGAAAGGGAAATTCCCTTTTTACACGCTTTTTATTAGATTCACCTGTATGTATGTTTGTAACCGACTTCTTTGGGAGCGATTTTGACCCACTTTAAACGGCCAGATTTCGTTCAAACTTTGTAGATTTATTGAGGACCGATGACAATTCACTAATTTGATAAAATTATTCCATTTTTCAATTTGCAAAATATGATTTTTGTTAATTAATATATATTATATTTTTCAAACTCAAACCATAGAGAATTACTCATTGGTTTAGTTGATTCTATTATTGATCTATTTTTGATTTTTTTCTATGTACGAGTATATTGACTTGTAAAAGTGCATTATTTCTGCCTACTTGCAATATAAATATGATTTGAGTTTTGATATAAAATCGCTTACAATTCTACACACACTACATTCTAAGTATTTTTATTGCTAGAGAATGAAATTTATTGACATAACAATTTAAATAATAATTATTTGTATCTCATAAATAAAAATATAATACATAAAATTATTTTTAGAATACAATCTAATAGGTAAATTGGGTAGGTATATCAATAAAACGTTATTTACATAAATAAAATAGGGTTATTACCTTTCACATCCCCGTGGTGGATTATGGCCTAATCTAAGTAGGTCCTTCACGAATGTGGGGGTAAGAGTCGTGTACAGCAGTAAATGGTGCTGCTGATGACTTCCTTTCTTGTCAACATCTTTGCCCCACCAGTACGAAAAAACGGGAAAAATTAAAAATGGAATGCATTTCTTCCTACTATAAATTAGTTGTTACCCGCGTCTTCGTTCCCAGTGGCGTTTTTTATACCGATATTAGTCCAGTCGAGTCCATCCAGGTTACGATACATCACATACCGGAAATATAAAAATAAAACACAAAAAAAAACAAACCTTTAACCTTCAAACTGGCCACCAACTCCTCAAGTTTATCCTTGGAGCGTCCAGTGGCGAGCCACGTCACATCCAGACCCTTTACTTGAGCCAAATACTCCACCACAAACCTTCCGGTGAAACCGGTTGCTCCCAACACTACAATGTCAAGTTCCATGTTCAAATGCCGCAAAGATGTATGCTGACCTCCTTTTATAACCTTTCTATAAACGATCGGAAACTACCTTCAACATTAGCCAGTAAAACGCTTAAAAATATTAAGCACACATTAATCGTAGTGTTGGGAGCAACCGGTTTCACCGGAAGGTTTGTGGTGGAGTATTTGGCTCAAGTAAAGGGTATGTGACGTGGCTCGCCACTGGACGCTCCAAGGATAAACTTGAGGAGTTGGTGGCCAGTTTGAAGGTTAAAGGTTTGTTTTTTTTTGTGTTTTATTTTTATATTTCCGGTATGTGATGTATCGTAACCTGGATGGACTCGACTGGACTAATATCGGTATAAAAAACGCCACTGGGAACGAAGACGCGGGTAACAACTAATTTATAGTAGGAAGAAATGCATTCCATTTTTAATTTTTCCCGTTTTTTCGTACTGGTGGGGCAAAGATGTTGACAAGAAAGGAAGTCATCAGCAGCACCATTTACTGCTGTACACGACTCTTACCCCAACATTCGTGAAGGACCTACTTAGATTAGGCCATAATCCACCACGGGGATGTGAAAGGTAATAACCCTATTTTATTTATGTAAATAACGTTTTATTGATTAATTAAATATTAAGTCCACCATCTGTGGGTCGCTCGGTGCTGGGACTGTCAGTTCAGAGCGAGCGGTATGCTTCAGTGCGATGCAAGTGCGAAAGGTAATTGGTGCTATGCACAGAGGTAAATCTCCTGGGCATGACGGTCTCAGCATTGAGCATCTCATGTATGCTGGGGGTCATCTGCCGCGCGTGCTCTCCATGTTTTACAGCTTGTGCCTGTGCCATAGTTATTTACCAGACGAATTGACCAAGACAATTGTTGTTCCGATCATTAAGTGTAAGACTGGGGACGCGTCGAATAAGAGCAACTACCGGCCTATCTCGTTGGCAACTATACTGGCTAAGGTACTTGACAGCTTGCTTAACGATATTATGCTGCAGCACGTTGAACTGCATGATGCTCAGTTTGGCTTTCGAGCAGGACTTTCAACGGAAGCTGCGATCGTGTGTCTTAAGCGGGCTGTCGGGTACTACACGAACAGAGATACACCGGTTTACGCCTGCTTCCTTGATTTGTCCAGGGCTTTTGATACCGTACTCTATGGTAAGCTTTGGGACAAGTTACAGGTTTCGGGTGTGCCAGGGGAAGTAGTTTCTTTATTAAGGCATTGGTATGGTTGTCAGCGGAATCAGGTTAGGTGGGCAGGGATGCTATCTGATGCGTATGGCATGGAGTGTGGCGTGCGGCAGGGTGGGATCACCTCTCCTCTGCTGTTCAACCTGTATGTAAACGGCCTCATCGGCGAGCTCAGCAGTACTCATACAGGTTGTATTATAGACGGCGTAAGTGTCAATAACATCAGCTATGCCGATGACATGGTTCTGCTAGGCCCGTCGGTTGGGTCGATACGCAAGCTAATTGCAATTTGTGAGGCATATGCGGCGGAGCATGGACTGAGCTATAATTCGAAAAAGAGTGAGGTACTCCTATTTAAGAGTGGGAGAATTAAGCCAGTACGTGTTCCGCCTATTATGCTTAATGGTGTGGCTCTGCAAGTGGTGACTAGGTTCAAGTACTTAGGGCACATTGTTACCGAGGACCTTAAGGATGACGCGGATATTGAAAGGGAACGTAGGGCGCTGGCAGTTCGGGGAAATATGATCGCACGCAGGTTTGCACGCTGCTCGAGGGACGTGAAAATCACTCTTTTCAAGGCATACTGCCAGTCGTTTTACTCGAGCAGCCTCTGGGTAAACCATACTCGCCGGGCTGCCAGTGACCTACGAGTCCAATATAATGACATCTTCAGGATGTTGGTGCGGCTGCCTCGTTATTGCAGTGCATCTACGATGTTCGCTGAAGCACGTACGGACGACTTTCATGCGATCATTCGCAAGAAAGTCGCTTCCCTACTGCAGCGGGTGCGAGGCAGCCGCAATAGCATCCTGCAGATGGTTGTGTCGCGTCAGGACTGTCCCATGCAGAGCCGATGGATGCGGACTCTGATAGGGGGTAAAATTTAGGTACTAGTTATAATTTTTAAATTTAAATTTTTAATTTTAATTTTGTAATTTTTGTGATTTTCTTTATTTTTTTTTTTTTTATGTAATTTTATTTTATTTTTATTGTATGATTTATTTATGTTTGTATGGATTTTAAATCTGAAATAAATGATTTATTATTATTATTAATGTATGTTTGTATGCTCTTTCTTCACGCTGAAACGGCTGAATAGATTTTGTTGAATTTAGTGTATACATAATTACTTTAGCTTAACACGTTCACCGCTGAAAACACAACTGTCTTGTTTTTCATAACTTGCCGCGAGTGCGGGAAAACACAGCTGTTGTGTTTGTTGTATGGGAAAACACTATGGCGCGTGCAGAACCGCAGCCGTGGCCAAAAAAGCAAAACGGCTCAGCAGTCAGTGTTAAGGGGCCGTGACTTCAAATCCCAGAGCAGGCACGTACCAATGTGTTTCTTGTAAAACATATGTACGTAATTATCACTCGCTTTTCGGTGAAGGAAAACATCGTGAGGAAACCTACCCGAGAATTATTTCGGAGGTACGTAGGTGATCCTCCAATCCGAGTCTGGCGCAGTGGTGGATTCTTCTCGCGAAAGTGAGGGTAGACCCGTGCTCAGCAGTGGGACGCTATGGGTTGATGATGATGATACTTTAGGTCTTGGTATAGAACATCCCGTAAAAAATTACTGCGGAGAACATTACTGTGAAACTGCGGAGCGCAGTCATTATTCTATATTTCAAAACGTTAATATTTAAATTAAAGTTCAAATGCGACGCGGGTCGTGTAACTTGTTATTAGGTCATTATTGAGAAATGTGAAATAAAAAAACTAAAACGAATGAAATGCTAAAATAAAAACTGACAGAGACTGACGCTTGCACAACGCGTACGATAACCACAATATAAAAGAAAAAACAATATTAAAAAAAAAAAGAAATGTGTGCCTGGGCCAGCCTGGGCCTGGAACAAACCGTAAAAGATATTTTAATAAATATACGAAACGTAACTCTCTCTTTTTCTATCTTCACTTACTTATATCTCCCTTTCAACTTCCGTTCGCCTCGCCCGATCACATTTTTCGTAACGCATTCTCCAGCTTACTCCCCAAGTCAAGCGTGCGTAAAGAAGTCTTACTTCAAAAATGCGGGTAAAACTGCAAAGTGCAGCTCGTACGCAATTAAATGACACTAGATGCGCCCCGCGGTTTCACCCGCGTAGTTCCCGTTTTATCCCACGGGAACATAATATCGGGATAAAAATTACCCTATTACTCAATCCTGGTTATAAACTATCTGTGTTCCAAATTTCATTCGAATCCGTTCAGTAGTTTTTGCGTGAAAGAGGAACAAACATCCATCCATCCATTCTCACAAACTTTCGCATTTATAATATTAGTAGGATAGGGCCGGGCCAGCCCTTGCGCATTGGCCAGCACTGGTAGAGTCAATGGAGTTTTCCTTTTCCTGTGCGAGATTCAGGCATGAGTCGCCACTTGAAAGGGAAATATCCTTTTTCTAACTCAAACCATAATTAGATAATAATCATTAGTTTCGTAGATCATAATATTTTGACAATTTTTTGTGTATTTCTATAGATAAAGATAGATAGATAGATAAACTCTTCATTGAAACAACACAGAACAAAGAAAACTTAAAACTAGAACAAAACAAATTTTACAATTAGTGTCACAATGGGCGGTCTTATCGCTCAGAGCGATCTCTTCCAGACAACCATGCACGGAGAGGAGTAAATAGGACATCGGACGGTGGCTTTCCTTATATACGTAGAATAAAATAACTATACTACTATACTTATGTATAGGATATTTTTTTTTTACTTGTAAAAGTGCAATATTTTGCCTATTTACAATAAATGATTTGAGTTTGAGTTTTGACATTGTCAGTATTTTAAAGTAAACGTAAGTAAGTGTAGTTTTTTTAGAGAAGGCGGAATGCGCCGACGCCGACGCCGACGCCGACGTAGGGCACCGAACGCGAGTATACAAACAGACAATATGCGCTTCATCATCAACCCATAACGTCCCACTGCTGGGCACGGGTCTCTCCTCACTTACGTGAGGAGGGTTAGGCCATAATCCACCCCAGGGGGCCAGATCCGGATCGGTGGATCACATACCTACCTCCGAAATAATTCTCGGGTAGGTATGTGGGTTTCCTCACGATGTTTTCCTTCACCGAACAGCGAGTGATAATTACGTACATATGTTTTTTACAGAAACACATTGGTACGTGCCTGCACTGGGATTTGAACTCACGACCTTCTGATTGGAAGGCGGACGTTCTCCCACTAGGCTACCACCGCTTATATAATATATATAATAATATAATATGCGCTTGCATAACAATAATGAACCCATTAAAAACCATGACCGACTCTACTTAAATAAAACGTATGTTATTCCAATTCGAGCCCAGCTCGAACCGGTTTCAATCGTTTTAGTTATTGATGCAGTGTTCGATATTATTATACAGGGTGTCCAGTAATGAGTGGATAATCTTGCTGGTGCGTATGGGAGGGTCAAGACCATGTAGAAAAAAAGAGAAATATATACCCAGACAGCATGTGACTCACGAATTCATTTAAAAGCTTCCCTTCCTCACAGAATTGAGTACCATTTTAAAGAATTCAGTAAAACCATTGGTTTTTTATTTATAATGTAATGAAGAATAGTAGTGCTCAACAACACGCATTAAAATTTTTTGGTAGATATAGCCGCTTATTATTTAAATTTTTAACACGCACATGCAGGATTTTCCGCTCATTACCGGACACCCTGTATAGAACGACTTTAAAGGCCAACTCATTCGAATTAGAATTAACGCAATTTAAGCTCTGCTTAAACTGAATTTAGTTTTTTTCTTTACACTGGCTTCGCACGATTAGTGCATTTAGCCAGTGTTAAGACTTATTATTTTTTAAGTGTTACATATTATTTTCAAATTATCGAGTCACAGCCATGTAGTCAGTAGTCCAGTCAAAGCTACGATTCAGTAAAGTGGTGAGTGATGAACTGAAATTTCTTGGAAGTTTTGAAGAGAACACGAAATGGCACCTCTTTTCGGTTAATATAATTTGCCTATACTCGTATACGTTAACGAACAATTGAAGGTTAATATCCCACCAATATTAAAAATTAAAACCAGATGAAAAAATTAAAATTAGAAGAAACAAAATTGAGAAAAAAAATACAAAAGCATTAATGTAACATTTTAGGTGACCGCTAAAACCTTGAACCTAGTTCGGTATCTTGCACGACGTCGCCATATTTACATGTAATATGGCGACTAATAAATTTCTTGACGATTGATATTCATATTAATAGTAATACAGCCAACGAGTTAGTTGTTATTTACACTCTGCCGGAATACATTTCAGAACGCAATATCCGAGCGATGGCCATAAGACACACACAAATATAAAAAAAAAAAAAACCTCACTTGGAGTAGTATAGAAAATTGAAATGCAGTCGAAATCGTCACCATTTCATTTAAACTTCTGACTGCAGTGCCTGCATTTCACTTTGCAGTCTTCTTCGCAGTTGGGTTATATTTTTTTTTAGTTACTTTAATTATTCATAATGGAATATAACGCTAACGAGCCAAACCTATGCGGACAAAATATAAATAAAACGTGTTATAACGTGTTATTGATACGGTCAATAAAAATGTTGGTTAGTTTATTAATTAGGTAACAACATATGACAGGTTGTTGGATAGATGCTCTCATAGAATATAGGTAGTACTGAATGAAATAACAGACTTGGTTTGAACATACGTATGTTCGATCTCACAACTTTCTACGGTAGACAAACTGCGTTGTGAGACTTGCATTTTTTACGCTGTTTTTTTTTTAATTTTAAATATGGGGGATAAACCCCTTTCAAAATTAAATAGTATTAGTTTTACGTAACTAACTTTGAATAAATAATTAACATATGAATCTGTCTCAGTAGCTTAACAAGGTTGAATAATTAATAATGAATAATAATATAGCAATAATAAGAGACCGATATATATATGTTTTAGTTTCGATTCAGTGTAAAGTTGAAGGATTTATTAAGCTGTGGAATTAGGTTTGGCCTCAGTCATTAATCGGCCGTAACTTCAGCACTGCCGAATCTTGCATTCGAGATAAATTTTTTTATTTGACAGAGTGACGAGACGTGCAAGTCGTTCACCTAATGGTAAGCGCTACGCCTGCCCGTAACAGTTACAGTGCCACCCAGAACTGTGCATTACATAATCCTGCGCGGTACCGCACTACGCTCGTCACCCTGAGACATCGGCTCTAAAGTCTCATATGCCCAGAAATTTCGCTGGAAACAGTGCCCTTTAAACCGGAACACAGTAATGTTTGCACACTACTGCTTGGCGGATGAGTATCTGGCAAAAGTCTTTTGCTGGAGAGGCCTTCCACTACAATTGTAGGATTACGTTCAGCTTTACTCCAAGTATACCTATTATTATTCCGTATGTCAAGATCTCACCCGGTGTCAAGAAGTCACTTGACACCGGGTGACAGCCATAGTCATGCGTTCAAAGGTGGTAAACACGCTAAGCCTAGATCAAGACAACTTCAACTGTGCTAAAGTTGCTTCAGTTTGGTTTTAGAGTTCCGTAACCAAAGGGTAAAACGGAACCCTATTACTAAGACTCTGCTGTCTGTCTGGCCGTCTGTCACCAGGCTGTATCTGATGAACCGTGATAGTTAGACAGTTGAAATTTTCACAGACGATGTATTTCTGTTGTCGCTATAACAACAAATACTAAAAAACAGATTTAAATAAATATGTAAGGGTTCTCCCAAACACCAAACGAGATTTATTTACTCGTTTTTGCTCGATATTGATAACGGCAACAGGTAGACGCTTGAAACGTTCACAGAATATTGAGTTATATTATTCACTTTAAAAATAAATGAATTTAAAATTAATATTTAAAGGAGGCTATCGAACAACAACGTACGGAACCTTTCGTGTGCGCATCCGACTCGCACTGGACCGATTTCTTAATTGCTGATTAGCAATCATTTGACATCAGACCTACCTAATAGTAAGGACGATGCCGATGAGGGTAGAGCATGCTTGCCTTGAAGATATCTACGTCCCACTGGTGGGCGAGCTAGTAGGCCCATTGGGAATATACCTATTCACTCGTGGTAATCTAAGCTTACATTTATAGCAGCTGAGTGCAGCAGCCAATAACTCCTCAACCCTAAAAAACACCCAACTTCATGCCCCAAAATACCGATGCAAATCCGCGCGCATTCAACGGCGACAAAATGGAAAATCCTCAAACGTTTTAGCATTTTTTTCTAAACGTTTGAACGGTTTTCATTGTGATTTTTACGATTTTGCAAAGGTGAAAACGTCGGAACTAGAAATAAAACAAACCTGCGTTGCTCCGGATGAAAAACGTGACTGATTGAGGCCCGTTAAAGGATTTCCCGGCTTTTTTTCCAATTTTCACGCCGAATCGACACCGCGGTCAGTGCCATATAAAAGAGAGCAAGTAAATGTTTACGCGACAAAAACTGTTGGTTATCTTGTCAATAGATTTTGAAGTCTGTGAAGGTATATATTACAGCTGTTGTATATACTACTAGTAATTAGGGATGGCGATCTGAGATCGATTAATCGAAGAATCGATTTTTCGAGCAGAAAATATCGATTTTTTAAATCGATATGAAGTACTGTGTCGATTCACTGAATCGATATATCACCCTTGAAAATCGACATTCGATTTTTTCTGTTTTGGTATAAACCATACAATTATTTGCATTTAGTTGAATGTGCCTGAATTATAAGAGTGCTGCCGGTTAAAGAGTTAACTACTCATAAACTCGCGAGATGGCTGTATGTTTAGTATCCTTTACTCTTACTAAATGGCTAAGTGAAAGTAAAACAGTAATTAAAGAACGAAAAATATAGTTAATTTAATAAAATTTATATGTTTCACTACTAATGCATCAAAGTTATGAGCGTTTTTAGAACTAATATTAAGACTCTGATAATATGACGTAATGTTTTCGAACGTTTCTGACGAAAGTTGCCAGTGGTTTTTGTTATAAGGAATTGATAACTATGCATTGTTTACCCACGGATTATTAGTAAAGGGAGTGTGTAACGCCTATTCATAGCTTACTCACTGTATAGTCATACAGTTGTTACACAGATGTTTAACTTTTTTTTATTAGTAAGGCCGTTAGTATATAAATACTTTTTTTTTTTTTATAGTTGATCTTATAGTTTGATACGCTAATAAAAATAATTGCTATTTTTGAATTCCCTGATTTTATTGATAAGATATCGTTAATTGCAATATTAATCTTGTTTTTAGTAAAATTGATACAAATTTACATTGTAAACGCAAACTTGAAAAAAAGATCGATTTTTTAAGAATCGATTTTGTAGGCCTCGATTTTTTCGTGAATCGATTCATTAGACTACGATTCGAATCGATTTAAAAATCGATCTTTTTCGTAAAGAATCGCCATCCCTACTAGTAATATTACCAGCTGTTGTAGAAGTGTCGGTGCAGAGCCTGCTTCATCAGGCGTGCTGCTGTATGGACAAGAGCATCATCTGCGGCCAAGGCTTTATTATAATAGGCATAATTAGACTTCAAACTTCAACATGTAAGTTCGTTTGATTCATAATTATAGTAGTACCAGTAAAAAGCTGTGGAGGCTGAAAGGTAAATGAGCGATTTCCAGCCCAACGACATCGGGTTTGAAACCTCGGCCTCGCACCAGTAAATTCATTTCTTGGGTAGTAGTAACAGCATTCTGAAAACTTTAGCTGCCAAATGTGACTGCCCAATACTGCGACACTGGGTGAAGGCAGTATAATAATTATTATTAATAATAATCAAATATATATATTTTAATATATTTTTTTTTAATCATCATCAATAACCCATAATGTCTCACTGCTGGGCACGGGTCTCCCCTCACTTTCGTGAGGAGGATTAGGCCATAATCCACCACGGGGGCCAGATCCAGATTGGTGGATCACATACCTACCTCCGAAATAATTCTCGGGTAGGTATGTGGGTTTCCTCACGATGTTTTCCTTCACCGAAAAGCGAGTGATAATTACGTACATATGTTTTACAAGAAACACATTGATACGTGCATGCACTGGGATTTGAACTCACGACCTTCTGCTTGGAAGGTGGACGTTCTCCCACTAGGCTACCACAGCTTTTTTTTTAATAATAATAATTGATTGATTAATAATAATAATTAGATAGAATAGAATAGAGTAGCATCGACATACTTTTTTGTACACCATTAAAAAGGACCACAGGGGGCCTACCATGACGTCTTATAGCGATTCAGTTTAGGACCTAAACTGAGCCGCGTCGCATAATTGTACCGTGACGTCTTATTTTTTATGTTGCTGCCATTTTCAACCTAAATTGGATATAGTTTAGGTTGAAAATGGCTTATTAGGGACTCAATTAAGGTTCCTGCCATTTTCAACGTTAATTGGATCCAGTTTAGGTTGAAAATGGCAGCAACATAAAAAATAATAAGTCACGGTACAATTATGCGACGCGGTTCAGTTTAGGTCTTCAATTGAATCGCTATAAGAGGTCATGGTATGCCTCTGGAGGCATAATGAATAATGAGGAGTAATGGATACACAACTGGTTGTGTATCCATTACTATTAATGATAAACAAAATATACTATTTCATATATTACGTCTAAAAAAGTTTAGGTTGTTAATAAAGTTTGGCTTTGTATTTATATGATTTTTGTATGAACCTTGTAAAAGTAGTTATAAGCAAAGTTATGAGTATATTTCCATTGTTCCGTGATTTGGAGGGCACGATAAACCGTCGGTCTTGGACGTTAGCAATGAATAGAGGCCCCCGGGGGCAAACTTTGACACCGGAAGCCAGCACTTCCCAATTCAATTAATTAATTAAATAAACAGTATTTATGCATAACAGTGTTTTTGCATGACCCTTATTCCAGTGCCGGATTAACCACGTAGCAAGAGTAGCAATTGCTCCGGCCCCGCGCGAAAGGGGGCCCGCATATCTAAACCCACTCATCTCTGCCTGAGCGTAATTTTTTGAGGGAAACTTATTATGAATTTTTTTTATTTATTATTTGGCAGAGTGACGAGACGAGCATGTCGTTCACCTGATGGTAAGCGCTACGCCTGCCCATAATAGAACCCTGCATTGCATAATCCTGCGCGGCACCGCACTGCGCTCGTCACCTTGAGAAATCGGCTCTAAAGTCTCATATGCCCAGTCATTTCGCTGGAAACAATGCCCTTCAAACCGGAACACAGTAATGCTTGCACACTACAACATCAACATAAAGTAAATTCAATATACCACATATTGAATTTACTTGATGTCAAAAAAAGTGAAACGTTACAGCTTTTTCTACTGAGACAATTTATTTTTTACCATTTTATACTTAAAAAACCATAGTAGATCAAGGGCTCTTTGATAATTTGCCACGGGTCCCAGGCTTGCTTAATCCGGCACTGCCTTATTCGCTATGCCACGTGAGATCTTTTGCCGAAAACACGTGATGTCGTTATTTTGACCCTCGAAACTTCTCGTAACGCGCTAGCTTCCCGCACGTTATTTTGACGGTTCAAATAAGCGCGTTACGAGTTTATGTGGTCATAGCGAATAAAGGCCCAGACGTGACAATAAAGTACTTTCCCAAAAATATAAAGCAGACAACATCAATCTCCCAAGATAATTGAATTTTACTTTGTTTATCCAATAATGGAGTTGCTCTTTGGAATTCTGTAACAAACTTAGCCGAGATTCTTTTAAAAGTTTAGTTTTTCGCAACTAACTTATTTTATTACACAATCCTATCCTAAGCAATATCATAAATGTGAAAGTATGCAGGTACATAAGTAAGTTTTTATGTTGTTATATGTCCGCCAAGCAGTAGTGTGCAAGCACTACTGTGTTCTGGTTTGAAGGGCATTGTTTCCAGCGAAAATACTGGGCATATGAGACTTAAGAGCCGATTCCTCAGGGTGACGAGCGCAGTGCAGTGCGGCGCAGGTTTATGTAATGCACAGTTCTGGGTGGTGCTGTGACTGTTATGTTGGGACTTGCTCGTCAGGTCACTCAGTCAAATAAAAAACAATAACATTCTTGTAAGCTTCAATAATAACTAAAACCAATGTATAGAATACTTTTTATCCTGAGATGTGGCACATTAAAATTAAAATTTGGCGTTTTATCACTAGGTGAAGTCAGATTCTTAGCCACAAAACAGTACAGGTAGCATCATAATTTGTTCAGTAGTTTTGTTATAGACAGACAGCTTTTTGAAGAATAATACATATTTTCTGGTTCAGTACTTTATTGACAGAACTTAAATAACAAAATAAATAAAAGGAAAACTAATTAAAACTAAAAACTTAAAAATCTAACAAAAGAGGGGGGTGTCCAAGAGGCATGGTGCCAAGAACACTGGCTGCATTTCCAAGTTGAATAGTAATAGCTATTCTCTGTGCGAGAAATGAGCCAGCCCTCTTGTCGACCAGCGGTGTCGACTAAACGAGGAAATAATTGCTTAAACAATTTCCTCGTACTTGGACCCCATGGACCAAAAGAAGTCTTTATTTGAAGTCTTTTTGTGTTTTACAGTAGGTATCCAACATCGGTTTTGTCCGTCTGTTCCGATACAGAAAGACGAGGAACGCGTGCCTTGGTTACATATCATACATCAAGTAGGTACCTATACGATGGTGCTAGTCCTGAAAAATATTGTTCACAATTTCTCGGCAGATTCAGTGGCGAGGGGAGGCCAATTTATTTCTATTGTGGAGTGCATTGGGCAGTATGCTGCTGCGTGATATATTGCCAGCTTCTTAGAAAATGTGGTGAGGGTCTTGCTATTTTACAGTTCCTTGTACATTGGAAATCGAATTTGTATTGTGGAAATGCTGCCACAAATTGCGTAAATAAACGTATGTTATTGCTTGAGGAAAGTAATCTTTATTGAACAAAAATGAGGACGTAAGAGGGGCGGGGGGAGAAGTAAGGAGAAATGGGTTTTCTTTAATACTGGTTACGTTTGGCTATACCTTTGCTGACCGTTGTGATTGTTGTTGCGTGCGTGCGTGAGTGCGTGTGTGTGTGCGTATGTGTGTGTATACGCGTGTAAGCTCTCAGTCCCGACACATGCTCATCTCTCTGTACACTCCACTATTTCATCCTAGGCTAACGTGATCGAGTTTTAATATTTATTTGTGTTTTACCCAACAAGTTCAAACGGCTGAACAGAACTAAATGAAATTTGGTATAAAATAGGCTATTAGATATTAAATATTTGAGGTTATAACAGAAAAATATTATCAATGCCCAAAATCGACATTTAAAAGGGGTTTCAAATTTAATAAAGCTGTCAAGAATGGAAACGGCGGCTATCAGCTAGTCTGTAATAAGTTCCTATAGTTACGTAGATTGTGTTACCAGTAGTTCGGCCTTACATCTCGTACAATAAAATAAATCTCTCACCGCGACATAAATCGCAAACCTTACCCGTATCCATATCGGTGATGGCGAATTGAACTGGGTCACATTTTTTGCCACAAATATGTGGTTTCATTGATTTTGGCTTTTTCGTGTTTTATTGGCGCCCTAATAAATTGCACGCTAGTGGCTTACTTGAAGTTTAGCTACGACCAAAAGCCTCGAGTGGTTTCTAGTGTGAAAGCGCCGTTTTTATTAAAAACGGACCCGTTCGTTTTGTCCCTAGTGTCAGATGCGTGCCCGACCCGATTCAAATAATTAGACACTACCACATTAAATTGAACAAAATGATACACTCTTCAGTTGTACCCGTGGTAGTACAGTCACCTGAGATCGCTCTGGGCGATAAGAGCGCCCATTGTGACAATAATAGCAAAATTTTGTTTAATCCTAGTTTTTTTTTGAAATTTTTTGTTTAAGAAATAATATTTTCTAGAACCAGTGGCATAGTGTGCCTTGGTGGGCCCTGTATCAAAATTAGTTGGGGGTCCCAAATGAAGGGTAAAGATTTCCCTGGGACCCGGGAAAAAAGAGATTGCTTTTTTGACTTTTGTCATTTCTGAAGTAAAAACTCTATAGACACGTATGACAGTTTTTTTTAATAGTTTTTTTTTCCGGGAAGCACGTGATTAAGTGATATTGTGGATAACATTTTACAAATTTTTGTTTACTCACGTTAGGGACCCTGTAGCCCGGGCGCTCCGTATCATTGATGCGGCTGATACGGTGGTAGCTAGACTCCTTGGTGGCTAGGACATAATATTTTTTTTAAAATTTATTTATTTCAATATACAGTGCCTTAACAGGTGTTTCCAAAGCGACACCGTACTTACATGTAACTAAGAACCAACACATATAAGGGCAACATCCGTAAATGTTACTAAAGAACATGTAAAAATGTCCAACTCGCTGTGCTCAGCGCAGATTCGATTCAACAATCGAAGAGCCATAGTAATAGGTGCTTGGTGGAGCACATTGGTTCTTCCGACTGACACCGCGAACAATTTGTGGCGTCGCGCGCGCAAATAGTTGTCAGGTAAGTTCAACTTCAAGCACATTAGTACAAGAGGGTTGTGTACAAAACCTCGTAGAAGTTTAAAATATACGTAACCAATACGAGGTCCCTCCTGACTTCCAACTTGTACATGACATATGAGGTTTCATAAAAATCTATCCTAGGATACTAGAAACTTTAGGCACCATGACGTTGTAGAGACGAGAAATAGGGCTTATTCTTGTGCATGGCGAGTTTCAGTTCACGTGTTCAGGGAAAGAACCATGACAAAAAGTTTCAATAGTAGTTTGTTGGCCCGGATCAATGTCGCCAGATATTGTACCGGCGAAGCGTTCGACGCAAGTTATTGCTTATTGCCATCGTCACAGTTTTTTGCCGTCAAAGTTAGAATAGCCATAACTCATGTTCGCCATAAACAAATGTAGCACAAGGGAGGCTTAAGGGACAGATGGCATCACTGACAACACTCGATTTATTACAGACGACTGCTCAGATGATAAGTTGTCGCCATTTCTTTGGCTACATCCTACAACATTACATTTACATCGCACTAAACGAAATTCAACTTTATATCTATGTTACAGCGGTCCCTGGGAGTAGTAGGGGTATAAAGAAAGTGGTTTGTGAATTACCCGAGCAACAGAATGTTTCACAAAACGCAGCGGTACGTTTCTTGCGGTAGGTAGAGATAGTTTTGACGTGTTCCGTTGATCAATGATGTTTGTTTGGAGGCAGAAACTGTGTTTGGAGATTTGGGATTGGAGTCTGCTATTTCTTTCAAAAGCAAAACTTTGATTGAGCTTATGTCGCAGCGGTCATACGCTGATAATGATAATTCATCATGCTGACTTTCATCACTATATTCCTATTCCCGCGATTGCGACTTCAAATGCTGCTAGAGCATGTTGATATATATTTTTTATTTTGTTTTTTTTTACTCGATAGAGTTATGAGAGGAGCAATTCGTGCAGCTGATGATAAGCGCTACGCCTGCCCATAACTATTACAGTGCCACCCAGAACTTTGCATTGCATAATCCTGCGCGGCACTGCACTGCGCTCGTCACCCTTAGACATCGGTTCTAAAGTCTCATATGCTCACCGATTTTGCTGGAAACAGTGCCTTTCGAACCGGAACACAGTATTGTTTTCACATTACTGCTTGGCGGATGAATATCTGTCAAAGGTGTGGTACTCCCCAGGCGGTCTCTTGCAGAAGAGGCGTCCCACTACTAACTTGAGTAAAAGCTCCTAGCTTACTAAGCCAGAGCTACGATCAGTAAACTTGAAATAGCTGTTAGGGCCTATGTATATAGGTTTTCCAATTGCAACTAAGCATTCTGGACTACTTAATAATTTGGCTGCTGAGTCGATTCTCTTGTCTAGCCACGGTTACGGATCTGTTCACAACAGTTGTGTTTTCAGCAGTGAACGTGTTAATAAAAGTGCTTAATATTGAATTATTAAGCGGTGGTAGCCTAGTGGGAGAACATCCGCCTTCCAAGCAGAAGGTCGTGAGTTCAAATCCCAATGCAGGCACGTACCAATGTGTTTCTTGTAAAACATATGTACGTAATTATCACTCGCTTTTCGGTGAAGGAAAACATCGTGAGGAAACCCACATACCTACCCGAGAATTATTTGGGAGGTAGGTTTGTGATCCACCAATCCGGATCTGGCCCCCGTGGCCTAATCCTCCTCACGAAAGTGAGGGAGACCCGTGCTCAGCAGTGGGACGTTATGGGTTGTTGATGATGATGATTGAATTATGGTACGTCGTTGTCGCCTAACTTCCTATGTTCCAGAGGGTTGTTCAGCGTAATTTATACAAGAAATTTCCCGTTTATATTATTACCGGCGGCGTCGCTACAACTGTAAATTCGTTTTGTGCTACTTTGCCTAAATTAATTAAGCTTTCAAGGTGGGATCTTCAAAGACTTGCTCGTAAACGTTCCTGTCTGAGGTATGTATTTACTATTCGTTGGAACAAGGCCACAGTAGAAAAGGAAAAGTAAGTTATCTTCATAGAACGTTGCCAAAGGTGGCTTGCACTGTCAATTATTCTGACGCCCGTGGCTACGTCTCAGTCAGAATTTTCCTTTCGTGCGTGCTGTCTGCGAACGTACTGGGAGCGCCTAGACCTTGCGTTTGGTAGGTCCCGTTTTGTGAAGATATCTTACTTTTATGTTTATACTATGGCTCTACTATGTATTGTGTCGACTTGTAAGTGCGTACGTGCGTGGGTACAAACATAATTAAACGCTATAATTACATATTGCTTTGTTTAATTAAATTATCAATTAAAATGTACCTTTATTAGTGTTACTTTGAAGATGTGTGGTTTGAAGATTAATTTTACAAAATGTATGCAACCCTACGTGTTTGTTAGTATACAGTTCATTCCCACTGGTGGGTCAGTTGGGAATATACCGTTTGATTGAACTGATAGATAGGTATGATTATTGACTGCATGTATGCAGTCTAACTAAACAAACACCCCAAAAACAGTAATACATTATTTGTTTGTTTTCTTCCATATTTTACAAGATTGTAGAAGTCTCATACTGCAACCGAATGGAAATTTCTACATTCTGCGAGTACCTACTACCCGCTTCACGCATTTCTTATTTCTGCACTTGTAAAATGTAAAGTGACGTAAATTCTACTGTCTTCCCTCATTTTTGTCCTGTGCGGGAATCGAATCTGCAAACTCACACTCAGAGAATGTCCAACCATGGCTGCATGCGAAAATTTACTTAGCTCTAGAATCACATCAGCGTATTCACACTTCTCAGTCCACCTATTACCTACTATGCCACGGAAGCAGTCACCTGAGTACTTTGCACAATAAAATGTATTTTCCTTTTTTCTTTATTCTGGAACAGAAAAACTGTGAATGGCATAAGATCCGCTATAAGTACCAGGTGTCGTTTCCCTCTATGTCGTGTTTATGAAAGGGATTGTCGCGACGCGAGCTGCCTTATTGTCAGCGTAGGTCGCCAACATTTTCTATCCTATTTAAATTTTTTTTTAAGTAAAATTTCTTAACGCATACTTGCGAGATGAGAGCGTTACGAAAAGTGTAATAAGGCGAGGCGAACGAAAGTTGAGAGGGAGATATACGTTAGTGAAGATAGGAAGAGAGAGAGAGTTACGTTTCGTATATTACTGTATTTATTTATTTACTTATTTAATACTTTATTGCACAGATTAACTAACTAGTACAAATGGCGGACTTAACGCTAAGAGCATTTTCTACCAGTCAACCACCCATAGTGAAGGAGAGACGGTGCAGGCGTGCATCAAAATATACTGTAGGAGCAAGAGAGACAATTACGAGCACACATTTTCTTTCTCTCTTTCTGACTTTCTTCTTTTTATGACTTTCTAATATAAAGTGACTGACTGTAAAAGGCGGTGATCGAACCCGCTACTTTACGCTTTGCAATCGGCTCATTATCACCTTTCGCTCGTGTACCTACCTACCTTTAATTATCTTTTTCATCTTTTCGCCTAAAACAAGTCTCAATCTTCCATTTCAATGCGCAGAACCCAGGTAGGAATTTTGCGTCAGTTTGACGTCCACTTACAGTCATTTTAGACTATCTGACGTCATTTTACTACGTCAGGAGCCTCCGCAAATGACGTCAATTTATCACAGCCATACGTAAAGAGACGTCGCTAAAACGTACATTCACGACCCTTAAAAACCTGGCTAAATTGACGTCTGTGGGACGTACATAATCGACGAATAAAGTACTGACCTTAGAATGACGTAATTTATTCGTCTAGGTCGGATTTTCCTACCTGGGACGTCAAGTTTGTCGCCAGGCGAATGACTGGTCCCTCCCGGTACAGCACAGATGTTGAGCAGCCCTGCAGCCATGCGTGGTTCACGCCGCGATGGGTACAGATAATGAGTTGGCATATGTGGTGCAGTGGCAGCTGGATATCTGGGGCGGAACGGGCGCTTACAGAAACCTAGCTCAGTCTAGACGAGCGGCCGCTTTTATCTATTTCAGTTCACAATACCCAGCTTAGAGTCTAAAACAAAAACGCATGAAGATTGGACATATCAGATTTATTTGTGAAAAGTTGGCCACCTCCATACATTTTACTGTAAAAACACAGATGGCCTTTGAATTTTGTATAATAGAAAAAACCGGCCGAGTGCGAGTCGGACTGGCGCACGATGGGTTCCGTACTTTGTTGTATGGGAGCCCCGATTAAATATTATTTTTATTGAATTTTATATTTAAGCTACCTGTTGCCATTATGAAAATCGAGCAAATAATTATTCTTATTTTTAGTATTTGTTGTTATAGCGGCCACAGAAATACATCATCTGTGAAAATTTCAACTGTCTAACTATTACGGATCTTGAGATACAGCCTGGTGACAGACGGACTGACGGACAGACAGCGGAGCTATAGTAATAGGGTCCCATTTTACCCTTTGGGTACGGAACCCTAAAAAGGATAAAGTAGTTGTATATACAGTCATCACAGGAAATTAAACTATAAAATAAACTATAATAATATAACTAGACTATAACAACCACCACTATAATATAATTAAACTATTAAATAATTATATTTGATTGTGCGCGTGATTATTGTGTGGAGTTCTACCAGTTATAGTTATTTGGCGCATGACTGAGTCCTAATTTGTGGCTATCCGTAAATAAACGCAACGCACAAAGAGAAATAAATTAATGTATCTAAAGAAAACCATTTCACTCGTAATATGAGTTTTTCTTTAAGTTTGGCTGTTAAGACGAGTGGACTGTATCTAGGGGTTGTTGAGGTTATGAAGAGGAAAATTGGTTGGAAAAAAACTCACCGGTGGTCGGCACTTAACTTCCTTTGGAGGCGTCGTTGGGGGCCCCCTTTTGCTAATTGTTGATGGTACACTGATGGTTATTCACTGATTATATTTTATTTCATGTTTTTGATGGAGCGACGCACCGTGTCGGTTCGTTAGAGTTTTGGAAGAGTGTCAAAGAATGAAAGGGATTGGTAGAGTGAATGTGTAGAAAGGACTGAACGTCCATAATGGGAACGAATGAAAGGGCGGGAAGGTTTTAATTTGGAATGGTTGAATAAGAGGCTTTAACATTTATCTTCCCCCCCGCTGGCGAATTGATGAGACAGAAAAGTCTAAAACACATTAAAATTTATTCACAACCACCAATGCAAAAATCTTGACATATGATAATTGTTACAAAATGATGTCAAGTGTTATTATGATTTAATGATCTGTTTTGAAATGAACTTAATGAATAATTGCTATATTTTCACACACAAAAATAATAATAAAAATTAAAAAAAAATTATGAAATGATGTCTACACAAACTAGTCATTATTTGGTAGAGGACACAACTTCACAAGAGGTCGATCGAAAACACCTTGTGCAGTCCTGACTGAGGCAGATCGAGGGATACCGTCACGCCCAGGATGTAGTTTAATTATTCTACCAAAATGCCATCGCAGTGGGTGAGTAGTTTCATTTTTTATGATAACGAGTTGATCAATGTTTACTGGAGGTGATGCTTTAGTCCATTTCAATCGCTGTGATAAAGTGGTAAGATACTCACTATGCCACCGAGACCAAAAGTCTTGGTGCATTTTTTGCAACAGTTGCCACCGTGTAAGTCTGTTCATGCTTATGTTGGAATAATCAAGAGATGGCACTGTTGTGAGAGGCGCTAATGTTAAGAAATGTCCTGGGGTTAAAACTGAAACATCTGAAGGATCTGAGCTAAGTGGACAGAGGGGCCTTGTGTTCAGGATTGACTCCACTTGAGTCAAAAGCGTGTTAAGTTCCTCATACGTTAGAATTTGTGTGCCAACAACGCGATACAAATGTGTTTTTACGGACTTAACACCCGCCTCCCAAAGTCCTCCGAAGTGAGGTGCTCCTGGTGGGTTGAATTTAAACTCAATACGCTCCGTTTCACACGCGGCGCGCATGAGGTCTATCAGTTGCGACTGTGCGCCCTTAAAATTCGAACCACAATCGCTGTGGATCACATTACACCGACCACGTCTTGCTACAAACCTGCGTAGGGCAGCTAAAAATGCTTCTGTTGATAGGTCAGAAGCAAGTTCTAAATGTACTGCTTTGGTAGCGAAGCACACAAATAAGCACAGATACGCCTTCACAGAACGCGTACCACGATAACGTTGAAAAGTTATGTTAAACGGTCCAGCGTAGTCACAACCTACAGACTGGAATGCTTTGATCTGAGTAACACGAGAACGTGGCAAATCTGCCATTTCAGGTTCAAAATTATGGGGCTTTACACGAAAACAACGGTAACAATTTGATATAACTTGACGAATTGCTCGTCTTGGAGACAAAATCCAAAAATTTTGAAGTAGTAAGAACTGCATTGTTTGTAAACCAGGATGAAAATTTTCGTTGTGAGTACACTGAATGATAAGTTGTGTCAAACGATGCTTGCGAGGAAGCAAAGCTGGGTGTTTTGATTCGTAGCTAAGATCTGACTGAGAGAGCCTACCCCCCACCCGCAAAATGTGATTTTGATCCAAAAATGGGTTAAGTTTTCTGAATGATTTTTCAAATGATGGTGGTGATTGATCACGAAAGGGCAAGTTAACGATGTATCGCCCAGCAACATCCCGTTTATGAGTTGATTGAAATATATCTTCACATTGAATATCTTCCACGGAGTGAGATTGCTTGTTATCTCCAGTAGGTATGTTGTCTAACTCCCAAAATTTCTGAACCGCAATGTCCAGGTTGGTGTCCACTGACACATGATTGATTGATAAAGGAGTGGGGAATGATGAATTTGTCAACGTTTTTCCCATAAGAATAAATCCAAATATTGTATTGATAGCCGTCGCAGCATGATGTCCACCGTCAATTTTTCCTGGTATTAAAATTTGTGGGAATATCTCACCACCAATGAGGATATCCACCGGACGAGAAGAATGGTAATTTTCATCAGCTAGTTTCAGATTTGCTAAGTGTTCAAAGTTTTGAACATTCACCGGATGGGTGGGCATGTTACCACAAATTTTGTCTAAAGTCACTGCTTCCGTTGTGAATGTGGGTTCCACTTTTCCAACTGGTCTAATTTCCAGAAACACTTTGCTTGTAGAACATGCAGGAACCTCACCAATTCCAGACATAGGTGTTTGAGTCTTGTATTGGGACAAGCCTAAACGACGGGCACATGTTTTGGTAATAATGTGACTTTGACTTCCTGGGTCCAGCAGGATGCGCACCTTTTGGAAAGTACCTTGGCCATCCTTTACCTCCACCTCTGCAGTCGCAAGCATGACAAAATGACTACCTGATGATGAACCTGAAGACACATTTGACAATGATGTAACTGGAGTGATCACACCTTCCTTGACATTAGAGTAGGATGACGAAGATGTTTGATGGTAAGCAGCACTTGCTTGTTTATGTTGGGGGTTGACAGGACCACCAGTCTCTGTCCTCTTAGGAAAATGCAACAGACTGTTATGTCGCTGATTGCATGTCTTGCATGAGTGAGTTGAATTGCAATTTATTGTTATATGATTTGAACGCAAACAATTGAAGCACAATTTGAATTGTTTAATCACTTGAGACCTTTCTTGTGGGGTCTTTGATAAGAAGTTTGGACATGAGTAAAGAGCATGGCTTTCTTTACACAAAACACATGATTGATTGTTTGATTGAACCAAAAGCATTGTTGGTGTTGACTTTGGTTGATTGGTTGAATTCACACGCTTGTTATGATAATTATTTTGTTGCTGAACTACTGATTTGTTATTCTCATTTGAGAATAATGAGCGTTCTAGTGCACTGCATCGGTCCAGTAAAAATGATTTTAATTCATTAAAGCTTGGGAAATCTTTGCCTGTGCTAGACAACTCAAAGGCTTCACGAGATGCTTTATCTAATTTTGTTAACAACGAATGAAATAACACAAAGTCCCATTCTGAAGTTGGTAATCCCAGTGAACTAAGCATCGCTATGTTTTCACCGTAGACATCAAGCAAGTTCCGCAAGCTCTGGGCTGAACCAGAAGGCATGGCCTTTAAATTATTAATTTGTTCCCAACACATGAATGCTAAATACCTTTTGTTGTTGTATCGATTCACTAAAGCTTCATAAGCGCTCATATAATTAGCCTCAGACACATGAAAAGCACGAATTATATTTATGGGTTCCCCGGACAATGTTGTGATTAGGTATTGAAACTTTTCTATGTTTGTTAAATCTGTTCGCTGATGAACAAGTGTGTTAAAGAGGTCAATGTACCCCGGAAAATCTTTGAACTCACCTGTGAATGTAGGTAATTTAATCGGTGGAAGTTTAGTCTTTGGGTTGGGTTGATGACACGGTTGAGAAGGAGAAGCGAACTCCACTTTTGATTCTTTCAAGTATTTACGTTTTGCTTCGAGTACTTCGAAATACATGTCATCAGCTTGCTCTTGGAACACGGACTGCCCTTGCAACTCTTTATCATCTACACCGGCTTTTTGTAATTCACAAACCAAATTGATGTGGGCATCGTTAAAGCCCTCCAAGATAATGTCTAAACGGGAACACCATGTCTCTAACCGCGTTATAAGTTTCGGTTCGGATTCACAATTACGTGCACACAAAAGTGCATCGCTGAGCCGCTTGTGCGACAGGCTGCGTTTCGACTCCCAATGCGCAGTCACGGTCTCACTCATTTTGAAATTTGATAGTTGTTATCACTTTTAGCAGAAATTTTACGCCTAAACTTAACTTATTATCGCGCAAACTTTTATAAAACACACTTTACGATGGAGTTTGATAGTTTTCAAACAGAAACGAACACGAAACTGTCACTTGTTTGTCAAAAGTCACAGCATAAACACTATGAGAATGACCGTATGAAATGATCGAACGAACATCGACGAATTTGATTCGGTTTGTTCGTATTGCCGGCACACAAACGCAATTTGTCGGCACACAAACAAACACAATCTTTGCTCGAGTTACTTAGGCGCTGTATGTTACACGTAAGTATTAACACAATTGTTTAATGATTTATCACGATAAGCTGTTATTATTAAGTGTCGCATGTTACACATAAAACAACGATTGAAATGATAATTAATGTTCAATTTCACAAAATTGAATACACGAACACAAATGTTTTGATTAAATGGACTCTCCCAATGACACGATATGAAGTTGGACTCACCCACAGAACGAACACAGCTCAATACTTCCAACCTACCTAAACTCCAGCGCGTGTGCGCAGATCGGTGAAATACAAAGTGTAGGTATTTTTACACCAACTTTTTGCAAAGTTCCTCACACAAAATGAATGACTGAGTTTGTTTGATGAATTAAACACAAAATATGATATGCGTTGTGATCGATATGTTGATATGATGCTAATAATTCGAATTATAGGTTTTGCAATTTGGTTGTTGTGTGCAAATATGGCGGCTTGATGACGCTAAAATTTTCACAAGTTGAAACGAGTTTACGATTTGAGCATAGGAAACCGATTCTAAGTCGAAATCCGGTTCGACGAGGACCAAAAATGATGTTAAGACGAGTGGACTGTATCTAGGGGTTGTTGAGGTTATGAAGAGGAAAATTGGTTGGAAAAAAACTCACCGGTGGTCGGCACTTAACTTCCTTTGGAGGCGTCGTTGGGGGCCCCCTTTTGCTAATTGTTGATGGTACACTGATGGTTATTCACTGATTATATTTTATTTCATGTTTTTGATGGAGCGACGCACCGTGTCGGTTCGTTAGAGTTTTGGAAGAGTGTCAAAGAATGAAAGGGATTGGTAGAGTGAATGTGTAGAAAGGACTGAACGTCCATAATGGGAACGAATGAAAGGGCGGGAAGGTTTTAATTTGGAATGGTTGAATAAGAGGCTTTAACATGGCTTTGCTGCTTTATTGGCAAAGCCTGCTAGGTGTCACAACAGCTGACACTGACAGTTAAATATGTAGTAAAATATGAAGGGTCGTAGAATTTGTCACGTGAGGAATATACTTCCACCATTTAAATTTTCAGTTTACTAATTATTTGTTATTATAAAAAAGTCCCGAATTAAAGGCATTGAATGTTGTTTCTCTCGTTTTGCAGAGCAACGCAATTTACGCCTTTTCTTCATATCCTAATATAAGAAGGAACCTTATTATATGTATTAAAAATTACTAATGATGGTATATTTACCATGTATGCTAAGTATGTTCTCGATATTACATAATATTATTATATAATACCTTTTTTTTATTTGACGATGAAACATTTGATGTGAAATTTAGTTCAGATAAATGAAAAGCTGACATTGCCGTAAGGATTGATTAATGAACGATAAGGAATCGATTAAATCGACATAGTGAGGAATCGATTAATCTGTCACTATGTTATTTAGCAAAAAATAATCCTTATGATGAAACCTTTCGATCGATATGATAAAGCTACAGGATGATTATTTTTCTCATGTAACGGGTTCGATTCCTGATTCAACCATGTAATTATTTAAATATCTATGAATGCAGCTTAAATTTTTTTTTAAATTCAAATATTGTCTTCCCTCAGTAAAATATTCCATCAACAATATTCAAGGTACTTTCCCTCCATGTGGCATATCCGTGGGACATCTTATATAGCTTTAATTCCGCCTAAGTAGCAGAAGCAGCAGCAGAAGTACGATAGTAGCAGTAGTAGCTATATATTTTCGCTTCTTCTTGTTGAGTATGGATTACCGCAAAGTAACGCCTGATTCAATTAACTAAGCCCTTGCTTTGACAAAATTGGTTAACTTCCACCCTAGGTTTTCTCTCAGATTTACAGCATGCAGAACTTTAAAGCAAAAGTTAAAAGAGTCCTTTCTAATAGAGGTAGGCAACGCACCGGTAATGCCCCTGGCGTTGCAGGGCGGTGGTCACCACTTACCATCGGGTGGCCCGCATGCTTGTTTGCCACCTATTATATATAAAAAAAAACTTGGAGAGGGTCCTTGTTTCACCACAAGAGGTCTAATCAAAACAAATGCTCGTTTTATCGAGCACCAATACTTGTCAGTAACTGAGGTCTGATTGGCGCGCAGATAGTTTGAATAGAAAATTGAAACCAACCCCTTGCGGCAGCGGCGTCTTCGGCTGCAGGGCTGTCAAAAGCGATTTCATTTTCTTTTAAAAACTACCCGGAAAGTCGCATCAATTATATTGATCGTGACGTTGATGGAAACTTGACTAGAGTAATGATTACTTGACTGGCTGGGACTCGACATTTTGACTATTTTAAATTAGAAAAGAAACTTAGCATAGATATAATTTTTCTAGAAACTGCCCTTCAAACCGGAACACAGTATTGTTTTCACACTACTGCATGGTGGATGAATATCTGGCAAAGGTGTAAAGGTGGTTTATACGTATATATATTAAGTTCTTTATTGCATAGGTACGTAAACTATTGTATTTTAATGATTTGACTTTGCTTCTACGAGTACAAAGCAGTCATTTAGCAAAGTCAATAGTAAAAAAAAAATGTTTATGCTATTAATGCAATGAAGCCGCAGTTTCGCGTTTCTTATTTCCTTTGTTTTTTTTTTATGTCCGTTGTACAACATCTCAAATTCATTTTGTGTTCTCGCGAGCGTCCTTCTCCTTTGAACTTGGGAAACCTTCGGAGGACTCTGGCGCCCAACGTGGGGCAAAACGAATTCTGTTCGCGAAGTTTCTAAAATCACACTCTTCCATATTTTAGCACAAATGTCTTTAACAGCTTACAATATAAGTAACAGCCATCGACAACCCTATAGAAACAATTGTCAGCAAACACCGCCTTTTGATACGTCGATTACGAATCTGAATAACAAAGTGGTGCAAATTTTCCCATCGGGACATCCGCAGGAATCGGGAGACGGGGAGATGGGACATCCCGCTGACTGGGATTAGTACTGCCGACAGTGTTGTCGACGCTGATAGCTTTGCCGATAACGATATTGGCACAGAATGACTAATAATACAAATCTTATTTTTTACCGAAAAACATCTTTTTGTTGATCATTGTGGTAGGTAGGTATATTCTACACAGCAGCTCAATATTTCAAAGTTATTATAAAAATTCATTACTATTCGCTACTGAGCACTGCAAGCCCATTGAAAGAACGCAGGTAATTCTACCTATTTATTTACTACAAGCCAGTGCTTAATGGTTCAAATGTTCAAAGCCTAACACAAGAAGGGAGGGGCTGAGAAGGGTTTGCACCAGATGAGTCAGCTGTACGCCCCGATAATATCCAATCTGATTGGGATTCTAGTAGAAAGTAATCGTTCATCGGTTAACATTTTGCTGTCGGTGTCAATAAAGAGTTATCTATATATATATTTGACTAGCTGCGCCCCGCGGTTTCACCCGCATAATTCAAGTTTTTCCGCAATATCTCTCTTAAAAGCAATATATTTTCCCCGTTTTTGCCACATTCTTCATTGATGCTCCGCTCCTATTGGCCGTAGCGTGATGTTATATAGCCTATAACCTTCCTCGATAAATGGACTAATCAACGCAAAAGGAATTTTCAGTTCCGACCAGTAGTTCCTGAGATCCTAGGATCTCAGGAAACAAACAAACAAACAAACTCTGCAGCTTTATATATTAGTATAGATACAACTTATTATAGAAGATACTTCATTGTAGGTACTAGAAAAGAGGAGAAATGGGAGAGCATAAAAGCACATCGAATAATAATAATTAATAGTCTTTTATCAATTCATTTATTGATATCGTCCTGTTAAAAAAATGCATTATGATTAGGTTTTGGTTTGGATACCTAGTTATTTTTGATATGGGTAGAAAGAAAGCATTATAAAATATTTTACGAAAATAAATCTATTTACCAATAAACAACAGAAAAATTACACTAATGTTAAATTAAATAATATTTTTTTTAGTTTTTTTCCGTCTAGTATTAATTTCTTTGATCTCCATATCGATGTGTCCGGTGCCGACTAGCTCCCTAGTGTCCGTCCCCGTGAAGTTGGCGTAGATCCGTCCCTTTTGGAAGGGGAAGTGGGGGGGGATGTGCCTCACCGGGATCGTCATGTTGTACAGGTTGTAAATTCCCTAAAAAACCTCAGGCTATGTCAAATGATTCTACGCAGTACTCAAAAAGCTCACAGTTCATGATTAGAAAACAAAACGGCTGCGGTTTCACCGGCGATCCTCCAGGAACCGTCAAATTTGGCGTGTACTCAATGTAAATATTGAAGTAAATGTATCTAAGCAAATACAAAATATAATGGAAAGCCATTGCTGTTTCCGAATCTATTCGGGACAAACATTCAAATAGACAGACAAAAATTCTAAAAACGGTAATTTTTAATTATTAGGTGCTGTTAGTAGTTTTAACTTAAATTTTAGTCATTTATTTCAAAATCACAAAGAGGCACTTAAATTTGATTATTGGTCTATATTCTTTAGATTTATTTCTTATCTAATGTTTTTTACTGTCCATCCAAAGGTTGTCTGGAAGAAATCGCTTTCAGCGATAAGACCCCTCATTGTACTACCATTGTTTACCTATTGTAATTTTTATGTAATATGTTTATTTTTGTTTCTGGTGTACAATAAAGAGTTTTCTATTCTATTCTATCAATTGACTCGATGTGCTTACCGGTGGAAAAGGACAGGGCTGGTCAAACTTCCCTTGTTTCAGCGCTGTCCCGAAGAACTTGTCGTTATGAATCAAATCGCACATCTTCCAGTGCATCTCAATGAAGCTAGGCTTATATCTGTTCGTCAGCCATTCGTAGAAGAAGAAATCAACCTAAGTACAATTTAAAAGTTTTTACCACGTTCACTGCTGTATCGTTTTCACTCAAAGGAGATTCATGTCTGGTTCACACAAATCTTTACCCTGTGCGGGAATTGTACCCGCTCATCACCCAATTGGAGACCGTCAATGATGACAATAATACGAACCGTAACGTTATTATGGAACTCCCAAATCCATTCCATGTTAAGTTCTACGTAGTAGAATGGGTCATCTCGTCCGTAGCGATAAGAACTTATGTTTGCGTACTTTACATACTTAGGGTTCAAATACGTTACTTCTGGACGTTCCGTGCTAATGTAGCTAACCTGTGGTACAGAAAAAACAGCGTTATTACTGAACATAATTCGTAGTGGGAGGCCTCTTCTGCAAGAGACCGCCTGGAGAAGTACCATACCTCTGCCAGATATTCATCCGCTAAGCATTAGTGTGCAAACATCACTCTGTTCGGGTTTGAAAGGCACTGTTTCTGTATAACTGCTATGGGCAGACTTAGCGCTTACCACCACCCGCATAATTCAAATTTTTCTTCAGCAACTCAACGCTTTCCGGTGATAGAATGATCTCACTTGAGAATAGCGTAGATATTTAAAAAATCAGATCAGTAGTTCCAAAGATTACATTTTCACCCGTAAGATTCCCGTTTTCCCGCAACATCTTTGAATTTTCCCGAGATAAAACAGCTTATAGCTTAGCAGCTTAGTTCTATTCTTTAGGTACCACGCGTAGTGCATATCTATATTGGTGTTCTGGAGTACTGGTGTACCGGTGTACTGGTGTACCAGTGTACTGGTGTACCGGTGTACTGGTGTACCAGTGTACTGGTGTACCGGTGTACTGGTGTATTGTCTATTCCATTCTATTTTATTCTTATATAATTGAGAGTATTGAGGCTTTCTATAAGTAACATTCCAGAAAAGAATCAGTAGTTCCGGAGTTTATCTTTGCGCCTGCGGGCTTACCATTTCCCCGAAGGATTTTTATGTTTTCCCGGCATAAAGCATAGCTCTCTATCAGTGCAATAATTAGATAATTACAACTTCTTAGCGTGTATATAAATAGTTTAATTGAATTGGATTGAAGTACTCACTTTCTCAGCAACGCACAGAGTTCCTAAATAGATGAGATACGAATAAACAGGAAATGCCAGGAGCATTATTATTATTTGTAACCTTTACCGTCAAATCAATGTGCGCGATGTAACGCTCTACGAGTAAATACCTTATATTTACAAAAAACATTACTTAAATACGGGAAAATATAGATAAACTTCACTATATTATACCTAATTATAAACCCAAATTGATGTATTTATAAAGAGTTTTATATTCTATTCTATTATTTAAGTCATCATCATCATTAACCCATATCGTCACACTGTTGAGCACGGGTCTCACCTCACGAAAGTGAGGGGGGTTAGCCTATAATCCACTACGGGGGCCCGGTCCGGATTGGTGGATAATCATTAAATTAATATATATATTTATACTTAAGCACACAAATAACATGTACAAGGAGGACGTATATTATTTAACGTACAGTATATTGTATTTTTAACATGCTTTTATTAGGTTCACCTGTATGTATGTATGTATGTATGTATGTTACCGACCCTTTTGGGCTCGATTTTTTGTAGCAAAATTATCTTTAACTTGCTGTGTAAGGCGTAAGACAGATACATTTTGGATGAAAAAGGCGTCGAATGACGTCTTGCAGCGCCGCACGCTGCCTATCTGACGATAGAGACGGTACCTAGACTACTCAACTACTAAGTGACTAACCAGGTCTGTACATGGTGGTTGGGCTCATTTTAATCAGTTTTCAGTATAGCATGCGTACAAGCTTTCCTAAAAAAAATATTCGTCTTTACCCATGCTTTTTTCATGATATGATGAAACTGGGTGTTGATGTTTATATGATTGGGTTATTCACTTTAAATATCCTTATTGGCAAACTATGCTTAGCTAACTCTTCAGCGAGCCGGAATAGCTGCTCTAGAATACAATTTTATTACGATAATTTTGGTAAAGTGTGTGTATGAGGTTCTATTTTTAAATTTATATCCCTAAAAATTACAACGTCCTGTTTATTTTTGTACATTATTCGATTTACGAGATAATAATGTAATATACAAAATTATAATATATAATGGCACAAAAGATATAGTGACACTATCAATATGAGTATAATTATTTTTGAAATCAAATTTCAAATGAACAGGATGCTGCAATTTTAAGCCCACTTCAAAAATGGAGGAGGTTCTCAATTTAACTTTGCTTTTTGTATGTTTGTTACGTGATTACTGCGCCAATTATGAGTTGATTTTTATGATAATTTTATTGTTTGGTAGGTCATACTTCAGAGATCGTATGGAAATTGGTTCAGTGCTTTTTTTTTTGTATGTTCGCCGGTTACTCCTTCAACAAATTTGAAAACAAATTTGAAAATTATTTTTGTTTTTGAATGGGTATGAGCAGTTCCGATTGTTCCGATTGTTCCAAGGCAGGATCTGACGAGGGGATCTCGTGGATATCAAGGGAACGACTGCAGCCAGGTGCAGTGTGTTTGTTGACAATTGAATTCGTATCTCTAGACATTTAACTAAACACTAGGCTGCTAAATACTTACGTACCTATATTTACAGTAAAAATGGAAATAATATAATATTATTTAATTAAAACTATTGGCAATAATTGCGGACAAGGATCGACACATTCATAATTATCATCAGCACCAACCCATATCGTCCCACTGCGCGATACAATAATACGCCAAAATATACTAAAATGCGGAGTTTTGATTAGAAAGTGACGTTGTTTTTTTTAAACTTATGTTCCTTCACGTGTGTTGTTGTCTATGTTTGCTGAAATATTAGCGATTACATTTCCGACTACGTGCACGAATGTGGGCTAATTATACTAACATAAAAAATATGTTTACGGAAATCCGCAGTAGAACAAAGGTTACCGACATAGCTCTAAGAATTAGCAAGTTGAATTGGCAAAATTGGTTAACTTCCACCCTAGGTTTTCTCTCAGATTTACAGCATGCAGAACTTTAAAGCAAAAGTTAAAAGAGTCCTTTCTAATAGAGGTAGGCAACGCACCGGTAATGCCCCTGGCGTTGCAGGGCGGTGGTCACCACTTACCATCGGGTGGCCCGCATGCTTGTTTGCCACCTAAAATATAAAAAAAAACTCGGAGAAGGTACTTGTTTCACCACAAGAGGTCCAATCAAAACAAATGCTAATTTTATCGAGCACCAATACTTGTCAGTAACTGAGGTCTGATTGGCGCGCAGATAGTTTGAATAGAAAATTGAAACCAACCCCTTGCGGCAGCGGCGTCTTCGGATGCAGGGCTGTCAAAAGCGACGATAAATGGACTAATCAACGCAAAAGGAATTTTCAGTACCGACCAGTAGTTCCTGAGATCCTAGGATCTCAGGAAACAAACAAACTCTGCAGCTTTATATATTAGTATAGATACAACTTATCATAGAAAATACTTCATTGTAGGTACTAGAAAAGAGGAGAAATGGGAGAGCATAAAAGCGCATCGAATAATAATAATTAATAGTCTGAGCTTTCGCGAAAGGTTTAAATGGACGCTGAGCAAAACTCGTTCCAGGCATACGTTTGCGGTTTCTTAATCTCCACAGCTCGCATAGCTACTACGTCCACATTTGTTTTGTTTTGTTTGTTTTGTTGTTTTGGACTTCAAGTTTCTTAATTACACATTGACTCTCTCCCGAGCTTTCTCGGGGGGTAAAATAATTTAGTACTCGTTGAATTTTTCTAATAATTCCTTTGAAACAACGAGAGTTTGCGTCGGTTAAGCCTTTTACACTTTCACTGCTGAGCCGATTTTCTTGTCTAGCCACGGGTGCGGCTCTGCACACTCCATAGTGATTTTCCATACAACAAACAAAATATTCGTGTTTTCCCCCACTCGCGGCAAGTTATGAAAAAACACGACAGTTGTGTTTTCAGTACTGAAGGTGTTAAGCCAATTATTACCTACCTTACATTATAAACACAGGAAATCTGTTTTCGTAAATTTTCTATTAAAGGCTCTCAGTGGGGTCGATCCAAGGTGTACCAAACTAAACTAAACTTAAATGCTACAAATTGCCTCAAAATTGGCCCAGGTTCAGCGCAAAAGATACCTATCTCAGAGTTTTTATTATTTTATGTATAGTTGCAATCGCAATTTTAAATAATTGCAATCGCTAAAATCAGTGGTTCTCATAAAAAAGGAGGAAACATTTAAAACACGATTTTATGAAATAAATTGTGCTCTTTAGTATAATACAACAGAACAACACTCTACACCACTATTAATATGGCAGCGGACAGACCACCAGAAAAAAGAAATTTTAGAAGAAAAACGCAGCAAGAGAAATGCATGTATGTATCCAAATAAAAACTTAAAAAAAGAACGGTAAAAATATAAATGAAATGTACCTGGACATTATTATTTAAATAGTATTATACTTTATCTGTATCTTAACAGCAAGAAACAAAAAAAAAAACATCAAAATCGGTTCACCCACTCGAAAGTTATGAGGTAACAAACATAAAAAAAAAATGCATTATGATTAGGTTTTGGTTTGGATACCTAGTTATTTTTGATATGGGTACAAACAAAGCACTATGAAATATTTTATGAAAATAAATCTATGTACTAATAAACAACAGAAAAATTACACTTCTGTTAAAATTAAATAATATTTTTTTTAGTTTTTTTCCGTCTAGTATTAATTTCTTTGATCTCCATATCGATGTGTCCGGCGGCGACTAGCTCCCTAGTGTCCGTCCCCGTGAGGTTGGCGTAGATCCGTCCCTTTTGGAAGGGGAAGTGGGGGGGGATGTGCTTCACCGGGATCGTCATGTTGTACAGGTTGTAAGATCCCTAAAAAACCTCAGGCTATGTCAAATGATTCTACGCAGTACTCAAAAAGCTCAGGAGGCCTACCATGACGTCTTATAGCGATTCAGTTTAGGACCTAAACTGAGCTGCGTCGCATAATCGTACCATGACGTCTTATTAGCGACTCAGTTTAGGTTTCCGCCATTTTGAACCTAAACTGGATAGCAAGTCATGATTTCGTTCATTATTTTCGTACCATGAGCTATATTTAAAACCTATTTGAACCTATACTGATCCCATTAGCTGTCAAAATTAGCGTCTCAATAAAAGTTAATATTTTCACAACCAAAGTTGAGCCTTTTTGGTTATATATCTTAATAGCGGCGGCCCCGCGGTTTCACCCGCGTAGTTCCTCTTCCTGTGGGAATACGGGGATAAAATATAGCCTTTGTTACTTGCTGATAATGTAGTTTTCCATTAGATAAATAATTTTAAAAATCGGTGCAGTGGTTTAGCCGAAAGCTTATATATTTCCATACAAACTTTTTTCCCCTATTGCTATTTTACCTTGTGGATAATTTTTTTACAAAATTTGAATGAAATTTTTATTTATATCTAATCAAAAGCACAAAAATAAGTTTCAAGCTTCTAGCTTAAAATATGACGAAACTTCCATACTAACTTTCATCCCTTTTTTTTTTTTTTTTTTTTTTTTCCCGGGGAAATGCATTAGGCATACCACCCGGCCCCGGGGGGGAGCGGGGTGGTTATGTGGGACTCCCCCGCCAGCTGGTCTGGCGGGGTTTACCCACTAAAACCCCGGGGTGTTCTCCTCTCCGCATTATGGAGGTGGTCACGGGTTCGCACGGCGCTTCCGCGACCACCTCTGCGGGCGCCCTCCTGGGCTCGCCACGTGAGGCTTGGGCCTCTTTCTCCGCTGGGTGCGTCCCGGAACACACGGGCCGCACCTTAGCTCGGGACTTCTAACTTGGGCGTTGGACCCCCGATCCGCGGCCCAAAAGTCCCCGTTATTGGTCCCTTGCTGTGCCCTCTGCTGATCAGAGGGACACGCGAAGGACCTCTTCTCGCCAGGTTATTTGCTACGGCCACCAATTCCCCTAAGAGAATTGCTGACCGAACCCCAGGGTGCACCGGCCCAGCTGCTGCCCTTCCCTCCGGATGCAACGCATCAAGAGGGACGAACAACAGCCGGGCACTCGTGGAGGTTTCTTCCCCTATTTCAACACTTTACAACCCTTTTCTCGCATTAAAAAGTAGCTTATGTCCTTTCTCAGGCTCTAGAGTCTAGGCTGTACCAAATTTTATTTAAATCAGTTCAGTAATTTAGGCGTGAAAGCGTAGCAGACAGACAAAACGACAGACAGGTACTTTCGCATTAATAATATAAGTAGGGAAGTAGGGATTATTTTGATTTCAGTGTAAAAATCATAATAATTAAGTGTGTATATTTGTGTGTACCGTCGCCTTGGAAGTTTAAACTTAGGGCTACTGATTCCCTCAGCCGGCGAGAGTATTCCCTGGCTTGCGTGATTTTATTATAGCACGTTGCAATCTCGTGCCTGTTTATGAAATCCCAAAGGTGTTCAAGTTGGCCGTTGCTTACTCGTTAACGAGAAGTTTCACTGTATAATATAAAGAAAACCACTTAAAATAGCCGCTAACAGTTGAGACGTAAGCTTGGGAATTTTGGAGTATAGATTCATGCGTATAAGTACCTACTTAAGAAATAAGGTTTTTATAAAATATGCAAAATATTAGTCAGAATTGCTGACGCCATTGTAGTGAATTTATAAACCACATAAAAAGAAATCGAAAATAGTATTTTATAAAAATCAGCACAAAAGCGCGCGCATTTTCAATATACGAACTCTTTCGTGCTGTATTTTCTGATTAGAGTCGAAGAACATTCATCCGTCCGTCACTCATTAATCAAATGTCAAATGTCAAAAATATAAAAGGAACGTTCTAAAAAGATATCAATTCTAGGACCACAATATTTTACTCGTAATTTAATTTAAAAAATGATCTTAAATAAATAATAAATCAATAAACATCATTGATACATACATCTAAATACTTAATTAAATTACTTAGGTGTTGTGTCTTCACACAAATGAGAAAACATGCAACATGAAAATAAGCGTAATTTTCCGAAACATTTTTTGATTTATTTTTGAACGCAACCAAAAGAAAGAAACACGGCTAAACGAAGTTAGCAAAGGATGTTGATATAGTGTTGTCTCTTTCCAACAGAGTGACGTCATAACAGACGTGAGAAACTATCGTTCAATTCGTTCATTCATTCTTATTGTTAACGATCCAATTACGATTTTGTTTAGGTGTAGGTCATGGTACGAAATTATGCGGTGCAGTTTAGGAACCTAAGTTGAACTGAGCCAAAACTGAGCCGCTAACTAATAGGTGAGAGTAGGCCCCCTGTTCATGATTAGAAAACAAAATGGCTGCGGTTTCACCGGCGATCCTCCAGGAACCGTCAAATTTGGCGTGTACTCAATGTAAATATTGAAGCTAATGTATCTAAGCAAATACAAAATATAATGGAAAGCCATTGCTGTTTCCGAATCTATTCGGGACAAACATTCAAATAGACAGACAAAAATTCTAAAATCGGTAATTTTTAATTAAATTTTAGTTTTAACTTAAATTTTAGTCATTTATTTCAAAATCACAGAGAGGCACTTAAATTTGGTTATTGGTCTATATTCTTTAGATTTATTTCTTATCTAATGTTTTTACTGTCCATCCAAAGGTTGTCTGGAAGAAATCGCTTTCAGCGATAATACCGCTCATTGTACTACCATTGTTTACCTATTGTAATTTTTATGTAATATGTTTATTTTTGTTTCTGGTGTACAATAAATAGTTTTCTATTCTATTCTATTCTATCAATTAGCAACTCGATGTTCTTACCGGTGGAAAAGGACAGGGCTGGTCAAACATCCCTTGTTTCAGCGCTGTCCCGAAGAACTTGTCCTTATGAATCAAGTCGCACATCTTCCAGTGCATCTCTATGAAGCCAGGCTTATATCTGTTCGTCAGCCATTCGTAGAAGAAGAAATCAACCTAAGTACAATTTAAAAGTTTTTACCACGTTCACTGCTGTATCGTTTTCACTCAAAGGAAATTCATGTCTGGTTCACACAAATCTTTACCCTGTGCGGGAATTGTACCAGCTCATCACCCAATTGGAGACCGTCAATGATGACAATAATACGAACCGTAACGTTATTATGGAACTCCCAAATCCATTCCATGTTAAGTTCTACGTAGTAGAATGGGTCATCTCGTCCGTAGCGATAAGAACTCATGTTTGCGTGCCTCATATATTTAGGGTTGAAATACGTTACTTCTGGACGTTCCGTGCTAATGTAGCTAACCTGTGGTACAGAAAAACAGCGTTATTACTGAACATAATTCGTAGTGGGAGGCCTCTTCTGCAAGAGACCGCCTGGGGAAGTACCATACCTCTGCCAGATATTCATCCGCTAAGCATTAGTGTGCAAACATCACTCTGTTCCGGTTTAAAAGGCACTGTTTCTGTATAACTGCTATGGGCAGACTTAGCGCTTACCGTCAGGTGAACGATTGGGTCGTCTCGTCACACAGACAAATTAATTAAAAAACATTGATTTAAATTTTTACACGACTAAAGCACCCCTCAGTTTCACCCGCGTAATTCAAATTTTTCTTCAGCAACTCAACGCTTTCCGGTGATAGAATGATCTCACTTGAGAATAGCGTAGATATTTAAAAAATCAGATCAGTAGTTCCAAAGATTACATTTTCACCCGTAGGATTCCCCCGTAGGATTTTCCCGAGATAAAACAGCTTATAGCTTAGCAGCTTAGTTCTATTCTTTAGGTACCATGTGTAGTGTATGTCTGTACTGATGGACTGGTGTACTGATGTACTGGTGTACCGGTGTACTGGTGTATTGTCTATTCTATTCTTATACAATTGAGAGTAGTGAGGCTTTCTATAAGTAACATTCCAGAATAGAATCAGTAGTTCCGGAGATTATCTTTTCAGCTGCGGGATTAACATTTCCCCGCAGGATTTTTATGTTTTTCCGGCATAAAGCATAGCTCACATCAATAAAATAAAAATAAAAATAGCAGAATAGAATAGAAAGCTTTCTATCAGTGCAATAATTAGGTAATTACAATTTCCTAGCGTATATATAAATAATAGAATTGAATTGGATTGAAGTACTCACTTTCTCAGCAACGCACAGAGTTCCTAAATAGATGAGATACGAATAAACAGGAAATGCCAGGAGCATTATTATTATTTGTAACCTTTACCGTCAAATCAATGTGCGCGATGTAACGCTCTACGAGTAAATACCTTATATTTACAAAAAACATTACTTAAATAAGGGAAAATATGGGTAAACTTCACTATGTTATATCTAATTATAAATCCAAATTGATGTATTTATATTTTAAATAGTTTAAAAAGTGCCGTGTCCGTAAATAAGTGGCAGGGTTTCGTATACTCATGCTTTTTTTTTTATTTAAACGGTTAGGTTGGTTTTCTATATCATTTAATTTATCATCATCATTAACCCATATCGTCCCACCGTTGAGCACGGGTCTCCGGGTCACTACGGGGGCCCGGTCCGGATTGGTGGATAATCATTAAACATTAAATTAATATATATATTTATACTTTAGCACACAAATAACATGTACAAGGAGGACGTATATTATTTAACGTACAGTATATTGTATTTTTAACATGCTTTTATTAGGTTCACCTGTATGTATGTATGTATGTATGTTACCGACCCTTTTGGGCTCGATTTTTTTTAACAAAATTATCTTTAACTTGCTGTGTAAGGCGTAAGACAGATACATTTTGGATGAAAAAGGCGTCGACTGACGTCTTGCAGCGTCGCACGCTGCCTATCTGACGATAGAGACGGTACCTAGACTACTCAACTACTAAGTGACTAACCAGGTCTGTACATGGTGGTTGGGCTCATTTTAATCAGTTTTCAGTATAGCATACGTACAAGCTTTCCTAAAAAAAATATTCGTCTTTACCCATGCTTTTTTCATGATGTGATGAAACTGGGTGTTTATGTTAATATGATTGGGTTATTCACTTTAAATATCCTTATTGGCAAACTATGCCTAGCTAACTCTTCAGCAAGCCGGAATAGCTGCTCTAGAATACAGTTTTATTACGATAATTTTGGTAAAGTGTGTGTATGAGATTCTATTTTTAAATTTATAACCCTAAAAATTACAATGACCTGTTTATTTTTGTACAATATTCGATTTACGAGATAATAATGTAATATACAAAATTATAATATATAATGGCACAAAAGATATAGTGACACTATCAATATGAGTATAATTATTTTTGAAATCGAATTTCAAATGAACAGGATGCTGCAATTTTAAGCCCACTTCAAAAATGGAGGAGGTTCTCAATTTAACTATTTGATTTTTGTATGTTTGTTACGTGATTACTGCGCCAATTATGAGTTGATTTTTATGATAATTTTATTGTTTGGTAGGTCATACTTCAGAGATTCGTATCGAAAATGGTTCAGTGCTTTTTTTTTGTATGTTCGCCGGTTACTCCGTCAATTGGGGAACAATTTTGAAAATTATTTTTGTTTTTGAAAGGGTATGAGCAGTTCCGATTGTTACCAAGTCAGGATCTGACGAGGGGATCTCGTGGATATCAAGGAAACGACTGCAGCCAGGTGCAGTGTGTTTGTTGACAATTGAATTCGTATCTCTAGACATTTAACTAAACACTAGGCTGCTAAATACTTACGTACCTATATTTACAGTAAAAATGGAAATACTATAATATTATTTAATTAAAACTATCCTTACTTATATTATAAATGCGAAAGTAACTCTGTCTGTTGCTCTTTCACGCCTGAACTACTGAACCGATTGAAATGAAATTTGGTATAGAAATAGTCTAGAGCCTAGGGAAGGACATAGGCTACTTTTTATCGCAAAAAATGCATTGTAAGGGTTTGAAATAGGGTATGAAAGTTTGTATGGAAGTATCGTCATTTTGAAGCTTGAAATTTATTTTTTAGGCTTTTGATTAGATATAAATAAATTTGGCATTCAAAGTTTGTAAGACTTTACCCTTGCGGGGTACAATAAATATAGGGGATGAAAGTATGCATAGGAATATGTAAAGTTTCGGCTTAATTTTCTCTAATGGAAAACTACATTGACAGCGAGTAACATAGGCTATATTTTATCCCCATATTCCTGCGGGTACAGGAAAAACGCGGGTGAAACCGCGGGGCACAGCTAGTTGGCAATAATTGCGGACAAGGATCGACACATTCATAATTATCATCAGCACCAACCCATATCGTCCCACTGCGCGATACAATAATACGCCAAAATATACTAAAATGCGGAGTTTTGATTAGAAAGTGACGTTGTTTTTTTTAAACTTATGTTCCTTCACGTGTGTTGTTGTCTATGTTTGCTGAAATATTAGCGATTACATTTCCGACAACGTGTACGAATGTGGGCTAATTATACTAACATAAAAAAATGTTTACGGAAATCCACAGTAGAACAAAGGTTACCGACATAGCTCTAAGAATTAGCAAGTTGAATTGGCAGTGGGCAGGCCACGTAGCTCGTAGAACCGATAACCGTTGGGGAAGAAAGGTTATCGAGTGGCGACCGTGGGGCGGGAGACGTAGCGTGGGACGGCTTCCCACGAGGTGGACCGACGACCTGGTGCGAGTCGCGGGGAGCCGCTGGATGCGAACAGCTAGCAACCGCTGGTTGTGGCGTTCTATGGGGGAGGCCTATGTTCAACAGTGGACGTCTTTCGGCTGATGATGGTGATGAGAAAACGTATTAATTCGTTCTCTCAACGTGTTTTGGTATGTTGGAGGTATTTTTTTAAAACCACAATTTGAAGGCTATTTAAATTCCGATGTTGGAAACGGTAACCGATAGTTCCTAATAAAATTTAAATTATGCAGTTGTCAGTCGTTCTGGCCAAGGTCTTGGTCTCCCGAAAGGGGGTAATCTCCCCGCAATATACTGCGCTCCCGTCTGATTTTATTACACCTATAAAGAGGTTACGAGAGACTAAATATTTATATTGAATTGACTACTTCCTGAACACGTGAAGTGACAGAGAAAGCATACAAAATAATCCTGCCTATCTTATTATTGTTCTGAGTTTTATGGTACCATGGTATTGTACTGCATACCACAGAAGTTAAGCTGGTGTGAAATTCACATTCTGGCAATTAAAATTCATCATCATCAACCCATAACGTCCCACTGCTGGGCACGGGTCTCTCCTCACTTTCGTGAGGAGGGTAAGGCCATAATCCACCACGGGGGCCCAGTCCGGATTGGTGAATAACATACCTACCTCCGAAATAATTCTCGGGTAGGTATGTGGGTTTCCTCACGATGTTTTCCTTCACCGAAAAGCGAGTGATAATTACGTACATATGTTTTACAGAAACACATTGGTACGTGCCTGCACTGGGATTTGAACTCACGACCTTCTGATTGGAAGGCGGACGTTCTCCCACTAGGCTACCACCTCTACTTAAGTTCCTTTCATAGTTGTTATTAAAAATTATATATTTTTTTACGTTTAATGGATAAACGTTTGCACGTTAAAATTAGATAAAGAATATTTTGTTATAAAAAGAAAAAACCTGTTTGCCAATGTAGCCTAAGTCACTCTCGTGATTATGACGTATTATCGTGAATCCAATTATACCTCATTTATCAAAATCTATGAAGTTTTTTAGGCTGTACGAACATACGTACAAACAGACATTACCTAAATACATATGACTGAAAATCATAATCCTCTTAAGGGTAGTCGGATAAAATAGAAATTTAAAGCCTCTGTTTTTAGCCTACTCTACGCACGGGTGGGTGTCGGCATCGTAGAGAGGTATTTTTATCACCGCCCGTAATGTGGCGGGAAATGTAAAAGTAGAAAGTAGGTACAATGCTCTACAAAGGTGTACGAGGGTCCATGGGAGTCTATGGGACCCTCACTTGAATTTGAACCCGCAACCCTCTGCTTGGCACGCCGACGTTCTCCACTAGGCCATCACCGCTTTATAAGAATTATAAATATAGGATCATTAATAAAATCCCGTGGCATTTCACTTGCCTTATTACATTTTTATGCTGAATCCTTGTAGTATTTCATATTCTTAGTTTCCACGCTGACCTTTTGTTTGACCCAAAGGCAGGACAGGATCAAGGGCAGGGCACAATAGTGTAAGGTTTTCTATTTCTGTATACTTTTTCATATCTTTCTGTTTCTTAACCCTTGATCTCTTTTACTCGAGTCCTTGCGTGCCACTATTTATTTCTTATTCTTTACTTTTATTCGTTTATTAATTCTAAATTCTTATGTCTCTATTTTTATATTGTTTGTAAACATTACTGAAAGATGTCTAATTTTACTAATGTCATTTATAATCTTATTTCTAAATTCTGTTGTATTCTCGTACAATTCAATAATTTTGTATACAGTTTTAGTTTTAATTTATCTTATTGTATCAGGCAGCTTTTAACCTTATCTTTCTTAATTTTTCAAATATTCAAATTGCAGAATTACTTATTGACAGTTTTGGAAGTGATGCCTGAAAAACGGCTGACGGTCGAGTGGAGTCGAGTTCGAGTTCTGGTCTGGCTTGGGTCTGAGCCTCTAAACCTTGAAAATTGAATGAAGAAGTCCTCAAGCACTTTTAAATCTTTACCTAATTGTGAGTCCTGAAGAAGTCTTGAAGCTTAAAACATCGGAGCCCTATAACCCTCCGGTGAAGGCCGCTCTCCACGAGCGCCTCCCCGACTTTGGACACCAGCTTTCTGCCGCAGACCTCGCCTGCCCTAGCCTGGGGTCATTCTTCATAAGTATCCTCATGAAGAACATTACGTATTTATCGTCTTAACAGTGCTACATTCTAGACCGACTATTTCTAACCATTTATTTCTAAAGACAACTTCCTGTTAATTATCGCGTGTGACTACTTTTACTCTTTCTATCATCAAAGACTTTAATCCTTAATTCTAATTTCTTATTTTAATATATATATTTTAAGCTGTCTCCTTTGTTTTTCCTCCTTTTGGGTCCTTCTCATAGGGATAGGGAGGTAGCCCTTGATAACGTGTACTTTACACTCTTTTGCCAAAATTGGTAAAGGGGTGTAACGTTACAATAGGGCGAGTTATTTAACAGCAATCGCTGTTTGACGAACAATTTTTGGCTCTTAGAGGCTGTGTTTGAAATGCCATTAGTTTGATTTGAAATTAAATGACGATGATTGATGATGTAGTTATTACTAAAAAAATTGCCAAAGTCACGCTACGCTAAAGTATCGCTCATTTGCCAAACGTGTTAACTAACGTTTAATAGGTGGAGGAGATAACACGCTCTTGTCGCAAATGAGCTATAATATGGTATCTAAGGAATCAGAAACTACGAAGATCATAGTCACAAACTCCCAGACTCACAGCAAATACTGTGGTTCACTCAGATTTGTACTCTGTGCGGGAATCGAACGCGCTACCCCACGCTTCGCAGTCGTCTTAACACCCAATTACGTCACGGAGTATTTAACTAAAGATAGATAGATAGATAAGTCTTTATTGACACCAAATTGTATAAAACACACAGAGAGAAGAAACATAACATAAAGTACACACTCCCTCAATAAGTTTACGATGATTCACCGGCACTTTCCTGATATCTCGCTTTAGTGGCAATGCCTTGTGAGATACCCCAGTTTAATTGATTCCTGAGTCCGGCTCCCAGGCTCGAAGCTGAAATATGAATAGTTGATATTGTTTGGCGACTGCAACTTCGGAATTAGATTGAAGGTCCGCATCAGTTTGCACGCCGCCGGCTCTGCTTTATTAACTATCGACTTTTCAGCGGTCGGCCGAAGGGGCGAGTTTACCAGAAGTTTAATGGCTGGTTAAAGTTAAGCGAGTTTTTAAGTTCAAGTCCGACTTTGGTAGAGGATTGGTCACGGGTGGGTGTTTGTAGGATCGAGCCCTACCACCCAAAGGTTTATGGTTCAAACGGGCTGATATAGATTATCTAGGTACGGAAAATGGGTTATTCCTCTAAAACACTATATGCGAGAACATAATATTGTTCTCAATTACCCTTTTGGAATTGTAGAGGTCTGCATCTTTTCGTAGAAGATCTATACAGAAATGGCATAACTAGAAAAATAAATAACAGTCTGACTATTTATGGAGTAGAAAGTGGAAAAGTAAGAGATTATAGAATCAAATTGTAAAATCCAATAACTGAAAAAATAAATAAAACTGCTGTTAACCAACAGTTTATTTCAATATCGGTTTTAGCCTTCATAGCTGATTCTATTGTGAGATTTCAAAAAGTTTTTGGTCTCCCGGGAAATGTATGAATCTCGCGCAGTTTGTTCAAAACTGAGAATACCTAATTGAGAGTATAGGTATCTTTCTTTCATCATCAACCCATAACGTCCCGCTGCTGGGCACGGGTCTCTCCTCACTTTCGTGAGGAGAGGTTAGGCCATAATCCACCACGGGGGCCCAGTCCGGATTGGTGGATAACATACCTGGTGGATTACATACTTTACCTCCGAAATAATTCTCGGGTAGGTATGTGGGTTTCCTCACGATGTTTTCCTTCACCGAAAAGCGAGTGATAATTACGCACATATGTTTTACAGAAACACATTGGTACGTGCCCGCATTGGGATTTGAGCTCACGACCTTCTGATTGGAAGGCGGACGTTCTCCCACTAGGCTATCACCGCTTATCTTTCTTTAGCGTGGCAAATAAAAGCTTAGTACCTGGATGACCGAGCTTTGCTCGGTAGTATTATTACTCGCCAATAGATATCAGGAAGATTCATATTTTTCAGTTTAAATTTGGACTACTCAAACGCCTCCAACGCTTTGTTATTTTTCTTCCAAGTTTATGTTTAATTTGATATAACACGAATAAAATGGCATTTTCTAAAAATGATTCCTAGCTAGATCGATTAATCGCCCCCGAAACTACTATACTAAATTTCATGAAAATCGTTGGAGCCGATTCCGAGATTCCAATTATATAAATATATACAAGAATTGCTCATTTAAAGATATAAGATTAGAATTGCTGTATTATTCGTCCTTTTCTCCGCAGAAAAATAATTTCCTGGAATATCCAAGCTCACGTCGACCGCTACCGCCAATAAAAAAAGTGAGTGGCGCGTGTGTTGCTAGTAAAGAATTTAAAATAAAATAATTAAGAGTCCGAATGAATACATTTTGCTATTTTAATATTAATTAATGGAAAGTTACTACAGTTTGAAGCAATCTGTCTGGCCTTAAATCTGTCAGTTATTAATAACAAATAAATATTGTTTTTTTTAAGAGTTTTGGGTACAATATTAGCAAATGTAATAAAACAGATGATTCCTATTAAAATTCTGCTGAAATAGCGAACTATTGTCCCCGAGTGTGAAGGTAAAACGCGTTATTGGGCCAAATAGCCGATTGTGATATTTTTTCTACACAACAATTAGAATTAGCGATTTTTTAGCAATAACGTGGTTCAAAAGCTATTAGAATAATTGAGCACACAAACTTGAGGGCATCTGTCAGTTTTTAGGGTTATAAAATTGAACAGAACAAAAAGAAGTAGTTTTGTAGTCGGAGGCTTCTTCTGCTAAATACTCATCCACCAAGCAGTAGTGTGCAAACATTACTGTGTTCCGGTTTGAAGGGTATTGTTTCCAGCGAAATTACCGGGCATATGATTATTGGCCTCTTGGAGGCATACCATGACCTCTTATAGCGATTCAATTGAAGACCTAAACTGAACCGCGTCGCATAATCGTACCGTGACGTCTTATTTCTTATGTGGCTGCCATTTTCAATCTAAACTGGATCCAGTTAAGGTTAAAAATGGCAGGAACATAAATTGAGTCGCTAATCAGCAACATAAAAAATAAGACGTCACGGTACGATTATGCGAAGCGGCTCAGTTTAGGTCCTCAACTGAATCGCTATAAGATGTCATGGTAGGCCTCCTGGTCCAAATGACAAGCAAGCGATGCCATGAGACGTGCCTTAATTTATTTGATTGCAGCCCCTGATTTTGGCGTGAATTCAATAAATTCACGAGTGATTCGTTCCGCAAACTAACGTGAAAGTAATTGAACGAAAAATAACCACAGAACGAACTATTGTGCGGCGCTGATCAAATATGTACGCTCCGGTATTACGTGTCGCGGCTTTGGCATACGAATTTATCTAACTACTAGCTGCGCCCTGCGGTTTCACCCGCGTTGAGTGTTATCCCACAGAAATCCTTATTTTTACGTGATAAAAAGTATTTCATATGTTTGTCTTGGCATTAAGCTATTTGTGTGCCAAATTTCATCAAAATCCGATCAGCCGTTTATCCGTGATTCGGTAACAAACATCCAAACATCTAAATTAGGCTAATTAGGCCTAATTAGGCAAAACATGTTTGTACATTTACTTAGAATTTTATAAGATCTTGCCTGCATTGTTATTTACTGTACCTATGCATGTAATAGCACGTGTTTATGCAAATAAATGAATTTTTATCTTTATCTTTAATCTTTATCTTTATCTTAAAAATCACATATAATATTAAAATAGGAAGTAGGATACTTACTTTATATTGAACTAAGCCACTTCTGAACTATAAAATGTCATCATCATCATCATCATCATATCGTCCCACTGCTAAGCAGGAATCTCCCCTCACTTCCGTGAGGAGGTTTAGGCCATAATCCACCACGGGGGCCAGAACCGGATTGGTGGATCACCTACCCACCTCCGAAATAAATCTAGGGTAGGTATGTGGGTTTCCTCACGATATTTTCTTTCACTGAAAAGCGAGTGATAATTACGTACATATGATTTACAAGAAACACATTGGTACGTGCCTGCACTGGTATTAAAATAAATTTTTGAAAATTATTGGATAAACTCATAACCCATATAGTTTCCTCACGATATTTTCCTTTACTGAAAAGCGAGTGATAATTACGTATGTATGATTTACAAGAAACATATTGGTACGTGCCTGCACTGGGGTTTAAATAAATTTATGAAAAAAAATTGGATAAACTCATAACCCATATAATATACTTAATGAATGGCTAAAAATTCTCTTATTTTGTCTAATTAGGCGAGCGAATATGCCAATATTTTATTCCTTTCCTAATACCGGTGTTTTTGCCTGGCTGAATGCAACAATTGCAACAATTGTGTTATTCTGTAAACCATCTACCTGTTACGTATTAGCTACATACCAGTTACAATTTCCATCAGTCTCCTTGACAATACGTAATGGGTTCGCTACAAATACAAGTCCCTGCAAATATGCATTTAGCAAACACATTCGTTAGTATGTTATTGTTGTGCAAACTTTATATTTTAAATAAACTTCTTTGAAGTATTCGTTTCATTATAAAAGTCTACGTTCGTTTCTAGTTATTTACAAAGCTTGCTACCAAGCTTGAAAAATAATTGAATAATTATAAAAAATAATCCATCCATCCTCACAAACATTTCATTTTTTTTATGTAACGACTCACGATCACATGTATAGATAAATTTATAATATTAGTAGGATAAGAAGAAAGTACATAATTACGTAACATATGTACGTAATTATCACTCGCTTTTCGGTGAAGGAAAACATCGTGAGGAAACCTACATACCTACCCGAGAATTATTTCGGGGGTAGGTATGTTATCCACCAATCCGGATCGGGCCCCCGTGGTGGATTATGGCCTAACCCTCCTCACGAAAGTGAGGAGAGACCTGTGCCCAGCAGTGGGACGTTATGGGTTAATGATGAAGAAGAAAGTACGACACTTCATCTATTCGACCACTTTAACGCGGCTAGTATTCAAACAAACAAATGTTTGTTTGAATGCTGTCGACAAAGGGAGATCGTCCTCGAGTCGGTACAGACGGCAATATCCGCAGCGCTGCAATCAGCAGTCGCTGTGTTTAGCGCTGCATCCTATAGAGACGGGATATGAGCCCTTTGTGAGCACCACCCGACTAATGTTATCGGTTCTCGGCATTCTCAGCTAACAGACGTCTGACATGAAGTGAAAATAACCCGTTTGGACCAGAATGTCCGGGACATTTATTCTTACGTTTCCCCCGTAACACGCTTTCATTCCTCAAAAAAATAAAGGCCTCAAAAACATTAAGCAATCTTAAGCTTAAAAATTACTCCAACATATATTGGAGTAAAACTGGAATGGGAACTGCTGCTGATTTCCCAGGAAATTAGCACAAAAGACCAATATTTAAAAAAATATATAAAAAAAAACCATCCAGTTTAAGACCTTAAACTGAACTGCCCTGCGACTGTCACCACCAATATCGCTCAGCGTTCAGAAGTCGACCAGAGACATTTATCCAACGAGATCAGAACAATTTGTTTGCATTTATGGGAGTTTATATAGCTCTATCTCATTCTCTTTCTCTCTCATTCTCTGCAGTCTATTTTTAAGTGTCGTCACGTCACGTTTGTCATTTATGTGTGGTGCCAATCTAGGCCGTTCAGTTTAAGGCCTTAAAATGAGCTGCAAGGAAAAAGAATAAGTACGTGGTTACCCCCCTGATCTTCGATCTGCGCTGATAAGAGATCTGCCCTTCAGTGATTGATCAGAGATTCAAAGTATCTGGTATGTGGGAATTATCAAACCTAAAAGCCTACTACCTTCCTCTTTCTTGGAGTGGGGTGAGACGTGAGACCCGTGCCCAGCAGTGGGCGGATATGGGCTATGATTATGGTGATGATGGTGATAAACCACTGGAATATTCGTATAGCGCAGTACTGTTCGCCGAATTATTCTTGTGCGAACTACAAAAGCAGTGGTAGCTTAGTGGGAGAACGTCCGCCTTCCAATCAGAAGGTCGTGAGTTCAAATCCCAGTGCAGGCACGTACCAATGTGTTTTTGTAAAATATATGTACGTAATTATCACTCGCTTTTCGGTGAAGGTAAACATCGTGAGGAAACCCACATACCAACCCGAGAGTTATTTCGGAGGTAGGTATGTTATCCACCAATCCGGATCTGACCCCGTGGTGGATTATGGCATTACCCTCCTCACGAAAGTGAGGAGAGACCCGTGCCCAGCAGTGGGGCGTTATGGGTTGATGATGAACCACAAAAAAATTCGTACTGTCTTCGTCGAAAAAACAAACTCCTAGAGTTTCTGTTCAATATGAAGTACTTACCTTTTTCTACCGCAGTCGGTAAGTTAGTAGTTCGGAATCGCAAAAGGCCCCGCCTCGCTAAAATAGGTATATTTTAGAGAGCTCAGAGAGCCGAGATAGAAATTATGGCTCTGTAAATAATCTTCAAGGTCTGAATATTATACAGGATTCTATAAAAGTCTCTCTTGGAAATTCGAGAGTTTAGCGCATTGCAGGCGCGAGTAGTAGGAGACATTAATATTAACATAAATTTTGCGTAAGTTGTATTGGATTATCATTAGTGTACCAAAAAACGAGTGTGCTTTAGATCACAAGACTGAAGTAAAACATCTTTAGCTCATTTTTTTATTTTTTATTTTCGTCATTTGTCACCTGTTACCTGTCAGCTGTCACCTGCCACCTGTCGCCCGTCACCTGTCACCTGTCACCTGTCACCTGTCATCTGTCACCTACCCCGTACCTCTTAACCTTATTAACCTAACTGACCTCTCAACTTCCATTCGCCTCACCTGATCACATTTTTCGTAGCGCATTCACTAGCTCACTTCCCAAGTCAAGCGTGCGTAAAGAAGTTTTACTTCAAACAATATCAATGGGAGAAACATATTATGGACTCCTCAGAACATATTTTATACACTAGCTGCGCCCCGCCGTTTCACTCGCGTTAAATTTTATCCCACAAGAACACTCCACTCATTTTACGGGATAAAAAGTAGCCTATGTGTTAATCCAGGCTATAAACTATCTGTGTTCAAATTTTATTCAAATCCGTTCAGTAGTTTTTGCGTGAATGAGTAACAAACAAACTTTCACATTTAGAATATTATGTAGGATGTCATTAAAGCATAATATCGTAACATGTACAGTTTTATCATTTTATATTCGCAATCGTTCAACTCGTGATAAATCAGAACGTACAGTGGTGAAATAACCGAATAAAATATCACAAATGGCCCAATTTCAACACTTTGCGAATATTTAACCAAGAAATAAAATATCACAAGCGATTCGCAATAAAATTATACCAATTTCTTCGCACCGCGGACTTTACACTTCTCATCTGCATTTAAATTATGGATTTAAATAAAACTGGTAGTAAAGCTAGAGCCGGATGAAAACCGGAATAAAAACCCGGATAAAAAAACCGGTTATAAAACTTGGCAAATCCTCTTTATAGCACTAGCTGGGGTGCGCCATCTAATTAATTTTAAATCATTCCAGATTTTATTAACGCCATTGTGAGTTAGAAGGCGAGGTTATATTAGTTTCTTTAGGAACTATCTGGCTTGGAATGGGTGTTATTTCTGTCCAAGTGGCTGCGGCCATTTTTTTTGGGGTTCATGAACATTGAATTCGGCTTCATTTTACGGAAGTTGACTTTTACGATTGTGGAATCAAACGAACCTTTCAATAGCTCTTCTTTTTAATTAATAATATTTAATTCACCGTGTTAGATAGGACAGCGTAGATAAGTGATATGTTAAGCATCTCAAATCTTGCAAGTAAATTCTGACCTAGATTCCGATGTTCAATTCAGTTGAAATTTTGGATGCCTGTTTAATTCCGATGATTAACAGCGAGCTGTGATAGAAAAGATAAGTTTACATCAGAACTCCTGTGTCACTTTAATGGGAGATTGATGGTGTTAGGCCTTATTTTGATCAGCTTCTAGTACCAAGAACATAAGTATTTTAATAATGCTGGCCAGAAAAAATGGTGCAATAAAAACTCATCCCTACTTATCTACTTGTACTATAAATGCGAAAGTAACTCTGTCTGTCTGTCTGTTGTTCTTTGACGCCTAAACTACGCAACCGATTGAAATTGAATTTGGTACAGAGATAGTCTGGAGCCTAGGAAAGGACATAGGGTACTTTTTATCGCGAAAAAAACATTCTAAAGGTTTGAAATAGGGGGTGAAAGTTTGTATGGAAGTTTCGTCAATATTGCAGCTAGAACCTTGAAATTAATTTTTTAGGCTTTTGATTAGATATAAATAAATTTGGCATTCAAAGTTTGTAAAAAATTACCCTTGAGGAGGTAAAATAAATATAGGGGATGAAAGTATGTATGGAAATATGTAAGGTTTCGGCTAAACCACGGCACCGATTTAAAAATTATATGTCTAATGGAAAGCTACATTGACAGCGAGTAACATCGGCTATATTTTATCTCCATATTCCCGCGGGAACAGGAGCTACGCGGGTGAAACCGCGGGGCGCAGCAAGTTTCCTTATAAATAGAAAACTTGTCAACATTTCCATGGTTAAAAGTCTTCATTTTATAATATAATTCAGCAGAGAGACTAATTTAATTTAATCAGTGTATTTATTCTCTGTATAATAAATATAACTGAATCTCATAATATCGGCTTGTTACCTAATTGGGGTCGGTCGTGGTAGGCAATCGTAACCACTACGAATTTCTTGATATTTTTCCTCTTATTTTCTACAAGGAGCTTAAATCTAGAAATGCCATAACTAAGCAACCTTTGCGTTCATTAAATATTTTCTAATCAGTGATAATTACGTAAATATGTTTTTCTACAAGAAACACATTGGTACGTGCCTGCACTGGGATTTGAACTCACGACCTTCTGATCGTAAGGCGGACGTTCTCCCACTAGGCTACCACCGCAGGTACTGTAGGTAACTGTACTTACATACCCCTAAAATACTAGGACACTAATAAGTAGAAATAAAGAATTGTTAAAATAAAAACCCAACTACGAACAAAACTGAAAATTAAAAGTCAAACAATCTTTAGATTATTAATGAAACAATTGACTTGGAATGCAAATTTGTAGTCAAAAGCTGTGATGAAATAATAACGCCTCCGTGGCAAAGGAAAATAAGTAGCACATACAAACATACGACCGAAAAACGTACGTATATATATTCGAAGGCCTCTGTCGCATAGTGGGCGATGAGCCGACTGCGTAGTGTGAGGTAGCCGATTTGATTCCCGCACAGAGCAAAGTTTTTTCTGAACCAAAAGTTTGGGTGCTTGTAGGACCATGGTCCTTGTAGTTCCTGATTCCCTAGGTACAGGGACTCCTAATTAAGGGTCATGATACATGAAAGCGGTGGTAGCCTAGTGGGAAAACGTCCGCCTTCCAATCAGAAGGTCGTGAGTTCAAATCCCATTGCAGGTACGTACCAATGTGTTTCTGTAAAACATATGTACGTACTTATCACTCGCTTTTCGGTGAAGGTAAACATCGTGAAGAAACCCACATACCTACCCGAGAATTATTTCGGAGGTAGGTATGTTATCCACCAATCCGGACTGGGCCCCCGTGGTGGATATGGCCTTACCCTCCTCACGAAAGTGAGGAGAGACCCGTGCCCAGCAGTGGGACGTTATGGGTTGATGATGATATATGTGAGTGACCGTGATGCGTTGATAATAAAAAAAAGGCCAATTAAAGAACCTTATCCAGAATCCACGCATCTTCGTTTTTTTCCGTCCCATGCCCCATAAGTTCAGTTTAACAGATCGTGTTCCCATAAATAAGGCGATGGACACATCCAATTCCATCGCGAGGACAACCGTGGACAGTGGAGTCCTCGTGTGGACACGGCCTTAACTGAAATGGGACTCGGCGGAGGGCCGCAGATTTATTTCGATATGCCTTGGTAACGAATGTACCTTCCACAGATTAGTTTCAATTTGCGGTTCTCAATTCGAATGCATATTTTTTTGGAGTAAAACTTCTTTACGCACGTTTGACTTGGGGAGTAAGCTGGTGAATGCGTGACGAGAGCGTTACGAAAAGTGTGATCGGGCGAGGCGAACGGAAGTTGAGAGGGCAATATAAGTTAGTGAAGATAGAAAGAGGGAGAGAGTAACGTTTCGTATATTACTGCAGGGGCAAGAGGGGTGCGAGCACACATTTCCTTTCTCTCTTTCCCTCATAGCGAAGTTTTACTTAGTCGTGTGGTCTGAAGCATAAAATTTTGATTTTTATTCGTCACAAGCTGAGTTCCACGGTCTCATCCACGATGTCTTATACAGGATCTGTTAATTTTACAGGATAAAAAGAACATATCCTATAGATAATCTATTCCAGGATCTTAAGTTATCTTCATTTCAGATATCATTGAAATCCGTTAAGCCGTACCTATTAAAGCCTATTTGGGACAAACTTTCAGGCGGAAAGCCTACCATTTATTTTCAAATCACAAATAGACACCCTCATTGGTATAGACTAGATTGACGAAGATAGGGCTCAGTGGTGTTCACTAGGAGAGGCCCACGTCGACCAGTGGATGAGAATAGGAGATCATGATAAGATAAGATAACAATTGTTTATTCTCTTTACTTTTTGATGATGCTCCTGAAACGTTATCTATAGTTTATTCTATGAATTATCTCATTCATAACGTTTGTTTCGTGTGCGTCGGCCTCTGTGTAGGGGTCTAGCGTCTGCATCACACATTAAATTTACTTAATTTGGACTTAAAAACATAGAAATAGGTCAATAATTTCATACGATAGCGAAAGCAACTGTTTTTTCTTATTTGACTGAATGACGAGCCCATAACAGTTACAGTGCCACCCAGAACATTGCATTGCATAATCCTGCACAGCACTGCATTGCTCTCGTCACTCTGAGACGTCGGCTCTAAAGTCTCAGCCCAGAATTCGCTGGAAACAGTGATATTCATAGATAAGAAATGCAAATATTGCCAGATCTATAGAGACAAATGAAGACATGGACGCAAACCTCACTAATGTCTGTTTAGCAAAGCCAATAGGTAATTTATAAGCTGATCAATAAATCTGCCCTCAATTGAAACTAGGTACCTCATTGACTGAAACAATCGGAAATGTCCGGGAAAAAACTCAATCTATTTCCTATCGGGGCATTGTCCCTCTGTTACGACACCAGGGGTGGATTCAAGAGTATTCGACAGATTTCAGAACAGGCTTTGAGTCAGAAAATTTCAGGAAAATGAATTCGAATTTTTAATTTCTAATTGTTTTATTCATTTGTGCACCAAGTTAACTGTCTCTATCACTGGATTCGGAGTACGTTCAGTCTAGAAGAACCGACAAATGACTCGATATTTTGAAATTTTATTTTTATCTTATCAATGAAACCATTTTCTAACTTATATTTTTTCTCGACTGTCCAAAAGAGGGTTATGTTTCAACACCGACGCTGATTTCGGCAACGACGCCGACGCTGATTTCGGCAAACGACGCCGACGCCGACGCCGATTAACTAGGCTGTAGTGAAAATTTGGTAGTGTCTTCTAAGGAGGCCCTCGAGGGTTCCTGGGGACAGCTAACAATCTCTACTTCCTACTAATATAATAAATGCGAAAGTTTGTGAGAATGGATGGATGGATGTTTGTTCCTCTTTCACGCAAAAACGGATTCGAATGAAATTTGGAATGCAGATATTTTATAACCAGGATTGAGTAATAGGGTACTTTTTATCCCGATAATACATGTTCCCGTGGGACAAAACGGGAACTACGCGGGTGAAACCGCTGAGCGCAGCTAGTAAAAAATAAATAAAAAAATTATGCACAATTATTTGATTTTTAATTAATTCTACCCAGCCCTTGCATCGGCCCTGCCCGGCGACGGTGCCGGAATCGCATTTGCATCCAAATGCCGAAACCAAGACGCTCATAAACTTGCCAATAACAGGACCGTCTTTTAACGTTGGCAGCGTTATTTTTCCACCGGTTTTAATAATACTTTATAATTGCTTTTTAGGAAATAAAATTGAGAATATCTGTTTTTGAGGGTGCCATCTGGCGTATTTACATTTTTTTTATTTTTGGCTGGCTGCATTATCGTCTTAGGAACAATGATAAATGTTTTAGGTCGGATTAAGTGCAAGTAATGGTAATCGTAAACATAAACTTCATGTACAAACGAATGGATGTTTACAATTACTTAGCAATGCATTTTTTTTCCAGTATGCTACCTCTTAGGAATAATTGTAATAGGATGTAAGTAGGTAGGTATTGTAGGAAAACAAAAAATATGAAAAACTACAAAGTCGGGATTTACTTCTTTTTTTTATTAGTTTTGGCTTTGTACTAATTGTTGATTTAGCCAGCGTCAAGTTATGATAGTATTTTGAGTTTTTCTAACCAAGAAACAGTATTTTTCTACTAAACATCGTACCAACAACTCAAACAGAAAATCCTCTTACGAGCGCGCTACTAAAAAATTACAAGGAAATTAATGTGAGAATATTTGCTTTGTTTTTCCCGGTTATTAAAAAATCCCGGAACATGAATACATTACCTCGCTAACCTCCGCTTATGCTCTTACACATCCCGATTGTTTTTTCTAACTAATTTAATTTTCACCGACTCACTGGAACCTTAATTAAGGTTGGAGGGAGGGGGCAAAGTTAAAACGAGTAAATATTATCTTTGTCCTATCGATACAAAATTTAATTCACATCATCATCATCATCATCAACGACCCATATCGTCCCACTGCTGAGCACGGGCAGATCCGGATTGGTTGATCACATACCTACCTCCGAAATAGCTCTCGGGTAGGTATGTGGGTTTCCTCACGATGTTTTACTTCATCGAAATTCACACGTGACCATTTAAAACAATAAAGTGAAATAATAGAAAAATTATAGATAATGGTATTAGATAACAGATTATAAAAGCAGAGTATAGTATAGATACTGTGTTTGTCCTTTCTTCACGCCAAAACGGCTGAACGGAATTTGATAAAAAATTTAAGTATATAGATTTCTGATATATATATATATATATATATATTAGGATGATAGATATATATAACTGACAGTTTCTGCGGGATAAATGCAATCTGCGGGTAAAACCGCGGGGCGACCGCGAACTCGAAAAGAATCGATGTCGACACACGGCTATCCCATCCCTATTCGTAGCTCCCAGTAACAAAACCTGTGCTCACACGTACGGAAGGAACGTAATCCACGTCTATCTACTTAGTTATACTTGTGGATAACTAATCCGTTCGTTATCTGGGCTTTCTCTGACGTGAATGTAGATTGTATACGATATCTGGGGTACCTAGATCTCGGATTTATAACTCGCTATACGTATGCAGATTCTGTTAATTATGTAGCATTGATATCGGCTTTTTCAAGTAATTTTCGTTTTACTATTATTCGAAATATGATACTAAATTGTAATACGAAAGACGAACTTTCCTGTTTTACCCTTTGGGTAAGGAACCCTAAAAACTAAACAAAAAACTTAATTTGACCACCAAACACGGAAAAAGCCGTTAAAAGCTGTGTTATATTGATAAATTATACGTTTTAAACGCAGCAATAGCCATTACAGTGTTTCAAAGTTTCAGGAGCTTCGTGGAAAAGCATTAAATAATTTGGCGGCGGAACCACAATTTCATTGTATTTCGGGGGAGTTTTGTTCGTTGGTTCGTTTCTTAAATTGTTGAGTTTAGTTACATATAAAATTAACTCAATTAAGAGAGGGGACAATATTGTCGAGTTAATTTGTATTAGGTGACGTTTGTTGATTTTCCAGGTCACCGTGGTATTTTATTGGTTTTCAAAAAAATAAACGTTGTATTCAAAGATTTTTGTATATGTTTCGTGCCTAGGGGCCCTTATTTGAACGATTTAACACGTTCACTGCTGAAAACACAATTGTTGTGTTTTTATAACATGCTGCGAGTGGCTAGACAAGAAAATCGGCTCAGCACTCAAAGCGCTAAGTTATATTCACACAATATATTGGGTTCATAGTTCTTCTAAGATCCGATAGGTATAGGCAGAGCATTGTCTGCCGGCCCGCTATTATAATAATTGAAACTAAGCTTGTCCATTAATCGTCTCCAAACGATACAAGAAACGTCTGGAACGTGCCTAAACCCAAGCCTGTAAATCCAACCCGACCTCCACATCTTACAAGTTAGAGACAACAAAAGCCGTTGTACAAAAATTACACACGCGTAAAAACGAAAAAGGTCCAAGACTAACATATTATGCCCCTTCAGAATATTAAGAGCAAAGTGTACATAAAGATGCTAGCACTCGCCCAGCGGAGACACCCGCAAATTTACCATTTTTCTTAACTTTTTTTTTATTTGACTGAGAGACGAGACGAACAAGTCGTTCACCTGATGGTAAGCGCTACGCCTGCCCATAACAGTCACAGCACCACCCAGAACACTGCATTGCATAATCCTGCGTGGCACTGCACTGCACTTGTCACTCTGAGATATCGGCTCTAAAGTCTCATATGCCCAGTAATTTCGCATGAAACAATGCCCTTCAAGCTGGAACACGGTAATGTTTGCACACTATTGCTTGGCGGATAAATATCTGGCAAAGGTGTGTGGTACTTCCCCAGGCGGTTTCTTGCAGAAGAGGCCTCTCACTCTCACTACAAAAAAAAGTAAAAAAAAAGTGTCCTATCTTGGATACTGGTTTTACCCACTAGCAATTTTTTATAGTATAGTTATATAATAGTTTTGATAGATAGATAGATAGATAGATAAACTCTTTATTGAAACACCACAGAACAAAGAAAACTTAAAACTAGAACAATACAAATTTGATTGATTTGATTTGATTTGATTTGAATGATGGACGTACAGATCGACAGCGTTTCTTTTTCGTTTATTAGAAGTAAGTAAGGATAATGAACTGGGCCTACCCAGAGATTATCCCAAGGGTTCCATTGTGGGCCTTCAGAGCATATGATGGACACAATGAGGGATACAGGCTAGTGTGTACTGACCATAACTCATGCAAAACGATTCGTGACAGAGGTTGCTAGGCGGTGCATAGACTTGCGGCTGTCTGTAGATCGCAGGGAAATTATTGCTTTGTCTCTTATTACGATGGAATGTCAAATGAACAAGGTACCTATTCGGGAATGATTTTAATAATAGAATTATGTGCATGTGTATTAAAAAAAGGTTTTACAAAATATTTGAGTTCACTTGCGTAAAAGAGAGTTTTAGGTGTTTAATTTATAAAGTTGGTTCATTCAGATCACAGGGAATCTGTCCTGCAGATAAAAAAGTTTAAATCACTAAGCAACGTTCAAAAAATATGTCAAAATTATCATCATTTCATTTTCAATTCGAAAAAACCGCTGTTCTATAAACAGCCTGTCTATAAAGTGACCTACGTTTATTCCCTTTGTAACATTATGAATTCTTTTCGAAGCATGAAAATCGTTTGAGTATCTCTGGCGTTTCTGGGTACAAAAGCAAATTTTAAGAACGAAAATAGTAATGTAAAGCTATTGTTTTGGTAGGATTTGCTTTATAGCATCTTGTAAAAATATGTAAATTGACACGATGTGTTTTTAAAAGGTTTTATTTACGTGTATACTATTTTTTTAGGAACGTTCTTTATTGTATTCGGGTCGTTAAATTTAGGTTCGTTGATTTTCTTAAAAAACAACAATAAATCAAATACAAAAAAATGACATCAAAGAAACTTTTCTTGTTTGATAACAAATCACTCTTCCACGGTCTGGTAAAATATTGTTAAAACCGAAATTGTCTCAAAACATCTGTTACCTTTCGAAATGATTCATTAAGAAAGTAATTAAAGAAGAAAATCGTCGCGTCCCTTTTAATTTAGGCTAAAAGCCTTAAAGGGGACAATGAGTCTCGGAAACAAATAAAATTGTTGCTCACAATAAAAATGTATTTCTTCCTCTTTTTAATTTTCGGTTATTGTTTTATTTTAGACTTCCGTACAGTGTGAAACGATTTGTTGTGCCGATTTGTTTGAGGCCTGTTCTTTTTCGTTGTAGCCGGTGCTCTCCAAGTTTTATGTTTGCATACTACTGCTCGGTGGCAAAATATCTGGCGAAGGTGCACTTCCTCAGGCAGAATCTTGTAGAAGTGTGAGTTCACTTGCAAAAATTACAGTTTAAAACATTCATTGCTGAACCGTTTTTCTGGCTCTTTTGCGACTCTTCACACAACAAGTATGTTTACTGGCGTTGTGTCGTAATTAAACTCAATCAGCTGTGCGGGCGCACACAACTGGTGTGATAAAATTGACAATACAGCAATACCTGTATGGAACAGCAATCGTAGATTTGTGCACTTTACGCGAATTGCGCGACCTCATTGTCAATTATTATAAGTGAGTTCGCGTTTCGGCATCGAAGGGATCGCACGTGCTCGCTTATTACAGTTCATTAAAATAATTTAATTCAAATTCAATACATTAGTACCCTCCAAACCAATCAACAGAATTTAAATTGTTAATGTCCCGCACTATACCACTATTATTAAATCCATGAAACGATTATTGAATGATAATAAATAGTTAAATAAAAACTTCTTCCTAGATTGCTTTCTACTACACTGTGGTTCATGAATTCCTAACTTTTAATAAGTTTACCCCTTTGTCCGTGGCGCAATTAGTCATTCTTTCCATCGCAATTAACGTGTAATGAAGAAAGTTTACTACGGTAAGGTACGGTGCGGTAAGGTAAGGTACGGTAAGGTAGGTACGGCAGGCCGGCTTCAAGGCGAATGTTTGCCTTTGACTCGAAACTTGAATATTCATTGGGCAGTTTCAATTTACTTTTTAATTTCAGAAATTTAACTTTTCTTTTTTCGTCTAACTAGTTGGTTTCGTAATTTTAAATGACCAACTTTACTTTTACCTAGATATAAAAAACAGATTGGAAACTTTCTATATTGTAGAGGAGCACAGGGACGGTCGCCTATGGAGTACTGCTGCCACTTTTGGGGATGGGTCTGCACTGTTTCCAGCCAAATTGAGCGCACTGGCAGTGCCGTGCAAGATTTGGCAATGGAATGATCCGGGTGGCACTGCATCTGCTATGGACAGGTGTGGCTTAACATCAGTTTAACGACTTGTTTGTTTTATAGAATAGATAAATCTAGTAGTTTCGTTTGAGTAGCCGTGGCAATGCGCAGCAGTGGACTAAAGCCTTAAACATCAACACCTAACTTTGAGATGACGTTAAAGATTTTAACTTTCTTATATTTCCTGATGTCCCTGCCGAGGGGAGTAAATGAGGGTAATTATACCCAGGGGATGATAATTAGGGTGATAATTAATGTCGCTCTTCAGCTGATGGATGCGATAACTTAGCTTATTGTTCCGATGACGTGCGGGTTAGCGATTGTGATGGATTATCTAGATTTATAACTTTAATAACACTTATAATAAAGGAGTATAGAACAATTCCCGGACATATTCTTTTACTTTACTGACCTAAAAGGGCACACAAAGAGCCAAAAATAACCAGCTCAAAAGGACTATAAAGTTTTCCACTTAATTAGTTTAATTCAAAACCGAACAGTCTATAACGTGATCACAGAAATGATAAATATCAAAGGGTCGAAAAAGAGGAAAGCTGAAGCAAACAATAGTTAATTTTGGAACAAAATGAAGAGCGGGATCAAAGGCGCTCGGGGCGAAGCCGCGGATCATATTCTAGCTGGAAGAGCTTGCTGGCATAGTTTGATCATCAAAGATACGCAATGTCCCCAGTGGCAAAGACCCGGATGGATAACCACTTAGTAGCAAAATATCTGAACGCTTCTGTACTTCGCAGTACACATTCAATTCCATTCTATTGTGAGTTTTATTCCTCCTTTTTTAAGTCATTATCGTCAAGTTATTATGCGGATGAAACCACGGCAGCGGCAGTTTCAGATCAAGAACCATGGAAACCCCATCTGACTCTGTCTGTTTGCTTCCTTTTTCCGGATACCCATGTAACTCTGTCTGTTTGCTTCCCGAATAAACGGCTGAAACGATCTTGATGGGAATGGATATGGTTTGATCCCTGGAGAAGGACGTGGGTTACTTTTTATACCGATAAACTGTACCCGCGCGCACGAAGTCGCGAGCATAAGCCAGCCGAAATAGATCTTTCACTTCTAGTATTCTGCCACCATCACCTTTCCAGCTAAAGTTTTCTAATAACAATGTTTGGAGCGAACTCCGCCCGAGGCGGCCACAGTTAATCGTCGATTATCATAGTTCCTGTTGGTACAACTTGCTCCTTGCTCTTTGCTCGTGTCAACAAATAGCCTTAAGTTGCCATTATTTATAAAGGCTGGTTTATATTATGCTAGTCTTTATACAGTGTTTTAGTTTTTTTTTTGTGGTAGGTTTTCCTCTGCAAGCAGTAGTGTGCAAACATTACTGTGTTCCGGTTTAAAGAGCACTGTTTCAGCGAAATTACTGGGCATATGAGACTTTAGAACCATGTCTCAGGGTACGAGCGCAGTGCCGCAAAAGAGATTTTTAATGGAAAGTTCTAGGTGTCACTGTTGCTGTTATGGTTATGCATGGCACTTACCATCAGGTGAACGACTTTCTTGTCTCGTTACTAATTAAAACTAGAAGAGCGAGTGCTTTAGTAGGTACATAGAATCGTACAGAAGCCAGTACCTAACGTTTGAACTGAAGCACTCTTCAAAACACTAGCATAATTTCAACCAGCCGCAACTAGAATTTAATGCGGTTTTGTAGAGAATAGTATAACTAGAACAGTCAAGCGCAAAAGTAACTGAACATGCGACGGCTTCCGTGGCGTATTGGGCGATGAGCCGACTGCGAAGCATGAAGTTGCGGATTCAATCCTCCACAGAGCAAAGATTTGTGTAAACCACAAGTATACTTACTCAGAGTCTGGATGTTTGCACGAGTGGAACATGGTCCTCGTAGTTGCTGATTACGAGTTCCTGGTACGGGGACAAATTCCATTGCTAAGAGAATTTTTAAAATCCGTTTAATGGTTTAGGCGTGATAGCGTAAAGATTTCAGATACGGGGATAAAATATACCTTATGTTACTTGCTGATAATGTAGCTTTCCATGGTTAAAAAGTTTTATTTTTTTATTTTTTATTGTTTAGATAGATAGCGTAACAAACAAACAAATTCACATTAGCATTTGTAATATAAGGAGTAGGGTTTCACAGCGTGGAACGCGTTCCTATTGTCACCACCGATCAAAAATAAACTTCCAAAACCATACAAACATTGTTTGCCACAATATCTTGTAAACTACACCCAAGCGCCCTTAGCCTCCAAATCACTTGTACTTTCACCACATGGGCTATTATTTAAATCAGAGTCCGGTTATTTCCCGTTAAAATTCACAACGCGTTCCGGGGTTCCCCGGCCCATGCGGGTTTAAATTTTCATTATTATTGCTACCCCGGGTTTAATGAGCGAGTAAACACGTCTTAAATGCCGGATTACGGGATATTTAGGGGGGGATAGAGTGGCGATCGTAATGCTGGAAAGGTATAGTTTGAGTCCCGTGGCAGCCAATTTACTTTCAAGGTGGTAGTCGGTTACATTTTACTTCCATGAATACCTTTAATCGACCCCCTCTTAGGGTCGATATGAATACAGGCTATTTGATTTTGATTTTGTACATCATTTCAATAATGTCGAGGGATGTTTATTTTGGGCTGGCGTAGAGTTTACCATCAGGTGCGTTAATGAACGACCTGCTCTTTTTGTTTCTCTGTTGTATAACGTCTGTAAAACAGAAGGTCCTTAGTGATAAGACCGTCAATTGTTGCAGAAATTCTGATACTTTTTCTCTATAGTTGACTTTAGTATTTTTTTGTTTTCCTTGATAGTAGTGTATAAGGAAGTCTATTTTTATTAGTATTGCATTAAATTCTTATTATTCTATCTGATCAGTTGTGCCAATATGCATATCGACGCTAGAAAGCGTAAACGCTGTAACCTTGAAACGCAAAATTGTTCATCAAACTTTTTTTTTGTTGAAAAAAAATCATAACTCAATATCTACTCGACCTAAAAACGTAAATTTTGGATATTTGGTGTGTTACATACAAAGCTACAATACTGCTACCTTGGTTATATCCTAAACTTCCTAGCGGACGTTGAAATGTGGGTTTGTTTCCAAATATGTAAAAAAAGTATTTTCGGGTCGGTCAAAGGGTTACAGCGTTTACGCTTTCTAGCGTCGATATACACCTATTAATACATATTTAAATTTAGATATCGCAATGCTTTTATAATATTTTCCTACACTCACAATATTGACAATGGCCGATGGAATCTCTAGAGAAATATTCGTGAAAACGAAAAACTAACAGTTATTTCGATTCCGATTGGCAAACATAGCTTCAAAACAAGTCTGGATTTGAAAGCCAATAGAGAATTTGACGTTCTGAAACATAGATGTCACGGCGCAGTGCCGCATAGTCATGAGTAATTACCATAGACGTTAAAGTGAGAGACTTTTTTTTATTTCACTTCGAGACGTGACGGGCAAGTTTTTCACATGATGGTAGGCGCTACGCATGCCCACAACAGTTACAGTGCCACCCAGAATTTGGAATTACATAGTCCTGCGCAGCACTGCACTGCGCTCGTCACCCTGAGACATCGGCTCTAAAGTCTCATATTATGTCTAGTATGACGAATAAATACGACGGCGAGTATAATAAGACAAATTAATTAAGACATTGAGACAGTGCTTTGGGGATTATTGGCGCGTAAGTTAGTAATTAGACTGAATAAGAGACGCCAGCCAGAGATCTCTATTTCAAGAACACTTCAATATTAATATTGGGTTTGATATTAAAATATTTTGCATAATTCATTTATAGATACTGAAAGATTAACCAACGTTCTTTAATTTGCAAATGTGTGTCCCAAGACACACCTTGTCAAGTTTTGGGTACGTAGCCAATTCTATATTGTGTAGGTACTTATTTAATTTAGCAAAAGATATGTAAGCCTTCGAATAATATAATTCTAAAATAGCAGGTCTAAGTTATCGAAACAACAACTTTTGGAAAGAATCTCGCGTAACTTGTAAGCGGGCATTCTTAACGAGCATCTCCATTATTTGATAAACAAAACAGAATTCAATTATCTGAAGATTGATGTCTTCACGTCCTTTTTTCTTTTTAAGAAAAGTCACGAGCTCAATATCTTTCAAACAAAGTATTATATCAAAGCTTGTAAGTCCCTTAACTATGGCTTCGACAGAATGTCGTATTCGTCAAAATTGATAAAATAACGAATAAAACTTCTCTTATATTATAATGAAACGGAATATTTGCCATGAAACGAAGAAACGACAATTAGGTACGTTAAAAGAAGAGGGTAGACAGTTTTATCTGCCACTAGAAACAAGACACCCTCAACATTTTCAGTTTACTCGTGAACATGCCACTCGCAATAGAGCCGAAATATCGAGAACGCATTACGTAGACAATACATGGAAAATATCCAGTGTCTAAGGTTTGCAGCTAAAAACACAACCGTTGTGTTTTTTACAACTTGCCGCGTGTACGGGAAAACTGTTGTGTTAGCGGTATGGGAAAACACAACGGGTGTGCAGATCCGTAACCGTGGGTAGACAAGAAAATCGGCTCAGCAGTCGAGGTGTTAATTCTAGTGATGGTCTTGTTTAAGCATTAGGTGAGTCAAATGCAAAACTATACAGCATTAAAAAACGATCAGCGTCTAAAGTCTTTATTCTGATTTAAAAGACAGATTCCCAAAAATATCATTTATTTTTCATTGAATAAAAGAGCCACTAATTTGAAAGATGGATCATACACTATAAACGGTTATTAAGTTCATATCTCACCAAATATTAACTAAAATAAAAAGTCACTTGGAAACAGTTATGCAAATTTATATTTTTTATTTTATTTGACTGAGTGACGAGACGAGCCAGTCATTCACCTGATGGTAAGCGCTATTCCTGCCCATAACAGTCACATCACCACCCAGAACACTGCATTGCATAATCCTGCGCGGCAATGCAATGCGCTCGTCACCCTGAGACATCGGCTCTAAAGTCTCATATGCCTAGTAATTTCACTAGAAACAATGCCCTTCAAACCGAAACACAGTATGTAACCCTTTAATTGTATCAATAAAAAATACCTTAAAAATTAAAACAAATATCCATTTCTTTATTCACCTACTAAAAAAAAAAAACAACCACAGCATGGAAGACAAGGAGATCTATTCTCCTAATATTGGCAGCACGCGGCGGTCGGCTGATTCTGCACCGTAAACAAGTTTAATTTAATGGGGCGCGGCTTAGTAGGCAAGGGCCAGTAAGCCGGCCCTTGACAGGGCGTAATAAGCACATAATCCCTAATTTCCTTAAGCCGGCTGTACATTACAGCAAACGACGGACGTCGGATACAGTAGGAATACCTAATGATACACGATACAGTGGTCATTGATTAATTTAATTGCTAGAAAGTATTTTGAAAGCGGTGGTGGCCTAGTGGGAGAACGTCCGCCTTCCAAGGAGAGGGTCGTGAGTTCAAATCCCAGTTCGGGCTCGTACCATGTTTCTTGTAAAAACATATGTATATAATTATCACTCGCTTTTCTGTTCGTTAATTTGTTTTCTTCTAGTTTATATTTCTTTTTGTTCTATGGTGTTTTCTATTCTTACGTTTAATCTATCGACTGTCTATTTACTTAAAAAAAAAGATGTATCCATCTATAAGACAAATGCGGCAATTTTCTCGCAAATATTGGTAAAGAAATTTCATTTTGACAAATACGAGTACCAACGTTTCGTTGAAGTTAAATCGACCGAGGTTACGAGAAAACTGTGTGTGTGTGTGTGGTATGTAGATACGAATATACCCTGATTACTCGCTTCGACCGCATCCATTTCCTTCAAGGCTCCGCACCGGTCAAACAAGAAACTCTTGATGACGCAAAAAAGTTTCATTGGCTCGGCAATCCAGCGGAGCGATATTTTTTGCCTCCTTGCAATATGTACTAAAGTTTCATTTACTTTTTCGGTGCATCGTTCCACGATGTTTCTCATTTCGGGTTATTGCTTTATTTGCTGAGAGAGCCATGCTCGAGATCATTTGGGCCATCTGACCTCCACGACAGGTGACTCTTATGCCTCTGGGGAAAATAATAACGCAGAAAAGGACCGGAAGCACAAAGGAGCATTTCTTTTGGTGCTCAAATAACTTTGTTCTTCCACGAAATGAAATCAGCAAATGTATTTGTATTTTTTTTATTATTTACAAATCTAATCACATCCGTTGTTCAACTAAAATTACAATTAGTAAGAATTTCTAAACGTAACTATATTCTCATGTTAACTGAGCAAATACAATTTGTGTTTCAATTGATCTTATCAGCTGTTAATTGCAAAGAATAATTTTAACAGTAATTTGTTGTTAGAAATATTTTTCGTCAGATGTAATTGAGCAGCTGAATAATATTACAAACTATGTATATAATAAAGCATGTTTTCGCTTGGCCATCGCATACAATAAAATACAAAGTTGGCGAGGTCACATTGCCTACTTCTGTTTTCAGGAATTTATTGAAAATGAGATCAAATTTCATCAATAAAATATTAGTCAACTGATATGCTTTCAGGAAATTCATGCTTGTCATTATACAATATTTTTCTACAAAATTATTTGTGATTTCATATATTCGCAGTAAAATTTACTTATACCTAGAAATGTTCTTTATTATTATCGAGAAATTGGAAGAAAATATACAAGAGAGGGAGGATCGTAGAACGTGAGAAACTGTGATGCTACACGTTTGCTACGGGAGCTACATTTGTAGGGCTGCGTTCGTAGCATACATGCTGGCACGCTTTATTACGACTACTTGGCTCCTATTTAGGCCAAAAAGTCAGTATTGCTATTCAGCGTGGCAATGCTGCCAGCATTTTGGGCACTTTCACCTCCACTAACGGTCTTTTAGATTTTTGAAACGTACAATTCCTTAAGTTTTATTTTTCTTGAATATCTGTTTTATAAGTTATTTACAGTCCCACGCGTTGTTTCGATTACTTGAAAGGCTTTATATATTTAGCTGGTAGAATGTTTTAGGACAGAATTAGCTGTCAGCTCTAATTTTACTAATATTTTGCGAATTAACATGTGAAATGAAAACTTGTAAAAATAGGCCACTCTAGTATTAGTATTAAAAACACTAAGGACTATAAATTTCAAACACTTTCTCAATAATAACGCAGAACATGACCGAATGACCTTGTATACAATTATTTACATTTAAATACATATTTATAATACAGGCCGAAATGGTAACTAAGGCTAGTTATCACTAACTACATAAAACATAGAAGGCACGTTTTTTTTATAGAATGACCTAAGTATCAATTTCGTTTAGATGAAGCTAGGTATTCTAAGAAATTCCTTTTTGAGATTTTTACTCAATTTTTTTTTAGTTTATACACTGTCAACCTTGAGAATCTACCTTTATGATACATTTTACAGCGCCAGCCAAGATTTATAGCACATCGGAAGTCCAAAAGGCAGGATATAATTTGTATTATATTTATAAATGTACCCTTATCCGCGTTATGATAAACTCTCGTATATGAAAAAACTTATAGAAACGCCATTTTAAAATATTTAGAAAGTGCTGAATCATATACTACGTTTTACGATGTGCTGTTTATCTTGGCAGGTAGTACAAAATCCCAATGATTTCTTGACGTATCATTTATTACAAAATGTCAGAATTTTATCAATGGAATCTTATATCTCGTATTATATTTTAGCCCCAAGATGAAACTTGCAAACTTCGTAAGGACAGATATTATTTTCATAACAAGGGAGAAGGGAATTCTCGCGATAAGTAGGTACGGGGGATCATTACACAACAGTACATTTTTATTATTAATTCTTTCTGTCTAGTACCTATAATTATTTACATGGAATGACAAGAAGTAATATAATATGAGGTCTTCTTTTTTTGGTTAAAATCACAACAAGTACGATACTGAAAATATAATTATTTTTATAATTTTAAATTATTTATTACCTAAGCTCCGCTCATATTGCGCACTGTTAACTACGTATGAATATGAAAGGTCCTTTATCACAATTATATTCTCGTTCACGCTCTGTCACTCAAAACTGTTAAAAATAATAAATATTACAAAACTTGTTCTAATTATTATCAAGGTTAATTGACTATAACACTATTAAAAGAAAACTTCAAAAAATCGGTCGACCAATTGGGCGATTTCCTAAGGAGAGAGCAGGACGAGAATAGTGTGACGTCACCCGTGGAGGGGGCTATATAAGCCGGGAGTGGGCCGCGAGCGCTCAGTACCGCGGCGCCACCCGCGGCGACGAGAGCCGCGGCGAGCGGAGCGGTGAGCGTCGCGACACCTGCAACAACACAAAATAGGTCAAAACTATCAGATATTTCAAAGTCTAGATAAATAACTCATCTTAAAAGATTGTTTGTTATTAAAAATATGTATCTAATTATGATTAACAAATTCCTAATTTTATGGGGTTTACAACCTAGAGGTTGATTTATGTAGAGATTATAGACATAATTTCATCAGTTTTTGTTATGTTTAGGTATTTCAAACATGCATTCTATAATTAAATCATCATCTATCTATCTTTTGATACATTTTTTGTTAATTATCTTCTTTCTTTATTTTTTCTTACCTCGGGCTATGGCTTCAATCTCTTGAATCCCGCGCCATCGTGTCCGAGTTTCAGTTCCTCATAAAGCGTGGGGTCGACTTCCCTCAGCGGAGGGACTGTAGGCCCCGCCTGAAGGGTCTCCTGTCTCCACGCTGCGCTATTCGACACCCCGTTGGAGACCCCGTTAGTACCATTGGCGATCACGCCATTGCCTCCGTTGGCATTGCCGTTGGGTACTGCACCCTACGGAAACATATTTTATTATTACAGGATTCAGCTTATTTAAATCGGTTTCCTGATGTTAAGGGGCTATGGGTATTCACTTAGCCATTCCAATCCAAGGGATTTTTGCAGCGGTCCTCGGTAGCTAGTCTCATTCTAAGCTTAGCATGTTTTCCGCTTCTGACCTCATGAAACAAATCCTCGCGGCTAAATGCTAGCCAATAGAGGATGAAAAATAACGAAACCCAGAAAAACTAGGCATGTAGACAAAGGAAATTGTGGTAAAGGACTGTCAGGAAGGAATGATCTAAATGGTGGTGATACTCACATTTATAATAGTGTCAGGATTTGGTTCTCTTAGGTAACTTGGATTTTCAAAAGCCACACCTCCTTGAGCTTTTAATCTGAGATTCTGAAAAATACGGAACTGTCTTTACAATGATTCCTCCAGTGAATTAATTGATACAAGATGATAACACATGACTTACACATCAAGATAAATGATCAGAAAAAAGATCAGAAAGAATTAATGATCAGCAAACAAGACAAGGAAAAGCTAAATAACAAATAAAAATAAAAAAAAAAATAAAAAATAAAAAAAAAAAAAACAAAATAATATCAAATTGACTTACCTTCCTATGCCTGTAGTAGAGTCCACCGGCTAGCAGTATAGCAGCCACCAGAATGACAGCCATGGCGAGCCCCACGGCTGAGGCAGTTCCATTGCTGGTGACGGGCGCAGCCGCCGCGCCTGTCTCCTGGCCAGCTGTCGTGAACATGATGGGAGCGCTGAGGGAGGACGTTCCTGATGGAAGAGACAAAATTAGGGTAATTTGGAAGACATTAGATACTAATGCAAGCACTGTAATAGTTATAATGAATAGTTTATTTGATGGATTGATTAATGTCGTCACCTCTAAATACCTGGCATAAGTTAACCACGCTGGCAAGTCCATCTTTAAGTGAGTTAAAGTTTTCTTTCCTGAGTGTATGTCACGGTTGCATAGTGAGGTTATAATGTTATGTGTGTAGAAAAAATCTTTGCCTCAGTACTAGAAAATCGTATAAGTATGTTATTAAAGTTCGCGGAATCCACGCCACTAAACCGCATCAATACGTGTTAAGTTACACGAACAAAGAAAACTTTTCCAAAATACCAAGAATCCCTTAGATAGTGAGTTTTTCTTCAACCACAAATTCACATTGGGTTTCGCTTAAATAAAAGTATGCCATCAATCTCTGAAGAAATAGGGAGGAAGTTAGGGAGAAAGCTGTCCGTCAGAGAGGACAGTTTTCTCAAACGATTTGCCAATACGTACAAAAAAAAAGCTGAATTGTACAAGACCTTTTAACTCAGAACAGATATAACAGTCAGATGATCAAGAAATTTGTCGACCTTTTAGTGTCAAAAATCAATCTGAAAACCACACATCCACACATTCCATCCAAAGAGCTTCTGAAAAAGATTGCAGTTTGGCAATAATGCTACATTGTCCATTATTATTCTTTGGTATGCCTTGGAGTGGCAATAAAGAGTTGGTGGCATATCAACTAATGCCATAAAAGCCTTATACAATGCCTTGGTGAGAAGTAAGCTGGAATGTAGTGCAATGATCTGGAGCCCCTATGAATCTAAATATAGATCCATGGTGGATAAAATACAGAATAAATTTACACGTTTTCTGTACCTAAAACAGTACGGGGTTTATCCTTTCTATCCATTGATGTATCCCACTCTTTTCGTCCTGGGAATGGTAGGGTATTACAAGTTGGAAGTCAGGAGGGACCTCGTATTAGTTACGTATATTTTTAAACTTCTACGAGGTTTTGTACACAACCCACTTGTACTAATGTGCTTGAAGTTGAATTTGCCTGACAACTATTTGCGCGCGCGACGCCACAAATTGTTCGCGGTGTCAGTCGGAAGAACCTATGCGCTCCACCAAGCGCCTATTACTAGGGCTCTTCGATTGTTGAATAGAATCTGCGCTGAGCACAGCGAGCTGGACATTTTTACATGTTCTTTAGTGACATTTACGGATGTTGCCCTTAAATGTGTTGGTTCTTAGTTACATGTAAGTACGGTGTCGCTTTGGAAACACCTGTTAAGGCACTGTATATTCAAATAAATATATAATAACTCACCGATATCGTTTGCTGCCTTGACGACACACTCGTATCGCACGTCGTCTTGCAGACCAGTCAGCACGACGCTGGTCTCACTGGTGTCTAGTTTCTCTGGTACCTTGGCTCCGTACGCACGCCAGAAGACTCGGTACAAGTAGACCGTTTGAGGGTTCTTGAGGGGCGCGTCCCAGCTGTACGGAAATAGGGGAAGAAATTAGTGTAAATGGGAAAACGAGAGACCTGTGGAAGATAATGGTCCTTACTCCGCAACATCAGAAAATAGACTAATACTGAGAACAAAGTTAATTAAATGACTGGTGTCCAGAGAGGCAACCAAAGAACAAAGAGTTTTTGGAGTTTGATAGAATTTTCGGGCTAAAGACATACTAAGAAAAACATATAATTACTAGAAAATTCTCTAAACATTAAGTTTAAGCATTAAGCCGTTTGTACTAGCTATTTAATCTCTGCAATAAAGTATTAAATAAATAAATAAATAAGTGGTAAGCTGGCAAGTTTGAAAGTGTATACATGTTTCAGCGGTTCGATGAAATTATTTTGAATACGTAGATACAAAGATATCAAATAAGACGTGGCTCCTTGCTCAGCTTTAAATGACCACATATGATGGAGTGTTCAAAACTAATATTTAGCCATATTTACACCACATAATATTTACTACAGCTACGCAGCTGTAGATTGTTTCACCTACCTCAGAAGAACTGAGTTTTTGGTTGGCGCCTGGTGAGCTTTCAAGTTCCTGGGTGGTCCAGGCAGCTTAGCTCCAGCGTCGCGGAAGCAGGCCAGCGCTCGCCGCGCGTGCTGCAGGGCGCAGGACCTGGTGACGGCGCCGCCGCGGCACAGCTCCAGGCAGTTGCGGGGAACACCCCAGGAAGCGCAGCAGCTGCGGTGGTCTACGGGAACAACGATGGAGAGACGAAATGATAAACATGTGAAGACTTTTATCTCGAGCACCTGGTCTTAAGTATCGATACACGAACCTATACGATGATACCAAATGTACCCGATGTTTCTTCAATTAAAACAAAAAAATTGACCTGTTTAGTGCAATCAAACAGTGGCCATTGATGATGATGATGATGATGATGCTTAAACAAATTAAGATTCTAATGAAGCCTTATAAAAGCTATTTCTATTACTTCTACTTCGGAAGTATGTACCGATAACTTCTCTCTCTAAGAGTAAACTGACCTGATCCATCAGCGGCGCACTTCAAGAGCTTGTCAAAATCGTTCATGCACTCCGGCCGGTCCATGATGTTGTCCATGTCCAGGTGGAAGCTGCACGCGTCGATACATGATGAAGACACGTTCATCTGTTTCCGAAACAATGCGTTCCTTAGTATGATAGTCCACTAAGATGCCTGCAAGAAGGAGCCTCTCGAGTGGAGTTTTTACAAAATGATCCCAATTACCACGATGGTGACACCGAATCAGCCAATTTCATCATCTGAGTACAATGGTTGACATGAAAGACGAAGAAGAAAATCCCGGAAGAACGCACGAAGATATAAGGTCATAAGTTATGTGACATCGGGGGCCAATAAATGTCGGCTGTATTTACGGAGACTTTGTCGTTTGGAAACATCGAAAGGCTTACGTTTGTCTTCGCGGTGTCGTGTGATTGTGGTAAAACAAGTTTCAAAAGAACAACATAGAAGTTACTAAGCAGATGCTAATGTGCGTAGTATCGTTCTAAATTATACTCGTTTTGACATTATTGTTTGAACAAAATATTAAGTATAGGTTATTAAAAAAAATGTAATGATTGGTTACCTATTGAAAAGTCTTGTATTGCTCGGGATTTGCTTTGGCTTAATCTTAGCATATAATTATAGCTTTATGTTTCTTCAGCATCATTAACAACTTGAATTACTTTATAGAACCAGCCTGTCTCTGAAATTTAGTATGATTCTCGACTAAAGCGTAGATTTGGGTAAATATCTCAATATAAATCGACACTACAGTCTAAGTTTAAGTTAAGGTTTAAGCCGAGCGTAGTTCGGGACACGGACCTGTGACCTTTAAGTTTAAGATTGGAGGATTCTAACGCGTGCTCCCGAGTTTTATTTTTGGCTCTTCTCATATTGATGCTGCCGGATATTTTACACAGGTCGTTGTTCGGCTTTATTCTTATTGAGGCCGATATAATTAATTAATATCCAATATTTAGTTACTATATGGTACGTAATAATAATGATTAAATAGCATGAGGCCTGAGAAAAGGAATATCCGAATATGAGTATCAAATGACTCGTTAACGAGGACTCTCATTTAGACACAAATCTAATGGAATTTCAATTTATACAGAGTTTCTTGAACCAATGTTAGGAAGGGTGATTTGCAAAGCGAGACTTTTAGAGCAAATTCAGATGTATTTCTTTAACCTTGTTAAGTATAATCCTTATAATCTAATTTAGTCTTCAAAACGAAAATACTGTTAATTAATAACAAAGGCTAAGTCAAAGTCAAAAATCATAATTCACATAGACCCCGAGGGGTATTCATGAAACTTCAGTGACTCTACCGTGTTCTCTATAACTAGTTCTAAACTTCTAAACAGTTATGGGGGCTTAATCGATACACCAGTAATGGGGTGAATACTTAACTTGGTTTCAATCAATTTCAATCAGTGTAACTGATGTAACGTAATCGTCTTACAGACAGTGCTAGAATCCAAACGCATTATTGATAAACCAAGTCATACCAATATGAATGACAAAAAAACGAAAAGATATACAATACAAATAATAGATTTTTGCGAAACTAAGTACCTTTTCCAGAACATCCCGGCAATCATTATCTAACGACAACTCTGACGCCCAAAACTTACTTACGCAGTTACTTGTATTATTGTAGGTGTCAATTGTCCAGAACAAATGGACGGGATCACAGGCTGGGGTGCCTTTGATATCCTCTAATAAGATTCCCCGACAAAGCTGTTGTTTTGATCGCCAATATTAACTTGGGTAGGTATTTGTTATCTGTGAGATATTCCAATCAGTGCCAGTGGGCTGGTTTCGGCTTGTTTGCGTTTCGATAACGTTGTTTCCGGTGAAACTCGACTTTGGACAAACGAGTGCGGCCTTCAAGCTCGTTGATGATACAGAAAGATACCGCCGCTGAGGTGATTAATACAAATTCAAAGGACTTCAGAAAGGAGTAAATTATCAATTTAAACTGTATTTTATTTTGTGTTTGGTAATTCATATCTCCGGGATTTCTAATTTGGACTCTAATATTTGTTTATTTTTTCGCTTTTTTCTTTAAATACAGCATGCATATTATATCTGGACTTATCTGGACTATAAACTCGAATATGATCTATAAACTCCTAAGCCAGAACAGAGCAAATATAAGTAGATTAATATTTTACATTGGTAACAGTAATATAAAATATAGAAATGTATTTGAATTTTAAATGTAGAACGTAGAAATAACGCTCATTTATAAATGTTTAATATCCCCGAAGGTTATCTCCTCGTCGAGCTGCCTCAATTATGCAGGGGTTGTGCCGAATGCGCCAAAATTAGATAAGTCAGAACCCAACCAACTGACGCCAAGTTTGGTTACTATCAAAGCACTAATAGACGTACTGTTCGCGTGGCTTTTCGACCGCTGCTAAACTTAGGACTGATTGATTGTATGGAAAAATAACTACCTAGTATATTTTATTTTAATAAATAAATAAATAATAAATTTTTATCCACACAATTCCCCATTAATAAGTATAACTTGCTTTCAATCAGTCAACCTGTAGCTTAATCTACTATGATACATACAATAAAATATTCTGATTCTGATTCTGATACTCTACACTGATATTATAAAGTCGTAGGTAAAGTTTGTTTGTTAGTTTATTTTTTGCGGAAGAGATAATTTTGCTGATTACTGCTACTATTTGCTAAACTACTGATCCGATTTTGAAAATTCTTTACAATAGAACGGTACATTATCTCTAAGTGCTATAGCCTATACCTATGTATTATTTTGAAAAAAAAAAAAAAAAAAAAAAAAAAAAATTTTTTTGCATTCCATGAGAGAACCACGGGAAAAAATGTCCTTTAAGCTAGAGTTGACCGATAGGTGTACCAATAGTTTGAGAAACCAACCAACAAAAATTAGATACTGTATAGTAACATTCTGATACCTCTTGATCCCCCAGCGGCATTATCTCCAAACCGCCATCTTCCTCCAAGCTCTTTGAAAGTCGACCCACCGAGTTGGCAGACAATCCGCGGAACTATCTTCACAATGCACCTCATTCAATCCAATCTAACTTCCTGACGCACAAAGCGGACGCCACCCGATATTTAGTTGGTAATCGGCCACGGTTCTCGCTTGTTGTATTTGGGTTTAGACTTCGATATGAGAACGTACTAGCTACCCGTAACTTCATTCACTGTAGTAAATCGATTTGGTTGATATTGTTTCTAAAAGATAGTCGATATTAGAGGACAATATCGGGTTGGTTTAAATCGATATTAGTTACATAATTTTTTATCATTTAGGATTCATATTTTGAGTGTCTAGTGCTAGCTTCGTCCTATTATATACACAGCCCTAAAGTACAGTAGAAAAAAAAATTTAATGTTAAGATTAATATATTTTTGTGTTACCTAGGTACATAATTATTATTACAAATTGTCATTAATTGTATCTTTTTGATCAGATTTTGTTTAATTTAGCATCGTAACTTCGTAATGTTACAGCTTACTAGTTACAATGAACGTAAAATGTTTATTAGCTAAAAAGTACCAGGTGCACATAAAACCATAGGATGTGTAGCTGAAAGAAATAAAATCGCAAGCATACCTGCGCGCAGCACTCGGTGACGTTGTGGTGCGGCGTGGAGGGGCGCAGGCGCACGGACACGGGCCGCAGAGTCTTCCCGAACGCGTTCTCGGCGTGGCAGAAGTAGTCGCCCTCGTCAGCCTCCGATATCTTCTTTATCACCAGTCGCATCGTGTATTTAGTTTGGTCCTGCGATAAGAAAGTAACTAAGTCAAGCGTTATCTGTGACTTGAGTCGGCGATGAGACAGCGTGAGATTGGGGCTACCGGGAAAATTACGTGTAAGTCACATTGTAGATTCGATCCCCGCACAGGTATTGGTTCTGAGTCTGGGTGTTTATGCAAACATGGTTTTCGTAGTTCCTAATTCTTTAGGTATGGGAGGACTCCCTTATATAAAGAATAGTTAAGAGTAAATTATATCACAGTATGTATAACAAAAAAAAATTATTACATTTAGAAAGGTTGTGAAAGTGAGCTTTTAATTCTGCTGCTTTTTAGGGTTATGTTCAGTCAGCCAATTTATTTATTTTATTCAAAAATATTGTTTCCAAACAGTGACAAAATATTACAAAGCAACACAGTAAATAATAGCACACAGTTGTGAGGTCGTGAGTTTACGACTAACCATGTTGTTTTTATTGTGAATATCAGACGATATTCATAGAAATATGTTTGTTTCCATTTGTGTTCGCGGCAGCTTGATTGAATTTTGTGAAAAAGCTCTTTTATAATACCAGAGGCGCAATGTTTTATTGCTTTTCAATTTGCTTCAATTGAAGCTGATATTGCTAATCCAATTTAATCGGTTATTGATTTTTTGTATGACTTTGGAGTGGAGTACGTAAAGTTAATTTCAGCATTTTAGTTTGATTAATTATTTATTGAACTTCTCGCGAAATTGCCTGAAACTATGAGGCATAGTTCATCATCATTTATTTCCAATAAGTCATTCTCCTACTCAAATTTTGAATTGATCTACTTTGCTTTGTTGACAGTATAATTTATTTTATTTCTTGTAATTTTGACCTATTTGCAGTGAAAGCCATACTAAAATTTATGTTTTTTTTCCGCTGAGAAATATAACTTTGTCAAACCTCGACATTTTGATTAAGTTAATGTAATTTGTCCGTAGTTACAAAATTACTCAAAACATAACCAGATAAAAACTTTATACAAAATATATCTCTTCAATTCGACCTTAATTTTGAGCATGGAAGTAATATATGAAAAAGGTTGAAATGCTTTGCCTTCGTCTGTTTTCGACCCAGGTGTGTTCAAGTCAAGAGTAAATAGGTATCTTCTAGGTAGGTGTGCTTCACCTTCGGCCATATCTTCGCTTACCACCAGGTGATGGTCAAACGCTCTTCTTACTAACTAATAAAAAAAAACTTTTATAATATCGAGCCTTACCTCAGGGTCCGCCTGCAGTTGTATCGCGTAGTTGGGTCCGTCGATAACAGGCGTTCTGCCATTAGGGTCTCTCCAGAAGGCCACATTGGGCTTGGGCAGGGCTTCCACGCGGCATTCCAGGATGACGGAGTCTCCAGCAGCGGCCATCGTGATGCCTGAAGCCTGGATTATTGGCACATCTGTTTGGAAGAAAAGTTTTAAGTTATACTACCCAGGAGAATTTCCGTTTACCACTGTAACTTTGCATTTAAAATGTGATGTACGGAAACACTAAAAAAATTATGACTTACGTGAGATATTAATTTTCCTAGAAGCCTGCATGGGGGTCCCGTACCCGTTGTCAGCGTAGCAGGAGATCTGGTCCATGTCGCGGGTCACGTTGTGAATGACAGTCACCATGTGCCGGGTTACTTCCTGGCGGACCAGCCGGCCTGCGCAACATAGAAATCATTTTAAAAACTTGACCCTACCTACCTATCTATCGCTCAATTGCGACAAGAATGTGTTATCTCCTTAGGGGCCATCCATTCATCACGCGAGGCATGAAAGGGGGAGAAGGGGTCTAGCAAAAATCACGAAATATCACAAGGGGGGTAAGAAGGGTGTAGTGTGTAGTCACGTGTATTTATTCTTTCGTCAAACTCGCGATTTTGAAATCGGAAAGAATTAAAAAATTAAAAATAGATAATATTCTAAAAAAAATAATATTCTATGTAGGTAAGTACTAAAAAATACACGTGATTTTCACGTGACAAGGGGGGGGGGGGGGGATGAAAAAAAAACACACGTGATTAATGCACGGCCCCTTAAGTTGCACAGATAACACGTTCTTGCCGCGAAATGAGCGATACATATATTTGATGTTATTATAAATGTATACTGTCATACTTTTGTATGCAAGATCTTAAATTGTTTATGTAATGATTGCTTCCAAAAGCGTAAAAATATGAGCGTTAGGAAAGAAGTGGTAGTATACCAGTATTATTTTCTTTATTATATGTCACGGGAAAGAATAGAATTTATCTTTTTTACGTGAAGGCTTACGCAATTCTATTGCGACATTATATTGTAAAGAATATCCAAAAACAGCCAGACGTAATATCACCACCACCAGCAAAATAATTTATGGCAAATGAAATAAACACGGTTTCTTTTTTATTTATAACCTTGTTGTTACACGCGACTTCGTTCACCGTTATATTTTTTTTAAAGATATTGGAAGAGAGTTCCCTACTACTGTAGCCTCTTCCGGTGCGCCGCTTAACAGTTTTGAACCCCCGAGGAAAAAGAAGGATGTTATAAGTAAAGACCGACCGAAGCTTCGTTTTCGTTTTCGGGCGAAAATGAGCCTAGAGCCGAAACGTCTTTTTCATTTTCGGCTCAAAATCCATTTTCGCTCGGGCACAAGTTACAAAGTCGTAGTGTGTATCTGTGTGTCTGTCTGAGGCATCGTAGCTTCCAAACGGATGAACCGATTTTGATTTAGTTTTTTTGTTTGACAGATGATGTAGCAATAGCTCAGTTCGCACTTGATTTTGTTTATCATTTGCTTTGCCAGTCAGATTCTAAGCTGACAAAGAGTGAAAATCACATTATTCGGTTTGCTAGAACCAATAGACACATAGATGCAATTTAAAATATAATGATATAATTACTTTCAGTAGCTTACTTTAATCCTCTTAGACCACTTCTTTTTATAATATTTTCCATGAAAACATTTTTATGCTTTGCTACTTTATTGTATATATAGATACACGAATGGCGGCGTTCAGTTTCATAAAGCTGAATAAATAAATATTGCAAAACGATGAAACGATTCCAGCTAAATTCAATTATAGATTGGTATCAGTCGGCATAAAACGCTTTGTATCGTATAACCTCTCTGATAATGTAGGTTGACCTCTACTGCCTACCATAACAGCTTAGGTCAGACCACGGGCCCGACAGTTTAGGTATGAAATGTAAGGTTTTTGTGAAAGGATGGGTCTTAAGCCGCGTACCCACTAGAGGCAGCTTTGCGTCGACTTTCATTTTGAGTATTTGTGTTCGTTTCTGTCTCTTTTCTTGAGGCTGTGTCGAGGGTGCTCAAGTGGATACCCAGCTTAGAGATCTTTTAGTTTAATATAATATTAAAGCGACTTGTCATGATGCGATACAATGTCGAGTGAAGTGGTGGCGTCTCTGGCGCTGACGCCAGAAGATTGAAAAAGAAGAAAGATAAAATAGAAGAGGAAGTAGTGGGGTAGAGTGGAATAGATTTTTTAAACACGTTGACTGCTGACAACACACACGTTTGTGTTTTTATAATTTTACGGCACGCGAAAACACGCCGGGCGTGCGAACCCGCACTGCTGTATTGTCAATTTTATCACAACAGCTGTGAGCGCCCACACTCCTGATTGAGTTTAGTAACGACAAAACACCATTAAACAGTAAACACACCCGTTGTGTGAAGATTCGCAAAAGTGCCAAAAAAACGGTTCTGCAGTAAACGCGTTAAAGACTGTGACGATTTAGGACATCTGACATGACTTAAAAACTGCTAACAACCGATAATAACTAGGAGCGAGCTTTAACGTGTCTTCCGAAATGCTTACAGAAAGTGATTTAATTATAAATCTAAAGTACAATCGGCGGCCTCATAATTAAAAGCGATATCTTTAATTCAATTAAGAATAATAAGCTTACCAGCGAAACGCGCGATGAAACCTTGCGAAATAAATAATCTAAAGAGTCTTAATGATCAGCTTCTGATCAAATAATTGAGAATATCTTCTCGAATGGCAAACAGAAAATATATTTAAGCCTAACCTAATTAGGACTTTCTTTCTATTCAACGAGTTTATGAAGATTGGCGTAGCTATTAGTTCTAGCATGAAGCAGTTTTTTTATTTGACTGAGCAAGTAGTTCTCCTGATGGTAAGCGCCACGCCTGCCCATAACAATTACATTGCCAGCCAGAACTTTGCACTGCAAAATCTTGCGCGGCACTGCACTGGGCTCTTTACCCTGAGACATTGGTTCTGAAGTCTCATAAACCCAAACTGGAACACAGCCAACAGCTAGCTGCATCCCGTGGTTTCACCCGCGTTAACTATTATTCCACAGGAGCCGTAAATTTATTCTATAATCTATTCTAGGACCTAAAGGGTGAGGAAGGTATAGATATATCAAATATCGTTGAAATTTGTTGAGTCGATGCGGAGTCTTTTCGGAACAGACATACAGACAGATAAACAAAGATCCTAAAACGGACATTTATGATTAGGCATCGTATATGTAGTAGTTTTCAAATAAATTTTGGCATTTGTTTTGAGACTACAGACAGACAACTCAATTTTATTATTAGTATAATACATATTTAATTTAAAAATTCGTCTATTTTATTTGCCAGGCAAAAATCACCACTTACCAGAGATATACAATGAGATGGTGGGCGTAGGTGTTCCCATGGCGATGCAGAGGATGGTCATGCTGGAGCCCTCCACCACGAGATTCACGGGGTTCACTGATGGCGGCTGTCAACAAAATGATGCAATTGGAAGATTATAACAAAATACACACAGGAATTTATTAAATCACGACAAATAAATAAGAAGAGAAACCAAATAACATATCAATAAACAAGACGTGAGTAGCCTGTAAGAGTAGTTCTGCTTATATAGGGGAGATAAGTTTGTGTAACAGATGGAAATAACCAATAAACAAACCAGGACTGAACTCTCCGATGCCCAAAGAAGAAAGAAAACAGAAGAAGAAGAGAGGAGTCCTACCAAAAATGTATGGGTGGCTATTACAGTGGTAGAGGTCAAAGCAAGAGTCAATGCAAAGTGAAGTCAGAAAGGATTTGACACAGAAGAATGCTTAAAATCAAGTGTCTGGGTGACGAGTGCAGTGCAGAGTCAGACAAGGTTTTACAATGCAAAGTTTGGAATGACATTGCAATAGTTAATTCTTCCTCAGCTGTGTATTATAATCCAAAATTTGAAGAAGCACTGCAATTGCTTGAGCTTTTACCTGCGCACTTAATCGGCATCATAGTAGTTTACAACGAAATACACACACCCTTCTTTTTAAGGCAACTAAAACTAAAATCAAACTTTTTCTTTGAAGTTATTGCAATAAGATATTCTCAAATTTGATTAAACCATAAGGACCACTAGGTTACATTTTTTTCATTTCGTCTCAGACATATTCATTGAAAAAATAAATTGTGTTATACACTTCATTACGGCCCTCTCAGTTTCTCAAGCTTCAAAAGGCTATTTGCATATTTTGATGGAAGAGCAGATAAGGTAACTCTTGGAGGGAATAATGCATTTATTGGGGTGTGGGGTGTCTTGTAGACTTTGAATTTCAAAAACTCAGTTTAGTTATTAGTCATCGAAAATAGGATAGGATAGAAAACTTTATATCACCAACAAAAAATAAGATTCTAATAGTAAAACAGAAGGTAGTCGTAGCAATTACAAGCCCTCTTTTGTGCCTCGACTGTAACTATTTCAATGAATACTTAAATAATCATATTCTCTTTGTATTCATAGTTGACCTTAAATGCTCACATATTGGATCCCACGTGTATCCGAAAATATTTCGAGAACTTTGTTAGTTGAGTTCGTTGTTCGAAAAAATTAGTTTAATGAAGTCGGTAGTTAAATTTAAAGTAGATTTTAGTCTCACCTCGACATATGCTGGATACGCCGGGTCAGTCCACGCCAGGAGTGTCTCGGAGGCCTGCGAGTCCCCGGCGGTGGCGTGCGCCTTCACCCAGATCACGTACTGCGTGTTGGGACTCAGCTTCTCTAGGGTGTGTCCGGGGACTGATGTCGTCACGTTAGTGAGGTTACCCTGACTCAACTGGGTTGGAGATTTGTAGAACAACCTGTGTGGGAAAGCAATGTTGAATGACGAGAATAAAGTATGTTAGAACTTATGTATCATAGCGCAGCAAGCGCGCAGCTATGTAGTTTAAAGTTTATTTAAAAGATGAAATTTTATCATTTGCTTCGAAACATTCTTGATCAAATAAACTTGAATAATTATTATATGATGATTATTATTATTATTATTATAGAAGTATTCCCTAAATTTATCCGACTATAAAAATAATGGGTCCGAGAATGCTCCCCTGTGGTACACCAAAATATTATAGCTGAATAACTGGAAACAATAGAGAATTTTACGTTTTGCTATTAAAGTTTAAATACTTAATAATGTTAAATGCAATAGAAAGTATCAAACGAAGGCAGTTTCAAGCGCAGATTTAATTTTAAGTACCAATTTATAGGTCTTAAATAGTGTCGAATGCGTTAGCTGGTACTAATACTCACGTGTAGGTAATTTTTTCATCTGGATGAGAGAACTGCGGAGGCTGCCATGTGAGGGTGAGCCAGGTGGCAGAGTGAGAGGACACGGAGAGAGAGTGAGGTGGTGACGGTATGCCGGAAACTTCTTTTTCATCTGTGGGCAAAGGATGTGCTGTTTGTATTCCCAAAAATCTCAGAAATATTATCTACAGGAGTCTTAAACTTTATTAACCTTTATCGGTTGTATATTTAGTCAAGAATCCTGCAAAATAACAATTAAAATCTATTGTATCTGACAATATGACGTTAATTAATATATTTGTCTTTGATTTGCAATTATGAAAGCAATGATGTTAGTGAGATGTCATTTCGATAGAATATGTCCAATTTACACCTCTCTGTTAAATGGAGCACGTATTTTCGACACTTGTTTTCAAAGTTTGTTTTAGCCGTTTTACATATTATTATGGAAATCGCAAACAATGTGGACGTGTGACAAAACTTTGGCGAGAATAGTATGCATTTTAATGGATTCTATGGAAATGTTAATTTTGCTTTTCGCAGCGTAATATATTCACGTCGAATGCCTTTCCTTTACCTGTTTGCAAATATAGCACATTTTCAGCTCAAATTATAATGTTTGTAGATAAACCTGAAAATAATGGAGGTGAATTACGGTTGAACATATAATAATATTTATAATATATACATTCTACTAATATTATGAAGAATGGACATATTTACTTAGCTCTGAGTTGGCTGAATGGATTTTGATGTAGTTAAGTTCGAGCACAGACCACTCATCAGAACTGTGTGCTACAAGGTAATATATTTCTTGGAGGACATTGGTGACTAGCGTGACAATGGTGGTAAATATGACAATTATAATGATAACAGTGGCGAAGATGCTGATGATGACGATAATGATGTTAATGATGCTAATTGTAGTGAAGACATCGGCTTACCATCAGTAACGTTGAACAATAGCATGCTGGAGGGTAGAGACGAGCCGTGCTCGTTTACTGCTATCACAAACACATGGTACGTGCTGTTTTGTTCGAGATTCTCGATCCGCGACATTGTGTCTGTCACGTTCATTTTCTATGGGATAGAAAGGGACAATATTAGGGAATCGAGTTAAAGAAATGGTTATTTTTTGTCCGAAAATATGAGCAAGAACTAAAAATAGGTTGAGAACAGCGCAGCGCTACGAATAAAACAAGTGCTTGAGAGACGATGAAATAGAAATGTTGTTATAATTATGTACCTAGTGAAAAAATCTTTCCCTGATAGATTCATCACAAACTTTTGAAAACGATATATACTATAGAATTGAAATATGGATTCTAGGTGCAAACAATACCTTTGACCATTTAATACTTGACAAAGGTACTTTTCCTGGGGGGTTCTTTCTTCTCCTTGCAGAAGAATTCAAATAAGATATCTAAAAAAGCTGTTCAAGTAAAGGTATACTCGTACTCACATTGTAAGTGCCCTGCATGGTGTTGTAGCTAAAAGGCTGTGTGTTGTTGTCGATCTTCTGCCAGAACACGGTGTAGGAGGAAGCGTTGGCGCCGTCCTGGGGGGCGATCCAGTCCAGGAAGAGCTTGTCTCCCGTGACCACGGAGTGGAGCTCGCGAGGGGGGCCGGGGAGGAGACCGGTTCCTGGTGATAGAGGGGATTTTTGATGATTTTAATTACATATGAATAGATCGTTCCAGTAACTCAGAAACTTAAATCTTTTGCCTATTGTAGTCGTTTCATCGTCGACTCTTCGTTTATAAGCTATAAACGGAAAGTTGACGATGCAACAGGAAGACCGCTCAGGCCTAAATAAAATCGTGTGGAAGCAAATTAGTCATTGACTCTATCTAAACAGTCTTGGTATAACTAAATCTTGTCTAATCTTTCATGCCAGATTTTTCAATTTATTGCAAGGAGGCAAAAATAATGCACTTTCCAAGTCAAACACTTAAGTCTCACATACGAAGAGAATAATAATCAAATATAACCAACTAAACTAATGAGTAACTGATTATGGTTTGATTTTGAAAAAGGCAATTTCCCTTTGAAGTTTTGATTGATGAGAGACAACCAGCTGACCTTCCTCGAAGCACTGCACGATGTTCCCGATGTAGGGCACGCACGTGTTGACGCCGCCGGAGTACGTGCCCGAGCACACGCCGCGGCACGCCGCCGGCACGCCGCGGCGCGCGCAGCACGCCTCGTGGTCGCGGCCTGCGCATGCGGTGCGCCGGTAAGGAACGCCCAACAAGAGACAACATGGTACCTCTTTCTGGAGTTTCCATTATTTGATCGTGTCATAGACAGGGAGAGAAATGGAATCCACATCAAAATATGAATAATTCTGGGGCTAAAATCTGATTTGGGTGCAAAAAAGGTCTCTTTGGATTTCCACTGCTTGGGTTTTTCTTAGACAGAGAACAAAAGTGAAGCAATGCCAAATTACTAGAAAAATTCTTTGACCAAAAAAAAAACCTTTAATAGTTTTACTAAAAAAAAATTTCTAAAAAAAATATGAAATTTTTAATAAAAAAAGAATCATCCAAATCAGTTCAGTAACGGAATTAGCATACAAAAAACGGTGTGAACAGTTGTATTAAAAGCCTTCTCCTTATAGAAATTGATCAAGTGCCAAAAGTCATACCCCCAGCGCCACATCGCAACAGCTTGTGGAACTCCTGAGCGCAGAGCGGCGCCAGCATCCTGAGGTCAGACATCTTGGCGTCGTAGGAGCAGAGCGGCATGCACACTCCTGCGAGTTGCACGCGCTCGCAGCACGCTGTCACGTTGTACGCGTTGGCTGTCTCTTCTTCTTCTTCTATCACCTGTACAGAAGACTAGTCAAAGCAGGATCTAGAACTTGCATACTCATCAACTAGTCAGAGATGCCAATTACAATATATTTACAAAAAAATATTTTTAACTCATCTGAAACTAGCTTTATCCGCCAAAAATCAAACAAATATTACCTGACTCTGAGTCCTGAAAATAAGTCTAGGAGATGGGTCTCCAACCCCGTGCTCGTTGACAGCTTCCACGTAGATCTCATAGTCAGTGTTAGATTCCAAGTCTTCCAAGATGTACGGGGAGTGCACCTGTGAACAAAAAAAAACATTTGGAAAAACAAAAGTAATCATAGATTTTAGAAATCGATCAATTGAAATAAATGCCAAAAATGAGTCTTGGCCTCCGATAATAAGAGCCTTCACTTCAGTATGTCTTGCGCCACCTCCTGCCAGTTCTCCTTAATCCGCCTGCCAGCCCTCAATAATAATTTATTGGGTTCAATGGTACAACCAATAAATTATTATTATACACTAGCTGCGCCCCGCGGTTCACCCTATCACTCAATCCTGGTTATAAACTATTTGTGTGGCAAATTTCACCCAGATCCGTTCAACAGTTTTTGCGTGATAGAGTAACAAACATCCATCTATCCATTCTCACAAACTTTAACATTTATAATATTAGTAAGATACATGTTAAAGAATATAGATAGATATTGTTCTAGGTGCACCAAAATACCACCTCATAAATCGTATAAGAACTCGTGTTATTTATTCTGGCAAATTAAGAAAAACTGCTTCTTGTAGTTGTCATGGTGTCAGATTGACTAGAGTACCACTGAATAATAATCATGTGGAACTAAACGCTCAACTAGGAATATATAGATTCAAAGTGGCGGACGGCCTCGGTCTTGAAATTTTGGACACGGGATCAATACTCGGATCCTTATTTTGATTAATTTTGGCAGAAGAGGAACACCTATAGAGTTTTATTCAATTACCAATGAACCCGATGCTAATAACAAAGCTATTCTCATTGTAGGCGACCCGACACCTTTAGATATGCTTATACCTATTTTATTTACAAGTGTCAGCTTTGTATACCTACCTACAAGTATTACTATATTGTATGTAAAAACCCGACTAGGGATCAGAGGGGAAGGTGCGGGGTAGAGGGGCTCGCAAGCGCCGGTGATTGGCTGTTGAGCAGTATTCGCTAGCTTTTCTAACCGTCAACTGTACTCGTCCGCGGAACTTTGTAATAGCTTAACTTATGTCAATATTTTATCGTTGAGTTCAATATATTTATTTATCTTCCAAATCTTCGTGTTTTACTCAAGGAGACCTGTGTCCCACACAGTTCCTTCGAGCCCGGATCGTGATCGTTATGTACCACACTCCGCCGCGCACAATGGTCAAGACAAGGAGTCTCCTGCGGAAGGAACGCGAACAAATGGATAAGGAAGAACAAAGTGGAAAGCCTCAAGATGAAGAGTTTCCGCCAAATGCAGAACTTAGGGGGAAAAGTGATGAAATGTTTCCGATAAACCGCACAATATGTATAAATGCGGGTAGTTTGATAAAGTCGGAGCCGCCGTTAAAAACCGTTACGCTGTTGCCAACGGCACCTCATCACCAATCCGAGAAGGCAAAGTCGAAGAAATCGATGTCCTCATCTGCATTAGCGCGTAAGGCGAAACTGGAATTGGAGGCCGCTGAAGCGAAGGCGAAGATCCAGATGGAACTCATCGATAAAAAGCTCGCCGCGGAATTGGCGGATATCGATGTTGAATGCAGCCTACAATCAGATAGGAATACTCACAGTGAAGTGGAAAAGTGGTTAGAACGCAGCCACCAAGAACTGGACGCACCGCCCGCCCCCGATCATGGTCTCCCCACGGGCGCGCCGTGCCTGCCGACGTCGAACAACGCCGGCACCGATGATGGGACAGTTCGCCTCCTGGCTAGTGCTCTGAAGGATTTGACCACCGCTTCCGCCAACAATGGACCCAACTCAAGCCTGTTGAGTCGCATTTGTACCCCCCGGGACTTACCCACATTCACCGGGGACCCTATGGAATGGCTTCAATTTAAGCAGACATATGACGAGTCTTCACAAGTGTGCAACTTCAGCTCGAAAGAGAACCTATGGCGTCTACGGAAGTGTTTAAGTGGACAAGCACGCGAAGCCGTCTCAGCTCTGCTCATCAGCGCTACATCACCTGAGTTGGTGATGTCCACCCTGGAGTTGCAGTTTGGCAACCCTGATGTGATCCTGTCAAGAATTATGATGGACATTAAAAAGCTACATCCAGTGTCACAGGAGTATCATAAGGACATCGTAGCTTTCTCCGTGAAAGTGCGAAACTATGTGGCGGCAGTCAGTGTTATCGGTCGTGATGAGTACCTAGTGGCTACTAGTGTGATAACGTGTGTGCTATCAAAGTTACCTACAGTGCTATTGTCCAAATGGGCGGACTACAGCTACCCGCTGATAACCCAAGGTAAGCGACCGACACTGCACACATTAGCGGAATTTCTTAATGAAGAAGCTGTAAAAACAAATTCCTTAGCCTTGTTATATACACAAAGTGCACTTGACCATAGCAGTAACCATAATAGAAGGAGGTACCAAGAACCTACATCTAATCGCTCACATGCACTTTTATTTAATGGAAAAGATGATGTTGACAATAAGTGTAATTACTGTCATATAACGAACCATAAACTTACTGACTGCAAGAAGTTTCTAAAGTCGCTACGCCGAGATAGATGGACCTACGTTAAAAGGAATAGGCTATGTTATAAGTGTTTGTTATCTAAACACGGCAGAGATACCTGCCCGGCCGTAGTGTGTGACGTAGATAACTGCGGGCTAGCGCACCATCGCTTACTGCACTATACCTACAGCGCGAACAGGAAAGTTGGCTCTCATGAACGAGACGAAGATAACCGTCGTGTTTCCAGCCAGCTCCAAGTCTTGGAGGGACAACCGCAGCCGGAGTATGTCGAGTCGCCAGGATAACTATAGAGGAGTGAGTGCTGTCAGGGCAGCACTAGGGTGGGGAGTGTAGGCGACCCGACACCTTTAGATATGCTTATACCTATTTTATTTACAAGTGTCAGCTTTGTATACCTACCTACAAGTATTACTATATTGTATGTAAAAACCCGACTAGGGATCAGAGGGGAAGGTGCGGGGTAGAGGGGCTCGCAAGCGCCGGTGATTGGCTGTTGAGCAGTATTCGCTAGCTTTTCTAACCGTCAACTGTACTCGTCCGCGGAACTTTGTAATAGCTTAACTTATGTCAATATTTTATCGTTGAGTTCAATATATTTATTTATCTTCCAAATCTTCGTGTTTTACTCAAGGAGACCTGTGTCCCACACACTCATCAAAAGAACAAAAACAGAGTTTAGAACTGCGTTGTTTGGTACAATGGCGAACTGTGGCGAACATATTGTAAACAAACAGCTACATATTTCTACGACAAAATATCGTACATTTTCATTAAATCCAAGAACACATCCCGAATAAGTAGGTAGCGTTTCGGTTAAGCCAAGAACGGTATACGATACGAGTGTTGCCAATATTGCATTTCCGGCTGGCAGCGTGCCACGACGGGAAAGGACTTCCGCGGAGATTCACCTGTTGCCGCACGCTTACTAAATACTAACGAGATACCACGTTTACTTGGCTAAACTGGGATTTAATTTGTTTCCTAGATGAAGTTAAATGTAAACTTAATTTCTTTTTAGTTTGGTATTGTGTGGGACATTTTAAAAAGATCCGCTTTTAGAACACTGAACAGCTTGAACAGCTATTTCAGTTAAAATGTTTGTGTTGGGGAAATATACTTAAAACACTCAGCTAGTAGAGAAGTTGTATTTCAGTATATACTCTGCATTCATTTTCACTGAATAATCGTTTTAGTATTGTATTGGCACAAGGGTTTCACATTTTATCCAAATCAATCAGTGCAAAAACATCGGGAACTCAAAAGAAACATAATACATGGTAAATATTCCTTTTTCCATCATAATGATAATAGATACCTCTTCAAAGCTTTTTACTTATCATCTCCACTAGAGTCCTGCAGAGCCTGTATTGAAAAGGCAAAATTGATGGAAAACTAGAGTTTTTCTTATTTTTTTATTTGACTTATGAGACAAGTTAGTCGTTCATCTGATGGTGAGCGCTACGCCTGCCCATAACAGTTACAGTGCCATCCAGAACTTTGCATTGCATAATCCTGCGCGGCACTGCACTGCGCTCGTCACCCTGAGGTATCGGCTCTAAAGTCTCATATGCCCGGTAATTCTTAGAGCCCTGTAGTTCTTAGAGTAGTAGACTAATTCTTACCTTCTCAAGAGCTCTATACTCGTCTCCAGCCTGAAGCGTCTTGTAGTGAAGGTTGTAGAACTGGACGGTGTCAGCTAGGGTGTTGGGAGGAGACCAGTGGACCACGGAGTAGTCTGTGTCGATGTTGGTGAGGTAGAGCCTGGAGGGGGCGCCAGGGAGGACTCCGTAGCCTTGCAGGAGACAGTTGGTGTAAGAGCTCATGTAACGGAGACACCTGGACGAGACAAGAATGATAACGATGATGGACGGATTGGACGGCCTTCGTAAGTGGATGATGAGCCGACTGCTAAGCATGAGGTTGCGGGTTCGATGACCACACAGGGCAAAGATTTGTGTGAACCACAAGTATTTGTCGTTACTCTGGGTGTTTGTAGGGCCATGGTCCTCCTAGTTCCTGATTCCTGATATACAAGGAATCCTAGTTAGGGGTGAGAAAGAAAGAAAGAAAGAAAGAAAAAACATTTATTCTTACACAACTGCACACAACAGAGAACAACGTACTTATTTAGAGCACGTTTAATACAAATGCAAAACAACTCCAACATGTGATAACAAAACAGAAAGATCACACCAAGGAATCATAATAAAAACTTGTAACTGGAGAACCAATCAAGTATTGCTTAATCAAAAAAAATAGGTACGCACTTGAAATGATTGAAATCCAACGTAGTGATATTGCCACTGCACAGCGGCAGACAAGACTCGGGTAAGCCCCTGGATCGGCAGCAGGGCGTGTGGTCCATCCCATTGGCCAAGCAGCCGAATGTGACCCCGGCCCAAGGGGCGCATATCATCAGGTCTGTCACCTGCAACTAAACGGTTAAGACGGCCCTTTGGGAGTGATTGTTCGTTAGTCACAAATGGGTGGGGTGATTGTGGCAAGTGGCGAAAACGGCAGTGTTGGGACATGGAATTAAAAATAATCGTTTGATGTGGTTTGCAGCTGGTTGGTGTACGTGGATGATTTAGTAGTTAAATAATACAAAATGAAGTCCCCAAAAAACCCATATGCCTGAGAATCGTTTTGGAGGTAAGTGATCCTCCAATCCGGGTCCTAATCCTTCTCACGAAATTTAAGTGAGACCCGTGCGGAGTCGTGGGCAGATATGAATTGTGATGAAATGTAATTAAATAATAATAAACGTAAAAAGCTTTGCATGGCCTATAAAAAAACATCTGATGAAACAAATTTTCAAAATGGTGACAAAATATTTTATGTTATCATCGATGGTAATTATTTCCAAAACCTTTATCTGTATCAAGAACAAATAATCGTAAAATATGCTTTTGGTGCAATGAACTTTCGCCTCAAGTGGGAAACGCTCAAACACACACATGTTACTTACGACAATCTCGAAAGTCTTCGTAGGGTCGCACAGTTTCTCTATGCAACCGTAGTGGTTAACCCCACCGGTGGTGCAGCAACCCTTGACGTCTGGTAGCTTAGGAGCCGCAGCAACGTCTTTGGGCTTCATTTTACCAGGCGTCAGGGTGAGAGACCTAGAGAAATTACATGACTAAGATCTAAACTTAGGACCAAAAACAAGGATTTCGATTTAGGCTAAGAATAATTAGAGCTGGCAATTTTTGTATTGGGACAAAACAAACAATAATTGTCCATACCTTATAGCATAACTTGGCAAACTCGACCCGTGTACGTTATAGCTTGTCACTGAGATTTCATACATCGTGAACGGCAGCAGATCGTTTACCACTAAGAACGTCTTGTTCGCTTGAACTTTGTACGTCATCGACATCTTCATTTTCATAGTATCATTGGTCTTCATCGAGCTTTCTGATGGGTCTATCAGGTGTGCGTCGAAGGACCTCAATGTGGTCACGTTGACCACGTATTCTGTAATCGTCTCTGTGTTTTCTATTGGAGGTGTCCAGGAGACGTTCAGTTGCTTTTCGTTTAGAGGTTCCACTTCCACGTCTTCAGGTTGACTTGGGAGAAATTCTGTAAGAAAAGTGTTTTTTTGAAACCGCTGTTTTTTGGAGGTTAAATATTTTGTGACTGCCCAATGAGCAGATCACTATGTCTGAGTACTATGAATCACTAAATTCAAAATGTACCCTTTTATATTTGAAGTAGAAAGTGAAACTGTTATAAATAAAGAGGTTGAATATTTTTGAGTTTACTTAAGAAATCATGTTGGAACTCTTAATATTAAACTTACCAATACCCTCGACGATACAAGCCAGCGTCTTCTCCATATAGGACGAGCAGGAGTAGTGCGTCTTGATGTTATCCGTAACTGGCGTGAACTCTCCGCGGCAGACGTCCTGGCAGATGGAAGGCACGCGCTCTTGCACACAGCATGGGATGTGGTTGCGTCCGTCAGCCATGCATCTGTAGAGATAATGCTGTATTTAGGGTAGTCAGTAATCTCTGTTATCTACCTATTGATAAAACTCTAGCGTCCCAACTTCTTTTTTATCTTATCTTTTTCTCATTTCTCTTTGTGATGCTCTGCTTAGAGAGTAGTAAATTCTTTGTTACCATGTGAAGTTATTATTGGCCTGGGACGGATTCGACCAATTATTTCACATCGCAATTCCATCATTAGATGTCCTTACCGTCCCCGTAGGAGATACAAGCATAAGGGGACATATCGTATATTGTTTTGACACTTGCTACGTCGCGTCCAATTTTTTTACTAGCTAAATACTTAAAGTAAACGATTTCGCAACCAGGAGTCATACTAGTACTAAAGGCTTACTTGACAATAGCTGGAAAATCTGGCTGACAGGTCTCCGGGTCCTGACCGGTACCTTCCAAGATGGTCTGTATGCTGCAGAAGCCCAGACAGGACTTGCTGACATTGGCTGCGATGCAGCAGTCTGTATAGTTATGGGCCAACGCCATCGTTGACAGCGTGGGCGTGTTGGCCGAGTAGCTGTCAGTTGCGTTGACATTCTCGGGTGGTGTCAACCCCCGTGATATCACTGCAACAGAGGGGTTTGTAAGCTTTCATTTAAGTCCTTTGTTAGTTTAGGTTGGTGTTTCTTTTCGTTAAAGCTTTTTGTATTTTGTATCAGTTCTTGTTTTTCAATTGCAACTTTACATGTCTAATTCTAATGACAATATAATATTATGGCAAAAGTGAGCTGATCTAATGATAGAGACGGAAGGTGAACCTTGCCTGGTACCGGTATAATCATCCTATTAATGTGAAGCACATTCAATCTAACCAGACAAGCTAGAGTTAAACTCCATTAATTCGCATGAAACAGCATTTTTTAATACTACTTTTGATGGATAAGATTCCTTCTGTATTTCTCGATTTAAGCACATATATTAGCGACAGAAAGGTACAGGTTACAAAAAAATCAGTTTCGTGCAAGCAAGTGACATCCAACCTTATCTGAACTTACCAGTAAGTCTGTGGAAGCTCCTGACTGGTGGCTCAGTGTTGAGCTCGCACATGTAGAGTCCAGCGTCGGATGCTTTCACCGACTTGATGACCAGCGCCCACACGTCTCCGCCCTTCCTGATGCCAGGACCCTGAAGGGGCTCTTGACCTGAGAGAGAAATATTGATAAATGAAAAGGCGCTTTTAACTGACTATTAAATAGAAAAGTTGAATAATTCACAAGCCATTATGAGCTGACAGGCTTATTTATAGGTAGTTCATTGTTCTACCGATTGGCAGCATACTCAACAGAAGGCAATGTTAAATCAATAATCCAAATGCTTACTATCATCATGTAGAACATAAACCCTGTCATCCCTTGTGACCCTGACGCCTCCCGCAGTCAGCAGTTTCAGGTCCTTGGCTCGCCTCCAGAGCACGGGGCGTCCTCTAGCGCCAAGGACCACGCAGGTCATAAGAGCATCTTCCCCACTCCTGACTGCCACAGTTCCAGAAGGAGCCTTCATCCATGCCTCTTTAGGCTCCACATCTTCTTGTGAACCTGCTGATGTGCTGGCGCTTTCTACTGATTCGCCACGCAATTCTGTTGACAAAAGAAAACAAGTGTTTCATAAAAGAAGGCCTACATGTCCTTGCGGCGCTCGTCTCTCTTCTTCTGTTCTTAATAAACTAAAAAAGCGCAATTGAATACATTGTTTTTGACAACATGATCAAGGATATCAAGAGATCGATCTTAAATGTGGCAATGGTGTCCTCTGGTGGGAGTCAGAGTTTGTCCGGCCGCCTGCTGGCAATCTATATCATAATCTATAGCAGCCGGGACCGACAGTTTAACGTGCTCTCTAAATCATGAAAGTGGTGAGATATCATGCCACTAAACGGTCACCCATATAAAGCGTGTGCCGCTTGGTGGTTGGACTAAGACCGATTAACCAAACTATGCTAACGAATACTTAGCAAGTATATCTTGGACAAGTCTAAACTACTCATTTTGTGAAGGAGAAACTTACATACTTGTTGGCATTTTACTTACAATGATAGACCGGAACCTACGTGTATGTATATCCAGTATAGTTAAAAATATTATACTACTGAAAAAATTGGTGTTGAATAATAATTCACGATTAAGATTTCGATTATTACAATTTGAATTTCACTAATTCTATGGTTTCCGAAATTCTGCACGTTTAATGAAACCTTCGCGTATCTCATTACAGCTCATAAACATTATAGATTGCAATCAACCCCAATTTGTTAACGGTAACGCTCAATTTAAGCCCAATTAAAATCCGCAAAGGGACGCGAAGTGCTTCCAAAGCCAAAATTCAACCGGCAAAATCAAAGTGGCGTACTTCAACTAAGCTCTTTGGAAAGTATTAAACTATGTCATATCTCAAAGGGCCTGAATGAAACCCTCAATGCGATTTGGGAGGCAATTTTGACAGCGCTGCGGCCTCACCTCTGATACCCTGATAAAAAGGTCATCTGTACCCAGGGTAACCAAGAATATAAATGTGAAGTTTGGGCACAGGCTTTACGGTAAGCGTGATGAGAATTTTAATATAAATAAAACAATGGAGGTTTGTGGACTGAAATTCTAGTAGCCTTATTTACCGAAATGGATAAACGTTTATTTTTCAGATTAACGAATGATTGGCCAAACGTAATTGCCTCCTTTGGTTCTTTTGATTTGGCGTTCCAAAGGCTGTAAATTTAATAGATTAAATTGAATTTAAAAGTAAAACGAATCGCTTTTATATACGGTATAAGTACATACAAATTTGATGCCGATCTGGGTTAGCTAAAAACGCGATAAATTAATATATTCATGTGGTGAAACAAATCGGATTGAATTATATTAGGCACTAAGCCAGTTTGATGAATTTTCGTAAAACATTTCTGACCAATATTATTACTTAAACGTTCTGATATTAAACATAATAAAAAAGGGAAGAGAATTTTCATTTCATTCTCAATATGTACGATATTATTTCTTCAACAAGCAAATAACTTGTAAGAAACGACGACGTACGCTAAACTCAGCCGGTGCTTTACCGGTCCCAAAAGCCGTATAATATACTTCTCAATCCATTTAAAAGCATGCAACGTCCTTGCGCGACCACTTCCAGTTACTGCTGGCAGTATTTATACGGTCTTTGGATGCAAATTGTGGTTTGGCGGTAAACACAACCTGGGCATAACGAGGTTGGAACAAATCCAACGTGGAATTGAAGTGATTCAACCGGATTCAATACGCCTTCGTAGCCTTAGCGAATGAAGATTCGCGCCACTTCGATATTTGCTTAAGGAACAAAGAAGATAATGCAAGCTGTGGAATTACTGTAGAAGACATTTCGATGTCGAACTGTTTAAATGGATCAAAATCGATTGTTCAGAAAGATGTTAACCTAGTTGATTCTCTCAAACAGTTCCGAGGAAGTGACGGCTTTTTAGCGGTAAATGTTTCATTGCTCTTTGGTAATATTTCACAGTAAGTGTTAGTTAAGTATTCCATTATACCGTTTCCTGTTTATACTTTTCTGTCTTGCTCACTTATAATTAAAAGTACAAAACTCGAAACAACACTAAAAACTTCCATCCACTCCATCCGTTTTTCTCAAGGTGGATATACCTCCTATCAACTACATTTTCAACATAACTATTCCTGTAATTGGAACCAACAAAACGGACCATAAAGATGTAGGGTGCGTACCCCACGATCTTAGAAAGTTAAAAGTTAGTTTAAATAATAATCCGTTTATTAGCAGAAAGAAAGATAAAGTAAAGTAAAGTTGTAAAGTATGTGTTGACGGTATGATGGCGTTAGGGCGACTGCCGTTGAATGCTAACCCGCGGAAGCATGTAATTTGTGTGGTTTGCATAAACCGTACAGGTAATATTTCACAGTAAGTGTTAGTTAAGTATTCCATTATACCGTTTCCTGTTTATACTTTTCTGTCTTGCTCACTTATAATTAAAAGTACAAAACTCGAAACAACACTAAAAACTTCCATCCACTCCATTCAAAGTATAGTATTAAAAGTTATTTCAGCTTGACAAAAGAATACATTTCACTAACAGCGAGTCGAGACGTCGACGGCGCGCTAAGAAATTGCGCGTATAACACGACGAGAAGTGGAGCCTGACACAAAGACTCGGGGAAAAGAATTTACTTGGGATATAAGTATAAGTGTTTACTGCTATGAAGTTAAAAATAGAACTGTTATAGACTTTTTTCCTAATAGTAATGGCAAATAAGCGAACAGCTCACTAAGCTACTAGTACTGCCGATTGGAGAACATTTTTTTGTATTGTGCCGTGATATTATAGTGTCAATATAGAATTATTGTATTGTATTGTTTGGTGAAAGCGGTGGTAGCCTAGTGGGAGAACGGCCGCCTTCCAAGGAGAATGACGTGAGCTCAAATCCCAATGCGGGCACGTACCAATGTGTTTTTGTAAAGTAAAATATAATTATACGAGCGCAGTGCAGTGCCGCGCAGGATAATACAGTGCAGGTTTCTGGGCGGTGCTGCGACTGTTATGGGCATGCGTTGCGCTTACCATCAGGTAGGCGACTTGTTCGTCTCGTCACTCAGTCAAATAAAAAAAAAATATGTTTTCTTTAGCAGCTAAAACAACTTTCCAAAAGGTTTGCTGCAAAAAAACAATGTCTGTTTTTATTTGGGTCGGCTAAAGTCGTCGGCGTCGGCTACTTTAAAGTTTTTTTTATCTAAAAATACAAACAATCCATCATTTGAATCCATTCTACGTTATAAACGTAGACAGAGACTAAGCTAAAAAGTTATTTTAATATGATAAAAGGTAAGGCGAGGCGGTATGCAGAGAAAATGCGCACAGTCAAGTACAGAAATATTCAACCTAAGCGCCATATACATAAATAACCCAAGCAACACATTTGTGTATACAACCAAATTTCGTTTTTAATTATTGTATTTATGGATAGGTCTCGTGTAGTCATGTTAATTGGATTCTATACTCAATTATTTGTAATGTTTTTCATTTGGTGCAAAAAGGTTACCCATGCCGCTATATCTTACTACATGCTAGTGAATTTCTACATCTTTATGACTTTTTTTTTTTTTTTTTTACTTTGAAAACATTTTGACACCACTCAGGGTGGTATGTATTTGAGCAGACTGTACAATAAAGGCACGAAATGGAATCTCACACAAAGATGCGACAGGAAACACTTAGAGCATACTTATGTGGTGTGTCATAGGTGCGATACGGGTCGGAAAGTGGAAAAGCAAGAAATAGGCAAGATATTTAAATGATCATTATTACTGTCGCCTTCGTAGGATCATGCCTGTAAGCGGTACTTTTCATTATAAGGCTGTGGAACAGTTATGAAAATTGTTCTCCAAGTGCTTTATATTATACTAGCTGTGCCTTGCGGTTTCACCCGCTTAATTCAAGTTTTCCCGCAATAACTCTCTTAAAAGCAATATATTTTCCCCGTTTTTGCCACATTATTCATAATGCTCCGCTCCTATTGGTTGTAGCGTAATGTTATATAACCTATAACCTTCCTCGATAAATGGACTATTCAACAAAAAATAATTGTTCAATTCGGACCAGTAGTTCCTGAGATCCTAGCGTTCAACAAACAAACTCTTCAGCTTTATATATTAGTATAGATATAGATATAGATTTTATTTGACTGAGTGACGAGACGAGCTAGTCGTTCAACTGATGGTAAGCGCTACGCCTGCCCAGAACAGAGTCATTTCAATACGAATGGCGAGTCCCGTGGCAATTAAACGTCAAAATGAAACGAACTCGAGCTGATCCGCACCGTGCTGCATAGCCACGCTGGTCTAGTAACTCAGTAACTCAGTAAAAAAAAAGTATTTAGGCTGTGGTTTATGATGCTGCAGTCGCGTATGTTTACATCGAGTTATTTCGACAAGTGGCTAGTAAAACAAAGGTTTTACCTAAACTGACTGCAAAAGGCGAAAAATAAAGAAAATCTTGTAATTTAGGCTCGCTACAAACTTAGGCTGTGTGTATCAACAGGTGCGACACAACGAATAAGCGCCGCATATACTTTGGCCCTCATTCCGCGATCCTCTCCGTAAGGACATCCGCGAGGGCTTTCAAATCTCTTTCACGGCATCTACTTTAGAAGGTGTCATGTTGAAGATTTTGTTCGTCTTAGATGTGAAGTTGGAAGGGGTTCAAGCCCGACACCGAAGCTAGCTTGTTATGTTACATTTTAATGGTTTTCAGAACATTATGTACGTATATAATACGTATAGTTATAATTGTAATATAGTAGGTACGTATGTAATATATAATCGACAAAATCGGGCCTTACACGAGCAAAATATATTTTTTACATAGAATAGAATAGAATAGAAAAACTCTTTATTGTACACCAGAAACAAAATTAAACACAGGACAGAAAAAAGGCCAACATAATGAAAGGCCTTCCTTTCATCATGTCAGAATGGCGACGGTTGACATAGTTCCAAGATGTTTCAATCATAGAAGTATATTACAAACAAAAGAGCGTCCATCTTGTTGTGTATTTTTTATAGAGGTCCCGTTCCGTTCAAGAACCATAATTCGTTTGAAAATCGATATTAGTATTTACTAATATCGATTTTTTCAAATGAATCTATAATTTTGGTTTAATATTATATCACTAAATAGTGATGTAATTACTGGACTATGTATTATTGAATAAAAATTCAAAATATACTATGGAGTTGTTAATGAAAAGTAATAAAAAATACTAGCAACACTGACTGAGCGATCCGACTTTAAAAATCTGACATGATTTTTCATAAGTTTCCACTTCAAGGCCGCTCTCAATTCCTTCGCAGCCTTCCAGACTTTCGCTAATAATCTTTTCTTTTTTTATTAAAGAAAAAAAAACTCATTATTTTCGAGTAGGTCATAATCAAAGTCGACGAAGGCCGCAGCGGGCATGTCAATCAAGTATTCTCTTTTCTTATTTGTTTGTATTATTCTTTCTAAGCCGATTGTCTAAAGCTCTCAGCAACGATGTTATTAAAAAGTATGTAAGAATTAACTTTTTTTTTATTCGGAATACTTTGCAGCCCTTTTTATTAAGACTTATTTCTTTTTTGCGTTTAATAAATATTGAGGAAGTGAATTCAAAATACGATCATAATTGAATGTTTTGTTTTGTATTTGGAAGTCTATTGTTTTTAATCAGCTTTTCTTTGATGAAATTGTAGCAGGAATTGGTAGTAGGTGTTTTAAGTTTTTCCGTGTTACCTATTTGTTACTCAGTGTAATTTTGTTAAAATAATAAATACCTGTGTCATTGTCGATCATTATATTTCCGATGTATTATTAACTAATTGTATTTCAAATTTAAAATATACTCATTTCACCTTCCAGCAAAAACGAACATTTCAATTTAATAGAAAAAAAACAAAAGACAGTCGATAAAAACTTCCTTTTGTTAATTTTTCTCGGTGGCCAGCTGTGCAAATTTGCCATACAAGGAGGTCGGAAGGCATATAAAAGCTACACTCTTTTTTAGGTAATGCACATTTTTACCTTTGAGCTGGTAGTTTTAGATAAAAAATTGCTGAAAATCGCCAATTTGTCACCCGATGAGGTTAAAGAACTAGCCTTCGCGCTGCTTTTAATTAAAATAATCACCGGTCAACCAACGTAATCGTAGAGGTTTTTTCGTACATTTAAGGCATGACCTCACCAGCGCTACCTACCTTGTTGTTCATTCTCAGATAAGTACATAAAGCTATTTCACAAGAAAGGCTAGAAAAACAAACCGGGGTGGACGAATCGGAAAGTATAATTTTGTTTGATAAAACTTTTGGGCAATTTGGGGGCATAGGTCAAGAGCCATTGCTAGATGGTTTGACTTGGCTCTTCTAAAGTGCAATACAAAACGCACACAGATATAACAGCTTCAATCATTAAGGTTTTTAAACATAAACTTTTGTAGCATAAACTATTGAAAAAGCTAATAGCTTAAATCAACAGTATTCTTTTGAAATTGAATCGAATGACCTCGAGTAATCAAATTAAACGATAGCTCCTGAACTATTAGGGATAGTAAATATTTATGTGAAGGTTTTTCGGCTTGCCACAAGGGTTGAAAGTGAATTTAGGTTTAATGGAATCCAGGGTGGGGGTGGGATTCGATCCAGAAGCAGGTCTGTGAATAGTAATAGGGGTGGTAATGTATTGCCTAGATTACAGGGATGAAATAGTTGGCACCACTTGACAGGAGGATATCCTTGAATATTCAGGAGTATACATTGAACAATTTATTTGTAGATGGGAAAAAATATAGTTAACAGACCTCATTGGAAGATTACTTCTTACAAACATACTTTTGTAAGTAGCGCGTTGCTAATGTCAATTATTTTTACAGAAAACTCGATCTGAATAGTGTACTTAATTTGACAGCTTTAAAGGTATCGTGGTCTCTTTTTCTCATATAGTTTGAAAGTAACAACAATAATTTTAGAATTGTCAAATTTAGTACAGCCTGAATAGACAATAACTTAATGAATTTACATTTTTGTTTCCTGTGCCAAACAAAACTATTTGAAGTAAAACTTACCGACTTACTGACTTAGTGAGTAAGCTGGTGAATGCGTGACGAGAGCGTTACGAAAAGTGTGATCGGGCGAGGCGAACGGAAGTTGAGAGGGAGATATAAGTTAGTGAAGATAGAAAGAGAGTTACGTTTCGTTGAGTATTTTGTAGGAGTGTTTGGATTATTGTGAGAAGAATGAATGATTGTATGAAATTGTGTACTGTATTTTACTATTATATGTAAATAATTAATGTAATTGGTCTAAAGCGTTTTAAATATATAAATAAATTCGTATATTACTGTAGAGGCAAGAGAGAGAGAGGCGCGAGCACACATTTTCTTTCTCTCTTTCTCTCATAGCCAGGTATATACATACATATAGGTGGAGATAAAAAAGTTATATTTCAGTCGTTGTGGTCTACAGCACAATCGTTTTTTTTTCCTTCAGTCCATAAGAAAAATACCTTATTGAATCGAGAACCTCCTCGTTTAGAGTCAGTTAAATTTAATTACAGCTCTAAGAGTCCAAGGTGAAAGAAAACTTTAGTTACCGGAAGGACTGAACTCGCCAACAAAGGGCCGAAGTCGGAGGAAACAACTTACATAAGGTCAGTACTGTGGACTTTTGAAAGTCCTTGACCTTTCTGGGTATTTATTTGTACCGCAGTGAGTGAAACATAGCGATATCGTGGTATGCAACCTTTTTTACGTCAGCCTATTTTTGTTTTTTTTTTTTTTATGGTGGATTATGGCCTCACCCCCATCACGAAAGTGAAGTGTAGAAAAACTAGCTGCACCCGAGTTAAGTATTATCCCACAGAAGTCACAAGAAGACTGGAGAATACAGGTCCTGTTTAATATAAAGCCCCTTGGGACTTAAGAGTCCCAAGGGGCTTTATATTAAACAGGACCTGTATTCTCCAGTCATGTATTCTCATGTACCTGTATTCTCATGTCAGATTAAATAGCTGCAGTGTAGATGCAGGAATACTTGTCAAAATTCAAGATTAACTTAGTTATTTGAATTCCTACATTCGGCCGCGGCGGCGCGTGAACGATTCTAGTTTCAAAAGCGAAAATAGCACAATTTCAACTAAAAAACTCAATTTCAAAGTAATGAAATTTAATCTGCGGCTTGCGCGGTAGGAAGTGAGAATATTTCCATCGTGGAGCGGTGATATAATTCCCACAGAGGCGCGGCGAAGACTCATTAAAAAGTCCTTTGGATTACTTTTAGTTATAAGCTACACTAAGTTTTGTTGGGCTTGAAGAGACCACAATCTGAGTTTCAGTCTAGAAAGCATTATATATTATGATGATGAAAATATCGGGATAAAAAGTACCCTATTACTCAATCCTGGTTATAAACTATCTGTGTTCTAAATTTCATTCGAATCCGTTCAGTAGTTTTTGCGTGAAAGAGGAACAAACATCCATACGAGTACATCCATTCTCACAAACTTTCGCATTTGTAATATTAGTAGGATAAAGATTGTTGATTGTTTTTTCTAATTGGTATGTAAATAAACTTAGTTATAAAGTAAGAAAGAAAACCAATAAACGTATGCGGCGGGTTCAATTCATTTGTAGGCCAACAATTGTGTGTGAACCACAGGTATTAGCTGAGCCTGGAAGTTTGTAGGACCATGGTCCTCGTAGCTCCTTATTCCCCAGATTCAGGCAATCCTAATTAGGGATCAGAGTCTAGTGTGCTCTTCAGACGTTATTACTAAATATCTATTATTATCAAATCGGTTGAGGGTTCCAATTTCAGTTATAACATTAAAATTTACCTTAACTGAGGTAAACGCTATGTAGTTTAATGAACACAAACTCAGTTCTAAACTAACTTGTAGTCCAAGAGAGGACTATTATTATATACTCCCAATTCTATCCATTTCTGGGGCTATTTCGCAAAATTATTACTGTTCGAAACTCGTATCAAAACTTTTCGTCTGAAATACTGACTACCAGTACAAAAAGTTTTGCTAATATGATCAGCAATAATGAGAATGTAGTTTAATCTATTTTAGAGTTAGGTTAGCGTGTTCGTTCGTTCAAAACTCACTGTGATGTTGAGGTAGCTTTTGGATGGATGACCATTTAGTGGCATAATATACCAGTGTTTCGGCGCTACGGTACCGTCAGTATCTGTTAATATCGATTGAAAGTAGTCGCTAAACCATGTCAAAGACCTTCGGGTTTTTATTTAAGAAATTATGTGTGTTTTTGTTTTGTGTTTTCTTTGTTCTGTGCTGATTCAATAAAGAGTTTATCTATCTATCTAACTATGTTATATGCAAAGAAAAACCTTTTATATGGATAGACAGGTCAAGTGTTATCATCAGGCATTAAGGTACACAGTAACGAATCGAGGATGCCGTTGTTCTGGTGTTAAGCACCACGCCTACCCATAACAGTTGCAAAGCCCATCACTTTGTATTACTTAGTGAAGGAAACTTCGCTTTGCTCGTTCAATTATAATCAATGTTCAAAGTATCTCATGTGAAGCTATAATTATGTTAACCAGAGCGACTTGATCACAGATACGGCGTCCTTCCGCTACACGCAGTTAATAAATTCCCCAATAAGGCCCTGCCTTATTCATATTGCGAATAAGTTAAGCAAATTGCGTGTGAGCTCCTACACTACATTAAAATATGGAATAAATTACAGTATCGGAGCTTGCGCGTTTTCTTAAAAAGGGTTTGCTTAACTTGAAAATTCTCGATGATGAGTATATTAATTTGACAATTACTACACAAGTTATTGTCCATTTTGCTTTTTTTTATTTGATGCGTCATACGTTCCACAAATCGATTTAGTTATCGCCAAATAAAGTAATTTCTAAGTCCACTAAGTGAAATAATATGATTTAATGTTGTTTATTTTTATTTAATGAATATATTTTTTTTTTATTTATTGAATTAGTCTAGTTTCTGTTAGGCTATTTTTAAATTATTAGGGCAGTTCAGTTCAAGGCCTTAAACTGGATGGATTTAACCGTTCGTGGTGAAGCCCCTGATGTAAATCTCGGCGAGCGTAAGTGAAAAGTCGTTACGTTAGTTACTGTTAATGTTAATATACTGTAACTCCGTAAGTCTCTGAGCACGAGCTTGGAAGCGCAGGATCGACCAACTTTATGTGTACCCGAGCTAAATAACGTTCAGTAAATTACGCCTGACTCCGGGACTATGCGCGCCCAATGTCAACAATATTACGTGAAGTGGGAGATTAAAATTTAGTCGGGAGTTTTGGTGGGAAACCCAAAATGTGACTATGTTTTTGTTTTTTTCTTAGTCAAATTTAATTTTCTTCGTGTGTTAATGCGTGATTTTGGGGAAATATAAACCATTATTTGTTTGATAACGTGTACGTGTTGGCACGATTGTAGCCAAAAGGATCAAAACCATAAACGAGCCATTTTGAGTTTTCTCCAAAACTCCCAGGAAATTTCAGTAAAGCATCCACCACTTTACTGAATTGTGAAGTTGACTGCACAATTCAGTAAAGCGACATAACTACTGACTACCTGAATGACTGGGAGTCGATGTTTTGACGATCTTATAAAAAAAAAAACTTACATTCTAATAAAACTTCACAGTAAATGCATAAAATGCGCCAAGCCAAACCATAAAAAAAGTTAAGTGAGGGAGGATTAAAATTTTAGTCACAAGTCGTATAGCGAATTGTTTATCTGTGGGGAGATGGGAGGTGGCGGAACTGTTTGTCGTCAGCCTTTTTGGTGCCTTTTGCGGTAAAGTGGGTGAATTAGCGAGTTACTTCGCAATGTTGATGGTTTAGTGGTAAGTCACCATTTCTACAAACGCGTATTAAAATATATTTCGATTTTTTTTATAACAAAGTGTTTCGTACTGAAACAGATTTCTTTTCTTTTTATTTTGAGTGTTTTCGAACGTAACTACACAAAGACTATTCCGCTTAATATTTTGTGTTGGTACGAGATTATTATGGCCCACGACTTTGGGTGGCCAACCGGAAGTCAGTCGTCCTTCAAATGCGCGTGCGAGCACTTGTCGCGTCGCGGTGTTTTGAGCTTTCACCGGTAGCTCCATTTCGTGGACGCCATTCCCATCCTCGGAGACGAGCTCCAGGATTAAGTGTAGTGTGGATTGCCTGATCACACCTCTATCCCGGAGGAAGGTGATACGGGATCAGAAGAAACCGCCCCATCGGCGTCCTATGGATATATCTCTGTGCACCATCATTCCCCATCTAACCCGAAGACAGCGATGATTACACATCCGAGAGGCCATCGACGGATTTCCCAAGTAAGTTCGTAGGCCATAATATCTCCCCGTAACATTTTTGATCCGTTCGAGCCGGATCTGCGGATTTTCTTTGCTGTAGTCACGTTGTCCAAATCCCGTTATTAGTGCATATTTTCCCATTTTTGGAAACCATCCGAGTATATTTTAGTGTTTGTCGTAGCGGCGTTACGCGTCCCGACAATATTTCCCAGTTTTTCATCTTGATTTTGCCGATTTTTGATTTTTTGTGTGCGACATTACGTGTCCATTAAAAATGGCGGAACAAGATATTTTCGAAAGAGAAGTTATACTTGACGACGTCAAACGTACTTTAGAGTTTTACGAACTCAATGAACAGCAATTTAAAGCGCGAGCAAAAGATATTCTTTCTATTCAGAGAAAATTCCTTAAATTGCAAACTAAAATTGAGAAGTCACAAATGAAATTGTCGACATTTGACCGAGAGGAACAGTTACGTATTCGAACTCAATTCAATGATATTTATTACGCAATTGTCAGCCATGTCGAAGTTCTGAAGAAAAACGATGAGGAGTGTAGGCGCATGAGTCGAGTTTGCTTTAACAATACAATACAACCGACTCACGGGGGTTGTAGTAGTAGGTTACCGAATCTTCCGTTGCCGTCATTCGGGGGAGAATTGACCGATTGGCCACCATTTTATGACCTGTTTCGCTCCATGGTTGATAATAATGACGCCTACACAGATAACGAGAAGTTTAGGTATCTCCTTCTTACCTTGAAAAACGAGCCCTATAACTTAATAAAATCGATACCTATCACGGACGAAAATTATACCGTCGCGTTAGATATTTTAATTTCAAGATATGAGAACAAACGAGTCATAGCTTCTCAACATATTGATCGTATTCTGGATATTCAATCCTGTGCCGAGAAATCAAATCAAAGTGTGCGTAATTTGCTGAATATTTACCATGAGAATATAAAAGCGTTACAAGTAATGCATTTTCCTACAAATCAGTGGAGTTTTTTGTTGTTGAATATTTTACTACGTAAAATACCTACTTCCATTCGTATGCGATTCGAGGTAACATTGCATAAACCATCCGATGTACCCAACGTCGACTTGTTAATCGAGTTTTTAGAACGAGAATTAACCGCCAGCGAAATAGTTGAATCTGGCAGTAGAAAGATTCAAAATGTAGGTAGTCAGAGGAAAGAGTACGTCGCTCCAACGTTCCGTCGAGCGTTGGCTGCCGGCGTGGCCAGCCACACTTCGACTCAGGGTGCGAGCGATTCTCAACCTTCTGTCAATAAGCGCAAGAATCAGAATTGTGTATGTTGCGATGCTCAACATCCATTAACAAAATGTAATAAGTTTTTGAATTTGTCACCAAGCAATAGGTATGCGTTTATCAAAAATAAAGATGTTTGTTTCAATTGTTTACGCAAAGGTCATAACGTTTCTCAATGCAAGTCGAGTTTTGTTTGTCGTTCGTGTAAAAAACGTCATCATACATTGATTCACTTTACTTCTGAAGGTGATACTAGCCGTGCGAGTGAGAGAAGTGTTTCTTTACCGCTCACGGAGGAACGGGAAGAGAACATTCCGAGCACCTGTACTCAGCACGCTATGTCCGCGAGTCAAGCGACACAAATTAATTGCGCGTCGTCCAATGCTCCTTTTGGCACGACAAATACTGTGTTGCTTTCGACCGCACTCGTCGATGTATGTGTAGGTAATGAAAAGCGTTCGACTGTCCGGTGTCTTATCGATACGGGAAGCCAGGCTTCGTTCATGACGGAATCGTGCGCACAGCGGCTAGGTATAAAGCGTTGTTATGCGAATGTACCTGTTTACGGGATAGGTGACACCAAACTGGTACGACCAATGGGAAAGATTTCGTGTTGCATAACTCCGAGAAATGAACTTCAACCTTCTATACCGATTGAAGTTTTAGTATTGCCGAAACTTATTCCTAAAATGCCTAGTGTACCACTGCCTCATATGGGGTGGGCACACATTCAAAATTTAAATTTAGCCGATCCTTTGTTTCACACTCCACAGCCGGTGGAGATGTTGTTAGGTGCAGATGTACTATCTCACATAATTTTAGGAAACGTAATAACGGGTTCGCCCGGTTCGCCGATCGCTATGAACAGCGTTTTCGGTTATTTGTTGTTGGGAAAAATAGCGTTCAACTCTCCGACTCCATCCTCAGTTCAAGCTTGTTTTAGCTCATTATCCGATGACGGCGACTTGAAACGATTCTGGGAACTGGAGTCAGTGCCTGAGGTGAAGGCACTCACCCCCGAGGAACGTCTATGTGAATCCATATTTGAACGCTCACACTATCGTGACGTCACGGGACGATACACAGTAGCTTTACCACGTAAACCTGATGCTACGCCCCAAGGTGAATCACGAGATATTGTCCTCGCTCGGTTCCATAAATTAGAGCAACGTTTACAACGGAACCCGAGTCTTAAAATTGAGTCTCACGCGTGCTTGCAGGACTACATTAAACAAATGTATAGAAATATACTAGTACAAGAATCTGATAGGGACTTGCAACGCATTCTGTGGCGTACGTCGCCCGATGAACCCCTCCGTGATTATCGTCTGCGGACGGTAACATTTGGTGTGAGCACTTCCCCTTACTTAGCTCTTCGTACCATTAAGCAATTGGCTTGTGACGAAGCATCTAATTTTCCCCTAGCGGCAAAGGTTTTAACCGACCAAGTGTTCGTCGACGATGTGGTCGCGGGCGCGAGCGATGAATCACACGCTCTGGTATTACAACAGCAATTGTTAGGTATTTGCAAATCACTTGGGTTTGAACTACGTAAATGGCACAGTAACTCGCCGGCGATACTCGCCGCGGTTCAGGCGCCAGAGGTTCATGGTGAGCGGCGGGAAGAGGTGCCCTTTGCTCCCATGGAACATGACCATCAAACCAAAATAAGGGACTCAAGGGGACTTTTACCCTCCACATTCTTACAGAACGACATGTGGTTTCACGGCCCAGCATGGCTCCATGAGGATCCTACTGCGTGGCCAGTATTTAAAAGTATCCCTAGCACTGGTGAGGAGAAACGTAATCCACCGCTCGCGTCTGCATCAGCTACGCTGATCGACGATGTTGAGGTCATAAACCAGTTTTCAACCTTGAGTAAACTATTGAGAATTACTTCTTATATTTTCGCTTTTACAATATTCTTAAATCGCGCGTCAACAAGGAAAAGAGTTCCTATCCTAGTCACATTACAGTCCACGAGTATAAGCTCACGCTTAATCGTTTGATTTATTTAGTGCAACACCAAGTGTTTCACGAAGATTTTAAAAACATTTCACAGGGTAAACCGCCCTCAAACCAATTGAGACGTCTTAATCCGTTTATCGATGATTCGAGTTTTTTGCGAGTCTCCGGACGTCTACATAAATCCCTTTTGTCGTACGAGTCAAAACATCAATTAATTTTACCCAAAAAACACCCTCTTACGATTTTAATAATTGACGATGCCCATATTACGCATCTTCATGCGGGCACTCAAGCCGTTCAATATTTACCTTTACAAAAATATGCGATTTTATCTAGCCGAGATATAATACGTAAACAAATCTTTCGTTGTGTGCGCCGCTTCCGTGTGCGTCCGGTACGTCTACAGCCTGCGATGGCGCCGCTCCCAGCGGTCCGGCTGCGACCCGAGCGCCCATTCATGAAAACAGCTGTTGATTACGCGGGCCCGTTTTACGTGCGAGCTAATAGGGTTCGTAATGCTAAAATCATCAAATGTTATGTCGCCGTGTTCGTGTGTATGAGTGTGAAGGCTATACACTTGGAGCTCGTATCGGAGCTATCTACTGAGGCGTTCTTAGCAGCCCTGCGCCGATTTACATCGCGCAGAGGTTTGTGCAGCGACATTTACTCTGATTGCGGAAACTTCCAGGGTTGTCATAACTATTTGAGAGATTCGTACGAGTTTTTAAAAAATGACTCTGTTCAATGTGCTTTGAATTATCAAACCTTGAAACAGGGCAAATGGTATAAGGACCGCGGTGCTCCTATCTGTGTAGGCGACATTGTTGTGGTATGCGACGATAATCTTCCACCACTCCAATGGAAACTTGCTCGTGTTCATACACTCCATCCGGGCTCCGATAATAAGGTGCGAGTTGTGACTTTGCAAACGGGCAAGAGTCTATTCAAACGAGCGATCGTAAAAATTTGTAAACTTCCTTTAGAATGATTATTGTTTACGAATTCGTAAAATTAGTTCCTAAGTTTTAATTACCTATACTAGTTGTTTACAACAACCTTAGATCAAGTTTAAGTTTATAGATTGAATAACTTTCTGTTCATTGAGTTTTCGTGTTAAAAGAACTTACAGTCTTTTAAGGTGAGCGGCATGTTTCGTACTGAAACAGATTTCTTTTCTTTTTATTTTGAGTGTTTTCGAACGTAACTACACAAAGACTATTCCGCTTAATATTTTGTGTTGGTACGAGATTATTATGGCCCACGACTTTGGGTGGCCAACCGGAAGTCAGTCGTCCTTCAAATGCGCGTGCGAGCACTTGTCGCGTCGCGGTGTTTTGAGCTTTCACCGGTAGCTCCATTTCGTGGACGCCATTCCCATCCTCGGAGACGAGCTCCAGGATTAAGTGTAGTGTGGATTGCCTGATCACACCTCTATCCCGGAGGAAGGTGATACGGGATCAGAAGAAACCGCCCCATCGGCGTCCTATGGATATATCTCTGTGCACCATCATTCCCCATCTAACCCGAAGACAGCGATGATTACACATCCGAGAGGCCATCGACGGATTTCCCAAGTAAGTTCGTAGGCCATAATATCTCCCCGTAACACAAAGAAGTACTTTCATAGAATAGAATTAGAATCAAAAACTCATTACAGTACACCAAAACTAAACACAGTACAGACAAAATACATTAGAATAACAAGGGCAGTAAAATCGGCGGTCTTACCGCTGAAAGCGATTTCTTCCAGACAACCTTTGGATGGTCAGAAAAAAATACTTTTCTATAGTAGGGTGGGTGGAGTACTTCCTCATTCATGTGTTTGATTCTTTGTCATTATAATGTAAATTGTTTATCTTTTTTTTATTGTCCACGGCCCTGAATAGAGGACGAGTACGAGTAAGGGTACGAGTATTGTATCTAATTGTGTGAAACTGATTGCAATGACCCGTTATTACAAGCGAAGCCCCCTAATTAATGTTGCAAGCGAACCGCAGGCACTACCCCCCCATTTTTGAAATGTTGATGACACGGCGAATGCATCAGTAAGGTTCAGAATTGCAAATAGGCAATCGTTAATTATAAAAATATAAAAAATTAACACTTTCACTGCTGAGCCGATTTTCTTGTCTAGCCACCGGTGCGGCTCTGCACACACCATAGCGTTTTCCCATGCAACAAACACAACAGTTGTGTTTTTCCGCGCTCGTGGCAAGTCATGAAAAACACGACAGTTGTGTTTTCAGCGCTGAAGGTGTTAAAATAAAAGTTGATTATTTAAATATGGGAGACGATAGCTGAGCGGTTACTTTTGCGTTTTGAAACATAACGACACCTAATACAATATAATATAATTATGTTAACTTTTTATTTTTTATTATTTGACTGAGTGACGAGATGAGCTAGTCGTTTACCCGATGGTAAGCGCTACGCCTGCCCATAACAGTGACAGTGCCACCCAGAACTTGCATTGCATAATCTTGCGCGGCACTGAACTGCGCTCGTCACCCTGAGACATCGGCTCTAAAGTCCAGTACGCAGTAATTTACGCATACGCCCAGTAATTTCGCTGGAAACAGTGCCCTTCAAACCGGAACACAGTAATGTTTACACGCTACTGCTTGGCGGATGAATCTCTGGCAAAGGTGTGGACTCTTGCAGAAGAGGCCTCCCACTACAAACTAGTAATATAATTTCCAATTTAACCTAATTTAAAATAAGGACGAATAAGGCCCCTTTTAGTACTTTTTAGTTTAAATTCATGACTCCAATGATCTAGAGACACTTCCGGATAATATCTCCATCGCTTACTATTATAGTCTCGATTTTATTACAATACTAGCTGTACCCTGCCACGCTTCGCTGTGGCACATTCGCACATTCGCTGATATGTCACTGATGAAAAAAATAGATAAAAACAATCCTTGATGCGGATTATATATCATGCTAAAATTTCAGCTCGATCGGTGCGGAACTTTTTGAGTTTTTGAAGCGTACACAAACCAACATAACATTTTTATATATATATAGATTCATTTTAACTAGTAATATAAGTCCCATTTCAACTTAAATAAGGTCCAATAAGGCCGCTTTTGAGTACTTTTAAGCTTAATTTCACGGCTCCAAGGCTGAGCAGGGCGATATTCATAAAGGCGAGTTACCTGTTCCTACCGATGACGGGGGTGATAATCTTTAGCTGCTCGTAAATCTCCCGCAAAGTGGGCCGCATGCCACACTTATTAACCCTCGCCTGTGGAATGCAGTGACGTACCTTGGGCTATTTTAGAATATTAGTTAATGTTATATCTGTCATTAGAATTTTGATATTTACCCGCCCTTTATTTTGGTGATCTTCTATATGTTTTATTAAAAATAAGTAGTAAATGACGATAAGTATGTGCTTTGGAGTTATAATTATAAAAAAAAAACTAGTTCCTACTACAAATAAGCTAGAGAACAAGAATATTATGTAACATGAAAAATGTTTCATCACATAATTGATCACATTTGATCACATAATTTCACTCATTTTTTTTTTATATAGTGACGTTAAAGCCTGATATTATTGCTGAATTTAATACGTTAGAAATATAATACTTAGTTTCCATATTCCACATCACTACTTTATTAGTGTGAGTGACTGCTCACTTGTAGAAAGCTTCACTACTGTATCTACATTCCATAAACGCTTAGGTACGAAGAGATAGAGTTATTTAGACGTTCCGTCGTACACAAGGCAGTGAAATTTATTACGGTAGATGTGTCGTGGATGTTTAGAACTGTATTAGTTTCGTGGAATTCAGGCATCACCTAGGCAATGGCAGAACAATTTGTGTCAATTGATCCAATGAAAAACGATGAATGCATTGAACCTGCGGCTAAGGGAATACCGTGCTCGATGCTTAATCAAATATTGAGTTATTCGTCTTTCTTTTTGTATTGCATTTTTTTTCTCGTGGTGGATTATGGCGGAGCCCTCCTCACGAATGTGAGGGGAGACCCGTGCTCAGCAGTGGGACGGTATGGGTTGATGATGATGATGATTGTATTTTAGCTTTTTCCATACATTTATATCTAGAAATATAAGCTGCTTTAATGTAGGAGACGCCTTCAATTTTAATTTCTTAATAATGTACTATATTTTACTCAGAAATTTCAACAATTAATGTAATAAAATAATAATTAAATAAATAATTACTGGACTTATGACTTTAGAGCTGATGTCTCAGGGTGACGAGCGCAATGCAGTGCCGCGCAGGATTATGCAATGCAAAGTTCTGGGTGGCACTGTAACTGTTATGGACAGGCGCAGCGTTTACCATCAGGTGAACAACTTGCTCGTCTCGTCACTTATTCAAATAAAATAAAACCACCTAATTAAATTTCATTAGATAAACAATTTAAATTTATATGAATTCGTCAATGGAATTATTAAAATAACCAGACAAACCTCAACCATTAATTACTCTACATAATTATAATGTAGAGCACCTAATTATGTCAACTATAACTACAGCATCATTTCACCGCCAACTAATTACACACTAACATTTATTTCAAACACGTTTTAATTAAAGGTTTACCTTTGAAGTTCCATTTAACTTGTCACCAGTTCACGGTACAAACAAAACGCCATGTATAAACAAACGGGAAAGCTCATAATCCTACGTGTCTAGTAGAGTTGGAGCTCTACGTACCGCATGTAAATTATGTAGAGAGCTCCGGTTTTCATTAAATGCTTTAATAAAACTCACATAGCCTTCGTTATTCCGTCGCTCTCCCATTTTTACAAGGCGTGCTCTAGAATTAGCGTTTGAAGAATAACTGGGATGTAGAGTCGCTTATATGGTGTCAGGATATAGGCCACTTGTTATGCTGCTAGCGTTTTGCTGCGACTTCGTTCGCGCTTACAAATACTTATATTGATGTCTTCTGAACCCTGCGAGATATCGAAATATATGAAAAATTTATTTAAAATTCTGGGTGTTTCTGAAATTTTCATTGAAATCTCTCCAGCCAAACTTTCACACGTACAGATAAGAGTTCTAAAATAGGTCATTTATAATTAGGCATCGTTTAATTAGTGGTTTTCACAGGAAGACACTTCTTCACAATTTTGCTATCGGTATAGATGTAATTTGCTATTTGAAATTTTGGCATCAAAAATGGTGGATAGATACGTTACAAGCAATTATATAAAATTTACATTATGGAGTTAATTATTGGCTGGAACTTGAATACATTTTTAATGGATGGATTACATTGGTAATGTACGGATACATTTTTAATCGCTTTCCGGCCCAGTTCCATTCAGAGGATAATTATATGAAATTACGGAAAATAATGCTGACCAAGTTTCATGTACAACCAGTGACAGAAGTCGCTAAAACCGCCCTTACTTCAACATAAACAACACACATGAGAAAAAAATAATATTGCCTAGTAAGTTAAAAAGGTTGTACTCAAACAAATAAATAAACATCATCAGGTGTTACTAAATATAATTACATTATCACAGCCTAATTATAAATCTCAAGTAGCCCTTAGGCCGGTTTTAGTGCTCGACCGACCGTCGGTCGCGCTTGTCATTTGTATGAAAATTGACAAGTCGTGACAGTGCTCGACCGACCGTACGCACGCGCATATTGCTTGATTTTCATACAAATGACAAGCGCGACCGACGTACGCACCGACGGTCGGTCGAGCACTAAAACCGGGCTTAGTTTGTGCTGGAGGCCTACCATGACGTCTTATAGCGATTCAGTTCAGGACCTAAACTGAGCCGCGTCGCATAAGCGTACCGTGACGTCTTATTTTTTATGATGCTGCCATTTTCAACCTAAACTGGATGCGACGCGGTTCAGTTTAGGGTCTTCAATTGAATCGCAATAATCGATAAATAATAATAAAAAAAAAAATAAAAAAAAAAAATAATAATAATAAAAATTAATAATAATAATAATTAATAATAAATAATAATAATAATCGATAATATTGCATGGTATGCCTCCTGTTATTGAAAACACTTCATTACCTGTCAAACTAACAAAAACAATTATGGAACTACGAATCCATTTCTTGCCAATAATCCCTTAAAAGAAGCGACCAACAGCAATGCTTGAAAAATGTTTCTAATGAATGTGGAAAACATTCAAGTCTCCTATCTTTTGTCACATTGCCAAAGCCAGCATCAACGCGACGCGACGCGATGCGACACGTCTATATTTTATAGACACGGAGTCGTGGTTACGGATATCAATAAACAAATATCCCGTTTACGGATATGAATACATATTTTTCAGTCTTAAACGAAACTTTTGAATAAATTACGGATTTTGTATATGTAGCTATACCTATATGTTTTGTTTTGTTTTGTCTCATGTCATCATCAACCCATAACGTCCCACTGCTGGGCACGGGTCTCCCCTCACTTTCGTGAGGAGGGTTAGGCCACAATCCACCACGGGGGCCAGATCCGGATTGGTGGATCACATACCTACCTCCGAAATAATTCTCGGGTAGGTATGTGGGATTCCTCACGATGTTTTCCTTCACCGAAAAGCGAGTGATAATTACGTACATATGTTTTACAAGAAACACATTGGTACGTGCCTGCACTGGGATTTGAACTCACGACCTTCTTATTGGAAGGCGGACGTTCTCCCACTAGGCTACCACCGCCTCATGTACTTCTCTTAAAATCAAAAACAAAAATAAACAAAAGGAATGAAATGTGTTATAGGTCGATGATCAAGCTTCATTGGTATTGAACGACAAAGCAGGCTATTTGATATCCAAACTGTCTATTTTTTTACTTATGTACACGTACGTAATCTTCCTTTCACCCTAGTTGAGGGAACTAGTATTCCCTGTATCATGTGTGCTTTGATTACGGACGCTTGTTAATTTGGGAGATCCGACAGTTCCGGTTACACATAACATCTCTAGAGGGTACCTCGCGTGACGAAGCGATGTCTGGTCGCCACAAAGACTCCACATCTCTTCATATCTTCTATGGCTTGGAGATTGCGAGTGTACGTCCCGCGATAAGAAATGAAAGATTCTGCACTACACAGCTTCCTATGTTGTCTTCGTGACGCTGGGACACACTGACCCGACGGATGGACAACATCGCGTTTGACTACTGCTGATTACTGTTACTATTATTTTAATAGCTCGGTACAGTCAGTGACGATGCTGTTAAAGCTTGCAGCAGATACAGTTCCTGAGGTGGTGATAATTGGTGATAGGGAGTTGTCACTTTTCAACCCAATGAAAAGGAAAGAGATGGCAACAACTTTAAAGTAAGCAAATAAAGTATGAGTGTAGTCAGGGCTAGTAGAATTGGTGTATTGGTTTTAGAATATTTGCTTGTATAGTAAGTAAGCTGAAGCGATTCAGATCACTTATTACGAAAGGAGCGGTCTTTTAAAAAGCGTCACCCAGATTGAGCCGAAAGGCAATGTCAAGCTCTTTTTTTTATTACACTGAGTGACGAGACGAGCAAATCGTTCACCTGATGGTAAGCGCTACGCCTGCCCATAACAGTCACAGCATCACCCAGAACCCTGCATTACATAATCTTGCGCGGCACTGCACTGCGCTCGTCACCCCGAGACATCGGCTCTAAAGTCTCATATACCCAGTAATTTCACTGGAAACAATGCCCTTCAAACCGGAACACAGTAATGCTTGCACACTACTGCTTGGCGGATGAATATCTGGCAAAGGTGGTCCTTCCCAGGCGGTCTCTTGCAGAAGAGGTCTCCCACTACTAAATCATTCTCGGCCCGTCCAGCTGGATAGAAGCAATGTGTTGCCCTGATTGGTTTCGTTCAGTTAGCCGCGGATTTTGTAATATGATCGAATGTCTTATTGGTGATCCGATTCACCCATTAATCCTATTCGCCTTTGTCTACAAAACTTTTATTATCTCAAAAACAATGAAACTTTCTGAGCAGAGTCGAGCTTAAATTATATTTTTAATGTGTCTTGTTCAGCAAACACTAAAAGCAGTAAAGCGAGCCATAACCGTTAACTACAGATGCGTAAATAATAGATAAGTGCGTAATCTTCAGACTTGTTAACAATTCAACACGAGAATGTGCTTAGTGAATTATTAAGTTAGTGGTTAATGTCTAAAGGCTTGTTCTTGACGAGTGATTTTTAGCGTACCTTCGCTAAAAAGCTCTAATTATTTAGGCGACTGTTCCAAGCGACTCGCATTCAAAATCGAGGCTTTTATTTTGTACGAAGATTTAGAAAATGCTGATAACTCAATAATAACATTTTGGAACAAAATGTTTCTTATGTGCCAAGAAATATGGCCTTTCTAAGTCATGACTCCCATATTTACGCACTCGAAAAGGGCGCCGGGAAAATTATGTGTAATTATCTGTCGTTGAAATTGTACTAGATTTCAATTAAAATATAATTCATTGTGTAATTTATTCATTTTCCATGATAACATGTGCACTGCAGTTCCTAACAATTAAATTAATTATAATTATATTATTTTAATTATAATCAAATCGTTAATGGGTACAAGTAACATATATTGACAGATTCACATTATATTTTTTCTATGCAAAATTTCAATGTTATCGGAATCAATCGTTTACGTTTTTTTATATATTACTGAGTAACAAGACGAGCTGGACATTTAGCTGATGGTAAGCCCACGCATGTCTATAACAGTTGCAAAGCATAATCTTGCAAATTTACATAGTAAGACCGTGTTTTAAAGTACGAATCACGCTTTAATGTGGATAGAAACCGCTTGCCGGTCGCCCGGGTCGTGTGTCACCAGGCCGCCGTTTCCATTAAGTTTATTTGCCGACATTGGCCCGCCGAGGTCAGATATCGGCAGATTGGAATGATGTATTGTTACAGCGTTCCGTTCGCTCGTCGAAGGATCTCTATATTTATTTGCTTGCTATTTTCGTGATCAAAATGATGTTTTGGCTTTTTGTACGTTTGCTGTGTCGTGTTTTGTGAAGGGCTTTTACGTGATGATGTTTTTTTTTTATTGTCAGGCTTGACATCCTTAAGTTGGCGTTTGATTGTGAAAATCGTTTCGAGCAGATAAAAGGTTTTTGTGATATCTACGCAGCGTTTCGGATTCTATGAAAATTAAATTATTTACGACCTCCTTATTTTTTTTAACTGTTATATCTGAATACCATTTTATGTAACGAATTTTAGGAATGAATTGAGACAACTTAGATAGCAATAATTAAACAAAATTAAATAGAAAACTAACTAAAACCAAAACTTAGAAATTCACAAAAGAAGGTGTCCATGAGGCATGGTGCCAAAAACACTGGCTGCATTTCCAGGTTGAATAGCAATAGCTATTCTCTGTGCGAGAAATGAGCCAGCCCTCTTGTCACTAGCGGCGTCGACTAAACGAGGAATTAATTGCTTAAAAAAATTCCTCGTACTTGGACCCCATGGACCAAAAATTAAAAAAAAATTAATGTATTTAATGTTTTTAAATTATTAGTTAGTAAAAGTAGGCGAAGTCACTATCAATCTACATCGAAACCTTTTATCGACATTTCCAGTCCGTGTACTTCCATTACGCGCAATCATGCATCATTTCCGTAATAATCCATCATCATACGTCTACACGCATCAACGAAATTCCGAAATAAATTCCTCCAGTTAAAGTTCCTCAATCCTTTGTCAAATTCGGGCCTTTGCTTCGATGAATAAACAAATCGCCGCTTTGTTTGTCGGCTCATTGCAAACACGGCTGAATAGCAAACTAGTTAAAACTTCAGCGAGGAACGGATTCAGGATCAACACGGGGCGAAATCCCCCAGAGTTAACCAATGAGAGTAATAATTGCAGCTACATTGTGTACGTGGTATATGTAGGTTCTGTTTATTCTAATGTGTTCTATGTTTTTATAACGGTCATGTAATTTTGAGCTGCAAAAATGCCTTCCTGTGTTGTCGTGATTCAATAAATTGAACCTTATGATTCTGGCGCATTCTAGGCAGCTATTACTGCGTCACGAAATCCAGCTAACGGTTAATGAAGGTTAGATAAAGGTTGTTGTGTTGCCGCCCATTGCACCTTTGGGTATACGATCTTCTTTTTATTTACATGTTATTTGTACGTCTTGGAGTGCAATAAATAGTAGACATCTTATTTCATCTAACTAAACCTGTTCCTACGATCTTTCAAACAAAATGTAAAGACAAAGGTAGAGGGATCGACTTGCAGTTAAAGCCCCCGTCGCCTTTCCCTCTACACTACTCAGATGTCCCCTGCCTGGATACATCCACTATAATCCTTTATCTAGTTACAAATGCGGTCAGCGCGGGCAAAGTGGACACAGCACTGTTTCAACAGACGTGAAGCGACGACCAACTGTATCAACCGTTGTGGCGAGCGACGCTTTGTGTATCACGGTAATGGTAATAGGAATAGCTGGCCATATCTGTATATCACGGTAATGCGACCAAGAATAGCTGAACGTAGTCTTAATATCTGGTCATGGGTGTTTGGTGGGCAAACCTGTAAAACCGGGACTCTAAGACGCAGCAAAATTTAATTCCAGAACATTGAAACCAACGCGGTAAAAAGTGATGTGAAATGCTTCCGGACTCCGTTTTCTCGGTGTCAATAGTTATTTTTGTGGTAGACTAGACTATTTTTGAATGCACATGACTTAAATAGTCAAAGTTCTTGGTGATATCTACTGGCTTAACATCAGACAAGCGTCAGATCCTTCATCGTTATTCAAAGATCGCCAGGAATGGAGAACAAGTGATCTTCGGGGTTAAGATGACGGTCTCTCGATCGAGACACTTCTACGCAAGATCATTTAGCTAAGAGAATACACAAAAATTACAATAATTCCACGTGTACATGTATTATCTACAATACAATACATTTAAGAACATCCGTGGACGTCCCTTGCACTGTGCGAAAGCCCATTAATTCCAGCTTTATTCGAGAGCCTTTTATTACAGCCACTGGACATCCATCACGATCCGCTGCGGAAATTAAAAAGCCTTAACTCGTTCAGATATGCTTTTATAATTTGAAATTAATTTAAGCACACAAACGAATCGATTAATCGAGTTGGATTTAATTTATCGACGCCTATTGGGCCGGGGGGGATTCCGGCACGCGCAATGTCGGTGGAGGATGGTAGTACGATCGATGTGCGAAGTATCGGCGCTGTTTATCGATATCGCTGTATATTGGGAAGCATTTTTATTCGAAACCCTTAAGAAAATTTGCGTCTAAATAATAATTTGGTAGGATTTCGATTTGTAAAATGAAATTACTTTAAAAAATTAAGGTGACGAACGCAGTGTAGTATCGCGCAACATGTTGAGATCTCGTGTTCTGGGTAACATAGGTGCGGTGCATTATTTTACAAGGCTACACGTTTTTACAGCATGTATGCTCTTACTAAACTATAGAACATAATAAAATAGTAAACTCTTTATTGCATACAAAAAAAAAACTAGCGTAAATGATGCAAAAAAAACGGCAGTAAACTGGATGATCATAAATAGATGGTACTATGTTAGATAAATAACCACGTGGTTCTCATTCAATGATTAATTAAGTATTAGATTGTACGTATCGTTAGATTTACGTGACAGAAAGACAAAGTGTCGTCCCCCATTACAGTGCTCATTAACAGATGGCGGGATATCGTGTGAACAACTCTTCGCGCCTGTTATAGCCCATTTGCGAGATTCACTGCACGCTGGCGTTTAGAGCTATCGATGTAGGAAGGATGTGAGAGCCATTTCGGAATAGGTTTCATTATTAGCTTCCTGCAATCTTCGAGTTATCTAACTGAGTCCAGTTCAAGAAGGCGTGGTGTTTGTATGGTCTCTTAAAGGGGTCTAGCAGGCTTCAATTTTATTAATGTTTTTTTCCGCACACGATACTTCAACGTAGCGTTAAATAAATGAGATTTGCAATCAGAAGTTGATATGAATACATATCTCTGTTAGAAAAAGAGCAATTTTCAGACTTTCATATACTAAGATGCCCAGACTTGAAGTAATTACTATCTCAATGGCTGCCACACAGAGCTACTAAGATTGTTTTCTGGTTTTGCTCTGCGATATTATGTCATTGCATTGTATTGATTTGAATACATTTCGCTGTAGAATATATTCCTATCTGACCGTTACTCTTGGCAAGTCTCTTTAATAATGCACGGGGAACCGAAGATGTTCCGATTCGGCACACGCGGAATAAAATGAAAATTCGTATTCAAACTCCGGACGTGCAGAACAGCGATAGATTCGGAATAAGCGTATTATGGAGATTTCAAAAGAAACTGTTCGTTTTTTGGTTCAATGAAGAGATGAATTTTATCGCCGTAGCTTTATTTCAAAGAGATTTCCTGGTTCTCTAAGCATTACATTCTAGTAGCTTTCACTAATGTCTCAATGACGAGTACAGTGTTGCGTTGCAGCAAGATCTTGATATGCAAAGTTCTGGATGGCACTGTAACTGTTTTAGACAGGCACTTACAATGAGCTGAATGATTTCATTGTCTTTTTTTTCAAAAGTTGGATGATTTATGAATAGAGTTGTAAGCACGTGTCAGCTTTAATCGTCCACAGGTCCTGTTTTTGAGTGTTATCAGCTTACCTTCCGCGGAGTCAGCTAGGGTGACCACGAAGAGCGCCAGCAGCGCTATGCTCCACGACACCGCTCTCATCTGCAATAAAAGAATTTAAGATGAATATTATTTATTTCCATAAAATTGTACACAGTAACTATTTTAATTATTATCAGTTTATTATCCGCCTAAATCATTTCACTGCTGGATAAAAACCCCACTTCACTCTTTTTATTGGTAATTTTTTCTTTTATTTATTTTCAATGATTTTTAAAATTTGGCGAATTATATTATTTGCTAACCAAAAACGGATCTAATTCACTTACAGATGGATATCAAAATTTCTTTTTAGTTTCAATTTCGTAATTTTTTGTAAGTTTTCATCTAATATCCTTTCAAATTAGAACCCGCAATTATTTACAAAATAATTAATCAACTTCAACGAAAGTTGTCGTAACAAATGTCATACGAACATGTCAAATAAATAACTATATATAACAATAAACATAACAAGCGGTGGTAGCCTAGTGGGAGAACGTCCGCCTTCCAAGCAGAAGGTCCTGAGTTCAAATCCCAGTGCAGGCACGTACCAATGTGTTTCTTGTAAAACATATGTACGTAATTATCACTCGCTTTTCGGTGAAGGAAAACACCGTGAGGAAACCCACATACCTACGTGAAAATTATTTCGGAGGTAGGTATGTAATTCACCAATCCGGATCTGGCCCCCGTGGTGGATAATGGCCTAATCCTCTTCACGAAAGTGAGGAGAGACCCGTGCCCAGCAGTGGGACGTTATGGGTTGATGATGGTGATGATGAACCAAAAACGGATCTAATTAACTTACAGATTGATATCAAAATTTATTTTTAGTTTTATTGTTTTTTTTTAAAGCACTTTAATAATATATAATACTTAAGACTAAAACAGAATATTATATCAATAGTCTGTCCTAACCATAATACCAAAAGCAGCCTATCATAACGAGAACCTAATTAGGTTTTCCAGTCCCTCCCAGTCTATAATGAGGTCGTTCAACGGCTGTGAATGGAACAGGGGCCAATTTGTATGAAAATAACCATCCAACACCAAAGGGCCTTAAATGACCCGCAAACTGATATATTTGCTTTTCAGACCACTTGTATTATATTAAAGTTTGTGAACTGAAATTCTGGTGAAAGGTTTATCTATAGATGAGAAAGTTTCAACGTTTGTTCTTCAATCTCGGTGAAGTTGAATTGAAAATTAGAGAAGTGATGGTTCATATAGTTAATATTTTGTATGAAGGGCAAGGGAAGTTTATTATTTAGGGGAAATTAAGATTTTCCGCGGAGAAAATCCTAGTTAAAGAAAAACTTTATAGACAAACCTAACAGTTTTGATATCAGGGGGTCACCACGTACTTATTCTCATTCCATGCAGTTCATTTTACGGCCTTAAGCTAAACGGCCTAGATTGGCACCACACACTCATTAATGACAAACGTGATGTCACACCACTCAAAAATAGACTGCAGAGAATGAGAGAGAAAGAGAATGAGATGGAGCTATATAAACTCGCATAAATGCAAACAAATTGTTCCGATCTCTTTGGATAAATGTCTCTGGTCGACTTATGAACGCTGAGCGATATTGGTAGTGACTGTTAGCAGGGCAGTTCAGTTTAAGGTCTTAAACTGGATGGATTTAACTGTTCGTGGTGAGGCCCCAGTATTGTATTTTGTGGACAAAAGTTCAAAATGGAAAAAAAACCAACAAAATATAAACCAAATGCAAAGCTAGCTATGCCGCTCCATCGCCACCTCATCTGAGCTATCGGTATATCCTAAATAAGTAGCTCACGCAGACAAAACCGCGGTTCGAAACTAGTATAAAAATAAAGAACATTTGCTTCATGAAATTTCATAACCGAGTCGCTTTCGAGTGCGACAAGGTCTACGTTTATTTCGTAGAGCTCTACGAGACCGCTACGAGAGCGTAATTGCTACGAGGCTACGAGCAACGCTGTGATTGCGTCCACGCAGAAATGGCGAAAACAGAGTTACAGTTTAATATCTAAATTCGAGATACACACACATATACAGTTCTTTATTTACCAAATAGCTATGTTGGCAACGCAACAACATATTTTCAAAATTCGTATATATGTTTTAACCATAGAGCCTTGGGATTGACCATTTCCATCTACCAATTTTAGTTGAAACGTCGCGTTGGTCAGCCATTGAGAGTGCGCGAGACGTTTTTAGAATTGAAGGTATCAGTCGAATTATCAAAATGTCTCATAGAGGGGCTTTCATCTTTCATTAATGGCTTTTCGGCGAAGGACATTGATAAAGAATAATAGAATAGATAAAGAAGGAAGTTGGTATGTTATCCCTCTTCATGAAAGTGAGGAAAGACCCGTGTTCAGCTTTGGGCCGATATGGGTTGATTATGATGATGATTTTTAGCTGAACGCGTATCAAACGCACACTTGCACATTTGTTTTTTTTTTTTTAACTAAGTGACGAAAGGAGCAAGTCATCCACCTGGTGGTAAGCGCCACACGTGTCCATAACAGGTACAGTGCCACTTTGAATCTATTGCGGCACTACACTGCGCTCGTCACCCTGAGATACCGGTACTAAAGTCTCATAAAAAAAATTGTTGTTAATATTATTGTTAATTAATATATTATTATTAATGTATTATTGTTGTTGTTGTTTGTTGTTGTTGTTTGTTGTTGTTGTTTTTGTTTGTTTGTTGTTATTGTTGTTTTTTGTTATGGTGGCGAAGGAATGGTCGGAGATTAAGTGGCAGACCACCTGCCCGATGGTCAGACGATATCACGAAGGTTGCAGGAAGGCAGTGGATTCGTCTGGCGCAGGATCGAAGAGAATGGCGTGCACATGAGGAGGCCTATACCCAACAGTGGGTTGATGTGGGTTGAAATCATCATCATCATCAACCCATAACGTCCCACTGCTGGGCACGGGTCTCTCCTCACTTTCGTAAGGAGGGTTTCGTGGGTTGAAATAGAATTTATTATTAGCATTTTCTGTACAGACCGACTCGCAAACCGTTCGACCTCGAACGCGAGACAAGCTACTGTGTAATTATTATTTTGCGGCGCCGGTTAGAATTAATAGACTTCTTTGTTTTATTTCAATGGAGCACTAGCTTTGCGCGCGCTCGGTTAAATTTTCACGGCGCAGGGAACCGGGGACGGGTACAATGGCCTCTCTCAGCACTCTGTAATTTTTGGACATGTCCCGGGAAGCGAGAGCTTCACCTGACACCTTCATTTGTTGTCAATTTACTGGCAGTAAATTTTTTTTAATTCTTTATTTTACTGAGTGTTGACATGAGCAAGTCGTTCACCTGATTGTAAGCGCTACGCCTGCCTATTACAGTCACAACACCACCCAGAACCCTACATTGCATAATTCTGCCGACACTGCACTGCGCTCGTCGCCCTGAGAGACCCTGAGACATTGGTTCTAAAGTCTCATATGCTCAGTAATTTCGCTGGAATCAATGCCCTTCAAACCGGAACACAGTAATGCTTGCACACTACTGCTTGGTGGATGAATATATGGCAAAGGCGGTCTCTAGCAGGAGCGACCTCCCACTACTGTCTAATCATTTAAGATCTTGCCTGCTAAAGTATGACTGGAATTTTTTACAAACATTTATGTATTACTACTCAAATATCAATAATTATTAGTTTTTGTGATTTTATTTAGAGACACTTGAGAATCACTTGACACTCCTTAAAACAATACGGGTATTTTTTTTATTTTTCCCCCTTATTTCCAGTACGCACCACACACCAAACACCATAATTAGAACAAACTAAAAATATTTTTTCAATTAATAGTAGCTCAGAAATTTACAGATTAACTACAAAAATAATCAAAGCAATACTCATCATTTGTGCACACATTGTTTCCTATGATAAGAAAATAAAAATATAGAACGGCAAAGCAGTTTTTCATCCTTTTAAGGTCCACAGTAATGGACATTTGTTATCATAAATGTGCAAACATGAAGGAGCAATTCTAATGCAGATATAGTAAAAAGGTATATAAAAATATCCATTCCATTCCATCTCGCATGAGGGGGTACATAAAGCGCTGATCTAAAGCCATAAAAAACAAACAGAGTTCTATGTTTGCACATCGTTATCCTTAATGAGGAGAATGAACAGCGTCAAAGGTGGCGAAAATGTTCGCAGAATCCCCGTGCAGTGATCCGAAATGTTGTTTCAATGCGCGTTTATGGGTGTCTATTTTTATTTCCTACTAGCTGCACCCCTCGATTTATTTATTTTTAAGCAAAGAAATAAAATGTACAAGGAGGACTTAATGCGAAGTCGCATTCTCTACCACTCATCCTGGAGGTGCAGTTAAAACGGTGCAAAAACAAAAGAGAAAAAAGAAAAAGTAATATATATATATATATAATTTAAGAGACGGTAAATAATTATTACCCAAATACCACAACCACATACCTACCCGAGAATTATTTCGGAGGTAGATATGTTATCCACCAATCCGGACTGGGCCCCCGTGGTGGAATATGGCCTAACCTTCCTCACGAAAGTGAGGAGAGACCCGTGCCCAGCAGTGGGACGTTATGGGTTGATGATGATGATGAAATAATTATTGAATTGTGCGAAAACTGAAGTGAAACCTGCATTGCAATTTTCTTTTCTTTACCCCTCGATTTCACACGCGTGAAGTATTATCCCGTTATTTTTCCCGTAGAAACCGTTAATTTTTACGGAAAAAAAAATTATATCTGTTAATCCAAGTAATAGACTATCTGTGTGCCAAATTTCATCCAAATCCGTTTAGTGGTTTCAGCGTGAAACAGTAACAAACGTCCATCCATCCATCCATCCTCACAAACTTTCACTGTCATCTATATCTTTTTACTAGACAAACAATTTTTTGCATTTAAGAAGTCATGAAAATATGTTAAAAGATACTTTAAATAAGCTACAAACATATATATTACAAATGGTTTTTAAAGGTGTCTGTCTGTTTATTTTGGTATAATGTAAAACTGCTGTACCGATTGTAATGCAAGTTTCACTCCAATCTTCGCACAATTCAAACATTGTTTACCGTCTCATTTACCTTCCTCCTTACCTTACCTTATTACCTTACCTTACCACCTTACCTTACCTTATCTTACCTTATTTACCTTATTTATTTATTTTTTAAATTTGTTTTGTTCTAGTTTTAAGTTTTCTTTGTTCTGTGGTGTTTCAATAAAGAGTTTATCTATCTATCTATCTGTCTTCCTCCTTTAACTAAAGCGTGAACCAAATGCCGCGGAAACTAAATACGCGAAGGAAATTACGATGACCAACAAAATTCGCAAGCAGCGTGTACATATTTTATAATTTGTCACCCGAAAAACGTGGGAGTTCAGACAGGGCGAACTGTCTGCGCTGTCACATTTAGGGGACAGCCGCTACTCCTGACTTAAAATGTCAAATAAATACGACGGCCCTGTCACAGTACTCACAGTAGTGTAGCGTAATGTTCTTAGGGAAATGTTGTGCGGGTTGTCGGCTTCTATTGAAATTTTGTTCCTATTTTAGGGGAGTTTAAAGCGCGGATTTATTTTCCTATTTTGGGATTTTTCCTGAAAATATTGCAATTTTGGGGGATTTATTAGACTGTGGTTATATTTTGGTATTTAACATATACGCATCTGTGAAATTTGCCTTTATTCATGTATACACTTTCGGTGAAATTTACATAAGAACCGAATTTCACTGAAAATCGTTACCTTGGCCTAATTGGACTATACGGACCACACTGAATGTACTGATAATCAAAATTTAGCAATTGAATAATAAAAAAAATATTTCACTTCATAGATGTAGGTAGACACAAATAGTGCAAAGACAAAAAAAAAACTTAAAATCAGTGGTACCAACTATACTAACATTCAACGTTAGTTCTATACGGAACGGAACGCCACCACGCCTGCGTATCTAAACCTAGACGTCTAATGGCTTAACGTACTCTAATTATAATTTCATTATAATTCAAGCTAACTCTGTTTCCCTATTTGCCCCACATGTTTAATAAATAATAATGCTGAGGCCAAAATCAAATAATAATTGAAGTATGTGCGGAAACTCCCGAAAATATGCTTTAATTAACTTTTCGCAATTGCTTCTAAATTAATTAACTAAATTGTATTGACATTTGTGCGGCTTCACAAGTTTTCGCCGTCTCCAAGAAGGTAGGCGAAGATGTCGATTCTACATTGTGTTCTTCATAATAAAACTCATATTTCATTGATAAATATGTGAATGTATTTCCTTGTAAATAAATGTAAGTAAGACAAGAAGCATATTTTCGATAACTATTCAAATATAATGCTCAGATAATGAACTTTTGCAAAGAGGGCATAGCGATTTTGTCAATCGAAACTCTGTAACGGTCCCGAATTGGACTCGCTACATTTCACAAAATAAAAATACACATTTATCAATTTTTGGCAGAATACTGAGATTTGCATTGACAAATTAGTGAGATTTTGGCTACACATTAATATTGCATTCGATCGGAAAAAAGCTAATTATTGCAAAGGTAGAAACTCTATGGTAAGAGATTGGAAGGTCAAGGAGGATCGATGACAAGGCAAAATGAAAAACGGATCAATAAAATAATTAATTATGAAATTCGAAGGGAATGGTTAAAAGTACGGGAAGGACCTCGCGATGTTGGTAACACTGCAAGGAATGGGCGAATGGGACAACAGGATGGTTAGAAAAAAGAGTACAGGAGGTTTAAGCGCGAAAGTAGGAGTTTTAGCGGGAAAATCAGGGACGGTCCCGTAGGAGTCCTGGAAGTGAGCGGGGGTCGCGGAGAAAAGTGAAAGAAAATGGTGAAGTTCAGTGGAAAGTAGGAGTTTTAGCGGGAAAATCAGGGACGGTCCCGTAGGAGTCCTGGAAGTGAGCGGGGGTCGCGGAGAAAAGTGAAAGAAAATGGTGAAGTTCAGTGGAAAGTAGGAGTTTTAGGGGGAAAATCAGGGACGGACGCCTAGGAGGCCTTGAAGTGAGCGGGGGTCGCGGAGAAAAGTGAAAGAAAATGGTGAAGTTCAGTGAAAAGTGCGTAGTAATATGGGCCGTGGATCGTCGGGTCTCTTCCTGAGGAGATTTAGTAATCTTTAAAAGCTGTGCTGGGAAGATGGGAAGTGATATTAGGGCCAGGGTTTGTATGAGTGGCATTGCGAAGGTTCAGATTCTTACTGACACTGATAGGGCGCGTCGGATGGCGAGTTGAAACGGAGCTAGCCATAGGAGATTCGTAAGTACCTGTGAGCTGCCTGGGTTATAGTGTTATCAATAAGAGGAGCTATCCTCAGGAGATTCGTAAGTACCTATGAGCTAGTTTATATTGTTGACGATAAGAGATGCTAGCTATAGGAGGTTCGTATGTACCAGTGAGCTGGCTATGTGATAGTGACATCGATAAGAGATGCTAGTCGTAGGAGGTTCGTAGGTATCTGTGTGCTGACTAGGTTATAGTGACATCGATAAGAGATGCTAGTCGTAGGAGGTTCGTAGGTATCTGTGTGCTGACTAGGTTATAGTGTTATCGATGGAAGATGGTGGACGTAGAAGGTCTGTAGGTATCTGTGTGCTGGCTAGGTTATAGTGTTATCAATGGAAGATGGTTGTCGTAGAAGGTTCGTAGGTATCTGCGTGCTGGCAAGGTTATAGTGTTGTCGATTGGAGGTGTTAGTCATGGGTGGTTCATGGGTGCCTATGGGCTGGCTAGTTTATAAGAGCGTAGGGCCACACACACACACACAACATACAACATACAAACGAACGCACAGACACCAATTTCGATAGGTAAAGTTAAATGTGGACTCCGGACAGTCCTGAGGAATTGACAGGTAGACACACACACACACACACCTTTAGCCTAGGGTTCTTCTAACAGGAAGGAATTCATACTGTAGGACAGGGTCATCTTAAACTATAGGAAACTACATAAAATCAATACAAATGTAAAACAAGCACTCGGGGACATTAAAAGTTTAATACTATGACAAAGAAATGAACTGGTGAAACATAAACTTCCTTGGGAATCAATTGTAATACTATAGACTATATTGTAATAAATTTACAGAGTTATTAGGTCAAACATGAACAAGCAAACATCTAAACAATGTTATATCCGGCAATCAAATTGATAAGACTAATCATTACATATGTACCTACTTTGAATGAAAGAAGTTGTAATACGGTTCAATCATTTTATTATTCATCATAACAATGCTATAGAGCCTAAATATAACTTTACATACTCATAAAGTAAACATCTGGGGAAACAATTAAGAAATTAATATAATTTGTGACGGAAAGAAAACGAACGATGAAAACTAAACATAACTGATAAATAATCAACTAAATCACAATAAGTTAGGACTGTCTGTATATATATATATAGTTAGATAGTTACTGAATGAAACTGCAAGGATTAAATATAACCTACCTATAAATAAAGTAATAATCTGGACAAATTAACTATAATTTAACCTAGGCTTGGTTCGGAAAGAATAATTCTGATTTCAAGATTAATTAATTGCACAAAGGCACTGGACGACAGATATGACTAAGTTTGTCTCTTTTGGATTGGCTACTTATGGGCAATGACCTATTACCTTCCCTGGATTTTCTTATGACTAAAAAAGAGTGAGATTCTCCATAAGGCTCTTCGAAAGTCACTAACTGAGGCTTACTTTCAACTTGAATCGCTCCAATGTTGAATCCTTCCATGCAATAGTTATGGTATTAACTATGGCACTAGAATTCCTAGTGTTACAGAATTATCTAGACGAACTGTCACTTTCTGGAATTAAAACAATTCCTAGGTTTTCCAATGAGAAATAACCTGAAACAATAAATAATTGTTGTTACCTACACCTAAAGGAAAAATATCCTTAAACCTTACAACAATGCTTCCGAAATACTAACTAAATAAAACCAGTATTATTACACCGGGGGAAAAATATGACCTCTTACCACATAATATAATTCTACAAATAGAAACCTGGACAATAGTCCCATATTAAGCTAAATAAGCTAGGCGTATGTACAGATGGGTAAATAAAGCCTAATGTATTATGTAGTTGCTCCTAGTAGGTAGAGCTAGGATAGGTTTAACGAGATTTTAGATCTCTAAATATTGGGGCCTCTTTCCCTTTTGCTAAAATAAGTAAGTGGGATTGAGGAACCGCATGAACTAGATAAGAAGGATGGAAATTCGACCATGGCGGGGGTTATGTCCGCTGATAACCCTTCATCCTCGTTGAATCATGAATGGAGGTGTGAGATTGTTTACAAACCGGGTATGAATGAGATCGAACCGTGAATACTCTTTAGATAAAAGAAAAGAAGTCCCTCTTTATGAAGTTCTCTTGCTTAGACATACTAGACTTATTATAATAGGCGAGTTTCACGGTATTTTCTAGCGGTAACATAAAGATTTCACATCTGTTTAAATGAGTTCGGACGGGTGACTTTGACAAGTAAGCTTATTGTCATGGAGCGATGTTAGCTGCTGTCAGTGTCATTTATCCTGTGAGAGTGACGGATAATAGAACGATGAATTGAAATTTGATGGAAGACCACAGATAGACAAACATAGTAAATTAAATGAAAGTAAATACTTTCCGTCGAGATTTCGTAACTGCGAGGCGGTACTTAATCCCGACAAGCGGTGGAGAATATCCAAGTCTGGTCCGACGAAATTCACAACTTAGGGCGGGGCGGGGCTCTAAGTCATAGCCGCTGTCATGATCGTAGATTCAGAATGGAAGTTTTAATCATAGACTCTCGTGATAATTACAAAGGTTAAGGTTAAGGTCGAGCGAAAGGTTGATGAGTTACGAAAAATGTAAGGTTGACGAAAAGTTGATAAAAGGTTGACGATTATTAAATTATACTTTCGAGTGAAAGGTTATATATGGGACAACGAAGGGCTAGGATTAAGATCTACTTTGTCAGATATTTAGATAATACGGATTTGATGAGAGGTAGAACGGAACGAGAATATTAGGTTGAGTTTATTTAGGGACGCCATATAATAATTTAGGAATGGTAGAAAACGAATGGTATTAATTCAGCGAAATCTAAATTCAAATTATTTATCTCTTGTAATATTGACTACTGACGGATTGCGAAGCCATACTGAACATTCAAAGGATTTAGGTTGCTACACGCGGAACACAACGAAGGGTTACTAGACGATCATCGGGCCAAAACAAAGTAAAATTAAGGTAAAGTAAAGCAAAGTAAAGTTAAGTAAAGGTAGAGTGAGTTAGGTGCGGAGTTAGTGGAGTTGTACTGAACGTATTAGTACTGAACTGTAGTATTATTATTTATTAGTATTATTATTATTAGGAGAGAGTAGGTTGAGAGCGGAGAGGAGAGAAGATTAGTTTAAGTTTATTTAAGTTTAGTTAATTATTTAAATTCGAAAAATTTAGTATGAGGTAGAGTAAATATAAAAAGGGGGAGAAAACAAGCAAAAAGGGGAGAGTAGAAAGGGGGGGGGAGTTACAATTGGTGCCGTGACCAGGATAGTTGAAACTAGAATAACGTGACCAGGATAGTCGAAACTATGTTAAAATAGAGTGACCAGGATAGTCAAAACTAGAATAGAGTGGACCAGGATAGTCAATACCAGAATAACGTGACCAGGATAGTTGAAACTAGAATAACGTGACCAGGATAATCAAGACCAGAATAGAGTACCCAGGATAGTCAGAACTAGAATAACGTGACCAGGATAATCAAGACCAGAATAACGTGACCAGGATAGGCAAAACTAGAATAGTTAGTACCAGGGTAGCTTAGAACAGGATCGGTTTTATTTATGACTAGGATTAGCTTATTGGTTATGATTATTAGATGCAATTTAGATTAGAATCTTTAAAGGAAAATTTATTAGAAGGTAATTAGGTTCAGTATAACTTCGTCTTCGGTGACTAAGTAATTAGTCACAATTGTTGCCGTGAAATAGGATGGTGTTCGGTATGGCATTGTAATCCGGAAGGTGGTTGATATTTATGGAGGGAAATATATTATTCTAGGATAAATAGATAGATAGATAAACTCTTTATTGAAGCACCGCAGAACAAAGAAAAATTAAAACTAGAACAAAACAAATTTTACAATTAGTGTCACAGTGGGCGGTGTTATCGCTCAGAGCGATCTCTTCCAGACAACCATGCACGGAGAGGAGTAAATAGGACATCGGACGGTGGCTTTCTTTATTTACGTAGATTAAAATAAATAAATAAATAGATACATATTAAACACAAAATAAACTTAAATACATAGTAACATAATAGATAAACTTAATATATACCATAATATAATAAACAATTAGGGAGAAGGCAAAATAAAAGGCTAAATCGTAGAAGACACAAATCTTAGTAAGAAAAATAGGCAGCGACTAGAGAAAAAAAAAATTATAAAAATTATTGGATTCACCAGAGGGGAAATGACGGGGGGTTGTCACCATCTATAAATAAGATTTGGTGGTAACTTATCTAAATTAACTGTTGCAGGAAATATAAAATATTACACAGATTAATTATAATGAAGAAGGAATATAAACATAAAGAGAAGAAACATAAATGTAAAATGGAATAGAAGATTGTAAAGCAAACTTTTAACAACTTATTAATAATATTCTAATGGATATTGTTTAAAAATATAATTACTGTAATAGATATAGAAAGGGATCATAAGAGCTGATGGTAAATAAGAATTAATGAGATGGAAGCGGTGGTAGCCTAATGGGAGAGCGTCCGCCTTTCGGTCGGAGGGTCGTGGGTTCGAATCCCAGTGCGGGCACGTGCCGGTGTGTTTCTGTAAAGCGTATGGGCGTGGTTGTCGCTCGCTTTTCGGTGAGGGAAAGCATTGTGTGGGGAGGGGACCGTGCCCAGCGGTGGGACGTGATAGGTTGATGTTGAAATATTGTTTGAAAGAACTCTGTAAGAAAATAATATGAAATAATCATAAAAACAAAAAAAAAATTATATATATCTAGTTTTATTTGAAAAAAATTGGTAATTGAAAAAGGTAAAGGTAACTAAGAAAGGTAAAGGTAACTGAAAAAGGTAAAGGTAAATGAAAGGAGGTAATGGTAACGGTAATAAAACGAAACAAACATAATAGAATACTATTGCATAAATTTAAATTCTGGGGGTTTTTTTACGTTGTTGAAATAAATTCATAATTCGTGTCTTATAATCCGTGCGGGTTTGGTGCTTTGCTTGAGTAGCGTGAAACCGCTGAGAGATTTATGAAAAGGATTTTAGTCGAATGAAGGACTCTAGTAAACCATCAACCTGGGTTTGAGACGGTTTGTCACTGTTTGGCTTCGGATCGACACACTACACTTACAACGTTTCTTTATGAAGGAGAATTTGGTGTTAGGTTAGATCAGCTGATAAAAATCATCGGTATACACCGATTTCATAAAGGATCCACTCTACGTGCAAGTCCCGGGGCTAAGACCAAGGCACACTACACATGCTCTGAATCATAAGCTTTACTATCAAGAATTCGGGAGTGAACTGGAAAGTTGCGAACATCGACAATTTATGTACCTTAAGCCGCGCACGGCATGTCCGAGTTTAGATGGGTAATGTAAGTATGTATCTCTTATATCGAAAAATAAGTAGAATGGGGGATAAGCGCTTACATAATATCATTAGGATAGAGACGCCTCACAACCGTCTTTTCTTCTGGGCTTTGGGATGTCCAGGTGATGAGAGCGATTTTTGGGGATGTTCAATGCGGGGAATGTTCACGTACTGGTTCTAATAATAAAGTTTTAGGATACAGTTTAAAAACACAAACAATTATTTATCTATTTATCATATACACAATTGTACTTGTTACAATATATACACACACACACGATTGAAGTCAAATACGAGCAAATTAGAATAAATAATAAGTAAGGGGGCCCTTTTAGTATTCTTATGTTTGTAAAACTGGTACTGTGGTAATTCCGGAGAGGTAAATATTACTCCGGTGATATAAATAAATGCACCTGCGAATATTTTGGAGGTTGGCTGTAACGGTCCCAACTTGGACTCACTACATTTCACAAGATGAGGGTTACACATTTATCGATTTTGACTGAATAAAAGAATGGAAAAATGGGGGTTGTTTGGTATTCTTATGTTTGTGAAATAATTACTGTTGTAATTCCAGAGAGGTAAAAATATTACTTCGGTGATTTAAATAAATACACCTGCGAATATTTTGGGGGTTGGCTGTAACGGTCCCAACTTGGACTCGCCACATTTTACAAGATGAGGGTTACACATTTATCGGTTTTGGCTGAATAAAAGAATGGAAAAATGGGGGTTGTTTGGTATTCTTATGTTTGTGAAATAATTACTGTTGTAATTCTAGAGAGGGAAAAATATTACTTCGGTGATTTAAATAAATACACCTGCGAATATTTTGGGGGTTGGCTGTAACGGTCCCGAATTGGACTCGCTACATTTCACAAAATAAAAATACACATTTATCAATTTTTGGCAGAATACTGAGATTTGCATTGACAAATTAGTGAGATTTTGGCTACACATTAATATTGCATTCGATCGGAAAAAAGCTAATTATTGCAAAGGTAGAAACTCTATGGTAAGAGATTGGAAGGTCAAGGAGGATCGATGACAAGGCAAAATGAAAAACGGATCAATAAAATAATTAATTATGAAATTCGAAGGGAATGGTTAAAAGTACGGGAAGGACCTCGCGATGTTGGTAACACTGCAAGGAATGGGCGAATGGGACAACAGGATGGTTAGAAAAAAGAGTACAGGAGGTTTAAGCGCGAAAGTAGGAGTTTTAGCGGGAAAATCAGGGACGGTCCCGTAGGAGTCCTGGAAGTGAGCGGGGGTCGCGGAGAAAAGTGAAAGAAAATGGTGAAGTTCAGTGGAAAGTAGGAGTTTTAGCGGGAAAATCAGGGACGGTCCCGTAGGAGTCCTGGAAGTGAGCGGGGGTCGCGGAGAAAAGTGAAAGAAAATGGTGAAGTTCAGTGGAAAGTAGGAGTTTTAGGGGGAAAATCAGGGACGGACGCCTAGGAGGCCTTGAAGTGAGCGGGGGTCGCGGAGAAAAGTGAAAGAAAATGGTGAAGTTCAGTGAAAAGTGCGTAGTAATATGGGCCGTGGATCGTCGGGTCTCTTCCTGAGGAGATTTAGTAATCTTTAAAAGCTGTGCTGGGAAGATGGGAAGTGATATTAGGGCCAGGGTTTGTATGAGCGGCATTGCGAAGGTTCAGATTCTTACTGACACTGATAGGGCGCGTCGGATGGCGAGTTGAAACGGAGCTAGCCATAGGAGATTCGTAAGTACCTGTGAGCTGCCTGGGTTATAGTGTTATCAATAAGAGGAGCTATCCTCAGGAGATTCGTAAGTACCTATGAGCTAGTTTATATTGTTGACGATAAGAGATGCTAGCTATAGGAGGTTCGTATGTACCAGTGAGCTGGCTATGTGATAGTGACATCGATAAGAGATGCTAGTCGTAGGAGGTTCGTAGGTATCTGTGTGCTGACTAGGTTATAGTGACATCGATAAGAGATGCTAGTCGTAGGAGGTTCGTAGGTATCTGTGTGCTGACTAGGTTATAGTGTTATCGATGGAAGATGGTGGACGTAGAAGGTCTGTAGGTATCTGTGTGCTGGCTAGGTTATAGTGTTATCAATGGAAGATGGTTGTCGTAGAAGGTTCGTAGGTATCTGCGTGCTGGCAAGGTTATAGTGTTGTCGATTGGAGGTGTTAGTCATGGGTGGTTCATGGGTGCCTATGGGCTGGCTAGTTTATAAGAGCGTAGGGCCACACACACACACACAACATACAACATACAAACGAACGCACAGACACCAATTTCGATAGGTAAAGTTAAATGTGGACTCCGGACAGTCCTGAGGAATTGACAGGTAGACACACACACACACACACACCTTTAGCCTAGGGTTCTTCTAACAGGAAGGAATTCATACTGTAGGACAGGGTCATCTTAAACTATAGGAAACTACATAAAATCAATACAAATGTAAAACAAGCACTCGGGGACATTAAAAGTTTAATACTATGACAAAGAAATGAACTGGTGAAACATAAACTTCCTTGGGAATCAATTGTAATACTATAGACTATATTGTAATAAATTTACAGAGTTATTAGGTCAAACATGAACAAGCAAACATCTAAACAATGTTATATCCGGCAATCAAATTGATAAGACTAATCATTACATATGTACCTACTTTGAATGAAAGAAGTTGTAATACGGTTCAATCATTTTATTATTCATCATAACAATGCTATAGAGCCTAAATATAACTTTACATACTCATAAAGTAAACATCTGGGGAAACAATTAAGAAATTAATATAATTTGTGACGGAAAGAAAACGAACGATGAAAACTAAACATAACTGATAAATAATCAACTAAATCACAATAAGTTAGGACTGTCTGTATATATATATATAGTTAGATAGTTACTGAATGAAACTGCAAGGATTAAATATAACCTACCTATAAATAAAGTAATAATCTGGACAAATTAACTATAATTTAACCTAGGCTTGGTTCGGAAAGAATAATTCTGATTTCAAGATTAATTAATTGCACAAAGGCACTGGACGACAGATATGACTAAGTTTGTCTCTTTTGGATTGGCTACTTATGGGCAATGACCTATTACCTTCCCTGGATTTTCTTATGACTAAAAAAGAGTGAGATTCTCCATAAGGCTCTTCGAAAGTCACTAACTGAGGCTTACTTTCAACTTGAATCGCTCCAATGTTGAATCCTTCCATGCAATAGTTATGGTATTAACTATGGCACTAGAATTCCTAGTGTTACAGAATTATCTAGACGAACTGTCACTTTCTGGAATTAAAACAATTCCTAGGTTTTCCAATGAGAAATAACCTGAAACAATAAATAATTGTTGTTACCTACACCTAAAGGAAAAATATCCTTAAACCTTACAACAATGCTTCCGAAATACTAACTAAATAAAACCAGTATTATTACACCGGGGGAAAAATATGACCTCTTACCACATAATATAATTCTACAAATAGAAACCTGGACAATAGTCCCATATTAAGCTAAATAAGCTAGGCGTATGTACAGATGGGTAAATAAAGCCTAATGTATTATGTAGTTGCTCCTAGTAGGTAGAGCTAGGATAGGTTTAACGAGATTTTAGATCTCTAAATATTGGGGCCTCTTTCCCTTTTGCTAAAATAAGTAAGTGGGATTGAGGAACCGCATGAACTAGATAAGAAGGATGGAAATTCGACCATGGCGGGGGTTATGTCCGCTGATAACCCTTCATCCTCGTTGAATCATGAATGGAGGTGTGAGATTGTTTACAAACCGGGTATGAATGAGATCGAACCGTGAATACTCTTTAGATAAAAGAAAAGAAGTCCCTCTTTATGAAGTTCTCTTGCTTAGACATACTAGACTTATTATAATAGGCGAGTTTCACGGTATTTTCTAGCGGTAACATAAAGATTTCACATCTGTTTAAATGAGTTCGGACGGGTGACTTTGACAAGTAAGCTTATTGTCATGGAGCGATGTTAGCTGCTGTCAGTGTCATTTATCCTGTGAGAGTGACGGATAATAGAACGATGAATTGAAATTTGATGGAAGACCACAGATAGACAAACATAGTAAATTAAATGAAAGTAAATACTTTCCGTCGAGATTTCGTAACTGCGAGGCGGTACTTAATCCCGACAAGCGGTGGAGAATATCCAAGTCTGGTCCGACGAAATTCACAACTTAGGGCGGGGCGGGGCTCTAAGTCATAGCCGCTGTCATGATCGTAGATTCAGAATGGAAGTTTTAATCATAGACTCTCGTGATAATTACAAAGGTTAAGGTTAAGGTCGAGCGAAAGGTTGATGAGTTACGAAAAATGTAAGGTTGACGAAAAGTTGATAAAAGGTTGACGATTATTAAATTATACTTTCGAGTGAAAGGTTATATATGGGACAACGAAGGGCTAGGATTAAGATCTACTTTGTCAGATATTTAGATAATACGGATTTGATGAGAGGTAGAACGGAACGAGAATATTAGGTTGAGTTTATTTAGGGACGCCATATAATAATTTAGGAATGGTAGAAAACGAATGGTATTAATTCAGCGAAATCTAAATTCAAATTATTTATCTCTTGTAATATTGACTACTGACGGATTGCGAAGCCATACTGAACATTCAATTGATTTAGGTTGCTACACGCGGAACACAACGAAGGGTTACTAGACGATCATCGGGCCAAAACAAAGTAAAATTAAGGTAAAGTAAAGCAAAGTAAAGTTAAGTAAAGGTAGAGTGAGTTAGGTGCGGAGTTAGTGGAGTTGTACTGAACGTATTAGTACTGAACTGTAGTATTATTATTTATTACTGAACGTTATTATTATTATTAGGAGAGAGTAGAAGAGAGTAGGGTGAGACGGTAGATGGAGGTGGAGATTAGTTTTAAGATTAAGTTTAAGTTGAATATATTTTAGATTCGAAAAAATTTAGTATGAAGATAGAGTATATACAAAAAGGGGAGAGTAGAAAGGGGGGGGGAGTTACAATTCTTCTCGAGAGGACGCTTGACCTGTCCTATTCAATTCAATATTGAAAGAACGGAAAAGTTATACAACGTGGATGTTCACTTAAAGAAACGACTCGTACGGGAGAAAACTTTTCGGTGCACAAACCGATCACGATATCAAATACTTACCGCGATTGGTCAGTCCGACGATCAGAGCACGCGATTTGCCACTACGAACCCTTTCATTGGTCAAAATAAACCACGATCTCAGCAGAATTATTTTATCGTTCAAAAATTTACAATCCCACTGAAAACCAGCTTGCGTAAACACGCTACATGATATTTTAAATCTTCACACATTCGGCACAAAGCCGACGATTTTGTGCTATAAATTATGCCTGTAATTCAAATTATAATGTTTCAGGACTAAGAAAATCAGAATCAGCAAATTTTTAGCTTTGGGCCTTTGCAAAATAAAAATTCCATAATTGATAAAAAAGCCTTCCCAAAAATAGCTAAAATTCAACGAAAACCGAACCAGCGAAATACAATAAGCGATGGGATATCAAAGGCAAACTCAATCCGGCCTGCGTAAATACGATCCAAGATCGCTTTGTTTCGTTCTGTTACGGTTCAATTGAAAAATAACCGGAGCAAATGTTTGTGGAAGGAGATATTTGCACGCGCCGAGGTAGGCGACCTCTCGGCGCCAATGCATTGTGGTAGGACTCATTTTTTTTTTAAATTTTCATCTGGCCCTTGAGCGTCCCGAGTCCTTTTATAAACAAAATAAAATGGAATATTTCAAATGCGTGTAACAGATCTAAGCTGTCACTGAACAAAAGATAATTATTTTATCCATAATTTTTCTCACTTTTTTTTTCTCTCTTAATTTTTCTTTCTTCATACTTTTTCGATATAGTCACTAAGCGACAAACCCCATTCAATAAATTAAAAAAAGAAACACCTAAACTTTGACCTCGTATTGTGCTGGTAAGCGCCACACTTGCCCATGTGAATTGCAGTGCCACTCAGAATATTGGATTACAAAAATAAAACATTCGTTTGAAATCTTATATGCCCAGTAATTTTAATAGAATCAGTGACGATCAAATCAAAAGACAGTAACGTTAGCACAAAATTCAAATCATTTATTGTAAGCAGGAAAAATAATACAGGCCCTCCTATCATATTGAGGTAGTGATCAAACGTAATCCTGTATGAAATAAAAAAAATATCTAACAAAGACAACCCACTTATTTAATACACCATTTATTTTTATAACCGCAAAGAGAAAAGCAGCCGCACTCTGTATTCTTCTCGCGTCCGCACTAACGAAGTGCTATTCAGCCAATAGAGTTAGAACAGCGGTCGAAGGGCGATAACATAAATAGGTAAACTGGCGTGGGGAGCTGACGGCACATTAGACTAAGATCAATTTTTTAATTTAGTAGCGTTTCTTGACGTTTTACCATATCTGAACTACGGGCAGCCTACTGGTGACAATGTGGTCTAAATTGGTAAACACACTTCTAAACTGGAGAATTCGTTAAAGTCAGATTAGAAGTTCATCCAATTACTTAAAGTTTTATTTCAAACAAAAGGTCAGTCTCTGGTCTTAATGTAATGGAATGCAGTCTCCCCGCCTATAAGATAACAAAATATATTTATATCTATTACGATAATATAAATAATTCAGAAGTTGTGTGGATGTATCGGGGTGAAATATGGTGCCGCGGGCTGAGGGTTGAATAAATACGATTCACCCTGAATTTTTTTCTATCTCCCCTTTTTAAGACAAAGAAATTTATATTTGAGTGCGAGCCTTCAACACTTAGCCGCCGAGACGGATTTATAACCAGCTCAGTGGAGGCTCACTGTTTCTCGTGTCTCTGATTTAGGGATATTTATTTGTTTACAAATGGAGAGAGCTCAAAAATAAATCTAGCAAATGTGCACTGGAATTTGGCCTGTCACTGCTTTGTCATCATTTAGTCTTCGTCGGACCGGTAATAGAATAAGGTATAGCTGTTAGGTGTGAATAGGTAGATTAAAAACGTTACCAGCAGTTTTGACTTCGTTGCCATAAGAATGGGGGATAACAATAAGCTTTTGTTGAAAAATGTGTTTTTTCAGCTTTTGTACGTATTTGGTAAGCAAGCTAATCAAAATGAGCCCAAACACCATCAATCTGCTGTTAGTCGATTAATAGATCCTCTGTTTACCTTCCGTCTCTATAATCAAATCAGCTCGTCGCCAAATTTTGTTGTAATCGGAATTTGACAGGCATGCTAATTTTTAACACAATTGACAACAAATTTAATTCCAAGTCCTAAATAGATGTTCGGTTTTTATTTGACTGAGTGACGAGCCCAGCAAGTCGTTCACCTGATGGTAAGCGCTATGCTTAACCATAACAGTAACAGTGCCACCAAGACCTTTACATTGCATAATCTTGCGCGGAACTGAACTGCGCTAGTCACCCTGGGACATCGGCTCTAAAGTCTCATATGCCCAGTAATTTCGTTAAATGTAAATCTGATAACACAGTAAGTACAACAAAAGCTTGTAAAAATGCTACACTACGTCTTTGCCGCTGAGTTTTTTAAAGAGCTAAGGGTGAATAACTCAAGAGAAGGTTCATATTATACTTGGGTTTAGCAAACTGAACAGACAGTGGGCTGGCCACACGTCTCTTCAGCTGTTCTACAGGCAGTCCCCAAAGAGTCCAGCGTGTGTGGCCACGACTAGCGACTCTACCACAGTGTAAAGAACGACATATAGTTGGGCTGTGACTTTACTAAGTTTTCATGAAAACAGTAGTAGTCGGTAAGCGCAGCCGCGAAATGTGCGGGGCCATTTGTCTTCTTAGCTGATTTCCAGTCTAAGTCAGGATACTATTATGTGTGATAATGGCAACTAATTGTATTAATTTACCTTTGGTTATGGGTCAGGACCCCTCCTTAGTGTTCTATGCTAGCTTCCAGGGGGCATGCGAGACCTGGAAATAAAAGAAAAGATTCACTCGACCATATTCCACGCGAATTTACCGCAAAATATTCTTAGTAAAATTCGCCCACACTTTTTAAGTTACTTCCCAAGGAGTTCGGTGCTAGTCAAAAAAGTTTGCGACGCGTGAGTTGCGGGTCGAAGAGGCGTGAAAGATCCTTGAATTTCAACCCCTCGCAAGGGGCTGTCAACTGCCAGAGAAACTTTGCGGCGTGTAGTGTACTGAACTATGTACGGTAGACGTAGGCAGTATTTATGTGGGGTGCCGATGCCGATAAGGGGAAGTAGTGAGTGCAACTATTTACCTATAGGTATTGTGTGAAGTATAAACTTGTACCATATCGAAAAGGAAGTTTATTTTGGATACGACTGTTAATTCAATGTTTTTTTAAAGTTATAAAATTCCATGCGGAGTTACGGTGACTTTTCTTCTGCTCTCGAAATATGTTGATAGTAAGGGTTCAATTGAGTTGAAATTTCAATTTTTGAGTTGCATGCATATCAAGTTTCGATGACAACAAAATAATTTTGTCGTGACAGCGCGCTGAATATAGAAACGAAAGGTAGAAAATGAAACTTCTCAGTGACTAAAAATACATTGAAAGTCATTTTGATTAACTTGCAGCACCGAATAGTTTTCTATAAAAGCTGATCGGATAAAATATATTTTTCAAAAACTGATTCTCACTTTATTCTCGTGGATTAACTCTTCCGAAAGTTACATGACCTCCTAAACATTCATAATACAACGAAAGTAACCAATAACCATACTATTCGAAAAGAAATCCTGATTACTTCAATATGTTTCAGCCAACTTTAGGTAGGTAGCCCAGCTTAAGGCGAAACACACATTAAAACAGCGCGACGTGCGGCGCGCCACGCGGCGCTTTCTCTTCAGATACTTTTTCACCAAACTGACAGCGACGCGCGGCGCTGTCAGATTAATACATTTTGTATGAAACAGGGATTGAGTGACGTTATGCAGCGTGACGCATAACGTCATGCAGCGCGCCGAACCTCTTCAGTGTGGCTTGTCGCTAAGTCAGCCAGCCAGCCTGGCTATATAAGAACAAAACAGAGCAAATTGGCAATAGCCATTTAAGTTCATAAAGCCTACCCTTTGGCAATTATCGACACGCCAATGTGGGCTTACACCTTCATAACACAAGTGTCGGTATTGCGTGGGTTCAGATCTCCCTAACACAATAACCACTATTGCCACTATAGGCTCAAAGGCCGGGTTTAATCTGGGAAAAATCCAATCGTTCCGTCTTGAGTCTTGACCCGAACCGCTTGAGGCGTACCCGTGAAGTGTTAGGGTGGTAACACATATGGGCTTCTGACTGTAATGTCCCTATATTAACTTTAGGGGTAACAACATGCCAATGACGATAAATCAGCAATTTGTAAGCAACTTTGTGTAAAGTGCAGTGCAACATTGAGATTGACTTACACAGTGGATTCCTGAAATTTCCCGCAAATGAGAAGCATTCACTTCATGTTCGCAACTGTTCAGGCGTTTATGTAGAGCAAGCATCACTGATGATCTGCAAATTCTGCTTTTCAAGTTAAACTCCTTTACGCACGCTTGACTTGGGGAGTAGCTGGTGAATGCGCGACGAGAGCGTTACGAAAAGTGTGATCGGGCGAGGCGAACGGAAGTTGAGACGGAGATATAAGCTCGTGAAGATTAAAACAGAGAGAGAGAGTTACGTTTCCTATAATATTACTGTAGAGGCAAGAGAGGAGGTGCGAGCACACATTTTCTTTCTCTCTTTCGCTCATAGCGAAGTTTTACTTCAGACGTATTTTTTTTAAAAGCAGTTCTATTTTGAAAACGAGTATACAAGTACTACTTATTAAAACAAGCATCTAAGTAGGAAGCTGGCTACTGTGTAACATTCCGTCGTCCTACAAACCTTTACAAAAATACTTCCCAGAGAGAATACCTTACAAAAAATTCTACAAAACACAAAAATGCTCTCAGTGCACCCCGCCGCCCACACACCGCGGTCAAATGGTAATAGAAATAAATCGGGACAGTATCTAACCCTTTCGCCCTCGCGGTCACGGCGACCCGGCCTGCCATACCTTCCCCTGTAGGGTAACCATTCCCGCTTTGAATCCTTCAGGCCCTGGTCAGCGTTATCATAATGAGGTATATACACTTCCAAACATATTGGGCATCAAAAACGATCTCAAAAACAAAATGCTTAATTTGTGGTGTCAGTCATTTAATTAATTCAATTAACTACAAATTAGGCAACGTCTCTCACACAATAAATTGCACATTGCATTACATTTGCAACAATTTGCTAACCAAAAGTCACAGTAAAACTTCAACGTACGAACATTTTTGCTAAGTAACAGTGAAAGGGAAATGTTTGCTAATAGGTTTTTGTCAGGGCTACAATTTCGATATGGTCACCCTGTAGGGTATCACCCGGGTCTCACACGCCCCAGCCACGATACCGGTGCCGAAATTGGAACACATTTGCACGAACAAAATTAAACGCTGAGGACCGAAACGCTGAGGCTTAAAATGCTTATGTTCAACACTTTTTCAGTACCTGTTGATACTTAGAATGGGTATTTAGAGTGTAATGGGGCGATGTTATCGCTTACGAGCAGTTATTGCGTGTTGAATTTTATTTGCATTTTTTTTGGAAAAGAGTTGTTTTTGTGGTAATGGTACTTGTGTTTTATGCGTGAGCGCAAGTTATGAGGGTAGCCAGAGTTATGCTATACAGCCTTCGTTTCTCACATTCACACATATAGTAATCGCAACTTAGTGATAAATAGATAGATAAACTCTTTATTGAAACACCACAGAACAAAGAAAACTCAAAAACTAGAACAAAACTAGTTTTACAATTAGTGTCACAATGGGCGGTCTCATCGCTCAGAGCGATCTCTTCCAGACAACCATGCACGGAGAGGAGTAACTAGGACATCGGACGGTGGCTTATATTTCTCGTTGGTTTCTGAAATTGGATTGTTTTGCCACATAGAAATCCTACACCAAAAAATAGGTGATGCTATTTTTCGTGCAACACACTTCTACAAAATTCAGAAATCTTTATTCATATGGCCCTTAACACGTTCACTGCTGAAAACACAACTGTTGTGTTTTTCATAATTTGCCACGAGTACGGCAAAACACAACTGTTGTGTTTGTTGTATGGGAAAATACTATGGCGTGTGCAGAGCCGCACCCGTGGCTAGACAAGTGAATCGGCTCAGCAGTGAAAGTGTTAAAAGGTTTCTCAACTGTATCTAACGATCCTACTTTTCGTATGTTAAATAAATCGACCGCTCAAGTATGAGCTAGTGGCGTTTTCTGATGTTAAAATTTGTCTGGCCGCTCAAGAACCTCTGACATGGCTTAAGAACTCTATCAGTCAATAGCAATCGGGACAGACGGCTTAACGTGTCACTCTAAGCATGGACGCGCTCAGATTTTGTACCACTACACGGTCACCCATCGAAGCTAGGGCCAGAGGATGTTGCTTAACACAAGTGATCGTTTATGAAAAGTTTACGAACTAAAACTTGGAGGCCTACCATGAAATCTTATAGCGATTCAATTGAAGACCTAAACTGAACCGCGTCGCATAATCGTACTGTGTGAAAATGGCAGCAACCTAAATTGAGTCGCTCATAAGCCACAACATAAAAAATAAGACGTACGATTATGCGACGCGGTTCAGTTTAGGTCTTCAATTGAATCGCTATAAGATGTCATGGTATGCCTCTTGATCTTTAAATAGATATCCCGCTCTAAAATATGTATCACCTTTCTAACGAAACACCTTCGTCCATAATTTAATGTAATAAGTTTTTTAAATAAGTTTTTGTCGACATCTTTTTGCCAGATCTCGATACCGAAAGTTTGCAGCATCGTCCGCAAACTCAAATTAAATTTAGTATTCAAATTCAATTTGTCCATAGTTGGCGCAAGAACCGACGATTGCACTTAAGGGTGTACTTAAAACTGGGGACGTTGACACATGCATTACTTAAGGGGGAAAAACTTAGAGAGTAAAGAAATATTGTGGCTTCGGACGTTTAGTCTAAAGTTTAATTCACGATTGTTATCGCATGTGTATGACATGATTCAGGAAGCCGATTGTAGTACCTTAAGTTTAGAAATATCCTACTTGCTTTAAACACTGCTAAACTTTATTCTATGGCATTGCAGCTCTCGGTACTGCTAGTACATTAATGATTAGCAAACATAAAACTCACAGGCTGAAAAGTCAAGGTACATTTTTAAACCCGTTACTTTAAGCCACTAACTGCATTAAATCCTGAAGTCGCGTGACTAAAACTTCTGTTAGAAAGCAAAAAGGGTATTAAACAAGGGAATGATTTGTGTCCGGGCAATAGCGCCTGCTACTGGTGCCCGGGGGCGTGTACACACAGACCGGAGACAGCATTTGTATAAGCGAACTCCGGACAAATATGACCCAGGCGAGCACGAAATGTACCCGTTATGGCCCTGAGACTTTACTACTGAAATGCAGCTATCCTTAGTACGTAACTAAGTTATAAAACTTTAAACAAACATAATATTATAATGTAGTTATTTTAAACAAAAAAACTGATATTATAAGTGTTTATCTAGATAGAAAAATGGTGAACTAATCTTCGTTTGGTAGTTGGGCAATAATTTCAAAAGGAAAAAAACGCTTTGATTTAAAAATAGACTGAAATTTCTGAAAAGCTATATCCCATGTCGACATATATTATAACTCCCCATATCTAAAAGATTACACCTCTTATATCTATTAGTTTTATGCTAGGGAAGTAGTTGGTTTGTTTTAGCTCATCAAACACCTGGAAACAACACGTGGAAGTCTCTTAACAGACTCCGGACCCAAGTGGGCCGCTGCAAGAGCAACCTGACTAAATGGGGTTATCTCGCCACGGACAAGTCACAATGTGACTGTGGCGTTTCTGCGCAAACGATGCAGCATTTGCTGTCGTGCCCTCAGTGCCCTATCACCTGCACCTTAACCGACCTCTTTGAGGCTTCTGCGCCCGGCGTGGCAGTAGCCAATTACTGGTCCAAAACAATCTAGCCGTGGATCATCGACACGACGAAGAAGAAGATCAAACACCTACGTTCAGAGTTAAAATAGACGAATGTATCCCCACACTCACAGGCCGGTCCGTACAATGCTTCAACTTTAAGTAAGGTTCCATGTATTTGAAGACCAACCCGGAGTAAAACATTTTAACAAAATTACATGACAAGCAATTATGCGATTAACAATTTCTTTTTATTTTCTTGTTTGATACGGCGGAGTTAGTAAAAATTATATCAAAGAGTTTGATAGTGTGTTTGAGTAGATTGTGTATACCGTAAACTGTTGATGATTACACATTTTCTCTAGTAAATATGTTGTTATTTTTTTTTACTTAAAAGCTTTTAAGTATCGACATATTTCACAACAATAGTCAAAGAGCTCATAACATCTAATGCCCTTAGGTGAAAGACAGATCACGGATCGATGTGGAGCAGCGTGCGGCGCACCGCGCGGCGCTGTCACTGATACCTTTTGACAGCGCCGCAGGGCGCTGTCTCTTTAATGAAAATGTATCAAGTGACAGCGCCTCGTAGCACGACTCTGCTGCGCTGCATACATCTGTCATTCACCTTAGAAAATAGCTGAGAGGTTGCGAAATAATTTATGAAAATCAAACCATAGTTTAGTAAACTCTATCGCTATCTTCTTCTATAATTGAAACAGAGCAGTAAAAGGCAAAGTTGTTGAAAATTCTATCTATCCATGGTGGCGGCGCGCAGGCATATGCTACTGGGGTTTGGTGGAAACACAATATTTTTATGTGAATATAAAAAATAAAATACCATCGCAAACCAAGTCCCTGGTAACACCTAGACTAGCCAGTCATATAAATAAAATAAAAAAAATAACAGGCAATAAAATATTAAAAGTTCTAGAAATGCTTTTAATCTCGACGTCAGAATTCGATTTGGCCATAAAATATTCGCACGTCAGCGTTGAGAGGTTTCCAGAAAAACTAGTCACGCCAAATCGTTAAAAATGTATCCCGCATGGCCTGTCGGCTTCTGGCAACACCGTCAACGGGAAAAGTGGAATTGCCATTTATTTCTTGTTAGGGCCTGCGGAGAGTGTGACGAAAGTGAACGGTGAAAATTGTTGTATAAGGAATTTTATTAGATAATTTTATTTGGAAAAATTCCAGGGGCGGAGTCTTTGGATAGGTGAAATGGAACCCTTCTAGTTTCATCGCATATGTCCCTATCCAAACGGATATAGCAGATTGAACGTATTCATATTAGATGAATTTACTAAATTCCTCTTCTTCAATAGGGGTAAAATAATTTTGTATGAAAATCCGTAATATCTGAAAACGAGTCCAGGAAAATGGATTAGGATTGGACATTAAGAATGACGTGTTTTAGTGTATTTAGAAAATCATTCATAGAGGGGGTAAAAAGGTGGTAAGTTTAAATCTTCTTCTTCGTCGTGTCGATGATCCACGGCTAGATTGTTTTGGACCAGTAATTGGCTACTGCCACGCCGGGGGCAGAAGCCTCATAGAGGTCGGTTAAGGTGCAGGTGTTAGGGCACTGAGGGCACGACAGCAAATGCTGCAAATGCTGCTGTTTAAATGGGAATTTTTGAAGATAAATCAATGAAACTTGATATTCTGTTAGATTTTTATTGAAATTAAGAACGACGTACTTAACTGCAAGCAAAAACTATTGGCTTTTTTGCAAATCATCTTCGAAATCCACGAGTACGAAGTTATTTGCGAGAAGCTAGTTACTCGCGTTTATCTTCTTAGTTAGGTACGAGTCAAGAATTTCTACTTTCGTCTTGAATTTAAATGCTACTGTCGAGACTTTGCATCAAATATGTTTGCAAAGCCACGACTCCAACCCTGGTACGAGTGTGACAATGCTTAATTTTCAAAGCAATCTAATGCAAAAGCACTTACCTACTGACTGTTTATTTACAGTAACATTATAATTTGATATAACACAGTTATATTTGTTTAACCGAGACTAAAATCCAGGGGTAAGTTATTCGTGCTCAGTTGTGATGAGGGTACACTGTCAGGCGCACGCCTTAGATCTCACGGCATTGTCGGCTGTAGTGTGAGGACGAATTTTCGGCCCCAGATTATGTGACTTTCAGATATTTCACATGCACTTATCGATTTTTTTTTAAATTTACCTTAGTGACGAGACGAGCCAGTCGTTCACCTGATGGTAAGCGCTACGCCTGCCCATTACAGAATTCGAATGTGCCGAAAATTAAAATCTATGCTACATTCATCTATGCTTTTCCTTGATTTTATAAAATAAGCACAAGTACTAGAGTAGGTACACAAAATGAATAATTATATTATAATTGTTTTAGAAAATAATTGTTTTAATATGTTTTATCTCAAATATAAATCCTTTTAATAACAAGCCAGTTTATTTGTTCATATTTCTGTTTTGCACTTAAATGATTTGGAGGTGCTTTATTCGTTGATTTACTAATAATAAAGTGGACTCCTGAACGTCCCGAATTTTCGGCTCTAAATTCGGTCTTAATTTACAGTTATCGGCAAACATAATCTAGCTTCGGGATCTGATTATAGCAACACACCACCTCAGTAAACATTTTGTGTTAATATTATTCAGAAACAGTTTCACTAAGGAGTCTATGAAAGAAGTTCTTTGTTGTAATGTAATTGAAAATCCTTAGAAACTGCGAACACAAAATAATTATTTTCTTAATTGTATTAAAGAGGTTGGATTAATTCTTGGATTTAGTAATGAAATTATTGACGAGTTACCTACCACGCGGAGTAAGGAGTATTTCGTAAACCGAAGCAATTAAATCGCTAAATAATTGACGAGACTCCACTTGAGGGATATACAAATATTTGAATTATTTCACTTTTCATGTATGGGCGCCGCCAAATAAAATTGTGTTTCAAAATGTTGCTGTTTAATTACTACAATAAATAAGCCAAATTGCAACCTATTGTTAACGTCATAAATATTTATTCACAAGGGCCCAAAAAGTCACTCGTGAAAGTTCACTGATTTTACCCCTCTCTAGTGTTGCTAGTGGTAATAAAATAGCTATTAGATACAGGCAGACGGACAAACGAAACAATAATGTCACCTTGGCAGTCTACGGAACGCGATAAAAATATACAAAATCTTGTGAAATAATTTTCTATACCTGTGTAGCTTGCAAATAAACCAAAAAGTATTGCAATTTTTTACACAAACTGAGGTAGAACAAGATTTAATTCACAAGGAAAACAATAGCCCCCGAAACCTGGATCGTTGCCAACGACTTCCCGCGATTTGTAAAAATGAAATATGCAATGTTATTAATGTTAGCGGAGGTTGATGGAGCGCCGAGCCAAGATTCTTGCGGCTGCAGCTTGTTACGGCATTCACATGAATCTCCATTTATATATCTTAGTTATAACTTTGGCTGAAGTAACGAAGATAGTTATCTGGGAATAACAGACGGCGCCAAAAAATAACAGCTAAACTCTTTAGCTGCAAACGGAGGGCGCTCTAAGCCGTCGGTCATGGTTGTTATTCCTTGATAGCAGTCGTTAGAGGCCCTTGGGCCATTCTGACATTGTAATCCTGCGCCACCACATTCGTCAAACAGCAATACCAATAAGCTACAACGACACGACAAAACGTTATTCTTTGAACCAACACTGAACTAAAAATGTCTCCTGGGTTGCCTTGGATATAACTCTGTGGAAGTCAGACGGGAAAAGCAACAGCTTGCAGTCATATTCAAAATTTTGAAAGGATAGATTGATGCGCCAGATCTGCATGATGCGCTGTGGCAGTTCTTTGTCCCTGACAACTACTCATGTAGCAGGAGACACCGGTGTTCGCCGTCCCATGGTGTCGTACCGTAGGCCGACAGAAGTCAGGCGACTTCTGTCGCGCGTTCCCTCTCTGCACTCAACGCTCTCCTGGCTGCCAATCCAAACTGTGATTTGTTTGCGTATGGATGGCAGATTATTCTGTCAGAGTGTTGGATTATTGTGAGAGGAATGAATGATTGTCTAAAATTGTATAGTATCTATTATGTTATTGAAATAATTAATGTGGTTGGTGTAAACCATTTTTCACTTCATATTAAATAATAATTATCCTGGAAAATTGGCCATACAAAAATCATAGAATCACGTTCAGCTATTTCGAATTAATCAGTATTTAAATATAAAAAAGTTGCTGAATTTGAGAACCTTTTTTTGGAGTGAAATAGGAACTACAGGGTGCCGACAAATCTGTGACATACAACGTTGCTGCGGGCACTTGAGAGGCTGAGCGCCTACCTAAATAAAGTGGCGTATAGTTTGATACTTCTATGAGTTGAGACTAGTCGCAAGGCGCGAACGCTAACCCAAGATGTATCCTATGATTTACGCTCAGGCAGAGATGAGTGGGTAATATGCGGGCCCCTTAGCAAATGCTACTCTTGCTACGTGGTTAATCCGGCACTGTATTAGAGTGCATATCTCTATGCAACGTAAAATAAAAAAAAAAGTAATGCAAGTTCTATGACAATTTCAAATACGCATTTGAACCACCTAGAGATATCACGTCGAAAACGAAAAAAAGTATACCGTCAAGCATCGAGTCGGAAAACAAAAGACGGCTGGATGCTTAGGATGAATGGACATATCGCCACAAAAGGACTAAAATGGGCTCAGATGAAAGGGATATCTGGAATCAGAGAGGGAGAAAACAATAAGTCTGTTTAGACTTCAGACTGGCCACTTCCAAGCCACTTCAATGCAGTATAATTTAGATTAAATGTTGTGCTTCTGTTATTTAAATTTGGATTTTGTTTTGAGCCTAGAAACAGTTTGGTATTAAGTCATTTTCTATTATGTACCTATAATTTGTATGACCTTCATTATTATAACAAAGCGGTGTCTCTTTAGTGATTGTGATTATGTATATCTACCACAAAAACTCATGTTTTTGATTTATTAACGCCCATCATAGTGGTAACAATGCGGTCAATCGCTCGAGCTGCATGGCTTTTTTTTCCGATTTTTTTTATATTATGTTGCGGTTACGTATCTACTTACATGTTGTTTTTGTAGTGGTAGGCCCTTTCTGCAAGAGACCGCCTGGGGAAGAAAGCCAGATATTCATCCGCCAAGCAGTAGTGTGAAAACATTACTGTGTTCTACTTTTTAGGGAACTGTTCCCAGTTAAATTAATGGGCATATTAGACTTCAGAAATAATGAAGGACTTAATGTAAAATGCAAACGCGTTTCCTTAAAGTGTATTAATACAAAGTCCGGCCACTTTTTGTGGTACGAAAGTTGTCAGAATGTGGTACGTCTGCACAAGTCCGTAGAATATATTTTCGTGCGTTGATGGCGGGAAGGTGCAAACGAGAAACAGGCGTTTTTCCCGCCTTTTCAATAACGTTGGACGATAAGGCTGTTAACGCGGACTCGGCCGTTTTGGGTTTACGTTTTGCGTTGCGAATTCGTAAGGGCCTAACTTGTAATTCTTATTAATGACTATGATAATGCTTATTTATCGGGGGAAGGGCTCCAAATGAAATCTGCTTGAAAATCGGCTGAATTTTTGGATGAAATTGTTTGTTATTCTTTTGATGTTTTTAGCAAAATTTGGGATTGTATTTTGACGTCTTTTTTATTTTAGATAATATTAATATTTTATGTTGATATTATTATGTTATACTCGTAATAGGTACTCTTAAATTGACGGATTACAATTGATCCATTAAAAGGGAAATTAGTGTTTATTCAGGATATCAATACGTGTTGTAGTAAATGCTGTACGTAGATAAACTAAGCGCTTACCATAAAATAAACGACCACTCAATGTAAAATAGTAGGCTTATTCTTGAATAAAATTTTGATTCCGCTTTCGATCCATTTCGTACGGAGGTAGACTTCGGAACGTCACAATCTCAATTCCAATACCAATCCAATACCAGTTTTGTTTTAAAATAAGTCTGCAACGCAACTTTATTACCCCTACATCGAGTCCCAACACATCTACTAACCCAAAACGAAACAAAATCCTACGGAATTGCTCAATAAATATTTTAAATATAGGTGCATGTCCTTTAATGGCGGCTTCGTAACCTCCATAAGTCTGTAGGTCAGTTGCAGAGTACCTACGTAACCTTTGTTTGCACTAACATAATATGTAGGTAATGCTGGTACCTGCATTACCCAATGGCTGCCACAGACTGTGTGTGCACGGAACTAAATATTTGCAGAGTAGCAACATCAGTCACACACGAGTCGGTAATTGCTTAATCTGTGTACAGACCACGTACGTGTAAAGTCGTGCGTCCATCGAGCCAAGCCGACGCACTCTGTTTTTGTCACATTGTGATGACAAGAGGAACTTTTAATTCTTGCAATGGAAGGACTGTGGATGGGATTGGAATTTTTTTTTTTTTTACATACTATCACGCCTTTTTACTGTTGCGATAGGCTGAGGCCATTAATTAATTGACACTAATGACTACGAATCGATTGACTGTTTTTTTAATTAATTCTTTTTTACCACCATTCAGCGCCATCTATTTTCAACGTTGGAAACTCTATTGGAGATGTCATTGAAAACTATATTTTAACCACATGACAATTTGACACGGTGGACACACAGCTTTATGGCTGTGTATGGCTCTATTTGCGAATGGCGTAAACACGTCGGAACAGATATGTCAATTATAGCGTTTATACTGGCAAGCGGGTTGCGTCTATCAAGTGCAGATATTAGCGAAATATTAGGGTTGCTCTCCACCAGGTCTGTACGAGGAATTAAAATAAACTCTTAATATTATATGATTGCTGTTTTCCTTCGCCACAAAGTTGGTTCTCACAAATCTTAGCACTGTGCGGGACTTCACTGTTCATAACTTCACACAGTCTTCTTGCAATCGACTCACCACCGATTCCGCCACGGAGGCCGCTCTAATCTTGACATTATCGAATTCGACATCATATCTATTGCGTGAGAATCGACCCGCAGGCGGGAGGTAACAAAACTGTAACCTCGGACAACGTCCTGGGTTGAAACCATTCCGGAGAGTTCAGTTTTAAATGCTAATCCGACTAGTCCATAGATAGGTCTGTAACCCCTAGTTGACGAGGCTTGAAACTAGTTCGCTCCGAAGGTCACTTGGACTTGACGAAGACCGCAGGACGTTGAACTTGGCAGATAGATTACCTACTATCGACGGCAGGACGAAGTAGTCAGATTTTAAAAACAAAGCTTCCAAGAACGTTCCTCTTGACATTGGTCTGTCTTGGCGTTGTTTTACATTGTGAGATATCTCAAATATTTGAGCGTAATTTTTCTATTCTATTTACCAATGTAAGTAGAAATAATCTACTTATTATATCGCATATTTAGATAGATAAACTTTTTATTGAAACACCACAGAACAAAGAAAACTTAAGAACTAGAACAAAACGGGTTAAACAATTAGTGTCACAATGATAAACCTGTGCGGCACTGCACTGCGCTCGTTACCCTGAAACATCGACTCTAAAGTCCCTTATGCCCAGTAATTTCGCTGGAAACAATGCCTTTCAAAATGTTTGCACTCTACTTCTTGGTGGATGAATTTCTGGCAAAAGTGTGGTACTTCCCAAGGCGGTCTCTTGCAGAAGACGCCTCCCACTACCAAATCAGCTACGAATTTGTGAGAGCAGTTGGAATCTTCCCAATACCTTATTTTTGTACACAAGTTTGCTGGTGCTGTTATAAAAAGAAGTCATTCACCTTAAATGACAGGATATATAAATGTCAGAAGTCCAGACGAGTATTATTATAACCACCAACTACTTCTGTAACAGCCAATAAAGTTTATTAGTTTAATCATCTTCAGATTTTATCTATTAATCTGTCATTATTATTTTTATTGTATGATTTATGCACTGGTTCTAACATTTAGGTTAGAAATATCGCCTTAAAAGTTATATAAAATAAGTCGCTAGGGATAGTATGCTTGAATATCTCTGCCAGGTACTCTACCGCCAAGCAGTAGTGTGCACACATTACTGTGTTCCAGTTTGAAGGGCATTGCTTCCAGTGAAACTACTGGGCATATGAGACTTTAGATTTGATTGATGAGATTATGCAATGCAAGGTTCTGGGTGGTGCTGTGAATCTATAAATATCCGATCCGCTGGCGATGCGTTTTTCTTTCCTGACTCCACCCCCCTTCATAAACATTCAACTTGGCAACAAATCGGAAACCGCATAGTATCTAGTAAAACAATTTTCCTTATTCCAGTACCAATCGCATGTCACATGCTCTGCTCTCGCACTGACAATCGCGACAGATCGCTGTCAAAACATGCCAATTGAGAACAAAACCGTTCCAGTTGGCTTGCCACCATTAGACAAGTACTCACGTACCACCTAATAGCCGTTGCCATAACACTGGCGGCCTTGCCATTGTGGTGCGTGGCATGTGGTATGATCTCTAGCCACGTGCCTTGTAGGGAGCAATGATTCGCTCGGTATGGTACGTTTGAATTGTTTATCAATCGAGGCATAGAATAGTTAACTAATAGTACAGTCGGTGACAGAGGTTGCTGATGTTCGACTTCCAATTTTGGTTTCTTCATCAATCATCAACATCAACCCATAACGTTCCACTGCTGAGAACGGGTCACCCCTCACTTACGTGAGGAGGGTTAGGCCAGAATCCACCGCGGGGGCCCGGTCCGGATTGGTGGATAACATAGCTACCTCCGAAATAATTCTCGGGGATGTATGTGGGTTTCCTCACGATGTTTTCCTTAACCGAAAAGCAAGTAATAATTACGTACATATGTTACGTGCCTGCACTGGGATTTGAACTCACAACCTTCTGATTGGAAGGCGGACGTAATCGCGATCAAGGATATCCTTGAAGAAAGCCTATATTAAAAAATGTTTGACACTATTTTAATTACATAGGTTAAAAATCTATATTTAGACACATATTGAGGCCACAAAGACAAAGTATTTAGGAAATTTTCCGAATTGAAAGATCTAGGATTATTTACGTCGGAATTATAACTATTTCTATTACGGCCACAATGTCTCAAAAATGAATAGAAGTCTCAATAGAAGTTCTCTATCGGTTTAGTCAGATTTGATCAGTGGCTGTGTTTTTTCAAAATGGCGGACTTTTTATACATACACGTCAAAGACTTTTCTGGCTGACAGTACAAATACTGAGTAGGGTTTTTGTTTGAATTGTTGCAGGCTTATCGAATCCATGCGAGTTTTTGTTAGAAGGGTTTTGCCGGACGCAGTCACTAAAAACTATTTGCAATCACGAAGATTACGGGTTTAATCCAGCCTGTCATGTTTCACTGTTTATCCGGCATTTGTGCTATTTCCAAATTCATTCAACAAAAAATTCATTATGTTGACAAATAACACTTTCTAGTCCCCCTTCCTACTTATCCTCCTTAATCATAAAAAGTTATGTGACGTTTCATAAAATCGGGCACTACAAATTTGTACTGCGCAGTACTAAGTGACGTTCGATAACTTCTTATAAATAAGGGGGTATATTTACGAAATTCGACGATAATTTACCTTTGTTGATTTTTTGGCAAAAAACACAACCTCTGTTGAGGAATTCGCGAAGACATAATATTTTTGTATTACCGTAACAAGAGAAAATCATAGTGTGTTTTCCTATGTAATATCTTCCAGCCGACGTCGATACGAGCAACGAGATAGCTGCAGCATCAACGAGGAGTATTTGTGTACAAACAAAAACATCCTTGATATTATTTTTAATAAATAATTCATCGTTTCCGCGTTCACAAAACGAGGTACAATATTAATATTTCAATAGGTATCGATTCACGGCGGCGTGCGGTACGAGCTCGTATGTTTAACTTTTACACAGCCGGCTATTGTTGTAGGAAAAATAGGAATATATTGGAATAATTTCAATTCTTTTTTTTTGTTTTGGCACCGCGCGATTAGTGCATTTAGCCAGTGTAGTATTTTTTTTAGATTTTCCATAGTCAATAGTCAAAATGTCATGTCCGAGTCAGTAGACTTCGACTAGACTACATCTAGTCGAAGTCAGGATGCAGTAAAGTGATGGGTGCTTTACTGAAACTTTTTGGGAGTTTGCAGGGAATACGAAATAGCACGTTACTGGGTTTGAAATGGCAATGGCAAATGGCATGAAAGCGAGCCATGCCCCGAGCGGAATCTAAGATTCCTTTTGGGGAATTGTTCGCTTCCCGACTAAGAATTCCAATGAACGTCTACTTGGGGCATTCGACCGCTAAGGGCGTTTCTTTAAAAATGTTTAATTATAGTTTAAACGGACCAGCTTACAAACATTAATACACAATCACTAACTGTAACATAGTTCTGAAAGAAAACTAAAAATATGGCGATGTTGATTTTTTTTTTCTCAAATTTTGGATTTTTAATTTGCATAATATTAATATTGACATTAATACAAAAAAAAGGTTCCACTGCCCAGGAAGTTTTAGGAACGCATTCACTACATTACTGTGTGACGTTGACAGGAATACTGAATACCTGCCTGACTAGGACTTTTTTTTTTTCAGACGACCAGACTCCCGTGGACTGGATCTTGAAGTATCGATATTAAGACTTGAAATGGTCTAAATTTACAAATTGTGTGATTCCAAAATCTGGTAACTTTCTATAGATTTAGTACTTATTATGAAAGTACTATCTTTCAGTATTTTTTTTTCTTATTTCACTAATTAATGAGACGAGCAAGTCGTTCACCTGATCGTAAGCGCCACACCTGCCCATAACAACTGCAGTGCCACCTTGAATCTGTTGCGGCACTGTACTGCGCTCGTCACCCTGAAATATTAGTTCTAAAGTTTCGTAAGCTCAGTAATTTCGCTGGACACAGTGTCCTACTAGAACACAGTAATGTTTGCACACTACTGCTTGGCAGACGAATATCTGGCAAAGTGGTACTTCCCCAGGCGGTCTCTTGCAGAAGAGGCCTCCCACTACAAAACTTTAGTTACGAACTTATTCAGGCCATTATTATATTGGGTAAAATATCTTTATATGACATCTTGGTACTATACTGGCGCTAAACTTCTAATCATGGCAAGCAACACCTTTTCCTAAGTTTTTAACGAAAAACCAACTCTATCTCTTTACCTCAAAAATCAAGTTCGCTTACTAGACGTTATCAGCTGACCGTATAGAAGCATGATTATTATATAATATTCAATCTACCTTCATACGTTAGATATAGAGATTATTTTAGCTTGTAAGTTGAAGGGCTCAGTAAGGCTTTCAAGGTAAGGTCATTAATTTCCATCATCTCATTAATGTTCTAAAAGCACTTAGATTGTGACGTCATAATGCAGGTGGTCTATTGGTAGAAGTAAATATAATGGGTAGGTAGCTTTAGCTGTCGACATCGTTGGCGACACGCTTGAACAGTTTTTTATAGCTGTTTTTTTTTTTATTTGACTGTATGACGAGACGAGCAAGTCGTTCACTTGATGGTAAGATGGTAAGCCCATAACGGTCACAGCACCACACAGAACAATGCACGGCACATTTTCGGTTTCCAGCCAAAACTGCCTTCTATTCTTTTATTACATCACAGTGTTAACACAGTGTCACATCTCGCACAGTTACTAAAGTTTATAATCAATGATTGTCTATGGCAATGGCTTGATTGAAGGGCAAAATAATTAAACTTATTGTTATTGCTTGTTGCAACATAAATTACCATCAATCTATCGTCAATCAACGGTCAATAACAATAAACTGATTGTATAATAAACGGTTTAATACATTTTATACGGGGTGGTCCAACTGTAAACGTCCACCTGTCAATCAGCAGTAAGCACAGAAAAACAGCTTAATTAGACCTCTATGGACAGTGAAAGCTGTTTTTATTAATTTATTAAAAAATATCGTTAGTAATAACTTATGTATTATAATGAAATTTCTCAAAGACCTTTTGAACCAAACCGAGCGTGGCAAAGTGTACACACGTAAAAAGTAAAAATGTTCCTTCTTATTGGTATCTCATTCCGACCTATCAATGTTCTATGTCGGAGCCTTGTCGAAGCACAATGAAAATGAAAAATCATTCATGAAACACTTTTTTGTTTATGGTTTTTTTAATTGCAAAATAGGCAAGCATTTGACCGCAGTTGGTAAGTGTCGTCTCGGTCGAGGATGGGGCATGCTAAATGATACCTATGCACTCTCGACTTGAAGACTTGGTTAAAGTCTGTTATCAAACTGTGAACTGAGAAGAGGTGTCAATACAAAACCTATTTAAACCTTTATATACTCTATGAAGACCTCTTCCTCCCGAACTCTTTGTCTTATTTCCAACTACTTTCAATAAAGCTTTATGTCAACTCTTACGTGACGGTCGAGCGTACTAGAAAAGTGTGATGATTGCCATAAAATACTCCTATGCGTAGAGAAAAAAATGTTCACTTCGATAAATTGAATCTATAACTAACAGACATAAAGCGCTTGAAAATGTGTCGTTGCTAGCTGGATGGACGTTAGCACACGCGACACCCTGTATACAGCCGGCGCGTTCGAATGCAGATTGGCGGTATCTGTGTCGCAGATCGGTGTTAAGGCCGACTCGTCTTCAATCGATGAGCTATGCTACATCAGGCCTGCTGTTTACGAACTAAAGGTATTTCCTTTTAGTGTCAATGTTAAGTACCTAGCCTTATTTATTTGCTTATTTCCAGCCGTTTAGCTTTAGTATTAAGTAGCACTGGCTATTTATAATTGTTAACTTTTTTTTAATGTTTTCATCATCAACCCATAACGTCCCACTGCTGGGCACGGGTCTCTCCTCACTTTCGTGAGGAGGGTTAGGCCATGATCCACCACGGGGGCCCAGTCCGGATTGGTGGATAACATACCTACCTCCGAAATAATTCTCAGTATGTGGGTTTCCTCACGATGTTTTCCTTCACCGAAAAGTGAGTGATAATTACGTACATATGTTTTACAGAAACACATTGGTACGTGCCTGCACTGGGGTTTGAACTCACGACCTTCTGATTGGAAGGCGGACGTTCTCGCACTAGGCTGCGCTTAGTTACCACCGCTTTAATGTTTTGGTTTCGCACAATTTTTGCTTTCCGCTGGGACCGTAGCATAATATGGTAAAATGTCAGTGTAGTCTCGGCCTACTCCAATAGAGAAAATGTGTAGTCATTGATATGGTTAATTATATTTGAAGTTTTTAACCGACTTCAAGAAAAGAGGAGCTTCTCAATTCGTATTTTTTTGTGTTTGCTACCTCAGAACTCCGACATTTATTAAACGAATTGGTTTTTTTTTTAATTCGAAATAGTTTCCACAGAAACTTCATCAAAATCGGTTTATTTGTTTGTATTTTAAATCGAAATAGCTAGAAAAGCTAAAGTCACACAAATATATTATGTCCTGAGCAGGAATCGAACCCGCAACCTCACGGCTCGCAGTCGGCGCATCAACTACTAATGCCAAATTTATATGGAGTGCCATAGGATGTTTTTCTACGGTAGTAAATTTGCATAATAAATAAGAGTTAGATACAAAAGACATCGACACCCAGCCTCTTAAGGTCAAGTCATCGCGATTGCTTACCGATGACCTTAAAAAGGTGTTATTGACCTTTGGTATCACTTAAATACAACCTTGTCACAGTTAACTTGTGTACAATTGCTTATTTTGGGAGAAGATGATTTTTGATATTGATATTGATAAAAAGTTCGCTGGTTTCTTGATAACTTAGTAGGTTTATGGTAGTTCGTTTCTGTTACGGCGGGAAATTTAAATTCCAAACAGTTTTTTCGTTTATAGAGCTACACCGGGTCACTTATATAAACGAGACTGTATTTCGCGCCAACCTTAAATCATTCCTTTCGTTTTTAGGTTGAAATATTTGGCACTCATGCACTGTATCGCTCAAATATGTCGATAAACACTGAAATGATCAGTTTGACGGTTTTTCCCGCCATAACAGAAACTAACCACCATAAACATAAATAAATAACACATCATGATCACAGGCATAGATCCTATACTCTAGCTTGGATTTCCAGTATCTATGGAATTAGGAACTATGAGAACCATGGTCCTACAAATACCTAGAAAACGTCAGTACCTGTGGTTCATACAAAAAAAGGCGCTATTTGTAGTGTTATAGCTAAGATATATTTTTTATATCAATTTACAGTCAGTAAGTAAGTACTCTTTTTAAATTACCCGTATGTTCAAAGAAAAAAAAGCTTCATTTTGAAAATAAAAGAACAGGCAATTAAATTCAAAATATACATCTATTTGCCACACAACTATCGTCAAGAGTAAAAAAAAAAAAATCCAAAGATTATAATCGCTATTCATATTTGCTGCTAAATAACAATGTTATAGAAATATAAATGATTTATTTCAATGCCAAGCTCGCGTCATGCCGTTCACTAAAATGACTGTATAATAGGAATAATAACATTTAATTACCAAACAATAATTCAGCTTTTCATAAGATAACAAAGGATGTCCTCTTCGGCATTCGATGGGGTTTTGGTATTTCTATGTTGAATATATGTAAATGTGAGCCATATATTTATGCTAGAGAATACGAAGATACACTTTTGTCGGTTCCACTTTTAGGGTTCCGTACCCAAAGGGTAAAACGGGACCCTATTACTAAGGCTTCGCTGTCTGCCTGTCTGTCCGTCTGTCACCAAGCTGTATCTCACGAACCGAGTTAGTTAGACAGTTGAAATTTTCACAGATTATGTATTTCTGTTGCCGCTATAACAACAAACACATGCCGCTATATAACAAAAACAAAATTGAATAAATATTTAAGGGGGCTCTCATATAACAAACGTAATTTATTTGCTCGTTTTTGCTCGATATTGCTAATGGCATCAGGTAAACACTTGAAATATTCACATAATATTAAGTACACTCACACACAAAAAAAAAAACTCACTTAAAAAAAAATTAAGAGGGGTCCCATATAACAAAGTACGGAACCCTTCGTATGCGAGTCCGACTCGCACTTGGCCGATTTTTTGTAACTTACTGTTAGTTTTGGAGAGAACACAAAATGATACGTTTTTGGGTAGAACTCTAAAGTTATGATATAATACGCGTGACTGATTGTCAATGTCAACGCAAGGCCGCGCTTGCCTGTCTAATCGCTTGGACACACGTCCGCCGACGGCGTCACCTGTCAGTTTAGTTCCTCGTCATTGTGTTAATAACAAATGGTTTAATAACATGTAACAACAAACCCACAAATACTGCACAAATATTTTTTTCTGTACGAACTTTTTGTGTTTATTTGAATGTTCATTATAAGTCCCTAAACAATGAGTAGTATTATTTAGGAACCTGCCTGTTGTTATAACGTATTTATTGCAAAGAAAAACTATTTAAAATTAAATAAAAACTATTTGGAAAATAACCTTAAATGAAACCTACAATAATCTGATAAACCGCTATCAGTCCTACCAGTACCAGACAACGTGCCAACATGCTGGCAGCATTTTCACGTTGTATAGCAATGCCCAAACTTTAGACAAAATAAAAGCCAGCATATTGGTCACGTGTTGCTTCGACCAGATGCCCTGATTGGTCATTATAAGTGCGATGGGCTCCTGGCCACCTAACTTAATTTTTTTAACGCTAAAAACCAGCAAATATGTACAAGAGTAAATTAGATACTTACAATATTGACTTAGTTTATCCACAGCCGAAGATTCAAAATCTGTAAAAGAACAAATAAACATTAAAAAGTTATAAAAGTAACGTTTTAAAATAGTACAAGAAATCATTTTGCTCAACCATTGTTACTCAAAGTAGAATCAGAATCAGAATATTTTATTGTTCAAATTGTGTACATTATGCTGTTGTTATCACAATAAAAAGTTTCAACAATTTACCCATTTCGGGCGCACAATAATTAACTTACTTATACACTAGATAAAATTGGAAAACAAAACAACTAACCATATTTTAAAGGTCCGAACTTTTAAGTTTTAGGTCTTATATGCAATGATTAAAGTGCTTTTCTGTCTAATAAATAGTTACAATATACTCGCTAGTGATCGATATCGTTATATTAGGGCTACAATTTGGGGATTAGGCGAGTGCGACGAAATACGATTTATTTTTAAAACTGCGAAAAAAGGAGTTCTTGCTCATTCGGCACGAATTTCCGATAAATCCCAATAGTAAGCCACAGTATTATAAGGCCTTAATTCATAAGAAAATATCAAATGTCACTTAGTACTGCGCAATGCAATATTAAATTTCTCAATTTTATTAATAATTACGTAACTTTTTATCAATAAGGGGGTTGAAGTCTCTTCTTTATTTTATCTCGGCCATAAAATCCTTACTTCTTAGGCTAGTATACAATACTGCGCTGTACAATATATCCAGGCATTACTTATTTTTAATGAATGAGGTATTATTTAAGATATGGCGGGTTATATCATTTAACAAACTGCACAGTTGTCCACAAAAATGCCAGCACGCTCTGCCGAAGCGTAACACTGATTGATGATATAAATATTCATGCCTCTTCCTCCATGACAGCAGCCGACATAACTCCATTACCATAGCTGTTTTATGGAATAAACGCTGTGTACCGGCGACACAGTAGCGAAGATTGCATTATTTCTTTGTTTATGTTTCACGTCCTCAGGTGGACTGTTTTGTTCCCAACATCCTGGCGCCACCGATTCACCAACATCGTCAACAACCCATATCATCCCAGTGCTGCTCAGGTCTCGCCTTACTTTTGTAAGAAGGGTTAGGCCATAAACCACGGCCCGGGCCCGGTCCGGATTGTTGGAAAGAAGTGATAATTATGTACATTTGCTTTTTTACATTAACACATTGGTACGTATAATTCAATTCAAATTCAATTCAATTCAATTCAATTGGTACGTTCAAATCCCAATACGGGCGTATTGGGATTTGAACTCACGACCTTCTCCTTGAAGGCAGATGGTCTCCCACTAGGCTACCACCGCTGTATTTTTGACAGGTTAAGCCAGTTAGACTGAAGCTGTCCAGGGTCTGAGGGACGTTTTTGGAATCACGAGGGTCTATTTATTAACACTTCTTTGTACTTGCACTGCATTAGATTAAACAAAACTCTCATTGGCACAGTTTAGTGGCAAAGCATCTGTTCTCATGCTTGGGAAGAAAAAATAAACGGTTTTTTAATCGTTACGATAAATCTTAGAAATTAGCTAAAATCAATGAAATTAAATGAGAAGCTTATATAAAACGTCCTTGAGCCCAGGAAATCATTTACAAAAGAGCTATATTTTTTGCCATGAATTTACGAGGTACCTAATTATAAACGTGAAGTGTAAATAATTTCCAAATTTTTGTTATCCAATTCTGTGTCGTATTCGTTCATATTCGTGTTTAACTGACCGTGAGTTAATGTAGTCTTGTTTTGATGTTAATGACCGATTTTCTACATACCTAATAGGTAGTACTTGCGATTATTTGGAGGACGACATTCAAACACAATTCTATGGCCTTTAAATAAACAATTTGCCACATACATCTCTTGCGATTATTTAGAGGACTTCCGAAAGATCTAGAAAACTCATAGATTAGAATATGATTAGCTTAGTGGAGAGCGGAGAAAGACAGCACGTTGAACAACACACGCAACACAAACATTATAAGCTAAAGTAGGTGTGTGTATAAGACTGTACGCGCACACTTAATGCAAACTTAATTATAGTCCTCGGGCATCTTAAATTGAAAGCAATTCTGACGCCGAGAGGCATACCACCATACGTGCACACCATACGCCAAACTTATATTCAAATACACCCCTAGCTTCCAAGTTTCATTTTATTTAGCTGGACTTAAACGGTCAAACGAGCTATGCTCGGAGTCTTTATGAAGAACAGGATCCGTAATGAGGGGATCCGACAGATAACCAAGATTAGCAAGCTGAAGTGGCAATGGGCCGGTCACATCTCAAAGAACCGACGACCGATTGGGTAGACGAGTTCTAGAGTGAAGACCGCGCTTGGGCAAGCGTAGTGTAGGACGCCCGCCGGCAAGGTGGAGTGACGACTTGCGGAAGACGGCTGGCAAGGACTGCATGAGGAAAGCCGAAGATCGGGCTCAGTGGCGTTCATTGGGAGAGGCTTACGTCCAGCAGTGGACTAGTGTGGGCTGATGATGATGATGATGATAAACGGTCAAACGCATCATTCAATCCTTGCCGTACTTTATCACAAACTGGACGAAGTGTAGAAACATAGGTTGAGGAAATACGACCACCATTTAATCGTTCCATCATTGATACCCAGACATTATTTTTCACGGCCATTACGATTCTCTACAAAACCTAGTCTGTGGACGCTAAAAGGCGATTGACCGAACCACTGCCGGACGTAAATTGATTAGTGATGGATCTAAATGTTTGTCTCTGGTTGATTCACGCACAGTTGGCGGAAATTCGAATTTGAAAGTGCTATCAAGGATGACCAATGAATCTATTGGTGGTTGATTCGTAAAACGTCAATTAGTTGGCACATAAATATCAGTGGGCAGCGCTTTAATTTCATCTAGATAGTTAGCAACTCAATTCCTCTCTGTGTCAGTGGATCTGACCACTTGGCTCAATTCACTAAATTATGTAGTAGCTCAGGCTATTAAATAAGATATGGTATATGTGTACCATAAGAGAGTGAAGATCAAAATCTCCAGTGTTCTAAATCCAGTGGTAAATCCTTTGGGACGCTTGAGATTGAACCCGTTTGCGTCAAGATCTGTCACTGGCGTCTAAGTATACTGCGCTCAGCTGTTTAATGTAAACTGCGCATATCGTAACGACGAGGAAGGTAACAATTGCATCATTTACAAGTACACGTGTCGATGGAACGATTTAATTAGATTATCGAGGAAGCTGTTTTGTTTTGTTGTTATTGACAAACAGTTTGTGTAATTTATTCAACAGCGGTGGTAATTAACAAAGAAGGTAGAACAAAGGTACTGTGCTCGGATTTGGTCTGAGACTCCTTGTGGATACAATCGAATAAAACATTTATTCATATGTTTTTTTTAATTGAAAAGAGATTTTGGTTTCGAACCCATGTCCTGCGATGTGGCGACCGGAACAGTGCTACTTTATTCATGCTGATTAGTTCGTGACGATCCAATGTTTGAAACATGAAATGTAGCTTGTATTTTTAACCATTCATCATCGTCTTCATCATCAACCATATCCGTCCTACCGCTGAGCACGGGTTTTCCCTCACTTTCGTAAGGAGGGTTAGGTCACAATCCACCACGGGGGCCTCGTCTGGATTAGTGGATAACATACCTACCTCTGAAATAATTCTCGGGCGGGTATGTGGGTTTCCTCACGATGATTTCCTTCACCGAAAAGCGAATGATAATTACGTACATATGCTTTACAGAAACACATTGGTACGTGCCGCACTGGGATACCAAATAAAATACTAGATATACCTTTAACCATTAGTGAAGGTGTGTTACCTATGTTTGCTACCTTGAAAAAGATTATCTATGAATTGTACAAGTACGTAACAATATCACGAACGTAAATAAATATATTTACGAAAAACATATTTATTTACGTAAATAGTTTACCCTCACATAATATCGACGTCTACGTGAACCTTGACAAAGCGGGTCTATTCCGACAGATTTACGCTCATACGAAAAGTTGTTCCATCATTCGTGAGTGCTCATACAAACACGCGCGTTCACATTACAAAGGGGGCTATTACCGCCCCATGCGATAACTCACTCCCATACATTTAGCAACTTTTTTATTTTATTTGAATAAGTGACAAGACCAGCAAGTCTTTCACCTGATGGTGAACGCTACGCATGCCCAAAACAGTTGCAGTGCCACCAAAACTTTGTATTACATTATCTTGAGCGGCACTGCATTGCGCTCGTCATCCTGAGACATCGGCTATAAAGTCCCACGCGCCCAGTAATTTCTCTGGAAACAGTGCCCTTCAAACTGGAACACAGTAATGTTTGCACACTACTGCTTGGCGGATGAATATCTGGCACAGGCGTGGTACTTCCCCAGGCGGTCTCTTGCAAAAGAGGCCTACCACTACATAACGTATTAAACGTAAGTTATTTTTGACCAAAAGCAAACACATACTGCTTTGAGGTACAGTCAGCCACTAAATTTCTAATTTGGCGGTACAGTCAACGCCAAAAGTAGGTAAAAATATTAAAACTTTCAATTCCTACCAAACGGTTCATTCGTTTATATTTTCCTATGTAATATTATTTTAATGTTTTGCATGTGAGATAATTTGGAAATCACGAAACGTGCAGTGACTAGGTACGTAAAATACAAAAGAATTGCATCGAGTAACAAATTTTAAATTTCTTAATTGTGCAGTTATTTTTGGCACTGACTGTATCTAAACGAGCAATAGGTAAGTACTTACAATATAAATCCCAATCTGTTTTTCGAAAATGGCTTTAACAAATTCAACGGAAATCAGCGAGATACGTTTGTGTAATTTCCTTTATGCCAAGGAAGATCAATACCGTACGAGTCGCTTTATCGTATGGGATACCAGACTGCCAGTCACATTAACATGATTTCAAATAAGATTTTTTAACGAATCTAAAATTAATTATTCCTAGGCTACAAACCAAATTATATAATCTCTCCAAATAGTTTTATACTTTCACTGCGCCACGCGGTTTCACCCGCGTGATTCCTGGAAAATATTCCCAGTATAAAACGTCACCTATAATACTCAGGGATAATGTTACGTCCTATTAGTGAGAGAAGTTTCCAGTATCGGATCAATAGTTCCGGAGTTTCCTTCCTACGAACTCACAAACTAACTTACCTACCTCGTCCATCACTTCTTTATAATAGTGTACAAGTAGACGTGTAGAAGTGTAGATGTAATATAGCTGTAGATTATGGTTACGAATACGAACTGAGTTGCAATTGTTTTGTTAGAGATTACGTTTCGCAGCAAAATTCATAAGCAGTCTATTAAAATGATAATAAGGTTCATAATGATAAATCCGCCAAAACTAATTGAAAACTCAAGATTTACGTGTATCTCCAGCGGGCACTACTAAAATGGACCTTAAAGGGCAAGCTCGTTATTTACGAGTACTGGATAAGTGTCGTTTTTCCTCCAAATTGGGCCTGGGAGGTCCAGGGCCATCGGAATAGGGGCCTTATTGGTGACATAAAGTATACTGTATTTATGGGGGCAGTAATTATTGGGAATCGAATTGCGGGACGTTTTATTTCCTCAATGGTTGTTATTTGAAGTTACAGTTCAATCAAATTGAAGACGCCATTTGTGTTTATTTTATTTGTTAGGAATGGTAGTTATTTTATTTGTTATTAAAGGTTCGCCGTCATCATAATCACATGCCATTTCCGCCCTCGGCTGAGCTCGTGTCTCACCTTAATTTCGAGAGGAGGAATAGTCCCATAGGTTTAGTTCGAGTTATTTGGTCGATCCATCGATATCGAATGAGGTAATGGCATCTCCCGATGTCAGAGTGTGTCAGCATGCGTAAGGGTCTCTGCTCTAGTATGGTTTAATGATTGTAATCAATCGACAACAACCTAGAACATTTTAAAACACCAATCGAAGTGTCGCCATGTGTCATGGATATACTAGAACTGGTGACAAAGTATAGATTCCGTTAACGCAGGCGGCAAGGGACGCGGGGAAAGAATATGGTCACGCTTGTAAATGACAGGCGTGAAAACAACCCGCGAGTTGGCAACCCAAGGACGCATATGAGCTTCAATAAGACGTTGGCGTAGCTTTTTTCCATAAGCAATATACAGAAAATAATTATTCACGTCCATCTCGACTGTGCCAAACATCAAACCGCGTGTGGCTAAACTCGTTTCAAAGTTTTTGCGAACCGCACACTAACCGCCCGCGGGTATGCGTGACTATGAAATCAACTACTATAATGCTTCTTTTACTCATTTCTGTTCTCATGTTACCAAGCGATGTAAGAAATAATTATGCGTACTGTACAAGCATTCACATAAGTGCGTCTGTTAGCGATATGAAATTACACATGTCACCGATACGGATTCACAATTAATCGGTTCAATTAAATTGTTATGCTACCTTCTCGTTGAATTAATTACTTCATATTAGTATTTGATTGGTGAGTTATTCTTGATTATTTGTTATTTATAGTGCTGTTGAAATATCTCTACAGTTTCCTTTGACGTTGGTAAGCTTTCACGTTTCGCGAATAGGAAATTTCGCTACAAAGTACTGTTTGCGCGCTACTTGTCGTTGTTTGTATGTCTGGCAAAGTGTGGTCGGGACGCGAACTCTTGCAGATAAATCTGGCTGAGAAAACATGTACGTAATGTCTAACTTAAAATAAGTTACTCGGTGAGTCCAGCGTCTTTTTAAAAATTTTTATTCAACTTTAATGTATGTAACTATGTATTTTTGGGTGGAATCTTGGAACTCAATTTTGATTATAGCGATTATTTTGGTGAAAGCGAGCTGGGGCCTCACCACGAACAGTTAAATCCATCCAGTTTAAGGCCTTAAACTGAAATGCCCTGCTATCTGTCACCACCAATATAGCTCAGCGTTCATAAGTCGACCAGAGAGAGAGCCATTTATCCAAAGAGATCGTCAAAATTTGTTTGCATTTATAGGAGTGTATATAGCTCCATCTCAATTTCTTTTTCTCATCTGACGATAGAGACTGAAGTTAGACGATGGAACTCCGCAGTTACAACAGTAGATTAATGGTGTTTGGGCTCATATTAATCGGCTTGCAGTGCTGAATATGTATTTTATAAAAGCTTGTCTGAAAACATATATTTGTATGATAATACTTATATTTGTAACTGTAGGAACTAAAGTAATACAAACTTTTATCAAAATCCGTTCAGCAATTACGGAGCTAAGTGGAAAAAATACACATAGTAAATTTTTACAAATCGCAATCACCTTTTCGTATTTAAAATATTGGTTATATCTATTCCAAATACAAAAACGTAATTACTTACTAAATTAAAGTTAAAGAACATTATTATTTTATTTGAGACTAAAAATGAATAATTAATCTAACGCCAAACTTTTCAAATTAATTTTAGTCTACTGATTAACACTTCAAGAAGATTTAATTAACGTTGAAGCGCCTACTAGAACTGATGATTATTAAGTGTTTAATTTTAGCTTAACTCATTACTTTACTCGACTTGACGAAATCCGGAGAATTGGTTGAATAGAGGACGGTTAAGTCGTAGAGGTTGAAATGACAAAGTTTCTTTGAATTCTGCTGTATTTTCATTTAAAAAATCATTAACACTAATTTTGGCTTAAGTATTTGAGAACGATGAGACTTTTCTGAAAGACTGACATACTCGTGTTTTTTGACATGTATCTAGCATGTGTTATCAAGATTTTTTTTCATTTTCTATCTTATTCTAAAATTTCACAGTAACTTATTTCACTATATACACAGATTATATAGCTTAAAATCTGTGTAATCCACCGAAACTTTGCATTGCATAATCCTGCGCGGCACTGCGATGCGCTCGTCACCCTGAGACATCCGCTCTAAAGTCTCATATGCCCAACTACGCTGGACACAATGCCCTTCAAACCGGCACACAGTAATGTTTGCGCACTACTGCTTGGCGGATGAATATCTAGCAAAAGGTGTGGTCTCACGAAAGAGGCTTCCCACGACTACTACTACTACGCAAACGCCAACAGCAAAATTTAAAGCACAAAAAACATTCATAGCGCTTTTTATTGTACTCTAACCAGAAGCAATCCGTGGATTGTGCCGTACAACCACGCGGATACCGGTGTTAGCACTTGGCAGCTAGCCAATGAGTGATTGGGCTGTTAATGACGTAATGTCATTGTCCTCCGGCTCTCCTATGGTCTTGTCCTATGAGTATTATAGCTCATCTTTGTAACATCATGTTATAATAAACTTTATTTGTATAGAATGAACGGATAATTTCGTTTAGCAGCTGATCGTAAAATGGGATAAATGGAGGTAAACGAGAATGGAACAGAAGTGAAAACTATTTTCCAGATGATCGATAACTAAGCTACGGATCTTGAGTGAATAGGTTACTTTAAAGCTGGTCCTCATTTGCGCGCGTGACCGTAAACGTAAAACTGTGACCGTAATTTCTAAGTAAAATTTAGTATTTTTTTATATTTTACTTCGGTAATATTGCCTAAATAGTTTTCATAATATCTCCCAAGTCTCCGTTTAAAATTCTCTCCATAAATAAAGCTAGGTACGCGCAAAATTTAATTAAAATTCACTACTATAAAGGACAGACAAATTGCTGCAATAAAAATCTTTCAGTGCTTGAAGAATGTCATTCTTTGTCTCCTTCAGAAATAATCTAGCTTGAATTTTTATAATTAATTATTCTGTTTTAGAACGTGAATGCCTCTTTTTGAGATTTCTCTCCAAACAAATTATTTAATGACCATAAACTGATTCTGCATCAAGCAGCCAGAGGCCTGATAACCTTTGACCTCACTTTTACAAACAAAGAAACAGTAGATACTAGAAAATTCAGACCAAACCTAAAAAAAACTTCTCAAAGAATAACCAATATTTCCAACAACATCGTGTGACCTCCCCAAAAGCACATTTGACATTTTCAATAACTAGTACGCCACCTGACGTGCCTTCAAACCTTCAAACCTTCGTCACTAGTATCCAAAGACCATCAATCCAAAAACTTGCGGACAAGAAATTAGTCAGCGTATAACTTAGATTCAATCGCTGGTAAATGGGGTGGAAATGCTTCTTGTTAATCACGGACAACGTCGGGAAATTCATATAAGTTGAACGTTTTTGTTGCTGTACGCGGCGGAGATGCGCTACTTCTCAGACATGTTGAACTGACAGAGAGCGTTGTAGAATTTTATTCCATTATATGTACAATAAAGTACAAAATCTTGACTCTGAATGTTGAATAAATTAGATTCATGACTCTAAGGTAGTATATACTTGTACTATATAACTTAAAATAAACTGTGTATAAAATTCCTATTATTTATTACAGCAAACAGCTATCATTAGATTTTAGAATTTGACTTAAAATAAATGGAAAATCCATTTACAAACCATTTACATATAAAATACTTCAATGAGATAAACAGCTAATTATGGTTCGGAGGTGACGGGTACTAGCCGGTATTTTTTAAATTTACAACTTAGTTAACAAATAAAAATAGTAAACAGGTATACAGCCTTTTTCTTTTGACAATTTTCCAAAAGGTTTACTAGAAGATTGTTAACTCAAATCGAGGCGTGTCTGTTTGCTTCCTAGTCCTACATTTTCTCAAACTGATGGCCGCCCTACAAAGGCCGAATAAAGTTAATCTTTGATGAACTTGGTGAGCAGTCAACCTTATACATAGCTTATTGATAAAGGTCTCTGAAACTTATGTAATTTAATTTGATCGACGCTACATTTGATCCAAAAATTTATATCATAATTTTTTTTTTAAATGTAGATAGAATAGAATAGAATAGAAAACTCTTTATTGTTCACCCGAAACCAAAATAAACACAGTACAGAAAAATTACAATAGGTAAACAAGGATAGTACAAAAAGCGGTCTTCTTCCAGACAACCTATTATTTTTTTAATTGCAATAGGCAAGCATTTGACCGCAGTCTCACCTGTTGGTAAGTTCCGACACGGTCGAGGATGGAGCATGCTTGCCTAGAAGATACCTATTCACTCTCGACTTGACGACTTTCAGATAGTTAGACTTTGATATAGTTTTCGGGAAACACAGACGCTGGCAAGGTGTTCCACTCCATCGCTGCTCGGATTATAAATGTGGATGCAAATCGTTTCGTGCGAATCGGAGGAATATCAACCATATACGGATGCCGTAATTAATAGGAAACCTATTTATTAATAGATATTATTAGGAATATATTTTTAATAATGCTTGAAATATAAATAGCGCTACGTCTACCTGCTACAACGTGGCCACGAATAATTACAAGTAAAACGTATATGACACAACGACTCATGTTTAACCCCTAATGCAAAAAGAGGTACATAGTTTTTTCAGTTCCACATACCTACTAACTTAATATTAATATTTATTTTACAAACTGTTATTTAAGAAGTACTTCCTGCCAAGTCCATAAAAAGCTACAGAACGTTTTGGCGAGGAAAGACGGGCAATCAGTCTCTCAGCATGGTTTTATTTACCCTTTTCCTTTGCACTTCCGTATCCATTAGTGTTTAGTGAACTCGGATATGTCTGCACTTAACATAAAAAGCACGCTATTTAGTGCTTTGTCGGAAGATATCAAACTCTTCGTGATTTAAATACTCGTGATTACTTACTTCATAGATGTAGTTAATGCATTATTTGACGGGCTCCGTGAGTTGGAGGCTGCGAAGTGTGTAGTTGCAGGTTCGATTTCCACTCAGGGCAAACACATGGGTGAACTGTGGTTCACTAGCAATGGATTTTAAGTGTTGGTTTAGTATAATATGTTGTATTTTTACGTTTCCAGATTTAAATATTTTGTAGAATATTACGAAAAAAAAACAAATGTAAAAGTCCCTTATTAATTAATATGCTCAAAGAATTAGCTTTACCATGCGACATGGCAATTCTTCTCTAACGGGCGTATTTCCGAAGCACTGGTAGAGTCAATGGAGTTTTCCTTTTCCTGTGCGAGACTCAGGAATGAGTCACCACTTGAAAGGGAAATATCCTTTTTCTAACTCAAACCATAATTAGATAATAATCATTAGTTTCGTAGATCATAATATTTTGACTTATTTTTTTTGTATTTCTATACTTATGTATAAGATATTATTTTTTTTGACGTGTAAAAGTGCAATATTTTGCCTATTTACAATAAATGATTTGAGTTTGAGTTTGAGTTTGAATACTGTCAGTACTTTGGGAACGTTACCTACTGCTAGCGACTCATTAGAATAGGGTAGGCTTTATTTTAAGGTTAGGTTTAGGTAATTATTTTTTAATAATTTAACGTGGGACCCTCCTCATCATACCAAACCACAAAACGAGATATACGTTAACACAGTTACCCCTACATACAGCTTGCGCTGAAAGGGCAACTCTCATCGGCTCCATTATCCAACAACGTAGTAGGTAGGCAGTAGGCAGTCAGTATTATACAGGCCTGTGAAACCTTCGTCCGCTGCTGATGAGCCATTGTCATGTTAGTGAAGTTCCGGCTTCCAAAAGGTCGATAATGTCAAGGTGGGACAGATCTACTTTTATATTAGTTAATATTGATAGCTCAACGTACGAATGACATCAATTTCAAATAACCAATGTTTACAAACAAGAAATAGTATGTCAATTTACGACGGTTTAAGAACGAGTTTTTAAAAAGACAAAATTTTCTATTTACTAACACAAATACAAATATATTTATTGACGTCAATTAATTTTACAAGTAAGTGTTAAATCCATAGGCTTCCGAACTAGCTATGTAATTATAGAAGTATCGTTAATACGACTCTGGACTCGAAAACTTCCAGACTGTCTGTCTATGGTCATCGGGAAACAAAGAGGCTGTTAGAATTATAAATGTGGATGCAAATCGCTTTGTGTGGATTGCAGGAATGTCAACTATATACGGATGCCGTGCATTCACAAATTAACAAGCAGACAGTAGCAAGCTAAAATAATCTCTATATCTAACGTATGAAGGTAGATTGAATATTATATAATAATCATGCTTCTATACGGTCAGCTGATAACGTCTAGTAAGCGAACTTGATTTTTGAGGTAAAGAGATAGAGTTGGTTTTTCGTTAAAACCTTAGGAAAAGGTGTTGCTTGCCATGATTAGAAGTTTAGCGCCAGTATAGTACCAAGATGTCATATAAAGATATTTTACCCAATATAATAATGGCCTGAATAAGTTCGTAACTAAAGTTTAGTAGTGGGAGGCCTCTTCTGCAAGAGACCGCCTGGGGAAGTACCACACCTTTGCCAGATATTCATCCGCCGAGCAGTAGCGTGCAAACATTACTGTGTTCCGGTTTGAAGTGCACTTTTTCCAGTGAAATAACTGGGCATATGATAGAGCCGATGTCTCAGGGTGACGAGCGCAGTGCAGTGCCGCGCAGGATTATGCAATCCAAAGTTATGGGCAGGCGTATTGCTTACCATCAGGTGAACGACTGGCAAGTCTCGTCACTCAGCCAAATTAAAAAAAAGACAGACAGACAGACGAATAACAAAGTATTCCTAGGGTCCCTTTTACCTTTTGATGTAGGTATTTGATGAGGATTCTAAAAATGAAATGAAATGAAAATGTTATATATTAAGATTAATTAATTTTTTAGGTGAGATAGACTAGCTATTTTTATAATGGTGATGCAGATGCACAGGTTAGCTAACAGTGCCAACGGCGAGAGCTTCCGGACTCTAATGTCAAGGTCAGGCGTAGAGGTTAGATAACACTGCATGTTTTGCGGCGAGGTGGCTCCTCTCGCTTTGTGACTGTTATTGTGTAGACTTGAAACAATGCAGTTTTTTGTTTTTCTTTGTTCGAGCAAAAACGAACGTGTAGGCATAGATAATACTGTGCACGCGGAGTCGTGTAGGTTTTAATAGGAAAATTACAAGGTTTCAAAAGCTGGTGACAAATCGGCCAGAGACACACTATGAGCAGATTGTTTTTTAGTTTAATTAAACTAACTAGTCAAATTAATTGTATAGAGTAAGCAACTGTCTTATGTTTTTTACAAACCTTTTCAAGCAAAACTTTTTTACGCACGCTTGACTTGGGGAGTGAGCTGGTGAATGCGTTACGAAAAATGTGATTGGGCGTGTCGAACGGGAGGTATAAGTTAGCAAAAATAGAAAGGCAGAGAGTTACGTTTCGTATATATTTTTTAATATCTTTAAAACTAACTAATAGAACGTTTTTAAATAACTAATCAAATCTCTTATAACGAGACTTCCGAGCTACCATAAACTTGGAACCCTATTATTCTAAAAACGTTGATACTGTAATATTTGTTGCAATCAACCAGACACAGCCATTAATAATATAATTAACACATAGCTACTATGGCTGCAACTGTCAAAACCTACGCAATCCGTATTCAATGAATTTCAAATAGCAACCGATTGCAACAAAGATACACAATCACCTAAATAGATTAATTGCATGTGTAACCAACTCACGCTGCGACCACAATCACAGATTATCTAATAGTTCCATGGTGTTGCAAGTGCAATAAAAATGTTTTCCCCACCGCCCATTGTTACCAGTAGCCTGCAGTTATTACCCCTCCGTTTACGACATTCTAGCCGGAAATTGGACGGATCTCGGCGTCATAACGTGACAACACCACTTTTATTGCTGGCCATAACGGGACAGCACTAGTTTTATTACGCAGCGTTACTTGGCGTTATTCGGTCGATTTGGTGATATTTGTTGCTGTGTTTGATGCGTAGATTTATTGATAAAGAATCGTAAAACTGTTTGCTTCGGATGTTGTTAAGCTTTTATGCTCAGAATTACAAAGATTCCTTTTATTGGTATCTCTTTTTATGCAATTTGAGATAGTTGATATCTTCTTGAGATAAAAACAGACCAACTAACAAAAGACAAAAACATAAAAATCACAAAAAAAAAAAAAAAATACTCGCTAAACATTGTACCCGAACTTAAATATTATTTAGGTTTGTTCTATGGTCATTTTTAGTACCTCATTTGCGTACGTAATGCTTAATTGAAAGTTAGAATAAGTGACTGTACTTGCAGTAAGATCTTTGACTTATGTTCTTTTCACTAAATCAAACTCGAAGCTTTACGTAAAAATATCATCATCCCAGACCGTGACCACCCACTGTTGGGTATAATATGTAGGCTTCCTCTCCTTCAGTCCTCTGATTCCGGTCCTGTGCGAGACGCATCCACTGCTATCTAATTAAAAATGAAAAATCATTTATTGCACTTTTACAAATTCTTACTTCACAAGGTCGTCTGAGCAACGGCCTGGTGGATATCAGTCTGCAATTAAAAAGCAAAAAAATATATCAGCAAAAGCAAGTAACTATTATATATTTCTTAATTCTATCTGATAATTCGACAAAACAAGTGCTTCTAATGCGCGATTAAAAATATACCAAAACAAACCGTTAAAATATATGCTGGCACGAATTCATTTTATCGCTTAGCCAAATGTACGGTTTCCAAAAAGAAATGTTTCTCAACAGGAACGTTCTGCACACGTCTAACCACTTAACCCAATTATTCTTTGAAAGACAGCCTGCTTTGCATATCCCGTGGCCTGTAAACGAACGGTTAACACACCAGAAATAAACCCCTTAGAAAATCTGTGATTGTTATTTATACCGCGCCGGGCACAGTGCATGTGACAAGCAGTTGGAAACAATAAATTTAAGTAACTAGGATGGCACTGTGACCCAAAATGAGTCGTGACCTCCGATTTAAAAGTAGTAATTTGGGTCATTTTGCCACTTCAGTCTATTTTGTACCACCTATACCAATGCCTGTCCCAAAGCTCACGTAAAAAACAAAAACTTGCATGAACGCGAGCCAGTTTATGCAGTATACGTTACTATATGCGTGATGCAGCCTCTCCCAAGTTACCCTTCTGTTAGTTATTCTATGTCCCCTCCCAAAGACGACAGAAAATTTCAAGGTTCGTTGAGTTTCTCCTTCATGTGATTACGATCTACTTTAGATGCCGTTTGATGTTGACGTCTTTGAGACATGGAAGAAACAACAATTTCATGAGATTATTAGATGTACTTTTAGCACATTAGATAATATAGGCAGATCAAAAGACGTCAACCCTAACGATGATTATTATGATAAGACACGTTCCCAAAAGATTCTAAAGACTAAATACATCCTATGTGTAAGCGCTGAAATAATCCATTTTGCTTCTGGAAAACGGAAAAAAACGGAAACGGAAAATCTGTCCAAGCCCGCAAGAAACTGTTCACAAAAAACGTGTGGTAATTCCAATAGTAACTAGATTATATGGACCTACCTTTAGCTAATAGAAACGTAGTATCAATGGGTGATTTCGATTTCAATTTCCAATAAAGAAATCTTTGGATGTTCGTTCCACAGTCACGTTCTTTTGTTGAAGAGTTCTACGTTATAAATGAATATCTTCCTGGCTTGGTAGGTATACAAGATAATTAAAGTATTGAACGAAAATACCGTTTTTTAAGTAAAAACTTCATTATCACATACTTAGTTCTTAAATGCTAACTGGGATTCCTTGTATCTAGAGAAACAAAAACATCGAGGCCCATGTGCTCACAACGCCCAGAGTAATCAGTGGTTTCCACAAATATTTGCCATGAGTAGGAATAGAATCTTCAACCCCTACTCTTCGCAGACATCACCAACTGTACCACAAAAGCTATCAATCAAGTGTATCGTAGTAATTCGATGGCTAAAGTAACACTACTGGTATCAGATACAGAAGAGCTTAATTCAATTAGAAGGTAGGGATATATTAAACTCGTATCCCTCACGCAAGTCTTCAAAGTACATAACTTTACTAATAGAAACGGATCAGAGCAAAATACCTCCAAACTTCATGTACTTATCTAGTTTGATCTAATATCAATTAACTCGCCAGGGAAGGGAGGCGCTTCGAGTCTTTCCGGGCTTCTAACAACGCCAGGCGTATCTTGAACAATGGGTTTAAGCCTTAACTCATCAGGATCAGGACTTTAAAGCAAAAGTTAAAAGAGTACTTTCTAATAAGCAACGCACCGGCAATGCCCCAGGCGTTGCAGATGACCATAGGCGGCGGTGATCTCTTACCATCGGATGAGCCGCGTGCTTGTTTGCCACCTATTTAAAAATCAACGATCAAAACCAAAATCTTTCATCTAAAAGGTACGAATCAATGGATTATGAACACAATTGAATCGTTATTCATGGCTTCTAGACGAGAGGCTTTAATTATAATCCTTGATTCTAATCTAGAACACAGTTTCGGTTGGAATCCTATTGGAATCACATCATTGCTAAAAACTCGCCGATTTTGACAGTTTTTGAATACGAAAACTGTGTAAAATGGGCGATTTCAAAGCCACATATATGAGACCCTTATAGAATGGCAATCAGACATGATCTAGGTGTTCGAATGGAAGTCGAAGTTGTCCGGTTTTACCCTCGCGTGACCGTAGGAAGCGTTTGATTTTCACTCTCGGAGTAATTGTCTCGGCTTTTGCAGGGGCAATTAAAGTCTAAGCATACCTATTGATTAGATACAGAGGGCAGCACAATGATCGGTCCTGGTGTTTACAATAGCTAGACTTCTATAAGTACTAGGAAGGTAACGAGTCTACTTCTGTCATCACCGCTTGGGTAAAGTTGGCTTTATTTATTTGCTACCGTTTGAATAATATGTCATTGGATTTAAGTGGTTTTCAATAATAATATAAGCCTACCTTTTTTTTTATTTGACAAGTGGTGAGACGAGCAAGTCGTTCGCCTGATGGTAAGCGCTACGCCTGCCCATAACAGTTACAGCGCCGTCCAGAACTTTGCATTGCATAATTATGCGCGGCACTGCACTGCGTTCGTCACCCTGAGACATCGGTTCTAAGGTCTCATATGCCCAGTAATTTCGCTGGAAACAGTGCCCTTCAAACCGGAACACAGTAATGTTAACCTAACCTACGTAACTAATACAAACTGCTGGAAAATTCCAAATGGGCCTTGGAGATAGACTTTCTGTGTAACGTCGACATCTTGCTAGATGGAGCTTGACACTATCCGTAGGCACTGAATAATTAAATAGGTACATAATTGCTGACCAAAGAACTTTCCGTATCTCCTATACGATACTCAGTATGATCTAATATCAAAACTTGATTGGATAAACTGAACTATTGACCCTCAATTAAATTTGAACTAACGCAGGAGTTGTATCAAACTCTCAGACATGATAAGGCTTCGAACTAGAATATCGTTTTAACAGTGTTTTAGATCAATAGAAGTTTCCAGCTCATTTCGCTTTGTGGTCAAACAACTAATGGGAGGGTTCAGTTCATTGGACGCAGCAAAAGTCTATCACTGCTAGTTTCTCACTCTTCTCTAAACTTGTGAGAAATCTGTACACGTAGATAAATAGATAGATAGATAGATAGATACACTCTTTATTGAAACACCACAGAACAAAGGAATCTTAAAAACTAAAGCAAATTAAATTTAACAATTATTGTGACAATGGTGGTAGGTATTATGAGTATAGCAAATATGAATACATACTATACAATTCTACATTCTATTCTGTTCTATTCTATTCTATACTTGACATTGGCTAAATGCACTAAACGTGCGGTGACAAAACTAAAAAAATATACCTTGATTACCACGCCCCACCTGTCAAATAATACATCTGGGGCCCAATTCTATAAAATAACTAACCTATCAATTGTGTGTCGGTAGTGTCTCAATAGGATAGTCATTGACATTTGGTATTCTGTAAATTATTATTTTTGCTAGCCACACTGAAAACTATTGTACTGCCACACAACAGCCACACCACAGGCACACAACCGACACACTACTGAGACATCACTGAGACTCCAATGGAGTTTTCGCAGAATGCCAAATTTGCAACAGTGGCAATATAATGTCTGTAGTGTGTCGATAGTGTGTCAATGGCGTGTTGCTTTACTCTAAGTTATAGAATTGGGCCCCAGGTCATGGATGAAGTTAACGTTAACGTCACAATTCAGTAAAGAGGTGTATGCTTTGCTGAAACTTTCTGGCCAGATTCGGAGAGAACAAGAAATTACACGTTTTTGTGTTATTTAAAATTGTATGGTTAATATTCCGCCACTAATAAAAAAACGTAGATTTAAATAGAAATTCACTATCCACACGACACACAGACGACAGTGTAGCTATAGATTCGTACCGACCACAGTAAACCGCCTTGTTACAGACGTTTAGCACTAAATGAGTCGCTCGTTACTGTTATCGCTTCCACTTCAGCTTTATTACGTTTAAATAAACGCTGTCTTTTGTTTAATTTCGTCTTGCTTTGTTGCTGACACGTTTGTCTATTTGTGACGTTAAATGGGTCTCAATTCTTAATTGTCAAGAAAAACTAATGAAGTAAGGAATTTACATTATTGAACAAAAAAAGAAAATTTTAATACCTACCTAATACCTAATTGACACATTTTTTTATTGACTTTTAATCATCATCATCATCAACAACCCATAACGTCCCACTGCTGGGCACTGGTCTCCCCTCACTTTTGTGAGGAGGATTAGGCCATGACCCACCACGGGAGCCAGATCCGGATTGGTGGATCACATACCTACCTCCGAAATAATTCTCGGGTAGGTATGTGGGTTTCCTCACGATGTTTTCCTTTACCGAAAAGCGAGTGATAATTACGTACATATGTTTTACAAGAAACACATTGGTACGTGCCTGCACTGGGATTTGAACTCACGACCTTCTGCTTGGAAGGCGGACGTTCTCCCACTAGGCTACCACCGCTTTACTGACTTTTAATAATAACATTTAATTACCAAACAAGTATGTTAGCAGAATCTAAATGTGGTTTGTGTACGCTTCAAAAACTGAAAAAGTTCTGCACCGATCGAGCTGAAATTTTATCGTGATATATAATCCGCATCAAGGATTGTTTTTATCTATTTTTTTCATCAGTGACATATCAGCGAATGTGCGAATGTGCCACAGCGAAGCGTGGCAGGGCACAGCTAGTAAAGAATATAATTTGCACATAATTATGTTTAATAAAAAATTGGGGTTCAAAAGAGGCTAAGGTTCACCGCTAATCCTATCTAACAAGTAATAATGGTCATGTGTATTTATTAATATTGGAAAACGCAGTGATAACACTAAAGGAAAACCACCAAATATAAATGTCTTATAAACTAGCTTTGATTTATTCGAAGACGTAAATCCTATAGTTAGAAGATGTTTTTACTTTTGCTTGTATGTCTTGGAGCGCAATAAAGATTTGTTATCTTACCTTATCTTATCTCATCTTATCTTGTATTATATTAGCCCCTTTTTTTTTAATTGACTGAATGACTAGACGAGCAAGGCGTTCACCAACGTAAAACTTACAAGTGCCTTTTTAACTAATAGCTGACAACCACGATGTACCGGTTCCTTTGAATGAACTTAATTCTAGTAACTGGTCTAAGTACTACAGTCCACTGAGTTGGTTCTACAACTGATAAGGTGCTCCCGGAAATCAGAAAACTATTAGGAAATTGAGTTAACAGAAGTAGGACTGTCTTGGGCTCAATAGTTTAGTTCACAATACTAGGGAGAACAGAGAATCCCCGAACCTCTATTAACAGGTTCACTGCTGAAAACACACGTCTGTGTTTTTATAATTTTACGGCAAGCGAAAACACGCCTGGCGTGCGAACCCGCACTGCTGTATTGTCAATTTTATCACACCAGTTGTGTATGCCTGCACATCTCATTGAGTTTAGTTACGACACAACGCCAGTAAACAGTAAACACACGTTGTGTGAAGATTCGCAAAAATTAAAAGCTTGTTCCTTTCGAGGACGATTATAAATTTTTAATGTAAAACTTAAAACTAATTCTTTTTTTTTATATTTCGTATTGCTGATCAGCAGGACAGCAGCTGCTGCAACAGTTGCTAATGCTGGTGCAGGTGCTTTCTTAACGGGGTGCGGGCCAGGTAACCTCCACGAGTGCCCGGCTGTTGTTCGTCCCTCTTGATGCGTTGCATCCGGAGGGAAGGGCAGCAGCTGGGACGGTGCACCCTGGGGTTCGGTCAGCAATTCTCCTAGGGGAATTGGTGGCCGTAGCAAATAACCTGGCGAGAAGAGGCCCTTCGCGTGTCCCTCTGATCAGCAGAGGGCACAGCAAGGGACCAATAACGGGGACTTTTGGGCCGCGGATCGGGGGTCCAACGCCCAAGTTAGAAGTCCCGAGCTGAGGTGCGGCCCGTGTGTTCCGGGACGCACCCAGCGGAGAAAGAGGCCCAAGCCTCACGTGGCGAGCCCGGGAGGGCGCCCGCAGAGGTGGTCGCGGAAGCGCCGTGCGAACCCGTGACCACCTCCATAATGCGGAGAGGAGAACACCCCGGGGTTTTAGTGGGTAAACCCCGCCAGACCAGCTGGCGGGGGAGTCCCACATAACCACCCCGCCCCCCCCCCCGAGGGCCGGGTGGTATGCCTAGAAAAAACTTTCATAAAATACTCTTTTGATTTTGCTTCAAGTCTGTGGTCAAACTTTGAACTGAGAAGAGATGTTAATACAAAGCTTTCTTAACCTTTGTATACTCTATTAATAACCACTATTATATAATATGACTCTATTATTTCCTCTCTACCTCTTACTCCCGAACTCTTTGTCTTATTTCAATCTTCTTTCAATAAACCTTCATGTAAAAGTGACAACTCTTACGTGACAGCCAAACGTAACAGAAAAGTGTGCCGATTGCTTTGAAATTTCTCCCATACGATGATACAAAAGTTTCACTTCGAAAAGGACCACAAGGTACCTTTTGCATTGTTTTAGATGTCAAATTGCATTATTAAAGCAGCCAACCGGAATGTACAAAATATTTATAATTAGATAGTTTTAGATAATAATAGATATAATTTAGAAAAAAAAATAAAATTGAATTTGTTTTTTTTTTTAATTTTAATAAAGAGTTTTTCTATTCTTTTCTATTCTTTTCTATTCTATTCTATTCCAATTTTCTGACTCTTCATCAACAATAATAACTCGTCACGATCACACGCGACAGTATATGGGAGAGAAAAAAACAAAGCAATTATCTAATCGTGTCCTAACAAATTGAATGCACAATTTGTTCTTAATTGATTGTTAATAGTAACTATTAATGACTTCCTAATGGGCGGGTAAACCGCAACAACCAATAATTAACGCGCGAATAAAACGCAAAAGCAGCGATTTTGCTGTATGATTGGCTACATCCCATTTTGTAAGCATCCCTTTTGGTAACCCATATTATGGGTCATCATCATCAACCCATAACGTCCCACTGCTGGGCACGGGTCTCTCCTCACTCTCGTGAGGAGGGTTAGGCTATAATCCACCACGGGGGCTCAGTCCGGATAACATACCTACCTCCGAAATAGTTCTCGGGTAGGTATGTGGGTTTCCTCACAGTGTTTTCCTTCACCGAAAAGCGAGTGATAATTACGTACATATGTTTTACAGAAACACACTTGGTACGTGCCCGCATTGGGACTTGAACTCACGACCTTCTGATTGGAAGGCGGACGTTCTCCCACTAGGCTACCACTGCTTTATATTATGGGTACACTTAGTCAAAAGTTGCGTTTGATAGCTAGGCCCTTGGGCGGCCTAAAGAAATCTAAAAACTCAATTTAAATTCCAGAGCGGGCAAGCACCAATGTGTTTCTTGTAAAACATATGTAACATACGTAATTATCACTCGTTTTTCGGCGAAGGCAAACAGCGAGAGGAAATCCACATACGTATCCGAGAATTATGTTATCCAACAATCCAGACTGGGCCCCCGTAGTGGATTATGGCCTAATCCTCCTCACGACAGTGACGGAAGACCCGTGCTCAGCAGTGGGCCAATATGGGCTAATGATGAAATACTTAAGTCTCTTATATTTAGAGAAGAATAAAAAAACAAATATGAACAACTAAATTAATGAGTAACTGAACCTGGTTTGAATTTGACACTTGAAGGCACCACTACTTCATTCATCATAGAATAGAATAGAATGGAATACTCTTTATTATACACCAGAAACAAAAATAAACACAGTACAGAAGAATTACAATAGGTAAAACAAAGGTAGTACAATGGGCGGTCTTATCGCTGAAAGCGATTTCTTCCAGACAACCTTTGGTTGGACAGTAAAAAACATTCACATCATTATCATCATCATCATACGTCATCATCATCATATCCGGTATTTTCTGATACGGACACGGAAATCTATAACGCCCCTAAACAATGTAATGTTTATATAACGCTCATAATTATAATCTTAAATCTTTCCAAAATGAATTCACTAACGTAACAGAATAAATAAATGCTAAAGCAATTGTGCGTAAGCGCAGCCGACCGTAAAATGCTTTCTTTCACCTTACGTAACTACGTACGCTAACCGTACTGGCTCGATAATGCTGATTGATTGTGCGGCGCAAGGTATCGGGGGGAGCGTGGGGACATCACATGACTATCCCCGTAGAGTTTCTAGGTGCCATCTTCTCTGACGGACGTATTTCTGAAGCACTGGTAGAGTTCATGGAGATCATATTTGGATTTACTGTGAATTTTTCTCTATGTGTATGAGACTGAAGTGTTTGACTTGTCAAAGTGCATTATTTTTGCCTACTTGCAATAAATGATTTGAGATTTTTGGTTATTATAAAACAAAAATATTTTTTTTTTTTTTTCAAAAAATAAAGCAAATCAATTTTAACAATTAGTGTCACAATGGGCGGTCTTGTCGCTGAGAGCGATCTCTTCCAGACAACTATACATGGAGAGGAGCAACAAAACAAAAGACGGCAGCATTCTCTGCCAATAATTTCAGAAGTGCCATCAAAATGGTGATGGCGCGGTCAATGAAAGTTTACTAGTAGTAAATAGTTGATACATCTTTCAAAGACAATAGATATTTTCTCGCTCGCCGCTCGCACCTTGCCCCATTCGCCTAATTACAAGTCCCGAGGAAAGTGTACCAGTTGGGCCTACGTCGCACGTGCTTCTTCCAATTTCTATTGTTCTGTGCGGTATTGTACGGCGGCAAACTTATTATATCTGCTAGTAAATGTGTAATGTAATATTACATTACTGTTTTTCAATGGACTAACTACTAGATAGTGGCAATAAAACTGGAGAGTGGTAATCTGTGCGCTATTTAGTTTAATGATACCAGATGCAAAACCTCATCCTACCATTAAATTTTATTAACATACTTTTTTATTTTTTTTTTCGTTTTGGCTCCGCACGATTAATGCATTTAGCCAGGGTCAAGTATTTAACGTTATTTAAATTATTTAAAGTTTTTTTAGGTTTTTCATATAGTCAAAATGTCAAGTCACACTATGTAATATAATCTACCAGATGCAAAACCTCATATTAATATCATTAAGTTTAAAAGGTATAAATACATTCTTTTTTTTTCGTTTTGGCTTCGAACGATTAATGCATTTGCATGCTTTAGGCAGTGTCAAGTAGTAGTAATAAGTATTTAAAAATATTCAAAGTTTTTTAGGTTTTTCGTAAAGTCAAAATTTCAAGTGCCAGTAAGTAGGTAGACTAGTCAAAGTCACGATTCAGAAGTGTTAAGTGGTGCATTACTGAAACTTCTTGGGAACACGAAACACACGAGAGAAAGACGTTGGAGAGAACACGAAATGGCACGTTTTTGGGTTTGTGTCGTTTCTACACACTCGTGTCTTGGTTAGAGTCGTTTCTTCACGTTAACGAACGGTCAATGGATAATATTATACATTAACAAAGAAAGAAAAGTTTGAGTAAAAAAAGGACAAACAACGTGACATTTTTGCTTTCCCGCCAAAAGTCTCTGGCATCCTCTTCCTTAGCACGTTTATGGTGCGGCTGGTTACCATAAATCCACAGCCTTATCTATTAGATTTTCGCGTCTATCTTTACCATTGAATAGGTACCTTCTATCCAGGTGTGCTTCTCCTTCGTTTTCCTCGCTTCCCATCTATAAAGAGATCAATTGTTGTTCATCGATTGTTGTAATTGGCTGTGGCCGTTTCAATTGAATAAATAAATAAATAATAAAATGTGAACTAGATTATGAGCATAATTTTATGACAACTGGTCAGGTGGAGGTCCTGCAGTGGAAGCTTTGATAGCGAAACAACCATTGGATTGAGTTATGTCCCTAATTTGAATCAGGAACTCATATTCGCTACAATTCACAGGACACAGGAAGAATGTGGGGAAGTTTTTTTTTATTTGACTGAGTGACGAGACGAGCAAGTCGTTTACTTGATGGTAAGCGCTACGCCTGTCCATAACAGTCACAGCACGACCCAGAACACTGCATTGCATAATCCAACAATACATGGACATTTATTGTTGAATTTGAATTAAAATTTAATCACATAGACAGATCAGTCGTGTGAAGAAACTTTGTTAAACAGTTTATACCGAAATAGACTTTAGATTTATTAGGCTTGTAGTTTTAGAATTAATTAACTAAAAAGTTCATGTTTAATTTAATAGTCGGAGACCTTTGAAACTAATTTATATGTAGTGTGAGTTGAACCTTAAACAGGCTATAAAATTATGCTATTTATAACTTTTGCGTATTCAGATTTTAGTTTTGAAACATATATTTTATTCATCGTTCTTAGTATACACAATTACACATACTCGTATTTATGAGTTATTTATGTTGTGGTGTTATTTATGCAGTGTAAGGTGACGATAAATAACATACTCTATGGTGATATTTGTCTTTGTTAGCGCCAAACAACACTATTTCTCATATTGAAGGAGAGTCTCTAGCGAAACATAAGAAGAAAGAACATTATCCAACAAAAAACGCAACTGCTAATGTAGCTTTATGTCACTCTCGTGGTTACGAGTATAACAAACTCTAATAACCTTATTTATCAAATTTTGTAGTGGGAGGCTCTTCTGCAAAAGATCGCATGGGGAAGTACCACACCTTTGCCAGATATTCAACTTTCAAGCAGTAGTACAAACATTGCTGTGTTCCGGTTTGAAGGGCACTCTTTCCAGTGAAATTACTGGGCATTTGAGACTTTAGAACCAATGTCTCAGGGTAAAGAGCGCAGTGCAGTGCCGCAACAGATTTTGGGTGGTACTGTATCTGTTATGGGCAGGCGTGGCGCTTACTATCAGGTAAACAACTTGCTCGTCTCGTTACTTAGTAAAATATAATATATAATAATCGAGCCGTTTAAGCTGTAGGACACGCCAAAGTAAAATACATGCATACGACCGAAAAGCATAACCTTTTTTATGCATTCGGATGCAAAAAGACCCCCCTCCCTCATTAGGGGGTTCCAGCAGTTAGAGGGAATCAGTTCCACAAACCGCGGAGCGATCCGTCACTACGAACTCTGGGTTACTACTCTGATATACAATCGGAAATGTTTCCTTGAATACGTCTTGTACGGTGCCAAAAAGATTGATGATGGAAAACATTATTTGCACATTTCCCCTTACATAAGGCGTTTATTGTACTTGACAAAGTACATTTGGGACCTTGAACCTATCTATCGAAATATAGTACAAAGGGTCTCTCCATCTCGCCTCGTCGACCGAGCGCCGGTTACCACAAAGTCCCTAGGTACATAACTGCAACTAAGTACATACGAGTAGACTTTATCCTCCCCTAAGTTTTGGTATGCTACGTAATACTTAAGTTTTTATAGAATAGAATAGCATAGAATAGAAAACTCTTACACAAAAAAAATAAACAAAGTACAGAAAAATTACAATAGGTAAACAAGGGTAGTACCATATTTGGGTATTTACATGGCTGGCTTAATTTTACAGAAGAAAAGAAATGTTATTGTTTAATTCTTTTTTTTTAAGTATTTACGCTACGGTTAAGTTTTTAACATGACTATGCAGGCAAACCGCTCAAGCGCCTCCTGCCTTTTTTTTTTTTTTTTTTTTTTTTTTTTACCTGGGGAATGCAATTACGCATACCACCAGACCCGGGTGAGGGCCGGGTGGTTATGTGGGACTCCCCCGCCAGTCTGATGGGTATACCCACTAAACCCCAGGGTGTTCCACCGGGACGCCTTTGTTGTCGGGGCTACGGGTGCGAGAGTGGACTTCCGCAGCCCCGACGGCGTTGGTCCTCCAGGGAGTACCCCATCCCGTTGGTAGGAGTGGAGAGGAGTGCTCCACTCCGTCTAACTTTGTGAGTGTGGCGCGCGGGAACACCGCGCGCGCCGCCTCGAGGCATAAGAGTGGGCGGCGGACGTACACCCGGTCCGCCGCCCAAGCCTCTGTTATGGGGGCCGGAGCAGGGCGTTGAAGAATACTCTTCTTCGACGCCCCGCTCGCCGGCTGCGGAGGGGAAGTTCAGAGGTGATCTCCCGTTCCCGCTCCGCAGCCTCCTTCTGCGACATCACCTCTTCGCAGAAGGTTTCTCCGGCTTGCCAGGACCTCTCGTCCCCGACCATTGACTTAATCAAGGTCGGGAGCGAGAGGTCGGCCCCCACTGCTGCGACGAGTTCACGGCGCTCGCTTGCCCAGCCCGGGCACTCCTCAAGCGTATGCTGCGCCGTGTCTTCGTCGCAGCCACAATGGTGACACTTGGGTGTCGGCTCTCTTCCGGCTATGCGGTGCAGGTACTTCCCAAAGCACCCATGCCCCGTAAGCACCTGCACCAGCCGGAAGGTGAGAGACCCGTGAGCCCTGTCCAGCCAGTCCTGGAGGACCGGCCGGACAGCCTCGACAGTCCTTAGTCCCACTCCAGGTGCGGCCAGCCTTTCTGACCAATTCCGGAGTAAGGACTGCCGAGCATGGAACTTCCACACTTCAATCGCCCTCGGCGGGGGGCTTTCGCCTTGGAGGCGGAGGTTCATGCGCCACTCGAACATGTCGGCATGCATTTCCGCCTCCAGGTCCCACGGAGGGGACCCCGCCAGCAAGCACGCCGCCTCGCAGGAGACGGTGCGATATCCACGGATGACCCCGACGGCCATCACCCTCTGAGCTCTCCTCAGCAGGGTGATGTTCGGCCTTGTCAGGGCACCCGCCCATATGGGAGCCCCATACAGGGCCATGGACCGCACCACCCCCAGATATAGGCGGCGCGTGCTCTCCTTTGGCCCCCCGAGATTCGGAAGCAGTCGCCTGAATGCGGCGGCTGCCCCTATCAATCGGGGGACAAGCGCCTCCTGCCTGGACTAACTCAATACTCATTATTAAATTTGTTAAAAAAAATATTGCCCTGTGCAGGAATTGAGCCCGCAACCTCACACATCACAGAACAGGAAGTATACAATTCAGGAACCACATATACCACCATGTTAGTACGCATGTGCTCCTATCTATTACCAATACTACTGATATCTAAGGCTCTATTTCTGCAAGCGTATCCTCCGCGGTTGTTACGCGTCATGTCGCCAATTTCAATGCCAAAAAGTTCAAATTTAAACGTTAATATTGCATGGCATGACCACGACTAAGGCAATGAATCACTTCACCCAACAGGAGGTGCGTACAAAGAACAGCCGAAAGTAATTTTCCTCTTTATAAAACTTTCTCGTTGAAACTTTGAATATGCATCGTCAGCCGCTGTTGTAACAATGGGCTGTAACTTTTTAATGTGGGCGGTACAATTTTGGACAAGCAATAAGATATTGTACCAAGTTCTTTGACTTTTGTGAGGTTGGTATAAATGATAATGGTGAAACGGTTACGCGTCGTCATAAGTTTAGCTTTGTGTAATCTACACAAATAGCTAAGGTTTCATCCCCGCGGGCGATTTTTCGACGGCTACATGTTTAGTTGCAACTGGAAAATAACTCTTGAGGTTTGTTTTACCATGATAAATTTAGCTAAAACATTGCTCGTGTAAATAGTGCCTAAGACTATAAAATCTACGCTCCGTAATAAATTTATATCTTGCTTTTATCAACTTTTAATTTAATAAGCAGAAACATGCAGCGTGGTTTTTAAAGATAAGTAGGTAGAAACATTATTTCGTTTAACCTATTTCATTTCAAAAGTAGAGTACCTACCTACACTTAAAATGAAATATAAATAAGAACGTCCAGCCCTGAAAATATTTAAACGCCAACGAGAGACTTAATAATAAAATATAATGTAAATATTTGTTTATTCGTCTTTTATAAATGTCTAATATAATTTTACTTGGGACTTTTCTATTTTATTAGCTTAATTTTTAGTTTTAACTATTAAAAAAAAGGAATTAAAACATTATGCACAAAGTTACAAAAAACCTTACCTCTTTAATCTTTTGATCGGGTTTTTAATAAAATTGTTCTGAAGAAGAAAACTTTTATTCTCCTTTTTATTTATTACTAGCTGCGCCCCGCGGTTTCACCCGCGTAGTTCCTGTTCCCGCGGGAATATGGGGATAAAAATAGCCTATGTTACTCGCTGTCTATGTAGCTTTCAAACAAACTTTCATCCCCTTACAATTCTTTTAGCGCATTAAAAAGTACCCTATGTCCTTTCTCAGGCTCTAGACTATCTCTGTACAAAATTTCATTTCAATCCGTTTAGTAGTTTAGGCGTGAAAGAGCAACAGACAGACAGAGTTACTTTCGCATTTATAATATAGGATATTATTTAGCGTATATTATAAAACATCGTTTTTTTATAACATGGCTGTGATTTTGTTTTCTCGTCTTGGCGGCGGCATTATTGTGCCCTGAGATAGTGTCCATAGGCTTGCGTCTGACACCAAAATTATTCAAAATTTCAAGGTCCATGTGAAATGTATCGACTATTACGAAATGTTGGCCTTATTTGGTGATGACACAGACGGTTTCCATCGATAGTATCGGCACCATTGGCCCATCAGTACCATCATTGCAAAGACCTTGGACGACTTCTGTCATCTCGATTAATTAACTTCTTGCACAATTGACCGTTTCCTTTGAACTAATTTAGGTTCGTAAACCCAGTTCTACACCATTTTAGTTAGTTGATGGAATCAGACATTATTTTACTAAAATCCATTTTCTAAATAAAGGAAAAATCTAAATGAAAAATGAAGCGAAATGTTGAATTAAAGCTATAATGTGTTTCGTCTCTTTAGTTGGATGATTTTGATTTTAAAGTAGCTTAAAATAAGGAGTTTAGTTCATTTGGAAGTGTTTTTTTTTTTGTTCAAATAGGTTTTTCTTAATTATTATATGGCTGAGTTACGAGACGAGCAAGTCGTGCACCTGGTGGTAAACGCTACGCCTGCCCATAACAGTTATCTACAGTTATGATGTGTCATACCTCCGTAGCCACTATAGTTACGAGTATATAATAAATTAGTTATAGTTCTACACTAGAGTTACTATAATTATAAAGTTCGCGTACTGAAATATATAATGATATAAGAATTCCAATAATAAATATGTCAAGACATATTAATCTGTGATCATGACTCCCAATTTAGACGTGAAAATGGTACGTCTATATTCGACAAAGATAAACATAAAATTTGAAACCACCTTTAAATAGCAATATGTTGATAGCTGCTGTAACACAGTTTATTTCAAGATTGAGCTATTTCTAGAATGTTTTGCGACACAATATGGGGACCAAAATAATGAAAAAATTATGAAAATAAACTTGAGATATAGAATAGATTGTTGTATGATTTATTTCGGTAATTTTCTCGTCTACTGGATATAAATACATAAATACCTGAAGCAAACGTTATGTCATCGGTGGAAAGTCCTTCCTTAGCCAGTATATTGTTAGTTGTAATTTACCTGAAAAGATAAAAGTAATGAGTTAATTTCCCAAAAACATAAAATTTATTTGCATGCACGTTGTCTGTAAGAGAATGCAAACTTTATACATCCAATCTGGTACCAATAAATAGAGTTGGAGATATTTTATTTACATTTTTAAACGACTTCAAAAAAGGAGGTTCTCAATTCAACTGTATTTGTTTTTAATATATACTAAGTAATAGAACTTGGGGACATATTACTGCTCCTGTTTTGGGCAAGATTGGTGTTTACTATCTCTCGCTACACTGTTGTACAAAAAAAATCAGGCAGTTTCAGATATATTCACATTTGACTGGTTGCGTGTAACAATGATTGAGTTGATGAAAGTCTGAACGTGTAATGTGTGCCTAAGGCTAATGTCAACCTTAGCAAAGGTCGCTGCGATCTCGATCGGTCCGCGCCACAGTTGCGCAACGGTTGCCCGACTGGTTTTATAACATTGGTGGCCAATGACCTATGACCACCAATGACCATGTCGTGGCATTGCTAGGAATGCTATCATCAATCAGGTTTGAAATAATTTTTTTGCAAGATTTTTCAATTTATTTACCAAACAAATTACACTGTGTTTGGTTTATTTTTATTTAGGTTGTATACTCTTTTTGTAATCTTTGTTTTAATTCAGGTAACTTAAAAAACGACTTAAATTAAATTGGCGTGTTAATTAGTACCTAGCTATATATTTGGGTTATTCTACTGTATTAGGTACTGCCGCAGTTTCCGGCCTTTTTTTGTTGACGTTAAAGAATATTTCAGTGTGGTTGCGTGCGTTTTATAGCTTTGTTAAATTTTATCGGAATTTTATAATGAAAATTGTAAATAACAGTTCCAAAGAGTCCGATGGTTAAATATTTAGTTTGAAAATGAATGTTATAAAAATTACAATTAATTTAAGATTTTTTTTTTCAACGTCATCCGTCCTATTTGTGCCAGTGAAGTGTAGGATACCCACCGGCCAGGTGGAATGACGACTTGCAGAAAATGACTGGCAAGACTGGATGAGAAGAGCCGAAGACCGGGCTCAGTGGCGTTCACTGGGAGAGGCCTACGTCAAACGGTGGACGAATATTTTTTTTTGCCCGGGGAAAATGACGATGAAAATGATGGGTGGACGAATATAGGCTATGATGATACTAGCTCCTATATTTGTGTAGTTCACAACCCGGTACGAAACTCAAAGGAGATTTTTTTTTAATTTTTTTTTTCCTGCCTGCTATATTAAAGGGACTACCTAGATACGCCTGCAGAGTAAGCTCCGAGAGCTTGGAGAGTTGTGTTCCGGTTTGAAGGACATTGTTCCAGCGAAATTACTGGGCATATGACAGTTTAAAACCGGTGTCTCAGGGTGACGAGCGCAGCGCAGTGCCGCACAGGATTATGCAATGCAACAGCTGGGTGGAACTGTTATGGGCAGGCGTAGCGCTGACCATCAGGTAAACGACATTCTCGTTTCGCCACTCAGTCAAATAGAAAAAGGGTCATGAATTTTTATCATTAACATAATCATTATTTTTGTCATACTTACTTAAGTAAAGTTTTATCCGTCACTTATTCATTCAGATCCACAAGACCCCGCGTGATGCTCACAGATACGATTTATTTTTGGCATGTTTACGTGTTTGAACGGCTACACGTACGAAATTGAAGAGCTCGGATGCTTTACCCTTCTACCTTCATGTACAGAATTTGTAGAGAACACCTTGGGAGTTCGTGCCCGTTATATCAAAGGCCCGATAGAAAATCAAGCGTAAATCGTACGAGTGTTTTTATTGTGATTGACAGTTAAAATATCAAACAATGCGTCGAAACTAAAATTGACTTCCATTATTAACAACAAACCATTGAACTAAGAAACTGTCTCAGATAGAAAATGATTAACTAAATCAAGTATAATTTTTTTTTATTATTTGATTGCGTGACGAGACGAGCAAGTCGTTTCCCTGGTTATAAGCGCTACGCCTGCCCATAACAGTTACACTGCCACCCAGAACTTTGCATTGCATAATCCTGCGATAATAATTAATTGACGATAGTATGATTAAAAAAAGTGTAGTTAAATTGAAAACCTCATTTGTTATGACTAATGAGTGAAAAAGATAGGTAACATTTTGACAAAAATATTCCATCCACGCTAATTCGAATGGGACTTCGTTGTTGTCTTCTCTTCCAAACATTTACAATTGTCTATCTAAATTGATATCCATCAGGCTAATTGACGTCCGATTTTAATCGGATCGACAGTGGAAACGCGCTCTACCACGTAGTGAATTTGTAGAGAAGGTAAACGGCATCCGAGCCTTGTTTACGATGACGATAGAAATAAAACATGTTTCGGTACAGTATTTGTAGAGATATTTTCGTTGTAAACTGTTTTCTGACGAATAGAAATATATATATTTGTAGTGTTAGAATATGTTCTTACGAGTAGAAATATATTTGTGGTGTTAGAAAACATTGTAAACAGTGTTCTGACAATAATGAGAGGTTTCTTGGTAGTGTTGGGAAATATTGTGAATTGTATACTGACGAGTAGAGATTCGTAAAACTGCAGAACATTTGACGAGTAGCAATTTGTTTTAAGGAAGATCTGACTAGGGAAACGACATGTTAATGTGAAAAGATTACAATTACGAGAAATTAGTCGCTATGTTAAATTAGAAAATTAAATTTTCTGGACACGTGATCTGAGATATTCAAATTATTACATTGTTAAGTTAGTTAAAACTTTCACTGCTAAAATCACACACGTCTGTATTTTTATGATTTTACGGCAAGCGAAAACACGCCTGGCGTGCGAACCCGCACTCCTGTATCGACAATTTTATCACACGAGTTGTGTGCACAGCTGATTGAGTTTAGTTACGAAACAACGCCAGTAAACAGTAAACACACACGTCGTGTGAAGATTCTCAAAAGAGCCAAAACAAGTAATACGGTTAAGAAGTGAACGTGTTAATCGACAAATCTGTTGCAAGATATTTAGCGAACAACAATGCAAATTTTTGTAAAACCGACTATTAATATCCATCTTATATTCTAGAACCTCGTCTTTGATGGCCACATTCCAAGATGCACAATAAGATGAGTGCACAGTCGTCGGCGGTCAATTGAGGATGTGTTAATCTCAATAATGGTCGAGCACCAACTTTATTTGTACCTATTCGAACCGCAGACGCCGTTTCAAAAACTAGGTCGCAATAAACAGATGGAATTTGAGATTACAGCATTTCTATCCCCTCTTTTGTACCCATCATCAATTAGTAAATCTTTGTAAGTGGTTATTTAGTCTGTGGTCGAGTAGTAGAGGTAAAGGTGTTTTAAATGTATATTAGCTGCGCCCCACTGTTTCACGCGCGTTAACTATTGTACCACAAAAACTGTTATTTTTTACGAGATAAAAAGTATTCTATGTTCTACTAGCTGTGCCCTGCCACGCTTCGCTGTGGAACATTGGCACATTCGCTGATATGTCACTGATGAAAATAATAGATAAAAACAATCCTTGATGCGGATTATATATCATGCTAAAATTTCAGCTCGATCGGTGCAGAACTTTTTGAGTTTTTGAAGCGTACACAAACCAACATAACATTTATATATATATATATATATATAGATTCCAGGACCTAAAGTATGTGCTAAATTTTATCAACATCAGTTCAGCCATTTCGGCGTGAAGAGATGACATACACACCAACTTTCGCATTTACGATATTAGTGAGATTGCGAATCGGTGGTCGGTGAGCTGTAGCACTGGAAGTACCCACCTTGGAGGTAATGTGGATACAAATAATCGTGTACGTATAATTTTTTGAAGTAAAACTTCTTTGCGCACACTTGACTTGCGGAGTAAGCTGGCGAATGCGTTACGGAAAATGTGATCGAGCGAGGCGAACGGAAATTGAGAGGGAGATATACGTTAGTGAAGACAGAATGAGAGAGAGATACGTTTCGTATATTTTTTAAATATCTTTTATATTTTATTTTTTTTATAATTTATTGTTGTAGTTTTACTTCTACTATGTGTCCTAGCCCAGCACACATTTAGTTTTTTCTCTTTATAAACTGAATATTCAATTTGAAGCAGAAATAATAATAATATTTGAAGAGGCCTCGTTTCGTTAATAAAGAATAGATATTTCTTTTATTCATAAAAAATAGAGCGAATATAATGCGGCCTTTAAAATACAATTTTGTGTATCATCTATTTTGTTAAATATAAGATAACAACGTTTGAAAAACTCTAGACAGATTTCTCAGTTGTTGGAAAGTTAGACAACCTTGGGATTTTTAACAATGTTTCGATCGCGTTCGAGCCCAAAAACACAAACAGCTAAGCAATCATCGCTTTATATTCCACTCTATTCCCAAGATTCCCTCGAGAATACGAAAATAACCTATTTCATACCCATAATATAAGCAATACAGGTTCTATCGCCTATATAGTTATATTATAAGGCAGGCAATGCAATCAATTGTGATTATTCCCCGGAAACGTTCCCGGCCTGTTCGCTTACGGAGGGCGGTACACACGGTTCCCTTTGTTCTAAGGAACACCTTTGTACCCTCGTTTCGGTACCGAATAACTGATAGTGTCGGCTAGCTCTGTGGTCTGTAACTACCCTTATCGCGTTTATCAATTGCGTCTTCATAGTCACTTAACATTACGGGACATGATGGTCAATGCCAGCACATCCATTCGCGTTTGTGAGAATGGATGAATGTTTGTTCCTCTTTCACGCAAAACCTACGGAACGGATTCGACTTAAATTTGGAATACAGATAATTTATAACCAGGATTGAGTAATAGGGTACTTTTTATCCCGATAGTATGTTCCCGTGGGACTAAACGGGAACTACGCGGGTGAAACTGAGGAGCGCAACTAGCATAATATAAGTATGCGAAAGTTAGTGTTTTTGTTTGTCCTCTCTTGATGCCGCTGACGGCTGATTGAATTTGGATGTGATTTCATGTGGAGATAGATATTAGGTACCCGGATTAACACAAAATATTATTTTTACCATAATAATACAAACAACATAATCGTCTCTTCACTCAGCTGTATAAAAAAAGGTTATAACATGATAGCAACTACATAGGAAAAAAAAGTACAGCTGTTAACATAACATACGATCTATACGGAGTTTTTAACATAGGCTATATTTTATCCCCGTATTCTCACGGAAACGAGAACTATGCGGGTGAAACCGCGGGGCGCAGCTAGTATTATTTATAATGCATACTAAAGTGTAGTTTAAAAAGGCGGCTCACTAATGAAGGTAAAACCTTGGCATTCCGCAAGAAACTACCATTGCCAGCGAGATGAGTTTGTATCCCATTTCGCGTTGCGGTGAGAAATTATGTTGCGGTCGAGTGTTTTGCGCAGTTCTGCGCGTTATTAACATCTAAATAATCATACGCTTGGCGTTTAGTAGCAACTAGAAAATGTAAGGACAGACCAAGGCAGCTGCGGTGGCGACCGATTAGAAGTTAGTGACCTAGTACCATTTCTTTAGCAGTTAACTTATCAAAAAAAGATTTTGCTAAATATTTTGCTTGTTTGTTACTATTTAGATGTCACTTTTTGAACAAGTTGGTCGAATTTGTAATCAATTCTAAATTGTTATTCATTCTTGTTTATAAACTGTAGAGGGCATACACGATTCTATAATAAGTTAGGTACTAAATAAATACGATAGCAAATAAGACATTGTAAAAATCAAAATTCTAATTCGATTCAACACACATCGCACAAAGTCGTACGAAACTTGGAGCTCGCAGCTCGAAGTAACAAAGAGACAAAACGAAACTGCATATTTACTTGAATTCGGAATGCATTATCCTTAGTACAATGTATGGGCCATTAAGTCGCAGTAAAATGACAAATTGTTTACTTTATTGGCCGTGGAGCCATAAAACGCGCGAGTCCTGCCATTGTGTGCGACGCGCGAACCTGTGGAATATTATTCCATACCTTGTTCGTTCAATGGCAGTTACGAGACTTGTGGTAGACAAGATTAGATAGATAGATAAACTCTTTATTGAAACACCACAGAACATAGAAAACTTAAAAATTAAAACAAATGAAATTTAACAATTAGTGTTACAACCATCAGACATCATATTCATGTCATTAGTGTCTGATTAATTTCGACTTAGAGGCCACTTTTCAACCATTGTGTTTTAAGACTTTGACTGCTGAGCCGATTTTCTTGTCTAGCCACGGTTACGGATGTGCATACACCATTGTTTTCCCGTACCGCTAACACAACAGTTGTGTTTTCCGTACTCGCGGCAAGTTTAAAAAAAACACAAAAGTTGTGCTTTCAGCGGTGTTAAGGCGTAAAACTAGCAGTCTAGGTACCCGTCATTATAACATTCTATGCACAGCACCGATCAAAAAAAATTACAAAATGTTTTTTGGCACTCTAAAAGTTGTCTGGAAGAAATCGCTGTAAGCAATAAGACTTTCCATGGAAAATTAGTGAATCATTTGTTGTTTTGTTATATTTTGCTTTATATTTCGGTGTACAGTAAAAAATATTATTTTCTATTTATTAGAACGTCAATTAAAAATATTAATACAATACATGTGACCATATTGCACTAGTTTTTATGCTTATAACCAATTTATACTATGGCCAAAACTTTTTTAAAAAATAACTTGCAACAAATGAAACACAAGAAACCCTGCACAGAAGTATTTTCTATATATATATATATATAAGTATTATAATATTCCTGATGAAGAATCATAAGAATCAATATTAATATTCAGCTCATGGGAAATCGGCACGGCTCCCATACCAACCACTCGTGTCCGTATCAAATATTGATGTTTCATTCCGTCCGCTGGGACCCTAAGGCATTTGGAGATTTTTCTTTCGAGACCCTTTTCCATGCGATAATAAGGCTAAAGACATTTTTAATCAGAAACATTATAATTATGAACAAATGATTTATCCCGAATCTCTATTAAGAAAATTAATAATATATGTCTGTACCTAGCCCTTTTCTGTAACTGAGTAATTCTACTTAAAATAAAGCAGTAGGTTAAAAAGTCTGTACTGAACATACAATAATTCATCATCAACCCATAACGTCCCACTGCTGGGCACGGGTCTCTCCTCACTTTCGTGAGGAGGGTAAGGCCATAATCCACCACGGGGGCCCAGTCCGGATTGGTGGATAACATACCTACCTCCGAAATAATTCTCGGGTAGGTATGTGGGTTTCTTCACGATATTTTCCTTCACCGAAAAGCGAGTGATAATTACGTAAAACATATGTTACAGAAACACATTGGTACGTGCCTGCACTGGGATTTGAACTCACGACCTTCTGATAATTTTTTTTTTCTTGTTGTCTGTTGTTTTTCTTATCACTTATAAACTACGGAACGAAATGCGACACGGTACCAAGTTGAGGTTAACCGCTAGTTCATAACGAAACACACTGAATACGCCATTGCAACCCCATCCCCTATCCAATAGAACAGAAAGTAAACGTTTGACCGCCAGAAATAACTAATTAATCTATCTAGCTATAAGTATAATATAAAAATTAAACACTATTTCCCTCGATCACGCCATAACTTACGAAGAAATTAGGACAACTTAACCGGTATGGAAAGTTATGTGCGTAATTATTACGATCCCTGGAATTACGCAGGTGACACCGCGGAGCGTAGCTAGTCACAAATAATATATAATAAATAATGCGTCACGTCGCGTACTATGCATTCTGACCAGGGCCGTAGCTAACGCCGTATCAGCCGTATTAATGATACGGGGCCTCCGAGCTACAGGGGCCCCTTACGTGTGTAAGCAAAACCCTCTACCCTTCATCTGGGGCCCCCGTCTAATTTTGATGCAGGGCCCCTCCAAGGCACGCTACGCCACTGATTCTGACCCTTAACCAGGAATAAAAAATAGATTGAAATTCAAAATAATAAACCCCAATAGTATAGAAAGTAAACGCTTGACATCCAGAAATTCCTAAAGTAAAATAAAATTCTCATTACACCATTTTCATTACAAATTGTTCCCAGTCCTTAATCTAACGAGTCAAGCACACTTTTATTACTTTGAATACATCCTGAAAACACTCATCAAGGCCATTAAGAATTCTTTCAAGACTTTAAAGTCTTTTAATTACATTAAAGAATTCCGAAGGGGTCGTAATGTCAGCTACTTAGCGATGGACGGGGGGTCGTCATAAATCAACTGTGACTTACGAGAATTTTTATAACAGATTCCTGTGTCAAATGACGATGAGACGCGACGGGGTGAAAATTAAAAATGGGCCCGGAAATTATGGAAAGGGTCGAAACATACAAAGCAGCCAAATGTTTCCAGCGAAATTACTGCGCATATGAGACTTTAGAGCCGTTGTCTCAGGGTGACGAGCGCAGTGCAGTGTCGCGCAAGATTATGCAATGCAAAGTTTTGGGTGGCACTGTAACTTTTATGGGTAGACGTAGCGCTTATCATCAGGTGAACGACTTGATTGGCCCTTCACCCAGTCAAATAAAATAAAAAAGGTTTATGCCTTGCAGTGGGTCGAATGAACTGTCTATGATGGTGATGACCATATGTTAGGCTGTTGATTCTTGGGTTCCCACGCGACGGACCGAGGGTTAAGAATTAACTTGTCTAGTCCTAATGATTATTGTTAGTTCTTCAATTTTGATCCACTGTAGAGCATCAATTATACAAAACTTTGTTCAGAGTTTCCCAACGAGTATAATCGCGTAATTTTAGAATGACGACAACTTTTGCAACTCAACCATTTATAAGATTTTCAACAAGATCTTTGAAGTTTTGCAATTCTGTTACGAATTTAGGCATTTTCAAGTTATGCAAGTAATTATTCAAATCCACGAAGATGTTTGTTCTTTAGGCATCGGGATTATAAAGTACTGTAGAGAAAATTAAGATAAAATTTCGAAAGTTTCCGAGAATTATACGAAACCTAAGTACTCGCCTAGGGTATATTATTCTCAGTACAAATTCTAAAGTGAGATAAATTTTTCATCACCGTATTATCTGCGATTATTAGGTGAGCGATGGTAGCCTAGTGGGAGAACGTCCGCCTTCCAATCAGAAGGTCCTGAGTTCAAATCCAAGTGCAGGCACGTACCAATGTGTTTCTGTAAAAACATATGTACGTAATTATCACTCGCTTTTCGGTGAAGGAAAACATCGTGAGGAAACCCACATACCTATCCGAGAATTATTTCGGAGGTAGGTATGTTAACCACCAATCCGGACAGGGCCCCCGTGGTGGATTATGGCCGAACCCTCCTCACGAAAGTGAGGAGAGACCCGTGCCCAGCAGTGGGACGTTATGGGTTAATGATGATGATGTATTATCTGCAATTAAAATGTTACTAACACCTAACGCGTCAATGGCGTGTTAAACATACGATTAGCACATAAGAAATATAGCAGAAGTGTAGCTGTTTTTATGGAAAATATTGTTTATTACCTATGTCTAATTTTGCTACCTAACTTACAATACTCTGTAGCTACTGACTATGGATTTAAAAATATACCCTGTGCTGTAGGATATAAGGATCACTCACATACCCATATGTCGCATATAAATCACTCTTTCATATCTGAACTTTTGTCATCACTTATGATCATGACTCAAAATAGCAAAGGTAAATATTATGGCCAAAATAGTAGTACCTATGCTTATATAAAAATTAGAGCCATTAGCCAAATAACTTAAAGTGGTGAGATAGAAGTGTTTATTCAGTACAGTAACGCGACTTGTATAGTTGTTCCGCGGACATGTGGCTACAATAAATGTGGTAGCTTGGGTTCTTTTAACTCAACTACGGTCGTGAGAACTTCAAAATAGCATCTTTACTATATCAAATGGTCTATTAGTTTAACATGTTCACTGCTGAAAACACAACTGTTGTGTTAGCGGTATGGGAAAACACAACGGTGTGTGCAGATCCGTAACCGTGGATAGAATGGAAAATCGCCTCAACAGTTAACACGTTCACTGCTGAAAACATAAATCTTGTGTTTTTCATAACTTGCCACGTGTACGAAAAAACACAACTGTTGTGTTTGTTGTATGGGAAAACACTGTGACGCGTGCAGAGCCGCACCCGTGGCTAAACAAGCAAAACGGCTCAGCAGTCAAAGTTTTAAAGTCTTAAACTCTGCTGTTGAGCTTGACTGTTCGTCCAAAAGAGTACTTCAATAAATAGAAAAGTTGAGTAAAATTTATCTATATCTGTTCACATCGTAGGCCAGTTGCGTACTCATTCATTCATTACTATTTAGCTAGCAGGGATGTTAGGCGGCCACTTAGAAATCCTTGTACCGAGCTGGCTGAAAGCTGGTATTGAAAACGAAAAACTGGTACGCCTGTGCTCCGCTGCGCCGCTGCTAACACTGTTATATAAACTGTGTCGGAAATCGCATCCTAGTGAAAAAAAATTCTATTTCAATTTCATATACCGTTAACAGAGGGCAGTATTTATCGAAAGCACCGAACAAACATCACTTTAAACCTTTATTTTTGATATTATATTGCATTTCGGATATAAAATGTATGTGTAATGTTACCACTACACCACCACACATCTAGTAATAAGTATGATGGAAAATGATAACCATTTATCAAGACGGCTTGCTATTATAAAGTTTGATATCATAAAGCAAATCTAATTTTTGGAATTTGGATTAGAATGTTTTTTTTTTTCATATGCATCTCTACAATTTGTCGGTTTTTCAGTATTATCGGTGTATTTTTGTCGATTAACGGCCAATCGTGGTATTTTTGCATACAAGGACCGAGTAGTCTGGGTACATGGTACGTGATATTAAAAACTAGTATGTTTACCAACAAGTTGGTACGTCTGACATCCCTGAGCTACAGTCTTGATAGAGTCATTCAGTTATGCAATCTCAGAGTGGCAATATCTGTAATTTTTCAGTACCTACAACCATTCTTCGTTCCTCTCCCCCTAAGTAAGACTTGGAAGACAACAATACACCACTGGGGGATAACAATAGCAGTGTATTAGAGAATAAAGGAGCGAGTGTGGCAATGACCACATCCTGTGGGACGGATGGCCAATCTATCGCTAAGTAGGGTACAGGAGGCAGCGGGAGCGACTTCAAGTCTCCTATTCGTGCCCTTTGTGGCAATAAAGGACCGCCACTTTCGCACTGTTACCAGCGAAATTACTGGGCATATGAGACTTCAAACCACAGTCTGAGGGGAGAGCAATACCCATCTCTTGTTCGTTGAATAATTCTTTTTCGGCCTACCGGTGGTTGATTTGTGAATCGCATCGGGTGACAAAATGGCCGTCTCTCGCCGATTTATTAGAGGAAATTGGCCATTTTGACGAAATATTGTCACTAGGCGAGATTTAAAAATTGACTCCCTGATCACCGGAGTAATCTATCGCAGGGTGCATCTTCATCGAAAAACGTTTCGTCGAATTACGGTTTACCAAAAGATTAATCAGCGAATATGAGCCGTAGCCAATGAAAATCAGATAAATACGATTTGGCGTTAAAAATGAGTTTGCTTTGCATTTTGACTCAACTGAACACAGTCTGGTGCAAAAAGGAAATAATTAATTACGATGAAAATATCGGCTAAAGTGAATGGTTGTGCTAAAACCAAGAAGCGTAAAGTTGTGGGTTCTATTCTCACTTAGGGAGTATTGGTGTGAACTGTGAACCACAGGCATTCCGTCTGAGTCTGGGTTTTCTTGAGACCATAAGCCTTGTTGTGGTATTTCAATGGATACAGTGAATACTATTTCTTAAAAAAATATGAACACAAAAAGGAGATGCACAAAACTAATAAAAAAATATAATAGCGATTATGCCCTTGGTCTATATGTTGGTTTTAATTTGCATCAGAACCAAGAACGTTAAGACTGTTACTGTGATTGCAGTTTACGCGAGTAGAGGCATTATCAAATTGGTACGTAATCATTGCACTGTCAATATGACAATAGGCACGTGTTCCAGTGCAAGCCTTTAAATATGCTGTGAAGTGTATAGACAGGTTGTTTTCTCTCTCTCTCTCTCTCTATGTATAAGTCTGTCCATCGTGACCGAGAGATACCGATCTTACATTGCTTACACACATTAATGTGTCACCAAAAAGGTTGTTACTAACAAATAGAAAGAAAGTATTTACTACTTCATCTGACAAATAAGCAAAAGAAATTACTATTGTAGCTGACATGACGTCATAAAATTTAACAATTAAACTATGATTCCTCTTCTATAAATCATATCTATAAATCATACTGTTCATTACGGCTACACGCGTGGTGAAGCGTGTCCGACGGTAGCATTCACTAGTTCGCCAACCTAACTTCACTTTACCTTACTCTAATTCAAACAGTTCAACTCTAACGCAACGAAATGGAGCAATGGTACGGCAGTTGGTTACAAGAACATGCGTTTACGTTTGTTACGTACTCGTAACGTGACTGCGTGCAGAGATATTGGTGGCGTATTGGAGACTTGATCTTGAGTTTAGGCGAATCTCACACGTAACCGGCCACAACTCTGGTACGCTGTGATGCGGAAGCGGATTCCTTGTTAGCTTGGTGTAAAAGTGAATGTTGTATGTTTACGTATTTATAGTAATACTGTAGTGTAGTGATATAATTAGCAGAACATGTATAAATTTCCAATTTGATTTATGAGCGTTAAAAACACTCGAGTTTTGCTTAGAAAAGTTAATTGAAAGTGTATTTATTAAATTAAAAAAATAATGATTTATTTTTGACACAACTTAAATAACAATAGGGCTTGGCTTTAATAACTAAAACAAGAGGGCTGGCTCATTTCTCGCACAGAGAATAGCTATTGCTATTCAACGTGGAAATGCAGCCAGTGTTCTTGGCACCACGCCTCATGGACATCCTTTTTTGTTAGATTATATTTATATGTGCAACTAATTTAGTTGCCTATGCTAAAGTCTTGTCAGTTTGTTGAAGCAGCGATCCGCCCCTATTTGGATGACGTAACATATGTACAGATTCGGTGAATTATCTACAGCCTAGTACCTACGATAAAATTTATACGTTTAACCATGCACTGCAGCATGCGGCGCCGTGTAAGACACGCCTTACAGATTTCTGCTGGCTGACTAGGTTACTGGGCTTACTCTACTACGATTATCTACAAAATGTGACAAAACTGGGACTGTGAGTAGCAACAACACCGCATAAGACTCACACAGCTGTTCATTCACAGTCGTTCGGTCGATATCTGTGGTGAGAAAGTAGGTGTGGTGAGAAAGTCACGATACTGTAAAGCGATGGATGGATGTTTAACTGGGCAGTTTTGGAGAGAACACGAAATTAGACGTTTTCTGTGGCTGTATCATTTACCTAAACACTAATTGTATAATTTGATTTGTTCTAGTTTTTAAGTTTTCTTTGTTCTGTGGTGTTTCAATAAAGATTTTATCTGTCTATCTAAACTCGTATATGTTAGCAAATACAGTTTCCACCAAAATAACACGAAAAAACAACAAATCTATATAATTATGTCAATATTAATCCCTATTTCCCTTGGTCACGGCACCACGCGTGAACGGTTGGATCGATTTCGCTAATTCTTTCTTTCAAATATTTGTTGGGGTTCAAAGGAGGTCTTGAAGAGAAAAAAATTAAAAGTAGCCCGGAAAATTGGAAAATTTAAGAAAACTTCTTTCTAAGACCTTTTTGTATGAACTCACGACTTAACATTTATTCCTAAATAACACAGTAGTTTTCAACCTGGGAGACACAGAGTACTTGCGGGAAAATTGGAATTACGCGGGTGAAAAGTGGTCAACTAAAAAAATATATTAATCAATGAAATTAATTAATTCAATTTGTTTTTTTCGTAATTACTTTTCAGTTAACTTTATTGTAACACAAGAAATCTATACTTAATATATAAAGCTGAAGAGTTTGTTTGTTTGAACGCTAGGATCTCAGGAGCTACTACTGAAAAAATCTTTTTGTGTTGAATAGTCCATTTATCGAGGAAGGTTATAGGATATATGACATTACGCCACGACCAATAGGAGCGGAGCATCAATGAAGAATGTGGCAAAAACGGGGAAAATATATTGCTTTTAAGAGATTTATTGCGGGAAAACTTGAATTATGCGGGTGAAACCGCAGGGCGCAGCTAGTCTTACATATTATAAATGGGCACATACGTCAGTTTCGTCAGTCTTCAGAGAAAGACACTTTTGTTTGTGGCTGTACAGACCTACACGCGAGCACAGAATAAATACGTACAGGAGGCATACCATGACGTCTTATAGCGATTCAGTTGAGGACCTAAACTGAGCCGCGTCGCATAATCGTACCGTGACGTCTTATTTTTTATGTTGCTGCCATTATCAACCTAAACTAGATATAGTTTAAGCTAAAAATGGCTTATTAGCGACTTAATTTAGGTTGCTACCATTTTCAACCTTAACTAGATCCAGTTTAGGTTGAAAATTGTAGCAACATAAAAAATAAGACGTCACGGTACGATTATGCGACGCGGTTCAGTTTAGGTCTTCAATTGAATCGCTATAAGACGTCATGGTATGCCTCCTGTACTTACTACATACAGAATGGTCACTCTCCACCCCGCGCAATCCGCGCCCCCGCACCTCTACGCGCAATCAGCAGGACCTACAGTACTAAACGCCTAAATGTAATAAACAAACGGACAGTATGAACATTCATTTAGTCGCATAAATACGTAAGTACCTACGAGTACACACACAAATATACTACTCGACACAGATTCAGCGCGTGTACGTACGTCATTTACATGTGTGAGTGGTCAAATCAGCTAATTTGTATGAAGTGTCCGGGGTGTTACGAGAGCGATAAGCTCGTCCACACCTTGTGCAAATTTGGGGCCAAAATCAACAACGTCTAATGTTCAGTTCCCGTCATATCCCAACAGTTCATTCGTATTCATAAACTTAGTCTGCTCGTTAGACTCCTTGGGGATGTCGCGAGGCAGTGTGAATTGATATGGCTCATTTGTAACGCTTTTGGTAAGGCGATCTTGACCCGACGATGATTGCGACACTTCTGTACGATGCCTATTCGATGTTCTGATTATATATCTATATCTATCTATATATATATATATATATAAATGTTATGTTGGTTTGTGTACGCTTCAAAAACTCAAAAAGTTCTGCACCGATCGAGCTGAAATTTTAGCATGATATATAATCCGCATCAAGGATTGTTTTTATCTATTTTTTTCATCAGTGACATATCAGCGAATGTGCGAATGTGCCACAGCGAAGCGTGGCAGGGCACAGCTAGTACTAATATATAAAGATGAAGAGTTTGTTTGTTTGAACGCTAAGAAATCAGGAACTACTGATTCAAATTGAACAATTCTTTTTGTATTGAATAGTCAATTTATCGAGAAAGGTTATAGGCTACATTTTATCTCCTTATTCCCACGGGAACGGGAACTACGTGGGTGAAACCGCGAGGCGCAGCTAGTATTTTATAATTTTTGACATTTTCGAATGTTGCGCGCGACGCTGCGTGTTCGATCCCGCGCAGGAAAAATATTTGTGTGAACCATTGATATTTGCTATAGTGGGAGGCCTTTTCTGCAAGAGACCGCTTGGGGAAGTACCATACCTTTGCAAGATATTCATCCGGCAAGCAGTAGTGTGCAAACATTACCTACTGTGTTCCTGTTTCACACATTTAACTGCTGCAAACACAACTGTTGTGTTTGTTGTATGGGAAAACACTGTGGCGCGTGCAGAGGCGCACCCGTGGCTAGACAAGCAAATCAGCTCAGCAGTCAAAGTGTTAAAGGACACTATTTCCAGCGAAATTACTGGGCATAAGAGACTTTAGAGCCGAAGTCTCAGGGTGACGAGCGCAGTGCAGTGCCGCGCAGAATTACACAATGCAAAGTTCTGTAACTATAATGGGCAGGCGTAGCGCTTACCATCAGATGAACGACTAGCTCGTCTAATCACACAGTCAAATAACAAAATAATAAAAAAAAACTGAGTCTATATTGGATATTTGAGGCGCCATGATCCTTGTAGTGCCAGCTAAAAGAAATCCTAGATAAGGGTCAGTCAGTGTGTCTGTGTGATCGCGACGCTCTATGGTTATTATTATTACTAATTTAGTGTCGATTTGACAGTTTTTTGACTATAAAGTCATAACACATACAAATGCGTAAACATTATTTGGAATTATTTAATTTACACTATTGGTTATCACTTATTATGACTACTTATCACCCAGCGGGTCAAAAGCGTCAATTACACATCGGTAGCTAACTACATAAAATACTCTGTAGTTATATTTTTGCCATATAGTAATAATATAAAAAATAATGTCGGACTTCATTGTCAATAAATTACCTTATTACAAACTTACGAGGTTCACCATATTAAATAACACAAGGTTTTTAAAAACTATAAAACCTAAGACAGTTGCTATAATTTACCGGCAAAGTTTGAGTAAAGTTTTATGTTATTACTAGCAGCGCCCTGCGGTTTCACCTGCGTTATTTACCATAACACAGGAACTGTTAATTTTTACTAGACAAAAAGTGCCCTGTGTGTACAGGATCTAAGGTATCTGAATACTAAGTTCTTTCAAAATCCGTTCAGCCGTTTCGGCGCGAAGGCAGGACGAACACACTAACCCACAAACTTTGGCATTTATATGATAATTTTAGTGGGATTTTTCATAAATGCACCTATCATATATAAAGAAGCTCCGTGAAAATCATTTAAAAATGTTGTACATCTGGAAGGGATAAACTGTTGAAACAAATTTACACTGCGATAATCTTAGGTCTTATCTATTTCTGAAATAAAATTGTTCTTAGACTTCATAAAAAAAAAGAACTGTTCTGATCAATATACAAGGAGCGTTCTATAAAAAACAGCGTACCTAAGTTTATTGTAGTAAAAAAAGGTGTAAATAGTTTTGATAATTCATTATTGAGAATATTGAGATTCAATTTTACTGGTAGTGACAGGTCATTTGAACCCGTGAACTGATACACGATTTACGACCTTTGGGTCACAGGTTCGAAGCTTCCTATCTACATGAACGTTATTAACCCATTTGTTTCGCGGAACGGCTTTATAAATTCAAATACATTGCGTCTCTAACGCAAACATATTCGTGGATTTCGGTAGTGCCGTGTAACAAAAATATATATTCTTGGAGTTAATAACAGTAAATACACATTTAAGTTATGAATTTATCTAGAGCGGTGGCGAAACGGTTTTCTTGTCGAGTCGCGGAGAGAGGGACATTTTTCATTCCCTACAGAAATTGTAGTGAGAAATGCCCGCGGTTCTTAGGGTTTGGTATCGCTGAGAAGCTGTAGCGATTTAATTTAAAGCTGGTTTTAATTGCAAATTGGGAACAGTTTTGGTATTTTAGATCAAAGATTTATTAATTTAATTACAACTGGCTTTGATGCTTCAAAAAAAACAGACACTTTATTTCTTTCAAAGTCAAAATCTAAGTTAAAAATCTTTATTCGCATGGGCCCCAAGAGGGCACTCGTGCATATTCACTGATTCTACCGCCGGATTCTTTCAGTTCTAGGGTTAAGTTAATTATTGAAAAGATATAAGTTCTTAAAAAGGCGTGTCTCTAAGTGGCAAGTCATAATATAGAATTAACAAAAAAAAATTGTTACTAATTATTTTCACCTTTTTTTATTAACCGTGCTACACAATTTCGTGCATTTTTCATATATCATCATTAAATTCTTCTTTCGTCAAAGTACAGTTTTCACATAAAAGTCGAGTGCTGCATAAAATTTGTATGTAGAGAAAATCTCTATACTCCTTTTCTTTATTCTTCAAGTTGTATCCCACAGCTGCAATTGTATTCAAATTCACTTCTAGATCTCAAGACTCCGCGGATGGTTTATACTTTCTTTCTGAGACAATAGGCATATTTCCCAGTAGTAGGAAAAAAGCTGTGATGAAGTGTCTTAAACCGCTAGATCTCGTGACACAAGCCCCCAAAAAAAGGAAAAAAAAACGTATTCATTTTAATTTGTCCCACGAAGGATTTGAGTCCTGTTGAATTCTAGGAGGTATTCTGAAGTGCTAGGCCTGATTTACGAGCTAGGCTGTCTAGCAGTCGACCACATTCACTTTATTCTGAATTGCTCCTGTTGTAGGATCTAGAACATCTTCGGAGTATAAATCTTTGGATTTCACAAAGAGCCCGTTATAATGAAAAGAGGACAAGGGATTGTGGTAAGAAAATTGGTATCGTTTTTTATTGTCGAACAATTTAAATAATTTTGTTTATATATTTTTAACTTGCCTGTGGCACCATCATGGTGGCTTTAAACCTAACGTGGAATTTTGGCGGTAAACCGAAAATGTGAAGTAGTTTTTGTATTTTTTCTCAAGCTTGTGTTTCTTCATGTATTCGTGTGTGATATTAGTGAAATATTAGCCATTAAGTGTTCGTTAACGTGTAAGAGTGTGAGCAAACGATAGTAAACCCAAAAATTATGCTAGTTCGTGTTCTCTCCAAAATTTCCAAGATGGTTCAGTAAAGAATCTATTAATTTGCTGAATCGTGCTTTGATATAGACATTTTCACTATTAACTACGGAAATTAAAAAAAATAGAATATTTGACACTAGCTAAATGCAATGCAATAATCGTGCGGAGCCAAAAAGAAAAAAAACCTGATGTGTCAGGGTGAATAGCTCAATGCAACGTAACGGTGCGTGAACTAATGCAATGCACCTACAATTACGCACTGTAATATGCATTGCACTTGTAATAAACGGAATAACCGGTAGTTGCAGCGAGCTAAACTGTTATTATTTCAGCTACTTTAAGTTTCTTTAATTAATGCAGGGGCGCTAGTGTTGAGGTCGACAAAAGCAATTACTATAACAAAAAAAATACAAAATACAACAAAAATGGTTGCACATGTGTAAATGGACGATTTTTTATATATCGTTCCATAGAAAATTTATAAACAAGAGTTACGACACGGGTGCACTTATATAAAAAAAGTATACTTGCATAATCATAATCACACATTATCGATATCGATTATCGATTAACCTACTAATATAATGAAAGTGGAAGTATGGATGTTTCTTTGTTCATTTGTTTCTTACTTAAAACGCTAAAACCGCTGAACAGATTTTTATAGAATTTTCTATAACTAAGTATAAAAAAAAAATAATAAAAAAAAAATATTAAATTAAATTAAATAAATAATAAATATAATTATTTAATAAATTAAATTATTAGTATAAATTTGTTTTGTTCTAGTTTTAAGTTTTCTTTGTTCTGTGGTGTTTCAATAAAGAGTTTATCAATCTATAGACAATATTTGGGAATGTACTCGTAACATAATGGTTTGTTTTATTCCATAAACTATTCCTAAAAGGGCAAAATAAGGTGTCATAGTTTATAATGTAAACAATAAAACTGTGAGCAAAACCGCAAGACGCACCTTCCTGAAAATCAGACCATTCTTCTAAATCTTATTCCGCGAAGAACTAGACCACTTAAAAAAATTCTAAAACAACCCTGACATGTCAAAACCCAAGGGCGGCTGTCAATCGATCATCCGTTAATGTATGCGTGGCCGCCCAAAGACCTGGGGCGGCTGATAAGAGCTCTGACGCCGCCCGCCCACGCCATCGCCTACCGCGTAATGACCTCTTCTGTTTCACGGATCCCTTTACCATTTTTTCTTTGTATTAGAAAAAGCGGTGGCAGCGTGGTGGTAGAACGTCTGCCTTCCGAGTTCCGAGGTCGTGAGTTCAAATCGTACCAATGTGTTTCTGTAAAATCAATAGTGCGTATCATCCACATACCTACCCGAGAATTATTTCGGAGGTAGGTATGTTATCCACCAATCTGGACCGGGCCCCCGTGGTGGTTTATGGTCTAACCCTCGTCACGAAAGTAAAGAGAGTAGTGCTACGATATACAGGTTGATGATGATGATTAGAAAACTTTAAAAAGGTTGCTAGGTTTTATAATTGCTCTAAATTGTAAAAGGAACGGCCAACTTTTGAAAAGTAACTAAACCAAACTGCCATAATTAATATATATTCAAATATCTAAAGGTATTTTTTTTCATATCGAAGTAAGCAGAAAAACTAAATTTCAATGAAATACCTATAACATTACATATTTAATTGCGTTTTTTGATAGAACTACTTTTGATTAGGTTAGCAAAAAAAAAAATAACTTTTTAGTTACAATTTTTTTGCTAAGTTAAGATTAACTTAACTTCTTCTTTAACTTTTTCTTCTATCTTTGCTTTACTTTTTTGATTTGTGCTTTTACAATACGAATAAATATGTAAGCCAGTTAGCAGTTAGCTTAAGCTTCAGATTCGAGCCTTTAATTTCAATTCATGGCAATGAAATTTTCGCTAGTCCATGCCCGGCCACAAAACTAAATTTTATTTAAATTAGTAGGTACAGACATTAGTATGATTAACAAACATGCATTCAAACTTTCACATTCACTCTATTGTAAAACATAACATGCGCACCTTTAGTTATACACAAGCAGGCCCCACATTTGGTAGAGAACCAAACATTTTTTAAGTAAAACTTCTTTACGCACGCTTGACTTTGGGAGTAAGCTGATGATTGCGTTACGAAAAATGTGATCGGGCGAGGCGAACGGAAGTTAAGAGGGATAAGAGAGAGAGTTGCATTTCGTATATTTTTTGAAATGTATATTGTTCGCGCCACTTACATTGGCACTCATAATACCTTCCTACCTTCCTATTCCTATCATTTCTTGGCGACTATCTCTGTCGCTCATATCGTGGTATCCACGAGAAAACTGCTTGCCGCCGCAAGTAGTCTGCGATCGACCCTCGTCCTTCGCGGCTGCCGCTCTCGCCGAATCCAAAGTTCTGGATCTGCTGCTCCTCTGTGGTGGTCCACGTGAATTCGACGCGAAAATATAAACAAAACCCGCTATAAACCCGCCGCGTAAACGCTCCTTGCCGACACGCACCAACCGCCAAAAATACAGTCCACTACATCGAACGTCATAACATCCTGAAGGAACAAGCAGCTTGGAGACGGACCCGAACCGAGGTGATTGCAGTTGCATGGAGACCAGGTTAGTCGCCAAGTTCCTTTGTACTACTCTTCTACCAGCCATCCTTCCCCCGCCATTGGAGGCGCGCTCAGCCTATACAGCTTAGCTGCCGCGCTAACATATTGTTGGTCCTCCGCCGCCGGATCTTCTCTGGTCCTCCCGCTATTCTCTGGCCCCTCTTAGGCCTCATATAGTCCTCTTTATAACCGCCCGCAATTTTATATTGGTATTTTTACCAACGATAATTTCCTATAATTATCGTGTTCCCGCCCGCAATTACAGTTCAGATAGTACCCTGTACTATCCTACTACGCTCTTATATACTTATTTCGTGTATTCCGCATTCCTAAATAGTAAAAATAACGATTTTTCCGTAATTCTTAATTTTTATTAAAAAGTGAAGGTATTCCTAACGACCGCCCGTGCGTCTCCACGTGGGTATTCAATACACCGCGCGCGCGACAGGTAAATGTTGTAGGCAGTTGCAGTAAATTAGGAATTTCATACTTTATCTAGTTTTTTGTACTTTGTTAAGATGTCTATGGCTACTCGTTCAAAAGACAAAGATAGTGAAGTATACGAGGACGCAAGAGCGCTCGATACGTTACAGGTCGAACGTTTGACCTTGATAGGTAAACGTGACATTATATTTTCCCGCTTACAAGATATTTTTAACCGATCTTTAAAGGCTTTCACTGATGATACTGAGAAGGATTTATTTCTATGTGGAATGATCTCGTTAGACCGCTTACGCTCCGATTTCAATGAAATTGTGAACAAATTAAATGTCACCGAGTTGACTCTCAACGCTTCGTACACGGTAAACTACCAATCTATAAACGTCTTCGAAGATATGTTTTGCCGTTGTCAGTTTGTTTATAATAAACTTAACCCGCCTTTAAAAACCGCTGATTTCAATGTTGCCCCGCAACGTAAATCCATCAGAATTCCTGAACTCGATTTGATGGTCTTCAATGGAGATCCGATGACCTGGAGAATATTTTATGAGTCATTCAAACGCACGATTCACGAAAATCCCGATCTCACTGATCACGAACGCGTCCAATATTTAATTAATAAATTGTCAGGCCGGGCCCTTGCAGTTTGTTCTGGTATCGTACCTAACGGTGATAATTATCCGATCATATGGCAGACGCTCGTCGATAGGTATAACGACAAACGTAACCTAGCCTCCGCTTATCTTGATCAAATGCTTGATTTTAAATCTTTTAACACCGCGACGAATAGAAACTTAGAATTATTCCTAGATAAATTCTGCACGGCTGTGTCAAGTTTGAAGTCTCTCAAGCTCGATAACGTGTCTGATTTTATTTTACTATCGCTCGCTTTGAAGAAAATAGATTCAAGTACTGCACGGTCGTTTGAAATGCACATGCGAGGTAAATCTATGCCTACATACAATGAACTTTTAAAATTCATCCGCGAACAAAGCAAAATATTGGAACGCACTACGACCGATTCTCTTAGCCGCCGTGATAACAGGCCGGGTACTGCAAGGTCTACGCAGTCTTTTGCAGCATCATGCGTCACTCACTGTCCGCTTTGCAAACAAGCCGATCACGCTAACTTATATAGATGCCCTGCATTTGATAAGCTTTCTATCGACGACAGGTACACTTTTGTAAAACAAAGCAAAGGTTGCACTAATTGTCTAAGCACTACGCATATAAATATCGCTTGCAATTCTAAATTTAATTGCCGTTATTGTGGATGTAAACATCATTCTATGTTATGCCGCAAAGTATCATTTTCCCGTGAAGACAATCGCCCGTACCCTAGCGCTCCGTCACAGGCGCACGCGCCGCCTCCGCGCGCGCGAACTGGCAACTTCTCCGCCGCCGGGGATCACATGCCGCCTTCGGCATCGCCGCCGCCCGTCGCGGGCTCCGCTAGCGCTCAGCTGACGAACTTACCTACAACTGCTTATCAGTCATCACAACAACAGGTGTCGCTGTGTAATATACGCCCCGCTTCGCAGCCTAATGACACTACTTGTTTACTGGGAACCGTACAAGTTTATGCTACGGATTTAAATGGTCGCCGCCATGTAGTACGCGCCTTAATTGATTCGGCTTCCCAAAGTAACTTTTTAACTTCAAAATGTTGCGCTAAATTAAATTTAAAATGCAATAAGGTGACGAACACCGTTGTTAAAGGGATAGGTTCCGCATCTAACCCAATCAAGGGAGCAGTTTCTGCTACTTTGTCTTCCCGCCTAAATGATAATTTTATTGCAATTGACGCCTATGTTATCGACCGCATAACAGACAATTTACCGGCAGTGAAAATTGACGTATCCTGCCTTTCATACCTGAACTGCCTGCCTCTGGCAGACGACAGTTTCGCTTCGCCTTCCGAGATCGACATACTTATAGGCGCGCCGCTCTTTTCTGAAATATTGCTATCAGGCCGCGCCGCTGGTCCGCCTGGTACTCCAACCGCTTTTGAAACCATTTTTGGTTTTATCGTAATCGGGACCGCTCCCGTTACTCCCGCTCATGTTACTCCCGCTCATGTTACGCCCGCTCATATTGAAACCGTTGTTTCTATCACTGACCCCTTGGTTGAAGATAGATGCCGCTCTCATATTTCCCTCTGTACCTTTACGGAAGGACCACGTTTAGATAATCTTGTCCAACGCTTCTGGCAGCTTGAAGAGGTGCAATGCACGCCGACTTTGAGCCCAGACGCTATAGAATGTGAACGCATTTTTACAAATAACGTTTCCCGCGATCCTACGGGACGCTATTCTGTAGCGTCACCTTTCTCCCGCGATCCCGCGACCTCTCTGGGTAATTCTTACCCTATCGCTAAAAAACGCTTCATGTATCTCGAACGTAAGCTCGCCGCGACACCTGCTCTGCGCTTAGAGTACGATGCTATAATCAAAGAGTACATTCAGAAGGGTTACATTTCACTGATCGACAATGATAGTCCTTTTACTGGATATTACGTGCCACACCACGCCATTGCGAGACTACAAAAAACAACAACTCGATGGCGTATGGTGATGGACGCCAGTGCTGAAACTGACTCAGGCCTCTCCTTGAATCAAGTTTTATATACCGGGGATAATTTACAAAACGATCTTTTTACAATCCTCTTGGATTTCCGCCACTACCCAATCGCTTTTACATCCGATATTAAACAGATGTACCTACAAATTTTGATAAATAAGGACCAACGCAAATATCAAAAATTCCTGTATCGATTCGATCCCGTTTTTCCGCTTGATACCTACCAATTCAACCGCGTTTGTTTTGGTCTACGTAGCAGTCCGTTCCTTGCGATGCGAGTGTTGCGACAGCTGTGCGCCGCCGACGGTGCCCGCTTCCCACTCGCAGCATCTCTTATCAGCGACAACACATACATGGACGACGTGTGCTACTCCATGCCTACTCTGTCTGCTTGTTTACAACTCAGAGACGATCTCCGCGAGTTGCTCAAGGCCGGGGGCTTCGATCTCGTCAAATGGGCTAGTTACTCACCCGCGCTCCTTGACTCCCTTCCCGTCTCTGCGTTAACGGAATGCGTTAAAAATGCGAAAAATGCGTTAACGGATCTTTTAAATTCCGACGAATATAATAAGTCTATCTCAGATGAGTTATCAGCTAATCGCATACACTGGAAATTCAATCCACCGCGAAGTCCTCACTTCGGGGGGAATTATGAAATATATGTGAAAGCGTTTAAAAGTCATCTTCATAAGACGATCGGTTCACAGTCACTCACCTATGAGGAAATGTTAACCGTACTCACACAGATAGAATGCGTTATCAATTCTCGTCCTGTAACGTTATTGAGCGAAGATCCGTCTGAGCCGACCGCGCTGAGTGCTTCACATTTCTTAATGACCGCACCGCTGAAGCATTTACCCGCTTGCACGGTTCCCGATGAACCTGGACACTTATTGAAACGATACGCTTTATTGGATCAAATGGTACAATCATTTTCCAAACGGTGGAAGTTGGAATATCTTCACTTACTTCAATCTAGAGGAAAATGGAATACACCTTTGAATCCCATTACAATAGGTTCTATTGTTCTTATTATCACTGATAATATTCCCCCGCTATCCTGGCCTCTCGGCGTCGTCGTGGCCACTCATGTCGGCGGCGATGGCATCTGTCGAGTAGCGTCAGTAAAAACGGCGACCGGCGTCTACCAGAGACCCGTCGTCCGTTTATGTATCTTACCTACCCAATAATTTAACCCCTTGCTCCCCGGTCAACCGCTATGTTATATTTAACCCGTTGACCGCTTAAGAGTTTAACTCTTATTTTTTTTTTTTTTATTTCCCGCTTTCTTTTAAAAACCAATGGTTTTTAGGCCGGGGGCAAATGTTCGCGCCACTTACATTGGCACTCATAATACCTTCCTACCTTCCTATTCCTATCATTTCTTGGCGACTATCTCTGTCGCTCATATCGTGGTATCCACGAGAAAACTGCTTGCCGCCGCAAGTAGTCTGCGATCGACCCTCGTCCTTCGCGGCTGCCGCTCTCGCCGAATCCAAAGTTCTGGATCTGCTGCTCCTCTGTGGTGGTCCACGTGAATTCGACGCGAAAATATAAACAAAACCCGCTATAAACCCGCCGCGTAAACGCTCCTTGCCGACACGCACCAACCGCCAAAAATACAGTCCACTACATCGAACGTCATAACATCCTGAAGGAACAAGCAGCTTGGAGACGGACCCGAACCGAGGTGATTGCAGTTGCATGGAGACCAGGTTAGTCGCCAAGTTCCTTTGTACTACTCTTCTACCAGCCATCCTTCCCCCGCCATTGGAGGCGCGCTCAGCCTATACAGCTTAGCTGCCGCGCTAACATATATTTTGTTTTTTAATATTTTATTTTTTTATTAATTTTTTTAGTTGAAGTTTAACTTCTACTATGTGTCCCAGAATACATCTCGTTTATTTTAAGTAGAGATTCTTTAAAATTATGTAATAACTAATCATCGTATAATCTATCAAATTATCAACTTGCTTCCGGTCACGTAACGTTATTATGCATTGTTCTATTAACAAAGCACTATTATAATATTAATTTTAATAGTGAGATAGTATCATAGTGCTTAGTTATCATAGGAGCGACCTTATGCCTCGCATATTTCGATTTCTTCCCAGATTGATAGAAGCCTTAACAATTAAAATTCATTTCCTAGAGACAACTGTAAAGTAGGTACATGTCTTAGTGATGTGTTTAATCAGTAATCAGTCTCGTTTGTTTGTTATAGAATTGATTATTTTATTTCTAAGTGTAGCACTTTATTCTACTCTGGACAATTATACATCTATGAGTGAAACCTGTTTAAGGCTATGTAAACCATTTAGTGCATCCATCATATTTATAAAAAGTTGTTAATGTACCGTGAAAATTAAAATAAACAGTACAAATTGCCTTTTTCAATATCAGCGGTGCGAAAAGATAAATAAAATAAAGGTAATTATTTATTGTAATTATAATGAGATAGTATCATAGTACTTAGTTATCATAGGAGTGACCTTACCTTACTTGCCTTACCTTACCTTACCTTCCTTACCTTACCTTCCTTACCTTACAATCCTTACCTTACCTTACCTTACCTTAGCCTTGCATATTTCGATTTAGTTATTATTTACTTATTTTATACTTTGCAAGTTATTTTTATTGTCATCCTCTCAGGGGATGTTTGTCTGGAAGAGGATGCTCTAAGCTTCCTTTGTTCTGTGATAATTTATAGTATCTATCTAGCTATCTAATAGTTACATGTCGTTGAGAGAGGCAGAGACTACATCTTTCCACGTGCTACAACCCCAGCGGAAAGCATTTTGGAACTCTAAACCAATATACTGGTAGGTAATCTATTTATTCTGGGAATAAAAAGATTTGTATAAATCGCTAACGTTACCACAACTGCGTTTAAATTTCACTTACGTTTCAGTTCTCTGCCATTTATTCTAATTAAAACGCCTAATTAAAAGTAAACATTAATCAAGGACGCGAATTACCAAAGCATTATACCCTTTAATCCGTGAGCTTTAAGGAAATTAACGGAATACGATCTAATACGGAATCCTATCTATTCAACCTATTATTGTAGATTATTGGCGCAGGGTTCAGGGGATTTGTGAAAATAGAGACACAGTCCGTCCACGAAAAAACTTGTAATCAAAGAAGTTCGGTGACACGCACGACACCACACGAGAAATACGAAAAGAACATTAAACTAATAACGAGGGGCTGTGTCGAAGCCCGAGGTGAGCAGCGGGGTGCTCCGGTGGCGATTTGACCCGCGCGCGCGCACTCTTTCGAATTTGCGAGGCGACACTCTCTAACAAATAACGAGGGGCTGTATCGAAGCCCGAGGTGAGCAGCGGGGTGCTCCGGTGGCGATTTGGCCCGCGCGCGCGCACTCTTTCGAATTTGCGAGGCGACACTATCTAACAAATAACGAGGGGCTGTATCGAAGCCCGAGGTGAGCAGCGGGGTGCTCCGGTGGCGATTTGGCCCGCGCGCGCGCACTCTTTCGAATTTGCGAGGCGACACTCTCTAACAAATAACGAGGGGCTGTATCGAAGCCCGAGGTGAGCAGCGGGGTGCTCCGGTGGCGATTTGGCCCGCGCGCGCGCACTCTTTCGAATTTGCGAGGCGACACTCTCTAACAAATAACGAGGGGCTGTATCGAAGCCCGAGGTGAGCAGCGGGGTGCTCCGGTGGCGATTTAGCCCGCGCGCGCGCACTCTTTCGAGTTTGCAAGGCGACACTACTAGAAAAACATGGCGGGGGTGGCGTGCTTCCTGCGTCCGACTACCACGTGACGTCTTCGGACGCCTTCGGATGCGCTCGGCCAAGATCGCCACCAGCGCACCGCCTCTCGCTCCGCGCCATCAATTTAAACATAATAAAATAGATTGCTGTGTTGGCAACATTCCCACCCCCGTGTTACTAAACACCATCGTCAGTGGGCAACACAGCAACCTTTACAACGGTTTCAACAATTCTTTACACGTCTTAACTATAACAACTCTGACCTGACCATCGCGGCCTGGGTGTACTACGCTAATTACGCCCCTAGGCCACATGTTACGGGGTTGGTTACACAAAAAAATAAAAAAGTACAATTAAAGTAAAATTAACACGGCGTCTACTATTCTAATCTGTGGCACGCCGTTGAACCACTTTAGTCGCTTTTGCAACGTCAGAACATATTCCCTTAGCCAGCGCTTCCAGAACGAGTCCGCCAGAGCCTGAGTAATTTTCCAGGCTTTCCTTCCATCATAGGCATCGAACAACCTTCTTTCCCATTCATTCAATTCATTCTTTTTTAATTTCTCACCCCATCCTATGCCAGATCTCCACACCTTCTGCAGCAGAATTTTCAACTTAATCGTATACGGATATATAAAGCCTAACCAGTCAAATATAAAAAAGATAAATTTAAAAAAATCACGCTTCGTAGGTATAACTTTACCCTGCACTATGACCGGCAATAATCTTTTAAACGAAAGATCAAACGCCAGCCGATCATCTTTAGGTACCCACATAATTCCTAGAGTCCGTTCACCGACGTTCGGAGAATTGTCGAGACTCACTGAGCCAGGCACAGCAGCAGGTAATTCTCGACGCAGTTTGGGTGGGTCTATCACCCACCCCCGAATCGCGAATCCACCCGTGGCGCGAATCATCGACATGTCTCCGATCAGCTGACACGCTAACTCAACCGACTCCACAACCTGACAGGTATACGCAGCCGCATACTCGGGGTTCTTGTTCACCTTACTCTCTACGCTACGTAACCGCTTGATAGCATAATCGTAGTTGTCAGGTAAATGTACCTCGTCACGTGACCTGAGCAATCCTACCTCGCAGCCGCTATCAACTCGGTGGCTAGTACTGTCCAGGATCTCACACGCTCGCTCGGTCTCAACATTCTTACGTGACACTTCCATTATACCTATAGACTCGAGTTCAAATTGTTGTTTCACCAAATCAAATGAGTCGTTTGCTATTTCTGACACTAAATGAACAGACTCAGGGCTGGATTCAGAAAATATACCTAACGGCCCATGTACAACCCACCCTAACTTCGTAAGCGACGCCACGGGTTGACCGGATTTACCTTGCCGTATCTCTTTGTTTACAATTAAATCCCAATGATCCTGACCTATCAACATCATTGGCTTGGCAGAGATCATCTCACAACAACTCAAGTCACGCAAATGGGCGTTTTGAGCTAAAACTCTGGCGGGCATGGTCTGGGGCGGCAAGTCAATATTCTGAATAGTGCGAAAAGCTACATTATGACACGCACCATTAGGGCCGCGAATTAGCGCAGTAATCCTATGTGAATTACAATCGGTAACTATTTGACCACGCGCGCTTACAATTTTTAACGGGGATGCGGGACCACTTACATCGCCACTTAATACACTATCAATCAAAGATACTGTGGCCCCGTCATCTAGTAACGCATAACACATACGCTCGACATTATTAACAGTAACAGTCACAGGAATAATTTTCAATAATGTTTTGGTGCATCGCTCACCCATACTCGTCACTGACTCGGCACTCACAAACGACGTAGATGGCGCACGAGCCACCGCGGCGGACGTGCCATGTGCCGCCGTGGCGGGCGAGGGCGAGGGCGGAGCGCCGGCGCCGGCGGCCGCGGGCGGCGGCGGCGTCGTGCCGCCGCGGCCGGCCGCGCAGGCACCCGACTTCACGAAGTGAAGAAGCGTATGGTGCGGAGAACGACACTTCGCGCACCGTTTCGCTTGACACTGATAACGATTGTGTTGTTTTATCAAACACTTAAAACAAAGTTTATTAAATTTCACAAAATCCCACTTTTCGAATTCACTTTTATTTACAAACATTTTGCACTCTGGCAAACTATGATTTCCACTGCACAACGCACACGTAACGTTTACGTTTCCGTCCGATGGTTGGCGACTACGCCACGATAACGGCGGGGTCGTTGAACTCGCCGTCTGTGTGTCGTCCGGCTGATCTACGCTGGTATGAACACGTTGGAAGTCCGCTCGACGGCGCGGGTCGGTCGCGCTTACATTGTTGGTGGCAACGGCGAAGTTCCGATTGCGGTAGGTATTCGGTTCGGTATTCATAGGGATGTAATAGGCTGCCGCCCGCGACAAATGGCTGATGAACTCAAGTACTACGTTAAGGTTCGGTGACACACGCAGGTCTTCTTTCACATTTAATTTCATAACGTACTCGCCGTACTGAGCTCGTTGAACGGGCGTTAGTTTGAACAATAACTCTTGTGTTAACTGCGGGTTGTTAATGTAGCCTTCTGCTTTTATGTTGTTCAGTAGGTAAACACAATTTCTGACTACGGAGGTCATCTGACGCAGTTCGACACCACTATCTGACACTCGCGGTAAACTTCTAATCTTTCGTATTGCAGTCTCTAACAGAAGGTTAGGATGTCCGAAATCTTCTTCCAGAGCGCATATGATGTCCTTGGGGTCGGCCCCCGTACGGAGGAGATCTTCGACGGCGTACTTGGCCGCGCCACGGAGCGATGTCTGTAGTCGCACGGTGTTTTCGTAGACACTGTAACTTGGCGCGGTATTTTCATATGCTCTTCGGTACGATAACCAATCTACTGGGTTGCCGTCGAACACTGGTAAATCGTAGGTATGTCTCGGCTTCTGTTTCGACATATTGTTAATTATTACATCAGCAAGATGCAAGATGTCGGACGGGGCGACCGGGTGGGTAAGCGCGGGCGCAAGGGGCGCGGGCGCGGGGGGTGCGGACTCGAGCGGAATTTTCCGGTTCGAACACGTGGCGTCCGTTGGCGATCCAACCACGTGTTTGCTGGCTTGGTTGGTTTCGATGAGCCAATTTTCCACGTTTACAGATTCACACACACTCAACGGTCTATCTTCGTTCTCTTCTTCTGCGAGCTCGGCGATGTCGAGGGCTAATTTCTTCTTTATAACTTCTTCTCTTACTTTCGCTAGTTCTTTTTCGGCTTCATAAACGGCACGTAGGCGCAAAGTTTCGCGGCTTAACCGACTAGAGCGCGACTTCGACGAGGCAGCGTCACCACGCGGGTTCGTAATGGCGCGCGTCGCCGCGATGTCGCGCTGTTCGTCAGCCAAAGCATGAGCTTTGCTCCTCGTTATGCATCCGTTTGTCTCCATTTTCACAGTGATCCGGCTCGAAGGACTATTATTGTAGATTATTGGCGCAGGGTTCAGGGGATTTGTGAAAATAGAGACACAGTCCGTCCACGAAAAAACTTGTAATCAAAGAAGTTCGGTGACACGCACGACACCACACGAGAAATACGAAAAGAACATTAAACTAATAACGAGGGGCTGTGTCGAAGCCCGAGGTGAGCAGCGGGGTGCTCCGGTGGCGATTTGACCCGCGCGCGCGCACTCTTTCGAATTTGCGAGGCGACACTCTCTAACAAATAACGAGGGGCTGTATCGAAGCCCGAGGTGAGCAGCGGGGTGCTCCGGTGGCGATTTGGCCCGCGCGCGCGCACTCTTTCGAATTTGCGAGGCGACACTATCTAACAAATAACGAGGGGCTGTATCGAAGCCCGAGGTGAGCAGCGGGGTGCTCCGGTGGCGATTTGGCCCGCGCGCGCGCACTCTTTCGAATTTGCGAGGCGACACTCTCTAACAAATAACGAGGGGCTGTATCGAAGCCCGAGGTGAGCAGCGGGGTGCTCCGGTGGCGATTTGGCCCGCGCGCGCGCACTCTTTCGAATTTGCGAGGCGACACTCTCTAACAAATAACGAGGGGCTGTATCGAAGCCCGAGGTGAGCAGCGGGGTGCTCCGGTGGCGATTTAGCCCGCGCGCGCGCACTCTTTCGAGTTTGCAAGGCGACACTACTAGAAAAACATGGCGGGGGTGGCGTGCTTCCTGCGTCCGACTACCACGTGACGTCTTCGGACGCCTTCGGATGCGCTCGGCCAAGATCGCCACCAGCGCACCGCCTCTCGCTCCGCGCCATCAATTTAAACATAATAAAATAGATTGCTGTGTTGGCAACACAACCTGTCGCGGATTAGTGAAGTACGGAACCCGGTTTTATCGGGTCGGTGAGTGTGAGAAGCGGAAGCGGTAAAAAAAAACGAGCAAGCCTTACAGTAGTCGCAGTACACCTAACTAATGCTGCTTATTTTTATTCTTGTCAAATGCAAATTCAAAGCGCGTGCTCATTGGTCAAATCAAATAGCGCGCGCTTCCTGGCTTCATGTTCACTTCCGTCCCTTTTCACGAAATCACTCCTACAAATTGAGAAAAGCGACGGCAAAGATGTTATTCATCAAAAACCATACAACAGACCATAGACTTCCTAATGGTACATTTTAGTTTCAGCAGCATAGCTTTTGTGTTCATCATAATCCGTACAATTTATTTAAAGTACTCTTTTTTTCCCACAAAAGTAATATGACAAGTGTAAATATGCTCTTGTAATTTTCTATTTAAGTTCCTAAAGTATCTGTATACTAAATTTCATCAAAATCCGTTATTCCGTTTCGGCGTGAAGAGGGAACAAACACAACTTTAGCATTTTAATATTAGTGAGATTATATCGATCAAATCGCTTCCCTTGTGAACAAAACACACCCGCTAGTACTGTCGGTAGCGAATTAACAAAAATGTCACGCCAAATAAGCCCTAACTGAGCAAAATCTTAATTTTAGATCGTGTTTGGGAATACGCGTCGTACTTTATTTATTAAACTTGACGGTGTGACGCCGCGTGGTTAAAAGTCAATTAATTTTAAGTGTTGACAAGATCGTTTTCGGGAGCTTTTGAGGAAAATGCACGTAATGACGTTAGGGGCGTCACAGCTTTGAAGGGGAGGCGTCATGATGCGATAATCTTAAATTTACGTAAATTCTAAATTCTCTGCGTGCAATTATAACTTTTAAATTAAAAAAAAGCTAACTACTCATTTTTTTATTATTGTATTGTCATTCGGCTCTTACACATTTGCAAAATTTTAAAATGATTCAGACGTCTGGCAGTTGAAACATGAATTGAAAGATTTACATTTATACGTGCATTACATTGTTTACATTGTTTTTTACTGTCCATACAAAGGTTGTCTGGAAGAAATCTCTTTCAGCGATAAGACCGCCCATTGTACTACCCTTGTTTACCTATTGTAATTTTTCTGTACTGTGTTTAGTTTTGTTTCTGGTGTACAATAAAGAGTTTTCTATTCTATTCTACAATTAAAATGTCCCATTCGCAGAACGTCAAACACTAATCTATAATCTGTCTAATAGTAGGTAAATAAAAATTAATGGATAAAAAATCGTAACCGGCTGGACCAATACGCCTTTTTTTATATTTGTGGTATATTGGTTGTAGTCCGTAGAAGGTTCTTATAAAAAGAAAAATTGGAAAAATTTACCGGAAAATTGGGAATTGAATATGATTTTTTCCTATGTCATATTTGTATGAACTCACGGTTTGACGTTTTTCCTTTTTTTTTTTGCAATCTTCAGTTTTTTGGGGGAACCTGGGAAACGCAGAGTTCTTGCTAAAAAAACTGGTATTACGCGAGTGAAACAGCGGAGTGCAGTTGGTAAACATATAATAACCAATCATCGAGCCGTCTGTCGAAAGATATCTATCGTGAAGCCATGTCAGAGGCCTGACAACCTCTGACACAAGACACCGCCACTCCATCATCCAAGCTCGATCGACCAAATAAAAAAACAGCGACCCTTATTTATTATTACACTATAGCGATCAGCCGAAGCGATAAGCCAAAACCAAATTACAGTTCTCTGAAAAAGCCGACATCTTGCATCCTATTCAAACTTGACACAGGTTGTTGCGTGTTACATAAAAGGGTGGTTTCCGGAAGGGTTGAGATTTTTCGGACTGTCACCACGTGTAATTGATGGCTAGGGTTGTAATACAGAGTACAAAGCGCCGCGAGGTGCCATCAAAAATGGATCAGTACTAACGACTTAGACAATATTCTGGTGAACTATTATAGTTTTCTTTTGTCTGTGTTTTTTTTTAGTTACGAGACAAATGAAGACTAGTAACCAAATAAAAACTCCTCGTGCCATATTACCGTAGAAGTTTGAAACTTCTACTTGTAGCAATGTAACTTACATTAAATCAGTTTTGTGATAGTTATTTTTAATATCTTGATAATATATAATTTGTATTCTAATTCTCATTCTTGGAGGCAAATATAACAGTATTTTTTATAAACATAAAATAAATAAGTAGGAAATCTGGCAAAAAATGGCCTCATATAAACAAACTTTTACCGTTGAAATAGTTGATATCTGACGGTATTGTAAAATAATTTGTCGTTATGGGGGTTGTTATTATTTAATTTGAGAGGGATAAATCTGTGTGGAATATCTAGTATGTCATCCAGTGTCAATCAAACAATTGAAATAAAGAAAGCATAACATGATAAGACTGTGTACGTAAGGTTTGCGAGGACTGGCATATCTTGGTTACTTCACCTCTTTGGATTCACGTAGAAGAAACAGAAAAATAGTTATGTATCTTCGTTGAAAGTTACCAAACGTGGCTTTTATGTGTGCGCGCCTGTACACACGCATACTGCACGCACACAGTGGCTATGACTTTACAAAGCAGCTATTACTTATGCGTCGCATGCTCACTGGTACAATCAGACGCTTTGCACTAAGTGCGCTTTACCCAACATCACGGAATTGGGTGCTGCAGTAGGCCATTAGTCCGTCATACCCGGGCACACGGGCGACCTACAAGACGTAATGTGCAGACGACGTGGGAGGGCATTAAGGACCATTTCCTTTGTGTTAGCTGCTAATTTAGCTGTCGCTATAGCTGTGTAGATCTCTCCTTATTCTAGGAATATAGTCTTGCAAACGTTTGATGCCTAATATGTGTTTGGACTGGAATTTCACGTTGACGATAAAGTGAACCCCTTTCTTGCGGGTTTGATTCCAGCAAAGCTGAACTATTCGCGTGAACCACAGGTATATAGTCTGAGTCTGGGTGTTTTTGAGATCATGGCGCTCTTCGTTTACGATTCCTTAGATAGAGAGAATCCTAGTTATAAGGAATCATAATCTATGTATGTGATTGTGACGCATTGTTATGTGTTTGCAAGATGTTTTGATATTTTTTATGTTACTAAGCAGCGAGCAAGTCGTTCACCTGGTAGTAAGCGCCACGCCTGCCCATAACAGCTACAGCGCCACCCAGAATTTACCATTACAGAATCTTTCGGCACTGCACAGCGCTCGTCACCCTGAGACATCGGCTCTAAAGTCTCATATGCCCAGTAATTTCGCTGGAAACAGTTCCCTTCACACCGGAACACAGGTTTCAATTAAAGCGATAAAAGAAGCAGTGAAACTCTAGCCTTCGTCTGTCCTGAAGGTAACAACATTTGTTGGTCCTTTATTGGAAATCCCACTCTCATCTAAATTCATAAAATACAACTATCACCGAAGCAGTAACTATCCAAATGGCCCCTAATTTCGTCTCCCGCAATATGATTTAGGGGAACATGTGCTTAATTCCTTCCTCGCCTAAAGCCTGCATTTGCATTTTATGTCCCGCTCACAGATATAGGAAAGAGTAGATAACACAAGTACACTCCTTATCCCGAATAATAATAAACAATGCCCTTCAAACCGGAACTCAGTAATGTTTGCACACTACTGCTTGGCGGATGAAAATCTGATAAAGAAACCTGACACCTGAAACCTGGGCACCTGGTGGTAAGCACTTCGTCCGCCCATAACAGTTACAGTGCCACCAGAACTTCGCATTGCATAATCCTGCGCGGCACTGCACTGCGGTACACTTTTGACAATATCTACAATTATAATTATGCAATCGATGAACTCAAACATTCATTTGTTTCCCCAATTCCATTAATTCAGCCTCGCAAGTAGCAAGCCTGCAGCGCAATCGGAACCAACCAATCCCATTCGGAATGTGCCCGGAGTCCGAATACCTTGTAACCATGCCTAGAATGCAAACACACTGACTGACGCACCTGTGTCTCGTTAGGTTAGGTAACTACATAGCACCTAATGTTAGCTTTGAGCTTTGAGGCTATTTTGAACTGAAATTGAATACAACTTGATGTATTAATTATAAATTTTGGTTGAGAGCAATTTGGTACCAATTCATTATAGCCCTAACTCCAATCAAATTCAAAACGGCATTCATTTCGTATTTCGCCCAAACTAAAAAAAAAAAAATAAGTTTATGGAAGGTTGGGACTTTACTTTTTTTCTCCCTTTTCGTTTTCATTACTTATTAATATCACGATTCCGTAAAGTGAATAGTTTACTAATTTTTGTTCAATTTTGGAAGGAACTAGAAGTTATACGTTTATACCTAATACTTAAAACGTAACCCTCCTTCTGTTTCAGTCGGGTAATCACACACGCAAAAACACAATGCGAAAAAACACAAAATCAACAACGTTAGATACGTTTTCGTTTCCCACAAAAATGCCGTACTGATTTAATGTTTTTGTCACGGCGATGTTCAGCGTACGTACTAATGTCAGTAATTCCTACTAATAATGTTCTTATTATGCAAGAAAAAATACTTCCTACAGCTAATTATAATCATGTTTCCTCGATCGACCGCAACTTAGTAAGGCCAAGTGATTTTTTGTTCAGAAAAAAAAACAATGTTAGCTTTTTCATTGTTAGCTTAGCGCTCAGCAGTTAAACTTGATAATCGTACTTCCCTTTCGAAGTTAATGAAAATCAAAACTGCACAATTCTGAACAATCTAAAGAAAAAATCGGGCAAAAAGACGCATACAATTAAACAGTGTTTTTTATGTCACGCATAGATACTGACCCCTAACAAGAATTTCCTATAACTACGGAATCAGGAACTACGAAGACCGTGTTTTCTGTGACCGTGTCTTAGAGTAAATACCTATGGTTCACACCAATTTTAGCCCCATGCGGGAACTGAACCCGCTACCTACACCACACAACACAGAAGACTTTGTTCAACATGACACAGAAGAGATAGTTCAACATGACACACAAGAATTTGTTCAACATAACATTGAAAAGTTAGTCGAACATAACACACAAGATTGAGAGATAGATAGATAAACTCTTTATTGAAACACCACAGAACAAAGAAAACTTAAAAACTAGAACAAAACAAGTTTTACAATTAGTGTCATAATGAGCGGTCTTATCGCTCAGAGCGATCTCTTCCAGACAACTATGCACGGAGAGGAGTAATTAGGACATCGGACGGTGGCTTTCCTTGAGTTCAGCGTATCACATACGAGTTTCGTGACGGCGTCAAACGGGGACTTAGAATAAAATTAACCAAGCCTTATGATATAAGCTGCAATTAATTTGAGACGTCGGCGTCGCGTGCGGGCTAAGAAGGAGCGGCGCGGGCAAAGGCGGGCGCGGGCAAAGGGGCCAAAGCGGGTAAAGAGGAGGCATTTGGGTTAACGAGTTGCAATGCCCGTATTGCTGCCTCATTGTCGAGGGATTTTTACCCGTAGATACGGTTGTTAGGTGAGCTTATTCGTTTTGCTTCTCTTGCGAGGACTTGTCTGTATCAATGCCAATAATAAAATTTAAAGGATCCTGTGATATACAAATAAATGTAGGCACACAATCGACAGTGGCGCCTCTCCTCATTCCCAATCTGTCATTCAGAGCGGGCGGTCGTCTCTCTTGAGCGTGTGCCTACTTACTGATTATCTGGTTTACTTTAAACCCAAGCCCCAGATTAGTGAACACCACAGATCCCGCTGTGATTTCAAAATAGCCAACATTTTAGTGAAAACTGCCATTTATTCGACGCCTTATCATAAAAGACGCTTTTATAGAATTCTCGTCGGCTTGTCTGTCTGACAGTTTGTCTCGAAGAGGCTCCGAAATGGCTCAAGGAGTTTCAATGAATATTTTAAGGATTTAATTTGAACCTTCACAGTTTTTCAACAATGTCGTCACTAAATGTACTAAAGTCAACCAACCTCGAAGAATTCTATATTTATCTAATCTAAACAGTCCCACTCATTTAAAATCCATTTTACTTAATAGCAACAGTTTTTAAATACATTTATCTGCTACGAGTAGTACCTACACTGTCAATGCTCCACTATATTATAACAAAACAACAATATAGCCGGGCCCCCATGGTGGATTAAGATCCACCAATCCAGACCGGGCCCCCGTGGTGGACTAAGGACCCACCAATCCAGGCCGGGCCCCCGTGTTGGATTAAGGAACCATCAATCCAGACCGGGCCTCACCGGACCCCGTCATGGATTAAGGCCTAATCCTCCTCATGAAATCGAGGGTGACCCGTACTCGGCAGTGGGACGATATCGGCTGATGATGTTTTGTTTTTGATGATGTCAAAAAATAAAGTCACCAAAATAATAAGTAAGTAAACATTTTGTTAATAACACTTTTTGTTATCACTGTAATTAGAGGTCATTTACATTATTCTAGAAACCCATTTCAAAACTTTTTTATTACAAACACTGGCCATCTTTTGTTCAAATTAACCTTTGTCTGGGGTAAATACCTCCGTCTTAATTTACAAGTTTTTGCAGATTGTTTTTTGCGCAATAAAATATTGTTTAATGAGCTTTAGCATTTTTACGACACTAAAGAGGTTTTGTTTCTGCCTAAAATAGAATTTTATTGTTGAACAAGAGAAGGTGATAACGTAATAAAAATAATTTAACAGTTTTTTTTTTTCCTTTTTATGCGTAACATAATTATAGTCACGCGTCTCTATCAAATACATATATTCTGAACCTAACTAGGGATCCCTGTATCTGCGAAGACTGGAACGACAAGCTAGGATAATAAACACTTTAGACGTAGAACAAATACCTGTGGTTCACACAATTAGCGAACATTTAACAATTAAAAACAGAAGCTAGAGAAAAAAAAAATACTAACACATTCACATTTTCGGTTTCCCCGAATTTACTGAGAGTTTACCAAAACTCTAAGTACACCACATACATACATACAACATACATATAATAAATAAATAAACACTAGCTGCGCCCCATGGTTTCACCCGCGTTAGTTATTATACCGCAAGAACTATTCATTTTTACGGAAAAAATATTATTCTTAATCTAGGTATTAAACTATCTGTGTTCCAAATTTCATCTAAATCCGTTCAGTAGTTTTTGCGTGAAAAAGTAATAAACATACACCGATACTCACAAACTTTTGCATTTATAATATTAGTAGGATAGATTATGTATGTGCAGTATCTTAGTTTGTTTTGATTTATTGATAGCAAAGAGGTATTATATCATAGAAAGAGCCGCAAAGCGCTTTGACAAAAAGTTTTACTGCTGTTTCCTTGGCGATTCACTGCCACTGGCTTTACTGTCCACTGCGATAATTGGGTAAGTAAGTTTCACAGCATCTTTGGCAATGCAATGAAAGGGTTCATTCTGATCACAGTGTAATTCGGTCACACATTTCCAGCTTCATATATCAAATATTACATACAAACTTTAATATTGGACAGCAATTTTATTTTATTTCATCACATCTTATAATTATTATTCAATAGTAATTATAAATTTTATATTAATTTCAAATTCTCAAATATTGCTAAATTAATTGTACGATCTATGATATAATTTATTTTAGTAGTTTGCGTGGAGTTAAATAAAGCTTTATTTATATTATAATAAGTGCATTGAGTGCAATCTGGTCACAGGCTAATATGTGACCAGCGGGGCTATGCAGCACGGTGCGGATCAGCTCGAGTTCGTTTCATTTTGACGTTTAATTGCCACGGGACTCGCCATTCGTATTGAAATGACGAGTCCCGTGGCAATCAAACGTCAAAATGAAACTAACTCGAGCTGATCCGCACCGTGCTGCATAGCCCCGCTGCGGGGCTGCACTCAACGCAATTATAAATTTGATTCATTTTAATTATTTCATTCCGTCTCATCACTTGTTGTATTAGTTAATAACAATAGCCCATTGATGTAGCTCACAGAAAATATTAGCTCGTGTTTGTAAACTAAATAAATTATAGCTTGTCTGTCTGTCAAACAATGCCTCCGGTTTCTCCTGCCTGTTCTCACGATATGTTATTTCATAACCTTCACTGAGCCATCGTAATGTATCTAAGTATAGCAATAGTAAAATTAAAGTGTCCGTGTGTAATATCAAATTAAATGCCAAATTTTAAGTAAAAACTGCTATTATTATACAAAGAAAGAAAGAAAACGTTTATTTTGACAGAACTGCAAACAACAACGAACACGTACACATTGAAAGAGAAGACCAGATCATTACACACAACGAAGATAATGGTGTACACAGATAGCCGGAGTGCAGTGACGATGCCTTATCAATTTTAAGGCTTCTTTTAGATTTTTTCTGTATGTCTGCAAGCCCCAAATAGGCTCCGAAACAACTCAAGGGATTTCAATAAAAAAAACAGGATTAAAAACAGAAATTTTAACTTAAATCGTTTATGTTTGATTTCGATACCTCTCAGAGTTCTGAATATACGTAATTATAATATTTATCCAAGCATCGCGCGAACGAAGTCAGGAGTCACAGCTAGCTTATAACATTCACGAAGACATTGTGGGACAAGTACTTTGTAGAAAATGTAATTAAATGACATTGTAAAATGTAAATCAGTTTCATATGACTGAAAGCAGCTCATTTTTTCTATCTCTACTTATTGAAGCCATTCTATTGTCTGAGTGTCCTGTTGTAACACTTTTTTATTGACTCGCTTTCTTGTTTGCTTCGTTGTCTGTTCAGTGTTCATTTTGATATCGATTTTAAAATCAATTCCCCAAATATGAATTTAAAAAAAATAGATAGTGCAGAGCTGTCGGATATTTAGAGGCGAATCTGTCAAAGCCTGCAAAGATGCAAAAGTGGTAGGGTTTTTATTTTGTTGTGTTGTTAGATTTTACAATTGACTTCAAAAAAGGTTATCAATTCGTCTGTATTTTTTTATGTTTGTTACCCCAGAACTTTCGACTGGGTGAACCGATTTTGATGATTCATTTTTCAATTGAAAGCTGGTGCTTCCCATGTGGTCCCATTTTAATTTTTAATTTAGCTGTGGTGTTATTGATAGATGAAATGGTTGTATGTTTTTCGTTAGATATAGGTATGTATAGGCCCAAATTGCCCAGCAGTGGGACGTTATGGGTTGATGATGAAGATGATAGGCCCAAAGGCTTAATTTAATCTTATATTTGTTTTTTTTTTTCAGTCAGAACTCCAATTAAAGCTGATAATAATGTAATGAAGTTCTGTATATAAATGGTCGCTAACTAAGAGAAGCTCATTTATTTTTTGTTTTCAATAAAATGTGTAAATATTTATATTATATTTATAATGCCTATTATTAGAGTTCAAGCTGCGGTCTATTCAATATTTTAATAATGGAGAGGGCAAGGTTGTTTTATATGTTTGTCTTGTCGTATTTTTTATTGCTACACATAAATTAGATGTTGTATTATTAACTCTCATAAATGTCCTACGTATTTAAGTTTTTTCGTTTTAGGTGAGTATATTTTTTTCCTATTTACGAGACGAAATTATTATGATTTGAACTCGCTTCAAAAATAATGATTAATTGTGATTATATCCGGGTTGTGAGTTTATGCACCTTGGCTACATTATATTTATCAACAGTTTTTTTTCTAAATTCACATTAGCCTTATTTTATTAATGAATTGCTATAGTATATTGCGTTTCTATTATCATGTACGAATAACTATGACCAATGTCCAATAGAAACTCATACAGATCTGATGCAAATGAAGAAAATTACGAATTCATAGCATTTGTATTAACATGACTTTAATTTTGTTTTGTTTTCTCAAGAGTCCATTTCTCAGATAATAAATAACGTAAATAGATAATTAAATTTAGGTGTTTATTAAATATTACGATCGCGTCTTCATCCATTTATTATTATTTCCTTAATTTTAATTCGTACAATCATAATATTACTGGCACATTAGCATTAGAAAAAAATGTCTATGATAAAATTATAATTACAAGGCTACGTAAATAAAAGTATCTAATAGACAGCTTTGTGTATACAAACACGAATGGCTGCAATTTTTTGTCCTTACTTTTACTTGACCGGTAATTCATTGTTATCCAACAATCAACGAATGCTAGGAACAATATAAAAGTGCCTCTACCAAGTTACGTAGCCTTACCTCAATTAAAAAAAGAAATGCAACCAACCTTTTTGCCGCATAAATCCAGGCACAATCCACAGAGGAAAAATTAAAAACAAAAAGCACTCAATGTTTTTTTTTCAAATTCGTAATTGGAACACTCGCGACGATCAAGGCGCTACGCTGGGGCTGTCAACCACAAGTCCGCGCCGCGGGCCCGACGCGAGTCGACTGAGCCAAGTACCAGCTGCGCTACGCCTTCAGACACAATTTTCCTATAACTTTGCGCGCGTTATTAAAACAATGAATCGTTTGTTTATATCTCATTAACACGGTTCGAGCTTACCTTTGCCGTTAATACCTGCGTTTGGGTAATTTAAAAGCGAAATTCCCCAAGAAAGCCAGTTAAAAATGCGGCGATGTTTTTTGTTTGCCCCCAAGCGTAACGAACGCAGCCTCGCGGCAAGGTCATCGTGAATCGTGATGAGATGACAGCTTCTTTATTATGCATTTAATTGGTATCGCTGGCATTCTTGTTAACGATTTTGATAAAAATAAAGTAAACCAGATTCGCGTCTAGTATTCTACGTCGCAATTTGTAATATCTCAGCTTGTGGTCTCTACAATAATGATTATTTGGTCGACTCAAGAATAATATTTTTGCAGAGTAGAATAACTCCAATGACTCTTACTCTTTAATTGGGTATAATTTTACCATAGTTATTCCATCTTTGTTTTATGAATCGTTTTTGAAGAACTGCTAAGATTTATTGCTCTTTCCCCATTCAGAATGGTTTTCCTGGACGGTGAAGGTCATTTTCTCTACCAATTAATCTCCCTTAATTTATGGTGGTCCACTATCTAAAGGATAGTCAAGACAGTGATATAGTTGACTATCCTTCTGTCCTGAGTTTTATTTCACAATGTTACACAAATATATATTATATTTTTCATAGTCATTGTCTTTTCCCCGGAATTTATTTCAGAAAGAATACTTCCAGATCTTATCCTAACATATTCCTTTTCCAGGAAATGTTTTCCATTACAATAATGTATTTTATAATATTGGCAAATAGAAGCAACCCTGGTTCGTGGAAAGGGTAACTTTAACACACTATAATGTACAGCAGTAAATATTCAATGAAAGTCAAATATCCAATAATTGTTTTCTATTCAAAATTAACTTTTATTATCTACGAACTAGCTTATACAGTTAATCGTTTTTAAAATTCATTTTATTTATAATGCTTAGTCTTTTCCTAACATAATGGCACATCTTATTTACATTCCGAGTTTCCGACAACGCTTATTGGTTTGGTGACCTTTGCCAGAGGTCATGAAAGTGTTAAGTGTAGATATTAGCACGTCCTTATTTCCAGCGGCACAAGGTTGGCTTTGTCGTGTTTGTTCAAGTATTTTCGTTATAGATCTGAGAGGAATACAATACAGACATTTATCTTCATACACTGCCGTACCTTAACTACTTAGGAAATTGGGTTCCTATTTTATGACACCCTGGTTACCACAATTTTTCGAATAGTGCCTAACGTATGTTTTCATATGTAATTAAAAAATAATACATATTAAGATGTTAGTGAAAGCCGTATCAATTAAAAGTGTTTAATTTTTTCTTATTAATTACAAGGGTCGTTATACATGGCAAAGATGCAAGAAGAAGTTTTGGCGGGAGACCAAAAATGAGACGTTGTTATATTTGTATTTATTTTTCTTAAACAAGTGTTAATTATAATATTGGTGGAATATTAACCATTAAGTGTTTGTTGTGGAAGCGGTGGTAGCCTAGTGGGAGAACGTCCGCCTTCCAAGCAGAAAGTCGTGAGTTCAAATCCCAGTGCAGGCACGTACCAATGTGTTTCTTGTAAAACATATGTACGTAATTATCACTCGCTTTTCGGTGAAGGAAAAAATCGTGAGGAAACTCACATACCTACCCGAGAATTATTTCGGAAGTAGGTATGTGATCCATCAATCCGGATCTGGCGCCCGTGGTGGATTATGGCCTAATCCTCCTCACGAAAGTGAGGGGAGACCCGTGCCCAGCAGTGGGACGTTATGGGTTGTTGATGATTGATGAAGTGTTTGTTATCGTGTACGAATGTGAGAAAATGATGCAATCCCAAAAATCGTGCCAATACGTGTTGTCTCCAAAACTGCCAGAAAGTTTTATTAAAGCTTTACTGAATCGACTTTGACTAGACTACCTAGTTACCTGACTGACTGACTGTTATACAACACTCCAAAATGATTATACTTGTCACTGGCCAAATTCACTTATCGTGCAAAGCCAAAATGAAACAAAAGAAAAGATAAAAGGGATTATTTCCAGCCAGTATCGATGAACCCATAGCTGCGTAAAAAAACCTCCTTGCCCCGCTTAGAATACTGTCTACCAACTCCATTGCATCCAAGATTTCGTATCGATTGTTCGGCTAGCGTGACGAAAATCGATTTCACTCGCGGATTCATTGCCATGTCGGAAGGAAATTGGAGCGGACACGTAATAACTACGTACAATTCTTTCGAGCTATTACCCTATTACGTATGGCTTTTAGGCGATAGAAAGGATCACGCGTGTTTAGGGTAAATTTATTGAGGGGTTTCTTTGTTTCCATTTTGGTACACGTTTTTCCCTTGAGCATCGTAAGACTTTTAACCGTTTTAAAAAGGTTGGAATTTTGAAACCTATTTATAAGCCTAATTATAAGTATAAATAGAAGATAAATGTGAGTTCTAAAGAATAGAGAAGATTTAATACGTGTCAAGGTATCCGATCGGTGGAAGATGGTACCTAATGTACCTGACGCATTAGTATTCGTAGCGCAGACTGCATTGTCTCTGCCCTAGTCGGAGTGACAGATATGATCAAAATCTAAAGGAGAGACGTGTGCCAACAATGTCCTATTTATCTTGTATATATTTCTTGTCTCTGATATCGACGACAAAGTTTCTAAGACCATGTTCTTCTATCTCATATAGTTTTGGAGGTCACTCGACGTATGAACCTGAAACTGTGTGTCGTAAGCTTTGTCTCCTGCACGTATTTTGGTCTAAACTTTACTCAAATCATTGTCATTTTTGTTAACATGGTATGTTAAGGACTGGACCGGGCCCCCGTGCTGGATTATGACCTAACCCTCCTCACGAAAGTGAGGAGAGACCCGTGCTCGTCAGTGAGACGATATGGGTTGATAAAGATGATGATGGTGTAAGTTAAGGTGTTAAATAAACAAAATGTCAAGCCACAGTCAGTCAGGTAGTGATTAGTTAAGTCAAGCAGCAGTCAATGTTATGAATCATGATTCGGTAAAAAGTGGTGGATGTCTTACTTCTGTTTTAGAGAGAACACGAAGCGACTCGTTTTTTTTGGTTTGAATCATTTTCCCGCATTCGTGCACTTTTACAAACACCTGGTTAATATTCCACCAATATTACATATTAACTCACGAAGACACACAATCATCCTCATCATCATCCACCCATATCGTCCCGCTGCTGAGCACGGGTCTCCCCTCACTTTCGTGGGGAGATTTAGACCCTAACCAACCATGGGGGCCCGGTCTCGATTGGTGAATAACATACCTACCTCCGAAACAATTCACGGGTAGGTAAGTGGGAAAACTAGAAAAAAAAACAAATGTGAGAAAAAATGCAAGAACAATAACATCACATTTCCGGATTCCCACAAAACCCGTCATATAGTTAACAAAATGTGTAAAAATAATTTTTTTTTTGAACGAAAGAAATTGTTCACACCAAACGCTAATAAATTCTAATGCGCATGCGCCTTGTGCAATATTAACCTCAATGCGATCGGTAGATATTACGGTGCGTTACCGTAACCCGCATAAACGCACACGTAATCAGTGTCAAATAAGCTATGTTACGTCGCACTCGATTTCAATTGTTTTTGTAGACTTGGCCTGACCCGTAACGAGACCACGTATGAAGGTATAATATAGCCTCTGACTGGTATCAATTGATAACAATCAGGATCAAAAAGCAAGAAGTTGTCGGCATTTCAGTTTATTAACACTTTCAGTGCTGAGAACACATCTGTCGTGTTTTTGACAACTTGACGCGATTGCGCCAAAACACAACTGTTGTGTTTGTTGTATGGGAAAACACTATGGAGCGTGCAGAGCCGCACCCGTGGCTAGACAAGCAAAACGGCTTAGCAGTAAAAGTGATAACACGCTTTTATTAGCTTAGTATGTATATTATGTATCTATGTAACGGAATCTTAAAACGTGATTTCACCAATTTCAAAATGTCGGATTTATTTGAAAGTTTGCACACTTATCAAGGACCAATGACAATCTATATACATAAGAATGTTATGTTGGTTTGTGTACGCTTCAAAAACTCAAAAAGTTCTGCACCGATCGAGCTGAAATTTTAGCATGATATATAATCCGCATCAAGGATTGTTTTTATCTATTTTTTTCATCAGTGACATATCAGCGAATGTGCGAATGTGCCACAGCGAAGCGTGGCAGGGCACAGCTAGTACAATAATAAAATATATGCTATATAGCCTTTTAACCTTCCTCGATAAATGGACTATTCAACACAAAAATAATTGTTTAATTCTAACCAGTGTTTCCTGAGATTAGCGCGTTCAACCAAACAAACAAACTCTTCAGCTTTAAATATTAAGTATAGATTATATCAAGCCCCTTTTTTACCATAAAATTAATTATTTTCCTACTTTTTAGTTGGGCTTGCTTTTAAAGCGTGTTTTTTAGTTGTTTTTTTAAATTAAGATCTGGGCACTTGGGGATTATGGTTTGAGTTTGAAAAAGCACATTTCCCTTTCAAGTGGTGACTCGTGCCTGAATCTCGCACAGGAAAGGGAAACTCCATTAACTCTACTACCAGTGCTTCGGAAATACGCCCGTCAGAGAAGCTAGCACCAAGAAACTTCGGTGATGTCATTTTTTTAAATTTTCGTCATATAATTTTTTTTTATGTCACACTATATACAATGAGAGTTCATAATACGGCCCAAGGGCTTAGAACTGAACGATTCTATTGCAATAATGACTCAAAATATCTAAACGAAACTCCATCCCTGATCACGGATGCAAAGCACGTCCTCCCCAGGGGCGAAATCGGATCCACTTAATCATACTCTCCGACCATCGAGCGAGCGTAAAATATATTCGAGTACATTTTTTTTTCGGTTAGAAAAGCATCTCATTTGTTTGTAACCAATGTCGCGGTCCACGGAAACTTAGACGAAACAAATAGAAAAGCATTGATAGCTATTTACTATTTACTATACATCCAAATACATATCCAAAAGGTGCATTCTACAACTGCATAGTTTCTTTATTAAATTCTTTTTTTTTTCCTCACCTACTCGATATAATATATCCTTATCTGTGTTTATCTATTTTATATTGTATTTATTAGTCTATTATAACGTTATATATTTAGTTGTATTATAATAAAATATTCTAACACTAAATATCTTTTAAATATACTTTTCTCTGCTCTCTCGTTTTGCCACACCACCACCATTTCAGTTACACCTCCAGGATGACTGGTAGAAAATGCTACTTAGCATTAAGTACTCCTTGTACTCCATTTGTGTGCTAAAACTTCAAACAAATAAAAAACAGAAGACATAAACTTTTTTATATACTTTTTTAAAATAATTTTTATAAGTAACTTTCATATCCATAGGCTCCCAAACTAGTAAACAGTGTCACAGGAGCTATCTGCTTGTCCCATATCAATGCACTGTAATATAAACCAGGTTCAAAATACAGGAACTCTAATAAGTTTTTTATTTTTCTATTTCACTAAGTAACGAGACGAGCAGGCCATTCACCTGATGGTAAGCGCCACGCCTGCCCAAAACAGTTACAGAAGGTTGGATTGGTTGTCAGGCAACAAAAGAACATAGATAGATAGATAGATAGCTAAACTCTTTATTGAAACACCACAGAACAAAGAAAACTTAAAAACTAGAACAAAACAAATTTTACAATTAGTGACACAATGGGCGGTCTTATCGCTCAGAGCGATCTCTTCCAGACAACATAATGTTAACTTAACGTTATTAACATTTGTATTTATTAGGCCAACACTTATTGCTTCGTAATAGGCGTGTATAGACAAGATACACGCGAGATACGACGGGGTTTTATGATGAGGTAAAGACTGCAATTAATTAATAATTTTTTAAGTCTATTAAAAAGGTTACTAAATCAAACCTCTGTTTATTCAGCTATGTATATCTATTTACTCAACACTTTGACTGCTGAGCCGTTTTGCTTGTCTAGCCACGGGTGCGGCTCTGCGCGCGCCATAGTGTTTTCTTATTTGTGTTTTGCCGTACTCGTGGCTAGTTATGAAAAACACGACAGTTGTGTTTTCAGCAGTGAACGTGTTAAAGGTGTGAACAGTTCACTGGAGCGAACTAAATACTAAGCTTGGGTAAAACCGTGGATTAGACCTTGTTAGACCTAAAGAAGCAGAGTTCTTAGCCTCGGGGGTGTTCACAAAACCCCGGCCCTGGGGCGCGAGAGACCTTATTCATAGATATTCAAATGTAGAAAGCCCCTATTTACTGCCGTTTCATCAAGAGCCGATCCTCACACTGATGAGATCATCCCCTGTGCTTACAACACCCCAGATATTGCTCCGCTGCCGCAATAAACCTCCCTTATACAGGGTAGCGGGTGTGCCTATTCAGATTTGAAACCTAGCCTGATACTGGTAAAGTACTGGAAAAATATTTTTTATAAATAACACATATAGTTATACATAGATCATAGTGTTTCAGGAGCTATGAGTACCATGGTCCTACAAACAGCCAGACTCAGTAACCTCAGTAAGACTCAGAGCAAGTATTTGTGGTTCACACAATTTTGTGCGTGCGGGAATCGAACCCGCAGCCTCACGCTTCGCAGTCGGCTCGTCACCCACTACGCCACGGAGGCCGTCATTTGAAGCCAATGTTAGTATTTGACAAGCTACGAGATTTTAACAACTTGCAAGGCCTGTTAGCTGTTAAACCACGTTATCGCTGCATATTGCTGTCAAAATCGCTAATTTGACAGTTATCAGACTATATAGCGATTATCAGCGATTAGCTGTCAGAATTGAAGCCCGTCGTTTGTCTACTGGTAAGTGACATCAATCAAAAGACTAGTAAATGTTGTATAATCAATTCCAGTACAACCAAGATGCCCCTGTCGTTGCAGATGTCCATGGGCGCATGCTTGTTTGCCACCTATTTTATAAAAAAAAAACTCATTCTACCTCATTCAACAAACAAACCAATATCTGAGCAATCAATGGTTACCTCTTGCTCCTGTAAGCATTCAAACATATGAAGAAAAAAAACGAACTGAAAATTAGCCACCCTGTATATTACAATCTTACTCCTGTTAGTAACATAGGTAGATAATGTCGTAGGTATCTAGCTGGGTGGTTTCTGATGTGCAGATATACGCTTCGTCTATTCCTCTCTATCTTCAATATGGGTCATGTATGTACATGTATATACTAACTGTTGCCTGCGAGTTTGTTCACGGACTCACGGTGAAATTTTTCATAATATATTGAAATTAGAAGACAGCTTCCCATCAAAGTCACTACGCGGCAGTTTCACTGCCCGTTATTTTGACAGTTCACTTGACAGTTCAAAACGAGCGGGTTACGAATCTAGGTGGTCATAGCGAATAGCAAAAATCACATTGCAAGTTTTCAGTTGTTTTTGCATGTAAAATCTGTCAAATGGATATAATTTTCAAAAACGTTAGTTCTGGTTTAGTAGATTTTTAAAAGTTATTTTGTTATTAAATAGAAAACTAAAACTTAAAGATCTAACAGAAGGGGGTGTCCATGAGGCATGGTGCCAAGAACATTGGCTGCATTTTTTTAACATTTCTTATTTGTTTTTTTATTGTTTTGTTTTCACCCGACTACCCAAAGGAGGTCTTAGTTTTTAATCTGCAATGTGCATACATTTTGTCATTGACTACTTTAATATTAGTATAGATAGGCCACGCTTCGCTTTCACAATCTTTAATACCCCGATGGACCACTATAATTTATATAGGTTATACTGAGTGGCCCTACAGTGCGTATTGATCAATCAGTCTATTCAAGAGCAGGTCGTATACAAACGAGCAATCATTGTATATCAGCTCAGTCCTTGTATAACACTGTGCCTATTTCGAAGAAAATAGCTGTAACAATTTCTTAGAAAACGGAATAGAATGAAACATCAATTTTTGCTTCATCATTTTATTTTTGTTTTAAATGTGATGCTTTGGAAGAAAATGGTAAGGTATGATGATAATGTAGAAAACAATTGGGTCAAGGTTTTTTTTTTATTAAGAAATCAGCAGACCAAAGCGGTTGCGAGAACGGTGGCGGTGAGAGAGGAGTAGAGACACTACACGAGCTGTACTAAGAACTAACCTTTAGTTGTATGATGATTTATAATTATTTCCTATTCAGTATGGTGACGTCATCGTATTATACAACTGTAGGACAGTCATGAAAAGCAAGAAAAAAAGCGAAAAGGAAGTTAATAGACAGACTGACATACTAAATTACTCGTACTTTTGTTTTTAAAACATTAGTACATAAAACATACTGTTTGATCATATTTCGAGTCGCATCAATGAAATTTCAATTTATTTTGCGATCTTATGCCTGAAACATCAACCAGAGTCATTATTTCCAATCGATAAGTACATTATCTAACGAACAATGCTCTATTTTCATGCGTTGTCCATTGATGAACATTACATCAGTAAAATTACAATGGGCGATGTGATTTAACTAACATTATGTTATGTTATGATGTTTTTTATACAACAGGGTGACGAAGGGAGCAGTCTGCGTCGTTCGCGCGGTGGCGGCCTGCCCTGCGCTCGATGTGGCTAAATTCCTTAGATCTCGGTCAGTGGGTAGTTCTCCAAAACTTGCCTTTTTCATCTGCTCCTGAAATTTTAAGTTGTGGTTTTAACTTTGTTTTCCGATTTAGGGCAAAGTAACTCTTAGGATAATTGAAAGGGCACTAGCTGCATCGAGGCCAATATCCTACACGATTCTAAAGAAAGGTGGAGAACTCGAATTTAAGTTTATAGTCGAGTTCTGATTAACCTGTGTATGCGATGAAACAGATTTTTTTTGGCAATACCTCGGTATATTTACTCACAGTTCTTAATATTTTAGGAACTAATATAAATCGACTCAAAGGAGTCAACATGGACGACAGCGTATGTTCTACTATGGTACCTTGGCCCAAATGCGTCCTCGAATTTTTTTTATCTCTATTTTTTGCTATTGCACACCTTGTTTCTCATGGTGACACACTACACTACTATATATGTGTGTGTGTGAGAGAGAAAGAGAGGGACAGAGTGTCTCTTACACTATGTTATAATCATTTAAATTATCTTTTTTTTTTCAAATTCTTCGAAGACTTCAGAAAATAGGAATTTTTCAAATGGTTTTGAACTGCAACAATAGTGTAAGTCAAATCTCCACTTCAATGTATCTACTTTAAAAGTTGAAGGCGCAATACGCGTATTTGATATCGTTAGAGATCCTTTAAAACATAGACTCTTCGATTTTCTTTGGCGCAATATCGATTCATCCAACGTCAAGGTATCGATAACAGAGGGCCGCAAAAAAGCCGGCTGGCGTAGAGCGAGGACGCCTGGTTTTTTCCGCAGCTAGTGTTCCGGTTAAGTAGAGAATTGGGACAAAGCACTGAACTATGTATTTGGGAAACTAGATTTTATTGAGTAAATCGAATTAGCATTGCTATTGAACGGGGCAATGCTGTTGGGATCGCTGTTAACTGGCTACAATTGAATGCCATAATAGTTAGATTGACTGCCAAAAAAGACTTTCACAAAAATAGTTGTTTAGTTTTGGAAGATAATTATGCAAACATTGCAGGCAGAAAAATCTGCAAGTTAAAACATTAATATCTAGTATCGTTTCTGAAATTCCAATCCAACAAGTAGACAGTTTTGCCACAGAAATAGGATACAACAATATAACTTCGTAGATTTTAAATTATAAAAACGTAATCGTAAAGAACATAAAGCAAAACAATATCGTTTTTAAATTAGTTCTATAAAAAACAAAAGAAGAATATCTTCAAACGAGATTTTGAGGGTAGAACCTCTTTTGTTTGAACTTAAAAGTACGGGCAAACTCATAAAGGAGTATTAATATAGTCAGACAGTACACGGAGTTTTGGCGGGAAACCGAAAATGTAACGTTCTTTTTTTATATTTTATTCTCAAGCTTGTAATAATAGTTCTTCGTGTGTTACTGTGTAATATTGGAATGTTATTAGCTTTTTTTGACGTGCACGAGTGTGGGCAAAGTTTATTATAAACAAAAATGTGTAATTTCGTGTTCGGAGTAACATCACAGCTGCACTTTGATGGTAAGTGATGTTCATAATGATACCGTTCTTCAAAAATGTCGACGATCTTTCGTGGTTCATCAATGAAATTACGTTACTAAATTCTAGCTTATTTGTCTTAATTGTCTTTAATTTATTTTTTTGTTATTTTTGCACTGCCCGTATCGTTTATTTTATGCGATTTTCTTTATAGAATTCCTCTCAAACCAGTTTGTTCGGAATAAAAGGATATTAAATAATATACTAGGTGAATTAGATAAATAGGTCACTGTTCTGATCGTAAGCGCAGATTGATATATTATGTAACAGAATCACAGTTCGTTCTTCAACAACACGAGACAAAATGTCTGCTCATACAAAACATTCTATCATTTAAAAACTACATTAAAATTGATTCATACATCGTTCGGTGACTCTATCTATATCCATGGCATTGTAATCAAAACTCTATTTCATTAGAAATAAAGTTTTAATTAAATAATCTCAAGAAACTGGCTCTAGGAAGTGGCTGTCGCGAATTAGGTTTTCGTTACATTTGATTGTGGACAAAAAAAAAATGAACTAATATATTTGTAGCTTCCACAAACATTAAGTAACTTTTTTTTTGCGATGGGGTAACCTTCAAAAGATTCCCGACTGCATTGAGGGTGTAGCCGGGTTATGTAGGATTTGTATCACATTAAGACCCCCTCGGTGGCCGACTTCTGCGCATTCGAGGGACTCCGGGTCCACCACGCGGTGTCCCTGTCGCGCGTTGCTCTAAGGCCCATCCTCAGGGAAACATTATTTAAGTACCTCATATTATAAATGCGAAAGTTTGTGTGTCCGTGTGTCTGTACTTCACACAGCAACGACTGAACGGATTTTGATAAACTCCCACTAATATTCGAGTTTGCGTGTTTGTTTGTTGGCCCTATTTCACTTCCCGGGTTTTTATGATAATTGGGTACCTTTTTACTTCGGAAAAGTGTACCTACGGATTCTGTGGAATCACTGTCTCAAGGTGAAATTGCGGGTTACAGTAGTATTATAAAAACGACTTAATTGGCGTAACTACTGTAGTATTAGATATAAGAAAAATGTTTTAGACTTGTTGATAAAATTCTTTGATTATTTTACAAACCGGAAACTCCTCAAATTTTTCTTTAAATCATACTTTTAACCAATTTCCAAACAATGCCGTATTTTAAAAAATCTCTAAAGATGAATGGACTGTTTAATAAACGTAATGTTGAGTAAGTATTATACTTTTTTTTATATAAGAAGACAAATAAGAAAGAATTGTTTCACTTTTTACGTATGTTCACTATTACACACACTCTTTTTTTATTGTTTCGTATAATAATTTAAATTGAATGTATATTTAGATTAAATCTCGCAAGTCATTTTTGACCCAGTTTTCGTAGGCTGGATGAATTTAAATTTAGCATGCCTGTCAAGTTCCAGGTTTGAAACCTCACTCATTTAATCAATTTCAAAATTAACGTCCAAATTTCCAACGCTCCATGCTTCGGAGGGCACGTTACCTACAGTTGCAGCTGCTATCAATATATGGCAGACCTTTAACAGACCTGATAAACTCTGACACCAGAGGGTAGCACCACCCCATCCAAAACGCAATAAAAAAGTTAAAATCAGATATTTCTTACATTACAGAGTTACATCTTGAAACGAGGATGTTCACGAGTATTTACGTGGTGGTGGCACCGCCAGGCACCAGCCGACACCCGATGATGTTATCAGCTTTTGTTTTTATCTACTCATCCATTACAAAATTAACTCTGCAGCCACAAAAACAATGATCCCATAACAATGAAGAACAGACCAAAGTTCTGCAACTGCAAAATTAAACTTGCATGCAACCGTTCGACCGTCCAATCAACTAACTTAAGTTTACACTTACAAAAGTATTATCTTAACCGAGCGAAGAACAAAAGGGACTTGAATAGCCGCAAAATTATCTTTGCTACCGTAACCGCGACAAAGTTATCAGACACAGTTACAATTACGTTATGGATGCTAAGCCCTTGACTATACAGAGCAAATCGACGGCATATTAATTTGGTTTATAATTACTGCTTGATTGTTAGCTTGACAAACTAAGGTAAACGATCTTATCTCGGGAAATAGAACCGTAAGTCTGTGTCGGTTAGGTTTATAAGAGTTTGTAGGTAAAGTTAGGTGCAAGGCTCGTCATCTCCCTTACATAACCCGGCATGTACTTGACTTCCAACTTAGTTGATAAACGGGTACAGTCGATCAGAGAAACAGGAGATTGTTGGATTGGGGTCTATGATAAGATAAATGATAATGTTATATACTATATTGAAATAACAATCCAAATGTAACTTAATCAACGCACAGGCCACTTAAGCTATGAACTTGAAATTCGGAGAGCACGTTCCAGTTATAATTAACGTGGAGCAATATAATTATTTTAAGAGTTTTAGTCACGTATCTTTTTTTTCTGTTTCGTTTATTTATTATCTCATCAGTTTTATCGCCTCATCACAAGTATTGGATTTATTTATATAATTATGAAAATTTTAAAAAGTCGTTTTAATGTCTGTTCCAGTGTATGTCTTCATTCGTTCATTGTGATAGACGTTTTACTGAAACATCCTCACTTGGCTTGGGCCATTTTTGTTCTGTCAGAAATCCAATATGGCTGCTTAGAGCCGCCATTTTTTTATACACTTTATTATAATAGCTGATAACACTCACGTAACTGAAACAAAAACATCATAATAATACCTCATGTATCAAAATCTATCAAGCCGTAGGTCGTGACTAAGGATCATTTTACATACATTTAAACATGTATTTTGCTAAAACTCAGAATATTTTGAATCCAACCACCCAATTTCTAGCGCCAGATTATAACTAAAAGTTCCTCGAAGGGCCTGAGTGCTCAGACTTATAACTTTGTGTTTTGCTTCGAAACTATTAAGTCAAGAAACTGATGGCTATACCATTAGTTGGCTTAAAATTCAATAGTGATGAAATCGTACGAAATTGATTCTGAAGTCGATTGCACGTCTACTTTATGTTGATTTACGCAATTAAATGCGCTTAGCATCAGGAGAACAACCTGCTTGTCTCGCTACTCTTTAATGTAAAACATAACAGCTTATTTACATCCGATATTCTAAACCGTTTTTTTAGTTGACTATTGTCCTGTAAAAGGTCAAGGAGTTCGAATCCAAAGAGGGCTTTTTATTAGGTGATTAAGCCACAGTGGAATATCGGAACTGTGGCCTACGGGGTCATAAATAAACCGGCCTTTTAGTCCGGGAAGCTATGAGAAAAATCTTTTATATTCGCACCTGTACAGGCAAAGGCAGAGGCGTGAGTATTCGAAGGTCACACCAGCTATGCAGCGCAATCACGACTTATTCGTATCTAACTCTAAAGCAGCCTATAAACCAAAAAAAAAACTCTAACTAATCTCGATTTTAGCCTTAAAGACATAGAGATCAAGTTCTTACGGCGGTTTAATAAGCCTGTTCGAGTTGCGAATAAATAAAATCGATACATATAATTAAGTAACAAAGGGCAAAAAAATCTGTACATTGAAGATTAATAATAATATAGGTATTTAAAAGAAATAGTGTAGGAGACAATAAGCTACTGAACTATGTATGTACGTATACATAATATAAATCATCTGTGACCGAACAATAATACTTTTTTTTATATCTGTCTCTCTATTTGTTAGTTTTCACAGCTTATAAGCCTACTTGACCGATTACAATGCAGTTTTCACTGTTTGGTAAATTAGAAGCAATGGTCGCGCCGATATATCAATGTATAATCGTGAAGAGGACGCGGGCAATAACTAGTAATATAATAATAGGTGTTAAATCACTAATTAACCTTTGTTCTTGTTGTTATTTGTGTGCATTATTATATGCTTTAACCATACATACGGTCACGCCTTTTCCCTTTGGGTTTAAGCAGAGGCTACAGCTTTCCACTGCTATGATCTTGACACACCTCTTTTACTTCTTCCACTTTCATAAGTCCCTTGAGCATCACCGGTTATGATTACTTTTGACTTGGTGTTTCTTTAGTACGTCCGCGATTTGATCGAGGTACGCTCGCCTTCGTCGAACCGTACCGGCTCCCCCATTCATACTAGACCCGTCCACTTTCGTCAAGCTTTCTTCACTCATCCTTTCTAGTTGTTAAAACGGGTAAACCGCCAACTTATGACGCTCCATTGCTTCTCTCCATCCAAAGGTTGACTGGAACAGATCGCATTTAGCGATAAGTCCGCCCATTGTGCTATATTTTCTATTCCTGTAATTCCTGATGGTAAGCGTTACGCCTGCTCATAACAGTCACAGCACCACACAGAACACTGCATTGCATAATCCTGCGCGGCACCGCACTGCGCTCGTCACCCTGAGACAACGGCTCTTAAGTCTCATATGCCCAGTAATTTCGCTGGAAACAATGCCCTTCAACCAGAATACAGTAATGTTTACACACTACTGCTTGGCGGATGAATATCTGGCAAAGTTCTGAACAGGTATACAACAAAGTATTTACTATGCTTTTCTATTTATTCTAAAGCATTCCTTTCCTTATTTTTGTCATTACATCTTCTACCGTTCCACTTCGTTCCCTTATCACGCTGTTCTCCACTTTGTCCATCAGAGTCACTCCAATCATACTTCTCAGACTTCTAATTTCTACAGCATGAATTCTACTTTCATGCTTCTTGGGCTATACCCAGCATTTACTACCATACAAACAAGAGTAGGAACCAACACTTCCGTATGTACAGCCAGCCGTGCCGTGTTAGACACTTTCTGAATTAGACACTTTCTGAAACCAATACTGGCTCCTGAGTAACCCAAGTGTGCTAACCACTACCAGTTGGCAGCGTACTCAATATTCTGGCGGCATTGCCCCGTAAAATACAAATTGTATGTCATGGTTACAGTCTGTGATGTCTTGTAGGCTCGCTAAATTGTTTTACTGGCTTTAAAGTTGCAATAATAATTGAAATCGACAGCAATTTAGGGTTATAAAGTTGGGTTTTCAATCAAATGCGCCGGCCACACATCGCGGTCTGTTTCCGCCTTAACGACAAAATCAAAAAGCACCTCGGCCTCAACCAAAGAGTCTGTAAGTTCCAAAATGTTCGCATATTTTACACTAGCAGCGCCCGCGGTTTCACCCGCTTTAACTACTATCTCACAGGACCCGTATATTTTAACGAAGTAAAAAGTACCCTATGTTCTATTCCAAAATCTTATGAATCTGTCTATTAAATTTCATCAAAATCTTTATTGAATTCATCAAAATCTAAATTTTCTTTGTTCTGCAGTGTTTCAATAAAGAGTTTACCTATCTTTCTATCTATTTATCTTGTATGCACGAAACGCCAACCTGCCGCGCCGGCATGGTCAGCCGCTTCGGACTGGTGCTACTGCTAAGTAAAGCTTTGGTAGGGAATTATCTTCTAATATCAATATAAAAATACCGCTACGAACCAGTGCACAAATACTGCTGATTTGAGGAAACATTATCCTGCGAATCCTACAGTGCACAATTAGTTGATTGCGGGCGCACAAAGCTATCTCTAACGAATGCCCCAGTAATATACGGCTGACTATGTACGAGATTGTTAGATTATACGAAGTTTCTGGCCGACCCATACTAAGTAGCTTGATTGATAATATTATTTTAGCTAAACGTATGTCAAGGTTTCTGGGCAGTGAAATCTTTGCTAAGCAGACAATATACATAATAGCTGTAGCTACCGTCAGCAGAATAAACGAAATAGAAAAAAAAATACAGCTTAGAGAGCAAAGATAAATAACCAAGCTTTTATTTAACGCACACTTCGTTTGTACGTATGGATGTCTGGTTGTTTGTTAGGTCAAATCGTGCGAGTCTATTTTGACCTGTGTCCCGTTATTCAATTGACTTAAAAGCATGTTACATTTTTCACAACCCATGTGCCGAAATCCATCAATGTTGGTTCAGGCGTTTAATTCATAATCATTTTCATTTATTGTTCTATTCATCATCAACAACTCATATCGTCTCACTGCACGGGTGTCCCCTCACTCGGGGGCCCGGTCCGGATCGGTGGATAACATACCTACCTCCGAAATAATTCTCGGGTGTTGTTCTATTACCACATGTACATTGTTAGGTGTGGGTGTAGTTTCACGTCAAACATTTTTTATTTGTTACAAAGTGCAGAAATTTCGAAGGAACATTGCGTTTTCCAAGCCGAATATTGCGCAGAGTAGTATTGTAATACACTACAGAGTCCCATACGATTCCCCTTTACATAAACTTGAACTTATCACAATTACAAAACATCAAAATGTCACGTCAATAATAAATATTGACAATAAAATATCATTATTTCTACCAACTCTACTAGATGTTGAGGTCACGCGATCACGTGCGGTGGGTACCTTACATTGCATAGTTAATTATAATTACCTACGATATGCATATAAATGATTTGACCCTAAAGTATTACGGTACTAGTATAACAATACTTACTTAACTATTTTAGCTTTGGTACGGTCAGCAACAAAATTTACTCAACAAGTCCTAATTTCCAATTTAGTTAATCACTTAATATTTTAATGTACCTAGACATGTCAACATCGTGCTTCTTGCCGTTTTTCTCGAACCGATGTATTGCGAACCCAGTTAATGAGTCAATTAACTTTCATGAGTGCTATATTCGAATTGAATTGTATAAATACAAAATGACTATAGCAAACAATCTATGTGCAAATTGACTGATCACTCATACATTTCAGGTAGGCGTTTGGAAAGTGAAACTGCCTGTTTCAATTATCATACACTATGTACACAATTCTGTATCTACAGGTGAAAAAAGGTTTTGTAATAAAAATGTATCCTGAGACAGACCTCTCTCCGATTAGAAATCCTGTTTACAACAACTCCATACATATTTTAAAAGATAGTGGCGTCCATCTGTTTAGAATTTTCTCCAAGAACCAAGAAAATAATCCCATTGCAGTCTAAAGACCCTACAATTACTAGCCTACTAGTATGTTAGGTTTAAACTCTACATTTTTCCCAAAATGAAACATAGTGCCTATACAAGAAAAAAAAAAGAAAAAACATTTATTTATTCTGACACAACTGCACACAACAGCGAACAACGTACTTATTTAGAGACAAGGCAAGAAAATGAAAACACACGATGACCTAATAGTTATCCGAAATTGTTAAGCTTTCTATCGGTGAAAATTTATCTAAAGAAACGGTACGTGGTTTCAGAGATTAGCCGTTCCAAAAAAACTTTACCTTCATAAAGATTATAGATGAATTATAATTAAAGAGATATAGATGTAAATAGAATATGTAATCCAGTTATGAGAATATTAAAAAGTTATGAAATCTAAAAAGCAGAGAGAGAGAGAGAGACCCAGAGGGCGATTTTTTGATCTCATTCGGTGGCGAAATGACCGATTTTCATCGATTTCTTATAGGAAATCAGCCTTTTTAGTGAAATTCGTCACCCCATGAGACTCAAAAATCACTGCCTTGATAACGACTTCTAAATGTACGGATATATTAAAATTCATTTAAAGTGAATAAACAGCTATTCACGGTCAATTACATCGGCTTGGACTTATTATTTCTTTGTTGTGCACTGACTAATGACCAATTTTTTAGTAAAAATTATTACTCCTATAGCATTGTGTAATAAATTAAGCGTATCTATAATTAGCTCAATTTTTACCAACGCAGTAACAGACCGTCATACTAACTGTGTCTCGTGGTTTCATCTGTTTAATAGATTATTGGCATAAAAAGTATCCAATGTTACAATATAAAATATAGCCTATTTTGTAGCCAATTTCAACAAATCGGCTAACGCTTAAACTTCGCTTAAACTTCGGTCTTTAAAATTATTTCTCAGGGTAACGAGCGCAAGCAATGCCGCGTAATATTTAGCAATGCCACATCCTTGAGTATTCTGTGGCAATGCAAAGTACTTGGTAGCACTGCAAATGAATGCGCAGGCGTGGCGCTCACCATCAGGTGAAGTTGCTCGTCATTGTTACTCTGCCGTAACAAAATAAGTTTAAAATCTAAATAAAACACTGAATTTGCGAAGGCATAGCTTACGAATTTCTAGTTGAATTTCACTACTCTGATTAATTATTTTTAATTAATTAGTAAGCGTAAGCTCACGTTTTGTATTTAAAGTCCAGAAATTAATCATGTGGTCAACCTTAACTGAGGAAACCGTGCTTTAAACACCCCACTTATTATATGTTATATCCGAAGTTTCCCAACTACTCCACTAAGGCAAACTGTATATTCCTTATTCCTGTATATTGTATTTGTTTTTTTGTGGTTGTGTTTTCTTAATATTCCAGTCTAAGTTAAGACTGACAAAGAACTTTAGCGCCAAACCCCGACTCGAAATCCAAGCGTTTCCGGTCACCGCCGAATGCACAAGGAAAATCAATGCAAGGGTGGGAGCGGTGTGTAGGGGGGCGTAATTAACCTGTAGCCATGGCAACCGGGCTATAAACAACCCCCAGTTATTTGTGGAGCAGAAAAAGCTGTAATTGCATCGGGCAAGGTAAAAAGTTTATTGAGACATCGTAAAACGTTCATTTAATGTACTTATTTCCTTTGTGGAAATAAGATATTTTTATTTCAACACTACCTGGGCCCGCAACTTCGATTGCGGCTGCAAATATTTATTCTCATATCTGCCAAAACCTGCATGATATCAAAATAGAATAGCCACGAATATTCAAGAATTTAATTGAAACCAATTGAGTTGGTTTGGAGGCTATTCGGTATCAGACAAAAAAAACACAAAAACGATATAAACTTATATTAAAAATTCTAAAAACAGTAATTTTTGATCCATCTTCATCAACCCATATCGTCCCACTGCTGAGCACGGGTCTCCCCTCACTTTCGTGAGAAGGATTAAGCCATAATTCACCACGGGGGCTAGGGGGGGGGGGGGGGGATTGGTGGATCCCATACCTACCTCCAAAATAATTCTCGTGTAGGTATGTGGGTTTTTGTTTTATGATAAGCATGGTATAATTAGCAGTTTTCGCTTAAGTTTTTGTCTTTTATTTTGAAATCACTGACAGACGACAATTTTATTATAGGTAGGTAAGTAATTGGTAGATGATATTGTTAGATACAACCTAAGTTAAGTGCTAGTTAGGGGTCAGGATAGGTTTTAATAATGCGTCACAATCACATACATAAGCTGCGTTGACATTTGTCCGACGTGTCGTGTCGTGATGCATCAGAAAGGTATCGGTTTCATACATTTAATATGGTAGCCTTCACATGCAGTTCTCCAATGCAGTGTGTTGTGACGGCTTGTGTTAAATGTATGAAACCGATACCTTTCTGATGCATCACGACACGACACGTCAGACAAATGTCAATCTAGCTTTAGAGATCCTAGGATTCCCAGTATCTAAGGAATCAGCAACTACGAGGACCATGGTCCTACAAACACCCAGACTCAGAGCAAGTTTATATTTGTGGTTCACGCCTTATATTCGCGTATTTATATTCAGTTCTTTGTAAAACCGCATACCTCTGTCCCGCGCCATTCAATATTTTCTCAACACGGACAATATTTTTTATTCCCAGTGCCCGAAACTTCAAAGCATTTTGTCATATATTCCGCTGTACTCCCGGCTAACTTTTGATCCCGGATTTACCCACGGCCGAGAGCAAACCGGGGAAAACACCCGTCTTGGGTGGTCTTTATTGTAAGCAAAAATAATGTTTGGGGATTTGCTTTCGTATTCGGTAAATCGTTAAAGGAGGCCTTTGCCAAAAGTATTCTCCGTGTGTTGAATGATTCGGGGTTTGCTCTTATCTCTGGGGCGTATTTAATGGCTTCCGGTGGTTTTGCATAGGCATACCTAATCCTCGTTGATTTGCTTGCTGGTACCGATGTTCTACCTCACTAAGTCCGTTAGACTCCGAATGTACTACTTATACTTGTAGTAGAAAGCCTTTTCTGCAAGAGACTGCCTGGGGAAGTAACCTTTGCCAGATATTCATCCGCCAAGGAGTAGTGTGCTAATATTACTGTGTTCCGGTTTGAAGGGCACTGTTTCCAGCGAAATTACTGGGCATATGAGACTTTAGACCCGATGTCTCAGGGTGTCAGAACGTCCGCCTTCCAATCAGAAGGTCGTGAGTTCAAATCCCAGTGCAGGCACGTACCAATGAGTTTCTTGTAAAACATATGTCCGTAATTATCAGTCGCTTTTCGCTGAAGGAAAACATCGTAAGGAAACCCACATACCTACCCGAGAATTATTTTGGAGGTAGGTATGGGATCCACCAATCCCCCCCCCCTAGCCCCTATGGTGAATTATGGCTTAATCCTTCTCACGAAAGTGAGGGGAGACCCGTGCTCAGCAGTGGGACGATATGGATTGATGATGATGATGATGTCTGTACATACTCGTCGCTTGAAACAGCTAAGTGATGTGATCTACATTTCAAAAGATAATTTTCCTTCGCAGAAATACCCAAACTTCTACTAGGTAAAGCTGCAGACAAAGTTGCAATCGAAAAAGCTTACCAAAAATAAATGTGAAGCGAAAATCTTAATATTCTACGCAACAATGGCTCTTTTCTTGAAGAACGATGCAAAACCAATATCGGATGTCTTGTTAGTGGCTCGCTGAAGAATCTAATATGGCAGGTTGGCAGCCGCCTTGACTGCCTTGAATCTTCGAGGGGAACTTAATAAAAAGGCTTATAATATTTGAATGGTGTATTTAAAGGTACTATACAAATATTAAACACTAGCTGCGCCCTGCGGTTTCACCCGCGTAATTCAAGTTTTCCCGCAATAACTCTCTTAAAAGCAATATATTTTCCCCGTTTTAGCCACATTCTTCACTGATGCTCTGCTAGTATTAGTCGTAGCGTAATGTTATATAGCCTATAACCTTCCTCGATAAAAGGACTATTCAACACAAAAATAATTGTTCAAATCTAACCAGTAGTTCCTGAGATCCTAGCGTTCAAACAAACAAACAAACTCTTCAGCTTTATATATTAAGTATAGATTTAAAAAACGGAACTTACTTAAAGTTAGAAACGGAATATTTACTTATGAAATCAATCACACAAACACGGTAAATATCCCAAAACTTGCGTTAAAAACAATGGCGAAATAATTAAAAAAAAATGACTTAACAAAACACTTTGTACGCTACCCCAAATGCGCTGTTCTAGGAGACTTGCTACTTTGCGACTTCCCTTTCTGGTTATCATTATCTTTTTTAACAGTATATTGCTTCAATTCAATATCAATATGTCCCGAAGCGACCAACTCCTTGGTCAGCTCGAGCGTGCAGTTCACGTAAATGCGCCCTCTAGAGAACGGGAACCCGGCCGGTATATGTTCTACCGGAATGGTCATGTTGTACAGATGATACCTGCCCTGAAATGTATGGAAAAAGCATAAGCAAACCAGCAAGATTAGTGAAGTACGAGTAGATGAGACTTCAGATGCAGAAATAAGTGTAGCGAGTGCCGCGCCTAACTTTGCAATCCAAATGTTTGAATGAAAATTATTATGTAGTATGGGAGAAAATTTATAGCAATGTCAAAAATCATCACACTTTTCTGTTACGCTCGACTGTCATGCGACAACATGGTTACCAAAATTCAGATGTGACTTTAAAAAAATATATATTGTTTATAATAAAGTGATGAAATAGTAGGACTTATTTGAATTCAAGTGAATTTATAGTGATTATACTTTCCAACACAACGTGGGTGTGATTTTGGTATTAATTTTATGTGAAGTCACTTTTTGATTTTATCAGTTAATCATACATACCGCCGGGAGAGGGCATGTTTTCAATGACCTCTTCATCGCAGAGCCGAAGAATTGGTCTTTCAAAATAAGATCGCACATCCCGAAATGCATCTCGACGAAGGTAGGTTTGTATACATTAGTTAGGAGCTCGTAGAAGTAAAAATGCCACTAAAACAACGAAATTGTTATCACTTTGATGGATAGACTAGTGCGAGCGACAACGATACCTATATGGGTAGTTCTCCTAGATTTACACAGCTCATTGTACTCAAAATATAAACTTTCTTTCTTGTTCAATTTATACTATTTCTCTCTCTCTCTTCTTCTTTTTTAACTATTTCTTCTGTTTATTTATTACTATTTCACTCTCACGAAAACCATGCATGCATTTTTAAGCATAGTAGGCTTAAAAACTTCTTTTGATGTTCTCTAACATTTAACATGGAAAACAATTATATTTTTAGTGAATTTAAAGCTTTCTAGTCGTCGCACAGAAATTAAACGAAAGAATTATTAGGTTATCTGTGGTTAAATTTTTAGTACGTAACCTACTTGTGGAGTCAAGGTCTCAGCAACACTGAATATCAAAGGTGGTCGTACACATGCCAGAGCCGAATTCGCCAAACGCGCTGAAGTCATTTTGACTTCGCAATTGACCGTCCGAATTAATCCGGCAATTTTCCCATTTTCAGCGTGTGTGCGTTCCACCTTTAAGAAACAGAAATATTAAATACACTTTTTGTTTTATGTAGGTACCTTCAAACTGTTATTAGCTTCAGACAATGTTTCCAAATGTATGTCCACGTAGTAATATATGTCACGTCTGCCAAACCGTTTCGATGTAACGTTTAGGTGCGTTACATATTTTTTATTAAAATACGTTATATGGGGATGTTCTGTGCTCATGTAAGATACCTGAAAACAAGCTTAAATTAAGGCTGAATGTAAGATTTTACCGTCAAATATCGATATCGATTACTGCATAACCCGAATTAGCAATTAAATTAGAAAGAAAATATTTAAAAAAATCAACCGACGTCAAAACCAAAAATAGGCACACAAAATAAATTAATATCATTATTAATAGCGCTACCCACTCATCTATTTGAAGACGGTGCCAGCCAAGTCTAATAGGTAGTAAGACTTATATGGTTTGCTCATGGATGCCATTGTCAGAACTGGACCAAATTAAATTGGGACCACATGGGAAGCACCAGCTTACTATTGAAAAAACAACATAAAAAAAAACAGTTCTGAGGTAACAAACAATAAAAAAAATACAGACGAATTGATAACCTCCTCCTTTTTTGAAGTCGTTTAAAAAACTAAGCCTGCACTTATATATATGTACACCTTAGTATAATTATATTAGTATAGTACTGATTCTATAGTATGTGTATATTTTAGTTTGTCCCACTGTTGTTGGTAGTTAGTTATTAGACCGTAAAAGCATTTTCCCGTTTAAAAAAATGTATCTAGGTGCGCACAGAGTGTCAATAACTTACCCTCTCGGTGACACATGATTTATATTCCAACAATACAATGAGGCAAAAAGCAGCGAGGACGTCGACGAGACTCCGCAACCGCGCCATTTTGCCGAATGATACTGATGACCGCGAACAAAATGGTACATCAGGATACGACTTTTATTCAGGGTACTGTAGGTTGGCAATTAATAAAAACAGGAGCCTGACCGTGCGCGAACACAATAACGGTATGGTAAACATCTTAACTTGGCTTTGTAAGTCTAGACTTTATTTTCTTATTGTGAAGGTCTTTATCTTCACGATAAGTACAAGTTCTCCATTGAGGATCAATTCAAATTCATTACTGTGTTCCCGTTTGAAGGACATTGTTTCCAGTGAATTTACTGGGCATATGAGACTGCCACACGACAGACCCGATGTCTCAGGGTGACGGGCGCAGGGCAGTGCCGCGCAGGATTATTCAATTTAGGGTTTTGGGTGGTGCTGTGACTGTTATGGGCAGGCGTAGTGCTTACGATCAGGTGAACGACTTGATCGTCTCGTCACTCAGTCAAATAAAAAAAAAACAACGTGGTTGACTTGTTTTTTTGACTAGAGAGCTTTACTTATAGTAGAAAGAACAAAGCGTTCCATTCCATACACAATCTAATAGGTTAGAGTTATTGTTCGTCTACTGAACCCAGCGTTTTTTGAGTGTATTGCGCACGTGCACTTAATAGCAATTTATTTGCAATGATACTTCCTGCTGTTAATACTAACTTATACATATGTATGTATGTAATAAGAGAAAATTTAATAGCTTAGTAAAGCTGGGAACTCACGGCGTTATTTTCGCGACACCCGCCAGCCCCCGGGTCATGCTGCAGCCCCGAGATCCTGCCGGCTGGAACCGAAGCAATAACAAACCATGCTTGCGATCACCTTCAGCCAGCTCGGCCTTGTAAATTTATTAGCTGGTATGCTTTGGATATATACTAACGGCATTAGAACGGCATATTAATGTGACGTTACTCAATATACAACTTTAATATTTTGATCGGATTTCGCAATATCAATTATGAGCCGCGATCACGTGTTTTATTTTATTTTATTAAGTAAGGAGACGTGAAAGTCATTCATTTGCCCATTACAGCTACAGTGCTACCCAGAACTTTCCATTACAAATCTTATGTGGCACTGCACAGCGCTCGTCACCCTGAGACATCGGTTTTAAAGTCTCATATGCCCAGTAATTTCGCTGGAAACAGTGCCCTTCAAACCAGAACATAGTAATGTTTGCACACTACTGCTTGGCGAATGAATATCTGGCAAACTCGTGGGTACTTTCACAGGCGGACTCTTGCAGAAGAGACTTACCACTAGAAATAACAGTGGTTACATGGATTAAAAATAAATTTATTTTGTTATTAATTTACATGGGATCTTCAATCCTCACGAGGGTTCTCTGTATCTAGAGAATCAATAACTACGAGAACCGCGTTTCACGAACACCCAGACTCAGAGCACATTTATATACATATATACCAGCAGTTGGTCACATACATATATACCCTGCATGGGAATCGAAACCGCAATCCGACACTGTCCAGTTGCCTCATTCCCAACTGATGCTATGAGTGCCGTCACTTTGCTCGAGCCCGCGGGAGAATGAATGCCTTGCTTTCTGCCGTAAAATGTGGCATGATCTTCCTCCAGCGGTTATTCTATGCAGGCTTTTAAAAAGATGCAACTATCCCCTGATTCCTTTACATCGCGTTTCATTAAACGAGCCGATGTTATTATAGCTACTTGTACTTAACTCCTACGGAACAACATTTTAAATATGAAAACTTTTTTTTTAACACTCAAATGTATTTATTTACTAACAGTAACGAATAATTACATACAACGAACAACTTATTAACTATTATACATATACAGCGGCTGCATAACCTACTCATAGATACCAACCATTACAATATTATTTTAATATATTTTTAAGTATCCCTCCACCATAGCTGGCTAGATTTTTGATACAGCTATTAACTTTACTAGTCCACATAGTTACAAATTGTAATTGTTTACTTAAAATTGGCTATTAAATCCTAATGCACTATTCATACACTAGTTTAAACAAAATTATGCTTCAGTCAAATAATGGTATAATTCTAATGCAATTATGTTTATTTTTACATTAGCATTATTTTTGGTGGTGGTGCCTAGCGATGCTAGAAAACTAATATCTTACTAAGCTAGTATATAGTTTCTACTAACTGCTGTCACCGACGACTTACTAACAATGGCCACTAATTCAAAAATAATATTTATAAAGGGATATATTTAATTATAATGTCGACACTTACCACCAGGTGAGACTGCGGTCAAATGCTTGTCTATAATGATTATACAATACAAAAAACACAATTCATGGTAAATATTCCGAAACGAAACCTTACTCATGACTTTGTTTCGGTTGGTGTTTTTTTATTGTAAATATTGATATTAGAAACCAGTGACTCACCACCATGGGCCAGCCCGGCCACACACACAAACAGTTTTTCACAATAATCTCGCCTTTTACTCATTTGATTCTGATTCTTAACGTATTATTATCGTACATTCTTAACGTACAGGCCTCTTTCGGCTACCAATAACAGTGCAGATACTCAAGTGGTACTGGATACAACACATAACAAAACAGACCACAGTTTTCTAAATTTCTGGGGACAGATTTATTAAAACTCTGCTCGGGGGGTCTTTGGTCTGGCACCCTATCTAATCATCGCCAAGACTACACACTACATGGCCTTATACGTCTATTGCTGACGATTTAAGCAGCGTCTGTGATCTGTGAAAGACACTTACGTCGATGGCTATACAGACTAACACGGGAACGACAAGCTCGACCACACTGCGTGCAGATGTGAGCTTTAGTCGAGTTATCCGTAGATGGATCAGCATACCTGTTATGCCGTATAGCTCTCCTATAGTCAAGAAGATCAAATCAAGTCTCGTCTCAAGTCGTGCAGCTTTTGACCCTTCTCAACCTGGTTTCTTCACTGATTCCTATCCTCAGCAAACTTATCCCATATATGATGCCCATGAAAAGAATATATTTAAGAAAACACCAACTTTATTGAACCGTACATGCGACAGGGACGTGTAGCAAAAGCCTACAATTTCCTCGGAGATTCGCCCCAAATAGGTCATTTCCGAGACTGCTCTCGACCTATGGCGGGACAATAGGCAATTTATTGGCAAAGTGGCGCATTTTAGTGGAAATATACTTTGTACAGAAGCTGTTTCGTTCGTTCCTAGCGCATATAATGGAAGCTTCTGTTTTGGCAATGTAAAGAACCTACCTGTTTTGAGTATTGCGAATTCTTTCGATAGCTATCAGCTGAATTATGTAGCTTGATTACCAGATATAACATAAGCATTTCAAACTAGCAACACCCTGTGGATTGTTAACTGCTATCGTCACGCCAAATTGGCTGACGGATTTTTATTAAATTTAATATTCAGACACTTTGGTCCTACATTATAAACAATGGAAGGTCCCTACCTTCCATTTGCAAATATTTTTTTGGGGGCTGCAATTTTTTTTTCATACTAAAGGGGTCAGGTCATAATAATATTGAAAAACACTATATTATAGGAACAATTATGTTTTATATTGATACGGTCACTATAAAATATTGTTCGTTTAATAAACAACTTATGACAGAGTTGTTGATGAGATGCTCTCTTAGATAGGTACTGTATAAAATACCCGAGCTGGTTTAACATTAGATTTCACAACTTTTTGCGGCCGATAAATTGCGTTGTATTTTTTTACATTTTATGTTTTGATAGGATTATCCTTCAAGGGTATAATTTTATTTTTTTATCTTATAATATTTCAATTCAATATCAATGTACGCGGTAGTGACTAGTTCCTTGATCAGCTCGTGCGTGGCGTTAGCGTAAATTCTCCCTTTTGTGAACGGGAACCCGGTTGGTATATTTTCTATCGGAACGGACATGTTGTACATATGATAGACGCCCTGAAATGTATGGAAAGTGCACATGTTATAAATGACTGCAGTAAATGAACCTTAATACCCAATGTCTAAGGGGGACGAGCGCAGCGCAATACCACGTTAAACTTTGCTATCCAAGTCTTAGTTATTGGATACTCACCATACACAAGCAGACTGTGACATACAAGACCAGATGAAATAAGGGCCTCCGTGGTGTAGTGCGTAATGAGCTGACTGCGAAGCGTGAGACTGTGGGTTCGATTCCCGCACAGGACAAAGATTTGTGTGAGCCACAGGTATTTGCTCTGAGTCTAGCTGTAGGATCATGGTTCTCGTAGTTCCTGATCCCTTAGATACAGGATTAGGTGGTATGTCAGGATCTGTTGTATGCGGTCGTGACGCGTTATTTATTAAAACACCCAACAGTGTCGGTACTTCTCTTACGGTTTGTATCGGAATACTAAAAACTGTAAACGAGTTAATTACAACTCGTTTCCAGGTACCTTTTTGAAAACATTACATGAACTTAACAACCATTTTGATAGCAAGGTTTCTGAAAATAAGTAGTGCAAGGACAGTATAAAATAAATAACAAGTTAGGTCCGTACTTACCGCTGGGAGAGGGCATTTTTTTAATTCCCTTTTTAATGGTGGGCCGAAGAACTTGTCTTTCAAAATGAGATCGCATGTTCTGAAGTGCATCTCCACGAAGGTGGGTTTATAGCGGTTAGTCAAGAACTCGTAGAAGTAGAAATCCCACTGAAATAACCAAAATGTAACTTTGATTGATACACTAGGCACCTACTACGTTTGACAATTATCATAAACTTACTATACGCATGTGGTATAGATGAACTGTTATATATTATACTAGCTGTACCCTGCCACGCTTCGCTGTGGCACATTCGCACATTCGCTGATATGTCACTGATGAAAAAAATAGATAAAAACAATCCTTGATGCGTATTATATATCATGCTAAAATTTCAGCTCGATCGGTGCAGAACTTTTTGAGTTTTTAAAGCGTACACAAACCAACATAACATTTTTATATAGTATATAGATAAGATTATTTTAAACCTCAAATAGTTGCTCACAGAGGCAGATCATGATCATATTGATCGCAAACCGCTTCGTGAGTTAAAATTAACAAAAAGAAAAAACAAATAAACTAAATTCTAATAAAATTTAAATCATTAGCATCCCTTAAAAATAGTCAATTGAATGGACATTTACTTTATTACATTTTCAACTCTCTTGTCCTCTCACTAAAGCTAGTATTAAGTAGGCACCTACTTCTCATTATACTTTGTATTTTTTTTACTATCATAATAACCATAATAAGAAGTCTGCATCACAGGTTATAAATCTGTACTAAAATACTCCCTGCTGACTATAGCCGACTGGACGGGATTTATCAACAGCAGACAAACTTACAAACAAATAAATTCACACATTCCATTGTGATAGGAGAGACGTGGTGCCAGCAACACTTCTGTACATTACTGCACGGTCTGTATATGTTAATGACTGCGTTGCTGGTCGCAATTACAATGGCCAGGCCATCACAGCGCGGTCAGCATTGAAGTCCTTGCAGGCCAAGCTGGAATAAAGGCCGAGACCGAAGGTCTTCATAGCGCGGACAACAAGGGCTGCAACGATGACCAAGCTTGAAGGTCGAGAGCGTAGCTAAGCTAAGCTCGAGGCCATCGTGAAGTGGCCAGCAGTGCAATCTATGCGGACTCGGACCAATGCTTGTATAGTGCTTTACTCAAACAATGCGAGTAATTTTAGTTGACTTTCCAGCGGTGTTATATATATTGAAATAGAGGATTAATTGCTTCAAGAGTTCATTTTTACCAGTTTTTACAATTTTATTGGAATATCCCGAAAACAATATGAAAACGTGCAGAAACTTTCCCGTGCTTATGTTTTTTTTATAAAAAAATGTGGCTCATTCTGCCTTCACTTAAACAGCCAAATTTTGGATGCAACCTTTTTGCATTTGAGTTCTATGGAAACAAAACCCGACAACAATGGATTCTGGCCACTAAAACTCACCATAGCAGAAAGGTCGACTTTGCTGAAAGAAGGTTGTCAAAATAACGACAACATTACATGGATTTTTAAATAAAAACATTTTGACGTACCTTTAATGTATTATTTATTTCATGTACAGTTTCAAGATGAATGTTCACATAGTAAAATCTGTCCCGTCTGCCAAGCCGTCGAGACGTTACGTTTACGAACTTAAAATATTTTTTGTTATAATATGTCACATGTGGATGTTCTGTGCTTAAGTAACATACCTGAAAAAAATAAGAGTTGATTGTAGGATTTTACGGAGCAATATTTATTTACAGATAATCAATAAGCAATCCTCAGCTATTCTTAAGTACCGTGGTGGTTATGAATCTGGGAAATGCAGAGTTATTGCGGGAAAACTGAAATAACGCTGGTGTAACCGCGGGGCGTAGTAATTAATAATTTATAATAAATAACAGTTATAATTTGCAAATATATTTTATTTAAAATATGGCGCATGATCCGTCAGCCATCAAATGACATCGGTGTCGATAATTAAGACACTGTTATTTGAAATTTGAATCGTGAAATGAAGTCGGAGGCATGACCATTTCATTTCAACTTTGGACTGTAATACCTACGGGGAATTCCCAGATTGGGTATTGGGTATTGGATTTGGGTATGCCCCTTTTTTCCACTGGGCACTCTAGGCAAGTGCCCAGGGCTCCGCGATCTATAGGGCCCCCTAGTTCCTGCCAGAACACTGTTTCATTTACCACTGATTGATAGAAGTAACTAAAAGTTTTCGCGCGCGCTGCGTTTGCGCTATTGAATGAATACTGCTTTGTATTATTTTTTTTTGCATACATACTCCTTTTGCGTGTTAATAAAATAGTCTTCTGTCTGTTATTCTAAAACGCCCAGGGCCTCCATTAAGTAAAAGACGGCTCCGGGTGTAATAGAAAACGATCTGTTAGTGATTTACCTTTGGGATAATCCGGAGAACAAGTGATATCTTATATCTTTAAATGAGCAATTCTTGTTTATATATATATAGTTGGAATCTCGGAATCGGCTCCAACGATTTTCATGAAATTTAGTATATAGGGGGTTTCGGGGGCGATAAATCGATCTAGCTAGGAATCATTTTTAGAAAATGTATTAAAAAATAATAAAAAATACCGAGCAAAGCTCGGTCATCCAGGTACTTAATTTATGATTCGCAACACATTCGTTGAAAACTAAGCTCTATAATCATGTATTATTGTCAGGTTTCGCGAAACGGACAATTTCAGTAATCATTTTCGATCTGATGACTTTAATGTGAGTTAATGTTGGTGCACCCAGGGTGACAATAACTTACTCTCTCGGTACCACAGGATCTATATTCCAACAATACAATGAGGCAAAAGGCGGCGAGGACGTCGACGAGACTCCACAACCGCGCCATTTTGCCGAATGTTACTGATTACCTGATGTGCACTGTTGTTCACTTTAATATACATCATATATGTATACTAATCTATACTAAAATATAAAGTTGAAGAGTTTGTTTGTTTGGTTGAACGCGCTAATCTCAAGAACTATTGGTCCGAATTGAACAATTCTTTTTGTATTGAATAGTCCATTTATTGAGAAATATTATAGACTATACGACATCACGCTACGAATAATTGGAAAAATAGTGCGTGGAGTCTCTCCGCGCGGAAGAAGTGAAACTTCGTAATGTGGAAATGACAATAGGAAGGGGTAGAAATTGATTTTTAGTGTAATCATATTGTTTCTTTAAGACAAACTTTATTAACATTGCTTACAATTCACGGTTGATCGCATCTTTTAATTATCATTTTCGAGTGGAGAAATATCCAAATCTATAACATTTACAATGGGATTATGATAACTAAAGTAAGATACGAAATTTTTGAGGTCTAATTTTTCAATATTTCTTGCAAAAACTGCATCTGCATCAATGAAATAGTCGGTATTTAGGTTAATTTTTAAACCGCACTTATAGACCAAAAAGCTGTGAACGTTGTATAAAAAGACATTCTGTAATAACTATTTAACTATAACTATGATTTATAAACATTATTTATGTACTTGAATAGTATACATATTTTATTATAATTATGTTTGTAGTATATTATAAATATATGTATATTATTATTCTTTTTTATTATTTTTTAAGTATAGTGTGTATGTGTATTAATAAAACGTATCGTGTTTATTAATTACTGCAAACGTACGCCACCCACCCTGCTATCTAAAAATGTTTTTGCTGTCCATCCAAAGGTAGTCTGGAAGAAATCGCTTTCAGCGATAAGACCGCCCATTGTACTACCCTTGTTTACCTATTGTAATTTTACTGTACTGTGTTTATTTTTGTTTCTGGTGTACAGTAAAGAGTTTTCTATTCTATTCTATATTTAGTATCAGCATTGCTCCCGTGCGAAGCCGGTGCAGGTCGCTAGTACCTATATAAAAGGATGTCTCCTATCAATTTATGTGTATTCTGTTATGTGTCAGTGTGTCATGCGTAATGTCACATTGAGAACCCTTTGATTGTACATGGTATGACGTTTGCCCAAAATAATGTATTAAAATATTTAGCCCATGATAATATGTCGAACTACAATCTTTGTGCACTCCAAGACATACAGGTTAAATAAAAAGAAAAACAAAATAAAAAAGCAAAAGCAAAGGTGCAATGGGTAGGCTTAATGTTAAACAGCTAACTCTTCCAGACAACCTTTGGATGAAGAAGATTGAAAGAATACATACAACATTTCATCGGTCGGTGGAGTATAGTTAACCGAATCAGATATTGACAATATTATAACATCATATTTACAAGTTATAAGATAAGATATGATAACAACTCAAACTCAAACTCAAATCATTTATTGTAAATAGGCAAAATATTGCACTTTTACACGTCAAAAAAAATTTATCTTATACATAAGCATAGAAATACAAAAAAATAAGTCAAAATATTATGATCTACGAAACTAATGATTATTATCCAATTATGGTTTGAGTTAGAAAAGGGATATTTCCCTTTCAAGTGGTGACTCATGCCTGAGTCTCGCACAGGAAAAGGAAAACACCATTGACTCCATCTTTATTGCACTCCAAGACAATGTGCCAATGCCAGTGGGGATTGGTTTTTATCTTAAAGGAAATCGACCATTTGCGTGAAATTTTGTCACCCGGTGAGACTCCAAAATCGATCCCCTGCAAAGCAACATCTGCACTCAGTCGAGCACCGCGTTACATCAGACGAGAGTATGTCCGTGTGTCTATATCCCTTATATTATAAATGCGGAAGTAACTCTGTCTGTCTGTCTGTCTGTCTGTTGCTCTTTCACGCCTAAACTACTGAACCGATTGAAATGAAATTTGGTACAGAGATAGTCTAGAACCCAAGAAAGGACATAGGGTACTTTTTAATGCGAAAAAGCATTGTAAGGGTTTGAAATAGGGGATGAAATTTTGTATAGAAGTTTCGTAATTTTTGAAGCTCGAAGCTTGAAATTTATTTTTTAGGGTTTTGATTAGATATAAATAAATATGACACTCAAAGTTTGTAAAAAATTACCATTGGGGAGGGGTAAAATAAATATAGGGGATGAAAGTATATTTGGAAATATGTGAGGTTTCGATAAACCAATAAGTCGATTTTAATAATTATTTCACTAATGGAAAGCTACATTGACAGCGAGTAACATAGGCTATATTTTATCCCCATATTCCTGCGGGAACAGGAACTACGCGGGTGAAACCGCGGGGCGCAGCTGGTGTGTGTATAATTCCATTATTCTTCCGGCAACAAAAACCTACAATAAAACATAGAACTAATCGGAAATCAACTTTATTTACCAAGTAATAGTACAGAATAGATAAGCCAATAAAAATAACTACTACATTATAACAAAATTATTTGGGAAACCCAAACCATTATATTGGCATTATGATGACCGCCTCGGCGTAGCGGGTTAGGTCGCTTTAAAAAAATCAATAATAATTTTTAAAACTAGAAGAATGAAACTTATTTTTCATACTGTTGATTAGATATAAATAAATTTGACATTAAAATAACTAACCCTTAAGGGGGTAAAATAATAATAGAGGATGAAAGTTTGTATGGAAAAATGTAACGTATAAGCTAAACCCTGATTTTAAAATTTTAAAAATCGCGACAAATATATTCTATGTCCTTTCCGGAATTCGAACTATCTCACTAGCTGCGCCTCACGGTTCCACTCGCGTAATTCCCTTTTCGGCGGGAATACGGGGATAAAATATAGCTCATGTTTTTTTTTTTGCACTTCTCACACTGACTGTACAGTACATCACTACAAGAAAATCTAAACAGGTAGGGCAACTGGTGTACGCTTAATTAAATGTTTCTTAACATTAGCAAATGCCACTCTAAGTTTACAATTCACCCGAAATTAATCTATTCTTCCAAACACATACAGTATTAAGAATCTACAGTTACAGAGATTAAACTGCATACGAGACTTGGGGATCCTCATCGACACGAAGCTACGACACACATATCCTTAACATGGGTCCTAAAGGTTAAGGCAGGTCTTTTACTGCACAATAGTAAAGAATTTTAACAATCATCTACACAAAATACACTATTTAATCCTCCTGTAGAATCTACACTTGAACATAATTTTGTTTGGAACCCACACTACGCAGTATATTCAAATCCGCTCAAAAGCAATTAAAAAGCGCTTCCATTATCATGAATCATCAGTGAAAACTTAGCCTATAAAATGTATAGTTACAATAGCAGATTTAAACACTACCAGATGAAATCTCTTTGTAACTTACATACTCCACCTCGACTACCAAGACATAAATCTTTTAATATTTTTAGTGTTCCACGAAGTAACATAATATCAACATAGGAAACATTTTCCATTGTCAATGCTCTGTAAGCACTACAATCTAGTATACCAAAACATGAAAAATTGGATATAAGCGATTCGCTCACTTACTTTAAAAAATCATCAGATGATCTCAATGCATTATTTTTATAACAATATTATTTCATTAGTTCCTAGCTTCCTAAGTACAAATAATACAAGATACAAATAATGGTAAGCATGAGAAATGCACAGGTTACATAGAAACAGTAGTCGACAGGTGTTAGATAATCACAATGTATAATAGCCACACTTAGAACATACCAATACCATGTATAGTGTAATCTCTGTTGGAGATCCAAATTATATTATAAATACAAAACATAACATGAAAAAAAATCCATTCTCGCAACGCAGTTCATCAGCTGCCCCAAAGAGTTGTGAGATGTAAAGTCTACCTGGGTACCATCATCGAGTAGTGGGAGGCCTCTTCTGCAAGAGACCGGGGAAGTACCACACCTTTGCCAGATATTCATCCGCTAAGAAGCAGTGTGTAAACACTGCTCTGTTCCGGTTTAAAGGGCATTGTTTCCAGCGAAATTACTGGGCGTATGAGACTTTAGAGCCGATGCCTCAGAGTGACGAGTGCAGTGCAGTCCCGCGCAGGATTATGCAATGCAGAGTTCCGGGTGGTGCTGTGACTGTTATGGGCAGGCGTAGCGCTTACCATCAGGTAAATGACTTGCTCGTATCGTCATTCAGTTAAATAAAATAAAAACCTATGAGTTCATATAAGTTGTCACTTAAGTAATTAGTTAACTAACAACATTTCATAGTATCGATATTAAACATCTTTATTTCCATAATAAATAACATGACTTTTAATCGAGCACCTTATCCGAATCACACGTCAACTCACATAAGAATAATCTACTATTTGATAAAGGCCTAATTGAACATAGCGTTATCGGGAATATCAGGCCAAGCTTACCCAAATCTAAACAAAGCGCTGTGAGCCAATGTTAGATAGATTTTGATGCATGTAGATATAGATTCTATTGCCGTGTTGATTGCCAAGCCACATTGCCACTTAATATAGGAACAAAGATGTCTGACATTGATACTGTCACTATAAAATATTGTTAGTTTAATAATAAGGCAACAACTTATGAAAAAAATGTTGCATAGATGCTCTCATAGATAGGTACTGAATAAGGTAACCGAATAAGTTTTAGATTATATCTCACAACTTTTTACGGCAGATGAACTGCGTTGTATTTTTGAAGTGAAGACTTCTATAGGAGCGTTGTGTACTTTTTGGGTGAAAAAAAAAGCGTGAAACTCGAGTCATCGTCACCGCACGCTTCCCATACTGGGTATACTGTGTAAAGAAGTAAATAATATTCTAATGGCTAATAATTATTATTTTTTAATTATTTTTGGTTTATGATCAAGGATTAAAGTTTAAATTGGTCATTAACACTTCTTTACCAACCAAAAATAGTTCAAAAATAATAATCTAATAGCTCGACGATACAATTCCCAAGTTACTTAGTTTTCACTTCTATCGGCAGTCCCCAAAGACTACCCCGCATGTTTTTTTTTTTACATGCTATGTTTTTGATAAGATTGTCCTTTCAGGGAATAACTTTATTTTTTACTGTATAATATTTCAATTCCATATCAATGTATGCGGCGCTGACTAGCTCGTTGGTTGGCTCGTACGTGGAGTTACCGTAAATTCTCCCTTTAGTGAACGGGAACCCGGCCGGTACATTTTCTATCGGAATGGACATGTTGTACATATGATAGACGCCCTGAAATGTATGGAAAGTGCACATGTTATAAATTACTGCACTAAATAAACTTTAAATCTCAATGTCTAAGGGGGACGAGCGCAGCGCAATACCACGTTAAACTTTGCTATCCAAGTCTTAGTTATTGGATGCTCACAATACACTAGCAGACTTTGACATACAAAACCAGACGAAATAAAAGCCTCCGTGTCGTAATGGGTGATGAGCTGACTGCGTATCGTGAGACTGTGGGTTCGATTCCCGCACAGGACAAAGATTTGTGTGAGCCACAGGTATTTGCTCTGAGTCTAGCTGTAGGATCATGGTTCTCGTAGTTTGTGATCCCTTAGATACAGGATTAGGGTCAGGATCTGTTGTATGCGGTCGTGACGCGTTATTTATAAATACACCTAACAGTGTCGGTACTTCTCTTACGGCTTGTATCGGAATACAAACAACTGTAAACGAATTAATTACAACTCGTTTCCAGGTACCTTTTTGAAAACATTACATGAACTTAACAACCATTTTGATAGCAAGGTTTCTGAAAATAAGTAGTGCAAGGACAGTATAAAATAAATAACAAGTTAGGTCCGTACTTACCGCTGGGAGAGGACATTTTTTTAATTCCCTTGATAGCGCTGGGGCAAAGAACTTGTTGTTCAAAATGAGATCGCATGTTCTGAAGTGCATCTCCACGAAGGTGGGTTTATAGCGGTTAGTCAAGAACTCGTAGAAGTAGAAATCCCACTGAAATAACCAAAATGTAACTTTGATTAATAGACTAGGCACCTATTACGTTCGACAATGATCATAAACTTACTATACGCATGTGGTGTACAGGGTGTCCGGTAATGAGTGGATAATCCTGCAGGTGCGTGTGAGGGGGGTTAAGGCCGATTGGAAAAAAATAAATAATAAGTGGCTATATCTACCAAAACATTTTAATGTGTGTTGTTGAGCACTACCATTACATTAAAATAAAAACTCGAATAGATTTACTGATTTTTTTTAAAATGGTACTCAATAATGTGAGGAAGGCAAGTCTTTAAATAGATTAAGTCACATGCTGTCTGGGTATATTTTTCTTTTCTACACGGAGTTGACCCCTGCCACACGCACCTGCAGAATTATCCATTCATTACCAGACGGTAGTGAGTGGATAATCTTGCAGGGTGTCCAGTTGTCCACCCTGTATATGAAACACCAGCTGCGCCCTGTAGTTTCACCCGCAACGAGTATTATCTTACTGTTAATTAGAAGGGATATAAGGTAATCCAGGTAATAAACTATATGTGTACCAAATATCATTTAAATCCGTTCAGTAGTTTTTGCATGAAAGAGTAAGAAACATCCAACCATCCAACCATACTCATAAACTTTCACATTCACAATGTTAGTAGGAAGTGGAATCTTATTAGACTAGAAACTCACGAAACGTTTTTATTTCACACCCACTGCGGTTGAGCTATTATATTATTGTAAAGCTCACGTGGGTGGGTGCTCACAGAGGCAGATCATGTTCATATTGATCGCAAACCGCTTCGTGAGTTAAAAATAACAACAAGAAAAAACAAATAAACTAAATACTTAGGTATATAAAATTTAAATCATTGGTATCACATTCACATTCACTAACCATAATAAGAAGTCTGTAATAGGCACACCCTGCTAGCCAAATTTTGGATTAAACTTTTTTTCATCCCATGTATTCGAAAAGAGGCATTTTGCTCCTCGATAAGTGCGAGCAAAGTGGTTCATACCCGCGCACTTAATTTTTAGAGTTTTTTCCATAGAGTGGTAATATAAATGAATGAATCAATAAAAATGTATTTTTAATGCCAAAAAAAAATTATAAATAAATATTTTATTCATTTTTATTATTCATGTTTTATTTTGTTTTTATTTTAATTATTTTTTAATTATTCATTTTTTTTTAATAATACTTTTATAAATACTTGAAATTATACTAGTAATCAGATTTTTAAAATGCAAGGATAATTAACCTGTCAAGAAGAGAAGAGAGATAGATGCGGCGCAAGTGTACAATGAGCGTAACGGGACAATGAGCGTTACGGGACAGTGTGTTAACTTTTTGGAGCATGCAGCCGGCGTTCATCGATTTAATAGACGTTGTCACGTCAAAAGATTTTTTCTCGTATGATGTACTTTTCTATTAGCTTGGGATGAAAAGTATCGTGTACCACACGGTAACAAAATTATTTAAGCTCGAGCGAAGTACTTTGACTCCCTCGCTACGCTTAGGATTCTACTATAGAATCCCTCGCTACGCTCTGGATTCAAAAAATCGCTCTCGCCGTAAATACATTATTTCGTTCTCTTGTGATACAATCTACTATTGCACTTGAGTTTTTTGGAAACAAAACACGACAACAATGGATTCCGGCCACTAAAAATCATCAGCAATTAAATTTCATACAGATAGAATAGAATAGAATAGAATAGAAAACTCTTTATTGTACACCAGAAACAAAATTAAACACAGTACAGAAAAATGCCTAATGCAATGTAATGCAGATGTCCTGGCGCCTATTCGATTGGCGCGGAGAGGTCGACTTTGCTCAAAGATGGTTGTCAAAATAATGACCACATAACATGAGTTTTTAAGTAAAAACATTTTGACGTACCTTTATTGTATTATTTGTTTCATGTATAGTTTCAAGATGAATGTTGATGTAGTAAAATCTGTCCCGTCTGCCAAGCCGTCGAGACGTTACGTTTACGAACTTAAAATAATTTTTGTTATAATATGTCACATGTGGATGTTCTGTGGTTATGTAATATACCTGAAAATAAATTTAGATAAGGGTTAATTGTAGGATTTTACTGAGAAATATTTATTTACACATAATCAATCAATAAGTTATCTTCAGATATTCCTAAGTAACGTGGTGGAGGTACCACCTTTGCCAGATATTCATCCGCCAAACAGTAGTGTGCAAACATTACTGTGTTCCGGTTTGAAGGACATTGTTTCCAGCGAAATTATTGGGCATACGAGACTTTAGAGCCGATGTCTCAGGGTGACGAGCGCAGTGCAGTGCCGCGCAGGATTATGCAATGCATTGTTCTGGGTGGTGTTGTGACTGTTATGGGCAGGCGTAGCGCTTACCATCAGGTGAACGACTTGCTCGTCTCGTCACTCATTCGAATAAAAAAAATATCATTTGAAAACTAAGCTCTATAATCATGTATATATAGTATATATAATCAGCTTTCTAAAACCTTATCAACACGAAACGGACAATCTCAGTAATCTCAGTAAACTTTAATTTGAGTTAATGTTGGTGCACCCAGGGTGACAATAACTTACTCTCTCGGTACCACAGGATCTATATTCCAACAATACAATGAGGCAAAAAGCAGCGAGGACGTCGACGAGACTCCACAACCGCGCCATTTTGCCGAATGTTACTGATTACCCGATGTGCACTGTTGTTGACTTTAATATATATTCTTTAAGCTTATATATATATGATTCATAGTCATGGCTGACTGACTGACTGACCTTTCAACGCACAGCCCAAACCGCTGGTTCTAGAGACACGACATTTTGCGGGGGTGTTCCTGGTGATGTGTAAGCATCCACTTGGATAGGGTTTTTGTGAACCCACCCCTAAGAAGGTGAAACGGGGTGTTAAATTTGTATGAAACTTTTTACTTTCTGAGCCGACTGACTCTAAATTAACTGTACATACTCTTCAATTAAAATAAAAAGATACGTGTATCATAGTTATTGAAAAATCGCTTCCATGTAGGTTGAAATAGTTTAAAAAAAAATGGGTAAGGTAAGGTAGGTAAGGTCGTGAGGTCAGGTAGGTTGTGACGCCCTTGGGAATTGGATTAATTGGACCGCCCCCCCATGTTCTTACTAGTTTTAGCCCTAATTACGTCTCAACCTACTAATATTATAACTAAGAAAGTTTGTGAGAATTGATGGATGTATTTTACTCTTTCACGCAAAAAAATCTGAACGGATTTAGATGTTTGGCTCACGAATAGTTTATTACCTGGGTTAACATATAAAATACTTTTTAATACTGAACGCGGGTAAAACCGCGGGCGCAGCTAGTTATACCTATATAAAAGGATGTCTCTCAATGTATGTGTATTTTGTTGTGTGAGCGTGTCAAGCGTAATGTCACATTGAGAACTCAAATGATCAAGCCAACATTGCACATCGTGCTATCCGGGTAGTCTTTAGGGTACCGTGGTGGGTGGGCAACTAATAAAAACACGGGCTGGCCGCGCGCGGATGCTAATCGTATAGATGAACATTTACTTTTACTGTTTTCTTTTTTTTTATTTTGTATGGGTCGACTAAGTTATAACGTGAAATATTTTTTTTTTATTTACCTGATAGCACAGATCACATAATAGTTATCCCTTTGATTGTTCGCCCAAAATAATGTACTTATTAAAATATTTAGCATTTATTTTTTATTTCTATTTTTTTTTACCATGTTTTATTTAGTTTTTTTTCATTTATGTCAAACTATCTACCACGCTCAATTATTCTAAGCACGCATTCACAATTTATATTATATGATAAGATAAGATAATCTTTGTGAACCCCAAAACATACAAGTTAAATATAATAGGAAAATTAAAGGAAAAGGTACAATGGGTGGAGAAGATTGAAAGAATACGATATTTCATCGCTCAGTGGTATGTAGTGTATAGTTAACCAAATCAAATATTGACAATATTATAACATCATATTTACAGGAGCTAATAGAGATTGAGTTTCTTAAAGGAAATCGACCATTTGCGTAAAATTTTGTCATCCGGTGAGACTCCAAAATCAATTCTCTGCAAAACAACATCTGCACCCAATCGGGCACCGCGTTACATCAGACGAGAGTATGTCCGTGTGTCTATATGTGTGTACAATTCCATTATTCTCCCGGCAACAAAATCCTACAATAAGAATTAATGGGATTAATCGGCAATTCACTTTATTTACCAAGTAATACCACAGAAAACATAAGCCAATAAATATAACTACTACATTATAACCAAAGTAATTGGAAAATCCAAACGATTATATTGGCATTAATGATGACCTCCGCGGCACAGCGGGTGATGACTCGCTATAAATATACTCATTGTTAAAAAAAATACTAACTCTTTATGTGCATAGATTCTCAAACGGATGTGGCTAAAAAGTCATTTTAACCGTTCTTATCCCAAGTTAATGTAATAATAAGCGTACTTAATGTTAATCAAGTTTATATTATATAGAAAGCTCTAATACATTAGTATGGCTACGTACTAGTGATACCTTATTTGCCCACTGCGGTGGGTGACGGAGGGCAATTATTGTACGGTGGCTACCACCCGCTTGCTACGCGGCTCCTACCGGCGTGCTACGCGACTCCTTCCCAAATGCTTCGCGGCTCTCACCCGAATGCTACGTGACCCTCACCCGCGAGCTACGCGACTCTCACCCGCGTGCTACGCGACTCTCACCCGCGAGCTACGCGGCACTCACCCGAGTGCTACGCGACCCTCACCCGCAAGACGCGGCTCTCACCCGCTCGCTGCGCGGCTCTCACCCGAGTGCTTCGCGACTCTCAATCGCGCGCTTCGTGCCTGACCCCCGCGTGCTACGGAGGTCTGTCGCGTGCTACGCGGCCGGCCAGTATTGAATAATTTGTAAACTATATGACTTTGTCTTCCACCAACTTCAAATAAGTATTGATTAGTATACGAGTTAGTATATAACTACAGTCATATTATTATTATTGCCCAACCGCAATAAAGCGGGTACGGGAGAAAAATGCTCCATGTACATATTATGTGCAAAAATCGATTCAACGCAACGGTGTAATAAATTTGATGCTGGTACATAACAATAATGTGTTGTTTTGTTTCCTTTGTCCTGCTGATAATCCTGCTGGTGATATTGCTGAAAGTCATGGAGTTCAACTGATAATCATCAGGTCACGTTGCAAATATCCATATTATTTTGAACTGATGTAAAGTTAGTACCTACCAGAATTATTATTGTAGGTGCTGTCAGAATCATTTGTAGGTAGTTTAATTGAGCGTTTAAAGCCAAGGTAAAACGGTCGGTATGGCTATATTACATGGGTGATTTATCGCCTATGGTGACACGGCCTGTGTTGACTGTTCTCTTTACGAGTCCTACCTAGTCCATAGTAATTACTCCATTTCTTTCACAGCAATATAGTAATCTGTGACTGTAGGCATGGCTGCCACAGAGCAGCATGGAATGGCGTCTATTCTTAACAGATGATAATTGCCAAATTACATGCACGAATGTGTGGATAGCGGCGCAAGAGTTGTAGCGATGAGGTTGAAAGTATTTCCACCAAACAGACTATGTTGGTAATAGTAAAGAGGGGCAATAATACGTAGGTAGTATCCAAACAGTGTGTGTATGTATGGTACTTGAACGATGTAACTAATTATAAAACAGCCCATCGAAGTTTTAGATCATCGAGGTGGTAAATATAGCGAGTGCATTTTTTTATCTATTTGTATCAATGTGGTACATGAAAATTAATTTCAAATGTTACCGTCAAAGTAATTACTAAATTAATAGAGCCAGCGAAGCGAGCGCAAATATATTGTAACTGTTTCTATCACTTAAATAAATAATACATACGAATGTTTTTGTATTCAACAGTAATAATGGAATAGCACGAGCGTAACGAGCACGAAAAATTTCAGCTATTTGTATCAGCATACTCGTATAATAAAACATATATTCTAAATCTTATCGAAAAATCTAGTTTCAATTAGGTGTATTAAAATATTAAAACAAATTGTAAAATTTCAGAAATTAAGCCATTATGTTTGATTTGTCTTATTCATTCGTCGTTAGCGTCAGTATGGATTTTTGCCCGTGGCGTCGGGCACTGAGCGCTCATTCATTACTCATGAAATCGTTACTAATTTGCCTCTATTTGCAACCTTTATAAATACTTGCTTTCTATTATATACCTTTCTGAGCAATATGAATAATTTGTTTGACCTTCCATTCTGACGTCAGGATGGCTGGTAGCTTACTTGATAAGCGTGAAGGACACAGTTTCTAAAAATTCGAGGTACCAGTAACTGTTACCTACATGCTATTTTTACGAATTTAAGTTTTAGCTACGTATAAACAATGGGTAATTATAATATTATAGCCATTATTAAAATGTGTACGAAGAAGTGCCTAATAAATAATAAAGGCAACAGATTTTCTAATACTAGAGATCGTCTTGTTTGGATTGTGTAGGCGTTTATGATTATTTAACGCAAATCTATACTAATATATAAAGCTGAAGAGTTTGTTTGTTTGAACGCTAGGATCTCAGGAACTACTGGTCCGAATCGAACAATTCTTTTTGTGTTGAATAGTCCATTTATCAAGGAAGGTTATAGGCTATATAACATCACGCTACAACCAATAAGAGCAGAGCATCAATGAAGAATGTTGCAAAAACGGGAAAAAATATTGCTTTTAATAGTTTTTGCGGGAAAACTTGAATTATGCCGGTGAAACCGCGGAGCGCAGCTAGTGTTTGATAAGCAAAGTGTGAGTTGTTGCTGCTTTTTATAACTGACCTACCTAACCTTAAAATATTATGGATGGTTTTATCTTTATCATCATTTTTCCGAAAATTTGCACTAGAGGTCGGTTTTAGTGTATGGAGATAATATATCTGTCCATTAACCACCCACAAAAAGAAAATCTGTCGCTAAGACCCAGTCGTGGTATTCAGGCAGTAGTCCTTGACAGCCAGTTCCTGTAGTTTACCTCATTGTCACTTAATACCACATAGGTACACTTAGTACTCAAACGATAGCCTACAAACATAATTATTCTTACTTCTTACCAATATTCATATTCATTTATTGTTGTTTCCACATTGTTAGGTCAAAAACATGTTATAAAACGTTTAATAAAAAAATGTAATGCAAAAATGAATTACTTAAATTTTATTTGGAAGTTAAACATCAGCTTATTAAGTAGATACATGAAATTGTACATGACGAAACCATAACCTAATGAAATCGCTTGAAGAACGATGCTAAACTAATATCGGGTGCCTGTCTTGTCAAAGGCTCGCTGAAGAATTCAATATTATGGCAGAATGTGAACTTCGCCGCTGCCTATACGGGATTTTATGAAAATAGGTTTATGTTTTATAGTTTCTATTCCTGCGTTGGAGATGATTGTGATCTTAAAAAATGACGTTGAATGACCCATAATCTACTGCTGGACTAATTCCGGTCACTAGTTGCTTTCTTCACAGTGTATTGTTTGAGTTCCATATCAATATACCCCGAAGAGATGACCTCTTTGGTCGGCAGGAAGGTGCTGTTAGCGTAAATGCGCCCTTTGGTGAACGGGAACCCATCCGGAATGTGTTCTATAGCGATCGTCATGTTGTACAAATGATAAGCCCCCTGAAATTTATGGAAAAAATTAGCAATACAATAATTTGTTTGAAATTTAAATAATCGTACTAATCCTCCTAATGTTAGTTATTTGAATGAGGCGGAAATGAACTAGAAGAAGTGGAAATATATAGCTTTAATTCCGCCTAAGTTGTCAGATGAATGTAAGATATAATTATTATAGATAGGGTTAAATATCGAAATCTCCTACTCTTTTTTTTTTTTTATTTTACTGAGTGACGAGACGTGCAAGTTGTTCACCTGATTTTAATTCCCGTAATTTCGCTTGAAACAGTGCCCTTCAAACCGTAACACAGTAACGTTTGCACACTACTGCTTGGCGGGTGAATATCTGGCAAAGGTTTACTTCCTAACCTTAATAAAACCCCTTTTTAAGGTTGCTAGAAGGGTTTTTTTCTAATATATGTTCCCTATATGGACTCCAAAACGGCTTGACCGATTTTAATGACATTTTGAGGTACCTAATCTTCAAAATAACGAGTTACGATCACATACATATTATTATATCCTGACCCCTAACTAGGATGCCATGTATCTAGGGAATCAGAAACTACGAAGAACAAGGTCCTACAAACACCTAGACTGAGAGCAAATACTTGTGATTCACACAAATTGCCCTGTGCGGGAATCGAACTCGCAACCTCAAGCTTCGCAGTTGGAACATCCCCTACTACACCACAGAGGCCGTTTAAATTAGCTCAGTGGGTAATCCTGTGAATTAGGTACCAATCCGATCAACAGATCGTTCTTATTACTTCATATAGCATTGCAACGCATGCCGAGTACAAATAGTCTAGCTACCATACCGCTGGAAGAGGGCAAGTTTTCAATTCCCTCTTCAACGCAGCGCCAATAAACTTGTCCTTCAAAACGAGGTCGCAAAATCCCCAATGCATCTCCAAAAAAGAGGGTTTGTACACGTTACTTGAGTACTTGTAGAAGAATAAATCAAACTGAAATAAGGAAATTGTTATAAAACTTTGACAGACGTCCACAGTCGACAACAAGTGTAGCTTAATACTAAGAGGTACCTACATCCCTGGGGCCGATGCTTCAATACCACCGATTCACCGCTGGAACTAGTTACCGGTGACTCAGAAATAGCAAGCACTAAATGTACAGCAAATTGAAACATTAAAATATGTAGAAGGTTAAGAAAATTTAAATTAAATTTACCTTAAGAGAATTGTTTACTAGCACCAGCGTCTCCCAATGTATGTCCACGTAGTAACATCGGTTATGCCTTGCCAGTCTTCGTGACGTTATGTTTACATACTTAAAATATTTCTTATTAACATATGTTATTCTTGGACGTTCAGTGCTTACGTAAGTTATCTGAAATAGATCATTTTTGATGTTTGATATAAATTTTTGATTTAAGATATTACGTGACATGAAAATAAGTTCTATAGAGAAGCACGGGGCTATTCTGACAAAATCACATTTTATTTTATTTCCTCTATAAAACTGAGTACGGGAAAACTAGTATAGAAAACAGTATAATACTCGATTGTTAACTCAACTAAATTAAAATTAAAAACAACCGCTCTATATTTATTGATGTCAGATTTTTACATAAAAATATAATTTTGGCTAACGTTGGTGCACCCAAATATCAATTGACAGCATAAGTTACCTTCTCAGAATTACATGATTTATATTCCAACAGTACAATGAGGCAAAAAACAGCGAGGACGTCGACGAGACTCCACAACCGCGCCATTTTGCCGAATGATACTGATGACCGCGAATTAAATAGCACATCAGGATTCGGCAGCTGTTTAGGGTACCGTGGGCGTGGCTGGGCAAATAACTGACAGATCAGATATTAAGATATCAGATATTAAATCGTAATGGTTAACGTTTTTACCCTAATCAATTATTTATTTATGTGTCACCATCACAAACATAGATCCGGACCCCTAACTAGGATTTCCAGTATGTAGGAAATCAAAAACGAAGACCAAGGTCCTATTTTGACTTTTATTGTACCTAAAGGTGCATTTTCCAACTGCATAGTCTCTTTCTTAATTAAATTAATGTTTTTTCCTCACCTACTCAATATAATATATCCTTATCTATGTTTATCTATTTTATATTGTATTTATTAGTCTATTATAACGTTATATATTTAATTGTATTATAATAAAATATTCTAACACTAAATATCTTTTAAATATACTTTTCTCTGCTCTCTCGTTTTGCCACACCACCACCATTTCAGTTACACCTCCAGGATGACTGGTAGAAAATGCTACTTAGCATTAAGTACTCCTTGAACTCCATTTGTGTGCTAAAGAATAAATAAATAAATAAATAAAATGTAGTCTATGGAAGCCGAAGTTATTTTATAATACATCAGGTGCATGATGCAGTTAATATACCTTTATGGATCTATTTATAATCATGCCTGTGTTCCTCTTAATAACTACTAGCAGGCCAGTTACCCGAGACTTTGTACAAAATGGTATTTTCATGACGATATTAGAAGATCGTTTCCCACCAAATACAAAACGCAGCGGCCTATATCAGCAGTTTTTTTTATAAATAGCAACCCAGACTAATATTAAAATCAAGCTATCCAGAATGCTTTAATAATAAAAAAAACCTTGAAAAACTGAATTTCATTTCAGTTAAAAAATCATATTTAGGAATCAAGCGCTTACACAAATGTTTCAGTCATCATCATCATCATGTTCCAGTACTGGAACAAAATTGATGAGACTTATTTAAAATTACAAAATACTTATTTATTTTTCCTTAAAGTTTGTACATGATATAGGATAACAGCTAGGCGATATTTATATTAGAAATAAAGTACAAGATAATTGACTATGTTCTTACAACCTAACTGCAACACTAGATCTTGCACTAGGAATTTCCTGTGTCGCAAGATCTAGGTTTGAGTAGTATTTATATATCTTTGAGTTCGTACTTGAATGAATCACTAGACGAGTTTGAGTATGCTAATTATAGATCTTAATACTCAACCTTGAGTAAGGTATTTTTCGCGTAGGTACCCACCTGACCATATAAATGCTATAACTTAGCTATACCTAGAAAGTTCCACAATGAGTAAAAATAAATATAGATAAATAGGCACAGACAATGGATAGCTTTCCATTACCTGTAGGTAGCTATTTATCTTTATTCAGTAGGCACCTACAAAACTAAATTACTTATTTAAAAATTGGCTAATAAGTTTATAACACACTGCACCATAAAAGTAATTGTGCTCCGAACAAACGACAATATAATTTAAATGCAATTATGTTTATTTTTACATTATTACATGTCGTTTTTTTTACTATTAGTAATGAAACTGGAGCAGATATGGATAGGTATGTAATTTGTTCTCCGGGTATATAGTAGGTCAAAATGTGATATGAACTGACATTTCGCTTCCGGCCTTCATAAGTCAATGGCCGAAAACAACAGGTCGTGAAATGCCGGATTGTCCTTCTACGAGGATGTGACGTTGCAGAAGGAAGCTATGAAGAGCGATCTCCAAACGGGCGTCGAAGGAGCTTCTAGCTCGCCCACCTCAAACCTTATAATAGAGGCTTGGGCGGCGGACTTGAAGATTCGTCCGTTGCTCACCAGCACGCGTAGAGACGGCGCGACCTGTTTCCTCATCCCCGCGAATTATTTTATGCAGAATTTTCCCAGAGAAAAAGAAACATAATTTATTCTACTGTTACTCTCAATATGCATTATATTTATTTCGAATAGCATAGTTCAGTAGTTTCAGGGAAAAGCCCGCTACACACCTTCAGTTTTAACTGATATTTAAATGTATACTCTAGCTGTACAGATACAACTGTTACAGATAGACAAGCAAAAAAAATTTTTTTTTCTCTAAATGTATCGATTTCTATATTTTATTTGCCACATTTAAAAAATAAAATAAAAAAAAATTTGCCGATATAAATCGCACGTTCCCACGATGACGACTTTATTTTTTTATGGTATATTGTTTCAATTCCATATCAATGTACCCCGTAATGACAACCTCCTTGGTCGGTGCGTGCGTGGAGTTAACGTAAATGCGCCCTTTAGTGAACGGGAACCCGGCCGGTATGTTTTCTATGGGAACGGAGATGTTTTGCAGATGATACACGCCCTGAAATGTACGGAAACAGCATGAGTTAATGAACAAATCTACTGGAGTGTGAGCCTTCAAATCCTATGAGTAAGCGTGACAAGCGCAGCGCACTGCCACGCCACACTTTGCAAAATAAGTCTCATTGACTGTGATATTTATCTTTGCACGATTGTCTGTTGTTTTACGGACTCCAATATCTACCAGCCGCATGTGGCGAGAACCGTGATGATGACTTATATGTGATTATAACTTTACTAACCACACTCCGTAATATTACCTGCGTAGACTTATTATCTGTGTCGGAACATTATAAACCAGATGAGGCAACTTATCCAAGTCGCATTTAACCGTGGTTTTAGATAATATACTTCACATTGAGACCGTTTAAAATAAATAACGAGGTACCATACATTGATAAATAGATAGATAGATAAACTCTTTATTGTAACACCACAGAACAAAGAAAACTTAAAAACAAAACAAATTACATACCACTGGTAAAGGGCATTTTTTCAATACTCTCCTTAACGAAGGGCCGAAGAACTGATCCTTTGAAATAAGATCGCATGTTCTGTAGTGCATTTCCACGAAAGTGGGTTTGTATACGTTAGTCAAAAACTCGTAGTAGAACATATCCCACTAAAACAACGAAATTGTTATCATTTCTGATCATCGATTCTGATTCTGGTCATCGGTCTTAAACATATTACCTATTTAGCAAATGAAATATCTCATTGGGCTAGAGGCAGAACAAAGAAAACTTAAAAACCGGAACAAACAAACTTATCAACTACAGCACTAAGAAAAATGAAACCTTGGTGTTTATGGCCGGTAAAAAAACCGCCGAATCCATGCCCCCGGACAAATTATATGATAAGAATTCAAATGTGGTCAAGAAATTGAAATATGTTGGCCATATTGTAACCGAAGGCCTAAAGATGATGATATAGAGAGGGAGCGCGAGCGTAGGGCGCTGGCTGTGAGAACTAAAATGATCGCCAATGTCAACGCTTCTTCACGAGAAACCTGTAGTTTCGTTACACTCTAAAGTCACTCAATGCCCTACGTGTCCAATATAATAACATTTTCAGGGTGCTGTTAGGACTGCCTCGATACTGCAGTGCGTCTGGCATGTTTTCAGAAGCGTGAACAGGTGAACGTGAACAGGCTTTGCTGCAATAATGTGTAAGGACTTGGGTTAGGGACAGTGACAAACGCATTCTGAAAACAATAGCGAGTAAATATGATTGCCCAAAACTGTGACACTGGGTGCAGGCAGTCAGTTAGCAATATTGAATCATTTTGATGTGTGAATGTACCTACCATATAATTATTATTTAATTCAACCAATGTTTCTACATGCAAGTCCAAGTAGTAACGTCTGTCGCGTCTGCCGAACCGTCGAGACGATGCATTTGCGAATGCTATATATTTTTTATTATAATATGATAGACGTGGATGCTCTGTGCTTATAAAAGATACCTGAAAACAAGTATAAAATTAAATGTTCAAAGTCAAAAGTTCATATGAAATGTTTTTTTCGGGTTTTTGTTTTTATTTATCTACTTATTTTTTTATTACTTTAGGTGTTGGTAAGAATCTAGAGCATAGTCTAAACTGTGGTGTCAATAACTTACCCTCTGGGTAACACAAGTTTTATATTGGAACAATATAATGAGGCAAAAAGCGGTAAGTGCATGGACGATGCTCCACAACCGCACCATTTTGCCAAATGATAATTATGAACTAGTCTGCTATTTAGCGAATTTTCAGGGTACATGTGAGCAAATAATATAAACCTGGCACACGGATACAAATTGAATGGTGAGTGAGTGAAACAGAAGAGTTTCCATGGTTTTTATTATGTCAAGTATGGCCCACAAGGTGATCGGCCAGGTTGTCTTTGAGGTTTTTTATTTACTACTAAACTTGTAACTAATCTAACCTACCTAACTAGAACGAAAGGAGACTTAACGAAGAAATGGCCATGTGATCGTCTACACCCACGTTGTGAAAATAAAGTAACCCTAGAACTTTTAGAGTCAGAGACTGTTTATAAAGGAACACAAACTGAGATTAAAGAATTAACCTAAAGAGAATAAAATGGTAAAAGATAATTATATTGTCCAGAGATAACCAGGAAAGGAAAGGAAGGATTTGGTACTCCTTTTTTTCATATATAAAAAGAGTCTCCCACTCGGGAGCGGAGTAGGCTCCACCCCGCCTACTCCTGTGAGTGCCATCCTTTTGTGCACCCCCCGGGGACAAGGAGTAAGGGGAAGGAAAGATGGGTTAGGCTTTATATGTATCGCGAAACACCATTCAGTCCAATGTGATTGATGCTTTCCCCTTTTAACCCATTCCCGGATTATGTCGTTTATTCGTTTGTAATCATGTATGTTGTAATAGTGTTGTTCATCATGAGTTTGACCTTATTAGGTTCTTTCCAATATTTGGGTATTATCCCAATTATAATAATTTGTCGAACGAACTATGGCTTTAGCCACTATCAATCCACAATGCTTAGACAGAGCAGTAGGTACACCCAGGGGACCCACAGATATGTATCCTCCGTACAATCGTGATTTTCCAGGAGTGCTGGTTATCTAGCTGCGGAAATGATGGGAGTATCATTATGTGTTGTGAAAATATTGTATATTCATAATTATTAAATGTAGAGTTGACCGTTTATGGTTCTTTACAGTATTGGTCATTTTCTCTATTAAAAGATTTCGTCAAGCGATCAATGGCTTAAACCGCAATCAATCCGTAATGCGTAAACAGAGCAGAAGGTACACCCAGGGGTCCCACAGGTATGTATCCTCCGTACAACCGTGATATTCCAGGAGTGCTGGTTGTAGAGCTACAGAAATGATTGAAGCCTAATCTCATATGTTTCACCTAAGAAACCAGATAATATGATAGAAGTTGTTGTAAGTATACGTTTTAACAGTACTCATTTAAATAAACATTGATTTTAATCATTAATATCACCATTACACCAATCACATCGAGACTGAAACAACGGAGATGAAATAACGGAGAGATTGGGTAGGATTAAATGATTAACACTTAGACTGTAATGGAAACCACTATGGTTGTGTTTCCCGCAGTGAAAGTGTTAAGAGGAGGAAAGCTAACAGGAGTCGCGCTCCACTATCAAAAGTTACTGATTTCGCAGCAATCTACTGTGTGTGTTTGATGATATTGTGTGTGTGGGTTGAATCAATGAGAGGTGAGCAATTGGCCTAATTGAACACTCTCCCACCGATCCGGTGTATAGTGTGGGGAAATATGTGTGAGCTGCGTGTATAGTGTTTGTGCTTGCAGAAAGTCGTGATCACTAGTAGCAACCCATAGAAGAATTCTAATAACCTAGGGGCGTGAGTCCTCGGACATTACAACAATCCCAATAAGTCACATACTAGTTATGAAAACGCCGTCAGTGTGTGAGTGTGTGTGTGTGTGTGTGCGTGTAGAACTACTGCAAATCAGTAATTAGTACTTTTAAAGGTTGTTTATACTTAATCTACGCTAGGGGAAGTTACCTGGACAATGTAAAACCTTTACCTCCCTACCAAAATTACCAATAGAAACATATTTAGACAGTTCTCAGTATCTCGCGTAGCTAGAAGGGTTGGATAACCCCGTCGCTGTCAACGTAATGACTACGAAGAGGCCACCCCTCCCAGACGGAAAAATTGATTACGCCTTACTTCGATAAAATTGGTTAGTAAATTTCATAATTGACGCCATGCGCATATAAATTCTTATAGATATAAAATAAGGTCGTATTGATTCCGGAAACTGAAGATAAATCACCGACTGAACTTGCAGTAAGCACACCAACGTAAATAAGTTTAGTTATAAGCTGTAAATAGACAGTAAAATAAGAAATGTATCGTAGATTCAATTCGGAAATGATGACTAAAGTATAATTGTAGGATTGTTATCGATGAAAATAATCGTTTGTTAAAAGCTGTGAATAAAAGTAAATTAAGTAGAGAACGGCGCGTAATTTCAAGCTGAAAAGGAACACATAAATTAGAGTATTAGGCATTGTCGACGAAAAGTAAAAGCTCGTAACAAGCTGTAAATAAAAAGTAAATTATGTACAGAACGGCACGTAATTTCGAAGCTGAAAATAAACACGTGAATTAGAATATTGGGCGTTGTCGATGAAAAATGAAAGCTCGTTATAAGCTGTGAATAAAAGGTAAATTATGTACAGAAGAGCACGTAATTTCGAAGCTGAAAATAAACACGTAAAACAAAACGTAAGGTAGTATCAGTGAAAATAGCAATCTCAAAATAGAGAAAATAGCACGGGATAAAATAACGAATATAACAGGAACAAGCTGAAAATGGACACATAATGAAATAAATACTGTCAGGAGAACAATGAGTGATTTTTATATTAATTTAAAACTATGAAGATATATCACCCACCATTTCAACTGGCTCTGCCGAATCGGATCATTACACATGAGTCAAGGTATGATAAATTATCAATAATTATTGCGTGTTATTTTTAATAAGGTAAACTAACTAATAAGCTAATGCTTCGATAGAAATGGAACAATAAGAGTGAACTAACAATAGATCACGATCCCTATGCGTTTCGATCCCAAAAGGCTTTGTCTTAAAATATACAACTCACGACCTCAGCTTGAAGATCACCTTACACCACCACTTCACTAGATCTAACAAACACTAAAATACTAGAATAGGAATCAAAACTTATGTTAATTCACTAGTTTAACTATACACTTGCAATTAAGGTAAGAACGAATTACTCTCAAACACTTCTAAGATATTTATAATTTAGACCGCGCTATTTAACACTGCAATTAAAACGGATTACAAGAAAGGACTCTAATTCTCAACACTTTTTCACTACGATCGCGAGTCGCGAAACCAACAGATGCGCGTGCGCAGTTAAGTGGTTTTATCAGACCCTCTCGGTGGAGCCATTGTAGTCGCGATTATTCGAGCTTACTCCCGTGTGTCCCGGTCGGAGGTTGACGGGTCACTCCTTTCTCCACGGTGCCCTCTCCCGAAAGAAACCTCAATACACTTGAGATGTGTATGCGAGCAATAATATTTATATTTTAATTTCTGCTGAGCTATGGTTAGGTACATTCACCCCCAAAAATTTTAAAAGGTCTATCCGGTTAAAATTTTTCAATAGGATCTACAACTTAATGAAAGTCGCAGAATCTTTAATTGAGGTTTTACATCTCAAGACTGGCCCTTACTAACCACTTTTAACGGAAAGCATTCGAAACCCTTATCGCCAGTCGCTCCTTTGCGAGGAGTGTGCTGATTGTTACCAATTACCACTACACCTATGCGTAACAATCCCGTTTCCTATAATAGATTATGCTGACACTGATATCGGCCATAATCGTTGGCTCCAATAGGAGTTACCATCTATCTACTTATCTATCTAAATACTTCAAGGTTCAGGCGAGAAGTAGGTGGTCACTTCATTGATGCAGAAACCTTGGACGCGATCACTATTTATAACTCTGGTAACTATTATTATTTTTTATATTCAAATCTTATTATTCACGAATCTATTATTTATTTTACAGAGTAAGTTCTCTTCACAACGAACCGCAACGGATCAAATATTTATTTTCATCATAGAGATCCCCCGTTGTTCATGAAGCGAACAAAGAGAAACTACTATCCTTTCTAATACTCGTCAATTGTTTACAATACAATAAATAATAAAATTAAAACTGTTAATTGTTTACGCCTAATATTACGTACTTGAATTAGTTTACGATTTCAAATACGAACAGTGCCTAGTGTGTTAAGTACTTTGAGCCAACGTTTGCAAACGCAAAGCGATCTTAACAATAACATAAGCAAGACGGCTGTCATCGGCCGGTGCTTTTATTTCAAGATATGTCGGCACTTGAAATATTTTGTGGGGTCCTTTCATAAGTCGATAACATAAACAGCAGTGTTGATAAAATATTTATTTACTGACGTTTAAAAACCGTATCGCTTTGTAATAGAATATCGCCGTTGTGCTATACAGTGTATCTTTGTCTGAGCCCTAAGGTAAATCATATATTTATTTACTGACGTGAAAATGCGGTATCGCTTTGTAATAGAAGATTGCCGAGATTGCCGTTGTGCTGTACAGTATACCTTTGTCTTAGCCTTAAGGTAAATAACCTAGTTAAACTAATTTGTACATTGTAGTACTTTTTTTTTGTAACATCATATCGAAAGAGTTTATATAAAAATTATCTAGCTGCGCCCCGCGGCCTCACCCGCGCATTCCTAGCTTCTGCGTGAATGTGGGTGCAAAATACGGCCTATCTTACTCTCTGATGATGCAGCCCTCCCTTAGTAAAATAATTCCTAAATTCAGTGGAGTGGCTCAACCGAAACCCTAAATACTACAATACATGTTCTATCCTCTATTGTTATTTAACCTCTTTTTTAGCATTAAAATGAATCCTATGTTACCCTTAATACGTCCAAAAATGTGCGTACCTAGTTCCATGATGATAGGCTAAGTAGTTTTTGCGTGAATGCGTAACAAACAACTTACATTCACATTCATAATAATAATTGGGATATTCACTGTTTCTGTATTTCCCGTTCATGAAACTGAATTTACCATTACTAAAACGCCTAGAAATTTGAAACTGAACACCCCCGCAAAATCAAGACACAGCACTCTTATAGATTAAAAACTCAACACCCCCATAGATTCAAGTCTCAACACCCCCATAGATTTAAGTCTCAACACCCCCACAACCTTAAGATTCTTAGGTAACTTAAGGTTGATTATTATAATAATAATAATAACTCGTCACGATCGCACACATAGATCCCGACCCTCAACTGGGATTCCCTGTATCTATAAAATCAGGAACCACGGGGACCATAGTCCTACGAACATCAGACTAACACCAGACCCAGACTCTGAGCAAATACCTGCGCTTTATACAAATCCCTGCCCTGTGCGGGAATCGAACCCACAACCTCACGCTTCGCAGTTGTAGTATTGAACCTATAATAACGTTTGTGAATTTTCCAAAACAGACTCATGAGCTCTCTCCATTTCACGAACACCAATTGTAGGCTATAAAGCCTACTTTAATCTAAAGACTACTCCAAAACATCCTGGTTACTGCGGCACCAATTGTAACTAATCTAACCTACCTAACTAGAACGAAAGGAGACTTAACGAAGAAATGGCCATGTGATCGTCTACACCCACGTTGTGAAAATAAAGTAACCCTAGAACTTTTAGAGTCAGAGACTGTTTATAAAGGAACACAAACTGAGATTAAAGAATTAACCTAAAGAGAATAAAATGGTAAAAGATAATTATATTGTCCAGAGATAACCAGGAAAGGAAAGGAAGGATTTGGTACTCCTTTTTTTCATATATAAAAAGAGTCTCCCACTCGGGAGCGGAGTAGGCTCCACCCCGCCTACTCCTGTGAGTGCCATCCTTTTGTGCACCCCCCGGGGACAAGGAGTAAGGGGAAGGAAAGATGGGTTAGGCTTTATATGTATCGCGAAACACCATTCAGTCCAATGTGATTGATGCTTTCCCCTTTTAACCCATTCCCGGATTATGTCGTTTATTCGTTTGTAATCATGTATGTTGTAATAGTGTTGTTCATCATGAGTTTGACCTTATTAGGTTCTTTCCAATATTTGGGTATTATCCCAATTATAATAATTTGTCGAACGAACTATGGCTTTAGCCACTATCAATCCACAATGCTTAGACAGAGCAGTAGGTACACCCAGGGGACCCACAGATATGTATCCTCCGTACAATCGTGATTTTCCAGGAGTGCTGGTTATCTAGCTGCGGAAATGATGGGAGTATCATTATGTGTTGTGAAAATATTGTATATTCATAATTATTAAATGTAGAGTTGACCGTTTATGGTTCTTTACAGTATTGGTCATTTTCTCTATTAAAAGATTTCGTCAAGCGATCAATGGCTTAAACCGCAATCAATCCGTAATGCGTAAACAGAGCAGAAGGTACACCCAGGGGTCCCACAGGTATGTATCCTCCGTACAACCGTGATATTCCAGGAGTGCTGGTTGTAGAGCTACAGAAATGATTGAAGCCTAATCTCATATGTTTCACCTAAGAAACCAGATAATATGATAGAAGTTGTTGTAAGTATACGTTTTAACAGTACTCATTTAAATAAACATTGATTTTAATCATTAATATCACCATTACACCAATCACATCGAGACTGAAACAACGGAGATGAAATAACGGAGAGATTGGGTAGGATTAAATGATTAACACTTAGACTGTAATGGAAACCACTATGGTTGTGTTTCCCGCAGTGAAAGTGTTAAGAGGAGGAAAGCTAACAGGAGTCGCGCTCCACTATCAAAAGTTACTGATTTCGCAGCAATCTACTGTGTGTGTTTGATGATATTGTGTGTGTGGGTTGAATCAATGAGAGGTGAGCAATTGGCCTAATTGAACACTCTCCCACCGATCCGGTGTATAGTGTGGGGAAATATGTGTGAGCTGCGTGTATAGTGTTTGTGCTTGCAGAAAGTCGTGATCACTAGTAGCAACCCATAGAAGAATTCTAATAACCTAGGGGCGTGAGTCCTCGGACATTACAACAATCCCAATAAGTCACATACTAGTTATGAAAACGCCGTCAGTGTGTGAGTGTGTGTGTGTGTGTGTGCGTGTAGAACTACTGCAAATCAGTAATTAGTACTTTTAAAGGTTGTTTATACTTAATCTACGCTAGGGGAAGTTACCTGGACAATGTAAAACCTTTACCTCCCTACCAAAATTACCAATAGAAACATATTTAGACAGTTCTCAGTATCTCGCGTAGCTAGAAGGGTTGGATAACCCCATCGCTGTCAACGTAATGACTACGAAGAGGCCACCCCTCCCAGACGGAAAAATTGATTACGCCTTACTTCGATAAAATTGGTTAGTAAATTTCATAATTGACGCCATGCGCATATAAATTCTTATAGATATAAAATAAGGTCGTATTGATTCCGGAAACTGAAGATAAATCACCGACTGAACTTGCAGTAAGCACACCAACGTAAATAAGTTTAGTTATAAGCTGTAAATAGACAGTAAAATAAGAAATGTATCGTAGATTCAATTCGGAAATGATGACTAAAGTATAATTGTAGGATTGTTATCGATGAAAATAATCGTTTGTTAAAAGCTGTGAATAAAAGTAAATTAAGTAGAGAACGGCGCGTAATTTCAAGCTGAAAAGGAACACATAAATTAGAGTATTAGGCATTGTCGACGAAAAGTAAAAGCTCGTAACAAGCTGTAAATAAAAAGTAAATTATGTACAGAACGGCACGTAATTTCGAAGCTGAAAATAAACACGTGAATTAGAATATTGGGCGTTGTCGATGAAAAATGAAAGCTCGTTATAAGCTGTGAATAAAAGGTAAATTATGTACAGAAGAGCACGTAATTTCGAAGCTGAAAATAAACACGTAAAACAAAACGTAAGGTAGTATCAGTGAAAATAGCAATCTCAAAATAGAGAAAATAGCACGGGATAAAATAACGAATATAACAGGAACAAGCTGAAAATGGACACATAATGAAATAAATACTGTCAGGAGAACAATGAGTGATTTTTATATTAATTTAAAACTATGAAGATATATCACCCACCATTTCAACTGGCTCTGCCGAATCGGATCATTACACATGAGTCAAGGTATGATAAATTATCAATAATTATTGCGTGTTATTTTTAATAAGGTAAACTAACTAATAAGCTAATGCTTCGATAGAAATGGAACAATAAGAGTGAACTAACAATAGATCACGATCCCTATGCGTTTCGATCCCAAAAGGCTTTGTCTTAAAATATACAACTCACGACCTCAGCTTGAAGATCACCTTACACCACCACTTCACTAGATCTAACAAACACTAAAATACTAGAATAGGAATCAAAACTTATGTTAATTCACTAGTTTAACTATACACTTGCAATTAAGGTAAGAACGAATTACTCTCAAACACTTCTAAGATATTTATAATTTAGACCGCGCTATTTAACACTGCAATTAAAACGGATTACAAGAAAGGACTCTAATTCTCAACACTTTTTCACTACGATCGCGAGTCGCGAAACCAACAGATGCGCGTGCGCAGTTAAGTGGTTTTATCAGACCCTCTCGGTGGAGCCATTGTAGTCGCGATTATTCGAGCTTACTCCCGTGTGTCCCGGTCGGAGGTTGACGGGTCACTCCTTTCTCCACGGTGCCCTCTCCCGAAAGAAACCTCAATACACTTGAGATGTGTATGCGAGCAATAATATTTATATTTTAATTTCTGCTGAGCTATGGTTAGGTACAAACTATGTCATTTGGTCAAAGTACCAAGTGTACAACTAGTGACGAATTGCCAATTTAGTTTGGATTCTATTTACCAATTACTTTTTTTTTTTCAAAAATACAAGCTAAGCCCCATCTTTTCAGCCGCGTTGGCTACTATCCCACGGAAACGGCCTATTTTTACAGGATAAACACTTTCCCAGGACCTAAAGTCTGTATATTATCGGAATAAAAAGTTTCCCATGTCTTAAAGTATTTATATTATACCAAATAAATATCATTGAAATCCATATAGTCGTTTCGGAGCCTATCCGAGGAAATGGCCATTACTGATATCATCAGCATCGTCACCATCATCAACCCATGTTGGCCCACTGCTGAGCACGGGCTGAGCTGAGCTTTTCGATATGGACTATATTATATTGTTTATGTAAAATTTCAGACTGTTGTTTAAATATTTTGTTTATTTATCTCACTTACTTATATTACAAAAGCCAAAAGATTTTGATGTAATTTAGTATACAGATACTTGAGGTCCTGGAATAGAACATAGTAGGGTACTTTTAAGCCGCTAAAAATGAACGGTTCCTGTAGGATAAACGCAGGTGAAACCGCGAGGCGCACCTAGTTTTTAGGATTCCGTACCTCATAAAGAAAAAGGAACCCTTGTAGTTCTTTAAGACCTCTATTTATATTATTAAGAAACAAGGGGCCATGCAAAATCAGATAGTTATAGTCTACGGAACCTAACACTGTAATGTGTGTTACGCGTATATGCACTTAACCACTATTCAGTTTTAATGATAATAATATACTTCCTTTTATTATTTACTATTTTATATTGAGTGATCTAATAGTAATGTTACGAATTCCCGATGCGATGTTTCCCTTCGTAACGACGATGCAGGGAAACAACCCGTAGTAATTTCGTTACCTCCGTCATACGACGATTTTTTATTAATTTGTATGTATGTTAGTGTGTGCCTATGTAACGGAAACTTTGAACATGATTTTGACCTTCAAAACGTCGTTTTTCGTCGAAAAAAATAATAATAATCCACTTACCTACACGCTTCAATGGGAAGCCGAACTGAAAGGTTTAACATAAAATTAATTATATCTATTTCCAATTTTTGATTCCGCATTTCAGTTTTTCTTTTATCTATTACGTTACATATTTTAATTAGGGAAAGCACAGATTTTATAATGGACTTTTCAGTTACGTATTTACTATATAGTTTCAAAAACGTGATTCTATCTAGCGGCGGCGGCGCGGCGCGGCGCGGCGCCCCAGTACCAACCCTAGTAGGATGATGAAACCTATAAGAAGTTATTTTTTTCTACGAAGGACTATACTGCTGTTTGTTTCCGGCCGACTTTACCTACAGCCGGATTAATAAAGTGATAAACTATAGTAAAATTATTAATCCCTTCAAAAATATAACATACAAATGCAAGTGTCGCAACGCAGTTCTTCTCCCGTTAAAAATTGAAAACCACTTTGGTACATTTGTAAATAGGAATGTCTTATGTACACCTACCTTATAATTTATACTAGGTATAAATAGATATAGAGAAGGATAGGTACCTACATGTTTATGATAATACCTAGATGTAGTTTGATGGTGGATCTAATAAACTTACTATCCACAACGCTGCTAATACCAGAGCACGAGAAGGTTAAGTAGATAGATAGATAAACTCTCTGAAACACCACCTATCAAGGAAAACTTAAAAATTAAAACAAATCAAATTTAATAATTAGTGTCACATTGGGCGGTCTCATTGCTGAGCAATCTCTTCCAGACAATCATGCATGGAGAAGAGCCACAAAGAGATAGGACGCTGGTTTACCGTTTATATAAATAAATAAATAAAAAAGCAAATAAGCTAAGGTTCCACCTCTTTTTTTTTCCCGGGGAAATGCATTAGGCATACCACCCGGCCCCCGGGGGGGGCGGGGTAGTTATGTGGGACTCCCCCGCCAGCTGGTCTGGCGAGGTTTACCCACTAAAACCCCGGGGTGTTCTCCTCTCCGCATTATGGAGGTGGTCACGGGTTCGCACGGCGCTTCCGCGACCACCTCTGCGGGCGCCCTCCCGGGCTCGCCACGTGAGGCTTGGGCCTCTTTCTCCGCTGGGTGCGTCCCGGAACACACGGGCCACACCTCAGCTCGGGACTTCTAACTTGGGCGTTGGACCCCCGATCCGTGGCCCAAAAGTCCCCGTTATTGGTCCCTCGCTGTGCCCTCTGCTGATCAGAGGGACACGCGAAGGACCTCTTCTCGCCAGGTTATTTGCTACGGCCACCAATTCCCCTAGGAGAATTGCTGACCGAACCCCAGGGTGCACCGTCCCAGCTGCTGCCCTTCCCTCCGGATGCAACGCATCAAGAGGGACGAACAACATCCGGGCACTCGTGGAGGTTACCTGGCCCGCACCCCAAGGTTCCACCTCTTTAGCCGACATTAATCAAGGATGTAATTAACGTGCCAACGAATTTGCATTTAATTAATCATAACATAAGTCAGTATTTTAATGCTTTAATTTTTTGCTGTAATACATTTTATAATGTAAGCCTGTACAGAAATTTAGTCAAAAATTATTCCAGTTCAAAGCGGTCAAGTAGGACTCAAATTTCGCAAAACGAGTGTTTCGTACCTTGTCAGTAGGACTAGGTACCTACCTACCTAACACGAGATCCGTACTCAGTAGTGAGCACTGAGGGTATAACGAATGATAATGATGATAATATCTCGACAACTATATACTGCGAAACTTATATTTATTTTATGTGAAAACTTTATGAGCTCGGTTGGCTCAGCTGCACATTACTGCACAGTAAGAAACTCTGTCTCAGTCGCCATAACTTGTTTTCTAAATGCACAAATCCTCCGTAGACGAAACAAACATTTTAAAAAATCGTCTATTGTCACTGTCAAATTAAATTTCGTTCTGTCTATCAATCTATAGTGCTGCCAAGCTAGGAATTTTGTGGCCATGTCTGGCAACTTCCATATTTATTTAGCTAAAAATATCAAATAATTATTATTCTTGACTAAATATTTTAGACACCTATTTTACAACTCTTAGTTATTGACAAGGTAAAAATTACAACAAAATAGCAATACGTATACATATTTTATACTTCTATTCCATAACACTTGTTTTTACTTATCTACATAATACCGTGGTGGATTATAGCCTAACACTCCTCACGAAAGTGAAGGGAGACCCGTGCTCAGCAGAAGGACGATATGGGTTGTTCATAATGACGATGATGACCTTATACCTATTATATAAAATAACATTGTCGTTGTTTAGGGAATCTTGCAAATATTTCCCGCCAAACGGGAAAATACTGGGTAGCGTAGATAGATTTGTTTACTTCGTACGTAGATATGCAAAAACGGGTGAAACCAGTTGGTGTTGTTTAAACCTTAGATGATCAAATAAAACATTACAAAGTTATGTACTTGTGTTGTTTATAACCCAATTTTTGGCCACTTTTAGTCACTTAAGATACGTTTTTTTTAACATAGCAAATTTTTTAAAGTGTTTGACCATTTCTTGTTTCTTTGACTTGGCAATACTGTCAATCTTGAATCTGTTGTAATTTCATAATTATGTTTCCTTTTCGCTCAACATCAACTTGCTTTACTAGCTACTTGCGAGGAAGTTTTAGTTACTGAGCTTTCAACAAAACGTTGATTTTATGAAATAAAAATTTAACTTTATTTTTGTAAATAGATACGATGAAGTGGAGTGAATCAACAACACTAGAATTCGTCAAATTCTATCTCAAACAAGAATGCCTTTGGAATCCTACTCATGTAGCGTACAAAATAAAATACAAAAGGGAGGAGGCGTATGCGGCAATAGTTGTGGAATTCAAAGATTTTACGGGGAAAATCATGTCTATTCCAGAAGTCAAGACTAAGATTAAGAACTTGAGGACTACGTACTCGCAGGAAGTGCACAAAATACTACAGAAATCGAGTCCCGACTCGATTTACGAACCGTCCCTTGTGTGGTTCCAAGAAATGGATCGATGCTTGAAACACGTATCCTACAAGCGGCAGACGATGACTTACTATAATTACGTATGTATTTCTCTATTTAACAGCTGTGATGTTCTAGTAAACGGTTGGGTTAGTAAACCCCAACTGTCACATCAATGGTCTTTGAAATACTTTTCCACCAAGAATTATTTTATTCACACACTAATATCTTACAACTATTGTTTCCAGGACAACAATGAACTTCCTGAAGTTGATTCATCGAGTCATTCAATATGGGCAGATGAACAAGACCCCGATCGCCACAACGGCAGCTTTGAAGACGTCAATCCTGATCCTCTGATACCACAGAATTTTACGGACACCGAATATGACACTAGTCTCCAGGATGAGGCATTGTCTTTGGTGAAAATTGAACCACCACCACTGCACCATAAAAGAAATAAGAAGAAAAAACTTAAACATAAGCCAATCCAGACATATACAATAGATTCCCAATCAGAGAGCTTGGCAAAGGAAGACGAATTTGATATATATGGTAAATATATAGCCGCACAACTGAGGCAGATAGAATTGAATAAAGCTTTGAGGATACAACTTGCAATACAGAACCTATTGAGTGAAGCGCGGCTCTCCGAATATAATCATCCTTGATAAACTAATTGGTACATGTTGTTGTTTATGTGATAGATCATTCTTTAAAGTTAAGATCAAAGCTTAGAAAATTATACTTGTCAAAGTTAGAACTTTGGTCACAGTAATTATTGATGTTATCCAATTTTTTGATGCAAAATGTGTGAATGCCGCTATGAGTTGCTTTTATTAAACTGTTGCTCTTGATACTGTTATTTGATTTAATTTTGATAATGATATTTTTTGGTTTTCCATTATGATCCCAAATTCGTCACAATTTTGGTTTCCGGCCAAATCAAATAATTGACTGACTTGTTTGAGGACTTCAGCAAAATTTAATTGTGTTTGTCGATAATGTGTACAAGTGTGGGCAAATGATACAAATCCAAAAAAGATGCTATTTTCCCTCCAAAACTCCCAAGAAGTTTCAGTAATGCATAAAGTAGATACATACATACCCACCACTTGATTGAATCGTGACTTCGACTCTGATTTGACACTGGCTAAATGTAATAATTACGCGAAGCCAAAATGGGAAGGAAAAAGCTTTATTTTTGACATTGACTTTATCTTTCAGTCTGACACACACACATGTATTTTTATTCTGTGTTTTTTGAGTTGACAATTTGTCATTCCTAAACATAACACAACCACAACCCTGACCTAAAATTCACGAATTTATTTAATTTATCAAGAGTTTTCCCAAAGAAAATGAGATGGGGCGAAACTGAAACATGCATCTTTTCAAAAATCTACATAAGTCATTCATGTTTATGGAATCCAGAAGACGCACATTACAAATTCAAAGATAGGCGCCTTCATGCATACAGAGAAATAATAGCCCAATTCTACGATGCAACTGGAATTAAACTGAATGAAATTGAAGTTAAACTGAAGATAAAGAATCTTAGGTCAACGTATTTACAGGAAATTCAAAAAATAAAACAGCGTTCGAACGACGAGTGGACTTACAGACCAGCTCTGAAATGGTTCTATGTTTGGTATAAATATCTAAGTACTATAAAAAAAGGCGACAACGATGTGTCCTTAGATATCACTCGTGAGTTTACCGATGTAAGTTCACAGTATTGGATAAGCTCCTAAAGAATGACCTCCCAAGTTAAGAAAATAGACCAACTGCTGAACTGTGTACCATCCAAGTAATACCATTTAACAATTCTTACAGACTAATGACGCTGAAGACACCTGCGGCGAGGTGTGGGCTTCACCGTCAAACAATATCAACATTCATGCAGATCCTATTCCTGACCAAGACGATTTTAAGCTCTTAATTTTAAAGCCTGAACCAAGTGACACTTGTTCAGAAAGAAGAGAATCGACAAGTCAATATAAAATTAAGAAAAAGAAAATGAAACGCCAACGACTTTCAAGCACTGATGACTCCGATAGAACATTCAGAGGTAGCTTAGATTCCAGCTCTGAATTAACAAAGGAAGACGAATTTGATATATACGGAAAGTACATAGCAACACAGCTCAGGAAAATGGACTTACAAAAAGCTTTAAGAGTCCAAGTCGATATTCAAAGTCTAGTGAGTGAAGCAAGAATATCTGATCTTACTGATAAATAAAACATTCTATTTATAATTACTCCCCCATTTAGTCAATACTTTATAGATTTAATTGGCTCTGTAAAAGTTACTGAGAAGGGATACTTTACAGTCCTTTGGCGATAATTGAGTAAGAACTAGAAGCACTATCAAGCATTTGGGCCCTATAGTAAACTAACTTTAATTATATTGTATTAGGTAAGTACTAGTCAGTTAACACTTTCACTGCTGAGCTGATTTTCTTGTCTAGCCACAGGTGCGGCTCTGCACACACTAGTGTTTTCCCATACAGCTAACACCACAGTTGTGTTTTCAGCAGTGAATGTGTTAAGGCGACCCGTGTTTTTAGCAGCTAAGAAAAACAATTGAGTCAGTGTGTAATGAAGATAATTATTATATGAACTTGATGTATGTTTTGTTGAAAGATGTTATGTATAAAAAAAAAACAAAATGCAAGTCTGATTTTTTATTGCTGTTACAGCATTCAGTTCATGATACAAACATTATCGCTTACATTTCACTAGTGAAAACTCAGTTTTGTTCCAATTGTATCTGTTTGCTCTTACATTATTTATTTTCCTTAAATCCAGATTTCTTTTGTGAAAAAATATATTTATGTTATATGTTCTGCCAACAAATATTATGAAAACAAATCACAATGATTTCTAAATCTAAATTAAGTACTTTGTTTACAGAAACATGTATAGATTTCACAAGTTCTTGTCTAGAACGGAAGTTTGACTTCAAGGGCAGTTTGCAGTCTGTCAATAAAAAACTAAATGTATAAACTAAAGTTTATATATAACTTAGAGGATCTGTCTGTACAGTTCAGTGGTGTATTCTCACTCATTCATTAGGCTTTAATAGCACAAGGCAATCAAGCATTTCTATGTGTTTATTGTTGGATACAAAGAATCCTACTATTTATTCAGCCTCGTTTGTCACAGACTGCAAGAATGACCTAAGTTAAGACTAGAGTATGTTCTGTCACAATCTCAAAACTTAAAAAAAAAAACAAGTCACTTTCACGAACCGATGGTTTCACTTATGTGCGTTACTTTTCCTTTATCGCTTGTGATGTAGCATTCACTCTTTCTTGATAATGTTTGGACACTAAACTAGGCAGAAGAAAGATACTAGTGACCAATCTTTAGTACAAAGTTATTTAATGTAATACTTTATTCTCCTGTTTTATTTCTCAAATATAGGTGTCTAGCTTAATATTTTTATTGAAGACTAAATTAGCATCCAAACAAATTTCAAAAGAAAGGTCCTCTTGTAGATTTTTCTAACTCCATTAAAGTTCAAGGGCATTGATGTACGAGATCATCACAATAAGACGGCCTCGTTCCTTCGGCCCCAACTTTAACTCTATCACAACTAATCTCATTGTATAAGAAACCACTTTTGGACAAAGAACCGTCTTATTCAACTGTGACCAGAGACCACCATGCCCTTGAACCAGCGATAACATCCTAAAACCTAACTTCCCGCATTAACCTACAATCTTACAATTCAATACTTATAATTCTCAAACCTTGGCAATTTCGAAGATATCTTAATTGTAATGTGTAAATGCAACAAGAAAAACGACTGGAAGCAAAATACAGGAGGGATATACATTACGTATTGCAAGTACTGTGGTGAGGACAAAATGCAGTTCTAGAGATGCCACAACGATATACTAACAGACACATAAACTGTATCAAATACTTGTATATTGCACTATCAACGCGGTTTATGTGTCCGTCAGTATTTATGGCTTATTTGTTGACTAAACTTATAGATAACATTAAGGATTTACCATTTCATTAATCCACAATTAGTTTTGAGGGGTGTGACTAGACTAGCCTGTTTGAAACAGTGATTTCAAATAGCATTGTCGTATTGACATTAACTGTGACAATAATTACGTACGTGAATGTTTCACTAACTGTTAGAGTCCCGTAAATAAACAGAACAGAGAAAAGGTAGTGTAGAAATTAAAGTAGAAACTAATATTAAGATTATTTCAAGACAAGCACACATTTTACTTTACATGTTCACCACAAACTGCATACGAGGAAGTCAGTCGTCACCACCTGTCATGTTTACACAACTGTGCAGTTGCAAGTCAGAACATCAGATCCAAAATTTCGATTTAAACTTCAACAAGAAAAATACTCAGTACCCGTCAAAAAGTATGGAAGGTGAGAAAAGGAATAATTAATTGGCTATCGGATCATTTTGTAAAAAAAGTGACAATCAAAGAATACACTGCAGTGATGCTAATCGTGTTATTCTTAACTTACGAGTAGATTAAGTTTTAATTGTCAGGTACAGTTACAGGCTCTAAAAAAATCACTTTATGTCATGCCATATTTTTTTTTACAAGATGTTAGTTTCTCTGAACTTATAACATCTCGCTTAAAGTCTACTAATTCTTTCCTTCCTTCCAACCTCACCACATGCCGAATTTTCGGCGGGTACTTTTACTAGCAACGAATATGCGCCGCCAGCGTTAAATTTGGACTAAAACGTCAATAAACTACTATACAAAGGAGAAGACTCGATTCAGATCTTAAGATTTGTACAATTTATCACATAAAATTCAAAAAGAACACTTTTTTTAGACTGCAATGACAAACTTTGCAATGCTGTCCGATTTTTTAAAGTAAAATACAGATTATGCATGTGAGATCTATTTGGACAGCTCACATTTTGTAGTTTAGTGACTGAGACTACTAGTCGCGCAAGCGAACTAGCTAACTTTACTCGATGTTATTTTGGCACCGCATACTGAGGTAGTTGGTGACCTATGCTTCCGCAATGGGCTCAAAACAGCTCCATACGACAAACTTGAGCTGTAAAACTCATTTAAACATGTAGCAAATTTAGCAAGCAGCGCATCTAGTAGCCCATTAATGATATGGATAGAAATGTCACAAAAAATGCTGCACAATCCAAAACTCACTAAAACTATGATCTTGGGACCTCGTTTTCATCGTGTTAGGCCATTAATTGCAATTTTTATGACATTTTGTCCAGAAGTAACGGCAGTTTATTGAGACACGGCATCTTACTAAACATTACATTACAACAGCAAATTTCAATTACTTTAAATTTATGAAAAAATAAACTCTGTTTACACATACGTACACTGTTACAAAACTAATTTAATATTATGTAGGTATCTTTCAGGTTTTCCAGGTTCATTATTCTACCGATGTTTGTATGGACATTTGGCGGGTAGTTATCTCGAATCTTAATTAAGAATATTGCTTGTATTAAAATGCGCGTACAAAAATAATTTTCAGATTTTACAATTGCAATATTCAATGTGATGTCGACTAATACTCTGTTTTCTAGCCATCTATGTTCAATAGAGCACAATATTTTATAACACTGCTCAGTAATAGACAAATTTTCTGAGCTCACACATTGCCAACAACCCGGCAACTCCGGTAAGCCCAGTCTTTCAATAAAATAACTAAACAATCCTATTAAATATTCCACGCTATCACCGAAACGGCGTCTTTTAAGAACTACCCACACGAACTTAAAAAGAACACTTTAAAATTTAACTAATTACAATAAATAAATTGTCAGGTTAGCTTCGTACCGAATAGAAAACGTTAACAAATTGAGATCAGAAAAAACGCCCATACAAAGACCAGTAACGCAGCAGTCGATGTTCGAAGCTCAGGTAGTTAAAATTACTATGCCTCGGAAACGGGCAGATTACTTGGATGGAGTAAGGGTAGAACCCACAATCTTGCACGTATGCACATTTCACAGTAGCTCTATTCCTTGGTATCCCTCACAGACGCTTGCTACTCTTTTGTCTTGCTTGCTCTTTTGTCCTATGTGCTACCGGAGCATGATCTTGGTGTCAGAGGTCATCAGGCCCCCAAGGGCCTCCAACATGGGTTACTGACTGGTATCGATTGATAACAAACAGGACCCACGGCCACGGCTTAACATGCCCTCCAAGTGATGAAAATGTCCAAGTACCCCATCCAAGCATCCCGTCCCTTCCCCTCCCCCATCGCAGCACCCCTCAGGCGTCCGAGCACAGTTGCTTTGGCGTATACACTGTCGCGTTAGGGTCCAGCGGCGATCCGTCGCTTAGTCGCAGTTTGGACACAGACGTGGAGACAGGTGTCGATACGAAGTCGGTCGGCATCACTGCGAGCATTTGGGCTTTGAGCTCTTCTAGTTCTTTCTCTTGTCGGTTTATTACACCTGGAATTACAAAAGATACACATATATTAGCCGCCAGTGTATCGGAATGGAAATGGGTCATTTTAACTATTATTTGTTTATTTATTTATTTTATTTATTTATTCAAGAGATCGTTTATCGTTCACTGAACGTTTATAGACTCCATGACAGGATTCAGAATTCATTACTTTGATAAGATTTTATTAAAATAGTTTTTATTATTATATCAAGTTATTTATTTATTTATTTATTTATTTATTTATTTCAATATACAGTGTCTTAACAGGTACAACACACCTACACACTGGTTATCTTACAGGTCTTAAGTTACAATAACCATAGAATACATTTCTAATAGAATGGACGCTCCATTCCCTAGGTGTACGGTGACGCTCGAGATACCGACCGTCCTGTATGTGCATCTTCCGGTTGGCCTCGCCGAGCGCGGACAGCAGGTCGAGCTTGACGCGCGTCTCCGCCGACAGCGCGCGCTCCAGGTGCTTGGCGCGCGCCGCCAGCGCCGCCCACTGCGCCGCGCCGCACGCGCCGTTCTCCAGCGCCCACGGCGCCGCGCCGCCCTCCGCCGCCGCCGGGCTCGCCTCCGCCGCCTCCGCGCGCGCCTCCAGCAGCCGCACCTGGGGAACGAACCGGTCTGAGGCGGACTCGATGCGACTAATACAAACGTATTGGTGTTCGTTTAGGGCGATGGTCTACCGAAGACGATCGAACGGGATTTAAATGGCGAATAGGATCGACAACGTCGTCGTTGAGACATATTAAATTTTACGGTCGCTTACGCGAGTTATCGTACATCTCGGCCGGTTGTTTCCTCTAAAGTACAAACTGAGGCTTTTCCGCGAGGTAAAAACTCGAAAGTCTACTCAGCCTATTTCATTGTAAAGTGACAACGTACCTGTTCGTTCGCCAGACTGCAGTCCCGCTGCAGCTGCGCGGCGCGGTCCCTTGCGCGCTGCAGCTCGCGGCGCAGCGCCGCCGCCTCGCTGTCGGCCGCCGCGCGCCGCGCCGCGCACGCGTCGCTCTCGCACTCGGCGCTGTGGGGCAAGGCGGCGTGAGTGGAAGGGCTAGCACAGAACACGTGAGATCACGGCCAGGTCGGGAGTACACACGAGTGCGCGCGCGCCTGGTCCCGCAGCAGCTGCTCGGCGTGGTGGCGCGCGCGGCGCTCCTCGCACAGCTTGCGCTCCAGCGCCGCGCCCGCGCCCTGCCGCCACACCGACACCCTGGACACGCAAAATATTTATGCTTACGAGCTTTACACGTCTCTGGGGGGTGTGACCATACCGAAATCGCCAATAAATCACATATAAAAACTACGATGGCGTTAAACTTAAACCCGATCGCGACTCGACGAATCCTACCGACTGCCCCAATAAATAACGAAATAAAGTTAATTCTGTTAATATCGAAACTCCTCGTATGTGCAATTTCCAACCCGAGAAATTTTAATTGATATCATGACAGGTGTGAAGAAACGCGCGTTAATTTTGAAAAATCTTACGGACTTCACCACTATTCATAAAATAAACTAAAAAAACCTTCGACCTTCGACACTGGTTTAAGATAAAGACTGACACTGACTTGTGCTGCAGCGCTGCGTGCGCTTGTTTGAGCTGGTGATGTTCCGTCCGCCGCAGTTTTTCAGCGGCGAAAGCGGCTGCGAGCGCTTTCTTCGCTTCCGCTTCCCCGCTGCGCGCAGACGACAACTCTGCACGTATTCGTTTGAGCTCCTCCATTGATTCACGGGCTTCCCGCTGGAAATAACGAGGATTTAAATTAATTTTAAGCTGGCATTGACCGCTATCTCACCGGTGTTTAGTAGCGATGTCGTTACAGATGTTATGAGACTGGCTCACAAAAACTGCTGCCGGTTATGTAGTGGTAGGCCTCCTATGCTAGAAGAAGTACCACAACTCTTCCAGATATTCAATCGCCAAGCAGCTCTTTCAAACTCCGTTGTCAAAGATTACTCACCGATTCGCGTTCTCTTTCCCGCTCGCGCTCTCTTTCTCGCTCGCGTTCTTTTTCTCGTTCTTTAATTTCTCTCTCCCTCTCGCGGTCTTTTTCTCGTTCTTTCTCCCGCTCTCGATCTCTTTCTCGATCCTTTATCTCCTTCTCCCTCTCCCGGTCTCTTTCTCGTTCTCGTTCACGTTCTTTTTCCTTCTCTTTCTCTTTACTACCATGACTCTCTTTATTTCTAACATAATCTTTTGTACTTTCTACTTCCTTATCTTTATCTATTTGTGCTGGAAAAAACAAATTTTAAAATAATTATAGTATTTTAGTGTGGTTTGTGACATTACCAAACTAATCTAATTCATGGAGACCATTTCAAATGATAATTAAAGAAACCTTAGTAATAGGGTCATCAAACGCACACATTGGCATTTATTCTTACTAGCGTAGCTACAGGCGCCCGAATAATTGTCCTTGTGAGCGTAACGTGTGCGTGCGTACAGGCGTACACACATACAAGCCTCGTCTAGTATCGTTTTACGATGATAGATTGAAACTCTCACATGCCTCACCTATACAATTTGGACGAAAAAACGGGTACTTGCTGATCCTCAGAACATAATTTGTAATACGAAATTTGTAAGGACTTTTGATCTGGGAATTAGTTAGATGATGTATGAAATATGAAAACAAATACTTACTATGTTCTGTACTCTTATGACTATCACTAATTTCCTTATCTTTATCTCTTTTATTTCTTCTTCTCTCTTCTTTTCTTTCTTCTTTAATATTATTAGCCTCTTTTTTATCGTATTTTGAAGACTTTGCACTACCTGTAAAAACATTTTTTTCTTTTATTATGTAAGTGTAAGCCTAGTGGGAGAACGTCCGACTTCTAATCAGAAGGTCGTGGGTTCAAATCTTAGTGCAGGCACGTACCAGTGTGTTTCTGTAAAACATATGTACGTAATTATCACTCTCTTTTCGGTGACGGAAAACATCCTGAGGGAACCCACATACCTACCCGAGAATTATTTCGGAGGTAGGTATGTTATATACCAATCTGGACCAGGCCCCCGAGGCGGATTATGTCCTAACCCTTCTCACGACAGTGAGGGGAGACCCGTGCTCAGCAGTGGCATGTTATGGGTTGAAGATGGAGTTTTATGCAATTTAAAATACCGATTCCGAAACCGAAAAAAACATATTTGTTTCGTACCGACAGAGCGGGTTACTCATCGTAAGCTGAGTCCACATCTGTGACCGGTACTTGCTACGCTATATATGGACGAGGGCTATGACATTTTACCTCGACTCTTTTAAAAGGCCCTAGAGTTGATCTCTGCATGACATTAGATCGTGACCCGTGACAGTAACAGTTCCGCAGACTAAACCCGTCCAAACATGTGTTCTGTCACGAGTATTTGTAACGTTCATCGTGATAGATAGTCCGCAACGAGTAAAGCTGGGAAGCTTTACTCGTTGCGGACTAGAGGCCTGATGGTTCTATAACATCGTTTAGTAATTTCTCTTACCTTTACAGTGGTTCGGCTTGTCTTCCTCCTCGTGACACCCGGGCCCACTCGCCGTCCCGTTGCTAAGCGAGTGGTTACTCGTCACGGAATGTGACCCCATTTGGGTCTGCACTGACTTATCACGCTCTCGCGTCGCTTTCTTATCTATAGGCGGTTCTATATTATCTACCTGTAATTATTAAGTCTTGAGAATTTATATGATTGGAATAGACCCTTTTATGGTTTATTAAATATGTAGATACCAAACTCAATATAGTAGCAGTGCATAAGATCGTGAGCCTCCTTCTACAAATGTAATAGAAATAGATATTGCAGATGTTTTTGCGATATCTATTTCTAGTAAATTTGAATATTATCGACCAATATACCTTAGTTTGCGTATCTGAGACGCAGTGGCCGTTAGGCTCGGCCTGCTTGGTGCGCTTCTTGCCGCCGGCATTGCCGTTCATTTGCCGCGTGGAGCCCGGGCAGGGCGACGGACAGTCGCACACCGCTTCACTCTGTGGAATGAACAGGTAATATAAGAGAAGGTCTAGGGATTCCGCAACAATCGCGTCCGCAACTTCAGCGTAGTTTTCATAGCGATAACTACTGACGATCGATGCAGTATTGACTGTAAGGATAAATAATAATTGACTTAATAAGGTTTTTATTTTGTCGAATGAGGTAATGCCAGCCTCCGGTGTCAGAGTTCATCAGGCAGCTTAAGGGCATTCGATGTGGTGCTATCAATCGATAACAACAGGGACCGACGCGCGACGGCTTGCGGTTGCGGGATGTGGTGCGGCGCATGGAGGATCGAATTGTACAAAGTACCGCTCAACAACCCGCCTTAAGTAGTCGGTAGGACCCACCTCTGGCACAGCCTCCCGCATGAGCGCGAAGTAGAATTCGTTCTGTGCGCGCACGTTTCGCTGCGTGCGCAGGCGCAGGCGGCGCCGCACGTACTTCTTCACGGCCACGCCGAGCGTGACTGCGGGGAAGCCCACGCAGTGCGCCGCCAGCGGCCGCGCGCCCCACGCGCCCCACGCGCCGCCCGCGCCCAGCCCGCCTCGCACCCCCTCCACGTACACGATGAACACGCAAATGGCCACCGTGGGCAAGCATATGCCCTTATCTGTGACTGTAGAATAACAATTTCTTTTTAATTAACTACTCTCTTGTTTGCTACTAAAAAGAGAGTGCATCTGTACATTTACATTTCAGAGCTTGTGTCTTCATGATTTAATATTATAATATACTCACATGTATACCAGACGAATTGTACCCACACATAGGTACTGGCGGCAAAGAATATATACTGTATCGGTATGAAGAAGAAACATATCATATCTGACGTCAGGGCAATGCAGATAAAAAATACTGAGAAAGCCTGGAAAAAGAAATTAAATGTCAGTTTTATGTTTATATTGTGTATCTAGACTGTACATTTGTGGACAGTGATTTGTGATATGGGAGAAGCACCACTCGCTATGAGGTGAACAGTCTGTTCCAGACAAGCTTGGATGATAGGTGAATGCCATGTCAAGACTCGGCAGATTAATTAATCTGGTGCAGTGAGACTCGCCTTAAGCAAGCAACTATGAACATCGCATTGAGTTTTTATTCTACTTACAAGTCCTTGATATTTGTATGTATCATATACAGATCTCAGCAGTATCCAAAATGGCCAGAGGAATTCAAATCTGAACTCCAACATGTAGTCAGCCAAGACCACTGCGGCCCAGAACACTATGAACTTTAGGTACAACATTGAGCTGAAACATTAAAAAAGAAAATTAGAAAACACACTTGTACAGTTTGGCTAACGGGAAACCATAACACGGGAAATAGAACCTTTTTATAGTAAACATAAAGAATACAGTTGAAACATTAATATAACCATGCAAATGTTAAAAGAAACAAGGTTTAATACATATTTTCATAAAGAATTCAACCAAGCTGTATTTCAATCTTTGCGAGTTACTGAAACATGAAATTCACAATTATTTTTACCAATGGACAACAATTACACAAAGTCTGCAGGTGCGGACCTAGTTTCTAGAAAAAACATTATCATTTTAAAAAACAAGAAACTTTTAAAGCATAAAACACAATTCTGCCAATTATTTCTCCAAAGTGCATGACATTTGAATGCCCATGTACATTTTAAGTTGTGACCAATTGGTTCCACTAGATCCGCGCCTAGCGATTCTAATAATATTATGTAGAATATTCAATTTACTTTGATATTGGTAATTCCAGGCAAACTGATCGAGGTTCTAAGCCGTGATAGATCTAAGATTATTGTACCTGCAGTTACTGTCCGTTGGTGAGCGTGAAATGTAGAGAAAAAGGATTAATGTAGACTACCAAACTTATTAAGAATTTAACATGTTCACTGCTGAAAACACAACTGTGATGTATTTTCATAACTTGCCGCAAGTACTATGGTGTGTGCAGATCCGTACCTATGGCTAGACAAGAAAATCGGCTCAGCAGTAAGTGTTAACGTCATCCACTACAATAGGTGTGCAATTGTAAAATTTTGTTAATTTGTTAATACAATGCCCAGTAATTACACTAGTTATCTATGGCATATAAAAAACATAAAGGAGCTTACAGTGCAGCTGGATACAGTAATTGTAACACTGATCTTGCCTTAATCAACCTATGCGCAGGTATTCTACTTTGAAAAACAACAACTATGCACCATACAATAACAGTCTGGTATTTATTCACTACATTATAAGTAATTATTATCTAGAGTGCTAAGGGCTCTATTGAGTCTTGTGAATAGAATAGGTGTACCGTAAGGTATTGACTTTATATGGAATAATAAGGTCACATATGAGTAACATACACGAATATGACCAAAATAGACACATATAATAATAGATCATGGGTATTACTGAATGTTGTTACTCAAAATAACGAATGTTTATTTTAGGTTTACATCATCAGAGAAACTGTATACAAGTGCCGCTAGTATATTCAATGTGAGGCTTGTATAGAAAGAAACGATTTCATAAAACGTTCGAGGCCTAATTCTTATTGTTTCTCTTTTTATTCACACGCACCAGATGAACGCGCCAGTATACGATGTTGGACAGATGGTACTTTCTACCCACATACGTGAGCCTTTCACAACATTTTCCCACACTTTTTTACAAGATTGAAAGCATATTCAAATCCTGCACTATTCTTTGGAGTTTTTTAAATATTTCTCTTGATAAATACTTACTTTCCGTACATTCCTTCGGTGATTTTAGTGCGCTTTATGGGTCGCCGCAACTTCCCAGTATCGGCATTTCGCCGCTTCATATTTCTACATCCGGGGCGTAAATTGCAAATACAGGCGTCCGGGTCACAACACTAATTTACAAGGAAGCATATAAAAACAATAATAGTCCTCAAAATAGTGCCTATTGTTGTCAATCAGCCTATGCTCAAAATTTACGAGGGAGACGGATAAAATATCGGCAAGCTTTTTTGCGTTCACTCATAAATAATGTTGCCATTTCTATGTAGTAAGTTACTACCATACTGTACGACAACCAAAAGTGGTGTGCCACCATCGAAAAAAAATCCTCAAATATATGTTATAATAATTATTATAATTATCATCTTTATATCACAAAATATTACATACTAGTATCGATTAATTTACATTTGTGTGATTTATTAAGAATGATATATAAACGGTTTGACTCAGGAAATACAGTTTAGTGTTGCAACTACATATAATTAAGAATATTTTTATTTATACTAGCAAGAATCGTTTAAAGCTTATGTCGCGTTCTAAAAATTAGAAAACTTACTAGATATTATAGCAAGATTTATTTATGTATAACTGCGCCTGGGTTACTCTATTTATTTGAATACTTCATAAATGATAAAATTTGCTTTAAATATTAATTGTTATAGATACAATTGTAGTTAAATAAATAAACCCTTTATTGAAACACCACAGAACAAAGAAAACTATATAATTATTAAAAAATATATAATTATTTAAGCTCTCAAACTAAGAAAATAAACATGAATGTCTTTTATTTTTTGTTGCATACAAGCTTTTGATCTAGCTTATTGATTATCTGTCGTCAGCCAGCTGGTTGTCAATGTCTGTCTACCTTTTCTTTTTGTCACTGTCAGTCAGTGACAGCTGACAAACGGAGAATTTTTTTTTATTTAAAAAATTGTAAATAGAGGGAATTGGGAAAACGAAAAGCTAAATGTTAAAGGTCTCTGAGAAAAATGAAATCGAAAGATAGGCAAAAGGAATTAAATTATTTTATAAAAGGAAGATGTCTATGAATATGCTTCACAATTCAGTTCGTCAATATTTAGCTTTTCATCACATGAATGTTGTTGACGACTGGTTATCTGGGTGAGATTTTTAAAACAATAATATTTTACTAACACTTACGACCACGAAACTGTATTAATGTGAGCTTTTCCTCGAGTTCTAGCTGTGTAGAGTACCTCACCGAAGACAACAGCAATAATTACAGTGAAAACGATATTAAAAACTTAGCCAAGGAGCAATGGTTACTGAACGATCTAAAGGATATTTGCCCTGGCTCCTTGCCTGCAAACTTAAAAAGTCATCAGAAAACGGCGCTTACTGGAAGATTTGTGTTGCAGATCAACGCCGCTGTCGACATAGGTAACTCATCCTATTCCTACCTAAATGTACAAGATAGAGAATTTCTTTTGGCTATTTATACTCTGCCAGGATATAATTTCTTAAAAAATGGTTCTTTCATTTCGCTCTTACATACTAAGTATCACTTTTGAATACCCACAAATTTCTTTTTACCTGGTTGGCAAAAACCTATTTAGCCTATCTTTTCTAACTATCACCAAAGTGTTTTATGTGACTGGCCACAAAGCCCTGTTTTTACCCGACTGACCAAAGGGGCTATCCATAAATAATGTCACACTTTCATGATTTTTTTACCATTCCTTCGTCACAGTAGGGCACATTAGGTGTCTACTATGGTGTCACACTTCGTTGACCCCCCTAACATGTGACATAATTTGTGAATGAGCCCAAAAGAAGGTTGTTTAAAAAAAAGACGTATAATTCTCAGTAGAAAGAAGAGTGACAGCTAAATTTTCTAAAAAGAAATTTGAATATTCATGTTTTCAGGCACCCCAGCTTATCAGCAATATTTAAAGCTACAAAAGGTAAACATGGAGAATGTGGACGCCACAACCACATTTGAAGACAAAATATCAAGCCACAGGTATCTTTTTATTTCATCTATAATAACTAGGAGTAATACTTATGATTCATAATGTAAGTGTTTGTTTCTTAATAAGTCTGCAATGTTAACAATAAACTATTTTGTGAAGTGGCTGGACAAGAAAGTCGGCTCGGCAGTCAAAGTGTTAAAACATGTTTGTTTTCAATTACAGAATGATAAAACTATACTTGACAGACGGCGTGCAAGAAGTAACAGCTATTGAGTACAGACCAATGCGGAACCTGAGCTGTGACGTTACTCCCGGCTGCAAAGTGCTGGTCAAAGGTCAGACAGGTTGCATAGCTCTTGCTTGTATGGAATCACAGTTTTCTTCAGCTCCACTCTTTTCTATTCCTTAGAGATCATTCATTCAACTGCACACTCGTGCACTCACAGTGTGACAGGTCGCCTTCAGGGCTACGACAGAATGTTACATAGTAAATAGCATTATCGTTGTATACTATAAGGTTTTATCATGTTCACTGCTGAAAACACAACTGTGGTGTTTTTTATCACTTGCCGCATGTACCGGAAAACAACTCTTGTGTTAGCGGTACAGGAAAACACAACTGTGTGTGCATTTGAACAAATGTTGACGAAAAAGTGATTTGGCAGCGATTATGCAATTCAATAGCTAGCAAGCTTGATGCCCAGTCTCTTTTGATTGTGTTGCCTATTTGATATTTATTTCTACTTAATACCTGCAGGTGTGCTCCTGTTTCTTTTAGAGGTAATGAGCCCTAAATAGTACAAAAAAACATTTTTTTTTACTTATCGATGTGACGTTTTTACTTATCGATGTGACGGTCAAGTCGTTCACCTGATGGTAAGCGCTACGCCTGTCCATAATAATTACAAGGCCACCCAGAATTTAGCATAAGAAAGAAAATTAATATCAACGCCATCTCCTGAGCTGGTTCGGTACTTTCAGCCTTGCGGTACCTTCAAATAAAGAGGCGGTACTAGTTCCTTCGCCACCTATTAGATGTCACCAGTGACGGTCTGCGCGTAGCGAGAGCTGCGCGTAGCACTTTTGTCTATTCTGTGGCGTAGCGAGACTTTTTCCCCATCGTGACGGAGACGGTCCTCCGGTACAGACGTGTAGGACCATCTCCTTCATGATCGGCCAAAATGCTTAGTAAATACACTCTCAGAGGAAGAGAAAAAGTGAAGGTGGCGTCTCACTAATCTCTACTTCCCTTCTTATATATTATAAATGCGAAAGTAACTCTGTCTGTCTGTCTGTCTGTCTGTTACGCTTTCACGCCTAAACTACTGAACCGATTTAAATGAATTTTGGTACAGAGATAGTCTAGAGCCTGAGAAAGGACATAGGCTAATTTATATTGCGAAAAAATGTTGTAAAGGGTTGAAATAGGGGATGAAAATTTGTATGGAAATTTCGTCATTTTTAAAGCTAGAAGCTTAAAACTAATTTTTAAGCTTTTAATTAGATATAAATAAATATGACATTCAAATTTTGTAAAAAATTTACCCTTAAGGGGTAAAGTAAAAATAGGGGATGAATGTTTGTATGGAAATATGTAAGAATAGAATAGAATAGAAAAGAAAAACTCTTTATTGTAACCACTTAACCACTGCACCGGTTTTAAAAATTGTTTCACTAATGAAAAGCTACATTATCAGCGAGTAACATAGGTTATATTTTATCCCAGTATTCCCGCGGGAACGGGAACAACGCGGGTTAAACTGCGGGGCGAAGCGCCGCTAGTATTATAATATAAATGCTAAACTTTGTACACACACACTTGTATTTTGTTAAAATAGTCATACTGAAAGTTGGATTGGAGATGTCGAAACAAAATCTTCTAATTAGTAACAATTGTAAACAGGACCACTAGAATGTCGTCGAGGCACGTTGCTCCTCACAGAGAGCGCTATAGAGCTGCTCGGGGGGGAAGTGCAAGAGATTGCGGTCTCTAACTCTCTAGCAGGGTTACTGTCTACCCAGTTAGGACTGCCGATCACGCAAGGTTAGTATTGAAAGTTGGCTAGGAAATAGATGGAGGAAAGTGTATTTGTCACCCTGTCCTGTTAATCTTTCGAAACTACTCAAACGGGCTTAGTAAAATTTGGGAGATATATTTGGAGATCATGGATTTGTCATCTCGAATAAAACGTAGACTCAAGATATTACTGTCAATGGAAAGAGCCGATTTCATAAAAGTCCGTCGCCAGATTATAGCAATGAACTGAAAATTAGACAGAACAAACAAACAAAAAACTACGTAGGTGTACTACTTTGCTTTACAGTAAAACATGATAAAACGCCAATTTCTTTATTCAACTGTAAAACTGTCTTATCATACCAACCCTCGAACCTTCCAATTCCAGAACGCGATCTAAACACAACAATAAGCCTTCCACGGAACACAAACATCCCAACACCACACACGCAGATGCCTCCAGCCACTCCATCCGACCACAGACCAGTCGCCAGGGTGACCAGCCTCCAAGTAGCTTCTTTCACGGATGACGACGATGCGATAGACGTAGACCAACTAGCTGCTATAGAAGCACAAATAACCGAAAACCCTATTAAAAGAACCTTAAGTGCGAGTAGTTCAAACCCTGAAAAGAAAATTAAAATCGATTCAAGTGCAAATAAAATCGATACAATTTCAAATAAAATCGTTACAACATCAACCACAGCTAAAATCGCACCCATGGGTAAGAATACAATCGACGATTATCCAGACGATAACGATTTATTCTTAGAAGAAGACGAAGACTATTTGAGAGAATTGGAAGCTAAAATTGACGCAAGGGAAGATCAACCCAGCTGCACTAAGAATAGAGTATCAACCGTAGCTTCAGAGCCATTCGTGTACATAAAACAGATTAACGATTTACCGGAGAGTGAGAAAGCTGGTAGGGTATTCAAAGTTAAGGGTCAGATTATGAAGTTGCTATCAAAGTTGTCGGTTGGGAAGGAAGGCTGGAGTCTCAGGTGCACTATTGTGGACGGAACGGGGACCGTCGATGTGGACTTTACAAGTGATGTCCTCTCGAAACTAGTTGGGTTCACGCCTCAAGAGATGAATCTACTAAAGAAACAGATGGCAACTAAGCCGGAATTGAAAATACAGGCTGTTACTGTAAGTAGTATTTTTGGCCTTTTTTGACCATAACAGGATATAAAGCGGACATTACACATTTAATCTGGTATCAACCATGGATTGCCAGCGTTGCGTGGCAATGTTTTGTCATTTCGTTTTAATACTCACTGCTGAGCCGATTTTCTTGTCTAGCCACGGGTGGCGGCTCTGCACACTCCATAGTGTTATTCCATACAACAAACACAACAGTTGTGTTTTCAGCACTGAAGGTGTTAAAATAATACAAAACGGACATCAAAGCACATTTCGGACCGTTATACGTATGATTTTCAACTACACTAAAAGTTTGAACGTGTAATATCTGCCTAATTTTTCATAAAAATTTTTCAGGCGTTACAAAAAGCAAAGGACACGCTACAAGTTCTATACTGTATTATAGAACTGACAATGTTAGAAGTGCCCAAGATAACCTGCCTAACGCCTTTTGAAGCCAAGCATGTTGACTTATTGAAGAAACGTATGGTAAGCAGTAATTCATAGCATCAAATGTGTATACGGTACTACGATATTGAATAAAGATTTTGATATCTATATTTAATTCTTCTGTACGCTTGTTTGTCACCCAACTCCTCCTAAACGGCTGGACCGATTTGGATGGAATTTAGTGCGTATATTTCAATGGTGTCCTGGATAGTTTTAACACGTTCACTGCTGAAAACAGAGGCGTTTTTTATAACTTTACGCCAGTGCGGGAAAACACACCCGCTGTGTTAGCGCAGCTTACGTGCCGGCTGTGCGGCGAAACACACGTATCGGTTTAACGCGGCGCTATTACAGTGCGGCTCACATAGATACACTAGGAAATGAATTTATTGTAAACTAAATAAAATACTTTTGCACGTTTAAAAACTATATTTTTTTACTCAATACACCTGGTTCATCATAACGCAATAATAGTGTGGAGTTCTATATTATACAAAATTCATCAAATAATATATAAAAATTAACACAGGCTAAAAACTAACGTACTAGTTTTCACAAATGCAAACGTTAAAGTACCCTCCCTTGTAAATACTTGGTGATATTAAATATTGCACTTTAAAAACAATATACATAGAATAAATAATACAATTGACGCTAAAATTAACTACAGTTTGAAATGAGTACTTTTGTTTCACAAAACAAAAACATTTTAATCAAAATGCATATTTTAACTTTTAAGGAGATAACACCTTCTTGTCGCAAATGAGCGATTTATACTATCATTAACTAGCTACGCACTTCGACTCCGCTCGCAGTTTTAGCGGTACCCGCGGGAATCTTGCATTATCCCCACACAAAAAAGTATTGTTACTGATATTATTATCAAACTGTATGACGTAAAGATAAATTATGAAAAATTTGATCGATCAATTTCAAAGTTCAAAATATATTATCACCAAGCTGTACATCACAACAAACATTTAGTCGCACGCGGGTAAAGCATTAACTAAAATTGAGCACTCACAATGGATAATAGTAACTTAATGTAACGTTATTTTATAACAATGTATGAGTAGTTACATTATGAACAACTCGGCGCGCGAAAACTCGCGTAAATTAGAGATAATATTTGGAACCTATTATAATCTGTACCTATGTTATGTATAAAAAGTGTATTTACAAACTATCATATAGCGTGTGATTAAAGGTGTTTGTATGAAACTTCCCATAACGTGCTTTGATTGTATTGGATTTGAATTATTTAGTAGAAAATCTCATCCTCTAGAGATCATAACGAGATCTTTTATGGCTACTTTAGAAAGGTGTTTATAATATTTCCAATAATGATGTTTTAGTAATTGTAAGGTGTGAGTGTCGAATTTGGCGCTAAAATGTTTACAACGTAATAGTTAGTAAAAATACGTACAACAAACGAGAAATAACACGAATATTATTTAAAAACGAATGAGATGCTTTTAAAATTGCCCTAATCACGTGATCACCACGAAAATAAATAACTAAACTAATTCGTGAAAGGAAACCGCCCCTGAATCTATTTATCCATAATTGTAATAAACCTTCATACGACAATGGAAGACTTATGACATTTGAAAATTAATTATTACAGAATATATCCATTACATTCAACATATTAATTAGGTACAAATATTATAATATGTTATAAATAACTGACACAGTATCTTACAATAACAGATACAAAAATTCCAAACATAAATACCATATAAATATAATGTAAACAACGACTAACTCCATTCACATTTGGCTAGATTTAAACAATGACCGAGTCAAATCAACTTGGCGTCTTCGGTAAAATGAGTAACTATTCAATTACATACTTATATGAATTATACTAATGGCACAGAAAGACGACGCGATTGCCTCTATCAATTCCTTCGTACAAAATTATTTTGCGTTCGCGCAGTCATCCGTAGTACCCGACTATAGCGTAACATATTAATGAAACGTTTCTTGTAATATTGCTATATAGCGGCCGAACCTACAGGTGTATTCGAAAAGTTTCAGTTCATCTGCATCTCTTTCATCATAATTCGTAATCGATATGCGATACATATGTTTATATTGTTAGCACGCGTGAACAAAATAGGCCATAGGTTCTTTTAAGATCTAACTGTTAGAGAATATTGCATCAAGTTCCTGGTTGTTTATAACTATACAAGCTCGTCAAGATACAAAGATTCCCTAGTGGCGACTTTTCAAAAGCAGTTTATGAATAAGCGGATGAATAATATGATAGCTTTATATCTACCGACTGATTGGTGTAGAACAACCAGTAACTTTGCATAGACACGAAATATAATACAGAAGTAATACAGGTTCAAAGTACGTCAGCGTGCGGCGTCGAACCGCGGGATCAACAAGCGGGTAAATAAACAAGCTATGTACAGCGCCTTCGAGAGGAACGTTATGCTCCTTAGACCATCAGTCTTCCACTTAAATGCCAACCCGTAAGCCGTACCGGTTTATACAATCCTTTCGTAGAACAGCAGATAAGCCTGCGCTCTCAGAACCTTGTCTTCTGTGACTTCGGAAACCATACTGTCGGACACATAGTACCACTTGCCGGATGGCGTTTCGGCAGAAGGGCCTTCGCCGGATTCGTAACCAGAGAGCTCCGATTCCGAATCTATATCGGTGTCTCCGCTACCAGCGTTGGCCGGTATCGTGTTCCCGCTCTTCGGGAGGAACCACCATTTGGGGTCTCCCGACTTCACCGGCTGCCGAACCTTTACATAGGCGACGTAGTGCCCTCCGTGCATACCGCCCGAATGCTCGACCACGCCGTAAAGAGAGTACAACAACTCATTCTGTCCACGCACCACATTCGGCAGCTTCGTCACTTTGTCCATAGCGCAGAACGGTGCCAAGTCCAGAATGGTCGGGAAGTCCACGTGTTTGGACATCTTCCTGAACATGCAGCGGGGGCCGAGCTGGAATCTCTTCAGATGTAAGATGAGGATGGCAGGCGGACTTGAAACCAGGAACCGCTTGGTCGCGTTGGTGTACACCGTCTTGCCGTCTTTTCCGTTGATTTTCTCGGTGCAAGTCTCGCAGCCGACTTTGTTGTTGCCGGTCAGTAGCTCGAGAGCCGTAAACTGGCTGAGGCAAGATTGAATGCTGCATTCGTCTTCGTCGCACACGTATCGCGGAGACAGCGGACTCTGTCGCGAGTACGGCACGAAGTCTCGCTGAGTTTTCTCAGCCTCCACATTGTTGACTTTCGGCTTGGGCGCGGGCGGCGGCGCCGGGATCTCCACCGGGCTCTCGATGGCCACAGGAGACGGCAGAACCGGCTTGTCTGGCGTTTTGTTATCGCCCATGTACAGTTTAAGTTTATCGAGATGATTGTTCAGGTCGTTCAAAGTCTTACTTTCCGTGAAGGACTCGTAGCTACTCTCTCCGCTATGTTCGAGTACGTTCTTGCAGCCCTGAACGCTGATCCCTCTCGACACGACCTCATTCGAGTACTCGGGACGGACGAAAGATATCCTCGAAACCGGTCTTTCATATTCAGTTTTGACCGGAGAGAGCTTGCTGTGCTGCGGACTGGACAGATCGAGATTGATCTCACTCGAGAGCGAACTGTGACTGCCCATTTCTTTACCGTTGGTCGGTGAATCGACATTGTCGACTGTCTCTGTCGAATTGTGCTTCGTAGCCTCGGGACTGGCGACCCCTGAGTCTGGGTTTGAGAAGTTCTCCAAAGAAATCTGGGGTTTATATTCCGTGGGAATAGTCGTCGATGTATCAGCAAACTCTTTGTCCGCATTTTCGGGAGTGTTGTCCATTTTTTCTTTGTCTAACTCGACTGGGCTGGTCCGGATAGAGTCGGAGCTGATGACTTTCTCGGAGTTGTATCCTGACTCCATGTGGTAGGCGGCAAAGTTAGCAGCCGTGTGGGCTACGGCCTGCGTGCCGGTAGAGGTGGTGTCAGCCCTTGGGGCGTCCTGGTCCAGATTGTCTTCTACATCAGCGTCGGATTGCTCAGACGACGTCTTACCATCCTCCTTGGAAGTGCCGTTGGTTTCGGACGGCGTGTCATCTTTGGACGTGGAGTTACCTGAACAAAAGTAAAATTTTAGAGTTTGAATTTTAACAAACGTGGATATTGGGGCTAGTCTATTTTATGCAGTGATTGTTAGGTTTATCCTCAATTCTACAACAAGCCGGTGTCCGGTCCTGGTGGACCAAACCTAAACTATTAGCAACTCTAAAACGATTGCTGTCCCTTTTAAATCTTGTGAAAACAGAGGAATAGCAATTATATTGGAGCTGTCAAATTTAATTCAAGTCTGGCGTATTCAGAATCGACACTTTTTGAGTATGTTAAGAGCTTGAATGACGGTTAAAATTATATTTCAATTGTACCGTAAAACAAATGGAATTAGACTCAAGATATAATGAAATGTAAAGAAATACCTGTTTCCATATACTTATTGCTTTCAAAATTTACAACTATAAGCGCCTAGTAATACATGAAGCCATGCGACATAGCACCTTTATTCTTTCTGGCGGCTTTCCTCGCGGCGATGATGCGTTCCTTCTTCACCTGATGCTTGGATGGCTTGCTGTCTTCATGGGAATTGTAAAGATTCTCTTCTGAAAATATGTGCTCACGTCAATTCATGCTTTATGCACTACAGAACACAGCCTTTTTTTAAACACAGAACTAACAGACAGTGCTGTTAATTGGACTGATTGGTGGATAATGATATATGTACCTACCTCTATTTACTCATATTTAATTGACCAACGACGCAAAAAGAGGGGTGTTATAAGTTTGAAGTCTGACTGTCTCGGGAGTCTCGTGGCATCGTAGTATTGTTTGTGTCAATGCTTTTTACACTGAACATGCCGTTATCACCAACCCATATCGGCCCGTTCCTGAGCACGGGTGTCCCCCCACTTTCTTGAGGAGAAATAGCCCATAAGCCACTACTGCTCCAGGTTCGGATTGGTTCATACATACCTACTCAAAATTAATGTGGTGGGCGAAAAAAATAGGTAAGATTATATTTTATGATAATTATGTTTCCATGCTGGCTGCTTTAAAATGAGAGGTAGCATGCAAAATCAGATAATTTCTTCATTGGCCACGATATTGCATTTGTCCTTTATCTTTATATCTATAGAGCAAGGAATAAATATAGGATTTTGTTTTTCCATTATGCGGTTTACACACACAAGTTTGGAACGGCCATGCATTTCATTCAAAAGTTTAATACATTTACAAGAGAAAACATGAACAAATGCATTCAGCAAACTCAGGATGTTAATTAAGAGGCATTAACACATAAAAACAATTCTAATTAAGCCAAGTCAGGCAAACCTGAGGCCAGCACTGCCTCATTCGAAAAAACAACAAGCAAACAGTCAAAATTGGTAGTTCAATAAAACAAAAGACAGGAAAAAAAAAAGAAATTAAAAATAAACCAAATTTAGTCCATAATTATTATGAGCAAATTTAGTCAACAGTTTGTTGATTTAAGGTTGACCAAGGGGGGGCTATTTGAAGCAAGACACTCAGGTTAAGCGGGGCTATGTTTGTACATTTCAAAACTGTTCCATCATAGTTTATGGGTTGTAAGCCAAACAAACTGGGAACTACAACGATAAAACAAAATCTAGTCAAACACAAAGTCTAGAACACAATATCAACACAACACACACACAAGTGAAGCTTAATTCTCACCGTTGGGTGTTTTCCTGCGGACCACGGCCGGGGGTTGCGGGCGCGACGCCGCCACCGGCAGAGAGAGGTCCAGGAAGTACTCCGCGCGGTCTGAGGCGTGCAAGCACTCCTGGCACTCCAGGGTCGACACCAGGAACCCCCGGAACACCTGCGAAGGAGTTTCAATCTTTGACAACAAAAATTAATAGGGAGGAAGTGACAGTTTTTCATTAAATTTTTGTGAAATTAGTAATTAGTTGAAAATTTAATCTGGCTAACGATTTTTTTTGTTACTGACTAATGGGACGAGCATGTCGTTTACTTGATGGTAAGCCTGCCCATAACAATTGCAGTACCAACTTAACACTGGCGGGCATAGACTGCTGGAAAGAGCGCAGGATCGGAGTGGCGTTCTCTTGGGCCGATCGGTCAGTCAAGCTCATTCTGAGTAGCAGTGCCAGCGTCACGATTACATACATAGATCCTGACCCCATAGGGAATCGAATTACTAGGAGCATATGAGATCCTATGAGTACCAAACTAATATACTGCTAATATACTGTGGGGGAAATAGATGAAAAGTGATGCTGCTCTGTACATAATTATAAAAATATGTGACGGTCGTCAATTTCGGCTACTACCGCATCATCACTTACCATCAAATAAAATAGTGATCAAACCTGTGCCTATAATCAATAAAAAAGTAAGAATGAATTAACTGACCTGTTCTGGCCTCAGCATGGTGTCAGACGCCTGCTGCCCGTAGAACTTGACCTTCTGTTTGACGTCTCCGTCGACCTTGGCTGGATCAACCTTTGAGCTCATCCCGAGACTGCTAAGAATCACCGATTGGTAGCGGCGGAGGTCTTCAGACCTGGAAAATAGGGAATAATGATTTAATTAAGTCCTCACAGCTAGTGTTCAGTTTAAACAAAATACTCGATACAATTGAGAACTTGACGCATTAAACTTTTAGTTAAGAAGAACTTAATAATGCATATCTTAAGTTTTCTTGTAGTACTTCTGCGAGACGTTGATGGCAAAGAAGGAGGGCGCGGAGTTGGTCAGAGAGGAGGATGAACCGATCCGGCGTATACAGGACGGAGGAGACGGTTTGCCCGCCTCCTTCCTCCTGCGTAGTGGGGTCATTGGAGCACTCCCTGCTGGTTTGCATGGCCCCACACATCTGTGAGGTGGCCTTGTTGATCCAGGCCACCTCGCCACAGGCGTAGAGGCCCGGGCCTACAACTACTAAGCAAAATAGATTCGCGAAAGTGAAACTTTAATAGAATATATCTTTACAGTGTGTATGTATTTATACTTGTTAATGCATGTGCTCCTAGAGTATGAGCCCTTTAGGCGGCCAACACTGAAGTTCACTAGCTGCAGGCCTTCATGGAGGATGTTGGTGGCTGACCTGGCGACCACCATCCATCACGCAAAAAGAGCCGTTATCCGATGTAGTTGCGGAAAAAAACCCAGACACCAATTACCAAGTAGTTAGTTGTTAATTAAAATATCCTTTATTTAATGTTGTCATACCTGACCGCTTCGAGCAGGTGTCTCAGCAGCTCATGGGCGTCGTGCTGATCCCCACCTCCGAACTGGGGAAGTTTAGTCACCAGTGCTGAAAGCAGCTTCCGAGGGTTATAGGAGCCGCCTTCGCCTGAAATTATAAATGAGTTCATCAGTACATGTGTCTGCCATATTTATCTTCCATGAGAAATATTAGCTTCCATTGACAAACAGTTATAACATATTGATGAAAACCATAATAAAATAGGATCAGTGGTTTCTGAGATAAGACCTGCTGCACACATGAGGGACTTTTGTCTGGCGGGGAGAGAAATTCTGGAATCTTTTAGTACTCGGTACTTTTAGCCCTCTAGCATGTTATTACATGCAGTTATAAAAAAAAAACCTCTTTCGAGTAGTATTATCACCATTTTACTTTATGTATTGTATGTGTCATATCAATTCCATAACAGAAAATTTCAAGGTTGCAGATTGATTAAACATTACAAAAAGTATGTCAAAAACCTTCAGTTCTGAAGTCAGGTGAATTTAAAAATGTTGTAATACTTGTATTGCAACCAGTAGTGCAATCAATGCAACTCTGAATGTATTAACAAAATTTATCCCATTTTAACACTTTCACTGCTGAGCCATTTTCTTGTCTAACCACAGTTACGGATATGCACACCCTGTTGTGTTTTCCCGTACCGTTAACACAACGGTTGTGTTTTTAGCAGTGAATGTGTTGATCTTACTAATATCATAAATGCGAAAACATGCGTGTTTGTCCTCTCTTAACGCCGAAACGGCTGAACGGATTTTGATGACATTTAATATATAGATCCTTTAGGCCCTGGAATAGAACATAGGATACTTCTTATCCTGTAAAATGGAGGGTTCCTGTGGAATAATAGTTAACGCGGGTGAAACCGCGAGGCAATCTAGTTATATCTAAATGAAAGATAAATCAGTAATGCAGGGTCCAACCCCCAATAAAACATGCTCACACAAATACTATCTCAGTTTTTTAATTTGAATTTAATTTTTAAACCTCTTAAACTATAGCAAAATTTGTTTTGTACTTTTCAAGGACAACAGACTAGTATGTGAAAATATATATCATAACAAGCATTGCCACGCAGCTTCACCCACTTCGACAGTAAAGAAACATCTTCTGTACTATCCCACCTCATTCAAAATTGGTTCAACCATCACATAGCATAGTAGTAACAAACATATGTATGTTTGTTACTACTATGCTATGTTGGTTGATGTATGTACATCATTTCACAGGCATAGGTAGCGGATAGTCTAGAATGGTACTGTGAGCTAAATGGAGATTGAATACATTCCCTAGTCTCCAGTGACTAACAAGTCGTTACAAATGGGTCAGTCTAAATATAGCCGGGATTGAATACAAGCAATACACCTTGGTATATTCTGTGTATTTGTTGACGAGTAAGCTGTGATTTATGTGCAAATGATTACCTAAGCTATGTATTAACGAATGCCTAATTATATTAGGCAAAGGTTAATAATATTATTGCACTATTATAATGTAGGTTCAGGGTTAAATAGTTTTTTTTTTTGTCAAAACCAAATCTACCTACCAAGCTTTATAAAACATGCAGTCGGCACTGCAAACAGATCAAAATGAGCCCGACGTCATCAATATACTATTTTCTATAATAATTACTAAGGAATTTCATTGGCTACCTTTTGTCTCTATCATCAGTCAATTTCATCTCAATTCAACAACAGAAACGGGCCTCAAATTAAAGATTCGGCCGTAATAGACATCCATACTAACTCTGTTGGTTTAAATTAATAAAAACTAGTAAAAATAATATTATTATAATGTTCAGAAATTCAAGAATAAAAATCTAGTAGCTTTCTGAAAATGCTTCTGTAGGACATTTGTTTGCATATCTCTAGTTACCTTACAACTTTTATATCAATTCTGCAACAGTATGCAGAGGAAAATTTATATCAGTACATAATACATATTTTTTTTGCTTATATGGGATACATCTGTAACCACAGCATCAATTGGAACCACGTGTATTGTTAACACATTCAGTACTGAAAACACAATGGTATGTGCAGATCCATACCCATGGCTAGACAAGAAAATCGGCTCAGCAGTCAAAGTTTTAAGTTAATATTGACATCAAGCGTAATTCTGAGAGGTCTAAAGATTTTTCACAATGTCTAAACTAAAATTAAGTCGCACATTTTATCATACTTTTAACATTGCAGGTATAACATTCCATAGCACCGCATAATTTTGGCAAAGAAAGTCCCTTCATTTGGCTACACAAAGAGAGCATTGTACACCATATGCCACCAGGAATAATGACCCCAGAACTGCACTGATGCGGACTGTTAGAGAATAAGCTATACAAGAAATAAACAAAGGACAAGTAAACGATTTTCCTTTGTTAACATTACAATTACGACATAAGGAAATCCTTTGTGGTATAGATAAATAATATGTAGTATTCTCTCTTATTTAATTTTGTAAGGTCTTTATTTTAAGGTCAAGTAGTTTATTACTAAAATAAGGTCTTAGAATGTAGCTTGATTTAAAATGTTGATTTTATTATTTGTTTATTTTGGTAATTGAATATGAATTATTATTTGATAGTTTAGTTTGATACTGTATTTACTTAAATTTTGTTTTCCTTTACCAAGGGGTTAAATCATGAGATAATCAGTAAGATCTAAATGCCATAATTAGAATTCACTATATTTATAAAATCTGCAGAATAACAACCATAGACTGCATCACAATGACCTGAGCAGAATCAAATGAAGAAACATCTATTTGCAGTACTGTTTAATACAGTGCAAACATTGTTATTTAACAAATATTAATAGAGAATAATTTTATTCTTCTTATTTTCTGACTCTGCCTCCTCAACATGGTTGAACAAAAATTCGCTGAGTGCTGAGGAAATTAAAAAAAAATAAAACCGTAAAACACATACCTGCTTGCAATTCAGCCAAGGTTTCAGCCAATGTTCTGGTCAATGCTCCCCACTCGGACAGCTCTCCTGTTATTGGGGGGAGGTCCACTTCCTTGCCCTCGTCTTCACCATCCTCCGGCTTCATCTTCAGCTTCCCCCCAGGCAGAGTGAACCTTTCCCCCGGGTTTGCCATCTCCTGCAGAACTTGCAGCAGGAACGGAGTCTGCACTAAACACTGCATGACGGAGTTGAAGAAACATGTGTTCCCCAGGTTAGAGAGCCCTCTCACTCTATTGAGGTAAGGAGACTTGTCTTTCCCCCTAGATGGTAAGTCAGTTTTGATTATAGGATCAAGGGTAGGAACTTCAATCTTCATAGTTTCATATGGTAGCTCAATTGGGGGTAAAGATTTGGGATTGCTACTGGCTGTAGCTTGTTTTTTAAGGTATTCAATGCACTCGTGTAGTTTCTTAGAGCTTGCAGTGGTGATCTCATTGTTGCAGTTGTAGCAATAAACTTCCCAGGTGGTGGTGTTGGCCGTGAGGGCATGGCAATCAGAGTGCGGCGTGTTGAAGTGGTTGAGGGCGTGCTTGCTGCGCGCTCGGCCGCACAGCTGGGACCCGCAGCGGAGGCACATCCACAAGCTGAGGTCTTCTTCGTAGTCAGGGTCGGATACTTCATTGTTGGCCGCTTTATTGCACTCCGAGCAGTCCTTCTCGAACCCTCCCGTTTTTAGCACTTTCTTCAGGCGAGTAAGGTCAACTGCCTTCGTGACGTGAGGGCATGCGGACTTCACACTCTCGTCGCAAGATTCTGTCGACTCGTCGTTCTCCCCGGGGTCACTCTGTCTCTTTTTCTTAACCATTCTTGCGTTCGATCAACGCAACCGCCTGTAATATGTAACGGGATACATGAGGTAAGAATAACTTCGCGAGCACAAAAAGAAAAAATGACAAATCTGTGTCGACTGTCGATAGCCATTGCACGCGTGACAACGCACATTCATCGCGTATGCCTCGCGGGGACAGTGTAATGTTACCGAAAGTCTATTAATAAAACCATTTCCTACTTACAGTTGCATACGACGTGTAACAAATAACTTTAGAAAGCTCCGTTTCACGATAAAAACTATTTTTTTCAGAATTTTGTCACTGAAGTTCCACGGCCGTCAGACATCTTGACAATTATACCAACTTTCTAAAATAAAATTAAAAAAAAATTAAACTTTTTATGCCGTAGATCTACGAATTTTTGCAAGTCTTGAATCTGACGGACTGACTGACTGAACAAATTGAACAAAAAAAAAATCGTATAAAATGATTAGTTCTAGAAACGAGAATAGCTTTTGTCATACTCTAGACATTAGACAGAAACACTAGTAGTGCTCTCTGACGGTGATTATCAAAACTAAAATTTTGAAACGTCAACATGATCGTGATGGAATCTGCTAATCAAATTGTGAATTTCCATTGATGTTCTCTAAAATTTACTGCTAAATTTGTGTTTATTTGTAAAGGAAACGCATCTGTGAAGTGCTAACTATAATTCAGTGTCATCACAATATGTAACTCCTAGTAAATGGCTCCGATAGACTTGTGTTACTCGAGAAGTTGTTGATGTTGAACAGTTTTAGCTAAATAACTTAGAAAAATGTCGCTGCCTGGGAATGGAATATTCGTGGTGCAGGGCGAGATGGCCATGCTCGTCACTGCGATGCGTCGGAGCACCCGGTGGGGGTCGCATTCGTTCCCTAACGAAGAGTATGATGTGCTCATGCGTACCTTCCAAGATCTGAAGACTATACTGAATCAGGTGGATGACTTGCGCCTTCTAGACCCTGCTACGTACTTGAGCCCCTTCCTGGAAGTCATCAGAAGCAAGGAGACAACTGGCCCAGTCACCAGTCTCGCCCTGTCGGCTATACACAAATTCCTTTCCTATGGCCTGATAGGTAAGATCTCGAAAGTAACATGTAGTAAAACTAGCAACTACTCCTAACAGCAGTTTGTACAATACAAGATAAGCTTGTTGCATATGGATGAAGTGGTACAGTTTTATCAACATTCCCATCTGATAAGCCATTTAGTATTATGTAGATTGCAATGTTTTGAATGATTTGAATGTCACTGCAACATGGTTTATCTTCGTCAATAATTATTAATCAATCACACATAATCTTACTCGTGCTGAAAAATTGTGATGAAATAATCTGACACAATAGATAACTCTTCATTGACACCAAAATGTATAAAACATTAATAATAGGTACAATGGACGGTCTTATCGCTTAAAGTGATCTCTGCCAGACAACATTTGGATGGACAAGATAGAGAGCAGGGATAGGGTTGAGTTAGTTGACATCAGTGTCAAAATATCATACTGATAATTACACAAATAAGCATTTTATATACATATCGATAATACACAATGTTGTAAAAGTCCTACTGGGTGTGTTAATTCATTGTCACCAAGAACAATGAAACAAATGAATGCATTCTCTTCCTATTTCATTATACATCCAACGCTTTCATTGAGAAAGCTCATACGCTCGAAGGAAACTTTAAAATTTAATATTAACTTGTAATATACAGTTTTATAATTTTTGTCATTTTATAAACCATATCTAAAGAAAGAGAGATGTAGCCTCTGCCTATCCCAACGGGAGAAAGCCTGTATGTATGTGCCTTTATCATGAAAACATCTCTATAACCTTGACCAGCTAATAAACTATCTGTTTGGCAAATTTCTTCTAAATCTGTTCAGTAGTTTTTGTGTGAAAGAATAACAAACATCCATCCTCACAAAGTTTCACATTTATAATATTAGTAGGATTTCTCTATTTATTATAGTTGAAAAATCTTATGAATCTGCAACATGTAAAAAGTACTGCACTTATCATAAATCCATAAAACTTCAGATCCTACACATCCGAGCGTCCCGGCCACCGTGGAGGACATAGCCGAAGCAGTAACACATGCACGGTTTGTCGGCACTGATCACTCCTCAGACGGAGTAGTGCTTATGAAGATATTACAAGTAAGTTATTAATAAGAGCTGTTGATTATCAAACAGCTGAATAGCTGAATGCCAATAAACAGTTAACACATTGTGTGAAGATTTGTAAAAGTGCCAAATAAATAAAAGAGATCAGCAGCAAATGTGATGATATGTGTCAATCCTTTGTTTGCTATCAAATCTTCTGGTATGTCATAGCTTCCAGTCTGTTTATAACCAATCAAATTACAACAAAACTGTGGTGTTAGTTGTATGGGAAAACACAATGGTGTATGCAGATCCATACCTGTGGCTAGATAAGGAAATCGGCTCAGCAGTCAAAGTGTTAATATTTGTCATTTCTCCGTTACAGGTTCTTCGCACACTGATGCTGAGCCCTGAAGGAGTCATGTTGACAGACGAGAGTGTCTGCGAGATCATGCTCAGCTGTTTCCGTATATGCTTTGAAACTAGGCTCACAGGTATCAATGCTAGACTTTTGTTTACCCAATCATGATCCTACTACTGAATTTAACTTTTATATTCTCTAATATTGAGTACTAAAAAAAATTGTAAGACACATAAGTAATTTTTTAATATTGTATTGTCATCAATTATTACTAACACATGTGTAAAATGGCAAATAATCTTAAAGCGGGTGTAAAATACAATTGTAAGATGCTATTACATTCATATGCACATAAATAATATACTCATTTGAGTAAAGCCAATAAAAGCATGTTAAAAATCTGTAAATTCAACAATTCAAACTGAACCATCTTAATTTCAGAATTACTCCGACGCAATGCTGAGCAATGCCTGCGGGACATGACCCAGCTTATCTTCATGAGGATCCCGCAGTTCCGCGAAGACACGGCGCCTGGCAACACAGCTGAGATGTCGCTCAAGAAACGGGAGAAGGTCACCAAGAGGAAGAGCTTGACTACCGCTAACAGTGAGTTTTGTCATTTAGAATTGTTATGGATAAATAATTCGATAGATAATATCGATTCCGCATTATATTTCCAAGTTCATTTGATTTGGAGTAAAAGCCCTAACAAGAAAACGTGGAATTAGAATTCGTTTTCTCATTGACTTAAATTAAATTTTAAGATGAGAGGCGCCGGTACAGTTTGGTAGCCAACTGCCTCATATTATAAAAATTACGTGTTGGGTATGTCTTGATGTCCATACCCCGCGAGCCGACGCCGTAGCGCCAGCCCGCGTGCCATCAAAGCGGCAAACACCCTTTTATTGTAGATTTTACGTCATTCTGAGGTGTCGTGGTGGGGCGGTAACAAAACGCTTGCGCGAGTCAAATCGACTCTTAACGCCATCTAGTTCGAGACGTTGGAACTACAATGACTCCATTTACTTTTTTTCCGTTTTGGCCTCGCACTATTATTGCATTTCACCAGTTTTTAGGTTTTTTATATTTTAAAATAGTCGGAATAGCACAGATTTCACAGAATAGCGAGTCCCAGTCAGTCAGAAACAATATTGATAAAAAAAAAATATAAACTTCACATTTAAAATTTCCCGGCAAAAACCCGAAAATGGGTATTGGGCTTTTGGCGGGCGCGGGGCAACTGAAAATTAACTTTAGGAGTTTTGAAAACTCCGTCTTCAGTTTTATTTTGTAATTTTTATTTTAAAAATACCTATTGCAAATTAAAATTGTGATTATTATTACTGTTTCAGGCACGAATTCCTTAGAAAGAAAGTCATCGATGAGCGAACAGGCGAGCACCGTCGCGGCAGAAAATGAAATTGACAGTAAAACGGAAGCCCTGCGACATAAGTAGGCAAAGCATGTTTTTTTATGGCTGGTAGAAAATGCTATTAGGCTTCAAGTCTTATTTGTAATCATGAATAGGTAGATAAACTCTAGGAAGGTTCAACGAGCTATCATGGGTGCAACCAAATTGGCCAAATTTTATTACAATGTTGTTGGTTTTTATTTCATTGTTTAGGGAGCTTTATATGCGTGTAGATGTTGCACCCTTGATAAATGAAATCAACCCTATTAACTTATAAATAAATCTTATCTGTATTAATAAAAATTAATGGCTAAATGTGTTGCTAACCTCAAAATTCGAGAAACACTGAACACATTTTGGAAATTTTCTTTTAAATTGTTTGTAAAAGTCCGTTCAGGTTTTAGGGAAAAAGAATTGGAAAATTTCTTGGAAATTTGAGAAAAACTAACAGCGCCATTTTTCTTCATGTGATTTTTGTATAATCTTATGATGTAACATTTGATTTTACTTAATATTATGTTTTTTTTCGCCACATATCTTCAGTTGTTAATTGCCATGTGTGACATGGGATCATTTAAACCTGGGAATGCGGAAATACTCGTGAAATCGCGGGCCGCATCTAGTAAATAATAAAACTAAATCCAATCTTTTCCTCCAGTCAAGACAAAAATCTGATCAACGAGGCAGAAATCACCATAGAGCCCATCGACCCCCCCATCAAGCCAGGGGCGCGGCACGCGCGCCACTCCTCCATGGACCTGGCGGCCAGCGGGAACAGCTCCATCTCCCAACTCCTGGAGAAGTGCGTCAACCCTGACGTGGAGGACCAGGGAGATAATGTGGAGGTCAAGGAAACTGATGGTAAGGGACTTTCAATCAGCGAATGTATAAGTTTTTTGTAGTATTTAATCACGCTTATGTTAGTTTCATCTGTATTATGAATGTATTTTTAATGGGATCTTTCAATGACATCTATACCTACTTCCAGACATTTAAATTATTTTAAATTATAGACATAACAATATTTATATTCTCAGTACTGAATACATACTACGTATTCAGTACTGAGAGCTGATCAAAATATGCCCAAACACCATCCTACTATTAGTCACTGAGGAGTTCCAATATCTGCCTTCTATCTCCATCATCAGACCAGATTGTTGGCACCATAGTATTATTATTGCATTGTTATGGGAACTTGAGAGGCATTCAAATTTTGAACTCAATTGAACATCGGAAACTAGGTTAAAATTTACTCGCAATATTTCACTTGCACTGATCTCATAAGGACTTATGTGACAGCAACTTGTGTGTGTGCGAAAAGAGTAGGCTTAAAAACTGACACACCTTCACCGAAGATTTTCATCTCAGTAACAAATTCCATTATCAGCTTCAGCACTGGCGCCAGAACAGTCTACCGAAGAGTCCGATGAGGTTGCGGTCGGCGCCTCGCCACCGCCCTCGCCGTCGCCAACGAACCCCCCAGCAGAGCCCGAGGTGAAGCTCGAGGAGTACGTGAACCATCGCGGGATCCGGTTCACGCCGCAGGAGGTGGAGCCCGAGCCCGACCTGCAGCCTTACGGACTGGTCTGCGTTCGGGAGCTCTTCCGGTCAGTAGAAAATACAGCCATGATCACCACAACCCATATCTGCCCACTGTTGAGCACGGGTCACTTTACTTTCATAAGGAGGATTAGACTAGAATCCACCATGGGGGCTCAGTTGGGATAAGTGAATCACACACCTCTGTAATAATTCTTGGGCATGTCGGTTTCCTACAATTACTTTTACCAAATAGTGAGTGATAATTGCGGTACCAACGGCTTGTCATATACCCTCTGGAGCACAGAGCGATGAAACTCTGCATATTATATAGCTTATGATAGTAAGTCGAGGTGAAGTTTTGATCTTGGCCTTGGCAGATTGCAAAGCGCACAAGAGACCTAGGCCTAGGCCATAACTGCTCAAAAATTAAGGCATACATAACCATTCTCATCTCCAGATTCCTGATCTCCCTGTGCAACCCCCTGGACCAGCAGAACACGTCGGCCATGGTGCACCTAGGGCTGTCCCTGGTGGGGTGCGCCCTGGAGGTGGGGGGTGACACCCTCCCTAACTACCCCTCGCTGCTGTACCTCATCAAGGACTCGCTGTGCTGGAACTTGCTCACTGTGAGTGCTTACTTTCGTTATCCGGAAGGAAACTTGCATAACACTTGAAATTCGTTTTTTTTTTCTTTATTTTTTTTTTTTTTTTTCATTTTATTTTAAGTTTGTTATGTGCAACAACCTGTTTTGTGAACCTACCAATAATATAAAGAATAAAAACTCGGTTCTTCAATTAAGAAATGGCCAAAAAGTGTAATATTCCAAAGTTTAATTTGAAATAATTGCTTATTTTACATACTCTTAGTTATTGCGCTTGCCCATAACAGACATAGTATCCAGAACTATAAGATGTCGACTGAGTGTGACCCATGCTATAAGATCCTATACTATAGACCTAATAAATAGTAATAAATGTACATTTGTGGAAACAATAACTGACATGATATCATATAAAACCCTTGTTTACAGCTACTAAGCACAGAAAGGATATCAATCTTCGCCCTAGACCTGCAAGTATCCTTCCTCCTATTCGAAGCAATGCGCTTCCACCTCAAGTACCAAATGGAGGCATACTTCAAAAAAATCATCGAAATCATCTCCGCTGACACCACCAAAGCCATCTACGAGCTTAAAGAAATACATCATCTAGCGCTGGAAAGCCTTATACAATTCTTCCGAATACCAGGTCTCTGTACCGAGTTATACCTGAACTATGACTGCGATGTGTACTGTATGAACGTGTTTGAAGAACTAACTAAACTGCTGTCGAAGAATGTGGCATCCTCAACGGCTTATAACATACACCAGTTGTCGCTGGAAGCGTTGCTGACGATAATGGAAGCGGTTGAGATGGGCAGTCAGTCGGTGAAGGAGAAGAGTGAGGAGGTGGCCCATGTTGAGGAGGAGACCGTCAAATTTGGGAGGGGGGGACATGTTACTTTGGAGTTGGGTAAGTGTAAATTTTTCAAGTCTCCTTCCAATTGCATGTAGTAGTTAGGCTGGCAGTTTTCGGCGTATTAAATTAAACGAAATTTAAATAGTGACAGCATTCATTGGATCTGCTTTAGTTTGGAGTTCTCCCAATAATATTAAATTTTACTTTACAGTTTACTATTAGTTTACCCGTTTATTAGGTGCTTTCTATTAACAAATGTTTACCCATTTGCTAGGCGTAGTTTTTGTAGGCTTAACGTATTTATCTATTTACTAGGTGCGTTCTACTAACATGCTAGTAGGTTACACTGACTGACACGTACTACGTCTAATAACGCGGCTCCCATTCCACAGGCGGGCTGGACGACGCGTCTGTGGTGAGCGACCACGTGACCCACGACATCAGCCAATACTACGCCACGGGCCGCGCCGCGCGACACAAGTCGTCCGCAGAGATACCGAGCGAGGCCGAGCTAGACAACATTAGGAACATTAAAAAGGTACGTGTACTGTGCCCACTCTGCACCCGCGCCACGTATTAGCGACACGTACTTTATTACTAGACAGAAGCTGCTAAATTTAAAAGAGATGCTTGGGGATGAAAAAACTGCCAGTCAAGTTTAAAACAAAAATAAATCTCTACCTATACATTACGCGGCACTGCACCGCGCTCATCGCTCTGAGACAACGGTTCTAAAGTCATATGGCCAGCGATTTCGCTGGTAATAGTACCCTTGCAACGAGTCTAAATAAGGAGTCGCATTAATCGTTCCCGGCGGCGGCAGTGGGTGACGCAGGGCACGGAGCTGTTCAACCAGAAGCCGGAGCGCGGCGTGCAGTTCCTGCAGCAGCACGGCGTGCTGCACGAGCCGCTGCAGCCGCGCGAGGTGGCCGCCTTCCTGCGGGAGAACCCCGACCTGGACAAGAAGATGATCGGTGAGTGCGAGGGTTGCGGGAACTCCGCGAGTATAACCTGAATTACGTAAATGCGACACGAAGTCGATAAACGTCGGTAAACGACAGTTAGTGAATATAGAAAGAAATCAAAGAATCTTGCTGAAAGGCGGTAAATTAGAAGGAAATCAACCGATGAAGCTAAAAATGATTTAGGTAATAAATTATGAATTTGCATCTCTCTCCAAAGCTTAAGGAGTGAGAGAGACGTATCATAATTGGAATATTTCGCGGTGTTCCAGGCGAGTACATCTGCAAGCGCTCGAGCCGCGGCGAGGAATCGGAGGCGCCGTCGGTGCTGGGCGCCTTCGCCGACAGTTTCGACTACGCCGGGCTCCGCATCGAGCAGGCGCTTCGGCTCTACCTGGAGACTTTCCGGCTGCCGGGGGAGGCACCGCTCATATTCCTCGTCATGGAGAGATTCGCAGAGAGGTGGCATGTGAGTGAGGCTGGACGTCATTGTCATTGAGCGTTTTTTTAAATTTATAAACTGTAATAGTTAAAAAAACTCTACAATTAATTTGAATAAGAAATCAGCGCGGGTGAAACTGCGAGGCGCAGCTAGTAAGACAAAATAACAATTCTCTATCTCAAACTCTCCTTCTCTTCCCTCCTCCTCCCTAGCTTTCTCTTCCTCTTTATTCTTTAATGTTTTTTCATTATCTCTAGTACATAAATAAATAACGCGCCACGATCACATACAAAGAGATCCTGACCCCTAAATAAGATTCCCTCTATCTAGAAAATCAGGAACTACGAGGACCATGCTCCCAAACACCCATAGTAAATACCACTAACAGCAAACGCTGGTAATAAAATAAAACACAATGAGACTTAAAAATCACTCAACTTCTAATAACGTTCCGATCAACAGACGACAAACGGCGAACCATTCGCCAACACCGACGCGGCCTTCCGTCTCGCCTACGCAGTTATTATGCTCAACATGGACCAGCACAACCACAATGCGAAGAAGCTGAACGTGCCGATGACGGCGGAAGACTTCGTGAAGAACCTGCGCGGATGCAACGGCACGGGGGATTTCGATCAAAATATGCTCAAAGAGGTGTTCTATTCCATCAAGTTAGTATTATTATCTAGTTAGCAAACGATGGCTTCCATACCATTAGCCGTTTTCTATGCCCTTTCTCAGCGAACGCCCCTAAAAATAGCACCATCAGCAGCAGGGTCATCTGCATAGCGAATTAAGTCGATAAGGAAAAGAGCGGGTCCAAGGACACTCCCTTGAGAGACGCCGTAATACATGGGCCGGTATGAATCTATAAGATTATCGACTATTACAGATAATCATGTATAGGAAAGGTGACTCTTAAATCGGCCCAGTGGGTCGCCTCCGATACATATGTGGTCTAATTCTCTTTGAAGGATCGGTACAGAAACAGTGTCGAAGGCTTCGGCTCGGTCGGCAACTAATGGTCATTTTGCAAATCTTTTTCAGGGGCGAAGAAATGGTGATGCCGGCGGAGCGCGTGGGGCCCGTGCGCGACGCCTACCTGTGGCGCGTGCTGCAGCGGCGCGGGCAGACGGGCGCGGCGCGGTACCGCGCGCCCGCCGCCCCGCACCCGCACCACGCGCGCCTCTTCGCCGTCGCCTGCCCGCCCACGGTACCCGCCGCTCGGCCTCGCGGGGCGCCGCGTGTGCTCGCCCCCCAACGCTGCGTCTGTCCGCAGGTGGCGGCGCTGTCGGCGGCCTTCGAGCGCGCCGCGCCGCCCTCGGCGGAGGAGGCGGAGCGCGCCAGCGCGCGCGACTGCCCCGCGCTGCTGGCGCTGCAGGGGCTGGAGCGCGCGGCGGCGCTGGTGGCGCGGCTGCCGGCCGACTGCATCACGGTGGACACGCTGCTGCTCACGCTGTGCAAGTTCACCGGCCTGCTGTCTCCGCAGCACCCCGCCTACATCGCCATAGGTGACTGGCTCGATTCCTTATCGAGTTTTTGTCTGTTCTCGAACTTGATGGTAGAGCCGAGGAGAGTCGCGGGAGTGTCTTTTACCCCCAGTGGTAACTATTCCTTGTGCGTTCCAGGCGTGTCCCTGGGTCAGTCCCCGAAGGCGCGGCTGGCGCTGCGGCGCGCCTGCAGCGTGGCGGCGCGGCACGCGGACGCGGTGCGCGGCGCCTGGCGACATCTGCTGGAGATACTCAACACCCTCTACGTGGGACGACTCTTGCCTAAGGTCCGTGTTCCAGGCGTGTCCCCGGGCTAGTCCCAGAAGGCGATATTTGTGTTTTGAAATGGGAATGTTCTGGTTGAAATATCGTGGGGTGAATCTAGTCGGCATATTGTATTAGTTAGGTATTTTCAAACGGTGTCATCCGTTTTTAGATGGACGATAGTGGCTTAAACGTTTTTCTTGTTTTTCAGTGCCTGGTGGAAGCGGAGGACTACGTGAGCCCTGGCGGCACGGTGTCGCTGCTGCGGGAGGCGGCGCGGGGGGCGGAGGCCGGCCTGCTGTCCAGCATCTACTCCTACATCGCGCTAGGAGAAAGCGGTACGAACCTACTTACTTTCCCCGCTTAAAAACAAAATAACTACATTTTATCGCGATAAAAAGTATCCGTTGTCCATCCTCGAGGTTCAAACAATATCCATATCAAACTTTATCAAGATCCGTTTCAATTGCTTGGCTGTGAAAAGACAACAAACAGTCAGAAAAACAGAGAAAAATACTTTAAATTATATGGTATTAAGAATAAGGGATTGTATTTTTTTTATTGATATATTTTTCATTAGCATTAAATTGGTTGTTCATTCCAGGCATCCGCGCACCGACGCCGCACGAGAAAGCTCTGATCGACATCGCCGCAGACTGCGTCGCCAAGTGCAACCTGCCTTCACTGCTCATTACTGAAACCAAGTTCCTGCACGTCGACAGTTTACAGGTATCTAATACAAATACCTGCATGCCTACCATGACATCTTATAGCGATTCAATTGAAGACCTAAACTGAACCGCTACGCATAATCGTACCGTGACGTGTTATTTTTTATGTTGCCGTCATTTTCAACCTTAAATAGATCCAGTTTAGGTTGAAAATGGCAGTAACCTAAAAAATAAGACGTCACGGTACGATTATGCGAATCGGTTCAGTTTAGGTTTTTAATTGAATCGCTATAAGATGTCATGGTATGTCTCCTGATACTGATATTTGATACAAATACGTGATAAAAATATCTAATACAAATACTTGAACAGATAATTGATTCACATACTTGATACAAATATCTGATATGAATATCTAAATTATAGTTATCTCGACTTCGACGCCTCATTTTTGTGAACAGGAGCTAGTCCGTGCCATGATAGAAGTGGGCACGCCGCCCGACGCCGAAAGCCTGCAGCTGAACCCTCAGCTCGAAGACATCACCATATTCTTCATGGAACTGCTCGGACAGACGCTCATACAGAACAGGTACGTTAGACGTCGATCGTCATCTTCGGCATCACTCGCAGCCTTTATAAATAGGGCATAAGTCCCGGTGTTACAAGACATTGCCTCCGCCAGGGACCGGCTGGGCAGCGTGTGGGGCGCGGCGGGCCCGCACCTGCGGCGCGCCGTGCTGTGGGCGGCGGCGCGCGGCGCGGCGGCGCTGGCGCGCGCGCTCACGGCGCTGCTGCGCACGGCGGCGCGCCTCATGCGCAGCCACGCCTGCGCCGCGCCCGTGCTGGCGCACCTCACGCTGCTGCTGGCGCTGCCCTACAAGCTCTTCTACCAGCAGGCCATCGTGGTGCGCCTCTACTGCGTCCTCCACTGTTGCACGAGTTACTAGCGAGTTAACTCATAACGTGCAATTTAGAACGGCGATGCGACCGAACTCGTCCAGGCCGTCGTTATTCGATGTGTTCAAAATTGCACTATATTGTAGTGTTTGATTCGTCAGAGAGCATTATTTTTGTCCACTTTTAATAAATGATTTGAGTTTTGAGTGGTATGTAGACGCATAGCGCGCTATATAACGGTGAATGCATAACGAGCGTAGACTCCAATCAAATTGCATCCTAAATCTAATAGAAATAAAGTGGCCGAATATGTCCCGGCTGTTCCCATTCGGCGCATGCGAAACTACACCTTATCACCGCTCGTGACGTTACCACCGCGCCGTTCCAGATCTCGTGCGGCATGTACGAGCTGGTGAAGACGTCTGCGCAGAACGTGCACAGCGCCGCCGAGTGGGACGTGGTGCTGGCGCTGCTGTGCGCCGCGGGCGCCGGCGCCTGGCCCGTGGAGCGCCCGCCGCCCGCCCTCGCCAGCAGTACGGACCTGAACTTTTCTATTCTTACTCTTAGTCGATCCTCGAACAGTATGCACCGCTCAAGCAGTTGATCGATAAACAACATGCGCGGACCGCTCTAGCAGGCGATACCAACTGTTCGAACGGTCAACAGTAGAAATATAGTTTTTAACTGAAATTTATATCCGTTGCAGCGTCCAGCCGATCGGAGGGCTCGGAGGATGAAGCCGAGCGAAGACCACAGAGTGCATCATCCGAGAGCGAACTGTCGCACTCGCCGCAAGCTCAGGGATGGATATTGGTACGCGCTGATAACTTTTTTTATTACGATCTTGAGTATCGTCTCGAGCACAAGTAACACCAGACATAAAACTCGACAGGTGCAGAACGAGGCTCAGCCGGCGGGCGCGGCTGGCGCGGCGGGCGCGGAGCCGGAGCTGTGCGGCGTGAGGCTGCGGGCGCACCGCGCGGAGGCGCTGGCGCGGTGCTGCGAGGCGCTGGCGCTGGTGGTGCGCGACGTGGCGCACGTGACGCCGCACAACTGCCGCGCCGCCGTGCGCGCCGTGCGGATCTTCGCGCGCGCCACGCTGCGCCAGGGTAACGGTGGCTACCTACGGTTTCATATACATTCATTTGTCGAGAGAACATCTTGCCCACCTTTTTGTTCCGATGTTTTTCGCTAAAAATGTGTCCGGTAGCATTTTTCTTCCGTCTCTTACTCTCTTTAAAAAAGATAGATATATAGATCTCTATTGAAACACCACAGAACAAAGAAAACTAGAAAAAAAAATCTTCGCTTAAGTATTCTTTATGTGTTTTACAACTACATTTGTGCTCAATTTGCTCACATTTCTTGTCTGCTACTATATGTGATGGAATTATCACGCTCGCTCCGCTTACCTTATCGATTTTCGAGTATGAGTGACTTAATTTCATGCCGTCACTTTCTTCGCCCTCCTTTTTTTTACCTTGAATTATCACACTCATTCCATATTTAAAATATACATATATCATCGTTTTTATCTTATCTAAACAGGCAAAACTTCGAGTAAATCTAAAGAAGGGCGCAAGTCTCGACCCAGTTCGGCGCGAAGACGCGGCTACGACGACTCGAGCGACGAAGAAATTGATACACTGGACCAATATCACATGGTTAGCATACAGGTCTGTAACTAAATCGATGGATAGCATGCGGGATAGTGACTAGAAAGATATAGCGCTCAGGTTTGTTGGTAAATTGATAGTTAGCATGCAATATTATAGCTACTACCAGGGATAGCATGCGGTTTCTAGCTTTATCAAGGGATAACATCCAACTTTGTAGCTGATTCGGAGAATAATCTGTAGAGTTGCACTTAAATCAATAGTTAGCAATCAGGTGTTTAGGTAAATTAATAGTCAGCATGCAGGTTTGTAGCTAAATCGAAGGATAACATTCAAAATGGTAGTTAAATCGAGAGGCAGCATGAAGGTTTGTAGCTAAATTGAAGAATAGCATGCAATTTTATCGCAAAATAAAGTGCTTTAGTAAAATTAACTACGCTTTTTTATTGAAAACTAGTATTCTATTTGATTCGCATACCTTTGGCACGAGACATAAAAAAGTAACAAGGGAAACTAAACTAAAAACCTTTGCATACTTTTTAGATACAGATTAGTATAAAAGTCACATGTTTGTAGGTGCTTACGATGTTGATTGTGATTAAAAAAATTTACTAATTTCATTTTGTCTCACTGTTGTCTGTGTCCAATGTTGCAGTTGCTAGACCTGATGCATACTCTACACACTCGGGCCGAACAGATCTTCAAGTGGTGGCGCGACGAGGCGGAGCAAGAGGGTAATATTATATTAATAAACATTAATAGATAAGATCTATAATTGAGGCCTAAAATCTAAACTAGACTAAAAATAATAGCTCATTAGCGACAACAACCGTTCTTGTTGCAATTGAGTGGTTATGTAAAAACAAACGCATATAAAAATAAGAAATTAGCTAAGTCCCGTCACACTGCATTGCCCTGTCAAACCTCCAAACCAAAGAATCAACGAAATGTAGCTGTCAAAAGTAATGTATTTTTCTATAGTAATGTATGTATCATTTATGTATAACATTTCGTTGATTCTTTGAATTCTTAACGAATGCAATTTGAAACGGCGATTGGTGATTGGTCCCTTAAAATAAGTTTCGTTTCACTGAATATTATATATATTTAAAACTGCGTATTTCTTTTAGGTGCTGAAGAATATGATCTTTGGGAAGTCGCGTGGAAGCCACTGTTACAGGGAATCGCTCAGTTCTGTACGGACAGGCGGAAACAGGTATGTATTAATTTTTTTAATAGTAGTTTTTATTTCTCGAGAATCTAAAAATTCGATGTATTTTTTCATTGTAGCAAGTCTTTAGATCTCAGAAAATAATAGCTACATATAAAAATAGAGAAGGCGGCTGGGAGTGAAATCGCTGACAAGAAAGTGGGAGGGCGAGGACAGATATGTATGGGTAAAGGTAGAATTCTGTGGGTCGCACGGACCGCGACCCACGGAATTCTAGCTGAAGAGCAAATATTGATCTCTACCAAGAGAGATGAGGAAAAGTGACAACGAGAGAGGGAGGGGTCGGTTTCAAAATAGGAATAAACGAGAGGCAGAGACGAAATTTAGAGTTGAAATACACGACGGTCGTAGATGCGGCGTGGCGCTGAGTCGCGATTCGAAGCCACCGATGATAACCTGGGAGCCGCGCGAGTTATCATTCCACCTCACTGCGCCCTCGCGTGACGCGTCATTCTACTATCCGTAGGTGGCGAACAGTGCGATAGCGTACCTGCAGCGCGCGCTGCTGGTGCCGGGCCTGGCGGCCATGGGCGGCGGCCGCTGGGAGGCGTGCTTCCAGTGCGTGCTGTTCCCGCTGCTGGAGCAGCTGCCGCGCCGCGCCGGCAGTGCCGCGCGGGCCAACACCATCATGTGCAAGGTACCGCAGGCGCGGGGGCGCGGGGGCGGCGGCCGGGGCCAGCCGCGCCGGAGGCCCGCTACAGAGACCGTGCCCGCAGGTGTTCCTGCAGCACCTGGCGGCGCTGTCGCCGCGGGGCACGTTCGGCGCGCTGTGGGCGCGCGTGGTGGAGGTGCAGCGCTCGCTGGTGTCGGCGCCGGCGGACGACCCGCTCACCGAGGCGGCGCTCGAGTCGCTCAAGAACATGATCCTCGTCATGGACTCCGTCAGGGTGAGCACAGATTGTTTTTTTTTTAATTAACAAATATGTACTGTAATATACTATTAATTCCACCACTAACTACTAATATGTATGTATCGCTATGCAACCGTGCGGACGCAGTCAGTGCGTTGCTAAATGGAGACACGGTTTTCATAACGGCAGTAACGGACGGGATGCCATTTTTTTAATTTATTATTAAAAAGTATTTAAATTTTCTTAATTTATGGTCTATTTTCAGATATTCAGTAACGCAGAGGGGTACAACGACCTGTGGTATATGACATGGGACAAGATTGGTGAATTCTTACCCAATCTCAAGGAAGAACTTTTTCCTCATGGTAGGCCTAAATTTATTTTAGTGTTAAAGGTTATTAACATTAAGTTTCATGAGCAAAAAGATAAAAGACATTTCAATTTGGAATCTTAATGGCATCATCCAAAATTCAATTTCTAATGCAATTAGTGTAGAGATATCCCTTAGAATATGTTTACTTTTCGGAAACACGTCTTATTTCCAATGATATTTAGTTGAATTTCTATAACACACAATATTACAAATGTTCGTGCAAGAAAGATTAAGCGTCAACTTAGGTTCGACAACACATAATTTAAACTTCTTTCTATTCTTTTTCCAGTGAAAGACGACACCAGACCGACGTCAAGCCTACCAAACCACATGCAGCTGCCTGTCCCGCCCTCCCTCCCCACCATCCTCCCCGCCGCCAACACCCCTCCCGCCCCCAGAGCACAAGGTCTGTCACAAAGCCCGCCAACGTTTACACCAAACCCGCAAATCATGGCGCAAGGTGGGCCAACGATAGTACAAGGGGCATATGCGCCGGCGCAGTCCCCGGTGAACATTATTCGGGCGCCCGTGAACGTTATGCTGGCGCCCGTGAATATCACGCAGGCGTCCGTGAACTTCACGCAGGCGCCCACGCTGGTAGCGCCCACGCCCATCAGTGGGATGGTGCCTATTAGAAACCCGCTTTACGATCAGTCGCCGCTAACTTCGTCAGTTCTGTTACAGCCTTTGAATGAGGTGGGTGCATTATATGTACATTGTTTGATTTTACAGTCAGCAACAAATATAGCTGAAAATTCCCAATTTTGTACACCAAAAAACAGTACAGAAAAATGACAATAGGTAAACAAGGGTAGTACAATGGGCGGTCTTATCGCTGAAAGCGATTTAGAGCGGTTATAGTGGATGTCAGGAGATGTTCAGTGCATTTTCCCGCTAACTGTATCACGCATAAAGTGTCGGAGAGTTGCAGCGATAGTCCTAAGAGCCAGTACCATTGTAGTTGCCACCTTCGACCACATCGTCACTAAAAACTTGTCTCTAAGCTGGTGATGAATCGACTGCAAGCGTGAGGTTACGGGTTTGATTCCCGCGCAGGGCTTAATTTTGTGTCAACCACAGGTATATGCTTTGGTCCTCGTAGTTCCTGATTCCTTAGATACAAGAAATCTTATCTATCTATCTATCTAATGCTTATCAATTCTTCTCCTTGCCAGATGAAATCGACACCAATCGGGATAACAATACAGTCCCAAATGCCGCAAATACCTATCCTGTACCCACAAACCGACCAACCGGAGCCAGTCAAAACTGAACCAACATCCCCCGTGATAGAAAACAACTCACAAAACACCGTGTTGGATATCAACTACGAAGACAACCTAACACCAGAGATGATAGAACAAGGGGAATTATACGCAGAGTATCTAACAAACCCATACAATGACTCTAAAGAAGTGACTGCTAAAGAAGCGACCTTATACGATCCGCAAGAGATTCAAAATCCTTTGCTCTCAGTGTTGGATAAGCAGAAATCGTACAGCGCAAATGCGACCCCATTGCACCGGAACAAGGCGCATTTCGGCTCGACGGACAACGTCCGGCAGGAGTCTAGTATTTTCAATTTTTCGAGCTACTTCGGCGCGGTCAACGAGAAAGGCAGTTCTGAAGTCTTCGACACGTTGATGTCGACTCAGGAAGGATAGCGGAGAGAGTGCGATGTCGGGACGTGGCTATAAAGTGCAATTGTTATAAGTTTGGCGCTTACCATCAGCCGAGGGACCTGCTCGTGTCGTGCTCACTATAAACTGTTATTAAAGTGATATATTCTATTGAACTGCACTTATTCCACTGTGACACCCTATATGTAGAAAAAAAAATAGATGTACTTGTTTCTAAATTTAATATAATTATATCGGTTGTTAACACTATGGTGTAATTTTTATATATATTTTAAGGCAAAAGTACACCGACCATGTTTTACCATAGGCGCTTCCCATTCCACCTTCATATCAGCTATACATAGAAAAATTATATATATTTTTCCAAAAATTTATACAATTTGTAGTCAAATGAGCCCAAACACCATCAATCTACTAATAATCACTGAGGAGTTTAGTCGCTTACCATCCGTTTCTAGCGTCAGATCAGCTCGCTGACACCATAATATTGTATTGTGTCCTCGAATTTGACAGGCATGCAAAATGTTAACTCAATTGAACGATTCGAACTGGGTCAAAATTGACCGGCAAGATTTGACCTTAATACATCCCTTGTTACACAATGAAATAAATCTTTTAAAAAGAAATCCTTAACACGTTCAGGAGGCCTACCATGACGTCTTATAGCGATTCAGTTCAGGACCTAAACTGAGCCGCGTCGCATAAGCGTACCGTGACGTCTTATTTTTCATGTTGCTGCCATTTTCAACCTAAACTGGATCCAGTTAAGGTTGAAAATTGCAGCAACCTAAATTGAGTCGCTAATAAGCCAATCTCAACCTAAACTGGATCCAGTTTAGATTGAAAATGGCAGCAACATAAAAAATAAGACGTCACGGTACGATTATGCGACGCGGTTCAGTTTAGGTCTTCAATTGAATCGCAATAAGAGGTCATGGTATGCCTCCAGTGCTGAGAACACAACTGTCGTGTTTTTCATAACCTGCCGCGAGCGCGGGAAAACATCTGTTGTGTTTGTTGTATGGGAAAACACTATGGAGTGTGCAGAGCCGCACCCGCTCAGCAGTGAAAGTGTTAATTCGGTCTAAAGAACCTCGAAACGGTGAATTACGATAGTCAATCGTTACGTGCAGTGTTGCCAATTTAGTTTTTTTATTAATAGCTAAATTCAGGTCCTGTATCAGAAAGGTCAGCTTTAAAAAAATTGCTTTAAAGCTCTATTTTTATAGAATGTTGCCTTTATTTGGCTTGTTAACTTAAATGTGTATTTATATGGAAATTTTAAATTAGATTTATTTGCAACACAGGACGTTACAATTGACAATCACAATGGACCGTCTCGGGAACCCATCGATACAGTGACTTAGAATTCTTAGAAATACTTATTGCACAAAAAATAAACTGAAGTCAAATGAAGAACCTCCTTTTTGAAGTCAGTTAATATGACGAGTAATTTTTTACTATTTAAATTAATGTATTGGCTTCTAATGACTCGTGAAAGTGAAGGGAGACCCGTGCTCAGCAGTGAGCTGATATGGGTTGATATGGTGATGATAATTGACTTGTTTCCTCAATACTGGCTGCATCACTATATATTATACATATTATTATAAATATTTTTGAAACGATGTTACTTAACGCAAGGTACTAGGGCTAGGCGAAACAAAGTAAGAGTTTTCCGTCACGGTCATGACCCTTTCGTTGTGCAAACGGTTATCCATTAAAAGTAAAAAAAAAAAATTTTAATAACAACTATGAAAGGAACTTCGTTCTAAGATAACCTAGTGTTCCACGACACTGACGCAATTTTTTTTTGTTATGACAAAAGCAATGAAATAAAATGAAATACTTTTGTCAATGATATAAAATACGGCCTATTTTTTTAATTTTTTTTTACTAGTTATGATTTATTTATTTTCTGTACACATTCCAGGCCATATTGTCGTAGGTTTGTGGGTGAAGACAGTCATCGTGATTTATATGGGGTTTACGTATCTTTTAGCGTTCTCCTTGCAATCGCTTTTCCATAGTCTTTCTTTCACATTGTTGGTTCAACCATTGTGCGTTTGGATGAGCTTTGGTTGAAACATACTGTGACTGTTATGGGCAGGCGTAGCGCTTACCATCGGGTGAACGACTTGCTCGTCTCGTCACTCAGTCAATTAAGTAAAAAGCATTGTGTTGCAAGGTAGACTATCATGATGCAGCCTAGTTACCCAGCAGGGTGCATTAACCATTTTAAGAATCAGGGTTAGAACAAATCCCACTCGGTCGGGGAATGTCTATAATACCTTAGAATTTAGAATAATTATGTAGAATGTCGAGCGCTGCCGATGTCTGTCTCTTGATTCTATATTAATTTAGTTCCTTATCGTTCGTTTTGTTTTCTTTAGTTTGTAATGTTCCTTGACTATGTATTATTTTTTTAGACTATGATTTCAGGGTTTTATGATTTGAGGAATTGTCGGCGATGTAGTGTAGAAATGTATCGAACATGTAAATTATGTAATTAAATAAATAAATCTTTGTTTGTATAGAGAGTTATATATATCGAACTATCCTAATCCATGTATTATAATGTTAAACATTGGAAGTAATAAAACTTATTTAACAGATTAAAGATTTTTAATTTTCTCGTCTGCTTTAAATGGAATGTACACCGGCGCATCGCTCTGTTATTGGGTAATCACAAGAAGCGGGAAGGAGGGGGTAATAATCAAACGAAAGTTTAAAAAACAACAGTTTATTTTAATTAAATTTACATTATTTACACTATTTGTACAGTATTTCGAGAGCGCCTTCACAGAAGGCAAGATAGTCTTCATATTTACACTTTCACACATAAATAAGTCTCCGATAAGTTCGGTCCAGAATCACACGCGCGACACGTGCAACGGCCTCTTGTAGTAGGGGTGCTGCGGGCGCAGCAGCGGCGGCGGCGCGCAGCACGGCGCCGCCTTGCGCGGCGGACACAGCGCGCGCCGCCACACCGCCGCCGACTTGCGCGACCACGCCCACGCACCCGCCGCCACGCCGCACGACAGCCCCAGGCACACCGACACCGCGCCGCCGCCGCCCGCCGCCGCGCCGCGCGCCTCCAGCGCCGCCAGCAGCGCCAGCCCGCCGCGCGCCTCGCGCCCGCGCGCCTCCGCCAGCCGCGCCGCCGCGCCGCCCGCCGCCAGCGCCAGGTACAGCGCACCCGCCGCCGCCGCCCGCGCCGCCAGCCGCCCCACTCGCCGCGCGCCGCGCGGGTCCAGCGCGCGCCGCACGCGCACGATGCCGGGCGCCGCGCCCGCCGCCAGCGCCGCCGCCGTCGCCAGCAGCGCCCCGCGCGGCACCGCCACCAGCGCGGCGGCGGCGGCGTCGGCCACGCCGCACGTGCCCGTGAGCTCGTCCGCCGCCACGCGCCGCAGCGCAAGCGCGCACGCCGTCCAGGCGCCGGCCCAGCCCCACGCCGCCGCGTGCAGGTAGGCGGCGGCGCGCTCCAGCGCCTCCGTGGACCACTCGCTGGCCGCCGTCAGGTACCACGCCACGCACGCGTTCGCGAACCACGCGTCCGCCGCCAGCGTCAGGTAGTACGTCACCGAGAAGAACGCCACGCACGCCGGCGCCGCCGCGCCGTCCGCCGCTAGCGCGCCGCCGCACGCCGCGGCGCGCGCGCCCAGCCAGCCGCGTGCCACGTGCGCCAGCGCGGCGCCCGCGTGGCACGCCGCCATCCACACGACGGGCCGTTCCGGGTAGCGGTACCGCGACGGCTCCGCGCAGAACGTCAGCAGCGCGAACGACGTCGACAGTAGCGACAGCCAGGCGAGCGCGCTCATCCACGCTTCGGCGGTGCGCTTCTCGGCGGCGGTGTAGGCGCGCTCCCCGCACGCGGGGCGGCAGTCGCCGGCGGGCCCGCGCGCGTGCGCCGGCGGGCAGGGCCGCTCGGGCCAGCGCTCGGGCGGCGGCGCCTCGGGCTCGGGCTCGCTGGCGTTGGGCGGGTTCATGCAGAGGCGGCGGTCGGGCCGCAGCGGGAACACGCCGCAGTCGAGCGCGACGCCGGGCCGCAGCGCCGCCAGCTGCCCGCGGCACTCGTCCCGCACGGTGTCGCACACGGCGCGGCACGTGCTCACGGAGCCCGACACCTCCTCGGAGCACAGCGGGGCGAAGGCCGAGCATAGCAGGAAGCGCGCGTGCATGGAGCACCCGCTCGACAGGATATCCGCAAACGCTGACATCTGGAATAGAAGATAGTTTGCGTTTAGAAAGACGTGGCAATAAAACATTATATCGAGGCGTCACACTTATGACTAGGAGGGAAGATTACTATTAGAAAACACTTTATACACTTCTCATCTCGAACAAATACACCAGCTTTAATTAATGAAACTCGGCGAATCAAGTCACCGGCAACATTAGCCGCAGAGAGCAGCGCTTCCAGGCCGTCTGGCAATAAAAAGCGGCCAGCGGCAGGTCGCGAGACAATGGCAAGGTCGGCGGAGAGACGCGTTTTTGTCGGCGACGGATGTCACGCAACCGACGAGTCGACGTTTACCGGTCGAGAGTTGTTTTGTTTTTAAATTAGACTCCAATATTCTGTGACATATCAAAGCCATTTAAACTCAGGTGCCCTAAAAACAAACGTACCATGCTAGGCACCATTGTAGAAGCAAAATAAAGAAACGTAGAGGTGTCCATTTTACGACATCACACGAGGTAGGTACCTACGCATTTTGCGCAGCATTTGATAGCAATTTTTATGCACCTCCTCGTTTATGATCATGGAAATGGTTCTAAGAAGAAATAATTTCAATGACATATGGTATGAGTAATTCAGATAGCTGAATTCGGGTTAATCGGCCATCAGTGATGAAAATCACGTTTCTACTGATATCGTTCAGATAGCGATCAGCAGATAGTGCCCCTATCTGTTACCAAATAATAAAATTACGTGAGTTGGACTCTTTGGTGGCAAAATGACAAATGAGGTTGCGAATTTGTTATGGTTACTCGTGGTTTTTCGAAAGAACTAAGTTTACTACGTACCTAACGTAGTAGGTACACCAAAGAATAAATAGGTAGAAGTAAGAATGTAGGTGCACTCTCATGTTTGTTCTCGCGCTATGAAAGCAAATGAAATGCCTTTAAAATTGCAGGTAATGCTTGTATGTGAAACAGTAATTTAACCAAGCGTCAAAAACCTCTTGACTTTATAAGCAGCTAACAGGTACCCGTAAAACAATGTAACCTAATAAACTCGGTACACATAGCATTTTGTTTCGTTATCTACAGTAACAGCGGTCGCTCCACATTGTTGTAGGCTCTTATTACGTCCTGCCTGTAGGTAGCCGGTACCCTGTATGCTTTGTAGAGCCTATCTACAATAAATCAAGTTCTCAATGCATGGATGTAGCAAGGACTTAATTTTGGGGCAGGAGCCGTATGTATTTATAAACCCAACTACAATAAAAAGGAAAATCGGATTCATTAGAAACTTTTCCGATACTAAAATCGTCAAATTGAGAGTTACACGATGCGGATCGATATCGTGTTTTTACACTCCATCGAGAGTAATCTCTGGCTAATAATGAAGAGATTTGAACAGAGTTGTGTCGAATTTACCAGCGGACGTTTCGTTTTAGCGAACTTAATTGGTGAAGATAAAATGAAGACCTCCAACACCCGAACCCCCTAGGGTACTACGCCCTTGCGGAGCCTCTGCTACGTGCGTGCCTTCAGTTCGGGCTATTGTACTGAAGATAATTGGGGTTGCGAGAAAAAGCTCTCTTCACAAAACGCGGCCTTGTCAGTCGAGGAGTTTTATTGCAGCCAATTTGAGTTGCCACTGGCTTTCGACAAATTAAAACGTGTTTAGTGGATTGAACGTCTGAGTTCGGAGACGAAAAAGGTAGACAAGTAATTGACTAGGTTTCAACTGCTGCAATTTTAACTAAAACGAGGGATACTCTACTCAGATTGTGTTTTTTTTATACTTAATAGAAAAAAGGTTGGTAGTTTCCGTGAGGTTGGGTCTTAAAAGAGATTTTATAACAAATAATAATGTTGTATCGGAAATGTGACTGAAATCAAAAAGGGCAAGGTTTCGATATCATCTTTAAAATATTATAAAAAAACCCCACTGAGAAACATCTCTTTCACATCCAATGCCAATCCAATTCAATCAATCTAAAAGCTATCGCAATACGTTATCATTATCAAGTATTTGATCGTAGTTCAAACGGAATTTCTTTGATCTACGCCGCTGAGCTACTGTTCAGAGTGGCATCTTAATAACTGAAAACTTTGAGCTCTGTACGCATTTTCAGATTTCAGATATTGTAAATGTATAGATACAGGCGGCCTCACAAGTGAACTGGTCCTAACTCCCAATCTAAACTGTCTCTAAAATTGTTTTGGCCCCATTCCTTTGCTATTACCTGGACTATGTGAAGAATAGGTAGAATTATCTCTACGAACTCATTATAACTTCCATCCTCCGTGCAAGCCACGGACGATCGCAAACTCATGAGCCCGATCTCCCGCGTCTCCCGATCTTCGTCGTACGTATCGTATCGTCAGCGTACCGTGAACACTTCAAAGCGGCGCGCACCCGCTCGGCTATTTTCAAACTCGGCAATTAATTTTTTGTCGCCTGGACTCCCTTTGTTGTAGAAAATGTTAAAATAAGAACAGAGTTCATCTCTTTTAAGGAAAACTTTTTATCTTTTCTCCGCGTGGGATCTACAGTTGCTTGATGGAAGATATGTAGTGATTTAGTAGTGGGAGGCCTCTTCTGCAAGAGATTCATCCGCCAAGCAGTAGTGTGCAAATATTACTGTGTTCCGGTTTGAAGGGCATTGTTTCCAGCGAAATTTCTGGGCATGAGACTTTAGAGCCGATGTCTCAGGGTGACGAGCGCAGTGCAGTGCCGCTCAGGATTATGCAATGCAGAGTTCTGAATGGTGCTGTGACTGTTACGGGCAGGCGTAGCGCTTACCATCAGGTGAACCACTTGCTCGTCTCGTCACTCAGTAAAATTAAAAAAAAAATGTATAGGTACCCGGCTAAATTAAAAAAAAAATCATAAAAAGTTAGAAGACTGGTTTTTTTTATACAGCAAGATTTTCGCCTGGAGCAAACCAGACGCGAGTGCCTTAATACCAAAAAAAGGGTTTATGTGACAAAACGATCTATGAAAAGAAGCAAAATGCTGTTGCCCCGGCAACTCAGCTATTTCTTTTCTGTTCTTCTTCATGTATTAAAAAACAGCGACACAACAGCTACCGACAGCTTTCCTCTACCTTTCTAAGTTTACTTATCCTCGAAAGCTTTTTTATGTCGAATACCGAAGTAGTTATCCAAAAATGCCCCTTTCATGATGTCATCGATCAATCGGCGTCTTTTGAAGAAATTGTTTACCGAAGCAAATAAATAATACCACTCCTAAGAACTCAATGGATCGGCTAAAGTAAACAAAATTCTCAAGTATATACCGTCCGGCAAACTTGCGTTGTACTCCACGACGTTTCTGAACCTTATCTTGACGAGGTAAGGTTAATGTTTGAAGAGCAATCTGCAGATGATAAAGTGGTTTTCTATATCAATAGAAACCCTTGTATGTGATCCAAAAACATCCGATACCACTTTATGTGAGCAAATGTTTGATGTAACGTCGGGTTTAATAATAATAATAATAATAATAATAAATCATTTATTTCAGATTTAAAACCCATACAAACATAAATAAATCATACAATAAAAATCAAATAAAATTACATAAAAAAAAAAGAAAGAAAATCACAAAAATTACAATATTAAAATTAAAAATTTAAATTTAAAAATTATAACTAGTACCTAAATTTTACCCCCTGTCAGAGTCCGCATCCATCGGCTCTGCATGGGACAGTCCTGACGCGACACAACCATCTGCAGGATGCTATTGCGGCTGCCTCGCACCCGCTGCAGTAGGGAAGCGACTTTCTTGCGAATGATCGCATGAAAGTCGTCCGTACGTGCTTCAGCGAACATCGTAGATGCACTGCAATAACGAGGCAGCCGCACCAACATCCTGAAGATGTCATTATATTGGACTCGTAGGTCACTGGCAGCCCGGCGAGTATGGTTTACCCAGAGGCTGCTCGAGTAAAACGACTGGCAGTATGCCTTGAAAAGAGTGATTTTCACGTCCCTCGAGCAGCGTGCAAACCTGCGTGCGATCATATTTCCCCGAACTGCCAGCGCCCTACGTTCCCTTTCAATATCCGCGTCATCCTTAAGGTCCTCGGTAACAATGTGCCCTAAGTACTTGAACCTAGTCACCACTTGCAGAGCCACACCATTAAGCATAATAGGCGGAACACGTACTGGCTTAATTCTCCCACTCTTATATATTAATATATTAATTCTAAGGATAAACCTGTTTTATGAAGAAACCTAAGCAAGCACATGTCGAGCTAGATAATATAATAAGTCGTTATATCGATAATTTCCCTAGGAAACTTAGCCTAGACTGATTTTCGTGATATTTACACGGGTCCACTCTGAAAGTCTACCTCTTTAAATAAATAAGTTTCATCGAAATCAGTTTATAAAACCCGGACATAAACAAGGGAACGCATCTACACAAAACTAATTACTACGAAACCTACAAAAAAAAAAAATTATAATAAGTATACCTACTCCTCAGGTCTATTATTAGCGTCGTCTCAAACACTATAGATAAGCCCAAAATAATTGAGTACGTAGCTACAAAAAGCAACAACGGAAGTGACACAGCAAACACAATAAAATAGCTATATCAAATAACAGTTTGCCCTTTAATAAACACCGACCGCCTAAACCTTTTCCGATGGTAAACACCCGGTATTTGCTTTGCTTACAATGGAGGGCCAGCATAAACGAAACGTAAGCTTGACAAAAAAAACTAAGAATACTTCAGTTCGAGTGCGATCTACCGTCGCCTAATGGGATGAACGCAGGTAAATCTGTTTGTTGCGTTTCGTTAATCCGTAACGGTTGAAGCAACAAGCATTGAACAATATTATTTGTGTTTTCTAATTGTAGATAAGTTTTTTAAAGACTATTTCTGAGAACAGTGTAATGTTTTTTGCATGAAGCTTTCGATGGGCTATATAAATGATCACTCACTTTTTATTTTTTATGGGGGTTTCAATTTTGATTTTTACCAGGCATAATAACTAGGGTGATTTATAAAAGGCGACGGCTGAAGTAAAACTTCTTCAGCTCTTGGTCAACAATGAAGTGTTCTTGATTTGAATTTTTAATTTGAATCAATTTAAAACAGTCCAATTCCTAATCCTTTGATTTCAGATTGAAAAAAACCAAATCAAACGTTTTCTAATCTCAATTCCATACATCCACGGCATCATTAGGCGTCTCACTCCTGCACCTACCTCAAGCACGGTGTTATTTCAAGCGCTGTAAATACAACATCAAAGGCTCCGTTATAGCTGTTAAAACCGCCTTTATAGCGGCATCAAAGAGCAGCTTTGTAGAGCTTAAACGGCTTATCCGCTGACGAAGTTATTTGTGCGCCGCGTGCGACAGTGGCGCTCCTTAAAGCTTGTTTTGTGTATTTTGGCTTGCATGTTGGTGTCAATGTCAATCAAACAAATCAGTCCATTAATTATATTGTAAACGCGTTTTGCAGTCGATAATGTACCTAACTACAACTAAAAAACGTAGTAAGCAAACCCCTACTTCACTATCAACTAATCTACGCCGAACTATAAATTATCACCTATTCTGTGGCATACATCAAAGCAGCCGCCGCGTAAACACCGCCGCAGGCAACCTCTCGCATTACACCAGGCGGTTTATTTGGACAATCTGCGGAATCGTACTATCAGCTAGGGTTTTGTGCGGCTCGTGTTATGCTCGTGTGTGGGAAATGAACGAGTACTGGAGGCTTACCATGACGTCTTATAGCGATTCAGTTTAGGACCTAAACTGAACTGCGTCGCATAATCGTACCATGACGTCTTATTAGCGACTCAGTTTAGGTTTCCGCCATTTTGAACCTAAACTGGATCGCAAGTCATGATTTCGTTCATTCTTTTCGTACCATGAGCTATATTTAAAACCTATTTGAACCTATACTGATCCCATTAGCTGTCAAAATAAGCGTCTCAATAAAAGTTAATATTTTCACAACCAAAGTTGAGCCTTTTTGGTTATATATCTTAATAGCGGCGGCCCCGCGGTTTCACCCGCGTAGTTCCTCTTCCAGTGGGAATACGGGTATAAAATATAGCCTTTATTACTCGCTCATAATGTAGTTTTCATTAGATAAATAATTTTAAAAATCGGTGCAGTGGTTTAGCCGAAACCTTATATATTTCCATACAAAATTTCTTCCCCTATTGCTATTTTACCTTGTGGATAATTTTTTTACAAAATTTGAATGTCATTTTTATTTATATCTAATCAAAAGCACAAAAATAAGTTTCCAGCTTCTAGCTTAAAATATGAAGAAACTTCCATACTAACTTTCATCCCCTATTTCAACACTACAACCCTTTTCTCGCATTAAAAAGTAGCTTATGTCCTTTCTCTAGAGTCTAGGCTGTACCAAATTTTATTTAAATCAGTTCAGTAATTTAGGCGTGAAAGCGTAGCAGACAGACAAAAAGACGGACAGTTACTTTCGCATTTATAATATAAGTAGGGAAGTAGGGATTATTTTGATTTCAGTGTAAAAATCATAATAATTAAGTGTGTGTATTTGTGTATGCAATGTCGCCTTGGGAGTTTAAACTTAGGGCTACTGATTCCCACAGCCGGCGAGAGTATTCCCTGGCTTGCGTGATTTTATTATAGCACGTTGTAATCTCGTTGTGCCTATTTATGAAATCCCAAAGGTGTTCAAGTTGCCCGTAGCTTACTCGTTGACGAGAAGTTTCACAGTATAATATAAAGAAAACCACTTAAAATAGCCGCTAACACTTGAGACGTAAGCTTGGGAATTTTGGAGTATAGATTCATGCGTATAAGTACCTACTTAAGAAATAAGGTTTTTATATAATATGCAAAATATTAGTCAGAATTACTGACGCCATTGTAGTGAATTTATAAACCACATAAAAAGAAATCGAAAATAGTATTTTAAAAAAATCAGCACAAAAGCGCGCGTATTTTCAATATACGAACTCTTTCGTGCTGTATTTTCTAATTAGAGTCGAAGAACATTCATCCGTCCGTCACTCATTAATCAAATGTCAAATGTCGAAAATATAAAAGGAACGTTCTAAAAAGATATCAATTCTAGGACCACAATATTTTACTCGTAATTTAATTTAAAAATGATCTTAAATAAATAATAAATCAATAAACATTATTGATACATACATCTAAATACTTAATTAAATTACTTAGGTGTTGTGTCTTCACACAAATGACAAAATATGCAACATGAAAATAAGCGTAATTTTCCGAAACATTTTTTGATTTATTTCTGAACGCAACCAAAAGAAAGAAACACGGCTAAACGAAGTTAGCAAAGGATGTTGATATAGTGTTGTCTCTTTCCAACAGAGTGCGTCATAGTAGACGTGAGAAACTATCGTTCATTCATTCTTATTGTTAACGATCCAATAACGATTTTGTATAGGTGTAGGTCATGGTACGAAATTATGCGGTGCAGTTTAGGAACCTAAGTTGAACTGAGCCTAAACTGAGCCGCTAACTAATAGGTGAGAGTAGGCCCCCTGTGGACCTGAAATACTACCATACCTAAACCATAACACCACACAGCGCACACATACATTGACAAGTTGACACGGTCAGTGTCAAAAGCGAAAATTCGAACGTGTTAACTTTCAAAGCAAAGTACGAATCTCAGAATAATTGGCTCGCGTGTTAAATTTCATATTGGAAGTTATAATCAATTCGTTGGCTACGGACCATGTTTATATCTACGTATGGTTAGTATTTTATGGATAGTGAGTACCGTCTTTCCCCATCACCCTTTCCATTCAATGTTTGCATGGTAGGAATATATTGTAGCGATAAGACTGGCCTCTCTAGATTAACAGTCATAGGTACGTTCCTAGAACAACTTCGATCGATCCACCATTATCTATAATCTTAGCAAAACAGCCATTACTTATGTTATTTATTCCAGTCTGTGATCGCGCAACACAGGTTTAGTGTGGAGGACAGGGATTCAACTGAGGTACAGTATTCATGGTACATACATAAATTTTATTGTCCCATAAAATTATGTACCGTAAGCACTACTGTTTTTGACTGCTAAGCCGATTTCCTTGTCGAGCCACGGTACGGATCTGCAAACACCGTAGTGTTTTCCCATAAAGCTAACACCACAGTTGTGTTGTCAGCAGTGAACGTGTTAATGAACGTTAGCTTTACCTTTATACATGTATGCTATACAAAACAACGCACGTCTTCCGTAAACATCACCATAGACTATTATTTCTACGATCTCTTTAGTTAAATGCATTCGCCTGCAGCTCTATGGCATGCAGTCTACAGCCGTCGCTTTCTAGAGCAGTGTTTCTTGTAAAAACAGCTACAAGCTACTGGCTACATTTTCTCCATACAAATCGCGTCTACATTTCCCCGCGGCCCAGTTTCCACAGTTGGCTCACTTCACTGCACTTCCCATATGTATCTCGAATTCTCGACACCTCGACAGACGAGCAGGATTGGCACGCACGGAAATATAAGAACTTTTTACTTGACTGCCCAAAGAGGCTTATGAATTTGCTAAAGTAATCAGGAGTTTTAATAACATTATGTCATTTACTTTAATTATTATTTTGTAATTATCATTAATCGTCATCATCTCGATAAAGATTTACTTACTGTAAGGGGATAGGGTGGTCTGATACTCGACTTGAACTTTAAAGAGGTTCTCCATTACCACCAATCGTAAAAGCGCCCTCTCAAGGCAACCCTATTAAAATATCCATAACTGATAAAGGTCTGCGATGAACGGAAAGTTAAATCAACTGTGGTTAATTAATTTTAAGCACGCCGAAGCTCTTTCTCGTATTTAATTAGCGACTTTTCCAGACACCTGCCGGGAGAAAGCGAGTATTTGTACAAAGATAATCGAGTCAAGGAGTGCGTTTCCATGCGCATACGCACGGATATTCTAAATGATAAAAATCTTGTAAATGAAAGCAGAGTTTCCAAATCATAGTCATAAAATTCACTATGAAAGATCACGACCACTTACATAGATCCTAATCAATAGGTCATCCTTTTTTTTTTTTTTTTGCCCGGGGGAATGAACCTTATTCATACCTCGACCTCGGGGGAGGCCGGTTGGTTATGTGGGGCTCCCCCGCCAGCACGCATCTACTGACGCGCCTGACTGGGTGTACCCACTAAAAACCCCGGGGTGTTCTCCTCTCCGCATGTTGGGGTGGGCGCGGGCTCGCGATTGCGCTTCCGCGACCACCCCTGCGGACGTCCGGGCGAGTGCCGCGGACACGCCTCTAGGGGCACTCGGCCTCACCTAGGTTGGATGCGCTCTGGAGAACACTTCAGAGCGCATCTCGCCTCGGGACTATGTGGTGGGGCGTCGGATCCCCCGATCCTCCGCCCCTAGTCCCTGTTATCAATAGGTCATCCTAACATATCCTAGGTCATGTGATCCTAACAAGGATTCCGCGTGTCTAGGGAATTTGAAGTAGATCAGAGATAGATAGGAGAGGATTATTATTATTCATCATAAAATAAAGCAGTTCCAGTAGAGGGAGTCAGAGAGTTAGTGTCCTGCTTTTCGCTGGGATCGTAGTATGTGGAAAGTTGAAGTTTCTGCCTATCCCAACGGGAGAATGGCGTGACTGTATGTGTATGATTCATCAGATCAGCCTCTCATTACCATCCATCAGGATAATAAAGGCTGCGTCGTAAGTTTTTTGAATCTAGATATCGAATTATTAAAACGTCACCTGGGGCGACGAGTTAACACGTCCGCTGCCCAAAATCTTTTTAGAAGTGCTCACTATTCATGAAAGTCAGTGACTGGGATGACGTGGGACAGCTGTGTGATTGACAAGAGCCCAGGCACAACCCAGGACTGACTTAAAGACTGGCCGATAGAAAGCCGTATTACTAAGAAACTATACTAATCTTTGTAGTACCGAATGCTTATTATAAAGAGACTGCCACTTAACCTGTGCCTCGGACCGGTCGCGCCGCAGCCGAGCGTGCCTAATTCATAATCATCGACGGGATCGTGACTGTCTCCCACACCAAACCATTACCAAACTTGTTTTTACACTTCCTACCATCTTATCTTGAAGACATAAAGAGGTTTTTGGTCCAGCGAGGCTTACGGCTTGGTAGTTTCCGATTCGATACAGCGGCGTATAAGAGAGAAGACAATTCGCTGAGATTGCTCTGCGCCTGATGAACGCAAGTTAATGGATCGCGTTAAATCATCGTTTCGAATATATTTTATGGGATCATCCTGTTTTGGATGGGAAAAAATATTTATTGCCTCTGATTTCTTGCCCGCGCGGGACTGGGTAGGTAATCTAATGATTAATGGACTTTAATGGTTTGTAATAGGTGTTATCGGGTTCTAAAAGCTTTAATAGATTAATGCCTCGGTAGTGTTGGTACTAGTTATTCATACTTTTTAAAATTCAGGATTAATTACATCATATTAGTAACAGGTGGGTGCTACTGCAATATCTAATCAACATCTATTTTTAACAACAGAAACCTAAATTAGGTTAATTTGACAAGCCGTTTCAATAATCTATTTCTCATCAGCCTACCACGTTCCCATTTCTGTCACAACTGGGATACACATAGATCTTACATGCGAAGAGAGGATAGGCCATAATCTGCCACAGTGGCCCAGTGCGGTCGTAAAAGCAATGCCCCTCAATTTCGTATGAAATATACAAAATGAAGTCGGTTAATGCCGTTACTAGTTCCAAAAAATATCCAAACTTTTATTGATGAAGTAATACAAGAGCATGAAGATATATTTCCACATTGTTTACAGGAAGTACCACTACCCACGCCCGCAGGCCGTTAGTCGTGTCTTCAAAGTACTCAATCCACGTTTTAAACAGTCATAAAAATAAATAATAAACTTTACTGGCTAAAATATGTCACGCAATAAACGCGCTCGTGCGTCCGTCTGTACGTGACGCAGTTAACACTTCATAAAGCGCGTGAAACCACGGAATATGGAATAGTGGTTAGTGTTAAACTCACTGTCAACAGTGTGTCACGTGTACGAGTAGAGTCGCTGGATAAAGTTTAAACCTATTATGGACGTTAACTGGTAGAGAAGAAAGTCGGCTTTATACAAAGGCCCCATGTACAGACCTGAATAAGCAATTTTAATAATCTGCCCCCCCCCCTGTTGTGCTGGGCTTGTCCACCATGATGATAGAGAAGTAACCTATCTCCTTTTTGGAAATATATCATGTTGCAATTTAAAAATTATAATTTACTAGCTGTACCCTGCCACGCTTCGCTGTGGCACATTCGCACATTCGCTGATATGCCACTGATGAAAAAATAGATAAAAACAATCCTTGATGCGGATTATATATCATGCTAAAATTTCAGCTCGATCGGTGCAGAACTTTTTGAGTTTTTGAAGCGTACACAAACCAACATAACATTTTTATACAAAATATACCTATATCCGCAAGTTAGATATAATACCAGTAGTACCATATATTCGTAGCTTAAAGAAATGGTATTGTATTGTATTATTTGAAGAACTACATGTATATTCAGCTTATTATTTCTTCTACCACAGCAATGAGCTTCTGGGTTGCTCTAAAAACGTCAAATAAATCCACCATGTGACAAACGAATAGGAAATTACTGAAAATATACGCGGCTAACGTCAAAACAACTAAAATAACTGTTTAAAGAGCACCACCCGATAGTATTTATAACTATGTAAGTACCAATAACGTCTGAGAAAGCAACTGAATAAAGAATTTTAGGCCAATTAAAAGTTTTTTTCGAGCTATTTATTAAAGTACAATGAAACAATTCTATTAATCCTATTATCTAAGTAGTGATTAATAAATTAAAAAGTTTGGATGTTTGTCCATTTGTTACTCAAGCACGCCTTAACGGCTGAACCATTTAAAATTAAATTAGATATGAAAACAGACAGTATTTGGGGCACAGATAACACAGATTTTTTTTAATTCTAAAATCAACTTTTAAAAGCGTGAAATGGGATGTCAAAACTTTTACGGAAAGCAAAAAAAGAACTACTTTTTAAATGAATTCAAAAAAGGAGGAGGTTATCTATTCAGGGAAGCGGTGGTAGCCTAGTCGGAGAACATCCGCCTTCCAATCAGAAGGTCGTGAGTTCAAATCCCAATGCAGGCACGTACCAATGTGTTTCTGTAAAAACATATGTACGTAATTATCACTCGCTTTTCGGTGAAGGAAAACATCGTGAGGAAACCCACATACCTACCCGAGAATTATTTCGGAGGTAGGTGTGTTATCCACCAATCCGGACTGCCTAGTGGTGGATTATGGCCTAACCCTCCTCACGAAAGTGAGGAGACCCGTGCCCAGCAGTGGGACGTTATGGGTTGATGATGATGATGATGATCTGTTCAGCTGTATATATATATATATGTATATATATATATATATATATTTACTAGAAAGGGCCTAAAAATTCTTCGTCTATGAAAATTTTAAGATTTTTTTGTGTCGTTCGTTGTTATTGTTGTACTCGTTTGAAGGCGATAAAAAAAAAGATATTCAAAATAAATATTATAACGGGTACATTATCTTGTTTTAATTTATGAGAAGATCTTGTTCACAGATGTAAGTATCTCATTAATTTTACGTTTCCTGTTGGCATAAACGTTCACCTGGTTATTCCACTACTGTCTACTTCAATTTATTTTACATTATTTGTGTATCTAAATAGTGTATATATTTTATTATAATCATATGTGTATTATATTATAAATATATGTATATTATAATTATTATTATTTTTATTTTTTATTATTTATTGAGTATAGTGTGTATTTGTATTATTAAAATATAAGTATTAAATGTATTGTGTCTATTAAATACTGTCAGTACGCCACCCACCCTGCTATCGAAAAATGTTTTTTACTGTCCATCCAAAGGTTGTCTGGAAGAAATCGCTTTCAGCGATAAGACCGCCCATTGTACTACCCTTGTTTACCTATTTTAATTCTTCTGTATTGTGTTTGTTTTTGTTTCTGGTGTACAATAAAGAGTTTTTCTATTCTATTCTATTCTATTGATTCTAATCTAGATTGAAATTTTCATGAAAACTATGATAAATCCATAATCTATTTTGATCTTTGAAACCCTGCTTATTAGCGCTATTTAAGCCTTTACCTAACAAATAAGACAGCACACAAAAATACACGTAAAATGTATATTGATATAAATAACATTTAGATAAATTAAAAGCCTTTCAGTACTTACAGCGCTTGTTTATATTTTGTAATATAGTTTTATTGCCATACATGGCGCCAGCTGTTATCAGCTGATAACGGGTTAATTGGGTCGCGGGCGCATCTCGGGCTATGCTGGGTCTCGTGCATTCCTATATAAAGCGCTTTAAAGCGGTTATAACTTAAGCAACATTTCATGTCTACAAGCTGCCAGCTGTCATCAACCTATTGTGATTTTAATGAAATAAGCAAATATTTTAAAGTATTATTTCAGAGCTTAGAAATCTCCGCACGTGTATATATGGAATTACTTATCTTAGAGGCATTGATTTCGCAATTAATTTTTGTTTAATTGAATCTTATCAACCGATTAAACATTGGCAATTAAGTAAAAACTTTGTCAGCGCCACTTAATCCATCATAATAATGCACTTCCAATTCTGTAGAATTACTTCTATCTACGAATATATATGTACATATAATCCTATAATCCATCATCATCCACCCATATCGGCCCACTGTTGAGCACAGGTCTCACTTTGGTGAGCAGGACCAGATAACCCATGTACCCCCGAAACAATTCTCGGGTAGGGTTTCCTCACGATGTTTTCCTTTACTGAAAAGCGAGTGATAATTACGTACATATGTACAAGAAACATATTGGAACATGGCTGCAATGGGATTTGAACTCCTTGGATGGTACACGTTCTCACACTAGACTATCACCGCTTCTTATCTTGAGGACTTTTCTGCAAGAGAACGCCAAGATATTCATCCGCCAAGCATGAGTGTGCAAACATTACTGTGTTCCGGTTTGGAGGGCACTGTTTCCAGCGAAATTACTGGGACTTTAGAGCCGAAGTTTAAGAGTGACGAGCGCAGTGTAAGTTCTGGGTGGCACTGTAACTGTTAAACCATTAGGTGACTAAGTCTCGTCAATCAGTCAAATAAAAAAATTTCTTGTTGTAAACCTGTAGTATTATGTAAGTAAGCGTGTACTGATTTCTAATTGTCATTAGTTCCTATTCTTATTAATCTCCCCGTATCGAGAGCCCGACCGGCTGTGACGGACAAACCCCACGATCCCATGAATGCGCGGAGGTGTGATAAGAATCTGAATTTATGGCATTCCACTCCGATTACTCCCATTAAGCCGGCTTAATGGGTTTCTATTGCTTTAACGTTTTCACTCATTATACATTGCTATGGACTGGAGAGGTTTACAAAGAAATATAAGTCGCTTTTTTACAAGAATGTTGTATGGGACGTGTGATGCCTTGCATAACTTGATAAGTTTTCTTGGTATATTAAGTAAAATAGATTGATTTTTAGCTTTAGTTTTCCAGGGTCTCATTTGGGATAAAATAAAAATTAAAGAAAAAATAATGACGCCGACCTCACGTAATTAATCTTATATCTTTAAATTAGCAATTCTTGTATATATATATAATAATTGGAATCTCGGAATCGGCTCCAACGATTTTCATGAAATTTAGTATATAGGGGGTTTCGGGGGCGATAAATCGATCTAGCTAGGAATCATTTTTAGAAAATGTCATTTTATTCGTATTATATCAAATTAAACATAAACTTGGAAGAAAAATAACAAACCGTTGAAGGCGTTTGAGTAGTCCAAATTTAAACTGAAAAATATGACTCTTCCTGATATCTATTGGCGAATAATAATACTACCGAGCAAATCTCGGTCATCCAGGTACTGTTCTATTAAATGCCATGCTGTGAAATAGATACATAAACACTACGATAGCAACAAATAGACTTAGTTTTTTTCTGGCGCTCCAACAATACTCGCATCACCTTTTAAGGCATTTGAAATGCATCAACTCTCTGTTCTATGCCTCATTAATATCTTTACATTATTAACGACAATTTCAATGGCTGCTCCAACAGCTTAACAAAATGGCAGCTATCATTAACTTTTACTAACATCTACAAAAACGGGTAATGGTGCAACTAATGCTAATTTTGTTATTGATGTGAACAGGCTCTTAGGAATAATTATCATTAAACGTTTGCACGGTTATTTACTGAATTGCGACATTTCATGTATTTGAAAAAGTATTAAATACTTACCTTTACAATGGGACCTTTTTTTATTTGACTGAGTGACGAGACGAGCTAGTAGCTCGCCTGATGGTAAGCGCTACGCCTGCCCATAACAGTCACAGTGTCACCCAGTACTTTGCATAATGTTGCGCGGTACTGCACTGCGCTCGTCACCCTGAGACATAGGCTCTAAAGTCTCATAAGCCCAGTAATTTAGCTGGAAACTGCCCTTTAAACCGGGACACAGTAATGCTTATGACGCCTTTATGGGTATTAATGTCTACAATGACTTAAAAGCCAATTCTGGAAGGAACCTAAATACATAGTTCTTCTTTGCGAATAATGTGCAAATTAACCACGCTACACATTCCTACACGAGTACCGCAATCCCATCGCTTGGCGGCTTTGGCAGCTCGTGGCAGCAAACGTACCCGTGGAAATGTAATTGACAACAGAACGAAGCGGCGTTGTCGTCTCGAGATAAACAGTTTTTAATGGTTACTTATGCAGGCCGGCCGGCCGCCGGTCGCAATGACCCCGCAGGCTCCGCTGCTTAAATGGTGCGCCTGAATTAAACGCTTGTCGCCGATGTTTTTCACTTGTCGGTGTGTTTAACAAGTGATTTTGCTATTTTTGTCTGGTCTCCTTTTATGTGCCACTTGGCAAGTGTTAGTGAAGCCTAGATCTATTGAAGCGGGAATGTCTAACGTGCATTACGAGTGCGATAAAGGCGCCGTCGTTTCGAGCGATTATATCGCTGTAATTTTCATATCGCGCCTCTTCGTAGCGACTCTATGATGTAGATGTATAGGATTACGCGTCATTATGCGTAGGTAGAGACACCTCAGACCATCAGAAAGCTTCTTTTAATAATATATACTCCCATATGTCTTTCGTAAAATAACTTGTCCAGTGTTGGTGTCGGCCATTGATGACCTTTATCACATTCCGTTCTATCTCCACGTCATTAAATGTTGCCGATGATATTCGTAGAGGGCTATCCGTAATAAAATAACATGGCGGTCGAATAGATCCAGAATAGGGCTGTCGGAAATGCGATAACAAACAGCATTTTTATGCACATCGTAGCGTAGATTAAGATTTATCTTAATTTATGTTTTCGTCGGATAGATAATTTATTATAAAATAATGTGTGAATAAAAATATTTAAAAAATTATTTGTAATAGGATTTTGAGTATAAACCAAAAGTATCAGAAAGCTGTTGAATTTTTTTTGTTTATATGTACTCAATATCCTTAACTCGAAATGATTAACAAAATAATGCAAATGTGTGAAATAATAATTGTTTTAATTGAAATACTTATTTCCTAGAACATAGATTATGCTAGCAGCCCTACTAGCGTGTCGGATCATCTGGGAATTGAACTCGGTCTCACCTAATTGGGCAGCATTCCGCCTCCCACCGCGCCAGGGGCATAATGGACCCTCTGTCCCGCTCGCACGATGACTCTACCATTTTCAGGACTCTCTAGGAACCTCTGTTCTTTTACTCTTTGGTTTTCGAAATGTATTTTTAGAGGGTTTGTTTTGTCTTTGAAAAGGGTTTGAGGAGGTTCCTTGTCTCATGGTAAAATGAATTTTGTGAATTGGTTTGGTACCTATTTTTTATTCGATAGAGTAACGAGACGACCGCGTAGGCGCATGGTAAGCGCCACGCCTGGTACAACACAGTTTCAGTGCTTCCCAGAACATTGGATTGCTAAATCTTGCACTACGTTTTTTACTTTTAATTTCGATGGAATCAGTAACCTTTCGGTGAAATTCTAAAGGTTTTTGTGATGGAGCAGGGTTTTGGATTAATGATAAGCGCTAGCCTATAAAAAATCCAATGTCATCTGGGAATTCAAATTTTGTAGTTGACCCCAGCGCTGCACCCTTGCACAAAAATAATCGGTTAAATTTCAAAAGTTATGGACCTCGTTGCCTTTCAATTAGAACAAAATACAAATTTGTTTTATTATCTGACATTATTATCTTAGTAAAACTTTGTAACTAAGTATAATTTTATATTAAGTTTTACATACGTAACGAACAAATTTCAATACGAAATTCCATATCTATGATCTCCATCAACACTAACATCTGCTTTCGATAAGCGTGTTCTCGATTATTTCTCGCTAATTAATCGATGAAACATACACTTAGCGTATTAGAATCGTCATATCGATCGAGTGGCGATCGTATCGAGTGCGCGTCCGATCGCATCGAGTGGACGCACGATCGCGTTGCGGGTCGACGCACTGCGCCCGATGAAATAAAACGAATGGAACTGCGCGCGCATCAAGCACTGCGGTAATCGCGAGCGTTTGATCTTGCCGATCGCAGGGTGCGGTCCGAGTGAATGCGGGAAGCGTTTCGTTACTAATTAACAAAAGTTTGGAAAGGAAATTTGCCTTTTTATTTGTTGGTGTGATTTTTGTGTTTTCGATTAATTCTACTTATGCTGCTAACATGTTTGTTTGGTCACGTTAAATACCTACTCTGTCTAGTTTTAGATTTCTAGCTACAGAACCAGAGCGTTTGGAAGTATGATACCTACGAGAACAGCTATTAACTCTTTATCTACAAGCTACAACAATAGGTCTTGATGCTATAGCGCTTTCCGCTCAACCTTGCGCCACGCCTCGCAGCCCACGCCGATGCACTTAACTACGGCTTTATTACCAGTCATTTGTGACTGTTAGCGGCGTAATTAAAACGCTATTAAAATCGCTTTTTTTCAACTCCGCCGCGCCGACCGCTGCGCGGCGCTCTTGAAATACTTATGGGATGATTTGGCCAATCATTTCATATGAAATTAGTAATTGCAAACATAAATGATTTTAACTGTTTATCCTCGTGAATAATTCGTGTTAGAATATTCGTGTAAAACTATGTAGTTTTTGCTATATAAAAATACGTTTTGGATGGATTAGGTGGATTGCAATGTAGAATCTGCAGTCTACACTTATTTAAACATTTTTTTTTTATTGAAACTGAATCTTAAAAAAAAAACACACAATTATTTTATTAGTTTTCCACAATTTTGATAATATCATACCTAACATAGTTCTAACATCAAATTGATCAACAACTTTCACTTACAAGTTCTTAAATCATCATCGTAGAACCACATTTGTCATTACAGATTCATCTTCCACACGTAATCTAATAGACGCCACACGAACAAAAGAATATAATGGACATTCATCATAACTTCGGTCTTCGTAGAACACAACCTGCAAGCGGCCCGCGGCGGGGCGGCAAAAACGCGCGCACAAATTGCCCCTTAATTACCTCAGGTAGGCGGCCGCAAAGAACACGACTTTTTTTACCACAAAAAGTGCTAAGTTATTCAAAAACAGGTCCGATGTAGCCATAAATATGACTACGATGGACTTAATACAAAGTATCGTTTCCAAAATGCGTGTGTTCCAAAAATAAAGGGTTGTAGCGAGGACTTTTGTAGCATCTGCGCTTTTGAAGTGCCAAGTTTGTTCAAAATATAGCGAAAGTTCAACAACAAGTAACAACGCTTTTAACCTACCTACCTACTATAAGATTCTAAGTTTCGGAAAAACAAAACCTGGTTAAATTTAAAAGCTAAAACACAAACAAAGCATTTTTTGTCAATCACAGTAAGATATTCGTAGTTGCGCCTCGACTCCCGACCAACCTTCGGTAACTTATTCAAATCTATGTAAAATAAACGTGGTGACACAATACGTCTTCAAAATCGCCGTGAAAATCCACAGTATCTGTACACAATAGACGGCAGGCGAGCCCCACCGGAATAACAAGTTGGGATGACTTAACACTATTAAAAACTTTCTTTCATCCATGAAACACCGGGCCTTTTATCCTCATACCTGCGCTAATGATAGGGTACCGGCGAGAGAACACTTCTCAATAACATAATAATAACAGCTGTACCTGGTAACCTGGTAACTACCCCTTAAAACCCGGCCAATTTAACGTTTACAACAACGCAGAGAAACGCCGTCGGAAATAGGGAGGTGGGTTAGCTCCGCATTGTCTGCGCAACACCTTATCGGCATATTTTTAAACTTTATTGTTTTACTGCACACTCTACGGTTCGGCCGGGCTGGCCGATAACAATTTTTACAGCGTTTGGGCAATCGATTCGTAAATGTTTATCTCTACAATGGTTACACTGTTTTATATCACTAAATTACAGTTTTTATGATGCTCAACTGAACGCTATTTCTATTCTAGGAACACAAAAGCATCAATCTTCTTTATGGATGCCTAGAGAGATCACCGCTCCCTCTCTCGCGCGGACGAGTTTCTGAGAAAAACTGTTCGCAAAACTAGCGTTGCTTTACCATAGACGCCGTGATTAACAGACATTTCTTCGCTTCGGAACAGTTTGTTAGTTTAGAGCGGTGTTAATGGTCAAAGGCGGAGGTGTGGGTGCCTCGAATTGGCTCATTACCACCTCCCGAGAGCTAAAAGCCGGCTTTGTTGGCTTCGAACGTCTGTTTGCGCGAGATTTACAATTTAGAACTATAAAATATACGAAGGAAATTGTATTTGATGAGTTGTCGGTCGTCGGACGTTAAAATGTTTGTATGACGTATTTAAAAATAGGTTTTATCGTCGTAAATGATTTACGTTTTGGAACGAGTGGTGAGTGACCGGAATTACGTTGCCAAGAAGACAGTACGAATACGACAAATCATCGACCTATAAATGGAACTTTAACTGCCCAATGTAAGGTGAACGGCCGTGCGGTTGAAATCTTACCGAATCCGACGGAACCTCGTGAATGGACCGGCCCACTAGAGCAAGATGACGGCCAAGATATAGATCAAGCCATGGTAGGCCTCAGCGGAGCCAGGAATGAGACTCCGCGGCCTTTTAAGGAAGCCGATTTTGAACTCAACCGCCATGTAATTGAGGTTGCGTGGAACTCGTGTGGGTCGGAGATTTCGGCGATTCGAGCAACCGTTGCGAGTCATGTCTTTTTTGGGGAAATAGGATGAGAGCTTATCAAAACGTGACCGTCTAAAACTTACGGTAAACGATCTCAGAACATGGCCGCATGCGAAGGCCCTCTGCAGCAGCGAGTACATTAAAAGCGGACCGATTAAGATACGCTGAATGCGAAACGATAATGCTCAAACTCATTACTACATTACGTCGGCGATAACGGCTTTGATCAGCGCATGATTATTCATGAGATCGACGAATATAGAACTCCGAGATAATGTATTCCAATCGAATTTATAAACGCGCAATTAACAACGTGAACAGGAAACGCAGACTGATCTGTGCACATCGGCAGCGGGAACTCCGCCTCGGTGACAAACGCGGTAAACTCGCTTATCGACTAGCGAAATTGGTTTAAGTACAGATATATCAGATGTATCGGGTAAAAGCGATGCCGCCGATAAGCGGCATTAAGGCATGCCCGATATACATCGGCACTTAAGGCATCGATAGCGGCGTCGATAACAGATATAAATAAAAATAAATAGATGTTGCGTTATACCGTTGTAAAGATATCGGCTACTATCAGGCCCTGTGAAACTGCCGGTAGTGTTTATTGATGGAATTAATCCTGTGTAATTTGCAATATCGCCCGGTTATTTAGGGGGTTGATCGGATTAGTTATATCTGCCTTTTAGCAGAGCGTGACTCGATAGGCACGCTGGATCTAACTGCTCCGTTTATTGCAGTGTAAAATTCACTAGGTACTACACTTTTCTACAGTAGTAGTGGTTTGTACCCGGAAATATTCCCGTTTGCGAGACTTGCGAAGTGAAACCGGTTGTGAAGCTAGCGTAGATCCGGATTGCGGCACCTTTGATGTGTTTGTGATAAGAGACGCTATTTGTCGGCCTTATCGCTCACGTCTGTCGTTTGTGTCCACCGACGCATTGTCGTAAACAACAGTTCAACGCTTTATTAGGACGGAAGTGGGATTGTTCATCAAAAGTCTTATCTAAACAATTATAGAAGTTGTTTACAGATCTTGGAACTCAGATCGTCCTGTAAATGTCTTGATGTACCCGATTTTTTTTATATCTTCTTTGATAAATTAATTTGCAGTTGAATTGTACGACTATTCGCTTTTCTGTGACTTTACGAAATTCACAATAATCCTTCCTACTAATATTATAAAGGTGAAAGTTTGTAAAGATGGATGGATGTTTGTTACTCTTTCACGCAAAAACTACAGAACGGATTTGGATGAAATTTGGCACACTTATAGTTTATTACCTGGATTAACATATAATATACTTTTTATCTCGTAACAATTAACAGTTCCGGTGGGATAATACTCTACGCGAGTGAAACTGCGGGCGCAGCTAATCAGCTCGTCTACGCTGTTGGTATATAGACTTGTTTAGTGCTCTCCGTACACAACCATAACGCCAAGTCCTAAATGAGAATGAGTAGAGACGAACCAGTTAATTGAAATATCAGACAACAAGCAGACAGTCATTTAGCTAAAGTTAAATGAACTGTCAACCGACCACGTAGTCTCTATGTGAACGATGAGTACATTATATTAGAAGATGCTGCAACGGAAATGAAGAAAATATCTACAGACGGAACTAAAACTGTTTTATTTCGTAGCTGCGCTGTGTCCCACGAAATTCACCTGACTCGTTAATTTTTACGGGATAAAAAGCATTCTATGTGATAGTCCACGTAATAAACTATATGAGTGCTAAAATTCTACCAAATCCGTCCAGCCATTTTTGCGTAGTTGAATAAGAAATACTCAAACACCTAAACATACAAGTTTTCGCATTATTTTATTTTATATTATTAGAAGGATATAGTTTCCATCTCATCCTTCACGTGAGCTGGATTGTTAGGGATAACAGAGTCGAACAATACAGTAACGAAATATAATACTCTACTTTACCCCAGCGGCTTCTACCCTCCAATTTAAGGGTGAAAACAAATCCGGTATCAGTTTTACACACCGTAAAATCTATTCAAACGCACTCGTAAATTATGCCCCTCGTTGGGGTGGTTCTGACATATTAAATCGACTACCAGAAAATTAAAAAAATATTGATTTTAACGTTTTTAAGGGTGAATTTACCAACTATTGTAAATGAAATGTGCAGATGTAATATTTCTCATGTGTCTATCAGTTATTTTCTTACCCGACTATGGCGAAGCAAACAGAAGGGTTACCATTTTGATCGGTGTATGTTCATCTGTTCCCTTCTAACTTCTAAACTACTTTGGCAAATGAGGTGTTGTTGGAACCGTCTTCATCGTCCGCTAGTTACAGGATACTAGCTGCGTCCCGCGGTTTTACCCGCATAGTTCCCGTTACCGTAGGAATGCAGAGATAAAATAAAGCCTATGTCACTCGTTGATAATGCAGCTGTCCATAGGTGAAAGATTTTTTTAAATCAGTTGAGCGGTTTAGGCTTGAAAGCGTAACAGAGTCACATTCGCATTTATAATGTTAGTTAGGATCTGACATCACATTATCTGTACTCTACTTAATGATGGGTATATTTTGTGATAGTACTTAGATAAGAAGTTTTTCACCTCCTAACGAGGTTTCAAAGTAACGTGGTTCCTAACATTAGTATTGGCATCGAAACGGGATATTGAGCATGTATTATGTTGTCTTATTTCTAAATAAATTTAATTGTTGAATAGATTACTCGTAGATCATATTGCAAGCGTGCATTGCGCTTCGAGTTTCACTGATCAACATATCAACAAATGCACTAATGTTAACTTAATGAATGAAAGTTGATATATTTACAACAGTTTTGATACAAAAATAATTATAAAGCATGTAAAATTAAAACTGTTTAAAAAATTGTTATTAAGTTTGACATTTGTTTGTTTTAGTAAACATAATGTTATGAAGAAAAGGCCCCGTGATCGATACATTTTCAACATTCTCAATACTGAAAAACTATAGAGTTTTATGTTTAAAAGGAATTTAAAAACTTTAAAGGATGCTTACCGCTTCCTCGGCTTCCTTCTGATCCTTGTGCCCCATGAGGTTAGGCATGGCCGTCCAGTTGTACCCCAGGTCCTGGCACAGCGGCAGCCTGATTCTCTCGCACTTGCCACCCTCGGACACCTCCTCATCAGCACCCACCAGCAGCGCACCAAGCAGCAGCACAAAAATCCAAGCCATTGTACTTAAACCACAGTTTCGTCACACAAATATTCGTTTATCATGTCATATTAAATCGTTTAAAACGAAATCACTGTTTATAAACTTTGTAAACACTAGAACATCGTCATGTTTTTAATCTAATTGAAGAGCGCACGTCCTCACCCGTCTGTGGTTGAGAGCGGACTGATTCTAGTTCACAGTTGTGCGCGCGGTGCGGCGTCGATTCAAAGGCAAAGGCGAAACCGGTCCGGTGCCGGCGCGTTCAGAAACATGCATATGTTCTGATAGAAGGCCTCAACTCTCAACGCATGAACAGGGCATTAAGAGAAGGAAAAAAAAACGAAAAGGGCCTAATTCGTATACGGCTCACTGCAATCAGTGGGAGTAATTTAATCTGTCCCTTTCTGCGGCAAACGTCAGAGCGAGATGAACGGGACAATGAAGAACGTATAAAATTAAGTGTATCTGACCATAGCTGGATTTTATTTTACGAAATTGCTGCAATAAAAGTGTTGGGTAATTGAGAGGTTCGGAAATTTTATTGATGTCGTTTTGATTAGAGACGGTGGAGTCGCTGGTAGAGTCTGGAGAATCCGTATCTGAGTTGCAAAGAACTTTTGCCAACAGTTTAGCGGGCTAGGTGGTTTTGGTCACGGTGTAATTTGGTCACACGCAAAACACAGTGCAAATTCGTCACAGCTATAATAATATACCTGTTAAAGTATTCACATTGCTCGTTCTCTAGGTTTACTGAAATATGAGATCTGCAAAATGTTTTTTTTTGCGTTCGTCTGAGGGAAGAGACATGCACCATGATATAAAAACATACTAATTTTATGCTACAAAAGAATAATTATGTTACGGTCTATGAGATATCTCTACTATATAAGAAGAAAAAAAAAAGGAAGAACCAAGAAGATATCACTCTTGATAATAAGGAAGAGCAGTTTCTTTATTTTCTCGAAATAACTGGCATTAAAATATGTTTTAATTGGCCAGCATTGTCCAGCTCAGACCACTACTCTCACGGTGTTGCCATACCGTGACACATTTATCGCCATTTGCAGCCGCAAGGAGATATGAAAGAGATACGGCCGTTTCCCGTTCGTGCTTTTATCTTCAGTCGTCCCAAGTAGAATACACAATTAGGTCCCTTCATTACATCACTCAAATAACACCTTTGATACCTCCACCACCTTCAACGATATTAAAACCTTCTAGGCACAAAAATAAAGTCTAAATTTGGACAAAAATCCAAATATATTTCAAAGACTAGTTGGCCAGTATAAGCTAAGCTTTCACCCTTAGTTGTTCTGTTTGATATTGAAAGAGTCGTGCGGTTCAGGTTACAGCGGGCGGCGGGCATGAATAGCTGCATTGTGCGAGCGGGACGGAGCGAGGCGCTGTCAAAGACGCCGCCTGCGCGTACGCGGCCGGACGCCGCAGGAATGCCTAATTAAGGACGCATGCGTGGACTGCGGGGTGAGGGCTGCAGGCGTAGACCCAGCGGATAGCGATTTTTGTTATCCGCTCACTATGCATCAGTTCTTCTTAATATGTTTCTAGTCAATAATTTATCGTCTTCTTGTTTATTTTACGATGGAATACATTATTTAAACCGTCAATATCAATCAATTGGACAAAAAAGTTTGAAATCTATACCTTTTAAACATCGGAAATCCAATCATAACAACATTTTTCCACCAGGATTTACTGCTATTCACTTTAACCGCTCGCACTTGGACCACGCCCGCACCACATACACTCCGGCATCGTAATTAAAACGTCAGATATGGCGCAGTGACTCGGTACCGATCGCCGACAAATGCAAATCATAATGCGTTTGTACACACACGCTCTATCGCGCGGGATACCGAAGCTTGATCACTTTGTTTCGTATCTCAGGATTATTCTCGGTTATACAATTCAATGTTTTTAATTTTATTATTATTTAATCAGCACACATCCTTTTCATTTTAGGCCGTGATTTCTACTTAGTTCTTGGTATTAAAAACTATTAAGTGTTTATTTATTTTTTCATCCCATCTATTCCAAAAGAGGCCTTCGTCTCCTCGAAAATTGCGAACAAAGTGGGTCATTCCAGCGCACATAATAACAGTGACGAAATGACTTTTGAATTTGAAGCGCTGTTTAATTAAAAAGTTTGAACGCAATTCGCTTCAATAAAGACCTGGCCGGTAATAAACAGTTGTTCCTCTCTCTACACTGCAATAAAACCTTGTAGAAATCCGCACGAATGACGTAACGCAAATGCTCTTTCTCGCGTGATAGACCGTGTACGTATCGCCGGCTTCTATCCACTCACGACACTCGCCTACCCCGGGAATACTGATGACAACCCGATGACATAAACGTCAGTACTCAAAGTGCCGCCTATGTGCGTGCACGCCGCACAACAAGTAAAGAGTTCCTGTCAAATAATAACTGTCTATTGTATGGTGATGCTAGCGGCGACTGTCATGCAAATTGCTTTATTCGCGAAATTTCTCTGTAGTTATGCAGTAGGAATAAATTATCCCTTCCGATCTACACTGTCAGTCTTAGCTTATAATTACAAAAACCAACTATAACACATCTCATGTTTTATTGCTGTATATCATAAGCTGAAGACAAGTTAAAATTAGACTTAAAGCTTAAAGCATAGTAGGACAAAAAGGAATATCCTAAATCCCTTTACTTCTACAGAGTCTCAAGTTATTTAGTATTTCTTAAAGTCATAAAACGTCAGTAGGTTTTAAAAAAGCTTTTTCTATAACTTAAAAACAGTAAAAAGTATTGAGAAAATTAAAGGGTATGGTATTTGTCACCATTTCGAAAAGCGCCGGGTTCCGAGCGCGCCAATGTCCGCGATATAAAAGACATCAACGCGCGCATATTGGATTATCCCAAACAAAACATTATTTGAATTATTTTTGTTATAACAGTCTTAGATATACAAAGCGAGCATAGAGAGATTTCTACTGTGTAGGGTCTTCTTATTTATTGGTAAAGTGGATTAAAATTGTTTAAGTTAGGATCATTTAACTTCTTAAAGACTCAACTTAAGCATGTTTATAGCAGACGTGAAAACCTTTTTTTAACTTTTTCGTATCTGCGACTGATTCCCAGTGGACTAATTTCTTGGCTATTCGCCGCCATTAGTTGTGGTCAAAAAGCATGTTTACGTGGAGCGGCACAATTACCACGCGGCTGGCGAGTCGCGGGGTCGCAGACGCAATTAACTGAATTTGCCATCCCAGGGCAAAAAGGGCCGAGGCCGGCACGGGAAGGATGTCCATGAACTAGTTCAACTGAGGTCAATAATAACAAACAGCACTGGACTTACAAGTTGTGGGAGGTTTTTTTTTTGCCTCTTCTGCAAGAGACCGCCTGAGGGGTACCACATCTTTGCCAGATATTCATCCGCCAAGCAGTAGTGAGAATATTACTGTGTTCCGGTTTAAAGGGCACTGATTCCAGCGAAATTATTGGGCATATGAGACCTTAGGGCCGATGTCTCAGGGTGACGAGCGCAGTGCAGTGCCGCGCATGATTATGCAATGCAAAGTTCTGAATGGCGCTGTAACTGATATGGGCAGGCGTAGCGCTTACCATTAGGCGAACGACTTGCTAGTCTCGTCACTTAGACTAATAAAAAAAAAGTAAAAGCTTAACATGGTGCGAAGTTCATACATTCATTAAAAAAAAAATAGCAAGAAGGTCATCTATTGCGCAAAAAATAAGTGGTAATAACGCGAGTGCAAAACATATATTTTAATTCCCAACAAATACTTGGTCTAAATTTTGGCTCAGTCCTGTCCGACATTGTTTTTTCTCATCAAAAATTCCCATAATACAAATAAAGAAGAATAAACTCATGGCAAATACTGCTACTAATACTTACTAACTAATGGTTACTAATACTTAATTGAAAATAACAGTTTGTTAACAGCTCATCATCCATTCTGCGACAAGAAAACGTCATGGAAATACACGTATGCGATCTTTGTGGGAATATCCCAGCAATCCATGGACCCATGGTCACAGTGTTGCCGGTATAATTTAAGCGGAATGCCGGCTGACAAAGCGTCGCACTGCAAAAACTATGACGAGCGCGGCGCGGCTGCAAAAACAGTGTTCTTCAGAAAATTCGACCAAACAGCTAGTGGTGATTCCACCGTCTCCTTCGAAGCTTGAGGGCTTGTTATGTGGAAATTACACAAAATTGTTAAAACTTCAATAAAGAATACGGAACTGCCACATATGGTACTGGTACTCGGCTACCGACTTGTCGCTGGAAAATTTATGATAAGTTCGCATAGCTTTTTTTGTCAGACAATTTACGCACGAACTGTTTGATCATGTAGCATTGGTTTAGAGTTTAGAGTGAATTTTTTTTCGGTTCAAGTTTTTAAAAATTTGATTGAGTTAAGAGACGAGCAAGTAGTGCGCCTGGTGGTAAGCGCTACGCCTGCCCATAACAGTCACAGCGCCACCCAGAACCCTGCATTGCATAATCTTGCGCGTCATTAAACTGTTTTGAAAAAATCTCTACGACCTTGCAGTCATTCTCAAGCACATAATAAAAGTTTAGTCTTGGCAGCACGCGCACTGAAGCCTCTGACTCCAATAGTACAAGGCATTTTCTAAGGTCCAGCCCGAGCATGTCTACAAAATGCTAGAAGACATTTATCTAAGGTATCAGCTGAGTACCTACCCACCATAGTTTTAAGACATTTTCCAATCATCAAACCTGAAGCTGAAGGTAAAGACTGAGAAGTCAGACACTTGAAACAAAGTCCTGTATATAAAAGTGCTTTTTAATATTATTTTTTTTAATTTTACATTTTCGATTGGTATCTTCTAAGCAAGCGTGCTTCACGCCAGGCCACATCGTTGCCTCCCATCAGGTATGATCACGGCCGAGGGAGTCACATAAAAAAAGATTTGACCCAGACATAGCGTATATCTGTAAAAGCCAAAGTTACAAGCCTTTTTTTCCAAGTACCAGCTACCACAGACGAGGCTCGCAGTGATGTATGGAGGACGCCCCGCGCCACGGTAGGTGTTAACGCAGCCTCCCACTGTGAGATCATGATGCGGCACGGACATCAACTATAGAGTCGATAGTGCCACTAAAACTTTTGAAAAGTTTATCAAACGTTACAATGCATTTTTTATAAGGTCTATTTTTAGTGATAAAATCTAAAAACTTATGTTTTTTGGCATATAATTATTTACTAGATATTTAAGCATAAAAAGATAATTCTAATGTTTTATTTACCATTAGGATACAGTGCATTATTGCTGAATATGCTGGTGGTCCAATCAATGGGTATGCAGTCTGGGAAAGAGATTATTTCTATATTATAGTTTTCACAAATTAATCTGCTTTCCGCTGGGATCCTCCAACGTAGCGTGTGGACAGATGTAGTCTCAACCTCTCTCAGCGGGAAGAAGGCGTGACTGTATGTTTGTACAAATTAACAATATGTAAACAAAAGTAAGTAAGTACATACCTTTACTGAAAAATAAAATGGTTGTAAATATATTTTTAAATCTTCAACAAATTTGTAACTCTTCTGATACCATTTTGAGGCAATTATCCGCCATCATTTTACATTGAACTCTCTCTATTTTGCTTTATTAAAAAAATATTTAGACCGACGGCGATTCCACGCACCTCTGTCCACACTCCAGCCGGCTCCCGAACATGTTCTATTTTGTGATTCAAGTATTGTCACTCGTGGCGCCCCCGCGATGCCCAGGCCGGCCGTGACGACGTGTCAGCTTGTCACGCTCTACATTATTCATGTGTTTGCCTGTTTACGGATATCTGGTTGTAGCGGTTAACTCTCCAGCGCTGTGGAATCTATCTCGTTTCATGCTTGATGCAATCATCAAACTGAATCTGGCATTAATAATTCAATACCATTTATTAGGGACTAGACCTGCAGCTTTATTTACGGTCTTTTTTTTAATACCACCGTGAATAATAGAAGAAAGTTTCCCACCAAAGTCCGGTTGCGTATTCTAGCGAGCAGCCGCGCCTAAAAACAGTTTTCTTTTATCATATAAAGCTAGTTGTCTGAAATGTATTGTGTCAGATTCTATCTACCAAACAGAGTAGGCTGCATTGCAATCTGTTTACTAAAATGTAAGTATGATATAAAAAAATTGCATATTAAACTACGTAAAAAAATGTTACGGAAATCCATTGTTTATCACAAAACTTTCTATTTTTTTTTTGTTCCAAAGTTATTTTTTTCACCAGTAAATAAGGGAGTGAGTGTTTATTGGGAGGCCTCTTCTGCAAGAGCCCACCTGGAGAAGTAACACACCTTTGCCAGATATTCATCCGCCAAGCAGTAGTGTGCAAACATTACTGTGTTCCGGTTTAAAGGGCATTGTTTCCTAACTGGGCATATGAGACTTTAGAGCCGATGCCTCAGGGTGACGAGCGCAGTGCAGTGCCGCGCAGGATTATGCAATTGTTCTGGGTGGTGATAGGACTGTTATGGCCGCCAAATTAACACAGGTGTCACAGGTAGTCACAAGTCACACAGGTGAACGACTTCCTCGTCTCGTCACTCAGTCAAATAAAAGAAAAAACTCTGAATCCTCACATCTATGCTAATTACCAACTATGCAACTTTACCCAGTTTATAATATAGCCCTTATCTATGACACCTAACCTTTGCTGCTCATTTTTTAAATATTTTATCATCTCACCATGATTGTGATGGTAAAGAAGCGACTCTTGCCACAAAGGCTTTGAAAACCTGTCAATGGTGGAGTGTGAGATTCGTCGCGGTGGTAAAACTGTTTTGAAACTCATAAAGTGGACGTGTCGGGAAATATCCGTGGAATAATGGAGAATGTGAGATTTTATTTTTATTATGTCATGAGAATGAAGTTCTTGGTGTTTGAGAATAGTTAGATAGATAAACTCTTTATTGAAACACCACAGAACAAAGAAAACTTAAAACTAGAACAAGACAAATTTTACAATTAGTGTCACAATGGGCGGGCTTGTCGCTCAGAGCGATCTCTTCCAGACAACCATGCACGGAGAGGAGTAATTAGGACATCGGACGGTGGCTTTCCTTATATACATAGAATAAAATAAATAAATAAATAGATACATACTATACACAAAATAAACTTAAATATATAGTAACATAATAGATAAACTTAATATATACCATAATATAATAAACATACATACTGTGATATACAAATAAATGTAGGCACACAATCGACAGTGGCGCCTCTCCTCATTCCCAATCTGTCATTCAGAGCGGGCGGTCGTTTCTCATGAGCGCGTGCCTACTTACTGATAATCTGGTTGTTTTACTTTAAACCCAAGCCCTAGATTAGTGAACACAACAGATACTAATACAAATATATTATATACCTACTATAAAATAGAATAGTGTTTCGACAATTAATAGTGTGGTTCTGTAGCTCAGTTTTCTTCTGTTACGTATAAAAATGAAAAAATGATAGATAGATAGACTTTATTGACACCAAAATGTATAAAACACAGAGACAAAAAGCATTACTTAATAATTGGTACAATGGGTGGTCTTATCGCTTAAAGCGATCTCTGCCAGACAAACATTGGATGGACAAGATCTTTTCGAGATCGAGAGGTTGTCTGGAAGTTATGTCACTAATAACTTAATAACCCACTCAACCACTGAGTTAGTTGACATTATATTTCTTATCGATTGATTATCTTATCTTATATCTTTAAATGAGCAATTCTTGTATATATATAACTAGCTGCGCCCCGCGGTTTCACCCGCGTAGTTCCTGTTCCCCCGGGAATATGGGGATAAAAATAGCCTATGTTACTCGCTGTCAATGTAGCTTTCATACAAACTTTCATCCCCTATTTCAAACCCTTACAATTCTCTTATCGCATTAAAAAGTACCCTATGTCCTTTCTCAGGTTCTAGACTATCTCTGTACCAAATTTCATTTCAATCCGTTCAGTAGTTTAGGCGTGAAAGAGCAACAGACAGACAGAGTTACTTTCGCATTTATAATACGAGTATAAGTAAGGATAATTGGAATCTCGGAATCGGCTCCAACGATTTTCATGAAATTTAGTATATAGGGGGTTTCGGGGGCGATAAATCGATCTAGCTAGGAATCGTTTTTAGAAATGTCATAAAAAAAAAAACCTGTCAAGAAGAGAAGAGAGATAGATGCGGCGCAAGCGTACAATGAACGTTACGGGACAATGTGTCAACTTTCTCGTGCATGCAGCCGGCGTTCATCGGTTTATCAAGGTACTTATATTTATAAGGTAAAACAACAGCTGTACAATACGTTGTTATTTACTTATCTATCACTCGATTTTAGGTGCACGGAAACATCGTGAAGAAACCTACATACCAAGAATTATTTCGGGGGTTATCCGGGCCCTCGTGGTGGATTAAGGCCTAATCCTCCCCACGAAAATGAGGGGAGACCCGTGCTCAGCAGTGGGCCGATATGGGTGATGATGACGATGGTGATGTTACGCTATGTTCTAAAGAGAATAGAAATACTACACTATATACAAGGCACCCTATAAACAGGCAGGTAATAAAAAAAACACCCTCTAAAGTTTCAGTCTCAATTTGGAACCCTTTTAACACTCTTCCGCTATTAAACTCTACACTTAACACAAAAAAGTAAAAAAAAACAACCTAAAATATCAATCAAAAATAGCCTGTATACTCAACAACTTAAAGTTACGTATTCTTCGCTAAGTTAAAACATCAAAGATCAGTTTTATTTAAAGCGAAATTGATATTTTGCTTATCGCAAAGGATTAAGGTTGAAAATGGTGTGATTTGGAAACGATGCAGTGGATAATAAACTTTTAACATGACAACATGAAATTAAGAGTATAAAACAACATGTGGGAGACAATGGGCGGCGAACACAAAGGCGGCGGCGCCTTTGATGTCGGCTCCGACGGTTAATTTTACACCGGTCCGGTGCCCACACCCAGGCACGTTGTGCAACTCATGCAACTGGCGAGAATGCAACTTTAGAAGCAGGTAAAACCGTAGTACTATCTATTCTGTGGTAAAAGAAATGAACCTTATTTTTACCTACTCCATTACTTTTGTCTTGTAAACACAAAAAAAAAAAAAGTTCTTTGCAATTGTCTCTAGGTTTATAAAAATATGATCTACGCATCTTATTTCTTTATATATTAATTATTTTAAAATGTATAGTACCTAATACCCGCTAACTATTAAAAAGTACCAACATACCTACATTTTACTTAAGTATATAAGTATTAACTAATTCATTTCAGTAATTTTTTTGCAGGCGTGAATTGGCGAAGGTAATGTCATAAATTTGTACATCTGCCATCGATACACATCATAATTGCACTCGATCAAAGTATAAATCCTAATCCATCTAATATAATAAATGCTAAAGTTTGTGAGAATGGATGGATGGATGTTTGTTCCTCTTTCACGCAAAATCTACTAAACGGATTCGAATGAAATTTGGAACACAGATAGTTTATAACCAGGATTGAGTAATAGGGTACCTTTTATCCCGACAGTATGTTCCTGTGGGACAAAACGGGAAATATGCGGGTGAAACCGCGGGGCGCAGCTAGTATCCTACAAATAATATAAATTAGAAAGTTTGTGAGAATAGATGGATGTTTGTTACTCTTTCACGCAAAAACTACTGAACGAATTTGGATCAAATTTTGGACACAGATAGTGTATTACCCGGACTACCACACAGAATACTTTTTATCCCATAAACATTACCAGTTCCTATTGGATAATACTCATTGGGGGAGAATCCGCGGGGCGCAGTACAATTCCTACCAGCCCATAGAAGTAAGGCGAATATCCGCTTACATCAAAAATATCCTTTATCCATGACGGTATCAACGAACTGTCATTGCCTTGATCGCACCTTCTTCACCCGCAAGTCCTGCACGCCGGATGGCGTGTCGCTGCATGGTAGTTTTGGCGCAGCCAGTACCACAGACTATCGAATAGTACATCCATTACTCCATTCATAGCCCGCGGCGGTCCGTGGAAACAATATAATTGACTACACACTACTCTTACCTTGTATTGCGCTACACTGTACACTACAAAATGCACTGGAAAAATGAATAAAGAGCCAACCGTGCGCGTCGAACCATAAGGTCTTAAATTGTAGAGGTGGATGTCTAACATGCCTTTAAAAGCCAATATAAAGCAATCCCATAGAAAAGACATCAACGCGCCTCTGCAAAGTCAATCAGCAGAAAGTATTATTGGCTAAAGTGATGAGAATCATCATCATCGACCCATATCGGGCTACTGCTGAGCACGGGTCTCCCCTCAATTTTGTGAGGTGGGTTTTATCCACCACGGTGACCCAATAGTGGTGGTGAAATAATTCTCGGGCCTGTGTATTTCCTCACTATGTTTGCCTTCACTGAAAAGCTAGTGATAAAGCGATAAGGATGAAGCGAAGTTATTCTTGTCAACTTCTATTCAGCAAATTGGGTACTAAACCAAAAAAATAATATGGCACTTAAACTTTCGTGAACTGGAGACCTTGCCACTATTATCAATGGAACTTGATCGAACCATGGAAGTTTAACAGTATTTTTTTTATTTTTGGTCAGTCTTGCAAATAGGTCCCCTTTTATCTTATAAATACATCGATATTAGAAATGAGTAAGTAGGTAAGTACCTAAATTATTTAGCGTATAATTTTTCATAAATATACAACGACTTTCTTTAACACAATTGTGTTTAAATTATCGTAAACAGCTCTTTGTTTACCATTTACAACCCGAACAAAGGGTGTATTGATGTACAGTAACTTTACCTGCATATTGTTTCCAACCCAACATTACACTTCCATTCATTTGCATTGCCCAAACCAGAAAAAATCCTAAGTAATAAAAAAAACCAGTCGAGTCGGCAAGTTCCCAAAGCAACAACAATAGATGCAAAATGCTGCTAATTGAGAGCTAAACACCGACCACCTACGTGGCAATACAATTTGCAAGGTTAAGATTATCATTATTGGCCAATTTTCCTGTAGTTTTTACTTTATTTTTTAGGCTCTGGAGCTAATTTCATTCTTCACTCCATAACCAATAAAATAAAGCTTATTCAAGATCTAAGTCGGCTGAATGTCAATTCTTATTTCCTTTCCAAAAGGATTTACTCATCATACCATTATTATAACTACCTCATTCCTAGAAAGTTCGATTTAATTAAAGTTACATAACAATAAAATTCGACGGTATAACTCATTACAAGTTACAACCTAGTAGCAAATTAGTAACACTGTGCTATCTACATGTTATTGTAATAAAGGTTGCCTACGTCCATTTTACGGCTTCCTACGGCGGGCGGCACATCAAAGCGCTTTAATGGATGCTATCTAAAGCTCCTCTCAATTAACTCCCGCTCCCGCCCCGCGCCGCCCGCAGCTGCGCCCGCGCCGAGATGTGCGTGACAAATTGCCGACTTCGACAAAACCACTCTTAACGATAGCTTAATTACACGTAATTGTGCTATGCGGCTTTTAAAATCAATCTAACTGCGCCCCCTGCTGACTTTTAAAAACGTACGTCTTACAACAGACTCTCAGTCGTAAGTCTGGTGGTTTTCACCTCCAGAACTGCTAATACAAAAAATCATGGTCAAAAGAACAAAAAGAACATGCATTTATTTCATTATTATCTGCGCCTCGGGTTTCACCCGCGTAGTTCCTGTTTTGTTCCACGGGAACATACTATCGGTATAAAGAGTACCCTATTACTCAATCCTGGTTAAAAACTATCTGTGTTCCAAATTTCATTCGAATCCGTGAAGTAGTGTTTGCGTGAAAGAGGAACAAACATCTATCCATCCATTCTCACAAACTTTCGCATTTATAATATTGGTAGGATTGTATTGTCGTCGACTCTCCTCAATCCTTAAACGGTGTCCATTTCAAGTTAATCGAACGTTTTGAAGTTGGTGAAATTTACGTTCAAAAATTCCGTTACATAGAAAAATACAGATGAAGCCAATAAAAGCGTATTAAAAGAACCATATTTTTTCAATTATAACTACGTAATCTGAACCAGCCAGCTGTTACACATTATGGGTTAGCGCATTTTGGTCACAATGTAATCCAGTCATACATTTTCAGTGTCATACAATAAGTGCAAATTGGTCACACGCTATTTTTAATTGTAATAAACATAATTTTACGTATTATATGGGGAAGGCAGTAACTGTTTCATTGATGGCTGATCGCCACACGCATGGCCAATACATAAAACCGTGGGTCAAGTTATAATGGTCAAGGTATATTACGAAAGAGAATGCATCCAGCGAGGAACCTCCTGTGACATGTTTTTGCTTAACATTAAATTATATCTAAAAGGACCTTAATGAGTGGAAGTTTTTTTTTACGTTGCGTGTACGCAGCGCTCCGGTGCCGGTGGTAGGCATTGTTGACTGATATATCACCCTTAAGATCCAGAGACAAGCCACGTCGAGTGGACACACAGGCATACCTTCATATTTTAGCGGTCATTGGCATAATTTGACGGCAGATAATTTTTCTACCCGAAATCCAAAAACACATCGCGTAACATACGCATAAAGCTACGAACGCAGATTATATACTTGGATCTGTGCTCAAATACTTCCCGATTTTTAAAGTCATTAGAACAAGATGTTAATTATATTAGATATATCAAAAATAAAAAATATTATACTATGTAATCATCACATTTACATTAAAATATATTATACCTATAGGTTCTATAGCAGCGCCCATTTTTAATTCAATTTAAGATCCGTGTAGTTCAGGCATGCTGCATATGAAGTAGGTACCTATCCGATTCTACGTGGGTCTTTAATGGGCCGCTGATAAAACTGGCAGTTAGAGAATCAATTCGATAACCTACAATGTGATTTATACGCCGTGTCTAAAACTAACATGGACGGTTTAGTGAAAAATCTTTTGGGTTTGGTGTGGAATCCGCGGCGAGAGTATGAAGAGTTGGAGTTATGATTATTTATTTAAATATTTATTCAATTGAAACGGCCGCAGCCAATTACAACAATCGATTACACAAAACACAGTAGAATACAGATAACACAAAATACACATTCAAAGATTCACTCTCACTCTCTTTCACAAAAACGCAAGCATTCTGACAGTATATCTGACCATCCATCCGCATACACATCACAGCCTGGATTGGCGTCCAGGAGAGCGTTGAGTGCGGAGAGGGAAGAGTGAGTTATGGAAGAGTGAGTGACAGTATTGCACGATTTTTAGTCCAGACCATGAGCAGGCGAAGTGGTGGTAGCCTAGTGTGTGAACGTTCGCCTTCCAAGAAGAGGGTGTGTGATTCAAATCCCAGTGCGGGCACCAATGTGTTTCTTGTAAAACATATGTACATAATTATAGCTGACTTTTCGGTTACGAAAAACATCGGGAGAAAACCCACATACCCGACAACTATTTTCAGTATGTTATCCACCAATCTTGGCCCAACCTTCGTGGTGAATTATAATAATGAGAGGAGATCCGCAGCAGTTGGCTGAAATGGGTTGATGATGATGATGATGATGCTGGCGCTTACTACCAGGTAAAGGTCTTGCGCGTGCAGCAACCAGTTGTATATAGTACCTAGTAGTTAATTTTCCAAGGTTTTCAAATGTCAATGATGTCTGAGCAAACTTAACAACACACTCCTCTACCAGTGTCTCAGCCCAAACCTGCTGCAGTCTACTCGGGCACCTCCGGCACCGCCGTGGGACGCTAATGGGCTCGAGATAAAACCGGTAATTAAGGAATCAATTCGATTAGCCCGAAAGCTTTGTATCGCCGTGTAGTCTAGAAGCCGGGTGGAAGGTTTGCCACATTAGTGTTTCATCGTAAAAAAATCTATTTTTATAAAAGTTTTTTCAATTTTCAAGTACTTATATGTACTTAAATTAAAAATATTGATGATCATATCGATGTGTTTTGTTGTAATCGCCAGTTTTGTTGTAAATTTTATTTCTTATCTTTTTTTTAACTTTTTTTTTATTTTATTTTATTTTTATTTTATTCTCTTTTATTCCTCTTCTCTTTATTTATTTTTATTATCTTTCCTACTCTCTTATATTATCTCATTTCATAATAACTTCTTGGCGACCAAATCGCGAGCAATAAAATATTTAAAAAGCGTTATAAGAGTGATAACTTTAAGAAACTATTTGGAAATGATGTCTCACGGATACTATGGTAGCAGGAGACATTAAATTAAATGATACTACAGCAGTTCTCACACCTGCCTCAGAGTCACCACTTTATCACCACGAAAAAATTACCGCTGGTCGCGCCACAAGCAATTTCTAGACAATTTACGAACAAAAAGCCGTAATGTTATCTTAATTGTTTACGTAGAACATCAGGCAAATAATTAACTCTTTTATCGGCGCGACAATGCCTTTCCGACGCGTAATTGTCGCAATTACACCTCGCTGAGTTCTGCAGAAACGCGTGGCTTCATAATTATTGTAGATATATTTATTTTATTTCACTTGGACTGTGGTAATTGTGGACAATTTATTGGTTGAATTACGCTTGAGTAAATATTTACTAATGGAGCGAGGAAACTGTAATTTTGCTTGATTATCTTATCCTGCAAGTTAATCTATATGTTTTATTTTTAGTTTAGTGTGCACTTTTTAATCTCTTTAAACTTGCTGTGAGACATTTTCACACTATGTCAATTAGTCAGTTAGTTAAAAAATCCTTGTATTTTTATCTCATTCAGTCTCTTGTCTGTACTACTGTAAGTATTCAGACATCCAGCTCTTGGCCTATAGACAACCAAACTCGTACAAACCTTTTTATTGTTCAAGGTCCATAAAACGTTAGCTTTGAGCTTCGAGATACCTCCAAAGTTTAATGCTTATTGACATTTTGCCCGTTTTTGGGACAAACCTTCTAACTTAACTCTTTTATGTCCCGCGCTGATAAAGTCGATGAAATTGCAATTTATTGATGAAATAAATTTATTCGGAGCGATAAGCGGCGCGAGTTTGTTTTTGGAATTTTGGACCGAAATGGTTTTATAAATTAAGCTAAGCTTTACATGATAAATGCATTTGGGCTTGCATTCATGAATACAAAGCAGCATTGTAGGTATCGGGTAGCGTAAGTATGTCTTAATTAGGAGCGATTACAGTTAGATAATATCCATCGAGAAATTCAATGGATAGAATACCACATAGTGTAGCCACTTCATGACGAAGTTGTTTTGTGTTTAGAAGTTTTAATGGAACTCCTTTTTGTCCCTTTTTTTGGGGAAAATATAATCAATCAAAATCCCTGACGACAAAAAAAAACTATAAAGTCGCAAAATCTGCATACTAAGCTTCGTTCAGATTGGTTGTGAAATACGAGCTTTACAGGAGTATCAATAAACTGACAGAGGAAAGCTAATATTGCTAGAAGACTAGAAGCAGAGCCGCTCCGCTCGCTCGGTCAATGGAAATGAATACACAGGAGAAACTATAATACTTTACTCGTACAGAAGACTACCGGAAGTTACTATTTATTACAAATAGATATAACCTGTTAAAATCTCGAGTTGATTATACAACGGAGCGTCTCAAATCCGTATCTAGAGAGCAATTAAAGTAATATCAGATATTCTCAATGTCGGCAGATGAGGGCGGCTGGTAGCGCCGTGTCGTGATGCCGGCGGTATGAGCGACCACTCCGGGGCTTATATAGTGAGGGGAAGAAGCAACCTACTAAGAACTAGCAGCCGTGGCCGTGTTAATTTAAAACAAATGAAAATCGGAATCATTTGACGTTTTTAATACCAACCAAATGTCAAATGAATCAGATTTTCATTTGTTTTTCCCTTTTTTTTTTACTTTTGCATTACAAATGATTACGCGCTGGGCCTCAGTGTTTGAAAGATTATTCTTTTTGCATTTCATGTGTTCAGTAATTTCTCTGTCTAGGAACTTTTTTTAAGGGCATTGTTTCCAGCGAAATTACTGGGCATATGAGACTTTAGAGCCGATGTCCCAGAGTGACAAGCGCAGCGCATTTCCGCGCAGGATTATGCATTACCAATGCAGTATTCTGGGTGGTGCTGTGACTGTTATGGGCAGGCGTAGCGCTTACCATCAGGTGAAAAACTTGTTGTCATTAAAACAAATAAAAAAAAACTCCAGACAGTAAGTTAGTACTCACTCAATAATAGAAAAAGTGTACACGGCTCTCGCGCAAGAGTCGTTCAACAAAAACAAAGAGCATGGCGGGCGGCATTTTCTTACTACAAGGAAATTACGTGGCAGCTCAGGTATTACGAACGCTACTGGACACGCTCGTGCTGCGTTACTACTATATGTCTTGCGCCTAACTAACCAGGATGGCGCAACGACGCAAAATGAGCCTTGTCCTCCGATAGTAAGAGTCGCCACTGTGGTCTGTCTCGCGTCACCTCCTGCCAGTCCTCCGCCTGGAGCTCGCGCAAGTCCGTCCCTACTTCATCTATCCAGCGGTAACTGGAACCACTCGGCTGTCCCAAGTACGCACGCTTCACAGCATCCTCCCCCATCCTTTCGAGGTGACCGAGCCAGCGACTTGCTTACATTGTGCCTAGTTTATCGAGTATCGATTGTTGTCTCGCAGACACATCCCTAGCATTGTTGGGTTGCCCGCTCGAGGCGCGCTCGGGCCCCGTCATCAGCAGCATGCATTAACGCCGCGCCCCGCCCGCCGCCCGCCGCCAGCCGCCCGCGCCAGCCGCGGCGCCTACGCGCCTGCGCAACCGAACACAATCATTACTTTTTGTTCTCTTCAATGGCAAAAGAACAAAGCAATTTGTATATTTTTGATTAAGCTTAAAGAAAAATGGACAGTGTTCGTTCAGTGAAGGCTACAAAAATTAACATTTCAACCAATAGCAGAAAAACGGTAGTAGCGGGTCCTGGAATTTGTTTGTGATGCGCTTGATGCGGGGGGCATGAAGGATAATTTTATTTTATTAGCAAACAAAAAACTAATAATAAATTTAAAATATTACATTTTTCACGAATGGACCCAGATGGTACGGGGAGTGGGTGTTGGGGGGGGGGGGGGGGGGTTGAAACCACTAAAACCCCCCCTGGGTTACGGTGCTGAGGCAAACTTTACAGTGATAATCTTACTGATATATATAAATTTAGACACATCTGAACTGAAATTTATCATAGGTCATAAATCCAATAAAATAAACCAGATTTCTCGCAAGCTTTGGTAAGCGATCGACACCTTCCATAGATTTCCCACCGCGGCACACCTTTTCAATTAAACACGACGCCATTACGAGAACAACGCGAGCAGTAATCGTTAAATAATAAATAGCAATCAGTGCACGATAAACAACGTCGAGTGAAAAACGCCGGGAGATGTAGCGCTTACTTTCACTACACCGGCCTGATTGCCTCATTCATTCGGAGTTGTTTAATCAAAGTAGAAACGATATTGCTAACCAAGTGATCGCTAATAGAAGCTTGTTATATGTAGCTTCGAAGTAAATGCTAAGTACTTTTAATTTATATTATATTGCCTATAAGTTATGGTATGTAATGCAGACTTATTAACCTACAAATAATTTTGCATCGCACATTTTAGGAGTAAGTACATTTATCTAGCTAGTTCGAATTTATTATAAATTTGAAGTCAAACTGCCGAATTCCAGTCAGTTGGTAGTCTAGTCAAAGTCACGATTCAGTAAAGTGGTGGGTGCTGTACTGAAACTCCCTGGGAGTTTTGGAGAGAACACAAAATGGAACGTTTTTTGAATCATTTACCCACACTCGTACGCATTAACGAACACACATTGACACACAAAGCAACAACATCACAGTTTCGCTTTCCCGCCAAAACTCTCTTCGTCTATTACTTTAGTACGCAATGATAAAAAATAAAATAAAAAAAAGAGAAATAAAAAAGAAAAAAAGTAAATAGGCAAGGTAGTGTAAAAAGTTTTCAATTCTATTCTATTTTATTCTACGGAGGCGTCTGAGGTTGATAATATTCACCTTATTGGGGAAATAAGTCATCTCAGGATACAACTTCTTTCCACTGTGGGGTGAATCAGATGCTTGAGTACTACCCTGATATAAAAAGGGTGTCTGTATAATAGTGTACACACGTAAGAAGTGAAACTATTCCTTCTAAACATATTTGTCTCTCATTCCGACCTTTTAATGTTCTATGTCGAGGCCCATACGTCGATAAAAAAGTTTCTCTTCAATAATATGATCTACCACAATTTTTATAGTCCCTAAGATTTCCTGGGGCTTCATGACAGTACTTAGATAGTATTGTAATATTTTCATCAGGTAGGTAGTACTTTATAGAGGTATATAAAAGCACCCCAATATTATTAACCAAAAAAACAACATTAGGCCAGCACCAGCTGTTCAAAATTACTCGTTATTACACACAAGCGAGTCCAACAACCGAAACAGCATCCTTCCACACAACTGCGCTACAACGGCTGCTTATTATTCTTGACAATCGAGAGGGAATCGAACCGACACCGCTTGTGGTGAAGCCGGTTAATCGATTCGCCACACTCCGTGGATGCCAAATTGCCATGAGATGAAAAATAAACTGTTTTCTTGGAACGTACGCGGTTTATAAAGTCGTGGAAGTATATGCTAAGGTGGAACATCTCACTACAGAGTTTGAAAATATCTAAATGTTATTACTCAATTCAAAATAAATTTCCACCAGAAAACAAGCATCGAAACTGCAACGACATTATTTTACTTGAGACATTCAACCTCTTTCCAGTTCAAGGAGGTCCAATATCTAAAGATTTAATTTATCGTTGAGTGATGTCATTAAATCATCGAACCCAAATCGATTCTCTTTTAAAATCGTTCGATTAGCCACGGTCGTTTTAAAAGAATAAAACGATGCCAACTTTTTGCGTTATATACGCATTTAAATGAGCAATGAAATGCAACGAAAAGCTTTTCTGGGTCAGTAATATAGTTAATTAAAAACGCCGGCTCTGAATAACGTTATGATAAGGGATTTCACATCGAACCGACGAGAGGCAGAATTTCAATTTAATTGGCTCCCAAACGATAAAGTGTATGTAAAATTTCCTTTTTATGAAGGCTTGGGAGTAGGTAGGTAAAGCGCATAAAATGTTTACGATTTAATCTTCTGTTATTTTAAAGCTGCAAGTTTAAGTGAAACTCTCAATTCTATTCGTCGCAATTAACGTTTAAGTATCGATAAAGTTGATTCCCATTTGTCGATTAGTTCCCGAGTTCATCAACTAAGTTTCGAATGGCAGTAAATATTAATTTCTTACAACGATCGTGGGTAACTTTTTAATCAAATTAAATTTAAAACTTGAACTTTTTATGATGTCATAGTGATAGATAATAATTATTATTTGGCGCGATAGCTAAATCTCTTGTACCTATCTATTTTTAATAATATACCTATGACATTCAGTATTCATATCACTTTCCTTCCCACATTAAATACCGACCTTCTATCTAACAAAAACACCGATAACTTACGCCTCAAGATTTAATAAACTCAATTAAGAGGCTCTCAACAAAGCAAGTGCATTGAATAGTCTGGTACAAAGACGGGAATAATTAGACGGTTTTAAAACAAAACTAGAAAAAGAAACTAATGAAAGAGCCGTGTATTAAAGTCGCCCGGGCGAGCTTTCAATGACGACTAATGAATGTCTGACTCTTTTTTTATTTTGGATTACTTTGATAGAATTTACTGGTACTGGATGAGAACTTATTTATTTGTTTACCAAGAGATTGCACAGCAGAAGTTCTAAAATTAACAACCGTTTAATTATTGGGCATTTTTTTCCAGCGAAATTACTGGGCATATGAGACTTTAGAGCCGTAGCTTGTCTCAGGGTGACGAGCGCAGTGCAGTGCCGCGCAGGATTATGAAATGCAGGGTTCTGAGTGGTGCTGTGACTGTTATGGGCAGAGGTAGCGCTTACCATCAGGTGAACGAATTGCTCGTATTGCTGCTCAGTCATATAAAAAAATGCATATATCTGGAATAGAAGAAATAATGTTAAAATTAACAAAACTTTTTTTTAAAGTCAGGACCTCAGACCTATTAGGTATAATATTTTTGTGGGCACGTATTATTTTTAAGAGTTATCAGATTCTACGCCTTATTTTATGACAAGTACCTATTGTATCCCTAGAAATTCATAATAAAATACAAAAAGAAAAGTAATAAGTAGCAGCCTAAGGTAAAATTAATCAGAAAACCAAATGACCAATCCAGTCCTTACTATGTTCTTATAAAGTTCGTGGTCAAGGCAGTGACGTAGGCATATTTTTTGTTATCGATAAAAAATCATCGCTTGGGGTATATAATATCGATATCAGCTTAAATAATTCGAGGTTATGAAAGAGTTTTTGCTTGTATACCTATTACGGGCTTTCAATAACTTTAATGGACAAAAAAGGCTAAGAATTTTGATAGATATTATGTAATACATCCAGGAAAACTAATGTTTTAATGATGCTATGAATACGATTGATGTAATTATACGGTATGGGTGTCACTCGCTACGTATTACTTACTATGCAGTGTTAAATGTCTTATGTAACTACACATAAGTCCTTGACAACTTTTAACTTTTTTACCATGTAACGTATGAAACCAGTTCATAATACAATTTCACACCTCCAAGAATAAATCTCTATCTGGGACTACAATAGTCCAAAATAAATCATAAATTCTGAGAAGTCGCGTGAAATGAAACGAATAGCACATTCCCGCCCCGCCCCTAGTGATGTGCCGACTATTATGGCCGTCAATATACACGAAATAAAGAATTATTGTAACTCTCAATATTATTATTACCTCTTACGTAATTATTATAGTACGTAAATATTATCCTACACTGTTGTGGTTTTTTTATCATGTTTTTGTAATCATTTTCACATTTTCAGTCGTTATTCAGCACTTTTTACACTTCCTCGTTCCAGTTTCACACACATCTAGCCATATTTATGTCATTGCCTTTGTTACTTTTTGTAACTCAACGTTTATTCCTACATTGACATAGACAAGCATGCAATTACAGTCTTAATTATAAATAATATCCCATTTACCTGCTGTATTCTCCCATGCGTTACAGACTTTGAAACTGTTCCGACATAGGTATCAATCTAAGTACCTACTTCTTTATGATTTTGTCTCTTTTCACACGCATAGCAATGTGTGTAGATATGGAAACATTTTCAATTATAGGTGCTCTTTGTAAAATATTCGTATTTCAATATTTCACATATACTGCGGTACGACTTTACTTTACTTCAGTTAGGTATTTACCAGTTTGTTTGAAATACAGCTCGCGATCACAGTACCGCGTCCAAAATATTAAAAAAAAAGTCGGCTCTATTCGACATTTCCCGCCGACCGGCGATGATTGTGAATCGATTTTTTGTGCCTTTGATTATGGTCCGAGGTTGATTGCGTCGGCGCAGCTTATGCGATAGTTCGTAACCTGACGCCTCCGGGAAGTAGGGAATTAGATGGATTCTCTCTGCTCACGCCACACTGCCAGTCACGATATGACTTGAAATAATCTTTTGAAATTGTTTAGGCGTCCATTAGCTGTTTCTAAGCAATATTCAAGAGCTGCGCAGCTGGCTTGATAACAAAAACATTTTATGTTTTGATTTTTCATTCACATTGTAGCTGACTCTATCAACCTTTTAAACAGTAATGTTGCACATTATGTTTTGCGTCTTAATTGAAAAGAATCGAATGGAGTAATCAAATATATTATAATATATTGAAATTATGTCCTCTAACTTAATTACGTCTTTAGTTCCCAAGAGGTATAGGTACATAAAATAGTTTTACGTTCTAACCAACGCAAATGGATTCGAAAGCTTCACACATTGGTCGCTGAATCGGAACGCATCGCGCGTCCCCAGATAAAAAGCAAGATGGGGCCCGCTTTGTGGCCAACCGCTATACCGCGCCCATTACCTACCCGTAATTACGGGTCATTAGGGCTTCGCTCCTGCCGGGATATGGACTTTTAATACCCCTTGAGTTAGAGGTACCATTCGTGGCACTACTGGATGGGACAAAATGTAGTACTTTATTATGGAGTCTCCACGTACTGACAGCAACAAAAGTTACTAAATATATAGCTCTCTCTTTCTCTATTTTTTTTTTTTAAATATTCACTCATCTTTATTAGTACGTCAGTTTTGTTTTCATTTGTCTTAGAAAATTGCATGGCCGGTTTGAAAACGTTTTTCTTTACCTCTTGTCTTCAGCTTTATTATCCATTTCAGACTTCTGTTTTACTTACATCTAAACTTATACGCGATAAAGGTACGATCACACCATTCCACAATAATTGCCTATTTCTAGTTATAGTTGATATGCAATTTGAAACGATCTTGCTAGTCATAAAATCGTCGAGCATTTCGCTAATTCCTGCGGGGCTATGCAGCACGGTGCGGATCAGCTCGGGTTCGTTTCATTTTGACGTTTAATTGCCACGGGACTCGTCATTCGTATGGAAATGACAAGTCCCGTCGCAATCAAACGTCAAAATGAAACGAACTCGAGCTGATCCGCACCGTGCTGCATAGCCCCCCTGATATCTGTATATACTATACTTACTGTACTTACTATTTGCAATAACTCAGTTGTATTTATAATTCAGCTTTATCTAGCGTTTTTTTTTAATATGTTTTCTCAATTTTCATATTTAATTAATAGTGGGTAATAGAGACGATTAAAGCCACTAATGGTAGAGTTTCTGTTCCCAGAGGTGGAGCCGAAGTGAAGAATGTTCAACATAATTCGGCAGAGTCCAAATGTTTGCCAGATAGCAGGATACGGCTCGTAGTTATTATGTGTCATCAAAGGGAGCCAAAATGTTGGTGTTAGTAAAAAAATAATTAGCTATAAGTTCTCTACCTCGCCGACGGCTGGCTTTTACTGTTGACGACACGACATTTTAGGACACATTTCTTGACATGCGAATTGTGATTATAAAAGCCAATCTATGATCTACCTGAGAATTACTGAGATATTATATGTCATAAATATCAAATGATTTTAAATTCCGACGTTTTCATTCAGGAGAAAAGTGCATTTTCCAGGACATATTTCAGACGTTTTCGGGGTTTTAACTACATATAAATGATCAATTATCGAGGGTTTAATATACACCCGATTTGCAATTCTGCGGGGCTATGCAGCACGGTTCGGATCATCATCGTATTGTCATTTCAATACGAATGACGAATCCCGTGTCAATTAAACGTCAAAATGAAACGAACTCAAGCTGATCCGCACCGTGCTGCATAGCCCCGCTGAAGGGTACGACTAAACACAGATTATAAAGCCTGCCAGGTTTCATAGTGAATGGTAATAAATTATTATAATTTTAGTTACCTACGGTTTTCCTTAAAATAAAAATAATAGATAAGCTCATTGTAAATAGCTTAAAAACTTACTGCCTTATTCATAGAAAGTTATTAATGTGACATTTAATAAAATTGCTAACTACAATATTGCACTGCGCATTACTAAGTGGGATATTTTTTTTACGAATAAAGGTTTACGATTCCCTTCTTTTGCCTTCTTTGTACGTTGCAGAATTCCTGCTGCATAGTCGTGTCGGGTGCCCAAAGGGCCGTGTCTGCAGGTGTAATTAGGTGCGGTCCGCGGCCGCGGCCCGTGTTTTTGTCAGAGAACATTGTCGTGCCTTTGTCCCTCTAACAACCGCATGGTTTTGTGGATAGATGACATTTCTGACCCGGTGTTGTGTTGTGCTCGCTCTTTTGTTTTTGTGTTCCGTTCGAAAGTATGTAAGTACTTTTTACACGATACTCTCCTCTAGTACACGTTGTACTGTAATGTATGCACACTTTGACTGCTGAGCCGATTTGCTTGTCTAGCCACTGGTGCGGCTCTGCGCGCGCCATAGTGTTTTCCCATACAACAAACACAAAAGTTGTGTTTTGCCGTACTCGTGGCAAGTTATGAAAAACACAACAGTTTGGTTTTCAGCAGTGAAAGTGTTAAGATGCTGTATAGATATATAGGCTGTATAGGTAATTGTCGTAAAATATTTTTTCAATAATTGTCTACCTTCCATTTGAGAAAAGCTCGTTGTCCTCATTGTACTGTTATCGGAACTTGACACAAACGCAGGTTTAGAACTAGCAAGATTTGACGTCCATTCATACCAGATAATGCAATAAACAATGAGCTAAATAAAAGCTTGTGATATTGTAATGGTCGACCGATTTTATACTCTTGGATATATAACAACTTTAAGTATTTTGTTATACTCCATATAAAAGATCAAGCTGTGTATTCCATGTAATAGTTTACACGTAAGTAAATCCTAAGTATCTGTATCGGAAGTATATTGCGAAATAATATAACAGAATGTGATACCGATAAACAGTGTTGTGAAACAGAATAGTGCACCGCCAGTGCATCGTAGTGGAAATCGTGGAGATATTGCCAAGATAAATGGCATGTCCGCGCGGCGGCGAGCTTTGTGCAGCTTTGTGCAGCTTGTGCTCAGTCACTATAGGGCTGACGAAAGGAACTTCAGCTTAACATTAATTTATGTACAACATATAAAGACTTATGTAATATTATCGATTCGCCGTGACAAGAGACATCTCTAGCGGCGTTACTCTGTACTTTATACTCTATGGTGACGTCAGATGCGGCTGTCAGTTGACAGTTCAGTTTGCCGCCATAAAGAAGAGGAAGCTTTGCCGCGAAAAATAAAAGTATGCTTTAAAGTATTTTCATGTTTATATATTTATATTCCTAACAGTAAGTAATAGTAAATGACTGCATAACTCATATCCCTATAGAAAAGTTTTACAACGGTAACCCGGTATGTAAACGGACTCTTTATTCCAACAAGACCTTTCCATCCCTATCTCTGTTACTTTATAGAACTTATATCTTCCAGGCGATTTGTGCTCATCGCTCCGTGACGATCGCCGTGACAGTCGACAGCACTCCGCGGAATCACTGCTGCCTTATCTGTGGCCAAGGAGGGCTTACTCATTGATTGATTTGTTTTGTTCTAGTTTTAAGTTTTCTTTGTTCTGTGGTGTTTCAATAAAGAGTTTATCTATCTATCTATCTAATTTAATAATTATTGAAGTAAAACTTCTTTACGCACGCTTGACTTGAGGAGTAATCTGGTGAATGCGTTGCGAAAAATGTGATCGGGCGAGGCGAATGGAAGTGAGAGGGAGATTTTTCGTATATTTTTAAAATATATTTTATGAAAATGTTTTTTGGAATCATTTTTTAGATGCCATTTTACTTCTACTATCCCAGCACACATTTAAGTTTTTTGTTTAATATAAATGATCCCAAACGTACAGTTTTGTTAGAAGTAATTTATAGGTTAGCATTTGACTATTATTTCACCTGATGTAGTCAAAGATGGTGTTAGGTACAGTCACGTTCAGTGAATAACATGCTAGGTACCATTTAAAAACAAATTTAAAAAAAAAAAACAAAATGGTCATTATGAAATTGATTTGTAATCGATACATAATATATATTGCCATTTTATCGACGTTGCCCAATTCGATATATACGCAATAACCATCCCCCTGATTTCCTTGAAGTAATTTTACTAATTTGTTCTAAGATAATTGTGATTAGCCACGGCCGTGTAATTAATTCAAACAAAATTAATAAATTAATAAATAACAAAGATGGCGTCCTCTTTCACGATCGTCAAGAGATTTGGACTGTAGCTCCATTCCTTTCGCCTGACATCCCGATAGACGTCCAAAGATAAGCTGCAACAGAGCAAATCAACTACCGGTTATTCGCATTTCATGCCTACAATAAAACTGGCGGGATATCGAGCCGAGTGCGTAATTAAATATCGATAAACGTCTGGCGGACCATCGCTGCTAATTTATTGATGCTGCAGGCGCTTCGGGACAGGATGCCACTTTGTCGCAGTAATAAAAGCTCGAGTAAGTAATTTAAAAGGTCTGTCTAGTGGAAATTGAGTTAAAATAAGCTTTGGTTTCGATAAAAATAACGTTTTTTTTATATAAATTAAGTTAATATTTATGTACTTTTGTTTTTTTTTTAATTTTTCATGTTTTTTTTTTGGGATCCATATTATTTAAAAAGTAAACGAAAGAGGAATACAAATTTTCAGAATTATATTTCAATCCACGTACCTACAATATACAGCAGATACTATACCATTATACTACAATATACCATTTAATTTGTTTAAGTTAATGTTGCCAATATGTTTTACAATGACAAGGTAGTAAAGTGATGGTAAATGACTGAGCTGTGGCGTTCCTCTTAGCAGGCGACGTCCGCCGGCATGTCGTCTTTGAGCTCCGTCTGAAGTGATAGAGTTATAAATTAGGCAATGAAGAAGAGACAGATCAAGCGTTTGCCTACAGCGAGAAGAGCTCAGTGATTACGAAATCGCGAAATACTGTCTCGTTTATATTAGTGACCCGGTGTAGCTCTAAAAACGAAAAAACTGTTTGTAATTAAATTTCTCGCCAACAGAAACGAACCACCTTAACGACTAAAGAAATAAAATAGTCCGTTTAGTAGAACATACTTATTATACGCCACCGTAACATTGTAGCAAATACTAGGTGTCAAACAAATCAGCTGAGAGCCGATACCGGTTCTCAATGGCCCTTCTGTACGCATTTCAACAATCATTATTACATACTGGAGTATGTCTCAGATACTTTGTACGGACTCTTATTGCCATTATTAAAATGAATGCCAGTTATGGACGGTATGGTTGCGCATAAAATATTTAAATTAAAATTACATTTTCATGAATATCTTTTTAAATCACGCCCAAATGATTTAAGGACCTTCGTGGTTGTAAAGGGAATATATTTTACCTAAATTCATAAATGTATTGAGGACACAAGGCCTTAACCGACTTGCAGAGAAGGGTATTGTGTTTAACGTAGTTAATTTTTTTTATACACAGTCAGATATAATGGTCAATGGTTAGCCTATCTTACTGTATTCGTAAATCCTAACTAATATTATAAATGCGATTGTGAGGTTTGTGTTTATTTGTTTGTTACGCTCTCATGCCTAAATTACTAAACTGATTTAAAAAAAAAATCACCGATGGAAAGCCACATTAGCATCGAGTAACAGGCCATATTTTGTTTCCGTTTTCGCACGGGAACGGGAACTGCGTGGGTGAAACCGCAGGGCGCAGCTAGTATATTATAAAAGCAAAATTGTGTGCATAATTATGTATGTTTAAGATACCACTCAGTTCCGTAAAGGCTGGACGGATTTTGATTAAATTTGGTACTATACGCAATTCCGCAAATAATGAATGGTATTTACACTAGAGTAAGAGGTAGCGAGTGGAAAGTGTTTGAGTATATGCGGGTGCAGCTAGTATCTAATAAAAAATACAAATTCTTATCGCATTCTGTATTAAACATAACATTATCAAAACTAATGGCCTGTATTTCAAAGATCTGCTCAATGTAAACACTATCAAAACACGCCCGTCCAATCTAAATGGATTTCTAGGAATGGACATTATATTAGACGATTCTGATAGAAGCCAAACCTGGTATAGAAAGCTACTAAAATTATAATAAGCATGTAGGTGATCAACTGGATGGATTCGAAATAAAATGAAAATAATGTAGCGTGTTTCGCCGATCACGATCCCGGATAATCCCACTTGTGATATTATTAGAGAAATTTTGGTGGTTACTTTTTTATGTAAAAGGGTTTCAAAATATTTAGGAACGCGAATAGAGTGTTTCTTTGTTCAGCGAATTAAATTAACACAAAATATGTGTAAAAAAAGTGGACCATGCAGCTAAAAAGAAAAGACTGTGAGTAGGTTCTGACACAAGTCAGTACCTACTCAAACTAACCTTATTTGGATTACCTACCATACGATAAGTGTTGTCATTTCCGGTGACAACTGATCTCATTCCACATCCTGTGAATTGGGAAAGCGGTTTCACAAACACTTCGATTGCAACGCAGTAAAAAAATTAACAACATTGAGAACATTGTCAGGCAAAATAAAGTTACAACCAGGTTAATGACAGGCATGTTTGAAAAGAAAAGGCCTAAGCAACAAAGCCACGGATCTGGTGAGAACGAAATCATGGACCTTTGGGCATGACCCCTCGCATATAAATCTATTGCTTACATACAAAAAAAAATACCCAAGAAACACTGCTTTTTTATTATTTGACTAAGTTACGAGACGAATAAGTCGTGCACCTGATGGTAAGCGCTACGCCTGCCCATAACAGTTACACTGCCACCCAGAACTTTGCATTGCATAATCTTTCGTGACACAGTACTGCGCTCGTCACTCTGAGAACATCGGTTCTAAAGTCTCATACTAATTGTAAAATTTGTTTTGTTCTAGTTTTAAGTTTTCTTTGTTCTGTGGTGTTTCAATAAAGAGTTTATCTATCTATCTATCTATCATACTGGAACACAGTTTTGTTTTCACACTACTGCTTGGCAGATGAATATCTGGCACAGGTGTGGTACTGTGTCGATTGTGTCGAGGGTGACTTGATAAGAATGGACAAGACAAGACAACATCCTGGAGACAAGATCCGAGAGACAGAGCAAAGTGGAGAGAGCTCATTGAGGAGCCAGATTCGTCAAACATTTAGTTAGGTAAAGACTTAGGTAGGCTTTAGTCATTAGGAGCCTCAAATTTATTACAAAAACCATTAATTGATTTACATATACATTAAGATAACCGACACTACTAACTAATACTAACCGGCAATTAGGTAATCTATCGGATACATCACATAATAATGCTAGATTGTGTAATAACAGACCGGCGCGGCCAGATGGACAATTGGAGTTATTAGAACTAGGGATGTTTTGGGCATAGTATCCGTAACTGAAACGATCGGATTTTTTATAAATTTGCGCATAATGGACATCAAGCCCTCTTGTTGGCTACTTGTCATTCATCCACCAAAGAAAACAATAAATTCACATTGTAATTTTTTGTTACCTATATTTCACACATTCTTTGTAAGAAAACACATTGTAACCGTACTTATTTGGAAAGTCCGATCCTTTCCGGATAAAAATAATCCGTTTCGTTGTATGTAACTGAAACTTATCGTAATTATTTGATATTTGAGGAGTTCCGGAACAAAAACCGATAAATTCACTTCTGATATTTTTACAGTAAACGCATAATAATAAAAATAAATTTTGAATCTTTAAAAATACTAAAATAAAAAATATAAAACGTGTACTTGTTTTGTTTAGTTCCGGCTGCCCATTTTTAGGACCTTATTTAGTACGTTTTAATGAGATTTAACGCAGTGATGTATGTTATATATTATTAGAATATGAATAGCTGGAACAAAAATCGGTTATAAAATGAATTTATTGACATCTATTCCGGAACTTCCCATAAATTAAGGCGAGCGTTTGCCTACTCATTATGATTGAAGGTAGTGAAAACCTTAAGCCTACAATGGATCCGACTTTCAAGGACTAAGTACTACCGGAACGTACTAAAATGGGCACGATCGATTTTTTGCTTAGAATAAATCAATATTATTATCCGAATCCGAAAACATCATATCCCTAACAAGCGTAATTAAGAACAGAGACCTAGCATTATGGGACTAGACCCACGGTCATTAAGGTCTGGAAAACGCAAGTGTCGGCATCTCTGGAATTGGGGTTAATTAACGGAATTGGTTCTGGGGACCGCACGCGTGGTAATTCAATTCTTAATTTCGGGTAACTTAGAAAACATAGAACTACTAGGTGATCTCCGATATTAGTGACAACTAAAACATTGTGGTATTATTATTGTTTGCGGTTTTACTACACGACTAGCTGCGCTCCGCGACTTCAAAAATACCTAGGTATAGTCCCACACGGGTAGGAGAATTTGACGGGAAAAAAATATTCAATGTGTTATTCCAGGACCTACAGAATAACAATTTCATCAAAAACCGTTCAGCCGTTGCGGCGTGAATAAAGGACAAACACACACACAAATACAGCTATTTTTGCATTTATAAAACTACCTTCAACGGTTGTATATTATAAATAGCTGAGCCCTGCGGTTTCACCCGCATAATTCAAGTTTTCCCGCAATAACTCTCTTAAAAGCAATATATTTCCCCGTTTTTGCCACATTCTTCATTGATGCTCCGCTCCTATTGGTCGTAGCGTGATGTTATATAGCCTATAACCTTCCTCGATAAATGGACTATTCAACAAAAAATAGGTTCCTGAGATCCTAGCGTACAAACAAACTCTTCAGCTTTATATATTAGTAAAGATAATAAAATACTAAACCAATAAGATTGACTCTCAAGGACTGCTTACGTAAACCTTGAGAAAGAAGCTTAGTTATTTTACTGAAGAAGTTCGAAGTTAAGTTCGATGAGTGAAAGAGAATAAGTAGAATAGTCAAAGTGAATTGTTACTTTGGAAAGAACGTGAGTTATTATCTTTTGTTTCTCTACTATAGCAGATAATTACATATTTAACTTTACTCTGAGCATTTAAGTCCAGCAATTTGCCTACTTGTCCTTCTTGTAATAATTTAGAAGGCACCAGTAGACATTGTTGCTCCGAAACTATATTTTATGCGATGTTTCGAGAAACAATAATAATAATCGAGACTGTACTCTGAATGGGAAATAAATTACTCACGTTGCCTTAGGGAGGTGTAACTTTATCGATATCGGGGAAGAGTAACGTTTTTTTTAAATTTATGGTAATGAACCTTTCAATTTAGTTAGGTCAAAGTACAGTAGGTATAAGGTATCGACCTGTATTATCAGACCTATCTGTCGTATCCAGGTTGCAGAAATTTCACCAAAATGTCTATCATCCGTTCCGTTTTTATCGTTCCATATTCTTTACCAATACTACCCCTATCTTAATTTACTTGTTTCATCATCATCATCATCATCAACCCATAACGTCCCACTGCTGGGCACGGGTCTCTCCTCACTTTCGTGAGGAGGGGTTAGGCCATAATCCACCACGGGGGCCCAGTCCGGATTGGTGGATAACATACCTACCTCCGAAATAATTCTCGGGTAGGTATGTGGGTTTCCTCACGATGTTTTCCTTCACCGAAAAGCGAGTGTTACTTGTTTAGTTATATTATATTATTATATGCAGTATACGCTCGAGGGCGCTGATTTCTAACTATTACATACCAACCCAAACTGAAGTTTTAGACCAGGGGATCACCTTAATAACGCTTCCAGAGCTGGCTTACAGTATATCTCTTAGATTAGAAAGTCCTGACTCGCCCAGTAGTTTAAATGTCACGTGTCCTTAAATTTTATGATCATAATAATATACTGTATCTCTCATAATGTTTTCCGTTGAAAGGAAATCTTCGCATAACAACAAAGACCATAAATTATATTTATGCCATTACATCGACATCGCCGTTTCCCTCCCTAGCCGCCGCGGGGAGCGATGCGCGTACGCAGCAAACATCGCAATTTCATCGGAGCTCCGCGCCTGCGCCGCCGCCGCGCCGCGCTCCGTGCCGCTCGGTTATTAAATCCTCCGCCCCGCCCTAATAGCGGCCATTACAGGTAATATAATAAAACGCATGCCCACAGCTACATTGCTGTAGTTTTACAGATACGAAGACAGTGCCTGACCTCCACCATCCACGTCTCCACGTTTTATAAGCAGTCAAGCTTGCTTAAAGGCTATTTACTATTGCCTAGTATCCAGTGTATTGAATTTCGGAACGGAAGGCTAAATCGGGATATTGCTTTTCAAATCGGGACAGCTTTAGTGAAAAAAAACAGAATTTTGTGAATATCATAATTTATTTTAATCAGATGTTAGTTGGTTTTAGAAATGCTATGTTAATTATCGAATAAAGTACAGACTAAGGAGGTTATTTAAAAATCGGGACATAAAACGTCCCGATCAAGGTTGAACGGGACGTGTCCCTTCAACCACCAGATCCTTTAAAATCGGAACGTTCCCCGCAAATTCGGACACCCCGGAACACTAGCAAATCCTTACGTACGGAATTATCAATCCTCATTAAAACTATTTGGCTGTTTCTAGCTTTTCTCTAAATTTATCCTCAAGATCCTCTTTTGTAGTCTTTAGGGAGCTATTGTTTGAAAGGTACCTTACCGCCTTGATTAAACATACGTTAATTCAAACTCAAACTCAAACTCAAATCATTTATTGTAAATAGGCAAAATATTGCACTTTTACACGTCAAAAAAAAAAAATATCTTATACATAAGTATAGAAATACAAAAAAAAATAAGTCAAATTTAATGATCTACGAAACTAATGATTAATATCTAATTATGGTTTGAGTTAGAAAAAGGATATTTCCCTTTCAAGTGGTGACCCATGCCTGAGTCTCGCACACGAAAAGGAAAACTCCATTGCTCTACCAGTGCTTCGGAAATACGCCCGTTAGAGAAGATAGCACCAAGAAACTCTACGGCGATGTCATTTTTTAAATTTTAGTCATACTTTTTTTTTTTTTTAAATCCATAATATACAATATAAAAATGAATTATTCTATTGACAATATTATGATATACCATCATTACCAAACTATTAAATTACATTATTGAAATTGTATAAATTACGTTACTTATCATTATCATGGAGATTGGGACATTGAGGCCATGCATTTTTGTCTTTAACATAGTCATTAATAGTGTAATAATTGCAATGTTACTTACCAAACGTTATTGATTAACGAACAGTATTTCTTTACTTGTACGTTTTGATAGTACAGAAGATTACCCAATGATAAGCAGGATAGATAAATAAGCCAGTTCTGATTCGAGATAAGGCACTGCATGTTAATTACACTGGAACAAGATCGATGCCTTGTGCATTGTCATTAGGCCGACATTAATGTCCAGTATTTATTTTATGGCGGCGACAAAATTTAAATACAAATTGAATTATTCAATAGTGGCGTAATCGTATTTATCATACTATAAAGTTATCGCCACAAAACTAGACTGGAAATATATTAGAGTGACAATAAACGACCACCATTGTAGAGAAAAGAAAAACTAGGGATGTGTAAAAGTTTGTGATTGTTTTTGCCCTCGATTGCAAGTGAAACGCGTTGATGTCTTTTGTACAGTACATTTACATTTTGTTACATAAAACAATTCGGACTGCGTCGGACCGGGAAGCGCATGGATTTTTTCTGATCATTTGATCCTCTTCATCCTATGGTTGTCTAGAAGAGATGGCTGTTTAGCAATAAGGCCGCCGCTATTGTACTTTAAGTTAGGCTAGCTTCCTTTGTACATACATACAGTTACGCCTTTTTCCCGTTGGGATAGGCAGAAACTACATCTTTCTACATGCTACAATCCAAGCGAAAAGCTCTCCAACTCCCTGATATGCTCTTTCTCTTGGAGTGCACTTTTTTAAATATTCCGTTATTTTTTGCAATAAAGAATATCCTATCCTATATAATATATTACAAATGTGCATGTTTGTGAGGATGGATGGATGTTCGTTACTCTTTCACGCAAAAACTACCGAACGGATTGGGATAAAATTTGGCACACAGATAATTTATTGTACCAGGCTAACACAAACTTTTTACCCCATAAAAATAAACAGTTTCCATGGGGTAATACTCAACGCGGGTGAAACCGCGAGGCGCAGTTAGTAAGGTATAAGTGCCTGCCACTATTACCTTGACAAGTTGAATAGGCGTTCAAGAATGAGTTGATCAAGGCCTAAAATTGATAAAAATTGCCAATCCACAAATTGAAAAACGAATTTTGATATCATTACTTTAAACCTGATATTAAAATACAGTCGAAACTTTCGAGTTAGGTGCGTAATACGCCAGCGGAAGCGGACATCCGTCGTCGGAAGCCTTTTAAGTAAAGTGGCACCGGGTGTTACCAGGTGGTCATTTGGTCAGTCAGACGGTGCTATTGTGCTGTCGAATGTACTCGTGGCCTCATTGTTTTATAGGCTTCCTTTCATTACATTGACGTTAATGGTTTCTATTTCTTTCAAAGAAATAATGAGTTTATTTTCGAAAATTACTAACTATATAAGTACCTACTTACATACTTATTTCTACTAGGTAATTCCTAAATATTAGTTAGGTAAACCAGTGTCTTCTGTGCGTGTTTTGGTCCACACACTACAAAAAAACCTCTACACAGACCATTGCCATTTTGGTCAGTTTTTTGAAAATGTTTCATGTTTTCATATCAAACAAGATACTTATGTGGTCTAAAATTACTTACTTATGTGAAAGTACCTACTGAGAAAGTGAGAGAATAGTGAGAGTACAAGTAGTGTGAAAACAATACTGTGTTTCGGTTTGAAGGGAACTATTTCCAGCGAAATTACTGGGCTTATGAGATTTATACTAAATATAGATACTTATACGAGAGACAAAGTGTGCAGTTATAGCTGTATTCTAACATTGAAGACCCATCTATACGACGCCGTACGACTGTGGAATGAGCTGCCTGTGGACATAAAGCGCACAACTTCGCTAAATGCTTTTAAAATTCGTGTCAAATCCTATTACCTTCTGAATTAATTGTCTAGTTGCTGCATATTATACATTTGTATTCGTAGGTATGTATGTTTATTAATAGTAGGTATATAATATATTTGTATTAGTATGTATGTTTATTATATTAGGGTATATATTAAGTTTATCTATTACTTTACTATGTATTTAAGTTTATTTTGTGTATATGTATCTATTTATTTATTCTATGTATATAAAGAAAGCCACCGTCCGATGTCTTAATTACTCCTCTCCGTGCATGGTTGTCTGGAAGAGATCGCTCTGAGCGATAAGACCGCCCATTGTGACACTAATTGTAAAATTTGTTTTGTTCTAGTTTTAAGTTTTCTTTGTTCTGTGGTGTTTCAATAAAGAGTTTATCTATCTATCTATCTATCTATCTATATTAACAACTAAGAGTATTCAGAAACAAAGCTCGGTAACAACTATGGTTTATGACTCGATGACTGTATGAAGATGCACCGCGAAGTTATGTACGGCCTTATGCAGACAGTTTTATGAGCGCCGGCGCATCTTTGTGATAGAGGCACGGACTCGGTGATAAGATCTGTTTAGATTTGGTTTACAAGTTTTTATTTTACTCACTTTATTGACAAATTTTGCGATGAAATTTTAACCCAGGCTATGTTGTTCAAATAGAGTTAGTTACATTTTGCATTGTCAAGAATGTCAATTCTTTAAAGTGACAGAGAACTGGGGGGTAACCACGTACTTGTTCTTATTCCATGCAGTTCATTTTAAGGCCTTTAGCTGAACGGCCTAGATTGGCACCACACTCATAAATGACAAACGTGATGTGACGTCACTCAAACATAGACTGCCGAGAATGAGAGAGACAGGAAATGAGATGGGGCTATATAAACTCACATAAATGCAAACAAATTGTTCCGATCCCTTTGGATAAAATGTCTCTGGTCGACTTATGAACGCTGAGGGATATTGGTGGTGACAGTTAGCAGGGCAGTTCAGTTTAAGGCCTAACTGTTCGTGGTGAGGCACCTGGTCATAAGAGAGACGGAATAGACAATGAATTAACGATATATTCATGAGTTTGGGCTGATTTTCATCAGCTAGCAGTACCGAATACATATTGTACATTGCTTGAATTGATTGCTTCAATTTTAACTTCTTGGCGGTAGGTAGGTAGTAAGATAAAGAGGGTTTTGATAAAGCGGTAGGCCTGCTCGACCCTTTTAAAACAAAACACCGTGAAATCGCTCCGCTCAGCACCGTGGTTCCATCAGACGAGGCGTCGCAAAGATGAGAGATTGCGATTCGGCGCACGCGCACTCCATTTGACACAGCCCCGCCTGCGCGCGCCGCCTCGCCGAATGCTAACATTATGGATATTCTCCAATGGTTCCGTCGGGACACCATCGATCGAAAATATTAGAATTATGGTAAGTATAGATACAACTAGCTGCGCCCGGCGGAGTCTTATCCCACAGGAACCGTACATTTTTATAGGATAAAAAGTGTCATATGTGTTAATCCGTGTATAGACTATCTGTGTGCCAAATTTCAATCAAATCCGTTGAGAAGTTTTTGAGTGAAGGCGTAACAAACATCCATCTATCCATCTATCTATACCCCTTGTTTACCTATTGTAATTCTTCTGTACTGTGTTTATTTTTGTTTCTGGTGTACAATAAAGAGTTTTCTATTCTATTCTATTCTATTCTATTCTATCTATCCTCAATAACTTTCACATTTATAATATTAGTAGGATAGGATAGGATAATGTTCTATTACTTAGGCGGGCGCTCTTACCATCAGGTGACCGACACGCTCGTCTCGTTTATCTATGGAACAAATAAGTGGAGAGCCATAAAATTTAATAGGGTTCGACAAAAGATTTAAATTAAGGTGCACTCGGCTCAAATAAATAAAAAGCGTAGAATATGGTACAAAAGAAAGGGAGAAAAAAGGAAGATTGACAGTAGAAATGACTGTTTCTAAAATTGAAGTGTTAGGTGCCCTTTTTTTTATTTGACTGGGTGGCAATACGAGCAAGTCGTTCACCTGATGGTAAGCGCTACGCCTGCCCATAACAGTCACAGGACCACCCAGAACCCTGCATTGCATAATCCTGCGCGGCACTGCACTGCGCTCGTCACCCTGAAACATCGGCTCTAAAGTCTCATATACCCAGTAAGTAAGTACCCTAAGAGCATATTTAAACATTTACTACACATTGTCGGTACTTCTAAGCGGGTTCTTTATCGCTTCTCAGATGTATGAGGAATAGATAAAACCGTGAAGTCATTCCTATCACTTTATGGATGGAGTTAGCGGAATTCACAGCCAGTACACATTACGTGCCACACCTAGATAGGTACATACTTACAGGTTAGTAGTTAGATATATTAACACCAATAAGTAAAAAAAAAGCAAAATAAATACTCATCCGGTATTCATCCGCCAGAGGTGTGCAAGAATTGCTATGTTCCGATTTGAAGGCATTGTTTCCAGCGAAATTACCGGGCGTATGAGACTTTAGAGCTGATGTCTCAGGGTGACAACCGTAGTGCAGTGCCGTGCAGGATTATGCAATGCAGTGTTCTGGGTGGTACTGTTACTGTTATATGGGCAGGCGCAGGCTTACCATCAGATGCATGACTTGCTCGTCTCGTTACCCAACCAAATAAAAAAAAAGAAGGTTGATTTAATCTCCAGAACTACTGAGCCGATTTTGAAAATTCTTTCACTAATGTTAGGAAGCTATATTATTTCCGAGTACTATAAGTTAAAATTACCTTTCTACGTGTACAAAGGAAAAATAAAACAATAAATTCATAATACAGTGTTTATATAAATAAATACAACCTTGATAATGTATATCACACGTGGAGTCAATATTGCTAGTTTTGAGTCGTCGCCGACTAAATATATTAACGGCTTTACCTTAGTAAAGGTACAGGTAATCTGGGGAGGGGAAGACGCAGTGGCGGTCGGTGGAGATTCATTCTCTATGGATTGCCACCAATCCGCATTCGTAAAACTAAAAGGTCTGTACATAAATAATTTTATAAATCGTTGTATATATCCGCAACACTGTCTTATTGACAAACTTAAGGGTCCCCAATATAGTCAACTGTTACGAGCAGTGTTGCCAATTTTTCTCTTTTAGAATTTAAATAAAATAAATATAATCCTAGCTCTATAAAAAAAAAGAGTTCTACCCCTAAATCTTATTTTAGCGCTAATAACGCTAAGTAGCACTGATTGTATCCTTAACAGAAAACACTGTAAATAACAATGGGCAATATTTAACTCTTTTAGAGCTAAATTGGCAACACTGTACGTAAGAATAGACAATCGCAATTGACCGTCTCGAGGATGCTATTGAAGTATCGACATCATTCATGAATCTTACGGATACATCGTGAGTAAACCCACACACCTACCCAAGAATTATTTCGGAGGTAGGTATATTATCCTCCGATCCGGACCGGGCCCCGGTGGTGGATAAGGCTTAACCCTCCTAACAAAAGTCAGGGGAGACGATGATGATGATAATTGGATTCAAACTTAATCATTGCGTAAATCGATGTGAATTTATACGATATGCCAACGACACTAGAAACATAGACACAGCCCTGACACTTCATACAAAAGATGATTTGACAACTGACATATGTAGATGACTTCCGTACACTTCACAAATGCGTTTGTTACACCTCAAGGATACTATGTGACCAATTAAAAGAGAACCCGTTAGTATGAAGGTTCAATTACATTTGGTGTTTTGTCATTTGACGTCTAATATTGACAGCCTCTCCCGATTGCCCTCCCGATGGCGGGTAGAAGTGCGGGGAAGCTGATCGCGGGGGGGGGGTTCCATTCTATATGTAGTACATACTTAATCGCCCATTTGCGTCAATAACGTGTTATCTCCAATATAAGTTGGAGATTACACGCTCTTTTCGCAAATGTCGATATGTCTTCTGTGGCTGTAAATCGATGCCGAATTCTATAATATGGCGATGATAATTATATTTAACCGCCCTAGGAAGGCACCATCCCCTGGGTCCGTTTCCACTGGGCGCCCGAGCGCCGCGCGTGGTTCCCGCGCGTGGACTTATGCTTCTCCTTGCGGTCGCGGTTCGCGAGGACGTCCTTCTCTTGGCCTTGGCCTTTGGCCTTCCCCACCACGTCTGTACTCCTGAGGAAGAAAATGGCTTTGTTACACATGATTCTAAGAAGAGGCTCGTGAGTTCAAATCCACTGTTTCATGTAAAATATAGGGTAATAATTACTCGCTTTTTGGTGAAGAGAAACATCGCGAGGTTAACCGACATGCGAGAGAATTATTTCGGAGGTATGAGATGTGATTCACCAATCCGAACAGGGCTCCGGTGGTGGATTATGGTGTAATCCTTTTCAAGAAAGTGAGGTGAGATCCGTGCTCAGTAGTGGGCGGATATGGGTTGAAGATGATGATGAAAAATTAAAAATGTATCGAATCGATCGATAACTTGGATATCAAAAGGTTGCAGGTACTAGGATTACCTCGCCTGTGGCGGGGGGCGGTGTCCCTTCCCTCTCCTCGCCTGGAAGCTGGCCTCTCTCCTGGCTCGTATCTCCTCAGGGTTCCGGCAGAAGTCCATTTTGTTGGCATTGCCGGCGTAACTGCTCCCAGGGACAGGACCAGGGCCCGACATGACCTCTTCTTCGGATGAGGATTCATCCTGGAAACAAAGATTATTTTACTTTTTTTTTGTAGCGGCAGATCTCTTTCCCAATAGTCCTCTTTGGGAAGTATTTTTCTGCAGAGCAGAAGTGTCCAAACGTTACTGTTTCTAACGAATTTACCGGGATTGAGACTATAGATTGTTGGATCACATACCTACCTCCGAAATAATTCTCAGGTAGGTATGGGGGTATCCGGACCGGGCCCCCGTGGTGGATTATGGCCTAACCCTCCTTACGAAAGTGAGGGGTGATCCGTGCCCAGCAGTGGGACAATGTGGGTTGATGATGATGATGATGAGGCTATAGAACCCAGGTCTCAGAGTGACGAGCGCGGTTGACTTCGTTTTGGGTGGCACTGTGATGATAGACAGGCGCGGCGCTCACCACCGCCGCTACGCCTGCGTGTGCCTACCCGGGGCTCGGCGGCGCTGAGCACGCGCGGCGTGACGAAGGGGCGGCGCTCGTCGGGCGCGGCGTCGGCGGCGGGCGCGGCGGCGCCGCCGTCCGAGTCGTACGTGTCGTCGTACTCGTCCGAGTACATCGCCACTTCGTCGCACACCAGGCTGGAAGGAAGGTAACTTGGGTTAAGGTAGAATTCCGTGGGTCGTGGCCATACATTTTGTTGACAAAAACATATTATCTCACGATCAACATGTAGTGGGAGGCCTCTTCTGCAAGAGACCGTCTGGGGAAGTACCACCACACCTTTGCCAGATATTCATCCGCCAAGCAGTAGTGTGCAAACCTTACTATGTTCCGGTTTGAAGGGCATTGTTTCCAGCGAAATTACTGGGTATATGAGACTTTACAGCCGATGTTTACGGTGACGAGCGCAGTGCAGTGCAATGCTAAGTTCTGTAACTGTTATGCGCAGGCTACGCGCTTACTATCAAGTGAACGACTTGCTCGTCTCATCACTCAGTCAAAAAGAAAAGAGGAGATAACGCGTTCTTGTCGCAAATTAGCGAGTTTGTATAGTACGCGCGTCAGTCGACCCACGGAAGTCTACCTTTAGGCCGCTTACACGTGAAAACGAATGGACATCATTTAGAACGATTATGATTACACATGGTAGTAAAACAAACGAGTATTTTTCGTACTCTACACACTCCATAGTGTTTTCCCATACAACAAACACAACAGATGTTTTCCCGCGCTCGCGGCAGGTTATGAAAAACACGACAGTTGTGTTCTCAGCACTGAAGGTGTTAAAACTGTTTAAATTGCACTGTACGAACCCAGCACATTAGACAGTTTTCTAATGTATTTTTTTTCGCTGAATATCTGCATTAATCTAAAGCCAAATACTCACTTATATTTGCTATAAATGTCTCCCAACTGTTTAACATCAGTTTTGTCATCCAGCATATCCTTGAGGTCCCTGAAATAAATTAATTAAGTAAATCATACAAAACGGTAATAAATAAAATCCGTTTGCTTAGTAAATCTGAATTCAGTTCACGAAAGTTTAAGAAATTCGAAAAAAAACTCAAAATTTTCACGTCTAAACGGCTGCCTTATTACGAATCTTACGATAGGCCTGCGACAGACGTAAATCAGATGATTGCTTTCACACGACACTTTAAAAAAACTGTATTCTCTCTATGTATATGAGACTTGCTTTTCGGTGAAGGAAAATATCGTGAGGAAACCCACATGCCTACCCGAGAATTATCTCGGAGGTAGGAATGTTTCGCACCAATCCGGACCGGGCCCCCGTGGCGGATTATGGCCTAACCTTCCTTGCGGAAGTGAGGAGACCCGTGCCCAGCAGTGGGACGTTATGGGTTAATGATGATGATTATAATTAAGTGTTTGGACTTGTAAAAGTGCATTGTTTTTGCCTACTTGCAATAGATGACTGGAGTATTGTGTTCTGGTAAATAATAAATATAGGCCAAAAGATATTTTATGATAAATCTATCTATATATATATAAATGTTATGTTGGTTTGTGTACGCTTCAAAAACTCAAAAAGTTCTGCACCGATCGAGCTGAAATTTTAGCATGATATATAATCCGCATCGAGGATTGTTTTTATCTATTTTTTTCATCAGTGACATATCAGCGAATGTGCGAATGTGCCACAGCGAAGCGTGGCAGGGCACAGCTAGTTATTAATAAAACTAGTTTTAACTAACTTGTATTTCCCTTTCTTCTTCCCGACGTGAATGTTGGCCAAGTCGACGTCATCCCGGTTCATGATATCGAACCGGTCGCCGTCGAACACGTTCAGCCGCTGCACGCCCGTCTCCAGGAACTTCTCGTCGAGGATGTCCGTCGGGATGATAGGCAGCGACTGGTCGAGAGCTGGAACAAGTTACTGGCATGGTTAACACTTGGACCGCTGAGCCGATTTTCTTGTCTAGCCACGATTACTGATCAGCACACACCCATAGTGTTTTCCCATACACCTAACACCACAGTTGTGTTTTCAGCAGTGAACGTGTTAAGAGCGCTGTGTCAACTTTTTTATTATTTGACTGAGTAACGAGGCGAGCATGTCGATCACCTGATGGTAAGCGCTTCACCTGCCCATAACAGTTACAGTGCCACCTGCGGTCGTCACCCTGAAACATTGGTTCTAAAGTCTCATATTAGCCCAGTTATCGCTGGAAACAGTGCCCTTTAAACCGGAACACTGTAATGTTTGCACTCTACTGCTTGGCGGATGAATATCTGGCAAAAGTGTGGTGCTTCCCCAGGCGGTCTCTTGCAGAAGAGGCCTACCACTACAAACAAATCAAAGCAAGGCCACTGCCACAAAAAAACTATCCATAACTTCATGACAGCAACATAATAATATATGCGCGTGACAAAACAAGTGTTTTATTACGCGTATTTGTTACTGTCACGGAGTCACGGTCACTGTCACACATATGGACCCAGCTTTATCTTACCTCTTAAAGGCTGAGCCAAATTATCTTCCAAAACACTATTAATCACCCTCTCAGAATTGAACCCATAATGCTGCAAGCACTTCAATATAAACCCATCTCCTAAATGTGGCAGGATGTCCTTCACTTCGCTGATCAGCGACTCCTCTTTAACTTGGTCGGGTATATCCGTGTCTATGCTCGTCGCGTTGTGTGCTGTCTGGTCGATGGTGTCCATGTGGCCGTTGGTGACAGGTTGCGAAAGTGACGGGAAGTCGGGAACGGGTTCGTCCAGGCTCGAGTAGATCGCTTGGAGGATGAAGTCAGTCTTTACTGTGTCACTGGTTTTTGGTTAAGAATTGTGATTGTAAAATAAGAAAAAGGTCAGTAGGTTAATAAAAGACTGCATTAATAACACATTTCTCAGCGACAAGGACGTTTTTTTGTTTTAATTTGACTGAATGACGAGACGACCAAGTCGTCCACCTGATGGTAAGCGCTACGCCTGCCCATAACAGTTACAGTTCCGCTTCGCTTCGCTTTCGTTTTAGCTGGAAACAGTGCGCTTCAAACCAGTAATGTTTGCACACTGCTGCTTGGCGGATGAATATCTGACAAAAGACGTGTTTGGTATCCGAAATCAACACTGGTGAAAAAAGGATACATATCAGGGTACGCCTGCCGCAGCATCTCCAGGTCCTCGTGCACCGGGTAGCACGCGTGGTAGTCCTTGATGAGGAGCTTCTCCGACAGCCCCTCGAGGAGGACTGCCAGGCAGTCTTCTACGTGGGTCTGGATACTGCCTCTGCAAGAATTATAGAATAGTTTAGAATAGAACTAGTAAGAAATACAAGGTAAGAACTACACTCATTGAGCAAGCTCATTGATATAGACTTATTTTGTACTAGGATCGCATCGGCTAGATGGCAGTTGAGTAGTGAGTTAATCTCTGTAGTTCTTCAATTAATTATTACTATTCATCATCATCATCAACCCATAACGTCCCACTGCTGGGCACGGGTCTCTCCTCACTTTCGTGAGGAGGGTTAGGCCATAATCCACCACGGGGGCCCAGTCCGGATTGGTGGATAACATACCTACCTCCGAAATAATTCTCGGGTAGGTATGTGGGTTTCCTCACGATGTTTTCCTTCAACGAAAAGCGAGTGATAATTACGTACATATGTTTTTGCAGAAACACATTGGTATGTGCCCGCACTGGGATTTGAACTCACGACCTTCTGATTGGAAGGCGGACGTTCTCCCACTAGGCTACCACAGCTTTAGAAGCTTTCGCTTTAGCATTCGAAGTATTCAATTTTAATACAATATAAATTAATTAGAAATAGAATTGAGTAATTTTTCGTTCTAATTTGCCTCGACATCTCTGTCCATTGAAGTAAACGAGTTCTAGAGTGGAGACCGCGCTTGGGCAAACGTAGTATAGGGCGCCCGCCGGCGGCGGAGGGACGACTTGCAGAAGACGGCTGGCAAGGACTGGATGAGGAAAGCCGAAAATCTTGCTCAGTGGCGTTCATTGGCCTACGTCCAGCAGTGGACGAGTGTGGGCGGATGATGATTCCTGTCCATTTGCCTTTTTGCTGGTATACTTACTCTCCGCTAAATATAGCCGCTTTGTACACCGCTAGTATCTCTCTGAATACGTCTATCAGTTCCTCTCTCGCCGTGTCGATGTACCGCTCCAGCTCCGTGTACTCTATACTAGTGACGTCTCCGGTTTCGGACAACTTTTCATACAACTGCGGTATTCCGTACTCGTAGAGTTGGACTATACTGGAAGGAATGGTACAAGTTAGTACAACTATTTTTTTACGCTGATAAATATGGTAGTGTGTGAATATTGCAATGGTAGGTCTCTGCTGTAAGAGACCGTCTGGGGAAGTACCACACCTTTGCCAGATATCCATCCGCCAAGCAGTAGTGTGCAAACATTACTGTGTTCCGGTTTGGAGGGCATTGTTACCAGCGAAATTACTGGGCATATGAGACTTTAGAGCCGATGTCTCAGGGTGACGAGCGCAGTGCAGTGTCGCGCAACATTTTGCAACGCAGTTCTAAGTAGCACTGTAACGGTTATGCGCAGGCGTAGCGCTTACTATCAGGTGAACGACGACCTCATCTCGTTGCTCAAACAAAAAAAGTAAGAGGCTAGAGAATTCGAATTGTAGAAACGCAGCTGTGTGGTAAGGACGCATTATGAGAACATCGCCGCAATTTTATCGTACTTGTGTGGGGAGGCTTAAGCCAACATACTCACCTAATTACAAAATTTGTTTTCCTAAATATCCTAACAGCCTTGGGGTACACCTCCATAAATATCCGCAACGTCATAGCAGTGTCGAGGAGGTGAATAACTAGGTCCTTAAGCACATCAAACGTCAGTTTATCCTGAACCTTCGTCGAGGACGGACGTCGGATCTCAGTGAAACCTTTGAAGGTTTCCGGCAAGTTCGGCGGCTCGACGCTATCGTAGTCTTTGTTTACTTGGAGGATTATGTATTTGAAGGTCTGTAAAGAGTTAATACATTTGAAATATAAACTGTGTTCTATAGACATAGCTAAGAAGATGCGAGAGGACGTAAATCGTTTGGGACAGTTTGCTCAAATATCGGTTCGAAGTACTGGAGTCGGTGAGAGGAGACAAGAGGCTTATTGAAAACAAAACATTGGTCGAGGCCAGGCTATAGAGCCTCAAGCATCCATGGAGAGTTGCCTGTCAGCCGAACTGCTCAAATAATATGTTATGCCTACAGCCTAAACAGCTAGACGGATTTTGATAAACGAAATATTCGCCCCAATAACACGTGTGTCATAAGCTACATTAGCAGTTCTGTTTAAATGTTTGAACATTTGCTATCGGATTTATTTTGGTGTGTGTAAGAGTGTGTGATATATTGTTTCTACTGTTACCTCGTGTACGAAGGCGACCGCAGACACCGCGTCGCTTTCATACTGCGGCTGCAATGCAAACACACTGTCCAACAAGCGGGACACATGCCGAGGGTTGTCCATCCCATAAGTAGCACAAATGTCCCATATTATAGGTACCGTAAATATGAACCTGTTGTAGAGCACGTCGGCCATATACTCTTTGGTCATCCATTGGGACTGGAAAGAAAATATTTATACACTGATAACTATATTAGGATATTATGTAATAGTTAGTCTATCTATCTATTTAAAGTTTGTCAGTTTCTGACTTTGTAGAAGGTAATCTCCAGAATTACTAATATGATGATGAAATTTTTTTCACTTCTAGTAAGCCACATTATCTCGGAGTGCTATAGGCTATTTATCCCAGGAATTACGCAGCTGAAACCGTGGAACACAGCTAGTCACTAATAATTTGATTGGATTGGATTATTAATTCACTAAACAGAATTATTTCATTTTGTTACAGACGGAAGTAGTTCTATTTGCAAAAGATTTAACCTTTTTTTTATACTATGTAGTAATGAGACAAGGAGGTTGTTCACCTGTTGGTAATGCCAGCATGCCACTCCTAGAGTGAATGAGGTATCTCACCCTAGGGTGCCTAGTCTCTTGAGCCTTGGACTATACCCAGCGAGAGTACCTATCTATATTTAAATCATCAAACTTATGTCAAGAGATCATTCCCTCGTGATGGGACACCCGTGTTCAGCAGTGGGCCAATATGGGTTGATAATGATAATGATGACATCAAGAGACTCTTCCTCTATCTGCCGAATACTTTAAACAATTGAATTGGTTTATGGAAACCAACGCGCCATTGTTTTGTTCACATGTTTACGCAAGTGTTTTAGTTAATTACTCTAGAAATATAATTAAATGTAAGTTTGTATAAAATTTAAAGTCTGATAATAGACATAAAGTTAAAACTCTTAACTGAAAGCCTCCATCCATTATACTTTGTGTTATTCCCCTTTAAGAGTTGTCTGGAAGAGATCGCTCGGTGCAATTAGACCGCCATTACAACACTAATTCTTAGGTTTTAATTCTTCTAGTTTTTAAGTTTTCTTTGTTCTGTGATTTAATGTAGAGTTTATCTATCCTTCTATCTTTTGACCATCTATTGTGACACAGTACTAAGATAATACCTCGAATTTGTATTTAATATATATTTTTTTTATTATTGAGTGATGAGACGACCTAGTCATTCATCTGATGGTAAGCACTACGCCAGCCCATAGCAGTCACATCACCACCCAGAACACTGCATTGCATAATCCTGCGCGGCACTGCACTGGGCTCGTCATCCTGAGACATCGGCTCTAAAGTCTCATATGCCCAGTAATTTTGCTGGAAACAATTCCCTTCAAACTGGAACACAGTAATGTTTATATGTTCTCTTGGTTCCGTGGTGTTTCAATAGGGAGTTTATCTTTGTTTCTACTTTCAACATACCTTACTTTCTTTATTAGTAACGAGTCTGCTAAACCCAACCAGCACGAGCCTCCGTATCTCCTCATACAGTCTCTGCACATCTCTGCTCTCATGCTGAGGCAAGTACGGAGGGTTTGATTCCTGTAGGAACGACACTAGGGAGTCCATGCAGTGAGGGTGGAAAAGAACTGTACTCCAGAATCTGAAATACATTAAATCCGGATAAGTTAATCTCTGACAATCATCATCAACCTATATTGTCCCACTGTTAAACACTGGTCTCCTTTCACATTTGTGAGGAAGGTTAGGCCATATCACAGTGGGGACCTTGTCTGGATTGGTGGATAACAGATCTACCTCTGAAATAATTCTCGGTAGGTAGGTAACCTACCCGAGAATTATTTCAGAGGTAGGTATGTTATCCACCAATCCAGACTGGGCCCCCGTGGTGGATTATGGCCTTACCCTCCTCACGAAATTGAGGAGAGATCCATGCCTAGCAGTGGGACGTTATGGGTTGATGATGATGATGATGATGATGATGAGGTATGAGGGCTTCCTCACAATGTTCTCCTTCACCGAAAAACTGAGTGATAATAACATACATATGCTTTACAGAAGCACATTAGTACATAGTACATACTAATGTGCTTCTGTACTCAAATGTGAACTCAAATCCCAGTGCATCCTTCACATCCTTCTCCTTGGAAGCCAGACATTTTCCAACTTACTTATGATATTCTAAACTTAGGAGCCATTTCATATCTTCTAAATAGCCCTTCATACGTGTCTTCCATGCGTCTGTTGCTCCTAGCACCGCAGAGCTGCCAGACGGAGGCCTCTCGTACAATGTGAGGTCTCGCTTCTCAACCCAGTACGGATCCTGTAACATTGTGTTATACTTATATATTTGTTGAGAAACACCAATGTAATCTTCTTTAGTTTTCTTCACTAATGAAGGTTGTGGCTAACGTGTGAATCAATGCAATTCTTTGGGCGCCAAAATTTTCCAAACATATTTAGGGCTGAAAACACAACTGTTGTGTTTGTTGTACAGAAAAACATGATGGAGTGTGCAAAGCCGCACCCGTGGATAGACAAGAAAATCAGCTCAGCAGTGAAAGTGTTAATGTTGTCTGTGTGATGGAGATGTATCAGCATCTATGCTGCTCATCTATAATTTAATAAATTGCTGCTATACTCAGAAATATCAATGAACTTTAAATTCTCGGCTGAGTAGGCACAGGCCTGACCAGACAACAATGTAAAGTCATCTCTGTAATTGCCCCATGCCAGATATTAATTGTTATTTTACAGTTTTAAGCTTATTGGCGTTAATTGACCACTCGGTGTGCAGTGTATTTTAGCTAGTAGCTGTTTTATAATATTTAATCTCAGAAGCAAGAGGTATAGCTTTATTTTTTAATTTTTACATGAATGTTTTGAACAGACAACAGTATCGGGGGTTTACCTACCAGAGTTAATAAACTGTTCTGTGACACGTGCATGTACTGTGTACATACTACTAATATTGTGTCGGCAGTTGCACAACATTGTTTTAGAGAATAACATAATTATATCTTACCAAAGCCTTCACTTGTTGCACCACACCGGCGTTAGTGACGGACAGCGTTACATTCTCCACCGGCAAATTATCTGGGTTCTGTAACCATAACACGTTAAAACATCCAATAACATACGTACAACCTTACCGACAAGCTTACGAATGTACTTACAAGAAATTCTACACATGCACCAGACATATCAAAATTTAAAATATAAAAACTAGAAGATTAATGGTATCTAAGTTTGGAGTTAAACTAGTGGAGATATTTTATAGAGAGAATAAAATATAAATAGAAATGCATTGAACAAAAATAGTGGACGTTCGCACTTTTCCTTCCTTTCCTTGCTGGACTTTGCTTGACAGGTCATTGATTCTTTTTCGCCATATGATTTTGACAATGACATTTATAGCTTGCTTGATAGGAGTGATATTTTTTTGTTTTACATTCGCAAGTTCACTCGTAGAAATGAATTTCTGAACCCATGATTTTTTTGAACAGAAACATTGGGTCGTTAATGTCAAAAATTGCTAAAATACATTTGACATTGACATTATTGACGTTCACATTTCAGCCAGTTTGTTCGTTTGTTGTGTTGTGACAGATTAACGTCGCGAAGTTTGAAATTTTGGAAACAAACATTTATGAATTATTTTCTTTTGCTCAAATGCGTGTAAATTGTTGAAAGAAACTAGCTATGCATAAGTTCGGATCTGATCCTAAAGTAAAGAAGACTCTAGTTCGCAACTGCGAGAAGAAATTAAAACCCACATTGAAGAAGCGAGTAATCCATGATGTTGGTTCGACTTCGAAAGAAAAGGCGGCTAAAACTGGCTCTTCCTTGAAGGAAAATGAGTTAGACGAGCCTACACTGTGCTCCAGCGAAGCGTTAGCTCATTATCTGTCAGAGGCCAAGATATCTGCTCCACCTCCACTTACTGCCGAAGATCTCAATGTAGATAAAGGAAACAGTTCTGCTAAAGTAAGTTTATGTTATTTCAAATAATACTCTAGTAATAAGAAAGAAATAATGATAAACTACATCCACCACTCTGATTATAGCACCCACCATTAAATTGAAATAAATAAAATTTTGTAAACATTAAATATTCTAAAATTTTCTAATTTCAGATAACGAAAAAGTTGAATTTCCATTTCAACAACAGGATATACAGGAACCTCATAGAACTGAATGCAAATGTTGAAGATCTGAAAAAGAAGAAGGACAAAAGACCATCTAGCGGTATCTCCGTCAAAAGAGACCTTGAACCTAACATAGATGACTTCTGCGAAGAAATCCTAGATAAAGATTCTCTTCCCGACATCCCTGTAATAAAACCTAAGTTTAGAGCAGTTAAAACAATGGAAAATGGACAGTTACACAAACTCGTGGCAGCCTATGAAAACTTATGACAAAAAAGAGCTTGTAACCATTTATTATTAAATTTTTATTTCACTATTCAAATTAAAAGCAAATGTTTAGATAATGAGTTCCTTATTGATAGTGATAAATAACCCAAGATCACCCCTAGATAAAGGTACATATTATACATCCATGCGTTTAGGCAGGAAGTTGATTTATTTAATTATTTTTTATTATCAATTTGAACCTTGAACTCATATCATTCATGTAGTGTTGCCAGAACTTTGGAATCTGCTAACTATTGAGTAAGATTATGTAGGTATGCGTCCCGTACTGCAATCGGGGCAGCTTCCCGATGATGTTGTAAAGAATGACGGGTGTCCTAAGCCAATACATAGCTCATGTACATCAAATTAAAACTTATGGCTCCAGCTTAAATAGATAGTACTACTGTAGTTTTTCGAAACACGGGAAAACTTATTGCCCTCGTAATAATCTCATACCACCATAATAAGTATTATTATTGTTTTTCTGGGATGGCTGCAGCCAAAATGGTGTACATTGATACGATTTTCAGTGTTTAGTATATTTACTCCTAAAACTGGAATGGTACTGCCGAATAATAATGTGCAATTCTGTTATAATTTTAAAATGCTGACATATATTAAAAAACACAGTCGTTATATTTAAAAAAAAAACAGCATTATTGTATGGGAATGATCAATTACTTTTAAAAAAAATAATCCCGTTGTTTCGGAAAACTAGATCATGTTGTATTAAAAATTGAAGCTGAAGTGATAAGCTTTTAATTGACATGCATAAGTTGATACAAATCTTCCATTGAATTTGTTATAAAGTTGGGTAATTTTTTTTCTTGCTTTGGCAATTAAAACAAAGATAATAAAAGCAGGCGATATCCAATTTTGCCTCCCGCTCGGCTCGGTTCGTGCTCCGAACGCAAACGCGCGCCGGCTCGCTCGCTCTGATAGAAGGAGATGGTGATCGTTCAATCTCTTCTTTCACCAGCATTTTGCCAATAATTTTGTTTCTGTTTCTTTTTCTTTCATTCAGTCAGTTTTCGACATTTATTCGTTGCGGTCGGTTGCGTGTCGATCAGTGTGAGAAAATATTACATATTTATTTTTTAAATTCAAGTAAAGAGAAGGAAGAATAAAAGGGACAATGGCTGAAACAGAAATTATATCTAATAGTGAAAATAATGAGCAATTTTTCGAAGGTGTGGAAAAGCTAATTGAAATTTGGTTTACACCGGCAAAAAACGCTGATCTAAGGAAAATCACCCGGTAAGTTCTATTTTTACTTTAGTTCTATAACTTCTGCATTTGTAAAGTGCATTCTTATGTAATTTACGTGAATTTGCATTTAGGTTACCGGTAGAATGCACGTTTTATATTGCCGGTACTTACCCTGCAAGAGAGTAATCAATAGTTCCAAAAGAAGTGACTGCATTTCTTTTCTGAATGTATCGTATGAATTATCATGTGAAAAATCGCAAGTTGATGTTTTTTGGCTTGTTTGTTGTGTATAGTTCTGGAACCAGCTGTTTTGTCTATTTTGGAGGGCGTTTGGTTCTTGCTTACCACCAACAGCTAGCCTGTAAAACCTCTGGAACAGCCAACACCCTACATCTGCCGCGCAATATTTAAAATGTTTTCTTTATCACTGTCGAAAAAAAAGAATTCTATTACCAATTATTCATTAACAACATTTATGATTAAATAATATTGCAGTGCCTACCTGTGTTGCCAAATAATTCGTGAATTATAATTAACTTGAGAAATCTCAATCGCACACATTCAATTTCAATGATTGTAATTTTGGTAAAACTATATTCTGTTTTTAACCGCAGAATAGATACTACAAATTCGGTTTTCAGTATGCACTTCAAATCTTTAATGTTGAATGTAGTAGAGATTACAGATTAACTACAGATAGAAAATAGTTCATTCATGAGACATAAGTTACTATCCATTTATAATTTAACATAAAACCAAATCTGCTACAGATAGACAGCATTATCATGTGATCCCGTTTAATCATTGGGATATGAAACATGACAAAACAACATGAAGTGATTAAAAAAAATGATTGCCGGAACAATAATTACAAAACAGATTTGATGGGCACAGCTAGACCCACCATGATATCAGAAACGGGGACAACTAGACATACAACCCGAATGAGACATGCTTTTGTTTTTTTTTTTCATTTTATTCCCAGTATCACAGTAGTTAAATCGCCATTTTGTCCTTCTAAACTAACTTCTGCTTGGTTGTTCCAGCCAACAATGGGAGAATGTTCTCAAGATAGTGCGCTGTGAGATCATCTCTTTCACACAGAGCGAGCAAGTCGACGCCTACGTCCTTAGGTAAGTCTTTTTTTTAATTGATAATTGATTTGTCATGGAAGAAATTGCTATATAAGCGGTCAGACAGAACAACATACTGCCTATGGTTTCTTTTTGTTGTATTTCTATATTGTGTTCCTTCAGGTGTAGGTACAAGATACTAGTTAAGGTAGGTAGGACTTTAAAGTCATCCATTATATTCTACCATGTGCACAGATTCTGACCCCTAACTAGATTTCCCTGTATGTAGAGAATCTGGAACTATGAGGTCACACAAACACACATACATAGACGGGCTATTCTCCTAGTTTAGCTTTGTTCTACCTTCGGTCACATATCAATAGATTCACAGAAAAAAAAAGTGCCATAAGCGTTTGACATTAAATTATGACAACTACATCTGACACTTCTAAGATTGCATTGCTGCTACAATTCCTTGTTAGAGAATTGGGCTTCAGGTCAAATACTGTGGTTCATGCTTGGTCATCATTTTGGCAGTGAAGAACTCGGG